>OX451740.1:767263065-768557645 GCA_948472305.1 Vicia faba | reverse complement strand
TTTGAAAATGGTTTTTTGTCTTAATGAATTAAATTGAAAATAATTAGTTAATAAAAGAAAAAAAATTTATGCCCCTTTTTTATATTAATGAAAATAATATTAATGCATAAAATAATAAGAATAAGAAGAAAAAAAAAGGAAAAAAATAACAAAAACAAGATCAGCATGTTTCTGAAAACAAAATGAAAGGGACCAGAAGTTCTGATGCTAGGCATGCTGAAGTTCATAAAGAAACGTTTGAGGGGACCTGAAGTTTTGGGTTGCTGCGCGCTGAAGCTCTGAAAGAAACGTTAGAGGAAACCAGAAGTTATGTTTTGTGTTACAACAGTGAGAAAAACCTAAAAGTTCTGCGTGTGTTAAAACAGTAAGAAAGCCTATAAGTTCTTTGTGTTGTGTTACAGTAGTGAGAAAAAAACTTAGAAGTTTTGTGTGTTATGTTAAAACAGTAAGAAAGCCTAGAAGTTATGTGTGTGTTAAAGTAATAAGAAAGCCTACAAGTTATGTGTTGTTCTAAAATAGTGGGAAAGAAAACTCATAAGTTATGTGTTACACTTCACCTCCTTCATTACATTAACCAGAACATCTGCAACTTATTCAGTTCTTAACAACAACAAAACAGAAAAATAAAAGCACGACAGTTTATAGAAGTTCTAATTCTAATTCCGAGCCTAGTTTTTTTCAAGAAGTTCTGATCCACACTTTTTCTACTTAGGCAATGATATGGACAATATCACACTATGATATTTACATATTTAATGATGTTCTGAATGAAAAGTTCAAAGTCATAATGACTTACCTTGAATCTGAAATGTGCATTTGAGACCTGAGCTGCTGCCTTCGAATGTTCTGGGGTCAGCAAGAAATGGAACAAAAAATGTTGTGTTCTTTGATTCAAAAGGGAAGAACAAAGGTATTGTTTTGGGAATTATGGGTTTAAGAATGTTTGAATGTTTTCTTTTCTCTTTTTATTTTGTATTTGATCACTCTCTCTTTCCAAAAGCCAACCCCTTAGACGTGTGATGGAACCACTTATTTATAGATGAGTTTGTTGTGTTTTTAGGGGGAAAACAAATGGGATTTTAACCTTTTTGGCATACTATTCCATTGCTTTTTAAATACAACTTTTATGTGCTAATTTGGTGCAAATATGGGGTTTGAGAAAGTGCAGGCGTGGAATGGATCAACAACAATTTTGAGTGTTGTGGCAGCTAGATGCAGGACTATGCCATAGCAGTGCAGCAGACTATTCAAAACGAAGTTTTGGGGCTTGGTGATGTTCTGATAGAAGAATGGAAAGACCATAATGAGGTTCGAATGGTGATGTTCTGATCGAAGCGTAGAACATAGTCTACATACGCTGAAGAGTCATGTTCTGATCAAAGAACACAGTTTTCATATGTTCTGGTCAAAGGGTCATGCTCTGAATCAATTTTGCAAATTCTGATTGTACTTGTGTGAAAACTGGCCCAGAAGTTCTGTCCAAATTCTGACTTAAAAATGCTCAGAATTTACTAGTGTTTTAGCTTCAAGGATGTCTTCATAGATTTATAACTTGAAATCCCAGCCTTTCTAGAAGAAGTTCTATTCTGCAATGTTTTAGATCTCATTGAGATCTATATGTCAGGAGTTCCGATTGAATCATCTTGCATCATGATGAAAATCTGGCCCAAAGTTATGAAATTATCATATTATCTTAACACTTAGAAAATTTTGTTTAGAAATTTGACTTTTCAAAGTAATCTTTGACTTTTGATTTCTTGATGAACCAACTTCATGTCTTGATGAAATATGATTTTTGAAACTTGATTTTTGATCAAAAAGTCAAAGTTTGACTTTTCAGTGTGCATTTGACCATTTTTCCCTTGTGAATGACTTTCTTGGAAAATTGTAATTCGAGACTTGAAACTTGACAGAAGCAAACCTGGGGGTCCAGGATGATCCTTTAGGAAATGAGAGGGAAACTTTTGGGGTACAACAACTTCCCTTGTTCAATCTTCTTAGACCTGAAGAGTTAGATTGGCGAATCTGCCACTCGTGACTGAAAGGTGGAAGATGATTGAACACTAGAGTGCCCAGAAATTTGCACTCTGATGATTTTGAGATTGAGGTGTAAGGAATGGGCTTAAAGATGACATTTGGAGAAATGATGGAGAGTTGGCGGAGATGGGCTTATAGATGCCATCCGAAGGTGACTGTTGATAGAAATTAGACTAAGTCTAAGCTTGACTTCAACTGGGGAAAGAATCAGAATAAACCTTTGTCCAATTTAAAACTGAATCTAGAAGAAGTCTTGAATAATATTTAATTGGAAAGAATCAGGATAATCTTTGGAGCAATTTGTCTGAACCAGAGAAGGTGTCTACTGGGGAAAGAATCAGGATAAATCATTGAGATATTTAAACTGAACCAGCAGAGGTCTGGAAAAGAATCAGAATAAATCTTGGAGCGACTTATCTGAACCAGAGAAAGTGTCTACTGGGGAAAGAATCAGGGTAAAACATTGAGAGATTTAAACTGAACCAGCAGAGGTCTGGAAAAGAATCAGAATAAATCTTGGAGCGACTTATCTGAACCACAGAAAGTGTCTACTGGAGAAAGAATCAGGGTAAAACATTGAGAAATTTAAACTGAACCAACAGAGTTCTGGAAAGGAATCAAAATAAATCTTGGAGCGACTTATCTGAACCAGAGAAGATGTCTACTGGGGAAAGAATCGGGATAAACTGTTGAGAGATTTAAACTGGACCAGCAGAGGTCTCTAAGCGTCTCATCCACTTGCTGCCTTGTCCGAAGCTGATTGGATTGACTAGAACCATTAGAGTTTGACGATTGATGCCGGAGATTGGCTGTAAGGTGATCCAACGGGACATAGTCATACGCTTTAAATCCCTAACTTTTTCCTGGACCGCCATTTCGGGTTTTCAGTCCACAAGGATACCCTTTTTTTCCCAAGCCGCCTTTTCAGGTTTTCAGCTTTCCGGGTGTACAGATCTTTTGTGTTTTATCTCTAATTTTTTCCTAGGCCAGTCAACCTAGCGGATCTTTTTTCTTGCGTAGTATCTTTTAACTATGTACAGATTTACAGGGTTCATAAGGTCGTTGTCGTCCATAGTGGCTAAGATCATTTCCCCACCAGAAAATATGTTGTTAATCACGAATAGTCCTTCGTATGTAGGAGTCCATTTTCCCATGGGATCACCTTGTGTAAGTATGATACGCTTGATTACCAAGTCACCAACCTGATATACTTGACGTCTGACTTTCTTGTTGAAAGCTTTAATCATGCATTTTTGGTACATCTGGCCATGGGAGACAACCGTAAGCCTCTTCTCATCAATCAAGTTCAACTGGTCAAATCGAGTTTGGATCCATTCGTCTTTATTCAAACCTGCATCTTTTATGATTCTCAGAGAAGGTATTTGGACTTCAATTGGTAGGACAACTCCCATGCTGTATACCAAGGAGAAAGGAGTTGCCCCGATTGATGTGTGTGTCATGGTACGGTAACCATGGAGAGAAAATGGTAACATCTCATGCCAGTCTTTATAGGTCAATGTCATCTTTTGTATGATCTTCTTGATGTTTTTATTAGCGGCTTCCACAATGCCATTCATCTTCGGCTGGTAAGGAGAGGAGTTATGATGCTGGATCTTGAATTAGACACATAGTGTGGTGATCATAGTATTGTTGATATTGGTACCATTGTCTGTAATTATTCTCTCCGGAATACCATATCGACAAATAAGATTTTGTTTGATGAATCGGGCCACAACATTCTTGGTAACAGAAGTGAATGAAGCTGCCTCAACCCACTTCGTGAAGTAATCAATGGAAACCAAGATGAAGCGGTGTCCATTAGAAGCTGTAGGTTTGATTTCTCCAATCATGTCAACACCACACATTGCGAATGGCCAAGGAGCAGTCATGACGTTTAAAAGTGAAGATGTGAAAAACACAAGAAGGGGGGTTGAATTGTAAAACTTAAAACAAATGCTTAGACAACACAGTATTTTTATCCTGGTTCGTTTGATCTCAAACTACTCCAGTCCACCCGTCAAGGTGATTTCGCCTCTCTCCAACGAGGTCTTAATCCACTATATTCAAAGGATTACAACAGCTACTTTAACAACTGTTAAAGTCTTCTTGAGTATAACCACAAACCGGTTTATCTCAAGGAAATATTTTACAAATAATTTGAACAATGATGTGTTAACATTTTCTAATAAAACAATATATCACAACTGTGATAACTACACAATTTAAGCTTGGAATAAACTGAATTTGCTAAAGCATTTGAGTAAGCGTGGTTTTGAAAGCTTGGAAAATTATGTGAGTGCATGCGTGCGTCTTTTCTCACACAGACTTGTTTAAATAGGCAAGGCAGAGATACGTTGTCCATAAAGCCATTCTAATGATAATAACGCACTTTCCTTTTTGAGAAGATCTTGTTTGAGGATAGCCGTTAGCATTTAATTCTGTCTTGAATACTTAATAACGCTTCAGAGTCTTCTTTGCTTATGATAACGCTTCAGAGTGTTCTTTGCTTTAACTTATGATGACACTTCTGAGTGTTGATGACTTGGTAAAGATCTTTGATCAGAATCAGAGTGTATATGTTTATGCACAGATTTTGGTCATCAAGCTTCAGCGTATAATCTGGTAGCTTCAGCGCGTAGCACATGTTACTAATCTTCTGATGCTGACATATTATTGATCTTCTGATGCTGATTCCATCAGAACTTCAGTATATATGAAACAAAATTTTAAGAAGCATATTTGTTCTATATATATATATATATATATATATATATATATATATATATATATATATATATATATATATATATATATATATATATATATATATATATATATATATATATATATATATATATATATTTGAATTTATTTATTCTTTGTATTTTGTTATCATCAAAACTTTAATCAAGGGTTGTAGAATCAAACTATGTTCTAACAATCTCCCCCTTTTTGATGATGACAAAAACCAGATTTTTCAATTAAAAATAAAGAATAAAAAGTATAGAATTAAGAAGTGAAATTCCCCCTGAGTTGATTACTTCCCTTTAATTCCATGAGTCTTTGAGCATCAGAACCTTACTGTATCTTTCCTAAGAGTTTTGTACCTGTTCAAGCTTTTCAGAAGAGAAAAAATTTAAATAGATAAGAATGTTTGATACTTATGTATCAATAATCCGTTATTAAAAAATATCATTCTTTCTCCCCCTTTTTGTCAGTTATCAAAAAGAACATAAGATCAGAGCAAAAATGCGTTTATATTAAAAACCATAAGCAATGATAAGTTCAGAACAATGTAAGAAAATTACAGATAAACAAGTTTTAAAGACAAGAAAATTCTAAGAGGGAGGAGGTAGACGCGTGAACAAGGCTTCCAACATGCTCTTGATCTGGATGTTGGTTTCCTGTTGCTGGGTTAACATGCTCGCGATTGCATAAATTTTGTCGTCCTATTTATCCATTCTTTCCTTCATCAACATATCAGATCTTTTCAGGTCTTCTATTGTTTGCCTGTCAAGGGAGGAAGCTTGAGGATCTTCAGAAACTGGATGCTTCCCAGAGCCTTCTGCAATATCCTCTTTTTGACCCAGTGCTTCAGCAGGAATCATCTGTCCTTGAGTATCAGTCAGGTTGAGATCTTCTGACTCTGGTTGAACTTTGGATGATGGACGATGTTCAGACCAGGGAGCAATGTCCAGAGGGAGAACTTCTTCCTTAAGCAGATTGCTCAGAACTGGATCTTCAATTTCTTTTAGCAGATTGCTAAAGTTCTGTTGAGCTTGTCCGTAGCTCTGTTCTTGCAACTTATGAGTTTTAGAACATACCCATCTTCTGAACTTTGACCAAAGGTAGTCTGATGCAGCAGGATCAATCACCTCAAGACTAGCTTGCTTCAGAGAAGTGATCCACTTCTGTACTTCTATTTCAAATGTCAATAAGCTTGTACCAACATCTGGAGAGGGTTTAGATTGTTTTGGTTTTGGGATAGCTGTTTTGTGGGTTGTGGCAGCAAGACGTTCAAAACCGTTAAATCAATGACAGTCTTGCTGTGGCCATCTGGATTGTTCTTTGGTGAGGGAGTGGGAGAGTCAGGAATTATTATTGTACTGGTTGGGGATTTTGGTGGAGTTGATTCTAGTGAAGAGGGAATTTGTCGAATATTCAGAATGGTTAGGGGCATACGAATAGCCAGAGGTTCTGTGATTCCAGGAATGGGAATGGTATCAGAATCAACAGTTTGGTTTGATTGATCATTAAGAGGTTCTGGTTCACATGGTTCAGAAGGTTGAGTCTCAGAAGTTTGAACTTCTGGTTGAAATAGTTCAGGTTGTGGAGAAGGTGGATGAATTTATGGTTGAGGAGATGGAGATAGTGGGATTTCTGGTTGTGGAGAGAGGGGAATTTCTGGTTGTGGTGAGAGGGGAATTTCTGGTTGTGGTGAGAGGGGAATTTCTGGTTGTGCTTCTGTGGTGGTTTCAGGGTTTGAATTTTCTGGCATGGGAGCAGAAGTATGTTGGTCAAAGGTATCTATATCAGATAGAACTTTTGCAAGTTCTTGTTGGGTTGCTTCAATATTTGGATTTGGAGGTTGGGAGCGAGATCTTCTAAGAGTTAAGGATTCAGAGGGGTCAAATTCAATGTCAAAGTCATAAAATGTTTGTGGTGTGGGGTTTTCTGATTGAGTGGGAATTGGGATAGATGTTGATACAGAAATTGAATTTAAAACAGTTACAGAAGAAGGATTACCTTTCTTTTAGGAGTCCGCTGGGATGATCCTTCTGCTACAGCTTTCCTTTTCTTGGTTTTCTTCAGCACAACTTCTGGAGCCTTCTGCTGCAGATCCTGAATGTTCAAATTTGGTGTTGTACCATCCGCCTTGCATGCATCCAAATATCTGACTATTATATCAGGTTTATAATCAATCTCTGAGAACAGAGGAAAGTTATCCATAGGGACTCTTCTGTTGGAGATTGTTGCAAAAGAAGTGACATTGGGTTCCTTCTTGATGTTCTCAATCAACTTCATCTTCTTCAGATTCTTTGCATTCAGCGGTTTGCCAACAGTTGCTTCCAAAGAGCTGATTTCCTGAGCCTCTGTAAGATGATCAATCAGCTTATTCTCTGTTAGAATATCTGATATAAGACTTCCTAGTGGTATCCAGTCCCTTTTTGTGCGCTCCTCTTCTCTGGTTTCCTTAACACTGGTCCTTAGATGGTTAAACAGCAGATGAGCCAGATTTACCTTAATCTTCTGAGAGATGAAGTAGATCAGAAATTGCTGATTAATATTGATGTAGTCAGGAGAGCTGGTAGGCTTCCTGTGGTTTATGCATCCCAGAATGATCTTGGCCCATATTCTGTGATGGTCTTTTAAATCCCTTATCTTGCTGGAGGGAAGACCCAGAGTGAAGATTTCTCTAGCAATTAGGGCAACATCAGCGCATATTTCAGCCATGTCAATGCAACGTACACCGCCACCACCGTAGCCTATTAATATTGCAATTAGGTCCTCAGTTATAACTATCTTTTTCCCCATAATGTATGAAGTAACTTGATGGTTGGAAGATGAAGCATGAATCCAAAATTCCTTTACTAGAATTGGGAATGTTGGACCCACCAGTCGGTCAAAATATATGTCCCAGCCTTGAGCCTTAACTTCTTCGAGAGATTAAACCCATTCTCTTGAAGACTGTTGAAATCCACGATCAATTCTGAAAGAACTTCTAGATTTTTGATGGGTGTGAGAAGGGTTCTGTAGGGTTCTTTGTATTGTTCAGAGGAATCTGTTTTCTGAGAACTGGAAGTGGGAATGCTTGAGGAAGCCATGTTCACACAAAGGTTTTGAGAAGAAAATGAAAGGGTTTTGAGAAAGGATGCAAACTGAAAACAATTAGTTTGTAGAGAAAATGAAAGTGAAGGTAAAAGAGTGTAAATGGTGAGAAATGTGTTTAAATAGATTTCTAAAAAATTTTGAAAACATAAACGGCAAGAGAGAGAAATTAATTATAATGATTATTAGCATTTAATGATAGCTGATTTAGGGGGATTCAGAAAGATATTGGAACGGTTACCCATGACATATGTCTCAATGCAACCAATCAGCGCTTTTGACCTTTCAGAAACTTGAACGCGTGTTCAGCCTCAGAAAGTAACTGATGATTGGATGAAACTTGTTTGCTTGAGTGAACAACACATTTCTATCCTTGATTATGATAGATTTTGATACAATCTGTGCTTCTAAAGATCTGAAGAAAGATTGATCAGTAGTTCACGAAAAAATAAACAAAGTTCTGAAGGTTAAGATATGGAATCAAAAGAGTTTTATTCTGGGCAGAGCTTCATGCTGAGATGTTTCAGAATGAAGTTGAACCTATCTTCAGAAAGAGGTTTTGTAAAGATATCAGCCCATTGATGGTCTGTGTTAATAAATTTTAAATTTAGAATCTCTTTCTGAATATAGTCCCTAATAAAATGATGTTTTATTTCTATATGCTTAACCATAGAATGCAAAATAGGATTTTTACTAAGGAAAATAACAGAAGTATTGTCACAGAGGATAGGGATGTTACTCTCAAATATCTTGAAGTCCTCAAGTTGACTTTTTATCCAGAGCATTTGTGTGCTGCATCCAGCTGCTACTATGTATTCAACTTCTGTTGTTGATAAAGCTATTGTGGATTGTCTTTTGCTAGACCATGAGATCAGATTTTCTCCCAGAAACTGGCAGCTTCCAGAAGTGTTTTTACGTTCTACTCTATCTCCAGCGAAATCAGCATCACAGTATCCTATCAAACTGTAATCACTTGATTTTCTATAAAACAAACCCAAATTAGTAGTACCTTTCAAATACTTGAAAATTCGCTTAACTACTGTTAAGTGAGATTCTATAGGATCTGATTGGAATCTATCACAAATGCAAACACTGAATAGAATTCCAGGCCTTGAGGCCTTCAGATAGAGAAGAGAACCAATCATACCTCTGTAGACCTTCTGTTCTACCTTTTTACTTACCTCTTCTCTTTCCAGAATGCACGTGGGATGCATTGGAATCTTTGATGGCTTACATTCTGAGAGATCAAATTTCTTCAGAATTTCGCTGACATATTTGCTCTGATGAATGTAAGTTCCTTCTGGGGTTTGATTAATCTGAATGCCCAGAAAGAATTTTAGTTCCCCCATTAGGCTCATCTCAAATTCTGCCTGCATACATTTAGCAAACTTTCTTCCCAGAGAGGGTTTAGTGGATCCAAATATGATGTCATCAACATAAATCTGACATACTAAAATGTCATTCTTAACTGTCTTACAGAACAAGGTTGTGTCCACTTTCCCTCTGGTGAATTCCTTTTCTAGCAGGAAGTTACTTAGTATTTCATACCAAGCTCCGGGAGCTTGTTTCAGACCATATAGTGACTTCTTTAGTTTGAAAACATATTTTGGATTTTTGGAACTTTCAAAACCAGGGGGTTGGTGCACATATACATCTTCTTCTATATAGCCATTTAAGAATGCACTCTTAACATCCATCTGATACAGAGTGATGCCTTTATTAACAACAAATGAAATTAAGAGTCTGATAGATTTTAACCTGGCGACTGGAGTAAAGGTTTCTCTATAGTATATCCCCTCTTGCTGACTATAACCTTGTGCTACCAGTCGTACTTTGTTTCTGATGACTTCACCTTGTTCGTTCAGTTTGTTTCTGAACACCCATTTTGTTCCAATGACGTTGAATCCTTTTGGTTTGGGAACTAGATCCTGTACGTCATTTCTTGTGAATTGATTTAGCTCCTCTTGCATTGCTAGAATCCAATCATTGTCTAGAAGTGCTTCATTAATTATTGTTGGTTCAATTAGAGAAACCAGTCCCATGAGGGATTCTTCAGAGTTTCTAAAGCTAGATCTTGTTCTGATTGGATCTTCCTTTCTTCCTAAGATTATTTCTTCTGGGTGATTCATGCTGCTTCTGGATGGTCTTTTCTGGAGTTGATCAACAGAAGGTGCTGGATTGCTTGCAGTGCCTCTTTCTGATGTTGAGGGAGTGTCTCTGTTGAGAGCTTATGATGATTTATCTTCAGTACATGTGAGTTCAACTTCCATACCTGCAAGGAATTCATTCTGCTTTGACTTTTGAGAGTCAAGCTTATCATCAAAACGAACACTGATTGACTCCTCCACAATCTGTGTTTCTGTATTGTATACTCTGTACCCTCTTGAGCGTTCAGAATATCCTAACATAATACACTTTTGTGCTTTAGAGTCAAACTTGTTCAAATAATTTTTTGTATTCAGAATAAAACATGTACATCCAAATGGGTGAAAATAGGAAATGTTGGGCTTTCTGTTCTTCCACAATTCATATGGAGTCTTTTCCAGAATAGGTCTTATGGAGATTCTATTCTTAATGTAACACGTTGTGTTTATTGCCTCTGCCCAGAAGATCTTAGCAACGTTAGTCTCGTTGATCATGGTTCTGGCCATTTCTTGCAATGTTCTGTTCTTTCGTTCTACAACTCCATTTTTCCGGGGAGTTCTAGGACAAGAGAAATCATGCAGAATGCCTTTATGATTAAAGAATAACTCAAAATCTTTGTTTTCAAATTCTCCACCATGATCACTTATGACTTTGACGATTCTAAGATCCTTTTCATTTTGAACTTGGTTGCAGAAGGTAACAAACACAGAGTGTGACTCGTCCTTGTGCCTTAAGAACTTTACCCATGTCCATCTGCTATAGTCATCTACGATTACTAACCCATAGTTCTTGCCACTGACTGAAGCAGTTTTAACTGGTCCAAATAAGTCAATGTGCAGAAGTTCTAATGGCTTGGAGTTGGAAACAACGTTTTTGGATTTGAAAGCTGGTTTTGCAAATTTTCCTTTCTGACATACTTCACACAGAGCATCTGAATTGAACTTCAGGTTAGGAAGTCCTCTGACCATATTGAGTTTGTTAATCTGAGATATTCTTATCATACTAACATGTCCCAATCTTCTGTGCCAGATCCATTGCTCATTGTTAATAGATAGAAGACACTTTACATTCTGACTTTTTAGTTCAGAAAGTTTTATTTTATGAATGTTGTTTTTCCTCTTTCCATTAAATAGGATAGTCCCATCTTTTTGACTAACAACATTGCATGAATTTTGATTGAAGATTATATCATAACCGTTATCACTTAATTGACTTATGGATAACAGGTTATGCATTAATCCATCAACTAATAAAACATTACTTATAGAGGGAAGATTTCCATTACCTACTGTTCCAGAGCCAATGATTTTTCCTCTCTGATTGCCTCCAAAACCTACGTGGCCTCCAGGCTTAAGTTCCAGGCTTTGGAACATATGCCTTCTTCCCGTCATGTGTCGTGAGCAGCCAGAGTCCAGGTACCATGATTGGTGTTTTTGCTTTGCTGCTAAAGATATCTGCCACATGTATTATTTTATCCTTAGGTACCCATATTTTCTTGGGTCCTGATTCGTTAGTTTTACCAAAACTCTGGTTGAATTTTGGTTTGACAGAGTAATCACTGCTTGTATATTTTATGTCATGTGTGTGCCCATATATAAAGTGTGAATCAAGTGGAGTACGTTTTATAACTAAATCCATGTCATTTTTTGGTGTAGGTACTTTACCTTGATATCCTATCCCTTTTCTGCCATTTCTGCTAACTCCATAGATCATTGAAGCCATTTTGCTTCTGTCTATGTTTTTAGCTAGAAACTTCTGAAAGCTGTGATCATACTCCTCGATGATCTCATCAGCATTGATGGGAGTTTCAGGATTGTTTCCTTCTGAGAGTTTTGCAATTGGTTTTCTAATTTTGAAATTTTATCTTTTAAATCAGAATTCTCCAATTTGAGACTCTCAGTCTTATCAGAGTTAGAAGCAAGATTCCTTTTCATGTTTCTGAATTTGACTCTGATCTGCTGATATCTTTCCAAAATTTCATTAAGGCTTTCAGCTAGTTCAGCCTTAGTAAAGTTTATAGTAAAGTCAGGGAATACCTCTTATGTATCTGATTCATATTCTGACTCAGAAGCTTCATTGTCTTCTGTTATGTTTGCCATGAGAGCTATGTTTGCTCTTTCATCATCTGATTCTGAGTCAGCTTCAGATGTGTCAGAATCATCCCATGTAGCCATGAGACTTTTCTTCTTTTCCTTGCCAAACTTATTTTTGGGCTTTTCCTTCTGAAGCTTTGGGAAATCACTTTTGTAGTGCCCTTGCTCGTTACATTCATAGCAGATGATGTCTTTGTTGTTTGGCTTTATGTTTCCTGAAGAGCCTTCAGATCTTCTGTGTCCAGAGGGGGATTCTGACCTTCTGTATCTGAAGAAAGATTCATTCTGATTTTCTGATCTTCTTGGATTCCTGAACTTCCTTTGCCTCTGCTTCCACAATTGGTTCACCCTTCTAGAGAGGAGAGATAGTTCATCTTCTTCTGATGAGGACCCATCAGAGGTTTCTTCCATAGCCTGCAAAAATTTGGAGTCATATTTTCTGTTAGATTTTAAAGATAATGGCTTACCTTGATTTTGAGGTTCATCTGCTTCTAGCTCTATCTCATGACTTCTGAGGGAGCTGACAAGTTCCTCCAGAGAGATTTTGTTGAGATCCTTGGCTAGCTTAAGCGCTGTGTCCATTGGCCTCCATTGCTTTGGCAAGCTTCTGATGATCTTCTTAACGTGATCATCAGTAGAATACCCTTTGTCAAGAACTTTTAGACCAGCAACAAGAATTTGAAATCTTGAAAACATAGTTTCTATTGATTCACTCTCTTCCATCTTGAATGCCTCATACTTCTGAATGAGTGCATGGGCTTTGGTTTCTTTGACTTGAATGTTGCCTTCATGCGTCATTCTCAAAGAGTCAAACATATTCTTTGCAGTGTCTCTATTTGATATCTTCTCATATTATGAATAAGAGATGGCGCTGAGAAGAATTTTTCTGGCCTTGTGATGATTTCTGAACTCACGCTTTTGCTGATCAGACATCGTTTTCCTGTCAATCTTCTGACCACTTCCATCCACTGGGTGCGTGTATCCATCAGTCACCATGTCCCACAGATCAACATCATGGGCCAGAAAGAAACTCTCAATTATGTCTTTCCAGTAGTCAAAGTTCTCTCCATCAAAGACTGGAGGTTTGCCAGTGAATCTGTCTCTTTCTTCATTGTTGTCATTGCTAATGTTTTGGTTTGGTCCTGCCATTGTGTTTTTGACGTTGGATCTTGTACTGACACGGTTAAGTGTTATAAGCTCAGAACCAGGCGCTCTGATGCCAATTGAAGATGTGAAAAACATAAGAAGGGGGGTTGAATTGTAAAACTTAAAACAAATGCTTAGACAACACAATATTTTTATCCTGGTTCGTTTGATCTCAAACTACTCCAGTCCACCCGTCAAGGTGATTTCGCATCTCTCCAACGAGGTCTTAATCCACTATATACAAAGGATTACAACAGCTACTTTAACAATTGTTAAAGCCTTCTTGAGTATAACCACAAACCGGTTTATCTCAAGGAAATCTTTTACAAATAATTTGAACAATGATGTGTTAACGTTTTCTAATAAAACAATATATCACAACTGTGATAATTACACAATTTAAGCTTGGAATAAACTGAATTTGCTAAAGCGTTTGAGTAAGCATGGTTTTGAAAGCTTGCCAAATTATGTGAGTGCATGCGTGCGTCTTTTCTCACACAAACTTGTTTAAATAGGCAAGGCAGAGATACGTTGTCCATAAAGCCATTTTAATGATAATAATGCATTTTCCTTTTTGAGAAGATCTTGTTTGAGGATAGCCGTTATCATTTAATTCTGTCTTGAATACTTAATAACGCTTCAGAGTCTTATTTGCTTATGATAACGCTTCAGAGTGTTCTTTTCTTTAACTTATGATGACGCTTCTGAGTGCTGATGACTTGGTAAAGATATTTGATCAGAATCAGAGTGTATATGTTTATGCTTAGATTCTGGTCATCAAGCTTCAGCGTATAATCTGGTAGCTTCAGCGTGTAACACATGTTACTGATCTTCTGATGCTGACATATTACTGATCTTCTGATGCTGATTCCATCAGAACTTCTGTATATATAAAACATTATTTTAAGAAGCATATTTGTTCTATATATATATATATATATATATATATATATATATATATATATATATATATATATATATATATATATATATATATATATATATATATATATATATATATATATATATATATATATATATATATATATATATATATATATATATATATATATATATATATATATATATATATATATATATCTTTGAATTTATTTATTCTTTGAATTTATTTATTCTTTGTATTTTGTTATCATCAAAACTCTAATCAAGGGTTGTAGAATCAAACTATGTTCTAACAAGAAGAACCAGAGGCACATGTACCTTGTCAACATAGATCTGACACTTGTGACAGGTTCGTGAATGCTGATGACAATATGCTTCCATGGTGGACAAGTAGTATCCTACCCGGAGGATCTTTTTAGCCATCGTGTGTCCACTAGAATGGATGCCAAAGGTTCCTTCATGTAAATCAGCCATGATCTTGTCTGCCTCACTCTTGTCTACGCACCGAAGCAAAGTAGAGTTGTGGTTGCGCTTATAGAGAACTCCATTACTGAGGAAGAATTTAGTAGAGAATCTTCTCAGGAATTTCTTATCATTGACTAAAGCTCCCTCCAGATATTCTTGGGCCTCGAGATATCTCTTAATTTTATGGAACCAAGGCTTGTCCACTACTTCTTCAATATAAATCTCATGACAGTGAGTGGTTCGTCCATCCATCAATAGTGATCTTGGGAGCCTCATTATCCCATCTAACTTTGAACATGGATGACATAGTAGCTAGCGCATCCGCTAGTTGATTTTCTTCTCGTGGAAAATGCTCAAAGGTAATTTCCTCAAAATGTGGGATCAGTGTCAACATATGTTCTTTGTAATGGATGAGATTAGGATGCTTCGTGTCCCATTCTCCTTTGATCTGACTGATGACTAAGGCTGAATCTCCAAATACACTTAAAGACTTGATTCCCAAATCTATGGCAGCTTTGAGACACATAATACACGCTTCATATTCCTCCATATTATTGGTACAATTGAAAGGAGTATGACAGCCTTCAGCCGATATGATTACAGCTCCGATGTCATTGCTTAGTGCATTGGAAGCTCCGTCAAAAACCATGATACATCAGGATCCTTGTTCAGGTCTGTCATATGATCTGAATTCTTCATAATTATTTACCAACATGATGTCTTCATCCGGGAATTCGAAATTCATGGATTGAAAGTCATCCACGGCCTGATGAGCCAGGTGATCAGCTAGTACAATTCCCTTTATTGCTTTATGGGTAGTGTACTGAATAACGTATTTGGTCAGGACCATCTTCCATCTTGCTATTCTTCCTGAGAGGGAAGGCTTCTCGAATATGTGCTTAATTAGATCCATCTTGGATATCAATAAAGTAGTGTGGGTCAGCATATACTGTCTTAGCCGGTGAGCAGCCCATGCCAAAGCGCATCATGTTTTCTCGAGCAAAGAATATTTGGTTTCACAGTCGGTAAACTTTTTGCTCAGGTAGTATATTGCATTCTCTTTTCATCCAAACTCATCATGCTGCCCCAGCACACACCCTATTGAATTTTCCAAGACTGTTAGATACATGATCAAAGGTCTTCCCTCAACTGGAGGCATCAAAATGGGAGGCTCTTGAAGGTACTCTTTGATCCTATCGAAGGCAGCCTGGCAGTCATCGTTCCATTCCACCATTTGTCCTTTCTTCTATAATTAGAAGATGGGTTCACAAGTAGCAGTTAGATGGGAAATGAACCTGGCGATGTAGTGTAGCCGTTCTAAGAATCCCCTGACTTCTGTCTCAATGCAAGGAGCATGCATTTCTTGTATTGCTTTCACCTTTGCAGGGTCCACTTCAATGCCTTTACCGCTGCCAACGAAGCCTAAAAGCTTATTGGACCTCACTCCAAAAGTGCATTTATTCGGGTTTAGACTTAGTTTGTATTTCTTCAGTCTTTCAAATAGTTTCTGCAGGTGGTCAAGATGTTCCTCTTCAGTTTGAGATCTGGCTATCATGTCATCCACGTAGACTTCTATCTTGTGATGGATCATGTCGTGAAAAAAACTACCATGGAACACTAATAGGTTGCCTCGACATTCTTCAATCCAAATGGAATAACTTTGTAGCAGAACATGCCCCACTGTGTGATGAAGGTCATTTTCTCCATGTCCTCAGGTGCAATTTTGATTTGGTTGTATCCGGAGAAACCATCCATGAAGGAAAATACTTTATGTTGTGCGGTGTTGTTAACCAGAATATCGATAAGGGGAAGCGGGAAGTCATCCTTGGGGCTTTCTATATTCAAGTCTCTGTAGTCCACACACATACGTACCTTACCATCATTTTTAGGTACTGGAACAATGTTGGTGATCCAGTATGGATAGGAGGTGATAGCTAAGAATCCAGTGTTGAACTGCTTCATGACTTCAGTCTTGATTTTCTCTAACATTTCTGGCCACATGCGACTGACCTTCTATTTTACCAGAGAGCAGTCTTCTTTTGTCGGCAGACGATGGACCACGATATCAGTGTCGAGTCCTTGCATGTCTTTGTATGACCAGGAAAAGACCTCAACATAGTCATGTAGTAACTGAGTTAAGCGTTACTTGACAATAAGTTCCAGGTTGGCACCTACCTTGACTTCTTTCTTGTCCTCTTCAGTACCTAAGTTAACTGTTTCAATCGGCTCTTCATAGGCCTGTATAGTCCTTTCTTCCTGTTTCAATAACCTAACTAGTTCCCCTGGTACCTCACAATCTTCCTCACCTTCGTCTTCGGCTTGGTAGATCGTATTTTCAAAGTCATGATAGGCCATAGCAGAATCATTACCCATGGGATCCTGAGTGGATGTGGATCTACATTTTGATATGTGAGAGTCTGTAAGAGCATAGCTCTCTTTGAAAATAAAAAGGTAAAAAGAAAAACAAAGAGCGTAAAATTTTGCATGCAAAAATGCCCATGATTTATTGATGACATATGAAGATGAAGTAACATCCCTCACAAATGGACCATTGTGCCTCGGGTAAGACACAAGGTTTTAAAGTCTAAATTGTTTAATTTTTACAAGTCTAACAAGAAAATTAAAAGATAATTACTCTTGAACAAAAGTAATAGGGACAAATTCTTTGGCCTCATAATTGTTGAGTCCTCTGCTAATTGTTGGAAAAATCCACTCGACCATGTCACAACTTCCATCACTATCTTCTACTGCATTGACTCCCTGATTGTTGATACGTAAAGGTGGCCCCCCGACCCGAGTTCGTCGAACAGCTCTTTGGGCCTCCGAAGTAAAACCCAAACCAAATTTGTTAGATTTGTAGGGAATATCCGGAATTTGACCACAAATGGTACATCCACCTTCCTCAACCACTGCTCTAGCATCCTTTAGAGAAGCCATTTTCAATGGAGGTCTGGTAACCTTTAGAGTCTTGGTAGTAATCTTTGTTGCCGCAACTATTTGTGGGACCTCCTTAAAGTTCTGACATGGAGTCTCAATGAACTCACCATCCATTTCCACGTAACTGAAAGATTTCAGGTGGCTAACCATATATTCCTCCTCCCCATGGACAATGACGATCTTTCCCTTGATTGGGTACTTCAACATCTGATGTAAGGTAAAAGTGACGGCACCAGTGCCATGAATCCAGGGTCATCCCAATAGACAGGAATAGGAAGGGCGGATATCCATCACGTAGAAAGTTGAATCAAAAGTCTGAGTTCCAATCTTTATAAGGATGTCAACTTCTCTGTGCACTGTCCTTTTAGAACCATCAAAGGCCCTCACCACAATGTTTCTAGGCTTTAAAGTGAGTCCCTCGCAATTTAGCTGGTCAAGAGCATTTTTGGGCAAGACGTTCAGTGATGAACCCGTATCCACCAGAACATGGGCTAGTGTAGTGCCCCTGCACTCAATGGAAACGTGCAAGGAATCATTGTGTTTCCTTCCTTTAGGAGTTAAATCAGCGTTAGAAAATCCTAATTTGTTATCAACAGTTAGACTGGTCACACAATTCTCAAATTGATCAATGGAGGTCTCTTGGGGCACGTGGGCGGTTTTGAGAAACTTTACCAAGGCTTTGGCATGGGCCTTAGAACATAAAAGTAAGGCCAACATTAATATTTTCGAGGGGGTCTTCACCAACTGTTCCACGACGTTATAGTCACTTTTCTTGATTATTTTTAGTATCTCTTCCATCACTTTTCTAGAAGCTTCAAGAATGACCTCTGGATGTTCCTTCTTCTGGACAGGCTCGAACAATGTCTCCATACCCCTTGTCTTGGCGGTAGGGATAACAGTAGGATTGTCAATGGGAGTATCAATGGGAATGTTGGTAGGAGCAGTATCGGGAATAATTACAGGAGTAATAATGGTTTTTGGAGAGATCTCGGGTGAGAAGACTCTTCCACTTCTTGTTATCTTACTGGTCCCAAAGATATTGACGACGTCAGGATCAGTGTCTTTCGTAACTTTGTCTTTGATAGCCAATAGATCTTGCCCGACGCCATGATAATTGACGTCAGTCCCATAATTCCAGGGAACAACTTTATCCGAAGAATATGGGATTGGCCCTGGCATGATGTTGATTAGGGGAGCAGACTTTGGAACAAATGTAATCCTGACGGGTCTTTTGGTGGATACCCTGGGAGGATTGTCGGAGATGGTGATTATTGAAACATCTTCACAGGAATTTCTAGTAAGAGGAACTTTTCAAACATGATTTCTTTGTTATCCATCAAGCGCTGGACGCCCATCTTCAGTAACAAACATCCATTTGGTGGAGACATACATAATTGACAACTTTCATCACAACCCTAAAACAGACTGGCTCGCAATAGATTATGTTTAATAGTCAAAAGAGGAGTAGTTAAATCATTCACGGAGGAAACAAAATAATCATCATCAACAGTGTTGACACCTTGATCATGTTTGGGCATTGGCACCGTTATCACATTAGGTGTTTCTGGGGGGTCAAACTTAATTTATTTTGCCTCGATAAGGTCTTGTACCTTATTCTTCAAGGTCCAACAATCGTTTGTATCATGCCCTGGGTTTTCAGAATGATAGGCGCATCGAGCATTCGGGTTGTAACGAGGAGAAGCGGTATTGGTGTTCTTGGGAGCTTCCTTTAGGGTCACCAGATTGGACTTCAAAAGATGTGGCAAAACTTGAGACAACGTCATGTTGATTTGGGTGAATTGTCTCATGGGCGCCTCTGGCCTGCGTTGATAGTTTTGCTGTTGATTTGGTACAGGATTGGAAATCATAACAGCCTTACCGTCAGGCGACATTCAGTTTTGTTTTGATTTTTGTGGTCATATGCAACACTGACCTCCTTCTTTCCGATAAATGGTTTCTTCATCGTGCTCGAGGATACATCTCTTTGAATTTTGCCACTTTTATACCGACTTCTACCCGTTCACCGATCATGATTAGTTCAGTAAATCAAGTTGAGGAGCTTCCGATTAGATGGTTGAAGAACGGACCAGATAATGTGCCTAAGAACATATTCACCAATTCTCTGTCAGATAAAGGGGGTTAGACTCTTCCCGCGAGGTCCTGCCATTTTTGAGCATAGGTTTTGAAACCTTCACCAGCACCCATAAACATGCCTTGCAATTGTGTTCAAGTTGGAGCTAAGTCAGCATTATACTGGTATTGCTTGTAAAAAGTGGCAGCCAAATCTTCCCAATTGCGAATATTGGTCCCTTCCAACTGATAGAACCAATCCAACTGCGTCTCTGACAAGCTTTCTTGGAAGAAATTCACCCATAGGTTTCTATCAGCAGTATGGGGTTAAATCTTCCTGACGTATGACCTTAAATGCAGCTTTGGACAAGAGACACTGTCATACTTAGTGTGATCGGTGGGAATGAGAACTGACTGTTTTAGAATGTTGGTTCGCGTTTGTGTTTGTTTTTGCAAAATGTCGCGGTAAGCAAGAGTCGCCACCGTCTTTTATTTTATCAAACAAGGAAAGGAAAAAAGCACAGAAAAATTCCTTTTTGAGATATTTCTCGGGTTCGAGAGGTAGATTATAGAAAGGGAAGGTGTTAGCACCCTTTCTATCTGTGTTTATCCACAGGCTCTTAGGTACTTGCTCATTGTGTATTCAAAATTTTCTTTTCTTTGGGTTTATGGGTTTGAAAGAAGTTTTTGTTTGAAAGGAGTGTAAGTGCGAAAAGTTTGTTTTGTTTTAAAATGAGCAAGTACTTAAGAACCATCTACCTACTCGAAAAAGGAATTAATCTGTACAAATGTCCTTTAAACAATGCTATCCCACTATTGAGGAGTAGGTAGCATTGTCGTTGGAGTTTTCGGGTCAATTCGATTAAGGGACGTGTGGTCACTAAAGCAACGTTAGGATGCCTTAGCGGTAACCCTAATGTCTTAGATCATTTTTCTGAGGCAACCGTTTCGAGGTAACTATGATCTTTGGACAAGAGGGCGACCTCTAAAACTTCCTATACTCAATGACAACGTTCGAAGGCAACCAAGTGAGGTGTACCCTAAGAGTGGCATGTGCAAGTGTGTTATTTCGGTTAATTATCTTTGTACATGTCATGGGTTATCTATGTTGATTTTAAGTTCATACATTGAATCTTGTCATGCATTCCCTATTATCAAACATCTAACATTGTATAGTTGCGGAAATTAAATTTGCGGAAATTAAATCTAAACTATTACAAGGCGTCGGGTATTTACATCGCCAAAGACAAACCCTTTAATTTAAATTACGGAAAGTAAATAAAAGCGATAAATAAATAAGGTCCTAATTAAAAAATTATTACATACCGGAAGCAATTACAATATTGGATAAAAATAGGACGCGTGCGAGAAAATTAGACGGCGCATTTTTAGGGTTTTGACCCCTTTTTTTATTAAAGAAAGCATATTTTTTGTTATTTTGAATTAAATGGAAATTAAATCTAAGTTAATTAATTAATTAAATAAAAAAAAATATATTTTTTGGGTTTTAGAATATTTAAGGAAATAAAAATAAATAAAATGATTAAAATTTTTTAAAACCTAATATTCTAATTAATTTTTAATTTATTGCAAAGGATATTAAAATTATACCTAATTAAAAAACTAAATTGATTAAATTATTTATTTAAAAAAATAAAGTGAAATTAGTTTTAATAAATAAAAATAATATTTTTATTGTTTTCTGATTTTATTAGGAAAATTATTAATTATTTTGGTTTGCAATTAATTAAAAAATAATAATAATAAAACAATAAATGAAATAAGAAAATAATGAAAGAAACTAAAAAAAGGAAGCAAACTCAGGGGGTTTAGGCCCAATTTTGGAGGTGTAATTTGCAATCCAAAGCCCAAAACGTCCCAACCTGCCTTGACTTTTCAGATTGCCCACGCGCTTGTTGACCTAGGTGTATGGTGAACCTGCAATTCTGACCTTTGGATCTGGCTTGAAGGCCATCTGGCTAGCATCTGGACAAGGGCATATGGTGAGCCTTGCTTTGAACGCTGCATGGAATTGCCTGAAACAAAATGATACAAATGTTTTAGGGGACCTGGGATTCGAACCCAGGTCCCAAGGGGTTTTCCAATAGCGCGCTTACCAACCCAACTGAATTGCTTAATTGTTATTAGAATACACAACAAATATTATATGGGAAACTCAACTAATATAATGGAAAATAAAAAAAACGCGCTAAACTATTTGAATAAGCCAATGGAAACAAGCCACGTTATCATCTTCTCCAACAAATCCCTGGTTATTTACCTGCGGATTTTTATCCGCAAGAAGATTCGTGGGGTGTTTCAAAAATCCATCCTAGGCCACGTAAACGCAAGCTAAGACCATCATCGTGTTCGTCTTGCTTCCCTGAACACAACTATGGCCATGATTTGCCTTGATTTTGCCTGTATAAAAAATGCCTAAAAACAAAGCAAGGAAACCCTAGGTTCTCCGGTATCACGTTAGAGGCCATGAAAATGAAATTAAATGATGTAGAAAGCTTCGAAATCAAACAAGGATCAAGAATATGTCTATGATTTGTCAAAAAGATGCAAGAATGAGTGGTTTCGATTTCGTGTTCAGAGCTTTGTTCATGGATACTTACAGTGAGTTTGGGGCTGCTTCAAGGCTGGATTTTGATCCATTTGGCTTCAGTGAATGCCAGGCTAGAAGGCTATGTCAAGCTTTTGGACTGAATCATGCTTTAATATTGATTTTGATCTTCCACTTTTTCACACTTTTTTCAATTCTTGTTTGGCCGTTTCTGCAGTTCTTAGGTCATTTTCTTGGTTGCTTTAGGTTGTATATGTATCAAGCAAGCAACTAGGTTAAATCTTGGGCTTCCAATCTTTGTGCATTCGTGGTTCGGGATTTGATATGATCAACATTGATAAGCTTTCCAAATTTTCCTCAAATCCAAGATTTTTTGCATGTTTTGACTTGGCACAAGTTTGATTGAGTGTATTATGATATTTTCAAGCTGTAATGATCACAAGAATCTCATTCCATCAATTTTTAGATTTTATTTGGATTAATATTGATTTAAAATGAATTAAATCAATAAAAATTAAATAAAATAGAAAAATAAATTAATGGCCATGAAATTGAAGATGGGACACGTGTGTGATGTGATAATACCAAATCAAGTGGAAAAAAGTGGGCCTTTTTGTCAAAAATTGGAGTTTGGAGGATAGTTGACTTTTTGCAATTTTGTAAAAATGCCCAACTTCAACAATGCATAACTTCTTCAATTTTTAACTTTTGTAAGGGTTATTGGACTTTTAGAAACCTTGAGATGTCCTCTAACCAACCTTTTTGGTCTCAACTCATTTTGATATTCCATGCTCAAGTTATAAGCTTTGGCAAAAAAGGTGTTTTTGTTGACTTTAAAAATGACCTATAATGTCCAAATTTGTAATTTTTTGTGAGTGCATTTCTTGATCTTGGGGTGTGAGGATGGATTGTTGGAAATTGCATCCTCTTAAAAATGAGCTTTGGATGGGTCATTTCTCATAAAGTATGAGAAAGTTATGCTTGGTCAAAGTTGAGTTGACTTTTCCTACAAAACCCTAATTTAGCAACTTTTGAATCTTGATGAATCTTGAGCAGTCCTTGATGGATCATGATCAACCCTTGATCAAATGACAAATTATCCTTCAAAATGATAATGTTGACAAAAAATCTTGAGGTTTGACTGTATTTGGGTCACAGTTGACTTTTGCCCTAGCATAGTCGATTTTTGGACTTCTTGAGCAATTGACTGACCAAACTTCCTCTACAAGGCTTGAAATTTGACATGGATGAACTTGAGAACATATTAGGACATTGGGGAGAACTTGAGGCCATTTGGATGCAAGGACCTTGATGCAACACAAAACCCTAATTTTGAATTGACTACCTTAGGAGGTGATTTGACTGTCCAACTCTTGAGCCATCTTGAACAACTTGGAGGTGATTCTTGACATGTCTTGAGAAATATGGGAGCGGAAATTTTGGGTTACAACACTTAGAAAAAGTGGGGACCTTGAATTTCTGCAGAATGACAACCCCTGAGACAAGTCCTAGCTCTTCAAAATCCAATTCGGGTACCCTCTGAATCTCCACAGCATTGAGGAGATCCTCCAACTGCTTGTGTTTATTATCAGTTGGAGGATATTGTTCTTCAGAGTAGTCCACTTCTTCCTCTTCTTCAGGCTCTGGATGGTCATTTACTTCCTTGTTTTTCCCTTATTGATTATCTCCTTCACCCGAGGATGTTGCGAAGTCTACAGTTTTTCTGGCTGGTCCTTTGAACCTTCTTCCTAGATTTAAAACACTGACTGGCTTCTTCGCTTTATTCTTCTTATATTTGATCAACAGAGTTTTCAAACCCTCTTGTCCTTTTTCCAGAGCCAAGAACATTTGTTGGAATTGAGCATTCTGCGCTTGGAGATCCTTTACTGTCTATTCAATATCCATCTCACTGAAATAAATAGTAGAAAGATAAGGAGACCTGTTGTAAGAAACATGTTTATGTTATGATGAATGAAAATGAATATGCAAATGATTTCAAGGAGATTAGAGATTTAAATTTTCCTTAGACAAAAAGGAGCACACGTTGCATTAATAAATCCAAGTTTAAGTACATCATGCCTCTTTGGGCTTACAATGAAAGAAATAAAATACAAAAACTCCTAAGACAAAAAGGTTGAACGCATCCTCTTTGGTGTGATGTAGGTGTCCAGACTCCGCTCTTCATGAAGCTGCTTGTTGAGTTCCAGAACTTTCTTCTCACTGGCGTAGAATCGGGCTTCGAAAGTGTCTCATTCTTCCTTTAGCTGAATCCAATCCTTTTGCAAGTCTTCGAGGGAGGTAGGCATGTTGGGATGAAGGACAGTATATGGGACATCTCCTTCAACCACATGCTCTATGATGACAGGGAGGATGGAGGGGTAAGGCATTGCGAGACTCTGTGCATGAGCTCGTACCCACCTAAGGTAAGGCTCAAGTGGAATGTAATTTTTGTGTCCCAATGTCCTACTATCAACCTTGCTTACCATCCTCCAAGCTCGTATAAACCTCTAACGGTAGCCTTGATCATCGTTTTCATAGTCGAACACCACACCTTGGATGAGCGCATCATGTGGACCAACTCTTCGTGCGTACCCAAACTGTCGCAGAGCTAAGCAAGGGTTATAAGTGATACCTACCCTAATTCCAAGAAGAGGGACATTAGGGCATTCCCCAAAGCGGTCGATGATGGTAATATCCTCCAAGGACCAAGAACACCAGTGGATATCCGAATGTCTGAGTGACATCAGCCGATTGGGGCATCTCAAATCTTGCTCGCTCCTCGTAACGAATCGGGGGAGATGTGAAACAAACCATCTAGCCAATAGAGGAGTACAACACATGAGGGTTCCTCTTCTCTTCATGGTGCGAGAGTGGTGAGAATGCAAGATATCTCCTAACAAAGTAGGCACTAGATTGTGAGATAAAAAGATTTTGATAGCATTCACATTTATAAGTTGGTCCGAATTTGGAAATAGTACCAACCCATAGATGAGAAGAGCCAAAATTTCTTCGAAAGCTTGCAAATCCAAATTGTTCCAACAACCTTTAGCTTTTTCCAATAAGAACTTGGATAAGAACCCTTTTACACCACTTTTTGTTTCCCAATTAGCCGTGACGTCAGATTGTTACAAGTATAAAGCTCGGGCAACCTCTTCAGGGCTTGGGTCTCTTTCATTACCATTTAAAGGTAGTTGATTGAGAATAGGAATTCCCAAGAGTTGAGAGAATTCTTCCATAATTGGTACAAGCTGGTAATCGGGGAAGGTAAAGCAATGGTGTAAAGGGTCAAAGAATTGGCAAAACACCTTCATCATATCTTCATTAAAGCTTGAGGTAACCAAGTTGAGAAGTCGTCCATGTCTTTTGGTGAACAGAGAATTCTCAGGGACCCTTGATGCTAACTCTTTGAGCTGAAAAGGTACTCGTACAAGGTTGACTTGGACCGTGTTCCTGCGAGTGAGAGTCATATCCTACAAAACAGAACAAAGATGAATATCAAAGTCCTTGAAATGGTTAATCTAAAATGCTATGTGTGATACGGTGGGAGAACTGGCTTGAGGTTTACGTTTGTGTTCGCACTTGTGCGGTTTAGCAAGAGTCGCCACTGACTTTTTATTTTATCCTAAGGAAAGGTAAAAAAGCACAGGAAAGACCTTTGAGATGTTTTCTTGGGTTCGGGGGGTATATTATGAAAAGGGAAGGTGCTAGCACCCTTTTCATTCATGGTTCTCCATAGGCTCTTAGTTACTTGTTTTAGATCACTTGCCTTTGCTTTTCAATTGTTTGAAATGGTGCTTTTGTGTGTGTGGTTTTGAAAAATGCTTTGAAAAAGAAGCCTTGTCTAGGCAACCTTTGTAATGATTCTTGTTCGAATATAGACAAAGGTGTGTGTCTTTTTGAAAAGATATTTCAATGTTTTGAAAGTTGTTTTGAAATTGTGTTGTGAAGTGTGTTTGAAAATAGCAAGGATGCTTTGCAAGCTTTTGATCAAGTAACTAAGAGTTGTCTACCCTATTTTACTCAAAGATCTTTCTTATGTTTTCAATCCTTTTGACAGTGTTATTTCACCATTGTATTTGGTGAATAACCTTGTGTTAGGATGTTTAAACGGGACAGGCGCGGGTCATCGCATACAATCACTGAAAGCAACTTGTGAGACGCTCTATCAATTTTGTAAGGGACGAGATCGTTTTATCGAAGGCAACATCGAGGGTCATCGAGGGACTACGATCTTTGTTTATCGAAGGGGAATTTGCTAGAGTGTCTCATACTCGAGGGATATGATTGCTTTTTCCGAGGCAACAAGCGAGGTTACCCTAGAGGTGCAAGTGTGAATTGTGTATTGATTTTCATGCATTTATTCTTGTATTAGGTTATCTAGCGATTGATTTTGAATCTTGCCATACAAACCCTAATTACCATACAGTATATTGAAAACAAATAAATTGTGGGAATTTAAAGTATAAGTTATTACAAAAGAGTATATGGGGATGGGGGTACAATTATTTACAAAGGGGGATGAGTCTTATCAGAATAAAAATGTCCAAATACGTGTTACAACCAAATCGAACTGTCGCAATTCAACATAAGATTATAACAATTTTATAAGATAAAGGAAGTCAAAGAATTGTGATATGCATGTATTTATTTACAAATAAACAAATAAAATTTAACCTAATAAAGATTAAGTATTATTTTTTTTATTTATGTTTTATGATTTATGAAAGGAAAAAGTTTTAACGAAAGAAAATTTACTTAAACAAAGATTCTAGTATTTTTTGTATTCTATTATGTTAACAAAAATCAATTAAGAAAAGAATGACAATAAAAAATTAATTTTTTAATAAATCTTACTAATATTATTCTAAACTAAAGAAATAAAAAATTAATTAAAATGATTAAAAAGAGTATAAAATAAAAATGAATTAAAATATGGGCTTAAGGTTTAATTAGGGGTTAGGCCCAAATGGAAGAAGAAACAAAAAGCCAAAAATGGATGAAATGGGGGGGGGGGGGTATGTGCAGAAACATTTGGACCTAAGGGAATTTGCTGGAGCGGGTCAGGCCCAAGGCAGAGTTGTACAATGTTTTCGTTTTGGGGTTCCCTCAGTTTTAGGGTTTGTGAGTTTTGGTTACAGCGACGCCTCCTTCTTCTCTCGTTCTCTTCGTCTTTCTCAAACGCTGATTCTCTCTATGCCCTAGGTTTCCAGAGCGCCACCTTAGCCCTCTCCTCTCCACGACGGTCCACAACATTTGTTTGATCAGTACAATTTTATCTTGTTTTGATTCTTAGGATTTTTACAGTTTGCATTCGTTTGATTTTCTTGACTTTTTTCAGATTTATTTTCTAATCCATGGTTGTTATGAACATGATGCAGTGTAGGGGGTGAGAAAACTTACCTTGAGAGATATTTCTGGAAAATGGAGGGAGAGGGGAAATGGGTTGGACCGGCGGCGCTCTTGGTGGCCAGAGGGTGGAGGATGAAGATGAGATGATGCTTGGTAACCCTCTTTCTTTCTTCTTTGAACGTTAATGATGAACTTGACTCTGAGACCCTTTGTTGTTCTTTGAATGTTTGATGATGAAAAATGTTGTTTGCTTTTTTCGTTGTTGATGATGAGTATTCCTGAAAACTGTTTTCTTCTGAATCTCTTCCTTTTTGATGTTGATGATGAACTTAGCTTCTGAAACTTGCTTGTTTTTTACTTTTGTTGATGATGAACTTAGCTTCTGAAAACTGCTTGTTTCTGACTTTTGTTGATGATGAATTTAGCTTCTGAAAACTGTGTTGTTTGAACTGAGCTTGATGATTTGTGGTTGTTTTTTGTTAATGATGAACATGTGTTCTAAAACTCTATATTGTTTTGCTTCTAAAACTCTTCCTCTCTCCTTGTTGACCCTGATTGTTTGATGATGATGATTTTCCGAGAACTGTTATTGTTTGTTGTTAGTGATGAAGAAAAAAATCTGAAACTGCCTTTTGTTAGTTTGAACTTGTTGGTGATAGTTTTGGTTTAATAGTTTGGTTTGCAGTTGGAACTGCAGGTTTGCAATTTGTTGTTTCAGGCTTGTTGAGCTTGTTTGAGTTTTTGTATTTGACAAGTTTAGGTAAGTTGCAGTTTTGCAAGCAAGTTTGTAGTTTTGCAAGCAAGTTTGCAGTTTGTAGCTTGAACTGTAGGTTTATGATTTTGAGATGCAGGCTTGTGTTTTTTAGTTAACAGGTTTGGGTTTGGCCTGAGTGTTTAGCTGGTTTGGGTTGTAGCTTATGCAGGTTTGAAATGCAGGCTGAGTTTGTGCAGGCAGGTTTGCAAGCTTGTTGGTTCCTTAGTTTGGTTGTGGTGTTTACTATAGGTTTGCAGTATGGAAAGCAGGTTTGTGTTTTTTTTTATTTTGCAGATTGTTGCTAGCAGGTTTGTTGACTTGAGAAAGCAGGTTTGGCCAGCTGCAGTTTGTTGCTAGTTTTGTGGTTTTTTGGCAAGCAGGTCTGTAGCTTGCAGGTTGGGGACTGTAGGTTTTATTTTTTTCTCCTTTTTTGGACTGTTATACAGTTTTCTCTCTTTATATCTTTTCTTTTCTTTGATAACTTGAAAACAACCTGCCTTTTGCCAAAACTGTAAACTCTTTTCACTAAAAGGTCCTCTCTTTCTCCCTCTCTCTAAGCACCTTTTGCTTATTATTTTAATTCTGAAAAGTTTGTCTAGGCTGGAATATGATGATGGCTAGGACAAGCTCTTGCTTGTAATTTGGTTTATCTCTTTGCATTGTGTACTTTCTAGACTTGTTTGCCTTGACAGTTTGCATACTTTTGCATTGTACTTTGCCTTGACAGTTTTGTAACCCAGTTTGACATGCTTGGTCACTGCAGTTTGAAATTCAGTTTGGTTAATGCATTGTAGTTAGCTTGCCATGCTTGCTCATGTTTGCCTTGCTGACTTGTTTAACTATTGCAGTTTGGTTTAGTTTGCAGTACACTTTGCTTTGCTGACTTGTTTATGTTTTTGTATTTGAACCAAATGTATGATTATATTTTATATCTTTTATTTTTCTCTCTGTGAACCGAGAAGAGCGATCTTCTTGTGATTTGCAGAGAGGAAAATAAAATATGATGAACATAGCATTCTGATTCCGACCGACAAACTTTAATGATGATTTCTTTCTTTTTCTATTTGAAAATATTTTTCAATTAATTGTGCTGATTTCTTTTCTTTCTTCTTTTTCAGGTGAATGCATCTTGGGCAATAGAGGAAGCAGAGGAAGCAAAAAATTCCTTGAGCATGGGAGCATTGGAGCTTAGGAGATTAGGCTTAGAAATAGATAGATTTTTCATTTGTTGTAAACAATCATTATTGTAAATACTATAAGTTGTAAGCTTACAATATTCAAATAAATTTTGTAACAACATTTGAAATGAATAAACAGTCTTTATCCAAAAGAAAATTCTATTGTCAAATATCTTCCAATATTTCCTTGCATGTTTATCTATTTATTTAAGACTCTCAAATCAAAATAATTGGGACTGTATCCCAATAATTCTAATCCAGATAAAATAAATAATCAACAAACTTTGCAGTCTCGCAACCTTGCATCAATCACAATACGCATGGTATTCCAATTAACATATGCATTGTACAGTTAAACAAACAAGCATTCCATTAAACAGTAAACCTTTCACTCCACTAATCAAGCAGATGCCTCAATGTTCCAAACAAAAGTCTCAGCTGTTATCCCAGATGATTAGGTTTTGAGAAACAAGCGTGAAAACAATGTAACAGTTAACTGAATTTCCAAGGGTTCAGTTTCTTCTGAGAAATGCGAGCGAAAACCCTAATTCCGAATTTGTTGCCAAAGAAAAGTCTTCTTGATCAATTCCTGAGCCAATCTCAAAAAATCAGAGAAAAACCCTAATTCTGGATTGACTAATAAAGAAAAGTCTGTTTGACTGATTCTTGAGCCAATCTTAAAAATCAAAGAAAAAACCTAGGGTTGTAATTTTCTTGTGAAAAATGGAGGGCAAATTTTGGGGTACAACACTATGGTATGATGTCATGATGTTATGTACAAGCACATGCACAAGTTAAATCAAACAAATCCTTAGGTTTAGGCTTGCATGAGATTTTATAGGTAAGTACCCTCTTGAAGTTTAGTTGGTCCAACATGTCCTAGAAAGTAAATGGGTTCTAGGAATCTCAATATCCCTGATCTTTCTTCATTCGGCATTGTTTCAGCGCAAGCCTCTTTATTGGCGACAGAAATATTCCGAAAGTCTGATCTCAATGAGCGTAGTATCAGGTATCAACCAACTTCGGACTTCACCAAAGCCGACTACCTCACTACTTCCTAATGGCTAAGTTGTTCAAGTAAATGTTCTAAAGTCAGTTAGTGCTTCATGACACCACACAGCGGCCCCGTATTCTCCTTGACTACTCAAGGGGTACCAGTACCAATAAATGTGTCACACTAACATAACTATTTCTTAGACCATATAGGTATACCTCACAGTTTCAAAACTTATTATTATTTGCCTAAAAAGGTGCCCCATATCTGGGTGGAGGATAAAAAAAACCCAAACAAGAAACCATAATATAAAGCAAACAAATCAAACAATGAAAATCAATTAAAGGTGATCTAGCCCTAAGGTAACCCTACTTTTAAGTAAAATCCCCAGCAGAGTCGCCAGTTCTGTAACACGGTGGGAGAACTGACTTGGGTGTTTTGTGTTTGATCGCATTTGTTGCGGATACCAAGAGTCTCCACCGAATTTTATTTTATCCAATAAGGAAAGGTTGAAAAGAACAAGAAAGAACTTTCGAGATTTATTTCTTGAGTTCGAGGGGTAGGTTATGAAAAGGGAAGGTGTTAGCACCCTTTTCATCCGTAGTTATCTACAGGCTCTTAGTTGCTTGCTAGATCACTTGCTTTTGTTTAAAAATGTGCTTGTGGTGTGGGTTTTGAAAGTATTTTGAAAATGTCTTTGTAATGGTTCTTGTTTCTATAAGAACGCGTACAAAGTGTCTGTTTAGAAAATAATTCAAAGAAATGTTTGTGGAATGTGTTTTTGAAAGAGATTTTGAAAAGGTGTCTTTGTAATGGTTCTTGTTTCTATAAGAACGCGTACAAAGTGTTTGTCTTTTGAAAATGTTTCAAAATGAAAGTGTTGGTGTATAAAATGTTTTTGTTGTGAGAAAGCGAGCAACTAGGAGCAACCTAACTACTCAAAAGGTCTTAAATGTTCTTTTCCTCCTCCTTTAGATGTTGCTATCTTACCATTGATTTGGTAAGAAACCCCATCGTTGGATGTGAAGGGACAGGCGCAGGATGTTTTGTATAGTCATAGAAGGCAACCTATGGGATGTTTTAGCAATGTCGTTTAGGGACTAGATCGTTTATTGAAGGCAACATTGAGGGTCATCGAGGGACTACGATCTTTTATCGAGGGTTTTTTCTAAAATGCCCATATTCGAGGGACATGACTATTTTCCGAAAGGCAACAAAGTGATATTACCCTAGAGGTGCTAGTGTGTAAGTGCGTTTGATTTACATGCATTTAGTCCCGCATTTAAAGGTTGTCTACTTGTTGATTTCGTCTTGCCATACATCCTAATTACTAACAATGTATGAAAGCAATAAAAGTGCAAAAATAAATCCTAAGTTATTACATCATTTCGGGGATGGGGATACATATTTACAAATGGGGATTGCAAGAATTTAAATCCTAATTATTTATTACAACCATATTGAATTGTACAATAAAAGAAAAGGAAAGGATTTGTTTTAAAAATGGTTTTTTGTATTAATAAATTAAATGGAAAATAATTAGTTAATAAAAGAAAATAATTAGTTAATAAAATAAAATAATTTTTATACCCCTTTTTATATTAATGAAAATAATATTAATGCAGAAAATAATAAGAATAAGAAAAAAAAGGAAAAAATAACGAAAACAGGATCATCACGTTGCTGAAACAAAATGAAAGGGGCCAGAAGTTCTGATGCTAGGCATGGTGAAGTTCAGAAAGAAACGTTTGAGGGGACCAGAAGTTCTGGGTTGTTATGCGCTGAAGCTCTGAAAGAAACGTTAGAGGAAACCAAAAGTTCTGTGTTGTGATACAATAGTGAGAAAATCCTAGAAGTTTTGTGTGTGTTAAAACAGTAAGAAAGCCTAGAAGTTTTGTGTGTTGTGTTATAGTAGTGAGAAAAAACTTAGAAGTTCTGTGTGTTGTGATAAAATAGTAAGAAAGCCTAGAATTTCTGTGTGTGTTAAAGCAGTAAGAAAGCCTAGAAGTTCTGTGTTGTGCTAAAATAGTGGGAAAGAAAACTCATAAGTTCTGTGTTACCCTTCACCTCCTTCCTTACATTATCCAGAACAAATCCAACTTATTCAGTTCTTAACAATAGCAAAACAGAAAAATAAAAGCATGACAGTTTATAGAAGTTCTAATCCTAATTCTGAGCCTAGTTTTTTTCAAGAAGTTCTGATCCACAGTTTTTCTACTTAGGCAATGATATGGACAATATCAAACTATGATATTTACATATTTAATGATGTTCTGAATGAAAAGTTCAAAGTCAGAATGACTTACCTTGAATCTGAAACGTGCGTTTGAGACCTGAGTTGCAGCCTTCGAATGTTCTGGGGTCAGCAAGAAACGGAACAGAAAATGTTGTGTTCTTTGATTCAAAAGGGAAGAACAAAGGTATTGTTTTGGGAATTATGGGTTTAATAATGTTTGAATGTTTTCTTTTCTCTTTTTATTTTGTATTTGATCACCCTCTCTTTCCAAAATCCAGCCCCTTAGACGTGTGATGGAACCACTTATTTATAGATGAGTTTGTTGTGGTTTTGGGGGGAAAACAAATGGGATTTTAACCTTTTTGGCATACTGTTCCATTGCTTTTTAAATACAGCTTTTATGTGCTAATTTGGTGCAAATGTGGGGTTTGAGAAAGTGAAGGCGTAGACTGGATCAACAACAATTTTGAGTGTTGTGGCAGCTAGATGCAGGACTGTGCCATAGAAGTGCAACAGACTATTCAAAATGAAGTTTTGGGGCTTGGTGATGTTCTGATAGAAGAATGGAAAGACCGGAATGAGGTTCGAAGGGTGATGTTCTGGTCAAAGCGTAGAACATAGTCTGCATATGTCGAAAAGTCATGTTTTGATCAAAGAACACAGTTTTCATATGTTTTGGTCGAAGGGTCATGCTCTGAGTCGCTTTTGCAAATTCTGATTGTACTTGTGTGAAAATTGGCCCATAAGTTCTGTCCAAATTCTGACTTAAAAATGCTCATAATTTACTAAGTGTTTTAGCTTCAAGGATGTCTTCATGGATTTATAACTTGAAATCCCAGCCTTTTTAGAAGAAGTTCTGTTCTGCAATGTTTTAGATCTCATTGAGATCTATATGTCATAAGTTCTGATTGAATCATCTTGCATCATGATGAAAATATGGACCAAAGTTATGAAATTATAATATTTTCTTAACACTTAGAAAATTTTCTAAGTGTTTATAAATTTGACTTTTCAAAGTAATCTTTGACTTTTGATTTCTTGATGAACCAACTTCATATCTTGATGAAATGTGATTTTTGATCAAAAAGTCAAAGTTTGACTTTTCAGTGTGCATTTGACCATTTTGCCCTTGTGAATGACTTTCTTGGAAAATTGTAATCCAAGACTTGTAGCTTGATAGAAGCAAACCTGAGGGTCCAAGATGATCCTTTGGGAAATGAGAGGGAAAATTTTGGGGTACAACACCTTGATTTACAATATGTGATAATTGGTTAATTTCTATATAGGTATTACATTGGTGGTAATTATAATTTGGTACTTGATTACTTTTTGATTACTTGTATTACATTGGCGTTAATTTCTATACTTGTCTTGCTTTTATCTGATTACTTTGGTACTTGAATTGTCAAGATATTTTGTATAGATGGTTATATGAAGTGTGATTAATTCTTTTGGTTAATGTTTATCATGCATTACTTCTTATTATATATTTTCATAATGATATGAATTCTCACCCTTCTGTTAGAATGATGTTTTAATATAACAACGCTCAGGTACCGAAGATAGTGGTGCTTCGCACGAGGATAGTTGGGTAGATTAGCTTGGTTTATCCATTCGCTTAGGTAGTGAGTCGATGCTCTGGTCATGTAACATTGGGGGATAATTTGAACTCATGTTTGGTGATGAGAGATATTGTTATACTCTCTTATTTGTTATTTGTATGTTGAGTGGCCTTGGTGCCCAATGTTTGGATTATATACCTTATTTTGGATATATGATTTGGTATATGGATATACGATTATAATATGGGATATAATCATTAATAATATTTGAGAAAAAGAATTATTCCACTGTGATGTGCATAGTTTGATGAAACATAAAGTTTAAATGTGTTATGATTATGACTAGATGTATCTTTGTGTTGTTTTGGTTGTTTTGGTTGTTTTTGTAAACACATGTGATGCCCTTTTTATGTTATGGATGCTATCTTACTCAGATTATTATTATATTTCTCGGGGTTAGAAAGGGGTGTTACTTTAGTGGTGTCAGAGCATGGTTAGCCAGTTGGCCAGGTTATTAATGTCTTTATTCCCTTTGTATTTGATTTGTGTATCTGACACGATCAATACTTTTTTTATGTTGTTTCTTGGATGTCTTAGAATGATGGTTGAAGGAAGGAATGATAATGATATTGCTGAGGCATTGAGAATTTTGGCTGGATCTCTTGGGCAGATTCCATAGGTGAATGCTGCTAACAAAGATGAGGATGATGAGTTACGTGCTTTGGGGAAATTCCAAAGGGACAATCCTCCAATCTTTGAGGGAGAGAATGAACCTGGTAAGGCACATGCATGGTTGGAGGAGATTGAGAAGATATTTTGAGTCATGAGTTGTACTGATGCACATAAGGTACAGTTTGAAAGTCATAAGCTGGAGAAGGAAGCTGAGAATTGGTGGAACAACACTGTTCAGAGATTTGATGAATATGGTATTGAGGTTACTTGGGCTCTTTTCCGTTATGCTTTTCTGGAGAAATATTTTCTGGAAGATGTGCGTGGGAAGAAAGAGGTTGAAATTCTTGGGTGAAGCAGGGTAATAAGACTGTAGCTGAGTATGCTACAAGATTTCAATAGTTGATTAAGTATTGTCCTCATTACAATACCACTAATGCTGAGATGTCTAAGTGCCTTAAGTTTGTCAATGGTTTGAGACCTGATATCAAGAAGGGTATTGGTTACCAACAGATTTATCGTTTTTCTTAGTTGGTGAACAAGAGTAGGATTTATGATGAGGATAGTAGAGAGAGTGCTTCTTACTATAAGAGTTTGAATGATAGGAAATGAAAAGTTCAATTATGTGGGAAGCCTTATGATGATAAGGGGAAACAAATATCTGGTTATGGCAAGAAGCCAAGTAGGGAAGGAGCTTCTACACTTATTAAGTGCTTCAAGTATGGTTTCGAAGGACATTGTGCTTCTAAATATGGAAAGGATTTTGGGAAGTGTTTCAAGTGTGGCAAGCTAGGTCATAAAGTTGTTGATTGCAAGGTTGGTTTGAGTGTGACTTGCTAAAATTGTGGTGAGAAAAGGCACATTAGTACCAAGTGTGACAAGCTAAAGAAGGAGCAAGCTAGAGGGGAAGTGTTTGCATTGTCTGGTTCTAAGACTGCTGCTGAGGATAGACTAATCTGAGGTACAAGCTTTATTAATGATACACCTTTGATTTCTATCATTGATACTGGTGCAACACATTCTTTTATTTATTTGGATTTTGTTAAAAGGATGAATCTTGAATTGTATGATATGCATGGAAATATGGTTATTGATACTCTTTCTATGGGTTCCGTGTATACTTCTGTTGTGTGTCCGAATTTTCAGTTGAATATCTTTGGTAGAGACTTTGGGATTGATTTGGTATATCTTTCATTAGATCAAATTGATGTGATTCTTGGTATGAATTGGTTAGAGTATAATCATGTTTATATCAACTATTTTGATAAGATGGTTATCTTTCTTGATTCTGGTGTCGAGAGGGATTTGTTTTTGTCTGCTAAGCAAGTAGATGAGTTTGTGCAAGATGGTGTTGTGTTGTTTGCTTTGTTGGTAACATTGGATCTTGGTGAGAAGAAAGTTATGGGTGAGTTACCTATTTTTCGGAATTTTACTGTGGTATTTCCTGAAGATGTAAGTGGATTTTGTCCAGAATGTGAAATGGAGTTTACGATCGATTTAATTCTTGGAACTAGTCCAATTTCGACGGCTCCATATCAGATGCCAGCTTCTGAGTTGAAAGAGTTGAAGAGTGAACTTGAGGGTTTGCTTGAGTAGAAGTTAATTCGTCCGAGTGTGTCGCCGTGGGGTGCACCTGTTTTTTTGGTTAAGAAGAAAGAAGTTTATATAAGGTTGTTTGTTGATTATAGACAACTGAACAAGGTGACTATTAAGAACAAGTATCCACTTACGATGATTGATGATTTGATGGATCAGTTGGTTGGTGAAACTTTGTTCAGTAAGATTAATTTGAGGTATGGGTATTATTGTACCCCAAAATTTGCCCTCTCATATTTTTCCAAACATTGCAAGAAAAATCTCCAAGTGGCTCAAGATTGCTCAAGAGTTGGACCGTCAAGCTATCTCCTAAGGCAGTCGACCCCAAATTAGGGTTTTGTGTTGCATCAAGATCCTTGAGTCCAAATTACCTCAAGTGCTCCCCAATGTCCTAATATGTTCTCAAGGTCATCCATGTCAAATTTCAAGCCTTGCAGAGGAAGTTTGCTCAGTCAATTGCTCAAAGGGTCCAAAGATCGATTGTGCTAGGGCAAAAGTCAACTGTGACCCAAATACAGTCAAACCTCAAGATTTTTTGTCAACATTCTCATTTTGAAGGATATTTCATCATTTGATCAAGGGTTGATCATGATTCATCAAGGATTGCTCAAAATTCATCAAGACTCAAAAGTTGCTAAATTAGGGTTTTGTAGGAAAAGTCAACTCAACTTTGACCAAGCATAACTTTCTCATATTTTATGCGAAATGACCCATCCAAAGCTCATTTTTAAGAAGATTCAATTTCCTACAGTCCATATTCATAGACCAAGATCAGAAAATGCACTCACAAGAAGTTATAAATTTGGACATTATAGGTCATTTTTGAAAGTCAACAAAAACACATTTTTTACAAAGCTTATAACTTGAGAATGGAAAATAAAAATGTGATGAGACCAAAAGGGTTGGTTAGAGGACACCTCAAGCTTTCTAAAAAGTCCAAGAACACCTCCAAAAGTTCAAAATTGAAGAAGTTATGCATTATTGAAGTTGGACATTTTTGCAAAATTGCCAAAAGTCAACTATCCCCAAAACTTCAAATTTTGTCAAATGGGCCCATTCTTTTTCACTTGATTTGAACTTGCCACATTGCATACCTGTCCTAGCTTCAGCCTTGAGATCACATTTCTTTTTTATTATTTTATTTGATTTTTTATTGAATTATTTCATTTTAAATAAAATTAAATCAAATAAAATCAAAATATTGATTACTTGATATCTTTTTGGCTATTTCAGGACTGAATCATCATCATTAAGGGTATCAAACTCGTATCAAGCAATCCATGTGCAAAAAGATTGAGTTTTGACAATTTTGGAAGGTTTGGTAATGGTGAATCAAATCAAATTTCATGGCATTGATGTGGAAGGATTCAATCCATAATTCTTAACCTAATGCATTCTATAATACATAAGGAGGCTAGAGGGTACGAAAACAAGGCTAGAGGCTGCAGAAATAAGCAAAACAAAACTTTCAAAATTCATTAAAAAGTGTGAAACCTAAATCATACTTTGAGGCATTTTCAGAAGTAAAGCTTGATACCAATCGATTGTTTGGTATCTACTCAACCTTCTGCAATCCAAAGCAAGCTCTCATACACACCAAAACGCGATGTAAGTATGACGTCTCTCAGCCCTATATTCGAAATCGTAGCTCTCTATTCTTGCATCTTTCTGGAAAATCATTGATATATTTGTGACTCTCATGAGATTTCTAAACTTGTGGCAATATTTAATTTCATTTATATGGATTGTAATCTCATAACAGCATGGCTAGGGTTTCATGTTGTATTTTAGGGATTTGCGTTTCAGGTGAAATTGAGTCTCGTGATAGACATGGTTGCACTCAGGAGAGGAAGATGAACCTAACCATGCCTTTGGAGGTCGTTTTTATGGCCTGGAAATAATTTTTGGATCGACCTGCGCATTTAGCTGCGGATCTAAATCCGCAGGTAAAGTTACAGGGGTTGGAGGTAGGGGACGATGGCGTGTCATCTCCCCAGTGGCTGGTTCAAATAATTCGCGGGTTTTTTATTTTTTTTCTGGCATATGGTGCATTATCTCTTATTATTATTATTATTATTATTATTATTTAATATACTAACAACTGAAGCACAATGGCTTAGTGGAAGCAAGCGTTGGCAATCACCTATAGGACCTGGGTTCGAATCCCAGGTCCTCCAAATTCCTCTTTGATTTTTTCTTGCAGGCAATTGTGTGTGTACCCAAGCGTATGACCCACCATACTCCCTCACTCAATCAATTTCCAGATGGCCCCTGGCCAGATCTGGTGGCCAAGAGGGGAACTTCCACCATGGAACCAAGTAAACGTGCACCCACTGGATCTCACAAAGTCAACCAGGCCAGCTGTGATCGGTGGGAACGATAACTGACTGTTTTTGGAATGATGGTTCGCGTTTGCGTTTGTTTTTGCAAAGTGTCGCGGTAAGCAAGAGTCGCCACCTTCTTTTATTTTATCCAACAAGGAAAGGACAAAAGCACAGAAAAATTCCTTTTCGAGATGTTTCTCGGGTTCGGGAGGTAGATTATAGAAAGAGAATGTGTTAGCACCCTTTCTATCTGTAGTTATCCACGGGCTCTTAGGTACTTACTCACTATGTTTTCAAAAGTTTGCTTTTCTTTATGATTGTGGGTTTTGAAATGAGTTTTGTTTTGAAGAAAGTGTAAGTGTGAAAAGTTTTTGTTTTGTTTTAAAAAAAAAAGCAAGTACTTAAGAACCTCTACCTACTCAAAAAGGAATTTAATTGTGCAAATTTCCTTTAGACAGTGCTATCCCACTATTGAGGAATAGGTAGCACCGTAGTTGGAGTTTTCGGGTCAATTCGATTTAAGGGACGTGTGGTCACTAAAGCAATGTTAGGATGCTTTAGCAGTAAACCTAATATCTTAGATCATTTTTTTATCGAGGCAACCATTTCGAGGCAACTTGATCTTTGGACAGGAGGGCGACCTCTAAGACTTCATATACTCAATGACCACGTTCGTGGCAACCAAGTGAGGTGTACCCTAAGAGTGGCATGTACGAGTGTGTCAATTTTCAGTTTATATTATCTTTTTACATGTTATGGTGAGCTACTGTTGATTTTAAGTTAAGAGTTAATCTTGTCATACAATCCTAGTTAGCATACATCTAAGCAGTTAATATATGTACAGGAATTTAAAGTGCAGAAATTGTAAATCCTACGCTATTACAAGGCTTCAGGGAGGGGGATTATTTACATGTCCAAAAATTGGGAGAATAAAAGCAGTAAAGTAAAAGTCTTAGTCAAGCTATTACATCCCAGTAGGCAGTTACAATAAAATAAATGCGCACAAATCTGAAAATAAACTCTAAAAATCCTAAGAATAAAATCTTTTTGTTGTTTTATTTTATTTTTGGGAAAATGCTATAAATCTATTTAATTTTAGCTTTTTTGAGAAAATGTTAAGATAATTAAGAGATTAATTAAGAAAGTTAATTTTAATAGAAAAAACTAGCCTAATGTTTTTTGTGGTTTTTTTGATTTTAATGTTAATTAAAAAAGATAAAAAGATGTTAATGAAATCAAAAATAAAATACAAGGGGGGGGGGGGTGGGGGGGGGGGGGGGGGGGGGGCGGGGGATCCTTCGATCCAGGAAAAAAAAGAGTTTCGACCCAAGGAGGGAAATGGTCCTTTCGATTGGGCCAGACAGTAAGGCGGCGAGTAGCCTTCGATCTAGGGAAGAGGATTGTCTTTCGATCATGGAGGTCATGGCTTTCGATCCAGGAATGAGATGCCTCCTTCGATCCAGCATGCTAATGGGTTCGATCCAGAGAAGGTGTCTCCTTCGATCTGGGATGTTATACCTGCAAAAGTGTGTTAGCGAAATAAAATGCAGGGCCTTGGTATCGAACCCCATACCCTTCGATCCTGCGCTTGCTGGGTCTCTTCAGGCTATGTCTGCAGCAAATATTAGCAAATGATGGACATGGCCTGGGTGCCAAACCCATGCCTCTTGATCCTGTCTAAGATAGAAAATCGAAGGTAACAACTAGTATGGATGTATTATGCAAATATGAGGTTGGATAGTTTACCCTTTCTTACCAGCAGATTGGACTTTTAATTTGGGCGTTTCCTGGATATAGGCACCTTCGATCTGGGCACTTCCTGGATGTAGGCACTTTTGATCTAAGGGCTTCTGGCCGTGGGCACCTTTGATCTGAAGGACTGCTTTGGCTCTTTGAGGAAATTTTTCTGTGTGTTCTCCTGCAGAGTTTTGTGTGTTTCGTTGTAGATTTTCGTGTTCTGTGTATAATTTTTTTTGTCCTGGATATGTATGCTGGCCTCTGTATTTAAAGGGGTGTGAGGGTGCAGTAATGGCAAGAGACAGCCATTAAACAGGCCATTAAATGCCATGAGACAAGAAACTGACACATTAAAAGTGTTCCTTTTTGGAAACATTTGTGTCTCTTGAATGAACCTGGACGCTTTTGACTTGAGTGCCCTCTTGATGACCTCCTTCGAAAGGTGTTGTTCATGCCAATCGAAGGACATGGTTAACATGCCTGTCGAAGTTGCCTTGACATAATTCCAATCGAAAGGCTCCTTCAGACTGCCAATCGAAATGCTCCTTCAGAATGCCAATCGAAGGGTCTTTCAGAATGCCAATCGAAGGGTCTTTCAGAATGCAAATCGAAGTGCTTATCTATAATGCCAATCGAAATGCTCCTTCAAAGTACCAATCGAAGGGCCTTTCTGAATGCCAATCGAAAGGTACCTAAAGTACCACTAAAAAAATTTCTTTTTCCTTAGGCAAGAGTTTGTGATCAACCATGCAGAGGGAAGACTTTGGAAAACATGAGAGGGAAAATTTTGGGGTGCAACAATTGCCCCTGTTCAATTTTCTTAAACCTGAGGATATAGATTGGCTTTCGAGCCTTTCATGATCCGAAGGTGGAAGATAATTGAACACTAGAGTGCCCAGAAATTTGCACTCGCATGGTGTAGTATCAGCATGGTGACGTCGAGAATGGGCTTACAGATGCCATTTGGAGAGATGATGGATAGTTGTTGGAGATGGGCTTAAAGATGCCATCCAGAAATGGTGGATAGTTGTTGGAGATGGTCTTAAAGATGCCATCCAGGGGCGATTGCTGGACTGTATTTGAATGAGTGACAGAATTACATCTGAATCTAGATCGTATCTAGACTTTTATTTGAAGGTCTCTGATTGCCAGATAAGGTCTTTTTTGATAATGATGTGTGATGAAGGAATCTGAGACGATTGTTACTCCAAACAGATGATGAAGGAATCTTGGACGATTACTACCTCAGCAGGATGATGAAGGAATCTTGGATGACTTCTACCTCAGCAGGATGATGAAGGAATCTTGGATGACTTCTACCTCAGCAGGATGATGAAGGAATCTTGGACGATTACTACCTCAGCAGGATGATGAAGGAATCTTGGATGACTTCTACCTCAGCAGGATGATGAAGGAATCTTGGACGATTACTACCTCAGCAGGATGGTGAAGGAATCTTGGACGATTACTACCTCAGTAGGATGGTGAAGGAATCTTGGACGATTACTACCTCAACAGGATGATGAAGGAATCTTGGACGATTACTACCTCAGCAGGATGATTAAGGAATCTTGGACGATTACTACCTCAACAGGATGATGAAGGAATCTTGGACGATTACTACCTCAGTAGGATGATGAAGGAATCTTGGATGACTTCTACCTCAGCAGGATGATGAAGGAATCTTGGACGATTACTACCTCAGCAGGATGATGAAGGAATCTGGGAGGATTACTACCTCAGCAGGATGATGAAGGAATCTTGGACGATTACTACCTCAGTAGGATGATGAAGGAATCTGGGATGATTACTACCTTAGCAAGATGATGAAGGAATCTTGGACGATTACTACCTCAGCAGGATGGTGAAGGAATCTTGGACGATTACTACCTCAACGGGATGGTGAAGGAATCTTGGATGATTACTACCTTAGTAGGATGGTGAAGGAATCTTGGACGATTACTACCTCAACGGGATGGTGAAGGAATCTTGGATGATTACTACCTCAGCAGGATGGTGAAGGAATCTTGGATGACTTCTACCTCAGCAGGATGATGAAGGAATCTTGGATAACTTCTACCTCAGCAAGATGATGAATGAATCTTGGACGACTACTACCTCAACAGGATGGTGAAGGAATCTTGGACGATTACTACCTCAGCAGGATGGTGAAGGAATCTTGGACGATTACTACCTCAGTAGGATGATGAAGGAATCTTGGACGATTACTTCCTCAGCAGGATGATGAAGGAATCTTGGACGATTACTTTCTCAGCAGGATGATGAAGGAATCTTGAGACGACTACTACCTCGACAGGATGGTGAAGGAATCTTGGACGATTACTACCTTAGTAGGATGATGGGGGAATCTTGGACGATTACTACCTCAGCAGGACGATGAAGGAATCTTGGACGATTACTACCTCAGCAGGATGGTGAAGGAATCTTGGACGATTACTACCTCAACAGGATGATGAAGGAATCTTGGACGATTACTACCTCAGCAGGAAGGTGAAGGAATCTTGGACGATTACTACCTCAGCAGGATGGTGAGGGAATCTTGGACAATTACTACCTCAGCAGGATGATGAAGGAATCTTGGATGATTACTACCTCAACGGGATGATGAAGGAATCTTGGACGATTACTACCTCAACGGGATGGTGAAGGAATCTTTGACGACTACTACTCCAAAAGGTAATGACTTTTATCTGTTGATCGATCTTTCCTGAAAAGGTAAAGAGTTAGTTGTATGCAATGTCATGATGTATGCAATGTGTAATGATGTTCTCAAAATAAATGAGATTCATGTTATATGTATTTTGTATGCATATGATATGAATGCTATTGAAATGTAATTTTGTCTTGGAGAATAAATTCTTGACAAGTGTTGGGGAGTTATTAAATCCTGGGCTGCTGTTGAAGAGTAGGTATGTCTTCAAACTTTGCTTAGAATGCTTCCACTGAGGATCCTTGTTTTGCTGAGGAGAACTCTGTTGGGGAAAGTTGTGAACTCTATGGAGAGTATTGATTCGTTCTTGGGGAACAAGTTCAGGAGTCTCAGTTTTCATTGCTCTACTGGGGAGTCAAAGTTAAACTGACATCTGGTCGGGTCCAGGTTTCACAGTAACTTGCTGGGGATTGTAGAGTAGTCTACTGGGGAAGAGGAGTTGTGGTCCTTTAATTTGTAGTAGTCGGAGAGGCAAACTCAAGCTGGAGAATCCTGGTGCTGTTGGGGAAATAAACCCTGTCGTCAGTCCGCTAGAGAGGTGACATCTTCGTTGGGGAAAGTCCTCAAGGGTTCTTGAGGTTGATTCAGCTGGGGAAAGGTTTTCAGAGATTAAACCTTTGCTGGGATGTCATCCTATGAGAAGGATTTTGGGGAGATCTGTCATTGCCCCTAGTAGCGAGTGTTTGTGGCACTGCCTGTAAATGTTTGACTGCATGTAACCCTTCACTGAGATTGAAGTTCAATGCCCCAAGTGACGGAGATGGAGACCTGTCCCTGGTTACTCTGCACTTCTTCAGAGGTTTCCTGGAATCTTGACTGGACTGCCCCAGGTGATGGACAATGATCATGCCATGCCCCTTGATTGGAAGTGTCATCCTTTTTTGAAGTGATTTTGCTCACTGAGAGGGCTTTCGTTCATCGGATATTCGTTGTGTGAATTTCTCCGCTGTCAAACAAATAGCCAAATGCAAACAGTGATATTCAAATAATGCAAAGCTTATGCTTGTCTCGAAGTTTTTGAAAAATGCATTTTTTAGCAGAAAACTCTTTATAAGACAAATTCAACATAAGATTTAGGGCAAAGCCTTACAAGAGTCAGGATACCTTTTGTAACAGTATGCTTTCGAACTAACCCATGCTTCAGTTAGGACTTTTGAAGGGTTGTAACGTGGCTTGGTTCACGATTTAAGAAACAAAGGATAAAGGCTCAAAGTATATTTGTACCCACCCGCTCTTCGTGATGTTCTTCAATCCTAAACTCAGTTAATTGTGCCTTTGAACTCCAAATGAGTCTGGAATGACGTTTTTGGTGATGGTTCACACAAGTTGGATTTTTGAAGGAAGTCATTTTTGCAACATTTTTCATGTTGTTGAGGATTTGTAGCGACCTCGTTCTTTTGATTTGTTATCCCTAACTTTTGCCTGACTACCCCTATTTTCGAGATTACAGTCAGCGGGATGCCCCAGCTTTCTTAAGCCTCCTTTATAGGTTTTGGCTCAGTGGAATCTTCTCTTTTGAGAGATTGACTGCCTATGAGATAAGGAACCACCACTGTCTTTTGGTTCCAGAGGAACGCTTTTGATGTCGTTTGTTGTATTATGAACTGAGAGTTTCGCGACTTCAATGCGCATCTTTTGAATTAACTGAGAGACTACCATGCCCCAGGTTTAAATCAAAGGTTTCAATTTGTTTAAAAATAGAAAACTCCTACTTCTTTGGATCGAAGGGGTTGACTAGGGATTATCTTCCTTTTAACTCCAGTGTTTAGGATTTGAAAGAAATGCCTGTACATCGTCAGCAAGGTCTGTCCAAAAGCATACTGTATGAAATTATGGCATTGTTTCGTCATCCTCCTTCTAAAGGCTTGTAACTTTTAGCAAGAGTTGAATGACATAAAGTGAGTAAAAAGCATAGTTTAAATGTAATTAAAATGATTGGATCAAATCAAGACAAACATATGCAATGCATTACTGAAACAAAGTTTGGCATTAATAGATAATTGTTTGAGTAACAAAGAGATTACAACTTGAAAATTCAAATGAACAAAAGTCTTCTCATCTCAGGACTTGTCACTTCAAATGGTGAACCTTGGAGGGATGGTAGAAGAACTCAGCCTGACCATCTTGTGTGAATTTCAATGCTCCTTCATCAATCAGGTTCTGAATTTTGTACTTCAACTTCCAACAGTCGTCGGTATCATGCCCCGGGTTGTTAGAATGGTATGCACACCTTGCGTCAGGATTGTAGTTGGGTGAAGAAGTATTAGGATTCGGATGAGGTCCTACCAATGTCACCAGATTCAATCTCAACAGGTGTTGCAAAGCTTGGGAAAACGACATGTTTAGCTTGGTAAATTGCCTCTGATTAACCTGTTGTTCTTGGCAAGATCTTTGTTGGACCTATGAGGTAGTAGCAACTTGGAGAGGTCCATTCTTTACCAAACCAAACCCTTGTCTTCTTGGAGGCTGATCAATGACTTGGTCCCTGGCCTTGACTGTTTGCTTCATGTGGTTGTATCTGTCTTGATGAAGCTGGTTGATCATGGTTCTCAACTCTTCTTGTTCCTGAGCTAAGCCTTGGATAAGAGCCATCTGCCCCAGCATATGGGTTCTCATTACATCTACCTCAGCTTGCAGATGTTTCATCCATTCGTCCTTATTGTCTTCAGGACTTTTCTTGACCAAATTCCCTATGAGGAGTGTTCTCAACTCTTCCTGCCCCTTGGATAGGTTTAGGAAGATTTCCCTGAACTGAGTCTCTTGAGTATGAAGATCCTGGTTATCTTGTTGGAGAGCCATTGCTGAAATAAACAACGAGAACATGAGAGACCTGTACTGGAAGACCTGTTATGCAATGATATGTATGATATATGTATGCAATGTTTTCAAGGATCTCGCGGGGTAAACGAGAAACTGTTAGAATTTGAATCTTGTAGCTTTGATTGAAGGAATGTCATGTTGCTAAGGGTCCTTCTTCAAGAGTCAAGATCACCATATCGAGTGGGTCATAGCCCCTGACATAAGTTATCATGTTTTGAACTCTAGATGGCATTGGCTAGAGGAAAATAAATCCCATTGCCCCTTGCTAGACATTTGGTTCATCATGACCTGCATCACAAGCCTTTGAGATCCTTGAAATGGTTAAGGAAATGTTAAGACATGATGTTATGATGTGTATGCTATGCGTTTAAGCAAAAGTGTGAGGTGATGTAAGTAAGCCCTACAATAAGTCCAATTTATTGGATAAGGACTGTAAAAAAAACCTGCAAGGAGCTCATGTTGTCAGATAAAAAGAATGTGCAAGTAGTTCAGATTTGAAGGCACGTAAGTCACACATATAGCCTTAAGTTTAGGATGGCATGGAGTTTAGGTATTACCCTCTTTCAGTTTAGTTGGTTTAAACCTGTCCTAAAAATAGTAACCGGGTTCTAGAGGATCTCAATATCACTGACTACCCTCAATCGGTCATAATTCCAGCTTAGCAACCTTTTCTTGCAACCGGAACCATCGCGAGAGTTTAGTCTCAATGAGTGTAGCATACTGCTACTGTTCTATGGCCAAGTTGGTCAATTTAAGGTTCTAAGGTCAGTTGGTGCTTAATGACTCCTTAGAAGACCCATATTCTCCTCGTTTCAACACAAGGGATATCGGTACAGACTAAGGTGCCACACCAACGTAGCTACTGCTTCATCCGTGTCGGTCTACGCCGGACAGATCCCTCACAGTTTACTGCTACTTACCTAAAAAGGGTACCCCAGATCCGGGTTAGGATCTATAGAACTCCAATACAAGCCCACAAAATTAAAAGCATACAAAGCAATACAATTGAAAACACAAGTGAAATAAATCATAAGGTACACCTCACTTATAAATATCCCCAGCAGAGTCGCCAGTTCTGTGATCGGTGGGAACGAGAACTGACTGTTTTTGGAATGCTAGTTCGCGTTTGCATTTGTTTTCGCAAAGTGTCGCGGTAAGCAAGAGTCGCCACCGTCTTTTATTTTATCCAACAAGGAAAGGACAAAAGCACAAAAAAATTCCTTTTCGAGATGTTTCTCGGGTTTGGGAGGTAGATTATAGAAAGGGAAGGTGTTAGCACCCTTTCTATCCGTGGTTATCCACGGGCTCTTAGGTACTTGCTCACTATGTTTTCAAAAGTTTGCTTTTCTTTGTGATTGTGCGTTTTGAAATGAGTTTTGTTTTTGAAGAAAGTGTAAGTGTGAAAAGTTTTTGTTTTGTTTAAAAAAAAAGCAAGTACTTAAGAACCTCTACCTACTCAAAAAGGAATTTAATTGTGCAAATGTCCTTTAGACAATGCTATCCCACTATTGAGGAATAGGTAGCACCGTAGTTGGTGTTTTCGGGTCAATTCGATTTAAGGGACGTGTGGTCACTAAAGCAATGTTAGGATGCTTTAGCGGTAACCCTAATGTCTTAGATCATTTTTTTATCGAGGCAACCATTTCGAGGCAACTTGATCTTTGGACAGGAGGGCGACCTCTAAGACTTCCTATACTCAATGACCACGTTCGAGGCAACCAAGTGAGGTGTACCCTAGGAGTGGCATGTGCGAGTGTGTCAATTTTCAGTTTATATTATCTTTGTACATGTTATGGTGAGCTACTGTTGATTTTAAATTAAGAGTTAATCTTGTCATACAATCCTAGTTAGCATACATCTAAGCAGTTAATATATGTACAGGAATTTAAAGTGCAGAAATTGTAAATCCTACGCTATTACAAGGCTTCGGGGAGGGGGATTATTTACATGTCCAAAAATTGGGAGAATAAAAGCAGTAAAGTAAAAGTCTTAGTTAAGCTATTACATCCCAGTAGGCAGTTACAATAAAATAAACACGCGCAAATTTGAAAATAAACTCTAAAAATCCTAAGAATAAAATATTTTTGTTGTTTTATTTTATTTTTGGGAAAATGCTCTAAATCTATTTAATTTTAGCTTTTTTGAGAAAATGTTAAGATAATTAAGAGATTAATTAACAAAGTTAATTTTAATAGAAAAAACTAGCCTAATGTTTTTTGTGGTTTTTTTGATTTTAATGTTAATTAAAAAAGATGAAAAGATGTCAATGAAAGCAAAAGTAAAATACAAGGCGGGGGATCCTTCGATCCAAGAAAAAAAAAGAGTTTCGACACAGGGAGGGAAATGGTCCTTTCGATTGGGCCAGAAAGTAAGGCGCGAGTAGCCTTCGATCCAGGGAAGAGGATTGTCTTTCGATCATGGAGGTCATGGCTTTCGATCCAGAAATGAGATGCCTCCTTCGATCCAGCATGCTAATAGGTTCGATCCAGAGAAGGTGTCTCCTTCGATTTGGGATGTTATACCTGCAAAAGTGTGTTAGCGAAATAAAATGCAGGGCCTGGGTATCGAACCCCAGGCCCTTCGATCCTGCACTTGCTGGGTCTCTTCAGGCTATGTCTGCAGCAAATATTAGCAAATGATGGACATGGCCTGGGTGCCAAACCCAGGCCTCTTGATCCTTTCTAGGATAGAAAATCGAAGGTAACAACCAGTATGGATGTATTATGCAAATATGAGGTTGGATAGTTTACCCTTTCTTACCAGCAGATTGGACTTTTAATTTGGGCGTTTCCTGGATGTAGGCACCTTCGATCTGGGCACTTCCTGGATGCATGCACTTTTGATTTAAGGGCTTCTGGGCGTGGGCACCTTTGATCTGAAGGACTGCTTTGGCTCTTTGAGGCATTTTTTCTGTGTGTTCTCCTGCAGAGTTTTGTGTGTTTCGTTGTATATTTTCGTGTTTTGTGTATAATTTTTTTGTCCTGGATATGTATGCTAGCCTCTGTATTTATAGGGGTGTGAGGGTGCAGTAATGGCAAGAGACAACCATTAAACAGGCCATTAAATTCCATGATACAAGAAACGGACACATTAAAAGTGTTCCTTTTTTGAAACATTTGGGTCTCTTGAATGAACCTGGACGCTTTTGACTTAAGTGCCCTCTTGATGACCTCCTTCGAATGGCCCTTGTCCAAATATCAATCGAAGGATTCCAATCTAAAGGCTCTGTTAACAGGCCAATCGAAAGGTGTTGTTCATGCCAATCGAAGGACATGGTTAACATGCCTGTCGAAGTTGCGTTGACATAATTCCAATCGAAAGGCTCCTTCAGACTGCCAATCGAAATGCTCCTTCAGAATGCAAATCGAAGTGCTTGTCTATAATGCCAATCGAAATGCTCCTTCAAAGTACCAATCGAAGGGCCTTTCTGAATGCCAATCGAAAGGTACCTAAAGTACCACTCAAAAATTTTCTTTTTCCTTAGGCAAGAGTTTGTGATCAACCATGCAGGGGGAAGACTTTGGAAAACATGAGAGGGCAAATTTTGGGGTGCAACACCAGCGTATAATGGGCCTTGGAATTGCAATTATGACCCCCTTTTTTCAGGCCCATACATCTCTAACCCTCTTTTATTTATTTTTTGTTTTAATTGCTTTATAATATTTTTTTAATTAATTAATCAATCAAATATTTTTCTTTATAAAATTAAAACCAAAAAATATTTTCTTTATTAAATTAAATTTCAGTATTTTAATTTTTATTAACAAATATTAATTTAATTGATTTAGGCTTTAATTAGGAATAACTTTAATAAATTTTTTTTCAATAATTAAAATCAATTAGACTTAATTAGGTTTTTTACTAACATTAATTATTTTTATTTTTATTTCTTTAAATACCAAAAACCCAAAAAATATTTATTTTCATTAATTAATTAGTTTAATTAATTGAATTTAATAATTAACTTAGATTATTTTCCTTCTTAATTCAAAAACAAACAAAAAAATCTTTTCTTTAACAAAGGGTCAAAACCATAGAACTTGCGCTCGATTTAATTTCCCGCATGCGATTTATTTTATTTATTCAATATTATACTTGTTCCCGGATTGTAATAGCTTAATAGGACTTTTATTATTTTTTATCGCTTTATTTATTCTTCCGCATTTAAATTTCAAAGGGTTGCTTTTGGCGATGTAAATACCCGACGCCTTGTAATTTAATTTCCACAATTTATTTTCCGCAACTTATAACTGTAAGATGTTTGATAATAGGTTTGCATGACAAGACTGAATGTTTTAACCTAAAATCAACATAGATCACCCTTAACATGTACAAAGACAAAAATTAACTGAAAACAACACACTCGCACATGCGCACTCTTAGGGTACATCCCACTTGGTTGCTTTCGTACACGGTCATTGAGTATAGGTCACTTTAGAGGTCGCCCTCTTGTCCAAATATCATAGTTGCCTCTAAACGGTCGCCTCGGATATTGTTGCCTCAAAACAAATGATCTAAGACATTAGGGTTACCGCTAAAGCGTCCTAACATTGCTTTGGTGACCGTAAGTCCCTTAATTCGAATTGACCCTTAAACTCCAACGACGGTGCTACCTACTCATTCATAATAGGATAGCATTGTCTAAAGGAAGATAGCATAGAACGATTCCTTTTTCGAGTAGGTAGATGGTTCTTAAGTACTTTCTCTTTCAAAAACAAAAACTTTTCACACTTACACTTTTCGAACAAAGTTTTCAAAAAAACACTTCATACGCTCTTGAGGACAGAAGCAAGATTTAAATCGAAGTTTTCAGAATAAAAACTTTTTTTTCAAACCCACAAGCACAGAGAAAACAATTTTTGAAAACAATATGAGCAAGTACCTAAGAGCCCGTGGATAACCACAGATAGAAAGGGTGCTAATACCTTCCCTTTCTATAATCTACCCCCCGAACCCGAGAAACATCTCGAAAAAGGAATTTTTTTATGCTTTTTTCCTTTCCTTGTTGGATAAAATAAAAGTCAGTGGCGACTCTTGCTTACCGCGACCTTTTGCAAACATAAACGCAAAACGCAAACCAGCATTCCAAAAAATAGTCAGTTCTTCCCACCGTATCATAGGTATCATTAAATTCGTGTGAAGGCTGGAAATATTTAGAAGACTTCTTTTAGGACGAGGTATGGTCATTATGAGTATTCTATAATGTTGTTTGGTGTGACCAATGCACCTGGTGTGTTTATGGAATATATGAACATGATTTTTCATGAATATCTGGATAAGTTTGTGGTTGTGTTCATTGATGACATTTTGATCTATTCTAAGAGAGAAGATGATCATGCTGAGCATTTGAGGATTGTGTTATTTGTGTTGAAGGAGAAGTAGTTTTATGCTAAGCTTTCGAAGTGTGAGTTTTGGTTTAAGGAAATGAGTTTCCTTGGACATGTGATTTCAAGTGGTGGTATTTTCATTGATCCGATGAGGATTGAGGTTGTAACTCAATGGGAGGCTCCAAAATTTGTTTCTGAGATTACATGTTTCCTTGGTTTGGCTGGTTACTATCATATGTTTATTGAAGGGTTTTCTAAGTTGGCGTTACCTTTGACGTGGTTGACTAGGAAGGGTTAAACCTTTATTTGGACTTCGCAATGTGAAGCTGGTTTTCAAGAGCTTAAGAGAAGATTGACAACCGCTCCTATTTTGATTTAGTCTGATCTGGAAAAACCATTTGTGGTGTATTGTGATGATTCATTGATAGGTTTAGGAGGCGTGTAGATGCAGAATTGACAAGTGGTAGCTTATGCTTCAAGGTAACTTAATGTTCATGAGAGGAATTATCCGACGCATAATTTAGAGCTGGCTGCAGTTGTGTTTGTTTTGAAACTTTGGAAGCATATTTGATTGGATCAAGGTTTAATGTGTTTAGTGATCATAAGAGTTTGAAGTATCAGTTTGATCAGAAAAAGTTGAATATGTGGCAAAGAAGATGGTTGGAATTCATGAAGGACTATAATTTTGGTTTGAACTACCATCCGGGTAAAGCGAATGTTGCAGCTGATACTTTGAGTAGGAAGTCTTTGCATATGTCGATGTTGATGATGCAAGAGTTGGATTTACTTGAGCAATTTTGATACTTGAGTTTGGTTTGTGAATAGACTTTTTTTGGTGTTAAGCTTGGTATACTGAAGCTTACTAGTGGTATTCTTGATAAGATTCGAGAAGGCCATAAATCTGATTTGAGTTTAGTTGATCGATTGACATTGTTAATTAAGGTCGAGGTGGTGATTTTTGGATTGATAAGAATGGTATCATGTGGCTTCGCAATAGAGTTTATGTTCCAGATGTGAGAGATTTGAAGAAAAAGATTCTTGAAGAAGGACATCATAGTGGTTTGAGTATTTATCATGGAGCTACTAAGATGTATCAAGATTTGAGAAAATTATTTTGGTGGTCTGGAATGAAGAAAGATATTAAAGAGTCTGTGTTATCTTGTTTGATATGTAAGAAGTATAATATTAAACATCAGAAACCATTTGGGTTGTTACAATAGTTATCCATTCCTGAGTGGAAGTGGGATAGCATTTCTATGGATTTTGTTTCGGGTTTTCCGAGGACTCCGAGTAACTGTTATGTTGTTTGGGTTATTATGGACAAGTTGACGAAATTTACTCATTTTAATCTGATTAGGATGGATCATGCGATGGAAAGATTTGCTAAGTTATATATTGAGAAAGTTGTGAGTTTGCATGGTATTCCGTCGAGTATTGTTTATGATAGAGATATAAGGTTTACTTTGAATTTTTGGGAAGGTTTGCAAAGTGCTTTGGGTACGAAGTTGTATTTGAGTTCAGCATATCATCCACAAATAGATGGTCAGACTGAGAGGAAGATTTAGTCACTTAAAGATCTTTTGAGAGCTTGTGTTTTGGAGCACGGAGGTGCTTGGGATAGCTTTTTTCCTTTGATTGAGTTTACTTATAACAACCGTTTCCATTCAAGTATTGGAATGGAACCATTTGAGGCTTTGTATGGTAGGAGGTGTAGGACGCCTTTGTATTGGTATGAATCTGGAGAGAGTATTGTGGTTGGACTTGAGATAGTTCAATATACTACAAATAAGATTAGTATGATTCGGGAGAAGATGAATGCCTCTTAGAGTCCTCAGAAGAGTTATCATGATAAGAGAAGAAAATATATTAAGTTTGAGAAAGAGGATCATGTTTTTGTTAGAGTTACTCCAATAACGGGTGTTTGTCGAGCTTTGAAGTCACGTAAGTTAACGGTGCATTTTATTGGTCCTTGTTGTACCCCAAAATTTTCCCTCCCATTTTCACTCAAGACATGCTTCTAGAGGTCCTCAATTGCTCAAGGTTGACCAAGAATTGATCAGACAAACTCTCCTCCTAAGCAATGAACCTCTAATTAGGGTTTCAATTTTCATCAAGATGTGTAAGCTCCAAAGGTCACAAATGTTTGCCATGGTACTAATATGACTTCAAGATTGTCCATGACAAATTTCATTCATTCCACTACAAGTTTGCTCAGTCAATTGCTCAAATGCCTGAAAATCAACTATATTAGGTCAAAAGTTAATTGTGGCCTATATACAGTCAAACTTATAGATTTTTGATCAAAATCAACATTTTTAAGTGATATTCATAATTTAATCAATGGTTGATCATGATTCCTCAAGGAAAGTCCTCAGATCATCAAAAGTCAAGATTTGTTAAATTAGGGTTTCCTAGGTAAAGTCAATTGAACTTTGACCAGGCATAACTTTCACATATTTAATCCATTTTTCCACAACCAAAGCTCATTTTCAATAGAATCCAATTACCTACAACTTATATTCTATCCTCAAGTTCAAGAAATACACCATTTGAAAGATACAAGCTCATATATTATAGGTCATTTTCAAAAAGTCAACAAAAGACACTTTTTATCAAGACAACTTACATCAAGATAATATATTCAAAAGAAAAAATGATCAACATAGATATTGTATAGGACATATTGGGCTTTCCAAAAAGTCCAATATAATCTTCAAAAGATGAAAATTGAGAAAGTTAGGGTTTTCACAAGTTGGGCAAATTTGTGAAAAATGCATGAAGTCAACTTTGAGCAAAATTGCATTTTTAGGTTAATGGACCTAACATTTAGGGTTCAAAAATGTTTATGACATACCCAAGGACCTATAAACCTAACCATGCACTATTTTGATTTTGATTTCTATTTATTTGAATTTTTATTCATTTAAATATGAATTAAATCAAATAAATTAAATAAAAATACAAAGAATAATGAGCCATGACATTTGTGTTTAATTTGATCTATTAGAAGGCCCGTATTTTCGTTCAAGATACATCCAAGTAGTCCAGGTTCATTGAACATTCAAAAAGAGACAAGGATCTTCAAAAATGGCAAGAACAAACTCAAAAAATAGAAAGTTTTCAATATGTTTGATTTTTGTTTTTATCATGGTTTGATTAATTGATTCCTTGCTATGTATTTTGCCTCATTCATACCTCTATATAAGAATAAGAAAACAATATGCAAAGGGGCACGAAATTACTGTTCAAAAATCTCTTCAAAAGCTCTTCATAAAGCTCTCTCAAAATTCCCAAAATCGTTCAAAAGTTGTGAAAATTCAAAACTTGATCTTCAGCTTTCCTCCATCCAATCTCGTGCCATCTTTGCACTCCTGAGGTCCCTAGGAGTCATTTCCATTCCTCACCTTGCCTTGGAGCGCGCCCGAGTCGTCCATACAAGTTTCACCGTTCGGTATAGTTTATTTAAATCTAATCTTATTAATCTACATTTATTAATCTATTTGACATTTGCATACATGTTTGTAGTCGTACATAGAGCAGGTTAGACGTGAAACATGTAAGTTTTGAGGTCTGGTTCATGAGATGCCATTCTCAACACAAATTAGAAGCTTGGCTTTGAAACGCAAAATTCAGAGACCTTTAGCCAAAACTAACGCCATATTTCTTTATTTACTTCTTTTTATATTTAATTTTTCAAAATCATTTTTATTTAGTCATAAAATAAAATATATAAAAAATAGATTTAGGTTTTTTTATATATAATTAAATTAAATTTGTGCAAGTTAATTAATTATATTTTTATTTATTTCACGTAATTTAAAATCAATTAGAACTTACACTTAATCATTTCAAATCTTTTTCTCAATAATAAAAATCCAAAAAATGTTAGAATTAGTTTCCTTTTGATTAGTTTTAATTGCATCTTATTTATCATTCTTTTCTTTATTTATTTAAAATTAATTTTTTAATTTAAGTATTTTTCTTAATAAAAATGACAAAAAAGTGCTAAGTATGTAGAAGTATTTTAGGGCTTACCTCGCTTTCCATATTCGCGCGCCCGTTTTAAATTTCATTCATTTTATATTTATGTAACTGCAAAAGGTTGTAATAGTTAAATTTAGGAATTTTTACTTTTTGTTTCCCCATTTGGACATGTAAATACCCCATCCCCGAAGCATTGTAATAGCGTGGGATTTACAATTCTCGCACTTTAAATTTTTGCAAGATATTAACTGTTAGTAATTAGGCCTGTATGGAAAGACTGAAAACAAAGCGCTAGCAAACTTAAATTCAAAGACAAATAACTGAAACAAGCACACATTGCACACATACACATCTAGCGTACTCCCACTTTGGTTGCCTTTCAGAAAAAAATAGTCATGTCCCTCGAAACAGGGACGCTTTAGCAAAGACCCGTAAATCAAAGATCATAGTCCCTCGATGACCCTACAATGTTGCCTTTCGGTAAATGATCTAGTCCCTAGGCAAAATTGCTAAAGCGTCTCCATATGTTATATTTATGACTATACGTCCATTCGATTGTCCCTCAATATCCAACGATAGGGCTACCTACTCATTAATAGTAGGATAGCACTGTCTAAAGTATAGGAGGAAAAGAAAAAACTTTTCGAGTATAAGTAGATAGTTCCTAGATGCTATGCTCAAAACAAATTTTTTTTCACATACACAAAACACTTTCAAAAACATTTTCGAAAAAATGATTTATCAACAGTCTTGAGGACTGATACAAGAGTTATTATAAAGCAAACTGCCGCACTAAGGCATTTCAAAATACTTTTCAAAAATACACGAAAGCACAAGGTATTTCAAAAATGAGCTAAGCATCTAAGAGCTCGTAGAAAAGTACAGATGGAAAGGGTGCTAACACCTTCCCTTTCCATAGTCTACCCCCATTACTCAGAAAATTCTCGAAAATGTCTTTTTCTATTCTTTTCACCATTTCCTTAATTTGGATAAAATAAAATTCGGTGGTGACTCTTGCTTACCGCAACATTTGCGAACACAAACGTAAAACCAGTACAACAGTCAATTCTGCCACTGTATCACAGAAATGGCGACTCTGCTGGGGAATTATAAAAAGTGGGGTTACCTTAAAGTTAGTTCATTATTTAAACTGCTTTTGTATGCTTTATTTGCTTTACCTTTTGGGATTATTTGGGTTATTACTATAGATCCTACAACCAGATCTGGGGCACCTTTTACGTAAGTAGCAATAGATCGTGGAAATTGTGCAGGATATACCGACACGGTTGAAGCGATAGCTACGTTGATGTGACACTTTGATTGGTATCGGTAGCCCTTGAGTAATTAAGGAGAATATGGGGCCGTTGTGTGGTGTCATAAAGTATCAAATGACCTTAGAACCTTTAATTGACTAACTTGTCCATTAGGAAGTAGTGAGAGTCGTCTTTGGTGTAGTCCTAAGTCGGTTGATACTCAATACTACACTCATTGAGATTTTACTCCCGAGTTTTGTTTGGTGGCAAGTCAGTTGTCGATCAGAACGAAACTTGTGGGAAAGACCAGTGATATTGAGATCCCTTAGAACCCTGTTACTATTACTAGGACAGGTTGAGCCAACTAAATTTCAAGAGGGTACTTACCTACTGACCCCATGCAAGCCTAAACCTAAGGTTGCTTGTGTTGTACCCCAATTTTTCCCCCTAAGATCCCTTCATCATACCATGTTGATTCAATCACCACAAGATCACATTAGGGCTTTTGGTTCTCCTCCCTATATTTATATTTGCTCTTTGGGGAATCACCAAGCACCTTGACTTGTTTTTCTTTTGTAATCATGAATATATTGTATTTTTTTACCTTTAATTAATAAAATGCAATTTTTGTTTGTCTTACTTGTTAGTAATGTAGGTCAAGGCAATTTGGCTTGGTAGGTTGACCCATGAGTTCATGAGTTTATTTCGATTCCCTAGGCAATAAGGCTGGAGAAGTTAAAACCTCACAATTGAAGTTGTTTTGGAAGAAACGACATGGCAAGTTTATTTTGGTTCACCATATTTCAAGATTTATCAAATTTGGTTCAAAAGTACAAGGGATTGATTGGAGAAGTTGTCATGCTTGGACAAGGCTTTGTTCCCATTGGTCACAAGTGCATATTTCTATCAATTCTCAATATATGGAAGTGGTTTTGGTGACTATGAGTTCTAATTTTCATCATCAACAACTTCTATTTACAAAACATTTGTGTTGGTACAAGAAGTTTGTTCAAAATTGTCAAAGTTCCTCAAGGCATTTTCTTGACCTAGGAGCTAGGGTTTTGAACTTTAAAGAAGCATATCTTGCTCATCTTTTGGTATTTTTGAGTTATTCCAAATACATCCTTCTATTCAAAGGGTTATTAACAAATCACTTCAAAAGTTTAAAGGAGTTTACATGTGATAGAAGCTTGATGATGAAGAAAGATTACAAGTCCTCCAGATGAACCGCCATTTTCTCATGTGTGACTTCAAATGATCATAACTTGGTCAATTTTTATCACCCTGAGCCCACTCTTTTTCCATAATGATCTTTAAGATGTGAAATTTATGCCTTCTTTTATGTGCAAAGTGATAAAATGGATGGAAAATTCCCTAAGGATACAAAATATTATAGGTCATTTCATGATTTTTGCCAACTTCAACAAATCATAACTCTCTCAATTTTTGGAGATTTTGAATGGTTCAAGTTTCAAAATGTCATTCAAATGGTCTATTTCATGCCATATTTTTTGGCCAAGAGCAAATTCCAAATTAAAGGCTATGTTTGGATGCAAAACATTATAGGTCACTTTTGAAGAAAAAATTGAAATATTTCTAAGTATGGAAAGTCAACCCTTTTTCTCCAAATTTGACTCAATGCAACTTCTTGCTAAAACATCCATTTGATCTCATTACTTGCACATTGAAAAGCTTGGGACTTCATCTTTCAAATGCTTCAAAAATCACATCATAAGGTGCCCTACATTGTTGGCACCATGGTTATGAAAGTGGCATCACGAAATTGAAATTCCAAGTTCAGTCAGATTTGAAAATTAGTTTAAATCCAATTACAAGCCTGTTTAAAGATCAATTTCGTGTCTAATCATGTTTAGGAACTTGGCATAACAAGAAACAACCCTTAAACCATCCAATTTGATGCGTTTTGAGCCATGTGAAGTCACACTTTTCACATTTAGCAGGTCCATACGATTTCACTCATTTTTCCTCCAATTCATACGCTTGAACCTTGCATCATAGTCAACTATAAATAAGGATCATCCCTCACTCTTTTGTTTGAAGCTTTTGATAGCCAATTGACCCCTGTTCAGATCCCACACGAACTCTGAATTTGAAATTCTGATTTCTTACATTCTCACCTTAAAACACCAAAAGCTCCATTCAGTTAGCTTCATTGAACTTCTCTGAAGCTAACCATACGGTTACTTTCAAGAATTGTGACCAATATTGATCTTTGGAAGTCCAGTTTCAGAGAAATTTCCCACTACTTCGTTCAATTAGATTTCTTGGCCAAACTGATTCAAATAAAAGACTAACCCACTCCTTGTGTTCTTCTGATCCCCGTGCTCTTTATAGTTTGCAATTTCATAGAGAATTAAGCAAGATATCCCAGATTTTCGTGCTCACTATTTTTTCAGGTTTTTTTCAAACACAGCCTTGCATAATTTATATAAATTTGGCACGGCGGTACCATTAGAATCATATTGAAGAGAAGAATCTAATGGTACTCGTCTTGTTTGCTAATTTTACAGTTTGGAAGATTCAATTTGGGGATGGATGGAGGTTGAAGATGATGACATGTCCATCTTCAGCCAATGACATGAAGCCACGTTATTTTTTTGAAATAGATACAATATGCTTGCCTTACAATACGCGTGCCTCAGGAACTCTTGGATCTGATTACTTTTGTGAGTCAGACTCCATCCAACGCGCCATATTTTAAGTTGTTTTATTTTAAAAATGTTGGATCCAATGTGATATTTAGTAATGACCATGATATGCACAGCGCGTCAGATCCCGAGGATCTGATTACTAACGCGTTTTGACTCTCATCCATTGGTCCACATCTTTTTGGTTTTTATTTTCTTTTCTGATTTTTATATTTAATTGTTTTAAATTTAAAAAAAAATCAAAGAAAATTCATTTTTAGTCCAAAAAATCTGAAAAAATTATGAAAAATATTTTTGATTATTCTCTTTCTGATTTTTATTTTTTCACAATTTAATTTTGTGTTTTGGTATTTTTTATAAATTTTCACTTTATTTGAATTTTTTTAAATGTTTAAAAATACTTTTATACATTTTTAAATTCTGAAAAAATTATGGAATGATCCAAGGACATTGTGACAAATATTGGTGACCTCATTTTATTTTTGTTTTTGACATTGTTATTTTTTTATCATTTTTGGTTTATTTTACTCATTTTTTTTAATTTTAAAAATAGTTTCTGACTTTAAAAAATTACCAAAATTTTTATAAAAATATTTGAGTCCTTTAAATGTATATATTAAATGCAATATTATTTTGTGATTATTTTCTGGTTGATCTTGGGTTAAATTTTTGATCATGGACTTTATTAACCTCATTGGATCCATGGTGTTGAGTCTAACTCCACAAAACTTGATGAATGATTTTAATAATAGTTTGATTAAAATTTAATTCAAATGTGGTTTGTATATTCTTCCTCACCCCTCTCCATCTCATCCCTTTCTTATTGCACTAAGTGTTATTAGAGAATGATCTCTATATCATGTCTCAAAACAAATGGTGCATAGATTGCTATTGACTGGCCTCAAAATAGGTGCGACTTCTATATAACTCCACTTATGATTGCTTAACATAGCGCTAAATTTTGTCCTGATTCGAATAAATGATCATTCGTGGCCCAAACCTATGTTTTCAAGCCCAAGTATGTTAATTTGATCTCTTTGATCCAATAACCTTGAGATTCATTGTGTGAAGGCTTTGGTTCTACCAATCCTCTAATGGATCTATAACACTTTTGGTCAACGCATATCACTTAAACATTGTTGATCATTAAATAGAACTTGTGAGGATTCCAAATGGGTGATATACTTGACAAAAAGCAAATGCAACTTGTTGTGTGGATGCTTTGGTTCTACCAATCCTCTAATGAGTTACAAATGCAAGTTTCAAGATGATCATCCAACTAATCACTAATCACAAATAATTGACTTTATCTTTTGTTTTTTTTTACTTTATGCCCTTTTATTTTTTATGCTTTATGCACCATTTACTTTTAACATTTACATTTCATGCTATTTTCATCTTTGCTCATTTGAGCATTTACTTTTTTGTCATTTTTATTTTTGCTCATTTGAGCTCTTCTTTCGTTTTTTGAAGACACTTAATAATCAACATAAACCATAAAAAACTTTAATGGTACTTGGACTATTTGGTTACTATCCTTGGCATTATGGAGTATTGGACTTCTTGGACTTAGGATTAGAAACCTTGGCCTATGTTGGAGACCTTGTGACCTTAATTGATATTTTGTATGGAGTTCTTGAGGTTTACCTCAAGACATTGGATTGTTTCTTTGTTTTGTGTGCAGGTTATTGTGATTACATTCTTTGTTTGTAATCTGGAATTCACCCATATGCAGCCTTTACTCTGTCCAATTTTTTTTTGAAGACTTAATACACTTGAAGTTTGGTTCTCACAAGAGGTTTAGTATCTTTTCTTACTTGGTTTCAATCCAAATAATGGGAATTCTATCTTGGCTCATAATGTCAATTATTGGATTTTTTTCGGTTAGATGGTTCTTATCCCTAGCTTTTACATTATGCTTTAGGATAGTCCCTTCTTCTCCTCCCATATTCTTTAATTTCAAAAATTCTCCCCCTTCTTTTGAAAACTCTTCTTGTTTCTAAACTAGAATCACTTTCACAATAAACTTGGACTTAGGACCATGCATTTTCAAAACATTTTTTTCATAAACAAATTTCAATTAACTTAATAATGCCTTGACATTTTTTTTGTGAGAAGACTAAAAGTTAATCAATCTCATTTCAAATCATTTTGGCACTTTGGCTTTTTATTTTAAACCCTTTCTCAAAAGATTAGACTCTTGTCAATCCTTGTAGTGATGCAAACAACTATACTTCTATAATATGTAGTGAAGAGAGATATTTTCCACTTGGGTGTTGAGTGAGGCATTGTTGATTTTAAAATCCAAGCCATATCCTCCACTTTGAGATGATGCAAGTTCTCCTTTCTCATGATTGTGGGTAGTAAGTATGTTTTCCACACGGATAATGACAATGATGTCTTATCTCATAAAATTAACCAACACACTTGTGTTTTAAAATTTTAAAAGTGGAACTACGTGTACCCTGATCCCCTATTGCACGAAAGGTGGTGCGTATGCACTAAAGGTTCGCAACCTCGGCGGGTGCAAAAATCATAAAAAATGTATTTCTTTTCTCACCTCCACCATCTATTTATATACAACATTTTTTATAGCCAAAATATACAAATTTTACAAATAGGTTCCTGTGGAGTATCGTAGATGTTTAGGGTGATAATACCTTCCCTTTGCATAACTAACCCCCTTACCTTGAATCTTTCCCCCTCTTTTTTGGGTTTTTCGCTCTTTTCCCATTCCTTTGAAAACAATAAATCGCGCTGGCAATTTTTATTTTGATCTGTATAAGTCTAGTCAATCCAATGACTTAGTCTTAAACATTCGAGCTACAGAAAAAATGGCGACTTCACTGGGGAAATATTGACCTCTTGCTGGTCCATCCCTAAGTGGGTTGAGCCTATCTTTGTTTATATTTGTGTATATGTTGTTGTTGTTTATGTGTTATATGTTGTATATATGTTTATCTGGATTTTCGTAGTTTTCAGGGTGCTTGGTGATTACTTATAAGTCCTATACCCAGACTTGGGAAAACTTTAAGATAGGACGGGCGGTATAGTCATGTTAACTTTGAGGGAGTAATCCCAAAAAAGGAAGCATGAGATCCCCCACTCAGTGGAGGCCCCTTTGACTGTAGTTTCATTTACCGAGTAATCGGGAAGGCGTACTTCTTTCAACCTGGGAGCCTGCTGAAGCTGAGGACCGTAGAATACCTAACCCATCTTGGCCTTTTAGGTGTAGTGCGAAAGCTATGATGGACTAATTCGGAAATAGTTTTTACGCGATGCTATGCTCGGAAGAGTTTTTCTTCAGAATATTACTAATTACCGAGTTAATCAAGAAGTTGATAATATCCGAAGAAAGGATGTAGATTCTGGGAACCTCTAGAACCTTGTTCGGCAGGTGATAACTTTTAGACCATACCGTAAGGGTAGTACCTTCGACCTCATGCTCGTGACGTTGAACCTATGAACCCTATATGTGTGATCTTGTGTGTGATTGTTGCATCATGCATCCATGCACTCATAAGCGTCTTTTGAAGAAATCTTATTTCAAGGGATTTAAAAGTTGACCATTTGTGAATATCTCAGGTAACCATGGATTCTGGGAAAAGAAAGACCAGGAAATACAGTTTCAAGGATCCCAACGTAGATGAGTTGATCAGTCTAGTTCCAGAGATAGAGTGTTCTGCAGATTTTCGAAAGAAATATGGATCCATCATTCCTCTCGTGAAGCTTAGGATGAAGGAGGGTTTCCTCTCGACATTGGTCCAGTTCTATGATCCAGTGTATCATTGCTTTACTTTTCCCAACTATCAGTTGATGCCTATACTGGAGGAGTATTCTTATATGTTGGATTTACCTGTTACCGATCGTGTTCCTTTTACTGACTTGGAGGATGAGCCAAAATCACATGAGATTGTTGCTTTGATCCATCTGGGGAAGTCTGAGGTTGAAGCCCATATGACTACTAAAGGAGGGATTAGAGGATTACCAGCTTATTTCTTATAGGAGAAAGCTCGTTACTTTGCCAGGATGAAGAGTACAGTCGCTTTTCAGGCCATATTTGCTCTACTTTCTTACGGGTTGTTCTTATTTCCTAATATGGACAGGTTTGTTGACATTAATGCTATCAGGTTCTTCATGATTGGAAACCCAGTTCCTACATTGTTGGGAGATGCCTATTACTCTACTCACCTTTAGAATTCTTACCATAGGGGGATGCATATCTGTTGCACGCCTCTGTTGTACCGGTGGTTTATCTCTCATATGCCTTAGTCTAATGTTTTTTGGGATGTCAAGAAGGAACCCCGTTGGGCTCCTAAGATCAGGGCACTTACTCACTTGGATATTGATTGGCATCATCGAGCTTACCAAGATATAGAGATTGTGGACAATTGTGGTAGTTTCCCCAATGTACCTCTTCTTGGTACAAAGGGAGGAATTAACTATAACCATATTCTTGCGCGACAACAACTTGGTTATCCGATGAGGGATAAACCAAATAGTATTCATTTGAGTAGTTTCATTCTGAAGGAGGGAGAAGACCATACAGAAAATATGGAGCAGATTTCAAAGGCCTTGCGTCACATTCATAAGAAGAGTAGGAAAGACTTGGGACCTAGGGGTGCTGTTTCTTTGGAGCCATATCTTCAGTGGGTCCAAACGAGAGCTATTCAGTTGAATATGTAGTATTCCCAGGAAACACCAATGCCTGATTTATTTGTGAAGACCACTCCTCCCCTATTAGATGATCTCGAAGAGCTGCAACTTGCTTTGGTCAAGATGCAACAGGAAAAGGACGCTTGGAAGAATAAGTTCCAAACTCTATAGATTTCCTATAGAGCAGTTTGAAGGAGAAAGACGCTTGATTGAGATCCTTGAGAGTCGGGCTGTAGATACCATGGAGAGGCAAATGGATTTATTTTCTCCTAAGCCTCAATCAGATGCTATTTGCTCACTCCCTAATTCAGGTGATTGGAAGGAGGTTTCCACCATATATGCGGAATAAAAACAGAGGTTGAAGGCTCAGATTTCCAGGATGACAGGGAAGCTCCGACGTATAGAGTGATCTCCATCAGCTACGCTTTTCAGGGTTTTAGATTTTATTTTCATCTTGTACTTGGGATCATTAAAACTTGTAATCCATTTTGAAGTTGTTATAATAAAATTTTCAGTATTTTCAAATGCGTTTTTACTTTGATATTTTCAATATAACTATAAATTTTAAATCCCTTGAAATATTAAATAACAAAATAAAATCATGTGCATTGCACATCATGCATCATATTGCACATATTTCTTGCATTTGTTATGCATATCCAGGTGTCTTACCAAGCTTCTTTACTTTGTTCAACAAGCTGACTCATCACTACAACACTCGGGCTAATCTCAGAAAGAAGATGGACAACTTAGAACAAGAGAATCGCGAGCTGCGCGAGGAGGTTTCTGCTTTGAAGGCCGGCATGGCCAATCTTACTACTCTGATGGAATCTCTAGTGGCTGCTCAGAATCAGCCACCGAGTGTTCAACCTCAACCAACAAGGGTTACTATAGAAGCTCTGACTGTTCCTACGTCTGCTACTCCAGCTGTTGTTCAGAATCGCATTCCTCAAGGTTACCCATGGGGAATTCCATAGAACTTTGTGCCTAAAGGTTTCAATCTTGGTCCTCAAGATACTCCATTTGTTCAGACTATTGTTACTCCTGCACCTCCTGTGGTGCATGTTCCTACTGCACCGCCTTCGGTAAATATGGTTCCAATTATTAATGATGATATGTGTTGTCCTTTTCCTCCACAAAGTGAATACTTGGGTCTTTATGACAGAATGGATGATTTCCAAAAGCAGTTTGACAAGATGCAGAGAGAGATGAAGGCCCTCAGGGGAAAAGAGTTATTTAGGAAGAATGTGAATGAATTATGCTTGGTCTCGAATGTTAAGATACATGCGAAGTTTAAAGTCCCGGAGTTCGAGAAATACAAGGGCAACACTTGGCCTCGTGCTCATCTGGTGATGTATGTAAGGAGAATGTCTACCCATACTGATGATCAACATCTGCTGATTCACTTTTTTCAGGATAGTTTGACCGGTGTTGCGCTGAAGTGGTATATGAGTTCGGACAGCGTTAACATCCATACTTTCAATGACTTGGGAGAAAAGTTTATCAAATAATACAAGTACAACGTGGACATGGCGCCTGACCATGATCAACTCAAGGCCATGGTTCAGAAAGACAGGGAATCATTCAAAGAATATGGACAGAGACGGCGTGAGGTAGCCGCCCAAGTGATTCCTTCCATGGAAGAGTAGGAGATGACTAAGATTTTCTTGAAGACTCTGGGTGCTTTCTACGATGAGAGGATGGTAGCGAGTGCGCCAAGTGACTTTACTGAAATGGTAGGCATGGGTATCTGCTTAGCATAGGATGTAAGAGAGGGTCGTTTAATGAAGAGTGATGAATCTGGAGGTGTGAAGAAGCCATCTTATGGGTTTACCAAGAAGAAGGAAGGGGATGCAAATAATGTCATGCAAGAGAGGATGGTTAACACTCCTAGAAGGAATTCCCAGCGTCATCAGCAAGTCGCCTCAGTTACTCCAGTTGTGGGTGTAGCTCCAACCAACGTTGCTTATCAGAGACCATCCAAGTAGGGGAATCAAGGGTATAATCAGAGAAGGGAGAGTTGTGACCCTATTCCTATGAGTTATACGAAATTAATACCGACATTGATTCAAAAGAAGTTGGTTCAGACCTGACCACCTCCCAATGTACCATCACCATTTCCTTGTGTTGTACCCCAAAATTTTCCCTCCCATTCTTCACACAAAACATACTCCTAGAGGTTCTCAAATGCTCAAGTTGACTAAGGATTGACCAGACAAATCCTCCTCCTAAGACAATGAGCCTCAAACTAGAGTTTCACTCCTCATCAAGATGTTTGAGTTCCAAGGGTCCTAATTGATTTCCATTACCCTAACAGGTTCTCAAGATCATCCATGCAAAGTTTCATGCCTTGCACAAGAAGTTTGCTCAGTCAACTGCTCAGATGCCTGGAAATCAACTATGTTAGGTCAAAAGTTAATTGTGACCCACATACAGTCAAACTTCATGATTTTTGGTAAACATCAACATGTTGAAGTAAAATCCATCATTTTATCAAGGGTTGATCATGATTCCTCAAGGGATTCCCAAATTCATCAAAACTCAAAAGTTGCTAAATTAGGGTTTCTAAAGGAAAAGTCAACCAAACTTTAACCAGGAATAAATTTCTCATACTTTATCAACAATTTCTCATACAAGGCTCATTTTGAATATAATCAATTTCCCTACAACTCATCTTCAGCCCTCAAGTTCAAAAAATGCATTCACGAAAAGATATAAATTCAAACATTATAGGTCCTTTTCAAAAGTCAACAAAAACACCTTTTGGGTCAAAGCTTCTTACATGAACACGGAAGATCCAATTGAGATGAAACCAAAGAGGTTGCTTAGGGGACATATTAAGCTTTCTTAAAAGTCCAAGAACACCCTCTTAGAGTCAAAATTGAGAGAGATATACATTGTCAAAGTTGGCCATCTTAAGGAAATTTGCACAAAGTCAACAATGCCCAAAATTGCATTTTTTTCCACATGGTCCCATCTTTTCAAGATTAAATCTCAGTCCTAGCATGGTCCACGACCTATGAGACCCTCCATGCCTTTTTGTTTTTGTTTATTCAATTTATTTTGATTTTTATTTATTTAAAAGTCAAATAAATTCAAATAAAATCAAATTAAATCAAATTTGTGGAATGAGATTTGTTTTGCATTGAATTATAGATCTGATATGCTGTCAATGGCCAAAACAAATCGTGCAGGCTCCAAAACAAGGGAAAATCTCCAATTTTGGAAAGATTTGAATCAAACTTCAAGGCCATTACATCTTTGGATTTTTGCTAATTCTATTGACCTAATCTGATACACTACTTGTACAGAAGCTTTGTGATCCCTAAGGAGGAGAATTCATGCGCAAGCTGCCTCTCTAAAATCAAGAACAAAGTTCAACTTTTTTGTGAAAAAGTGCAGATCGAATCTTTCACCATAGGCCATTTCAAGCCATTCTAAGGATCAAACCATATTCCTGGACACTCACTAAAGTTGTTGCAAGCATTCACACGGCCTGAAACATTAAGAATTGTGTTCTCTCATATCCACGGTTTGTGTTCTTTTCCAAAACTCAGTTACAAAGATTTACCCATCATGAATCTGTTTTGATCATATATCCATGCTTGATGTCATATTTGCAATGATTCTAGTTGGTTTAATTGGAGTTTAAGCGCAGGAATCGTATTCACCATAGCTAGGGTTCCAAAGGTCCCAAATTGGGGACTCTATGTACAGGTTAAATTAGGTCTAATCAAGGGTTAATTCACGCTCAGGAGATCACGAGAAATCAACCCATGGCCTTATTTGAAATTTATATTGCTTGTGCTGAATTTTTGAAAATGCAGTTGTTATAGCTATGAAAGTTATCTGTAGGTAAAAGTCCAGCATCTAAAATGACAGTTCTTTGGAGAAGACGACTAGGTGGCCGCCCATCACTGGCCAGTTTGAATCTGGCACGCATTTTTTTAATTTCCAGATATTAATCTTATTTTCATATATAATATTATTATGTTGTTATTTGTACAAACAAGCGCTCTAGCGCATATGGCAAAGGACAAGGCATTTGAGAGGGAGGACCTGGGTTCGATCCCAGGTCTCAACATTTTCTTGTTTTCTAAGTTGTTTATTACAGATTCCATGGACCTCACACCAAGCGCTCACCATGAACCTCAACATCTCAGCCATTAGATCCATCATCAGTCCAGATCTAGCACACCACAGGCGTAGCACATGGTGAACCCTCCAAAGGCTAATGACACTGAATCAGGCGCAACCTTGGGCCAGCTATTCTGGGCCTGAACAAATTCGACATACACCCCCCATAATTACTTTTCTTCAGGCCCATCTCAATATTTTTTTTTGTTTTCAAATTATTTTTATTGTTTCTACATATTTTTAATTGTTTTAAATATCCTTTTTTGAATTAAATCTTAAAATCACAAAATCGCAAAAATTTATAATTAGTTTTTTTTTTTACGAAAATATTTAATTGCATTAATTAATTAGATTAATTAGGATAACTTAAATTCTTTTTTTTCATAATTAAAATTAATTAGAAATTAGGTTAATTTTCAAAATTAATCATTTTTTCTCAAAAAATCCAAAAAAATAATTTTCTTTATTCACCAATTAAATGTCTTTGAATTTAATTTTAATTCCTCGTATTTAATTTCATCGCGCGAATTTATTTATTTATTTTCCAATTAATATAATTGCTCCGAGTTTGTAATAGTTTTAACTTAGGTTTATTATTATTTTCATTTACTGTTTTCCCCGGTTTGTGATTATGTAATCCCCCTCCCCAAAGCCTTGTAATAGTTAGGTTTAAATTTCTCGCACTTTACTTTTCGTCATTATAAACTGTTAGATGATTGATACTAGGATTTTATGCGAAAGATAAATCAATAATTTAAAACAGTAGAAAACCCTAACTGTGCAAAGATAAATAATTGAAATCAAACACTTGCACATGCTCACTCCTAGGGTTTACCCCGCTTCGGTTGCCTTCAGTAAATGGTCATGAAGTATAGGGAGTCTTAGTGATTGTCCTCTAGTACCAAAAGATCAAAAATGACCCATTCGAATGTTGCCTTAGAAAGATCTTTAGGACTCTAGGGTAACTACTAAGGTTCCCTAACCATTGCTTTAGTGATCATACTCGTCCCTTTCGATTGTCCCTTAAACTCCAACGATGGAGATACCTACTCCTTAATAGTAGAATAGCACTGTCTAAAGGAAATAAGACAACGAACAGTCTTTTTTGAGTAGGTAGAAACTCTTAAGTACTTGCTCAAAATAACAAATTTTTACACTTACACTTTCAAACTAAAGTTTTCAAAAACACTTTATCACACCCTTGATGACTGATACAAGGGTTACCATAAAGTGAAATGCCGCACTAAGGCAATTTCAAAAGTTTTCAAACACATAAACACACGAAAGCAATTTTAAGAATGAGCAAGTACCTAAGAGCCCGTGGAAAACCACAAATAGAAAGGGTGCTAACACCTTCCCTTTCTATAATCTACCCCCGTACTCAGAAACATCTCGAAAAAGGTTTTTTCTGTTCTTTTTCCTTTTCCTTTGTTGGATGAAATAAAAGTCGGTGGTGACTCTTGCTTACCGTACATTTGCGGGAAAAAAATGCAAAACCAGTAGTAACAATAAACAGTCGGTTTTGCCACCGTATCACAGATTTGGCGACTCTACTGGGGAAATAATAAAGTGGGGTTTACCTTAGGATCTAGGTCATTCTTAATTGCTTCTTTGGCTTGTCTTGCTTGATTTACTTTTAAGGGTGTCTGTTTGGGTTATTTGGATCCTAAACCGGATCGGGGGGAATCCTTTTAGGTAAGTAGCAATAAACTGTGAGGGATCTATGCGGGGTATACCGACACGGTTGAAACAATAGCTACGTTGATGCGATACTTTGGTGTGTACCGGTATCCCTTGAGTAATCAAGGATAATACGGGGCCGCTGCGTGGTATCATAAAGTGTCAACTAACCTTAGCACCTTAATTGACCAACATGGCTTTTAGGACGTAGTGAGATAGCCGTCTTTGGTGTAAACCCAAAGTCGGTTGATACTAGATGCTACACTCATTGAGGTTTGACTCTTGAGTTTGGTTTGGTGACAAGTCAATTGTCTATCGGAATGAAATTTGGGGGAAAGATCAGTGATATTGAGATCCCTTAGAACCCAGTTACTATATTTAGGACAGGTTGAACCAATCCAACTTCAAGAGGGTACTACCTTAAAAACCCATGCAAGCCTTAAACCTAAGGTTTCTGTGTGATTTGCTTATGTTTGCTATATATCATGACATCATAACATAGCATATCATACTAACCATTTAAAGGATTCTTAGGGTTTATTTTTGTCTTGTTTTGTAGGACATGGCCCTTGCCCGCAAATTCACTATCCAAGTCAGTTTGGTAAAGGTACCTCCTCAGCTTAAGGATTTGGTATCAAGGGTTCCTAAAAGCTATCCCTTCACTGAAAGACATGGTCGACTTCTCAGCTTGGTCACCTCAAACCCTAATGAAGAAATGTTAAAAGTGCTCTTTTAGTTCTTCGACCCTCTACATCACTGCTTCACTTTTCCGGATTACCAGTTAGTGTCTACTATGGAGGAGTTTTCTCTATTACTGGGGGTGCCTATCCTTAACAAGGTACCTTTCAATGGCATGGAAAGAGACCCTAAACCTGAAGATATTGCTAAATCTCTATCCTTACAATGGTCTGACGTAGTATAAAATTGGGAAACCAGTAGAGGTGTCAAAGGTTTTTTGGCTAAGTTCTTGTTCGAGAAAGCTCATCATTTTTGGGACACCCTGGACTAAAAAGATTTTGAAGAGTTGTTAGCCCTTCTAATCTATGGGTTGGTAATGTTTCCTAATCTGGACCATCTGATAGACGTGAATACGGTTAAGGTTTTCCTGTCATGCAATCCGGTACCTACTTTGCTTAGAGATATCCTACATTCTCTGCATACTTGCACTATAAAGAGAAGAGGGACCCTTCGGCGTTGCACTCTTCTTTTGGCTAGGTGGTTTATTTTGCACCTACCCCGGTCCTTCTTGAAGAATGAACAGGGTTTGAGATGGTCTCATAGGCTGATGACTCTTACACATTCATGTATTCATTGGTGTCCTCGATCCTCGGATAATGTTACCATTATTGATCGATGAGGAAAATTCCCTAATGTCCCTCTCTTAGGCATTAGAGGAGGAATCACTTTCAATCCTTGTTTGGAACTACGATAGTTTGGATATGCGAGAAGGGATGGTCCTCATGATACACTTATCCAAGGAATTGTCTTCGACTATGAGAATGATGCTCAGGGTTACCGTAAAAGGTTCGTGTGAGCTTGGGGCATGGTACATAGAGTTGATAGTAAGACACTGGGGCACAAGAATTCCATCCCTCTTGAGCCTTATATCAAATGGGTACGAGCCCATGCCCAAAGTCTTATGATGCCTTACCCCGCCATCATACCTATGATTATGGAACCGGTTGCTGAAGGAGACACTTTTTATCTTGTTCTTCATCCTGACATGCCAATTGATCATGAGGAGTTACAAAAATCCCAGGTTCAACTTAAAGAGGAGCGGGATACGTTTGAAACTCAATTCTACACCAGCGAGAAGAAGGTCCTGGAACTCACTAGGCTACTTCATGAAGAGAAGAATATAAACGCCTACATTGAACCAAAGAGGATGCACTCATGGGAAACCTAATTTTCTTTTTGCTTTAAGTTTTATTTTGTTTGATTGTAAGCCTAAAAGGCACCCTTTGTAACAATTCAAACTTATTAATACAATTAACGTGTGTTTCTTTTGGTTAAGCAAATTTGAGCCTTTAAGAATCCTTGAAATCATTGCATACGCATATCATCCATGAAATTGCATAAACAGGTTTCATAACAGGTTTCTTATCTTCTTCGCTGTCTATTTCAGCAATAATGAATTCTGAACAAAGTATCAAGGATCTCCAGGCATAAAATGCCCAATTTCAGCAAATGTTCGCAACTTTGGCTAAAGGGAAGGAAGATCTGAAGGCCCTTATCTTGAAAGATAGAAATAAGAAGACAAAAAGGACTGTTGGTGTCCTGAATATGGGAAGAAGATTTAGGGGACCGTTGAAACAACTGGTTGATCTGACCTCCTCATCCAAAGAAGGGGAGAATCAAGAGGGAGAGACAAGGGAAGAGGACCCTATCCCGGAGGTTTCTGATAATGACACTGATTACAATGATGAACAATATCCCCCCACTGAGGATAAATACAAATAGTTAGATGATCATCTAAGCATAATGGAAGTCCAAAGAGTACAGGGCTGGATTTTAAAGAGCTGGGTTTTGTATCTGGGGTTGTTATTCCACCGAAGTTCAAGGCTTTGGTATTTGCAAAGTATGATGGAGTTTCTTGTCCCAAGCTTCATACCCGTTCTTATGTGAGGAAGATTCAGCCTCACACTGCTGATAGGAACTTGTGCATCCATTTATTTCAGGACTGTCTATTCGGGACTCAGCTCGAGTGGTTCTATCAACTGGAGGGAAACAATGTCCACAACTGGGAAGATATGGTTGTTGCTTTTTATAAGCAGTATCAATCTAACACTGACCTTGCTCCTACCTGTGCTCAACTCCAGAGTATGTCCATGGGTGCAATCAAAGGTTTTAAGGACTATGCGCAAAAGTGGAGAGATCTGACAGGGAGAGTCCAACCCCCTTTGTTTGATAGGGAGTTGGTGGACATGTTTCTTGGTACGCTTTCTGGTCCGTTATTCAATCACATGATTGGTAGTTCCTCAGTTGGTTTTACTGAGCTAATATTGACTGGAGAAAGGGTAGAAGTTGGGATCCAAAGTGGCAAGATCCAGAAAGACACCTCGCCAAGTATAGTGAAGAAGCCATTCCCGGGTAAGAAGGAGGTCAATGCTATCTACAATCCCAGAAGTCAGAATAGAACCGAGCATCGTCCAGCGGTAGGGGTTGTCATGATCTCAAATTCTGAACCTACCCAACAAAGGAACAATCAACCGAGGACAGAAAGGCCGGTAAGACAGTACACCCGAATAAACATGACTTTGTCTCAAATCTTGCCACATTTATTGAAGATAAATCTAGTAACCCTGAAGGAGGCTCCCAAGAATCCCAGCACCACATCTCCTCGTTACAATCCAAACGCCGGGTGTGCTTACCACTCTGAAAGTCCAGGCCATGATACCAACAACTGCTGGGCTCTGAAGAACAAGGTGCAGGATCTGATCGAGGCAAAGGAGATTGAATTTGATCCCCCTGAGACTCCCAATGTCATAACTGCACCCATGCCCAACCATGGCTCAAGAATCAATGTTATTGAGGTTGTCTCCACTATGGAAGATGCCAATGATGAGGATTCTAATATTGACAGCTGGACCTACCCTACTACCAACGGTGGACCTAGTAACTGGACGGCCAAGGATTTTGTGCCGATTACTTTTGTTCAGCAGTATTTGTTTTAATTGTTTTACGAATTTGTAATAAACAATTTAAACTCTATGGCATTGTGTCTTACCCGAGGCACGATGGTTTTATTTGTGAGGGTTATTATATGTCATTTTCATATGTCATAAATAAAACATTGGACGTTCTTGCATACAAATTTTGTGCTCTCTGTTTTTCTTTTCTACTTTTCACTTTATCAATACGGCTACGCTCTTACACACACTCACATATCAAACTGCAGATCCATATGTACTCTGGATCCCATTGATAATAGTTCTGCTATTGCCAGTTATAACTTCGAAAATTCGATCAACCAAGCCGAGGACGAAGGTGAGGAAGATTGTGAGGTGCCTGGAGAACTTGCTAGATTGTTACAGTAGGAAGAGAGGGCTATACAGCCTCATGAAGAGCTGGTTGAGACGATAAACTTGGGCACAGAGGTAGACAGAAAAGAAATCAAGATCAGCACAAATATGGAGATTAATGTCAAACAGCGGTTGATACAGATGTTGCACGATTATGTTGAGATCTTTGCTTGGACATATGTAGACATGCCTGGTTTAGACACTGATATTGTGGTACATCGTCTGCCGACTAAAGAAGATTTCCCTCTGGTAAAGCAAAAGGTCTTTCGTATGTGCCTTGAAATGTCAGAGAAGATCAAGGAAGATGTTATGAAACAGTCCAACGCTGGGTTCTTATTTGTCACCTCCTACCTGCAGTGGGTTGCTAACGTCGTTCCGATACCTAAGAAGGATGGTAAGGTACGAATGTGTGTGGACTACACAGACCTGAACAGGTAAATCCCCAAGGATGACTTCCCGCTTCCCCATATTGATGTTCTGGTTGACAACACCGCACATCACAAGATATTTTCCTTCATGGATGATTTCTCTAGGTACAATCAAATTAAGATGTCTCTGGAAGACATGGAGAAGACAACCTTCATCACGCAGTGGGGCACCTTCTGTTACAACGTGATGCCTTTAGGATTAAAGAATGTTGGGGCAACTTATCAGCGAGCCATGGTAGCTTTGTTCCATGATATGATTCACCAAGAGATAGAGGTTTATGTTGATGACATGATAGCTAGGTCTCAAACCGAGGAAGAACACCTTGATCATCTACAAAAGTTGTTCGACAGGTTAAAGACATACAAGCTGAGGTTGAATCCGAACAAGTTCACCTTCGGGGTAAGATCTAGTAAACTTCTGGGGTTCATCGTCAGTGACAAAGGTATTCAGGTAGACCCTGCAAAGGTGAATTACATACAACAGATGCCAGCTCCCTGTACTGAGAAGGAAGTTAAAGGTTTCTTGGGACGCCTAAATTACATCGCCAGGTTCATTTCACATCTGACTGCTACTTGTGATCCGATCTTCAAACTCCTGAAGAAAGATCAAGTAGTAAAATGGAATGACAAATTCCATACCGCTTTCAAAAGAATCAAGGAATACCTTCAAGAACCACAAACTCTGATGCCTCGGATTGAAAGAAGACCTTTGATAATGTACTTAACAATATTTGACAATTCAATGGGGTGTGTGCTGGGGCAGCATGACGAGTCTGGTCGAAAAGAGCACACAATATACTACCTTAGAAAAAAGTTTACCGACTGTGAAACACGATACTCACTACTCGAGAAAACTTGTTGCACTTTGGAATGGGCTGCTCGCCGACTAAGACTGTATATGTTGACCCACACTACTTTGTTGATATTTAAAATGGATCCAATCAAGTACATCTTCTAGAAGCCCGCTCTCTCCGGAAGAATAGCAAGATGGAAGATGATCTTAACCGAATACGATATCCAATATACAACCCAGAAAGCAATCAAGGGAAGTGTATTAGCTGGTCATTTGGCTCATTAGGCCGTGGATGACTACCGGTCCATGAATTTTGAGTTCCCAGACGAGAATATTAGACTAGTGACTGACTATGAAGAACCTAGACCAGATGAAGGACCTGAAGAAGGATCCTGATGGACTATGGTTTTTGAAGGAGCTTCAGATGCACTCGGTAACGGCATTGATGTTGTAATCATATCTCCTGAGGGTTGTCATACTCCTTTCACTGCCCGACTATGCTTCAACTATACCAACAACATGGCAGAGTATGAAGCTTGTATCATGGGTCTCAAAGCTGCTATCGACCTGAGGATCAAGTTCTTAAACATTTTCGGGGATTTAGCCTTAGTGATAAGTCAAATCAGAGGAGAGTGGGATACCAAGCATTCGAATCTCATCCCGTACAAAGAGCACGTGCTGACATTGCTCCCACACTTTGAGGAGATAACCTTTGAACATTTCCCACGAGAAGAGAATCAATTAGAGGACGCGCTAGCTACTATGTCATCTATGTTCAAGGTCAGGTGAAACAATGAAGCTCCCCGAATCACCATTGAAAGGTTGGATGAACCAGCATACTGCTATGAGATTGATATTGAAAAGGTGGCAGACAAACCTTGGTTTCACGGAGTAAAAAGGTATCTCGAGGCTCAAGAGTATCCCGAGGGGGCATCTGTCAATGATAAGAAGTTTCTAAGAAGGTTCGTCGTGAAATTCTTCCTCAGTAATGGAATCCTCTACAAGCACAACCATGACTCTACCTTACTGCGGTGTGTAGAAAAGAGCGAAGCAGAGAGGATTATGGCAGATTTACATCAAGGTACCTTTGGAACTCATTCCAGTGGACATACCATGGCTAAAAAGATCCTACGGGAAGGATACTAATGGTCCACTATGGAAGCAGATTGTTATCAGCACTCCCGAACTTGTCATAAATGCCAAATCTACGCTGATAAGGTGCATGTACCTCTGGTTCCTCTGAATGTCTTGATAACCCCTTGGACTTTTGCAATGTGTGGCATTGACATGATCGGAGAGATTAGATCTACCGCTTCCAATGGGCATCGCTTCATCCTGGTGGCCATTGATTACTTCACGAAGTGGGTTGAAGTCGCATCCTTTGCTACCGTTACCAAGAATGTTGTGGTGCGGTTTATCAAGCATAACCTGGTTTGTTGTTACGGTGTGTTAGAGAGAATCATCACTGACAATGGTACGAATCTCAATAACATGATGATCACCAAACTCTGTAAATAGTTCAAGATACATCATCATAACTCTTCTCCCTACCGGCCGAAGATGAACGACGCTGTTGAAGCTGCTAATAAGAACATCAAAAAGATCATACAGAAGATGACGGTGACGTACAAAGACTGGCATGAGATGTTACCATTTGCTCTTCATGGGTACCGCACGTCCTCGCGAACAATGACAGGGGCAACACCCTACTCTCTGGTATACGGCATGGAAGTTGTCCTGTCTATTGAGGTCCAGATCCCTTCTCTAAGGATCATGAAGGATGCGGGTTTGAACAAAGATGACTGGATCCAGACTCGACTAGATCAACTGAATTTGATCGACAAGAAGAGACTTACTGCTATCTGTCATGGTCAAATGTATCAAAAACGGATGATCAAGGATTTCAACAAAAAAATCAGACGCCAAGAATATCAAGGTGGGGATCTAGTGATCAAGCACACCATACTGCCGCAAGGTGATCCCAGGGGCAAATGGACTCCCACATATGAAGGGCCATTTGTGTTCAAAAACATTTTCTCTGGTGGAGCCATGATTTTGACCACCATGGACGGTGATGACCTTCCTCACCCTGTCAATACGGACATAGTGAAAAGATACTACGCATGATAAAAGACTCGCTAGGTTGACTGGACTAGGAAAAAATAAGGGCTTCCCAGTAAACCAAAAGGGTTAGGGAAAAAATTAGGGATGAAAATGAAAAAATTTGTACACCTGGCAAGTCGAAAACTTGAAAAGGCGGCTTAGGCAAAAAAGGGTATCCCGGTGGACTGAAAACCCGAAAGGGCAGTCCAGGCAAAAGTTAGGGATGTAAAGCATATCACAAATGTCCCATTGGATCACCTTGCGACCAGACCTCAGTATCAACTATCAAGTTCAAACGGTACCGATCAACCCAGTCAGCTTCGGACAAGCAACAAAGTGATGAGATGCTCGAAGACATAGCGGCAATAGCAGAATTGAAACTCAATCGGATTATTACACATAGATGTTTTCTTCTCTTTATACACAATTATTGTATAGCTTTCATTTTCACGGCGGCATTCTCTTACTACAGCGTCAACTTCCTTGTACAAAAACGCCTGTTATAGGCCAACTTCAGAAATTAATACAAAATCATTTTTACAAAACCATTTGTTTTTCTTTTTCTGTTTTGTTTTGCAAAGACGTCCAATGGTTTATTCTTTACATATGCATTTGAATATGATTTCTATTCACAAATATTTGCATATGAAACAGAAAGAAAATTACTCATGACTTAAGGAATAGGGCAAAGCCTAATCCCGACAGTTACTCTGTTCAGCATGGTACAGGGGCAGGGATAGTTTTGAAACAAGATCACTATTACATACGACCCTGTGACGTCTATACTCCCCATAGAGTAGAGGCAACCAAAGCGTCAACATCGGCTTCCCCAAACAAGAGTTATTTTCCCCAGCAAAGTTCCTTCAGAAAGCCGACGTCTATATTCCCCAACTTAATTTTATGTTTGCAAGCGGTTCATAAAGTTTTCTCCCGAGCAGAGTTTATTTCTCTGAATGCAGAAGCTCAATCCCTTACAGAGTTTGTTCCTTCAGTTACAAGCTCATCCCCCAACGGAGTTTATGGCTCTGAATCAACAAAATCTTCCCACAAAACATCTCCTCTCTCAGACAGAGTTATTCTCCCGCAGAGTTTTTCTCAAACAGAGTCTCTCCCCTGCAGAATATTCACAAACAGAAAGTAGTAAATCCACAGCATAGTCATCTCCGTTCACCATCCCCAGCGGAAGCGGAAGAACCACTTTTTTCTATAACAGTCAGGAATTCAATTTCTAGAACTCTCCAGCAGCAGTCATGGATTTACTTTCCCAGACTCGGATATGTCACAAAAGCATGTCATGTTCATACATCATGATGTTTGCATACATATTACATACATCATAATCTCATTTATTTTGAGAACATCATCGCATAATGCATTTCATGCATCACATATAATTAATCATGTATCTTTTCAGTAAAGATGGTTATCATCAACAATTCCAACAGTTCCAGATTAAATCCATGAAGCTATACATGTCACATCTGCAGACAACTAATGGAAAATCAGTTCCCGAAACCAAACGGGTCAACTAATCTACATGATTAAATGAAGTAGCCCTACTATCCATACTTTCATTTTGATGTAACCCTACTATCCAGGTTCCTTCTACTAGACCTACTATCCAGACTTTCATTTCAAAGTAACCCTATTATCCAGGTTCCTTCTCACAACCCTACTATCCAGGCTTTCATTTCGAAGTAACCCTACTATCCAGGTTCCTTCTCATAGCCCTACTATCCATGCTTTCATTTCGAAGTAACCCTACTATCCAGGTTCCTTCTCACAGCCCTACTATCCAGGCTTTCATTTCGAAGTAACCCTACTATCCAGGTTCCTTCTCACAGCCCTACTATCCAGGCTTTCATTTCGAAGTAACCCTACTATCCAGGTTCCTTCTCATAGCCCTACTATCCAGGCTTTCATTTCTAAGCAACCCTACTACCCAGGTTCATTCCCACAACCCTACTATCCAGGCTTTCATTTTGAAGTAACCCTACTATCCAGGTTCCTTCTCACAGCCCTACTATCTCGGCTTTCATTTCGAAGTAACCCTACTATCAAGGTTCCTTCTTATAACCCTACTATCTAGGCTTTCAGTTCGAAGTAACCCTACTATCCAGGTTCCTTCTCATAGCCCTACTATCCCGGCTTTCATTTCAAAGTAACCTTACTATCCAGGTTCCTTTTCACAACCATACTATCCAGGCTTTCATTTTGAAGTAACCCTACTATCCCGGTTCTTTCTCATGGACCTATTATCCCGTCTTTCATTTTGAAGTAACCCTACTATCCTGGTTCCTTCTCATAGCCCTACTATCCAGGATTTCATTTCGAAGTAACCCTAATATCCAGGTTGCTTCTCATAGCCCTATTATCCCGACTTTCATTTCGAAGTAACCCTACTATCCATGTTACTTCTTGCAACCCTACTATCCAGGCTTTCATTTCGAAGTAACCCTACTATCCAGGTTCCTTCTCGCAGCCCTACTATCCAGGCTTTAATTTCGAAGTAACCCTACTATCCAAGTTCCTTCTCATAGCCCCACTATCCAGGCTTTCATTTCGAAGTAACCCTACTATCCAGGTTCCTTCTCATAGCCCTACTACCCGAGCTTTCATTTCGACGTAACCCTACTATCCAGGTTCCTTCTAATAGCCCTACTATCCAGACTTTCATTTCGAAGTAACCCTACTATCCAGGTTCCTTCTACTATCCAGGCTTTCATTTCTAAGTAACCCTATTATCCAAGTTCCTTCTCATATCCCTACTATCCCGACTTTTATTTCTAAGTAACCCTACTGTCCAGGTTCCTTCTCATAGCCCTACTATCCAGGCTTTCATCTCGAAGTAACCCTACTATGCAAGTTCCTTCTCTTTTTATCTCCGGACAACAGTTTACAACCCTGTAACCCCTGGACCCGACCAGATACGGTCAATTTCATATTCCCCAGTAGAGTAATGGACAACCTAAGCTCATAGACTCTATTTCCCAGAACATAAGTAAACATTCCCTGGCGAAGTCCTTCTCAACGGCAGGTACAGGAATTCTTGCAAAGGAATGTCTTATGCAACCGATATCTTTTCTGGATGGCATCTTTAAGCCCATCTCTGACGATCTTCCATCACCTTCTCTAGATGACATCTTTAAGTCCATTTCTGATGATTCTCCGTCGCATTCCAAATGGGTTCTCTAAGCCCATTCCCGATATCATCAATCAGTATTACTTAATGCGAGTGCAAATTTATGGGCACTCTAGTGTTCAATCATCTTCCACCTTCAGATCACGAAAGGCAGACCAACCAATCTACATCCTCAAGTTTAAGAAGATTGAATAGGGGCAACTGTTGTACCCCAAAATTTTCCCTCCCATTCTTCATACAAAACATACTCCTAGAGGTTCTCAATTGCTCAAGTTGACTACGCATTAACCAGACAAATCCTCCTCCTAAGACAATGAGCCTCAAACTAGGGTTTCACTCTTCATCAAGATGTTTGAGTTCCAAGGGTCCTAAATGATTTCCATTACCCTAACATGTTCTCAAGATAATCCATGCCAAGTTTCATGCCTTGCACAAGAAGTTTGCTCAGCCAGCTACTCAGATGCCTAAAAATCAACTGTGTTAGGTCAAAAGTCAATTGTGATCCACTGTAACGCGGTGGGAGAACTACTTGGTTATTTTGTGTTTGATCGCAAATGTTGCGGTTTGCAAGAGTCACCACCGACTTTTCTTTTATCCAAAAGGAATGGTTGAAAAGAACAGGAAAGACCTTTGAGATGTTTTCTTGAGTTCGGGGGGTAGATTATGAAAAGATAAGGTATTAGCACCCTTTTCATCCGTAGTTATCTATGGGCTCTTAGTTGCTTGCTAGATCACTTGCTTTTGTTTGAAAATGTGCTTTGTGTGGTTTTTGAAAGTATTTTGAAAAGGCTTCATTGTTTAGGCAAACTTTGTAATTATTCTCGTTCGTAAGAATGTATACAAAGTGTTGATCTTTTGAAAATGTTTCAAGTTTGAAAGATGTTTTGAAAGTGTTGGTGTTTGTTTTGAAAATAGCAAGGATGTTTTAGTTTGAAAATGAGCAAGCAACTAGGAACATTCTACCTACTCAAAAGTCTTTCTTGTTTATTTCCTCCTTCGTTTGACATTGTTATTTTACCATGGATTGGTAAGTAACCTTATCTTTGGATATAAAAGGGACGGTCAAGGGTCATCGTATATTCATGAATAGTAATGTTGTAAGATATCTTAGAATTTTCTTTGAGGGACTAAGATCATTTGTAAGGCAACATTTGTAGCGTCATCGAGGGACTATGATCTTGTATTTTGTTTGTTTTTGCTAAGACATCTTACATGCGTATTATGACCATTTATTTCTCAAGGCAACAAGTGGAGTTAACCCTAGAGGTGTAAGTGTGCAAGTGTATTGATTTACATGCATTATTTTGTCTTTGAATTAGGGTTTTGTAAACATTGATTTTATCTTTCCATACAAACCCTAATTTACTAGCATTTATATATAAAACATTAAATTGCGGAAAATAAAAATACTTAGCTATTACATCAATAGGGGAGGGGGTGTACAAATTTACAAATGGGGAAATTGCAAGATAATTAAATCTAAATAATTATTACAACCATATTGAATATTGTACAAAATTGAAAATAAAAATGCAAGAATATAAATGGAAAAAGACATGATTTTTATTTGATTTTTTTATGAAAGGGTTTAGTCTTAACCTAATTAAAAAAATGATTAAGGAAAATTAAATCAAACTAAATAAGAAAAGAAAATTAAAAAAAGGAATTTTTAAGGGTTTTATTTATGAAAAGGTTTTAAATTAATAAAAATAATATGGATATTAATTAATTAAAAGAAACGTAAGTTCTAAATTAATTTTAATTGCAAGAAAATAATGATATAATAATTAAAACTAGTTATCTTAGTATTTAAAAAAGGAAATTAATTTAATAAAGAAAAAGTTTTTTATTCTTTTGTTTTATGAAGAAAAATAAACTAAATAAATATAAATAATAAAATAAAAATATTTTTGGATTTTTATTAATAAAAATAAAAATAATAATAATAATAATAATAATAATAAAGGAAAAAAGAATAAAATAAAATAAGAAAAAAAGAAAATAATAATGAAATTTGGCCAGGGGGTGCTAAAGTAAGTCAGGGGGTTAGAAGCAACAAAAAAGGAAAAGGCCCAAGTTGGAGGCCCAGGCATGCTGGTTGGACAAAAAGAGTAAAAATGTGAAAAATAGAACCAAAAGGTAGCGCTAGGTGTTGAACCCCTGACCTTATGCATATACGCGCGCTACCTTTGCCACTGGGGTGGCTGTACATTCGTTGATATAACTGAAACAATAAATACATAATGCAAAACAAGTTCCAGAAATGAACTTCATCTTCAACCTCCAGCCATAGTTCCTGTAACTTGCTCATTTCTATACAAAAATAAAAGATGCAAACATGAAAGTTGTTCCATTTTTCCATACGAATCGAACAATATAAATATCATGAGCTATAAATCAAAGAAGAATGAGAATTTCTAAAAGTACCAAATTCTGACCTAAATATTTTCAGAGATTCAAACCTAAAATTCTATAAGCTCAATCAATATAAATGAAATCTATGGATATGTATCGTTTCAGGGTAATGATATCTACATTTTATCTTCACAAATGCAAGCCTAACAATGCCTAAGTAATGAGATAAAAGTTCTAGAAAAATACCTCAAAACTGGAAACTGTGAAATGCAAATGAGCTTGATTCAAGGTGCTACAATGATCAGGTTAGCTTCCTCAAGTTCCCAGGAAGCTAATGCAATGATTAGCTTGAGCAATGGATGGCTGAAATGGTCTGGAGAAGTCAACTTGCAGAGCTCTGTTTTTGGTTATGGAGGTTGATGAAGATGGAGTTACAGTTATGAAACAGGTATTGAGATGAGTTGTATTTGATGTTTAGAAGCTTTAGGAACCAAAAGGCTTGGAAACGCATGAGAGTGGTGTGAGTTTCAAGTTTTTGATCAGATTATGCAACAATGGAGTTCTTGTGTGTGATTCTGAGTTCTAGGTAGTTTTATGGCTTAAGCATGCGTGTGTTTTGATGCAAACAACTTGTGCATAAGTAAGGAAAAGGTTGTGAGGCTTTAGAGGGTCAGAATCATGCAAGTACAAGTTATGGCTATGTTACTTGATTTTGAAGAAAAGTGAAAACATGGTTTCAAGGAAAAGTACCAGCATGGGCTGAGTTGTTTAGAGGCTTTAGACAAATTTCTTTTGGGTTATAGATTGTGTATGATCAGAAGAAAACAAGTGCAAAGCTCAAGAACTAATTTTGTTCATAAACTACTTTTCCAAAATGGCAATGTGCACTTTCTTCCCTAAATGGCATTAAGCATGGGCAATGCATTGAGTGCTTGAGTTGAAGCCTATAACAGTTGTGAAAACATTTAATTCTGGAGTGCCAAACAAGTTTGAGGCCTGCAAAGCAAAGATTGTGCAGCCTAACATGGATTTGAATTCTTGTTCATCATCGAAATGACCTATAATTCAAGAATGAAATGTCAACTTCATGCCTTTGATTCTCCTTGCTCAAACATGATTTCAAGGAGTTCTTGGACATTTTAGAAAGCTTGTAATGTTCTCTACAACCCCTATTTGAATAACTTTTGAAAATTCCCCTTGGAAATATGTGAAAAATTGCCATGAAGTTAGGTCAAAATCCTGCCTAAACTAGGGCAAAATTTCACTAAGTTTCCAAGTTTCATGAACATGTATTCACAAAATCATAACTTGAAATCCATACATTTCTAGGAGAAGTTATGTAAAGAAATGTTTTAGATGTCATTGATATCTACAACTTTTATGTTGAAAGTTTCTTTTGAATCATCTTGCATCATGGTGAAAAATTGGCTCAAAGTTGTGAAAAAACATGAAGTTTTCAACACTTTTTCTAAGTTTGGAAACTTTGACTTTTCAAAATGAAATCTTGAATTTTTGATTTATTGATGAAAAAGTTTCATATTTTGACATGTTTTGATGAATTGTAATCTTTGAAACTTGATTTTGACCAAAAAGTCAAAGTTTGACTTTTCAGTGTGCAGTTGACTTTTGATCAATTGACTGAAAATCAACTATCAATCAAATGACCTTGAGCAATGTTTTGAGTCATGACATTAGGTCAAAATGATGTAATTGAAACCTTGAGATCATGTCTCAAACCAATTAACCATTTGCTAGGTCAAAAATCAGAAATTGCCCTTTCTCAATCAAAACCCTAATTTTGACCATTTTGCCCTTTTGATGATCTGATCAAATTTCTTGAGGAATTGTGGTCCAAACTTGATCAAATGACATATATGAGTTCACAATGTTGACATGGATAAAAAATTATGAAGTTTGACTGTAAATTGGCCAATTGTTAACTTTTTCCCCAATAGAGCTAATTTTTAGGTCAACTGATCAATTGACTGAGCAAAAATGTGATCCAAGAATTGAAACTTGACATGAGAAATCTTGAGGGTCCAAAATGATCCATGAAAGTCACATGGAGCATTAAAAGTCCAATTATTCTTTGGCAATCTCAAACCCTAATTCCAGTCATCAGTGCTTAAGGAGGTGTCTTGAGTTGATCAACCCTTGTACAGTCTTGAACCAAAGGAGATCTTGTGAGAAAATACTTGATAAATGAGAGGGAAAATTTTGGGGTACAACATTTTCCCCTGTTCAATCTTCTTAAACCTGAAGAGTTAGATTGGCGGATCCGCCATTCATGACTTGAAGGTGGAAGATAATTGAATACTAGAGTGACTAGAAATTTGCACTCGAAGATGGATTGTGAATGGGCTTATAGATGCCATTTGGAGGAATGATGGAGATTTTCCGGAGATAGGCTTGTAGATGCCATCCAAGGGTGACTATTGAGAGAAAATGGACTAAGTCTGAACTTGATTTCAACTGGAAACGAATCAGAATAATTCTTTGGAGCGATTTATCTGAAACTAGAAGAAGTCTTGTATATTATCTGACTGGGAAGAATCAGAATAAATCTTGGAGCGATTTATCCGAACCAGAAATGTTCATTTGGAAAGTATCAGGATAAACCATTGAGAGGTTTAAACTGAACCCAAAACAGGTTTTGAATATTCTTTAACTAGAGAGAATCAAAGTAGATCTTTGAGCGATTTATCTGAACCAGAGAAAGTGCCTACTAGGAAAGGATCAGAATAAATCATTGAGAGATTTATCTAAACCAGCAGGGATTTAGAGAAGAATCAGAATAAATCATTGAGAGATTTATCTAAACCACAGAAAATGTTTACTAGGAAAGAATCAAAATAAATCGTTGAGAGATTTATCTGAATCAACATGGATTTGTAGAAGAATCATAATAAATTGTTGAGAGATTTATCTGAACCAAAGAAGGCATCTGCAGGAAATAATTATAATAAACCGTTAAGAGATTCAAACCAAACCGACAGGGATCTGAAGAAGAATCAGAATAAATCATTGAGAGATTTATCTGAACCAGAGAAAACGTCTACGAGAAAGAATCAGAATAAATTGTTGAGAGATTCAAACTGAACCGACAGGGATCTGGAGAAGAATCAGAATAAATCGTTGAGATATTTACCTGAACCAGAGAAGACATCTGCGGGAAAGAATCAGAATAAACCATTGAGATATTCAAACTGAACCAACAGGAATCCGTAGAAGAATCAAAATAAATCATTGAGAGATTTATCTGAACCATAGAAAACATTTGTGGGAAAGAATCAAAATAAACCGTTGAGAGATTCAAACTGAACCAGCAGGGATCTGGAGAAGAATCAGAATAAATCATTGAGAGATTTATCTGAATCAGAGAAAATGTCTGCGGGAAAGAATCAGAATAAACCGTTGAGAGATTTAAACTGAACCAGTAGGGGTCTGAAAGAAATATCTGTTATGTAGATGGTTGACCAGTCCTTTCTTGGGAATTGATCTGTAATTGACTTGTTGAAAATTTGACGATAATTTTCTATTGATTGATATTTCTGGAAAAGATGAAAGTTTAGTTGTATGTAATGCCATGATGTATGAAATGCATGGTATAATGTTGTTTCTCAAAATAAATGAGGTTGCGTTGTATGTATCTATATTGTCAATGTTATGACGTATGAATGTAATATATGGAAACGTTAATTGTTATGCCGAAGTGTTGTTGGAGTTGGGGAAAATAAATCCCTGAGTACTGTTAGGAATGTAAGTCTTCATATTTTGAAGTTGAAGTGTTGATGAGTTTCCATTTGTTAGAGAAATAAACTCTGTTGTGGAAGGGAAATGTCGTGTATTTATTATGGACTTCGTGAAATCCTGCTGGGGAATCCTGAGAAACTAGGCGACTTTCAACTAGGGAATCTTTAGAGGGGTAACCGGAAGTTTTGTTCCTTTGGGGATGTGAGAGCACTTGATACTATTAGGATGCGTATTTGGAGATACGTTAGGGATCCTGTAGTGGGATGTCCTGATTTCTTCTCTTGCTGGAAAAGTATCTGCGGGGAACTTTATGGAATAGTCTAAAGATATTATCCTATTTCTTAAAGCCATTAATGATTGTCTTTCTATTTTCTGTTCCCTTTTTTTCCTCATTTGTAATAGTGATCACGTTCAAATGCATATGTTCAAAAATAATCATTGGACGTTTTCGCAAACAAAACACGGAAATAAAAGAAAAACATATAGTTTTGCACTTTCAAAGGAATATCTTTGTATTAACTTGAATAAATATTTTTTTTGTACAACGAGACGAACAGTCTTAGTAAGAGAATGTCGTCGTAGAAAATGAAAATTGATACAAAGAAAAGATAGCTATGTGAAATAATCCCATGGGGTTCCTATTCTGCTATAGCCTTCGTGTCTCTGAGCGTCTTTCCCACCCGTTGCTTTGTCCGAAGCTAATTGGATTAATTAGAAACGTTGAGTTTGTCAGTTGATACTGAAGGTTGTCTGTAAGGTGATCCAACGGGACATAGTCATACGCTTTAATTCCCTAACTTTTTCCTGGACCACCCTTTTGGGTTTTCAGTCCACCGGGATACCCTTTTTTCCCAAGCCGCCCTTTCGGGTTTTCAGCTTGTCGGGTGTACAGATTGTTTTGTATTTTTATACCTAATTTTTTCCCGAACCTTTTTGGTTCGCCGGGATGCCCTAATTTTTTTCTAGGCCAGTCGGCGTAGCGGGTCTTTATTCATGTGTAGTATCTTTTGACTATGTCTGTGTTTACAGGGTGTAGAAGGTCGTCGCTATCCATAGTGATTAAGATTATTGCTCCACCAGAGAATATGCTTTTGATCACATATGATCCTTCGTATGCAGGAGTCCATTTTCCCCTGGGATCACCTTGTGGCAATATGATACCCTTGATTACCAAGTCACCAAACTGATATACCTGACGTCTGGCCTTCTTGTTAAAAGTTTGATCATACGTTTTTGGTACATCTGACCATGATAGAAAGTCGTAAGCCTCTTCTCATCAATTAAGTTTAGCTGGTCAAGTCAAGTTTGAATCCATTCATCTTCATTCAATCCTGCATCTTTTATGATTCTCAGAGAAGGTATTTGGACTTCAATTGATAGAACAACTTACATTTCGTATACCAAGGAGAAGGGAGTTTCCCCTGTTGATGTGCGCGCCGGGGTACGATAACCGTGGAGAGTGAATGGTAACATCTCATGCCAGTCCTTGTAGGTCACTGTCATTTTTTGTATGATCTTCTTGATGTTTTTATTTGCGGCTTCGATGACACCATTCATCTTTGGCTGGTAAGGAGAAGAATCATGGTGTTGGATCTTGAATTGCGCGCATAGTACGGTGATCATAGTATTGTTGAGATTCGTACCATTGTCTGTGATGATTCTCTCCGGGATACAGTATCGACATATGAGATTCTGTTTGATGAATCAGGCCACAACGTTCTTGGTAACGGAAGCAAAAGAAACTGCCTTAACCCACTTCGTGAAGTAATCAATGGCCACCAAGATGAAGCGGTGTCCATTAGAAGTTATAGGTTTGACTTCTCCAATCATGTCCATGCCCCACATCGCGAATGGACAGGGAGCAGTCAGGACATTTAGAGGAACTGGAGGCACATGTACTTTGTCAGCATAGATCTGACACTTGTGACAGGTTCGTGAATGATGATGGCAATCTGCTTCCATGGTAGACCATTAGTACCCCGCCCGTAGGATATTTTTATCCATCGTGTTCCCACTAGAATGGGTGCCAAAAGTGCCTTCATGTAGATCAGCCATGATCTTGTCTTCCTCAACCTTGTTTACGCAATGAAGCAAAGTAGAGTCATGGTTGCACTTGTAGAGAATGCCATTACTGAGGAAGAACTTAGCAGATAATTTTCTCAAGAACTTCTTATCATTGACTGAAGCTCCCCCCGGATATTATTGGGCCTCGAGATACCTCTTAAATTCATGGAACCAAGGCTTTTCCACTACTTTTTCAGTATCAATCTCGTAACACTAAGCTGGTTCATCCATCCGCTCAATGGTGATCTGGGGACCCTCGTTACCCCAATTGAGTTTAAACATGGATGACATAGTGGCTAGCGTGTCCGCTAGTTGATTTTCCTCTCGTGGAAAATGCTCAAAGGTAATTTTCTCAAAATGTGGGATTAATGTCAACACATGTTCTTTGTAGGGGATCAGATTAGGGTGCTTCGTGTCCCATTCTCCCTTGATCTGACTGATGACTAAGGTTGAATCTCCAAACATACTTAAGGACTTGATTCCCAAATCTATAGCATCTTTGAGACCCAAAATACACGCTTCATATTCCTCCATATTATTGGTACAGTTGAAACAAAGTCTTGCAGTGAAGGGAGTATGACATCCTTCAGGGGATATGACTACAACACCTATGCCATTGCCGAGTGCATTGGAAGCTCCATCAAAAACCAAGATCCATCGGGATCCTTGTTCAGGTCCATCATATGGTATGAGTTCTTCAAAACTATTTACCAACATGATGTCTTCATCTGGGAACTCAAATTTCATGGATTGGTAGTAATCCACAGCCTGATGAGCAAGGTGATTGGCTAGAACACTGCCCTTTATTGCTTTTTGGGTAGTGTAATGAATGTCGTATTCAGTCAGGATCATCTGCCATCTTTCTATTCTCCCAAAGAGGGGGGGCTTCTCGAATTTGTATTTAATTGGATCCATCTTGGATATCAATAAAGTAGTATGGGTCAACATATACTGTCTTAGCCGGCGAGCAGCCCATGCCAGAGTGCAGCAAGTTTTCTCGAGCAGTGAATATCTGGTTTCACAGTCGGTAAACTTTTTGCTCAGGTAGTATATAACATGCTCTTTTCGGTCGGACTCGTCATGCTTCCCCAACACACACCCTATTGAATTTTCCAAGATAATTAGATACATGATCAAAGGTCTTCCCTCGACTGGCGGCATCGAAATGGGAGGCTCTTGAAGGTATTCTTTGATCTTGTTGAAGGCAGCTTGGCATTCATCATTTCATTTGACTACTTGATCTTTCTTCAATAATTTGAAGATTGGTTCACAAGTAGTGGTTAGGTGAGAAATGAATATGGCGATGTAGTTTAGCCGTCCTAAGAATCCTCTGACTTCCTTGTCGGTGCGAGGAGCAGGCATTTCTTGTATTGCTTTTACCTTTGTTGGGTCCACTTCAATACCTTTACCACTGACGATGAAGCCTAAGAGTTTACCGGACCTCACTTCAAATGTGCATTTATTCGGGTTCAACCTTAGCTTGTATTTCTTTAGCCTTTCAAACTGTTTCTGAAAATGGTCAAGATGTTCCTCTTTAGTTTGAGATCTGGCTATCATGTCATCCATGTAGACCTCTATTTCGTGATGGATCATATCATGAAACAGAGCTACCATGGCGCGCTGATAAGTTGCCCCAGCGTTTTTCAACCCGAATGGCATAACCTTGTAACAGAACGTGCCCCACTATGTGACGAAGGTCGTTTTTTCCATGTCCTCAGGGGCCATTTTGATTTGATTATAGCCTGAGAAACCATCCATATATGAGAACATTTTATGTTGTGCGATATTGTCAACCAGAATATTGATATGGAGAAGTGGGAAATCATCCTTAGGGCTTATCCTATTCAAATCTCTGTAATCCACACACATGCGTACTTTATCGTCCTTTTTAGGCACTGGAACAACATTGGTGACCCATTGTAGATAGGAGGTGACGGCTAGGAATCCGGAATTGAATTGTTTCATGACTTCAGTCTTGATCTTCTCAGACATGTATGGCCACATGCGACGGACTTTCTGTTTTACCGGAGGGCAGTCATCTTTTGTCGGCAGACGATGGACCATGATATCGGCTTCAAATCCTGGCATGTCTTCGTATGACCAGGAAAATACCTCAACATAGTCATGTAGTAACTGAGTTAGGCGCTTCTTGATACTGGGTTCCAGATTGGCTCCTACCTTGACCTCTTTCTTGTCCTCTTCGGTACCTAAGTTAATTGTGTCAACAGGTTCTTCATGGGGTTGTATGGTCCTTTCTTCCTATTGTAGTAACCTGGATAGTTCCCCTGGCACTTCGCAATCTTCCTCACCTTCGTCTTTGGCTTGGTAGATCGGATTTTCAAAGTCACAATAGGCCATAGATGAATCGTTACACATGGGATCCTGAGTGGATATGGATCTGCATTTTGATATGTGGGTGTGTGTAAGAGCATAGCTATCTTTAAAAGAAATAAAAATGTAGAAAAAAGAAGAACAAAGAGCATAAAATTTGCATGCAAAAAGGTCCATGATTCATTGATGACATATGAAAATGTAGTAACAACCCTTACAAATGGACCGTTGTGCCTCGGGTAAGACACAAGGTTTTAAAAGTCTCAATTGTTTAATTATTACAAGTCCGACAAAAATTTAAAGACAATTACTGTTGGATAAAATTAATTGGGACAAAATATTTGGCTTCCCAGTTGTTGAGTCCTTCGTTGATAGTTGGGAAAAATCCATTCTTCCAGGTCACAACTCTCATCACTATCCTCCACTGTGTTGACTCCATGGTTGCTGATCCGCAAAGGTGGTCCCCCGGCACGAGCACGACGAACAACTTTCTGGGCTCCTGAAGTAAAACCAAAGCCAAGTTTATTAGGTTTGTAAGGAATATCTGGGAGTTGGCCCCAAATAGTACACGCACCTTCTTCGACTACTGCCTTGGCATCTTTCAGAGAATCCATCTTCAGTGGAGGTCTGGTAATCTTCAAAACTTTGGAAACAGTCTTGGTTTCCGCAACTGTTTGTGGGACTTCCTCAAAATGTTGAAACGGAGTTTCTATGAATTCACCATCCATTTCCATGTATCTGAAGGAGTTCAGGTGAGTGGCCATATATTCCTACTCTACATGGACAATGATGATTTTTCCCTTGGTTGGGTATTTCAGCATCTGATGTAATGTAGAGGTGATGACACCAGTGTCATGAATCCAAGGTCGGCCCAATAAATAGGAATAGTAAGGGTGAATGTCCATCACATAGAAAGTTGAATCAAAGGTCTGAGTTCCAACTTTTATGGGGATGTCCACCTCCCCATGCACCATTCTCTTCGAACCGTCAAAGGCCCTTACCACTATGTTGGTGGGTTTTAAGGTTAAACCTTCACAGTCTAGTCTATCCAGAGACTTCTTAGGAAACACATTCAAAGATGAACCAGTATCAACCAGGACATGGGCCAAAGTAGTTCCCATGCATTCGACAGAGACATGCAACGCCTCGTTGTGTTTCCTCCCTCTAGGTGTCAGGTTAGCATCAGAAAATCCCAAACTATTATCAGCGGTTAAACTGGCCACACGGTCTTTGAATTGGTCAGCAGAGGTTTCTTCTGGCACATGGGAAGTTTTAATAAATTTCACCAAGGCCTTCGCATGAGCCTCGGAGCACAACAGTAAAGCTAGCATAGAAATCTTTGAAGGGGTATGCCCTAGCTGTTCGACTACATTGTAGTTTCTTCTCTTTATAATTTTCAAAATTTCTTCCATCTCCTTCTTGGAGGCCTTTGGGATAGGTGCTGATTGCGCCTTCACCCGGACAGGTTCAACCAAAATTCCTTTGCCCCGAGTCTCAGTTGACTCGCGATAGGGGTGTCAGTATGGGTAACCATAAGAACTGTAGTAGTAGTGTCAACAGGACCGAAAGCAGGGATGGTCACAGGACCGGTAACAGTTTTCAGAGGAGCAATCTCAGGGGAGAATACTCTTCCACTTCGTTTTATTCTGCTGGTTCCCACAACGTTGTCAATGTCGGGGTTAGCCTTCTCAAAAACCGAGTCTTCATCAGCCAACCAATCTTGCTTAACGACGTGGTAGTGGACGTCACCCCCATAGTTCCAGGGGACAGTTTTATCTGAGGAGTACGAGATCGGCCCTGGCATAGTGATTATCAGTGGAGTCACCTTTGGAATAGATGTAATCCTAACGGGTCTTTTGGTGGAGACCCTGGAAGGATTCACCGAAATGGTTACTATTGAAACATCCTTGTAAACAATCGTTGGAACGGGATTCTTTTCAAACAAAATCTCTTTGTCATCCATCAGGCACTGGATACCTATTTTCAATAAATGACTACCAGTTGGTAGGGATAAACAGAGGTGGCAGTCTTCGCCACAGCCCGTAAATAAACCGGCCTTCAACATGTTCCTTTTGACGGTCAAGAGAGGAGTAACAAGTTCATCAACAACAGTAACAAACACATCATTTTCAACAGCGTTAACATCACGACCGTGCTTGGGCATAGGAGCGGTGATAACATTTGGGATCTTAGGAGCATCAAACTCAATTTATTTTGCCTCGAGAAGGTCTTGCACCTTGTTTTTCAAAACCCAACAGTCGTTTGTATCATGACCTAAAATTTCTGAATGGTAAGCACATCGGGCATTTGGGTTGTAACGGGGAGAGGCAGTGTTGAGATTCTTCGGAGCTTCCCGTAAGGTTACCAGATTAGATCTCAACAAATGTGGCAAGACTTGAGACAGCGTCATATTTATCCGGATAAATTATCTTACCGGTCTTTCTATTCTAGGCTGGTTGTTCCTTTGTTGAGTAGGTGCAGGCTTAGGGATCATGACGCCCCCTACCGTTGGACGGTGTTCAGTTCTGTCCTGATTCCTTTGAGGGTACACAACACCAACGTCTTTATTCCTAATGAATTGTTTTCTCACCGCACTGGAGGATGTGTCCTTTTGGATCTTCCCACTCTTAATCCTAGCTTCCACTCTTTCCCTGGTCAAGATTAATTCAGTGAAGTCAGCTGAGGAGCTTCTAATTAGATGGTTAAAGAAAGGACCGACAGGGTACCCAAAAACATGTCCACTAGCTCCCTGTCAGACAGGGGAGGCTGGACACTTCCTGCTAAGTCCCTCCACTTCTGAGCATAGTCTTTGAAACCCTCGCTCGAACCCATAGCCAGACTTTGGAGTTGAGTACGGGTGGGAGCAAGGTCTGTGTTGTATTGATACTGCTTATAAAAAGCAGCGACCAGGTCTTCCCAATTATTGATATTGGCCCTTTCCAGTTGATAAAACCAATCTAGCTGAGTCCCAGATAGACTATCCTAAAAGAAGTGGACCCACAAATCTCTGTCAGTAGTGTGAGGCTGTATCTTCCTCACATAAGATCGGAGGTGCATCTTGGGACAAGAAACCCGTCGTACTTAGCAAACACTGGTGCCTTGAACTTTGGTGGAATAACAATCCCAGACACCAAAACCAACTCTTCAATGTCCAGTCCGGGAACTTTCTGAATCTCCATCGCACTTAAGCGATCTTCCAATTGTTTGTTTTTGTCGTCAGCTGGAGGATACTACTCTTTGGTGTAATTATCCTCTTCTTCCTCTTCAGATTTTGGATGGTCAGTCACTTCCTTGTTTTTCCCTTCTTGATTATACTTTTCACCTGATGATGTTGCAAAGTCTAGGGTCTGTCTGGCTGGCCCTGAGAACCTTCTTCCCAGATTCAAAACACCAGTTGATTTCTTTGCTTTCTTCTTCTTTTCTTTGATCAGCAAAGTTTTCAAATCCCCTTGTCTTTTTTCCAAAGTCAAGAACATTTGTTGAAACTGAGCGTTATGTGCCTGAAGATCTTTTACTGTCTGTTCAAGATCCATCTCACTGAAATAAACAGTAGAAAGATAAGGAGACTTGTGGTAAGAAACCTGTTTGTGTTATGATGAATGATGATGCATATGCAAATGATTTCAAGGAAATTAGAGATTTAAATTTGCTTTAGACAAAAAGGAACGCACGTTATATTAATAAATCAAAGTTTGAGTACATCATACCTATTTGGGCTTACAAAAAAATACAAAAAAACTCTAAGATAAAAAAGTTGAACACATCCTCTTTGGTGCGATGTAGGCATTCAGACTCCGCTCCTCATGAAGCTGCTTGGTGAGTTCCAGAACTTTCTTCTCACTGGCGTATAATTGGGCCTCGAAAGTGTCTCGCTCCCTCTTAAGTTGTATCCAATCCCTTTGCAAGTCTTCGAGAGAGGTGGGCATGTTAGGATGAATTATAGTGTAGGGGGCATCTCCTTCCACAACAGGCTCTATGATAACTGGGAGAATGGAGGGGTAAGGCATCATAAGACTTTGAGCACAAGCTCGTACCCATTCGAGATAAGGCTCAAGAGGGATGGAATTCTTGTGCCCCAATGTCTTGCTATCTACCTTGTTCAACATCCTCCAAGCTCGGATAAACCTCTGGCGATAACCTTGACCGGCATTCTTTTAATCAAATACCAACCCTTGAATAAGAATCTCATGTGGACCATCCCTTCGGGCATAACCAAACCGTCGTAAGGCCAAACATGGGTTGTAAGTGATACCTCCTCTAATGCCAAGTAGTGGGACATTAGGGAATTCTCCACAAAGGTCAATGATAGTAACATTCTCCACAGACCGGGAACACCAATGAATATCTGAATGTCTGAGCGTCATCAACATGTGGGACCACCTTAAACCTTGCTCGATCTTCAATACAGATTGGGGAAGATGAAAAATAAACCATCTTTCCAAGAGAGGAGTACAACACATGAGAATACCTCTTTTCCTCATAGTGTGCGAGTGAAAAGAATGTAGGATGTCTCCTAACAAAGTAGGCATCGGGTTACGAGACATGAATAATTTGACGGCGTTTACATCTATGAGTTGGTCAGGATTTGGAAACAAAATCATCCCTTAGATTAGAAGTGCCACAATTTTCTCAAAAGCTTGAAAGTCCAAGGAATTCCAACAATCTTGAGCTTTCTCAAACAAGAACTTGGCTAAGAGACCTTTGACACCCCTCCTTGTTTCCCAATTAGTTGTGATATCAGATTGTTGCAAGTGTAGGGCTTGAGCAATCTCTTCTGGTTTTGGATCTCTTTCCGTACCGTTGAAGGGTAGTTGATTGAGAATGGGAATCCTCAAGAGTTGGGAGAATTCTTCCAAAGTTGGCACAAGTTGATAATAGGGAAATGTGAAGAAATGGTGTAGAGGATTAAAGAATTGGAAGAGCACCTTCATCATATCCTCATCAGTGTTGGAGGTAACCAAGTTTAGGAGGCAACCATGTCTTTCGGTAAATGGGGAATTTTCAGGAACTCTTGATGCTAACTCTTTAAGTCGAGGAGGGATTCTTACAAGATTGACTTGAATGGTTTTCCTGCGAATAGAATTCATGTCCTACAAAACAGAACAAAGATAAATCCCAAAAATCCTTGAAATGGTTAGTGAATATGAGTATGATGTTATGATGTTCATGATGATATTTACAAGTAAATATATACAAACAAAACAAACAAGTCCTTAGGTTTAGGCTTGCATAGAGTCTCATAGGTAAGTACCCTCTTGAAGTTTAGTTGGCTCAAAACTGTCCTAGCAATAGTAACCGGGTTCTAAGGGAGCTCAATATCACTTGTTTGTCTTCTCGGGCATTGTTTTAGCGCAAGCCTCTTTAATGGAGACCGAAATATCACAAGAAACCAAACCTCAATGAGTGTAGTATCGAGTATCTACCAACTTTGGACTGCACCTAAGTCGGTCATCTCACTATGTCCTAATGGCTAAGTTGGTCAAGTAAAGGTTCTAGAAGTTAGTTAGTGCTTCATGACATCACTCAGTGGCCCCGTATTCTCCTTGACTACTCAAGGGCTACCGGTACCCACAAATATGTCACACTAACATAGCTATTTCTTAGACCATTTTGGTATACCCCACACAGTTTCCACAGTGTATTGCTACTTACCTATAAGGTACCCCAAATCTGGGTAGAGGATTTAAACCCAAACAAAGAACCAAAATGTAAAGAAAACAAATCAAACAATGAAAGCAAGTAAATGTGATCTAGACCTAAGGTAACTCCACTTTTAAAATAAATACCCAACAGAGTCGCCAGTTCTGTAACACGGTGAGCGAACTGACTTGGTTGTTTTTCGTTTGATCGCAAATGTTGCGGTTAGCAAGAGTTGCCACCGACTTTTCATTTATCCAAAAGGAAAGGTTGAAAAAGAACAGGAAAGACCTTTGATATGTTTTCTTGAGTTCGGGGGGTAGATTATAAAAAGGGAAGGTATTAGCACCCTGTTCATCTGTAGTTATCTACGTGCTCTTAGTTGCTTGCTAGATCACTTGCTTTTGTTTGAAAATGTGCTTTGTGTGGTTTTTGAAAGTATTTTGAAAAGGCGCCATCGTTTAGGAAAACTTTGTAATGATTCTCGTTCGTAAGAATGTATACAAATTGTTGATCTTTTGAAAATCTTTCAAGGTTGAAAGATGTTTTGGAAGTGTTGGTGTTTGTTTTGAAAATAACAAGGATTTTTGGTTTTAAAATGAGAAAGCAACTAGGAACATTCTACCTACTCAAAAGTCTTTCTTGTTTATTTCCTCCTTCCTTTGACATTGTTATTTTACCATGGATTGGCAAGTAACCTTATCTTTGGATGTAAACGGGACGGGTAAGGGTCATCATATAGTCATGAATAGCAATGTTGTAAGATATCTTAGGATTTTCTTTGAGGGACTAAGATCAGCTGTAAGGCAACATTTGTAGCGTCATCGAGGGACTATGATCTTGTATTTTGTTTGTTTTTGCTAAGACATCTTACATGCGTATTATGACCATTTATTTCTCAAGGCAACAAGTGGAGTTAACCCTAGAGGTGTAAGTGTGCAAGTGTATTGATTTACATGCATTGTTTTGTCTTTGAATTAGGATTTTCTAAACATTGATTTTATCTTTCCATACAAACCCTAATTTACTAGCATTTATATATAAAGCATTAAATTGCGGAAAATAAAAATACTAAGCTATTACATCAATAGGGGAGGGGGTGTACAAATTTACAAATGGGGAAATTGCAAGAAAATTAAATCTAAATAATTATTACAACCATATTGAATATTGTACAAAATTGAAAATAAAAATGCAATAATATAAATGAAAAAAGAAATGATTTTTATTTCATTTTTTTATGATAGGGTTTAGTCTTAACCTAATTAAAAAAAATGATTAAGGAAAATTAAATAAAATTAACTTAAACTAAATAAGAAAAGAAATTAAAAAAAGGAATTTTGTAGGGTTTTATTTATGAAAAGGTTTTAAATTAATAAAAATAATATGGATATTAATTAATTAAAAGAAACCTAAGTTCTAAATTAATTTTAATTGCAAGAAAATAATGATATAATAATTAAAACTAGTTATCTAAGTATTTTAAAAAGGAAATTAAATTATTAAAGAAAAAGTTTTTTATTCTTTTGTTTTATGAAGAAAAATAAACTAAATAAATATAAATAATAAAATAAAAATATTTTTAGATTTTTATTAATAACAATAAAAATAATAATAATAATAATAATAATAATAATAATAATAATAATAAAGGAAAAAAGAATAAAATAAAATAAGAAAAAAGAAAATAATAATGAAATTTGGCCAGGGGGTGCTGAAGTAAGTCACGGGGTTAGAAGCAGCAAAAAAGGAAAAGGCCCAACTTGGAGGCCCAAGCGTGCTGTTTGGACAAAAAGAGTAAAAATGTGAAAAATAGAACCAAAAGGTAGTGCTGGGTGTTGAACCCCTGGCCTTATGCATATACGCGCACTATCTTTGCCACTGGGGTGGCTGTACATCCGTTGATATAACTAAAATGATAAATATATAATACAAAACAAGTTCCAGAAATTAAATTCATCTTCAACCTCCAGCCATAGTTCCTGTAACTTGCTCATTTCTCAACAAAAATAAAAGATGCAGACATGAAAGTTGCTCCATTTTTCCATACGAATCGAACAATATAAATATCATGAGCTATAAATCAAAGAAGAATGAGAATTTCTAAAAGTTCCAAATTCTGACCTAAATATTTTCAGAGATTCAAACCTAAAATTCTCTAAGCTCAATCAATATAAATGAAATCTATGGATATGTACAGTTTCAGGGCAATGATGTCTACGTTTTATCTTCACAAATGCAAGCCTAACAATGCCTAAGTAATGAGATAAAAGTTCAAGAAAAATAACTCAAAACTGGAAATCATGAAATGCAAATGAGCTTGATTCAAGGTGCTGTAATGATCAGGTTAGCTTCCTCAAGTTTCCAGGAAGCTAATGCAATGATTAGTTTGAGCAATGGATGGCTGAAATGGTCTAGAGAAGTCAACTTGCGGAGCTCTATTTTTGGTTATAGAGGTTGATGAAGGTGGAGTTAAAGTTATGAAACAGTTATTGGGATGAGTTGTATTTGATGTTTAGAAGCTTTAGGAACCAAAAGGCTTAGAAATGCACGAGAGAGATGTGAGTTTCACGTTTTTGGTCAGATTATGCAACAATGGAGTTCTTGTATGTGATTCTGAGTTCTAGGGAGTTTGAGGGCTTAAGCATGCGTGTGTTTTGATGCAAACAACTTGTGCATAAGTAAGGAAAAGGTTGTGAGGCTTTAGAGGGTCAGAATCATACAAGTACAAGTTATGGCTATGTTACTTGATTTTGAAGAAAAGTGAAAACATGGTTTCAAGGTAAAGTACAAGCATGAGCTGAGTTGTTTAGAGGCTTTAGACAAGTTTATTTTGGGTTATAGATTGTGTATGATCAGAAGAAAACAAGTGTAAAGCTCAAGAACTAATTTTGTGCATAAAGCTACTTTTCCAAAATGGCAATGTGCACATTCTTCCTAAAATGGCATTAAGCATGGGCAATGCACTGAATGCTTGAGTTAAAGCCTCTAACAACTGTGAAAACATTTAATTATGGAGTTCCAAACAAGTTTGAGGCCTGAAAAGCAAAGATTGTGCAGCCAAGCATGGATTTGAATTCTTGGTCATCATGGAAATGACCTATAATTCAAGAATGAAATGCCAACTTCATTCCTTCGACTCTCCTTGCTGAAACATGATCTCAAGGAGTTCTTGGACATTTTAGAAAGCTTGTAATGTGCTATACAACCCCTATTTGAATAACTTTTGAAAATTCCCCTTGGAACTATGTGAAAAATTTCCATGAAGTTAGGTCAAAATCCAGCCTAAACTAGGGCAAAATTTCACTAAGTTTCCAAGTTTCATGAACATGTATTCACAAAATCATAACTTGAAATCCATGCATTTCTAGTAGAAGTTATGTAAAGAAATTTTTTATATCTAATTGAGATCTACAACTTTTATGTTGAAAGTTTCTTTTGAATCATCTTGCATCATGGTGAAAAATTGGCTCAAAGTTGTGAAAAAACATGAAGTTTTCAACACTTAGAAAAATTTCTAAGTTTGGAAACTTTGACTTTTCAAAATGAAATCTTGACTTTTTGATTTCTTGATGAAAATTTTTCATATTTTGACATTTTTTGATGAATTGTGTTCTTTGATACTTGATTTTGACCAAAAAGTCAAAGTTTGACTTTTCAGTGTGCAGTTGACTTTTGATCAGTTGACTGAAAATCAACTATCAATCAAATGAACTTGAGCAATGTTTTTAGTCATGCCATTAGGTCAAAGTGATTTAATTGAAACCTTGAGATCATGTCTCAAGCCAATTAACCATTTTCTAGGTCAAAAATCAAAAATTGCCCTTTCTCAGTCAAAACCCTAATTTTGACCATTTTGCCCTTTTGATGATTTGATCAAATTTCTTGAAGAATTGTTTTCCAAACTTGATCAAATTACATATATGAGTTCATAATGTTGATATGGATAAAAAATTATGAAGTTTGACTGTAAATTTGCCATAGTTGACTTTTCCCCAATACAATTGATTTTTAGGTCAATTGATCAATTGACTGAGCAAAAATGTGATCCAAGAATTGAAACATGACATGGGCAATCTTGAGGGTCCAAAATGATCCATGAAATTCACATGGAGCATTAAAAGTCCAATTATCCTTGTTCAATCTCAAACCCTAATTTCAGTCATCAATGCTTAAGGAGGTGTCTTGAGCTGATCAACCCTTGTGCAGTCTTGAACCAAAGGAAATCTTGTGAGAAAATACTTGATAAATGAGAGGGAAAATTTTTGGGTACAACACCCACATACAGTTAAACTTCAAGATGTTTATATGGATTTTCCTGGTTTTCAGGGTGCTTGGTGATTACTTATAAGTCCTATACCCGGACTTGGGCAAACTTTAAGATAGGATGGGCGGTATAGTCATGTTAACTTTGAGGGAGTAATCCCAAAAAATAAGGCATGAGATCCCCCACTCATTGGAGTCCGCTTTGACTATAGTGTCGTTCACCGAGTAATCGGGAAGATGTACTGCTTTCGACCTGGGAGCCTATTGAAGCTGAGGACCGTAGAATACTTAACCCATCTTGGCCTTTTAGGTGTAGTGCGGAAGCTATGACGGAGTAATCTGGAAATAGTTCACTACTAAAAAAAAGACATTTGAGAAAAGGTTTTTACATCGGGTATCAAAATATATGATGTAAAAAATACAATTAACAAACTTTTTACATCAGGTATTTATTTACAATGATATAAAAAATAAGAAAAAAAATATATTTCGCTACCTATTACATCGGGAAATCGCATCCACCGATGTAAAAGGTTTTCAAAAAAAGATACGGTGGCATTTTTGTAAATAAGAAACAAGGTGGCAGAAATGTTAATAAAAAACAAGAAAGATATTACATCGGTTAACTAAAAACCGATGTAATAGCTTCACAGGCAGATATTAATATATAAAATAAATTAAAACAATTACATCGGGGGATTTTTAAACCGATGTAAAAAACTAAGAAATGGACGCTTGCATCGGGTATTAGTTTCAACCGATGTAATAGGTTCAAAACTCTTACATCGGTTATTAGCATCCACCGATGTAATAATGTCTCCACTATACAAACCCTTACATCGGGTATTCGTTTCCACCGATGTAATATGTTCCAAACCCTTATTTCTTAAATTCACAATATTTCAATATTTCCACTGTACAATACTCTCCTTGCTGTTGTTTCACAATATTTCCACTGTACGCATACGCCATTTCTGTTCACAACCCTTACGACTGCTATTTCACAACCCTTACGACCGTCGTTTCCATTCACAACCCTTACGATCGCCGTTTCACAACCCTTACGACCGCTGTTTCCCAGCCACCATCATCAACGTTTCCGTTCACGCTGTTTCCCAGCCACCATCATCAACATTTCCGTTCACGCTGTTTCTTCGACTGCCGTTTTTGTTCGTTGGTCAGCGTCTTCGACCTCCGTTTCTGTTCGTTGGTCATCGTCTTTGACCGCTGTTTCTGTTCATCATCGTTTCTGTTCGTGTTTCATCGTCTTCGACTGCCATTGATGATGATGTTTGTTGTGAATTTGTAGATTTGTTTTATGAACACATATAATGAACACAGATGATGCGGTTTGTTGAAATCTGATTACGTCTCCTTGCCGCCGTTTCACATCTCCTTGCCGCCGTTTCACGTCTCCTCGCCGCCGTTCATGCTGTTCACTCCGTTCACGACTTTTCACCGGCCGATTCACACCCTTCCTCGCTCGCCGTTTCAACTGTAAGTCACATTCTTCACTTATTTGATCCATAATGTTATTGATTCAATGTTTGTTCTCTTGATTTAAGTCAATACCTTATGTTAACACTAGGTAGAAATTCATTTCAAGCGCTTTAACTTGAACAATTTTCTTTGAGAAACTTTATATATCCAAATTTCTAAGTTTTTTAAGAATAACAGAAGGTTTTATTACAAGATATGATAGATTCATGAGAGTTGAGTTAAAAAAGCAACAATATCTTTAAGAGAAGATAAGGTGTTATGCATTGTGAAACCATAATCGGAAATATTGGAAAACATACTTAGAAAATAGAGAAATCTTGTTCTAAGGGATGATTAACATTCTAGAGGAGATAATGCTACAGTACATTATGTACAAATTTTTTGTTTGAATTCATTTTAACTTATAATATTTTTAACGAGATAAGTTTTGTCACGTGATATTTAAATTGATTTTATCAAAACAATTTATAATATTTTTTGAAATTCTTCAAAATTATTTATAAAAACAATTTATAATCTATAACAATATATATAATACATGATTCATTGACATCAGGTGTTAGAATAGATATATCAGAAAAAGTTTCCGCAATTGGTTTTATATATATATATATTTTGTTGATAATGTAGATATAATACTGTATAGATAGAGATAGATAAGGGACGGCTTGAAGAATTTGTGACTACTAGCTAGCCACCATTATTGTCACGTTCTTTTTTATGTATCTTAAAAATGCAATTAATATAGTGTCAATAACACCAACCAACAACCAACCATAGCAAATTAGCAACTGAATCTTGAAATCTTAATAGAGTTATCTCCTTGCCATTGAAATTTGATTCTATTTTTATTTCTCCGCGAAGCAGCGCAACTTGCAATCTCGGAATCTCCGTGGAGTAGCACAGCCGCGGGCACACCGTTCGTCAGACCTTCCTCCGTGTGAACATAGTTATGGATCGTAGTTGGATGAGAGCTAATCGATTAAGTGACGAGTACGAACATGGAGTGATGGAATTTCTACAGTTTGCTGAAAGTAATGCTGACAAAAGTCTTCCTACGCTTTTTCTCTGTCCATGTGTTCGTTGTGCAAATAAAGAACCAAAACATAGTAAGAAAGAAATTATGGATCATCTAATTTGTGTAGGGATTTGTCAAAGTTATACAAAATGGATATGGCACGGTGAAGTAGTAGCAAATTCAAACGTGTCTCAAAGAGATGATGTTAGTGTAGAAATGGATGATTGTCTAGAAGACATGATGCGTGATATTGGACAAGATTCGTTTAAGAGGGAACATACGTATGATACTATATGTAATGACAAAGATAAACCATTGTACCCAGGATGCAAAAAATTTACACGTCTGTCAGCCGTGTTAAAATTATTTAATCTGAAGGCAAAGAATGGGTGGACTGATAAAAGTTTTACCGAGTTGCTTGAATTGTTGACAGAAATGCTTCCAGAAGGTAATGTAATGCCAAGTCGTTATTACGAGGAGAAGAAAATATTGTTTCCGATGGGTTTGGAGTAAGAAAAGATACATGAATGCCCTAATGATTGCATATTATACAGAAAAAAGTATGAAAAGTATAATCATTGTCCAAAGTGCAAGGCTTCACGCTACAAAAAGAAAGATGGTGAATCAATTGATGATGAGGTGGTCAAAATGGGTCCTCCTGCGAAAGTGGTATGGTACCTACCAATAATTTCAAGGTTCAAGAGATTATTCGCCAATGCAGATGACGCAAAGAATCTTAGATGGCATGCATAAGAAAGAAAATATGATGGAAAAATTCGTCATGTAGCTGATTCTTTGCAATGGAAGAAAATAGATTCTTTGTTTCCAAATTTTGGCAAAGAGTCAAGAAACCTTAGACTTGGACTTGCTACTGATGGAATGAATCCGTTTGCTAATCTGAGTACTAACCATAGTTCTTGGCTTGTTCTCTTGATGATTTACAACCTATCTCCTAGGCTGTGCATGAAGCATAAATATATTATGTTATCGATGATGATATCGGGCCCAAAACAACCAGGAAATGACATAGACGTTTATCTAAGTCCACTGATTGATGATTTAAGAGTGATGTGGGAGGAAGAGGTGGATGTTTTTGATGCGTATTCTGGTGAATAGTTCAATATGCGTGCCATGTTGTTTTGCACCATCAACGATTTTCCGTCATATGGTAATTTGTCTGGGTATAAAGTTAAAGGGCATAATGCGTGTCCTATATGTGAAAAATACACTTGTTACCATCAGCTTGAAAAATGAAAGAAGACCGTTTATCTCGGGCATCGAAAATTTCTAAAACGTTATCATCCATATCGTAGATTGCGGAAAGCTTTCAATGGGGAACAAGAGCATGGTGTTGCTCCAAAGCCCTTGTCTGGAGAGGAAGTTTATCAACGACAACAGGGACTTGATGTTGTCTTTAGAAAGTACCAAAAACGATCTACTGTGAAAAATGTATGGAAAAAGAGATCGATTTTCTTCGATCTTCCATATTGGTCTAGTCTTGATGTAAGACATTGTATTGATGTGATGCACGTGGAGAAAAATGTATGTGATAGTGTAATCGGAACACTTCTCAACATTCAAGGCAAGACAAAATATGGTATTAATGCTCGTCTAGATTTGGGTTTGATGGGTATACGAGAAGAGTTAACTCCATAATATATAGGTAAGAGGACATATTTGCCTCCTGCCTGCTACACTTTGTCTAAAAAAGAGAAAACAAGTTTTTGTGAGTGTTTACAAAGTATCAAAGTGCCGCATGGTTACTCATCAAATGTCAAGAGGCTAGTATCAGTTAAAGATTTTAAATTAGTTGTATCAAAGTGCCGCATGGTTACTTTAATGACACAAATTGACAAAGTTCATCAAACAGGTGAAAAGATAAAGGTCGAGTTTAATGCAAGAACCTATGAATGTATTGGTGTTGGTAAAAATGCTACACATTTCAAGAGTTATATAGCATCTCTTGCTCGACAGTATTGTAGTATTGTGAAAAATGATTGGAAAGAAGTAGATGAAGGCGTAAAAGATGCTATTTGGACTGATATTCAGGTATTTTAAATATAATACTTTATTATATTTTATAATCATATACTAATTAACAACATATGACATATACTATATTTGTAGGCTCATTTTACTATTCCAGAATGTAAAGATCCAAAGAAGGATAGGTTGAAGAAAGAATGGATTAAATATGCGGGAGAGCGATGGATAGGTTTTAAGACACAACTCACAGATAGATATATTCATCATCCCATAGAAAATGATCCTCCTCCATATGTCAAGTATAACTTTATTACGGAAGACGCATGGAAAGAGTTTCTCAAGATTCCAGATACCCCTGAATTTAAGGTTAGTAGGAGTTATATGTTTTTATGTGCATAATATTTTTATTATATTTAGTGATTAATTAGTTGTTTGAGTTTATAATAGGAAAAAAGTCAGAAGGGTAAGGATAATGTGGCCAAGAATGTATACCCACACGTATTGTCTCGTGGAGGGTATCGCTTACTTGAGGAGAAAATTATGAAAGAAAAGTCATCATCGAGAGATAATTCCACATTAGATGATAATGATAGTCCATCTCCACCATCACGCCATGAGTTATAGAAGAGAGCACGACAAAATAAAGGAGGAGAATACACATCAAAATCTACACAAGAGGTTGCTAAAAAATTGTAAGTAAACAACGGAAAATTATTCAAGTATCATTATATTTGTGATTGATTAATTGATGTTTTTGCATTTTGTAGGATTCTCTAGTTCAAGAAGCTGAAAAAGGTGCAATTGTTCCGGATGGACGTAACGATATCTTATCATTAGCCATTGGAACATCTGAGCATGGAGGTCGTGTTCGTGGTGTTGGAAAACACCATAAACAAAGCACTTACTTTGGAAGATCACGTCAACATATCGACGTAAATGAACAACTTACAATATTGGAAACAAAACTTAGAGCTGAACTTGAAGAAAACTTGGTTGAAGAGCGTAAGATGTTTCAACAATAATTAATGGAGACACTTAAGTCTATGGGTTTATCACAAAGCACGGGTGATAATCAGTGCATTGAAAAATTGGAAATTATCGATGGAAGCGGAAAAGGAAGTTATTCAGCTGCAAAGGGAAGCACAAAAGAGAGCCCAAAAGACGTGGAAGTTGATAATGTTCAGAGATTGTTACTCATGGTTTTGAAAATGGATGATAACCATTTGGCAATACAATTAAGTCATTGTGCGAGTGTCTCTAATTTTTATGTTTCAGCTAAATGTATCAGAGAGTTATTGGTGGGTTTAGGTCATTGGCTTGACGTGTCTATTCTGCAAATTTGGTGCACGTAAGTACATTTTATTGTTTTATTAAAGTCAATCTATATTAATATGTTATATCTCTCATCACTTTGATTCTAATGTTTATTTTAAAATTATTCAGGTATATTCATCGTGTTTGTCTTGAGAATTCCATTTCAGAATTATATGGATTTATGGACCCTGCTAGGTGTATTTATAATGATAATGTATAGAAATCTCAAGAAGATGTTAAAAATTACGTACTAGAAAAGTTACGTGATGAAAACAGAGTGTGCCACTTACTACCATTAATCCATGGGTAAGAATTTTTATGAAATTGTGTTTTATATAATTTAATTTTGATAACATATATATTTTATGTGACTTTTCTGTTTCCACACACACGTACAAGAGACATTGGCAATTAATAGGCATGTGTCCAAGAGACAATTTAGTTGTCGTATTTTGTTCACTTCATCGGGAAATTGACCATCACACGAAGAAAATTATTACAAAGTAACTTTATCTTTCATGTGACTTTCATTGACAACTAATAGTTATGTGATTTTTCATTGGCGAGTAAATTTAGCTATGTGATGTTTATCTTTCTGTATTAGTTCTTTTGGGATTCATCAAATGGCAAATGGAAATAGAAAAAAGGCTACATGGCTTCATCCCAATGTAAGTGTGATGTAAATTGTAATTCTATAGTTAAATTTATGATAAATATTCACTAATTATGTCATTCAATTGTAAACAAGACAACAACATAACTCTAATGATTGTGGATACTATGTGATGAAAAATATGTTGGATATTGTCTCTGCTAATATAACCGAGAATTCGATGCAGGTACTAAAAATAACTTTACTGTTATTTACTTTTTGTTTTTCGACTTAATATGAATTTTTTAAAAATAACTCTATATTGTTATATTTATGTATTATAGGTATTTGATGACCCAACAAAATTAACACCAAATGATTTGTATGATTTGCGACTTCGTTGGGCAAAATGTTTCTTTGAGTTACATGAAAATTAAGTTTATCTTGGTGAGTTTTATAGAATTGTATAAGTTGTGGTTTTTGCACAATACATATGGTTTTTATACATGTATTGAGTTTCTTGATTTTTTTTGCTGATGTTAATTGTTATTATTTATTGTCAGGCAATGTGATTTTGGTGTTGTCTACCGAAGATTTTATATTGGTAATTAAGTTTGGAAACTTAGAAATAGTTGAATATTTTTGTATATTTTGTGAATAATATGTAATTGTAAGTTTTGAAAAAGACTTATAAATAGTTGAATTGTTGTATATTTTGTGAGAATTTGTAATTGTAAGTTTGTTGTGAGTTTGTTTGTTGTAATACAATACAAGTTTGCAATACAATTGTTCAATTTGTAAGTTTGTTGTGAAAAATATGAAAACATCGACCTAGATGTGATATATGTGATGTTGGAAAGCTAAGAAATCTATATAGCGACATAAATATAGTCTGTGTGATATTGGAAAAATATGAAAAAATGGGTACAAATTATATTTGTATAGGGAAACATCCAGAAAATAAATAATTTATTCCAAAAAAATTTCATACATTTTACATCGGTTATTACTCAAAACTTATGTAAAAACTTTCAAAAAGGGACTTTTTACATCGGTTGGGAGTAATAACCGATGTAAAAAGTTGCATCACTGGGGACTTTTTACATCGGGTATTACTTCCAACCGATGTAAAAAATTGGATCAATTTTTTAAACAAATGTGCATAATAATTGTTTCTTACATCGGTTCTTATATTATAACCGATGTAAAAAAGGGACTTTTTACATCGGGTATTACTTCCAACCGATGTAAAAAACTGGATCAATTTTTTTAAAAATGTGCATAATAATTGTTTCTTACATCGGTTCTTATATTATAACCGATGTAAAAAAGGGACTTTTTACATCGGTCCCAGAACCGATGTAAAAAGTACCTGATTTACTATATCGCCTGACTTTACATCGGATCCAGAACTGATGTAAAAAGTCACTTTTACCCGATGTAAAAAGTCATTTCTGCACTAGTGGTTGTCACGCAATGCTACACTCGGACAACTTTTTCTTGAGAATATTACTAATTACCGAGTTAATCAGGAAGTTGGTAATATCCGAAGGAAGGATGTAGACTCTGGGAACCTCTAGAACCTTGTTCAGCAGGTGATGACTTTTAGACCATACCTTATGGTTAGTACCTTCGACCTCATGCTCGTGACGTTGAACCTATGAACCCTATATGTGTGATCTTGTGTGTGATTTTTGCGTCATGCATCCATGCACTCAGAAGCATCTTTTGAAGAAATCTTATTTCAAGGGATTTAAAAGTTGACCATTTGTGAATATTTAAGGTAACCATGGATTCTGAGAAAAGAAAGACCGGGAAATACAGTTTCAAGGATCCCAAGGTAGACGAGTTGATCAGTCTAGTTCCCGAGATCGAGTGCTCTGCATATTTTCGGAATAAATATGGATCCATCATTCCTCTCATGAAGCTTAGGATGAAGGAGGGTTTCCTCTCGACATTGGTCCAGTTCTATGATCTGATGTATCATTGCTTTACTTTTCCCGACTATCAGTTGACGCCTACACTGAAGGTGTATTCTTATCTATTGGATTTACCTGTTACCAATCGTGTTCCTTTTAATGGCTTGGAGGATGAGCCAAAATCACATGATATTACTGCTTTGATCCATCTGGGGAAGTATAAGGTTGAAGCCCATATGACTACTAAAGTAGGGATTACCAGCTCAGTTCTTATTAGAGAAAGCTCGTTACTTTGCCAGGATGAAGAGTACAATCGCTTTTGAGGCCATATTTGCTCTACTTGCTTACGGGTTGTTCTTATTTCCTAATATGGACAGGTTTGTTGACATTAATGCTATCAGGATCTTCATGATTGGAAACCCAGTTCCTACATTACTGGCAGATGCATATTACTCTATTCACCTTCAGAATTCTTACCATGAGGGGATGATTATTTGTTGCACGCCTCTGTTGTACCGGTGGTTTATCTCTCATATGACTCAGTCTGATGCTTTTTGGGATGTCAAGAAGGAACCTCGTTGGGTTCCTAAGATCATGGCACTTACTCACTCGGATATTGATTGGTATCATCGAGCTTACCAGGATATAGAGATTGTTGACAATTGTGGTAGTTTCCCCAATGTACCTCTTCTTGGTACAAAGGGTGGAATTAACTATAACCATGTTCTTGCGCGATGACAGCCTGGTTATCCGATGAGGGATAAACCAAATAGTATTAATTTGAGTAGTTTCTTTCTGAAGGAGGGAGAAAACCATAGGGAAGCTAGGGAGAAGATTGCGAAGGCCTGACATCACATTCATAAGAAGAGTAGGAAAGACTTAGGACCTAGGGGTGCTATTTCTTTGGAGCCATATCTTCAGTGGGTCCAAACAAGAGCTATTCAGTTGAAGATGTCGTATTCCCAGGAAACACCTATGTCCAATTTATTTGTGAAGACCACTTATCCCCTATTAGATGATCTAGAAGAGCTATAACTTGCTTTGGTCAGGATGCAACAGGAAAAGGACGCTTGGAAGAATAAGTGCCAAACTCTAGAAATTTCCTATAGAGCATATTTGAAGGAGAAAGATGACTTGATTGAGATCCTTGAGAGTCGGGCTGTAGAGACCATGGAGAGGCAAAGAGATATATTTTCTCCTAAGCCTCAGTCAGATGCTATTTGCTCACTCCCTGATTCAGGTGATTGGAAGGAGGTTTCCACAAGATATGCGAAAGAAAACCAGAGGTTGAAAGCTCAGACTGCTAGGCTCACAAGGAAGCGCCAGCGTATAGAGTGATCTCCATCGGCTTCTCTTTTTAGGGTTTTAGATTTTATTTTCATCTTGTACTTGGGATCATTAAAACTTGTAATCCATTTTGAAGTTGTTATAATAAATTTTTCAGTATTTTCAAATGCGTTATTACTTTGATATTTGGAATATGTATATAAATTTTAAATCCCTTGAAATATTAAATAATAAAATAAAATCATGTGCATTGCACATCATGCATCATATTGCACATATTGCACATATTTCTTGCATTTGTTATGCATATCCAGGTGTCTTACCAAGCTTCTTTACTTCGTTCAGCAAGCTGACTCATCACTACAACACTCAGGCTAATCTCAGAAAGAAGATGGACAACTTAGAACAAGATAATCGTGAGCTGCACGAGGAGGTTTCTGCTTTGAAGGTCGGTATGGCCAATCTTACTGCTCTGATGGAATCTCTAGTGGCTGCTCAGAATCAGCCATCGAGTGTTCAGCCTCAACCAACAAGGGTTACTACCGAAGCTCTGGCTGTTCCTACGTCTGCTACTCCAGGTGTTGTTCAGAATCACATGCCTCAAGTTTACCCATGGGGAATTCCAGAGAACTTTGTGCCTGAAGGTTTCAATCTTGGTCCTCAAGATACTCTAGTTGTTCAGACTATTGTTAATCCTGCACCTCCTGTGGTGCATGTTCCTACTGCACCGCCTTTGGTGAATATGGTTCCAATTGTTAATGATGATATGTGTCATCCTTTTCCTCCACCAAGTGAATACTTGGGTCTTTATGACAGAATGGATGATTTCCATAAGCAGTTTGACACGATGTAGAGAGAGATGAAGCCCCTCAAGAGAAAAGAGTTATTTGGGAAGAATGTGAATGAATTATGCTTGGTCCCGAATGTTAAGATACCTGCGAAGTTTAAAGTCCCGGAGTTCGAGAAATACAAGGGCAACACTTGGCCTCGTGCTCATCTAGTGATGTATGTAAGGAGAATGTCTACTCATACTGATGATCAGCGTCTGCTGATTCACTTTTTCAGGATAGTTTGACCGGTGATGCGCTGAAGTGGTATATGAGTTTGGACAACTTCAACATCCATACTTTCAATGACTTGGAAGAAGCGTTTATCAAACAATACAAGTACAATGTGGACATGGCGCCTGACCGTGATCAACTCAGGGCCATGGTTCAGAAAGACAGGGAATCATTTAAAGTATATGCACAGAGATGGTGTGAGGTAGACGCCTAAGTGATTCCTCCCATGTAAGAGAAGGAGATGACTAAGATTTTCTTGAAGACTCTGGGTGCTTTCTACTACGAGAGGATGGTAGCGAGTGCGCCAAGTAACTTTACTGAAATGGTAGGCATGGGTATCTGCTTTGAAGAGGCTGTAAGAGAGGGCCGTTTAACAAAGAGTTAAGAATCAGGAGGTGTGAAGAAGCCATCTTATGGGTTTACCAAGAAGAAGGAAGAGATGCAAATGTTGTCATGCAAGAGAGGATGGTTAACACTCTTAAAAGGAATTATAAGCGTCATCAGTTTGTCGCCTCAATTACTCCAGTTGTGGGTGCAGCTCCAACCACCGTTTCTTATCAGAGACCATCCCAGCAGGGGAATCAAGGGTATAATCAGAGAAGGGAGAGTTATGACCCTATTCCTATGAGTTATACGGAATTACTACCGGAATTGATTCAGAAGAAGTTGGTTCAGACCCGACCACCTTCCGCTGTACCATCACCATTTCCTTGTGTTGTACCCCAAAATTTTCCCTCCCATTCTTCACACAAAACATACTCCTAGAGGTTCTCTATTACTCAAGTTGACTAAGGATTGACCAGACAAATCCTCCTCCTAAGACAATGAGCCTCAAACTAGGGTTTCACTCCTCATCAAGATCTTTGAGTTCCAAGGGTCCTAAATGATTTCCATTACCCTAAAATTTTCTCAAGATCATCCATACCAATTTTCATGCCTTGCACAAGAAGTTTGCTCAATCAACTACTCAGATGCCAGGAAATCAACTGCGTTAGGTCAAAAGTCAACTGTGACCCACATAAGGTCAAACTTCAAGATTTTTGGTCAACATAAACATTTTGAAGTAATATCAATCATTTGATCAAGGGTTGATCATGATTCCTCAAGGGATTCCCCAAATTCATCAAAACTCAAAAGTTGCTAAATTAGGGTTTCTATATGAAAAGTCAACCAAACTTTGACCAGACATAACTTTCTCATACTTTATCAAAAATTTCTCATCCAAGGCTCATTTTGAATAGAATCTAATTCCCTACAACTCATCTTCAGCCCCCAAGTTCAAAAAATGCGTTCATGAAAAGATATAAATTCAAATATTATAGGTTCTTTTCAAAAGTCAACAAAAATACCTTTTGGGTCAAAGCGTCTTACATGAACATGGAAGATCCAATTGAGATGAAACCAAAGAGGTTGCCTAGGGTACATCCCAAGCTTTCTAAAAAGTCTAATAAAACCCTATTAGGGTCAAAACTGAGAGAGATATGCATTGTCAAAGTTGGCCATTTTTGGGAAATTTGCACAAAGTCAACAATGCCCAAAACTTCATTTTTTCCACATGGGCCCATCTTATCTGAGATTTATATTGCTTGTGCTGAATTTTTGAAAATGAAGGGGTTATAGATACATAAGTTGTCTGTAGGTAAAAGTCCAGCATCTAAAACGACGGTCCTTTGGAGAAGACGACTAGGTGGCAGTCCGTCATTGGCCAGTTTGAATCTGGAGCCCGTTTTTTTAATTTCCAGATACTAATCTTATTTTCATATATAATATTATTATGTTGTTATTTGTACAAACAAGCGCTCCAGCGCAGATGGCAAATGACAAGGCATTTGAGAGGGAGGACCTGGGTTTGATCCCAAGTCTCAATATTTTCTTGTTTTCTGAGTTGTTTATTGCAGATTTCATGCGCCTCACAACCAAGCGCTCATCATGCACCTCAACATCTCAGCCATTAGATCCATCATCAGTCCAGATCTAGCACACCACAGGCGTAGCACATGGTGAACCCTCCAAAGGCTAATGACACTGAATCAGGTGCAGCCTTGGGCCAGTTATTCTGGGCCTGGACAAATTCAACATACACCCCCCAGAATTACTTTTCTTCAGGCCCATCTCAATAATTTTTTTCTTTTCAATTTTTTTTTATTGATTCTACATATTTTTAATTGTTTTAAATATCCTTTTTTGAATTAAATCTTAAAATCACAAAATCACAAAAAAATTATAATTAGGTTTCTTTTACAAAAATATTTAATTACATTAATTAATTAGGATAACTTAAATTCTTTTTTTCATAATTAAAATTAATTAGAAATTAGGTTAATTTGCAAAATAAATAATTTTTTATCAAAAAATCTAAAAAAATAATTTTCTTTATTCACCAATTAAATATCTTTGAATTTACTTTTAATTCCTCGTATTTAATTTCATCGCACGCATTTATTTATTTATTTTCCATTTAATGTAATTGCTCCGAGTTTGTAATAGTTTTAACTTAGGTTTATTATTATTTTCATTTATTGTTTTCCCCGTTTGTGATTATGTAATCCCCCTCCCCAAAGCCTTATAATAGTTAGGTTTAAATTTCTCGCACTTTACTTTCCGTCATTATAAACCATTAGATGGTTGATACTAGGATTGTATGCGAAAGATAAATCAATAATTTAAAACAGTAGAAAACCCTAACAATGCAAAGATAAATAATTGAAATGAAACACTTGCACATGCTCACTCCTAGGGTTTGCCCTGCTTCGGTTGCCTTCGGTAAACGGTCATAAAGTATATGGAGTCTTAGTGATTGTCCTCTAGTCCCAAAATATCAAAAATGACCCATTCGAATATTGCCTCAGAAAGATCTTTAGGACTCTAGGGTAACTACTAAGGTTCCCTAACCATTGCTTTAGTGATCGTACTCGTCCCTTTCGATTGTCCCTTAAACTCTAATTATGGAGCTACATACTCCTTATTAGTATAATAGCATTGTCTAAAGGAAATAAGAAAGCGAACAACCTTTTTCGAGTAGGTAGAAACTCTTAAGTACTTGCTCAAAATAACAAATTTTTACACTTACACTTTCAAATAAATTTTTCAAACTAAACACTTTATCACACCCTTGAGGACTGATACAAGGGTTACCATAAAGTGAAACGCCACACTAAGGAAATTTCAAAACTTTTCAAACATACAAACACACAAAAGCAATTTTAAGAATGAGCAAGTACCTAAGAGCCCGTGGAAAACCACGGATAGAAAGGGTTCTAACACCTTCCCTTTCTATAATATACCCCCCCGTACTCAGAAACATCTCGAAAAAAGTATTTTCTGTTCTTTTTCCTTTCCCTTTGTTGGATGAAATAAAAGTCGGTGGCGACTCTTGCTTACCGTACATTTGCGAATAAAAAACACAAAACCAGTAGTAATAAAAAACAGTCGATTCTTCCACCGTATCACACCTTGGCATTACAAGGCAGACCAAACATGTGATTTTCATCAGGGAGCACCAGGGCTTAATGTTGAGAATTGTTATCCTTTGAAGACTGAGGTGCAGAAATTGGTGAAGTATGGTATTCTATCTTTCAAGGACGTGGGCCCTAATGTGAAAGACAATCCTCTACCCAAGCATGGAGGAGTAAATGTTGTGAATATGGTGGTCGGTTGTCCAGGCGACTTCCGGATTTTTGACATTCATCTAGTTAGAGGAGATTTGGTCAAAATGCATGCAGACCTCTGTGAATTTAGCTACTATACGCATGACCATTCCAGTTGTGCTATTTGCAGTACAGACATACAAGGTTGTGACAAGATAAAGGCTGATTTGCAGGAGATGATGGATGAGAGCCTCATCCACATAATCAGGCCTAGGGCAGAGTATGAAGAAGAAGTAAACATGGTTTCTGGATGTCCTGGGGAGTTCAGAATCTTTGATGTGGAACATATGAATGAGGATCTTGTACAACTGCATGCTACTCTCTGCCACTTGGCTGGTCAGGTGGAACACCAGTATGGATCTTACCGAATTTGCTGTCGAGATTCCCGAGGATGTTTAATCGTGAAGAAAGGTGTTCAGTTGTTGTTGGATAATGGAAACATCAAGATTATAGGTCAAAGGGATGATTACCATGAAGTTGATATGGTTGAGGTTTGTTTGGCTGAAGAAGAGTCGGATGATGAGTATGCCTCTGCAGATGAGTATTTCTCCTCAGATGAGGATTTGTTTTCCAGAAATGACTCAATAATGATTGATTATGTTGAAGAAGGGGTAAACATCATTGTACCTTGTTTTGGTGCACCCGCCCATTTTGAAGTTGAATATTATAGCAAGCCAGTTGTTATCCCATTGGGAATTAGTTTGTCGGGTCCTATTCCCTACAAGTCAGATAAGGTTGTACCCTACAAATACAATGCTACAATCTTAGAGGATAGAGTGGAAGTTCCCATCCAGCCAATGCCTGATGTTAGAAATATTGCTGAGAATAATAGAGTGACCCGCAGCAGTCGTGTATTTGCACCAGTTGTTCGAGGAGATGTTAGTGTTGGAAAGAAAATTGCTGAGAACGTTGAACCCAAGAACACTACGGGTGAATCTAGTGGAGCTACGTTGGAGAAAGAAGTGGATGATATTTTGAAGATAATCAAGATGAGCGACTACAGAATTGTAGATCAGCTACTGCAGACTCCTTCAAAAATATCTATCTTGGCTTTATTGATGAACTCATCTTCTCACAGAGAATCCTTGATGAGGGTATTGGACCAAGCTTTTATGGAGAGTGATATGCTAGTAGACCAATTCAGCAGTGTAGTAGGGAACATTACGTCATGTAATAACTTGAGTTTCTGCGGTGATGAATTTCTAGATGAAGGAAGGAATCACAACCTGGACCTCCACATCTCTATGAACTGCAAGAATAATTCATTATCCAATGTGCTGATTGATAATGGATCCGCTTTGAACGTTATACCGAGGATCACTCTTATGAAGTTGAAATATCAAGGAACGCCTATGCGCCCGAGTGGCATCATTGTGAAAGTGTTTGATGGATCAAGGAAATCTGTTATTAGTGAAGTGGACTTGCCTATTCATATAGGACCACATTTGTTTCAGATTACTTTCCAGGTCATGTACATTTTACCCGCTTATAGATGTTTGTTGGGACGATCGTGGATTCATGAGACAGGGGCTGTCACTTCAACTTTACACCAGAAACTGAAGTTTGTACGTGAAGGGAAAGTAGTGATCATAAATGGGGAACATGCATTATTGATATCTCATTTGTCCTCTTTCAGCATTGTGGAGGCAGATGAAGCTGCTGTTGGAACCCAGTTCCAAGATTTATCTATTGACAACATTAGAGGAAATGAGAATTCCATGGTTTCTCTCAAGGATGCGCAACAGGTTGTGCGTAAGGGTCATAGTGAAGTATGGGGATAGAGTGTGGATCCACCTGTAAACAAGAACAAAGCCGACTTGGGGTTCTCTTTGAGGAATGATAAGGTAAGAGCATAAAGCCGAAGTCTGCTGCAGGCAACTATCAAGACATTTTCTGTAGTGGGGGTTATCTTCATCCAACCGTTTCCAGGATTAATGCCATTATGGAAGATGAAGCAGAGCAGGAAATGCCAAATTACGTGACACACGGATTTAGGGTTCAGAACTGGATCACCATTGATGTTCCCCCTTGCATACATGTTTCAAAGTAATTTGATTTGTTAATATTTTTGAAAATATTTCACTTTGCCCAAGGTGGAAGTATTAATTTTGTAGGGCTTATCTGCTTGCTGTGACTTTTAAAATCAATAATGAAAGTTGTCTTTGTTTCCCAAAATTGTGTCTTTATTTTCTGCTTTTTCTTGGAAAATGGTAATCAGAAAAAAAAAACCTTTCGAAATAAATAATAACTGAAAAACAATCTCCACGATCACTTGTTATATGTGTCAGTTTCTAAAAATAATCATAAATCATATGTGCAGATTAATTAAAAAACCCGTTGAATACAATAACCCTACACCCTATCCCAAAATTTTAATGTCATGTGTATGGGGCCGAGGAAGAAGACTATGATGAGATTCCAGAAGAGGTCTCACAGTTGTTTGAGCGTGAGGAAAATGCCATTCATCCATATAGAGAGCCATTGGAAGTAATCAATTTGGATTTAGAAGAAGATCCGAAAGAGGTCAAGATCAGAGCATTGTTGCATCCTGATGTGAAGAGCAGGTTGCTTGAGTTGTTAAAAGAGTATGTGGATATTTTTGCTTGGTCTTATTAAGATATGCCTGGTCTAGATACAGATATTGTAGAGCACCGTTTACCGTTGAAGCTAAAGTGTCCGCCAATCAAACTGAAGTTGAGAAGAACTCACCCAGATATGGCAGTGAAGATCAAAGAAGAGGTCCTAAAGCAGATTAATGTCAGTTTTCTTGTGACATCAGTGTATCCTCAATGGATCGCCAATATTGTCCCAGTACCGAAAAAATACAGAAAAGTCCGCATGTGTGTAGATTACAGATATCTAAATAAAGCTAGTCCAAAAGATGATTTTCCATTGCCACACATTGATATGTTAGTGGATAGCACAAAAAAATTCAAAGTTTTCTCGTTCGTGGGCGGATTTTCTGGTTTTAATCAAATAAGAATGGCTCTATAGGACATGAAAAAAAAACAATGCTCATCACACCATGGGGAACATTCTGTTACAGAGTGATGCTCTTCGGGTTGAAGAACGCTCGTGCAACATACCAAAGGGCTATGACAACCCTATTACATTATCTGATGCACAAGGAAATTGAAGTATATGTTGATGATATGATTTCTAAATCCCAGACTGAAGAAGGGAATGTAGAAGATTTGTTGAAGTTGTTTCAGAGTTTGAGGAGTATCATCTCCGCTTGAATCCAAATAAATTAACCTTCGGTGTTTGATCGGGAAAATTGTTGGGTTTCATTATTATCCAGAAAGGAATTGAAGATGACCCTGATAAAGTCAAAGCAATTCAAGAGATGTTAGCGCCAAGAATTGAAAATCAAGTCAGAGGGTTCCTCGGGCGTTTGAATTATATTTCCAGATTCATTTCCCATATGACTGCAACATTTGAACTGATCTTTAAGTTGTTAAAGAAAGATCAAGTCTGTGTGTGGACTGATGATTGCCAAAGGGCATTTGAAAGTATTAATGAATATCTTCTAGAACCTCCTATCTTGCTCCCTCCCGTCGAAGGTAGACCGTTGATTATGTATCTGACAGTGTTAGATAATTCCATGGTTTGTATTATGGGACAACAAGATGAAATAGGAAAGAAAGAGTATGCCATTTATTATCTCGGTAAAAAGTTTACTGATTGGGAATCACGGTATTCCATGCTGGAAAAGACATGTTGTGTTGTGGCCTGGGCAGAAAAACGTTTGGGCTGTATATGTTGAATCACACCACTTGGTTGATCTCAAAAATGGATCCAATCAAGTACATTTTTGAAAAGCCCGCTCTTACTGGGAGAATTGCCTGCTGGAAGATGTTGTTATCTGAATATGACATCGAATACCGCACTAAAAAAGCTATTAAAATCAATGTGTTGGCAGATTATCTTGCTCACCAACCAGTTGAGGATCATCAATCTGTGGAGTATGAATTCCCCGATGAGGATGTGATGTTCCTGAAATTGAAATATTGTGATAAACCATTGCCTGAGGAAGGTCCTGACCCTGAATCTCGGTGGAGTATGATATTTGATGGATCTGTGAATGATTATGGTAAAGGAATTGGTGTTGTGATCGTCACTCCACATGGATCACACATTCTTTTTACTGCAAGGTTAACATTTGATTGCACTACTAATATGGTAGAATATGAGGCTTGCATCATGGGTCTCGAGGAAGCTATTGATCTCAGAATTAAAGTTCTTGGTGTGTACGACGATTCAGCTTTGGTAATAAAGCAGATTAAAGGAGAATGGGATACTCGTTACCCCGACTTGATCCCTTACAAAGATTATGCTAGAAGATTGTTACCATTCTTTAACAAATTTAACTTCCATCATATTCCAAGAGATGAAAATCATATGGCAGATGCTTTGGCAACTCTGGATTCTATGTATCAAGTGAATACTTGGAATGATATACCTCGAATTATAGTCTGGAGACTGGATATGCCCGCTCATGTGTTTACAACAGAAGAAGTAGTAGATGAGAAACCTTGGTATTATGATATCAAGAGTTTTCTCCAGACTCAAGAATGCCCGATTGGTACTTCGAAGAAAGATAGAAAGACATTGAGAAGATTGGCTGGCAGTTTCTTCCTCAGTGAAAATGTGTTGTATAATAGAAATTATGACATGGTCTTGCTCAGATGGGTGGATAGACACGAAGCAGACATGTTGATGTATGAGATTTATGAAGGTTCATTTGGAACTCGTGCCAATGGACATTCGATGGCTAAAAATATGCTAAGGGAAGGATACTATTGGCTGACAATGGAATCTGATTGTAACAAATTTGCAAACAAGTGTCATAAAGGCCAGATTTATGCAAACAAGGTTCATGTGCCTCCGACACTTCTCAATGTGATTTCCTCCCCGTGGCCTTTCTCTATGTGGGGTATTGATATGATTGGGATGATGGAACCCAAAGCTTCAAATGGACACCATTTTATCTTGGTAGCAATTGATTACTTCACTAAGTGGGTGGAGGCTGCTTCGTATGCTAATGCCACTAAGCAGGTGGTTGTGCACTTCATTAAGAATAATCTTATATGTCGGTATGGTGTGCCGAGCAAAATTATCACCGACAATGGCTCGAATCTGAACAACATAATAATGACAGAACTGTGTGAAGAATTCAAGATTGTCCATCACAACTTATCTCCGTACAGGCCAAAGATGAATGGGGTTGTTGAAGCTGCTAAAAATAATATCAAGAAGGTTATCCAGAAAATGGTTGTTACTTATAAGGATTGGCATGAAATGCTCCCTTTTTCTTTGCATGGATATTGAACATCTGTCTGCACTTCAATAAGAGCAACCCCGTTCTCCCTTGTGTATGGAATCAAAGTTGTACTCCCAATCGAGGTTGAGATTCCCTCTTTGCGTGTTATAATGGAAACCAAGTTCATAGAGGCTGAATGGGTCCAGAACCGGTTTGACCAATTGAATTTGATCAAAGAGAAGAGAATGATAACTTTGTGTCATGGACAGTTATATCAGAAGAGAATGAAGAAAGCTTTTGATAAAAAAGTCAAACCTCGTGAATTCAGAGAAGGCAACCCCGTGCTCAAGAAGATCATGTCTTTTAAAGTTGATTCTAGGGGCAAGTGGACTCCCAATTTTGAAGGCCCATATGTTGTCAAGAAAGCCTTCTCTGGCGGTGCATTAATTCTTGAAACTATGGATGGCGAGGAGTTCTCACGTCCCATAAATGCCGATGCAGTCAAGAAATACTTCGCCTAAACAAATAAAAGAACAGCTCGCTAAGTTGAAAACTCGAAAGGGCGACTTAGGCAAAAAAGAGCGTCTCGGTAGGCCGAAAACCCGAAAGGGCGGTCTAGGAAAAAATTAGATACATAAACAGAATAAATTTCCCGCTAAGTTGAAAACCCGCAAGGGCAGCTTAGGCAAAAGTTAGGGACTTTCTTGGCAAGTAACTACATCGGACAAGACTTGATCATTGAAGCAACAATCTTCTTGGATCCTCATCATACTTCAAACAGAAGCTGCTGCTCGAGATTTTAAAAGTTGTTAGAGGGGATAATGGTCATTGTATCTTAATGTATCTTTTCCATTATATATTACCATTTTCCAAACTTTATAATCATCTATGGAGTCTCGCCATTCGCAGACTACCATTCTATTAATGAATTTTGAGCTTTTACCCAATTCTTTGTATTTCTTTATTTTATTTAGCTTACGAAGACTTCATTTATTATTGATAATAACTGTCAAAGCAAAAAGATTAAAATAACAAAACTGATTTTCAAAAAGAATTTACAATTTTCTTTTACTTTAAAATTTGTGACGCAATGGAAAACAACAAAAATGGTGATCCCAGGGATAGACGAACTCTAGTTTTTTTGAGAAGTTTTTTGTTTCCCCCGGGAAGGTTTACTCAGGATGTTATCATTGTATTGGGTTTGTGACCCCAATGTCCCTGGTCTAGTTTTGATTCATTTCTCCTACTTTCTGAGTTTTCATGATATGAAAATTCAATCCGAGATTTCTCCATTGAAGTTTTCGTTTATTTAATAGAGGTTCTTTCTTCCCAGAGAAGTTGGTACAATAATCACTCTTGAAGGAAACAGGTCTCCGATTTCTCTAGTGAAGAACGCATATTGGTTTTCCCTTTGAGGATGTGGTGTTAACCTCCCTAGTGAAGTCAGCACGAAATCCCAAGTTAATGTCTTGATGATGGGACATCATATGCCTTAATGAAGTTTGTGTGTTTCCTCTTTCAAAATGGGCATGAATTCCCCAGTGAATGTTTTGATGATTTGGTGTCCATCCGCTTTACCTGAAATTAATTTTGCAATCCCCAGTAGAAGTGTTACTTTTGAAAACATTTTTTCCCCGTTGAAGTCTGAGTGCTATTCCCTGGTGAAGCCTGAAGAAGGATGTTATAACCCTGTATCTGTACTATTTTTGTCGCTTGGATTTGTTTACTTCCGGATTACGTTTCTCCCCAGTAAAGTTAAACCAGACAGTAGGTTTTGTTTCCTCAGTTGGCACTTACTTTTTCTTGGATTGATTGTCTTGGATGTGATTTAGCCAAGTGTTAATTATGCCTAAGTTAGTTTTGCCTGGCTACTCCCAGTGTTATATGTCTGCTTTGTCAGCATATACATGATAACACTCATTTATTCATACATACATCATGCATAGTTAATTTTAGCAAATCATTGCTCATTCACATTAATTAATGTTTTTGTTGACATACTACCATGTTTTGCAAAGTTATGTTGTCCTTTCTCCAATAAAGTGTTGGCCTTAAGAAGATAGCGTATATTCTTTCAATTTCCCCACTGAGTTACCCCTCGTGGAAGATTTTTGCTTTAGCCTTTAGGTGCAGCTCTTTGGCTGGATAGATTGGGTTTCCCTCTTGAGTTGATTTCTCAAAAGATATATTTTGGTTGACTATTTCACTCCAGTTTATTTCTGGTTTGAATCTTTGTTTCCCAGCATTATTATCACCTTGGATTTCTGCGAGCTTTGAGCATTGGTTTAGGAAATGTTCATTTATTTTGGCACGAGAAATTTTTTATCTCTTCAGCAAGAATATGTTGGCATTTCCCCAGGAAGTCATATTTCATTCCCCAGGAAACCGTATTGCTTTCCCCAGGAAGTAATTTCTACAAATCTTCCTATAACAGCAAGTAGCAGGTCTCTTTATTTGAGCAACTCATGCTTCTCCGTAAAAGTCGACGTTACTTTTGTGTTTTCTCCTCTATGAGTGAATAGTTTGCAGTTTGTTGTCAAATTACTCCAGTGGATGGCAAGTCTTTCAATATTGCATAGACAGTTCGTTGTGAAATCTTTTCAAGTGGAAGTCTCTTTATTTGAGACATCTTATATATTACCCTTTCCAGGCGGAGTGCCTTGGTTAAAGAAGAAGTTGAGACCCATTCTAGGTGAAATGCCAGAATTTTGGGGAAAACATGTTATCTTTTTTCTACCCTCAGTGAACGTAGGTAGTTCATTGTCAGTGAACATCGATGCTATGATATATTAACAAATCACTTCAAAATTTTCAAGGAGTTTTCATGTAGAAGAAGCTTAATGATTAAGAAAGATTACAAGTCCTCCAGATGAATCCCCATTTTCTCATGTGTGACATAAAATGATCATAACTTAGTCAATTTTTATCGCCCTGAGCCCACTCCCTTTCCATAATAATCTTGAAGATGGGAACTTTATGCCTTCTTTTATGTGCAAAGTGAGAAAATGGATGGAAGATTCCCTAAGGATACAAAAGATTATAGGTCATTTCATGATTTTTTTCCAACTTCAACAAACCATAACTCTCTCAATTTTTGGATATTTTGAATGGTTCAAGTTTAAAAATGTCATTCAAAGGGTTTATTTCATGCCATCATTTTTGGTCAAGAGCAAATTCCAAGTGGAAGGCCATGTTTGGATGCAAAACATTATAGGTCACGTTTGAAGAAAAATTTGAAAAATTTCTAAGTATGGAAAGTCAACCCTTTTTCTCCAACTTTGAATCAATGCAACTTATTTCTCAAACATCCATTTGATATCATTCCTTGCACATTCAAAAGCATGTGACTTCATCTTTCAAATGCTTCAAAAATCACATCATAAGGTGCCCTACATTGTTGGTACCATGGTTATGAAAGTGGCATCATGAAATGGAAATTCCAAGTTCAGTCAGATTTGAAAATTAGTTTAAATCCAATTACAAGCCCGTTTAAAGATCAATTTCGTGTCTAATCATGTTTAGGAACTTGCCATAACAAGAAACGACCCTTAAACCATCCAATTTGCTGCATTTTGAGCCATGTAAAGTCACACTTTTCACATTTAGCAGGTCCATACGATTTCACTCATTTTGCCTCCAATTCCCACGCTTGAGCCTTTCATCATAGTCAGCTATAAATAAGGATCATCGCTCACTCTTTTTTTGAAGCTTTTGATATCCAATTGACCCCTATTTAGATCCCAAACGAACTCTAAATTTGAAATTTTGATTTCTTACATTCTCACCTTAAAACACCAAAAGCTCCATTCAGTTAGCTTCATTGAACTTCTCTTAAGCTAATCATACGGTTACATTCAAGAATTGTGACCAATATTAATCTGTGGAAGTCCAGTTTCAGAGCAATTTCTCACTACTTCGTTCATGTAGATTTCTTGGCCAAATTGATTCAAATAAAAGACTAACCCACTCCTTGTGTTCTTCTGATCCTCGTGCTCTTTATAGTTTGCAATTTCATTGAGAATTGAGCAAGATATCCCAGATTTTTGTGGTCGCTATTTTTCTGGTTTTTTTCAAACATAGCCTTGCATAATTTATATAAATTTGGCGCGATGGTACCATTAGAATCGTCTTGAAGAGACGAATATAATGGTATCGGTCTGGTTTGCTAATTTTACAGTTTGGAAGATTCAACTTGGGGATGGCTGGAGGTTGAAGACGATGACATGTCCGTCTTCAACCAATGACATGAAGCCACATTATTTTTTTTGAAATGGATACCATATGCTTGCCTTACAATACGCGTGCCTTAGGAACCCTTGGATCTGATTACTTTTGTGAGCCAGACTCAATCCAACGCGTCATATTTTAAGTTGTTTTATTTTAAAAATGTTGGATCTGGTGTGATATTTAGTAATGACCATAATAGGCACAGTGCGTCACATCCCTTGGATCTGATTACTAATGCGTTTTGACTCTCATCCATTGGTCCACATCTTTTTGGTTTTTATTTTCTTTTCTGATTTTTATATTTAATTGTTTTAAATTTCAAAAAAATCATAGAAAATTCATTTATAGTCCAAAAAATCTGAAAAAATTATGAAAAATATTTTTGATTATTCTCTTTCTGATTTTTACTTTTTCACAATTTAATTTTGTGTTTTGGTATTTTTTATAAATTTTCACTTTATTTGAATTGTTTTAAATGTTTAAAAATACTTTTATACATTTTTATATTCTGAAAAAATTATGGAATGATCCAATGACATTACGACAAATGTTGTTAACCTAATTTTATTTTTGTTTCTGACTTTCTTATTTTTTATCATTTATGGTTTATTTTACTCATTTTTTTTAATTTTAAAAATAGTTTCTGACTTTAAAAAATTACCAAAAATTTTATAAAAATATTTGACTCCTTTTCTGATTTTTCTATAGTCTCACTTTTTATTTCTTGATTAATTTGAACATAGTTGGTATTTTCCTCTTTTATTTCTATTAAAAAAACATTTTAAACCCCTTTAAATGTATATATTAAATGCAATATTATTTTGTGATTATTTTCTGGTTGATCTTGGGTTAAATTTTTGATCATGGACTTTATTAACCTCATTGGATCCATGGTGTTGAGTCTAACTCCACAAAAATGGATGAATGATTTTAATAATAGTTTGATTAAAATTTAATTCAAATGTGGTTTGTATATTCTTCCTCACCCCTCTCCATCTCATCCCTTTCTTATTGCATTAAGTGTTATTGGAGCATGATATCTATATCATGTCTCAAAACAAATGGTGCATAGATTGCTATTGTCCAGCCTCAAAATAGGTGCGACTTCTATATAAGTCCACTTACGATTGCTTAACATAGCGCTAAATTTTGTCCCGATTCGAATAAATGATCATTCGTGGCCCAAAGCTATGTTTGCAAGCCCAAGTATGTTAATTTGATCTCTTTGATCCAATAACCTTGAGATTCATTGTGTGGAGGCTTTGGTTCTACCAATCCTCTAATGGATCTATAACACTTTTGGTCAACGCAGATCACTTAAACACCGTTGATCATTAAATGGAACTTGTGAGGATTCCAAATGGGTGATATACTTGACAAAAAGCAAATGCAACTTGTTGTGTTAAGGCTTTGGTTCTACCAATCCTCTAATGAGTTCCAAATGCAAGTTTCAAGATGATCATCCAACTAACCACTAATCACTAATAATTGACTTTATCTTTTGTTTTTTTTACTTTATGCCCTTTTATTTTTATGCTTTATACACCATTTACTTTTAGCATTTACATTTCATGATATTTTTATCTTTGCTCATTTGAGCATTTACTTTTTTGTAATTTTTATTTTTGCTCATTTGAGCTCTTCTTTCCTTTTTTGAAGACACTTAATAATCAACATAAACCATAAAAAACTTTAATGGTACTTGGACTATTTGGTTACTATCCTTGGCATTATGGAGTATTGGACTTCTTGGACTTAGGATTAGAAACCCTGGCCTATGTTGGAGACCTTGTGACCTTAATTGATATTTTGTGTGGAGTTCTTGAGGTTTACCTTAAGACATTTGGTTGTTTGTTTGTTTTGTGTGCAGGTTATTGTGATTCCATTCTTTGTTTGTAATCTGGAATTCACCAGTATGCAGCTGTTACTCAACCAAATTTTTTGTGTGAAGACTTAATACACTTGAAGTTTGGTTCTCACAAGAGGTCTAGTATCTTTTCTTGCTTGGTTTCAATCCAAATAATGGAAATTCTATCTTGGCTCATAATGTCAAGTATTGGCTTTTCGTCGGTTAGATGGTTCTTATCCCTAGCTTTTACATTATGCTTTAGGATAGTCCCTTCTTCTCCTCCCATCTTCTTTAATTTCAAAAATTATCTCCCTCCTTTTGAAAACTCTTCTTATTTCTAAACTAGAATCACTTTCATAATAAACTTGGACTTAGGTCCATGCATTTTCAAAACATTTTTTTTCATAAACAAATTTCAATCAACTTAATAATTCCTTGACATTTTTTTGTGAGGAGACTAAAAGTCAATCAATCTCATTTAAAATAATTTTGCCACTTTGGCCTTTTATTTTAAACCCTTTCTCAAAAAATTAGACTCTTGTCAATCCTTGTAGTGATGCAAACAATTATACTTCTATAATATGTAGTGAAGAGAGATATTTTCCACTTGGGTGTTGAGTGAGGCATTGTTGATTTTAAAATCCAAGTCATATCCTCCACTTTGAGATGATGCAAGTACTCCTTTCTCATGATTGTGGGTAGTAAGTATGTTTTCCACATGGACAATGACAATGATGTCTTATCTCATAAAATTAACCAACACACTTGTGTTTTAAAATTTTAAAAGAGGAACTACGTGTACCCTGATCCCCTATTGCACGTAAGGTAGTACGTGGCCACTATAGGTTTACAACTGCGACGGGTGCAAAAATCATAAAAATGTATTTCTTTTCTCACCTTCACCATCTATTTATATACAACATTTTTATAGCCAAAATATAAAGATTTTACAAAGAGGTTCCCGTGTAGTACCGTAGATGTTTAGGGTGCTAATACCTTCCCTTTGCATAACCAACCCTCTTACCTTGAATCTTTCCTCCTCTTTTTTGGGTTATTCGCTCTTTTCTCATTCCTTTGGAAACAATAAAGCGCAGTGGAGATTTTTATTTTGATTTGTATAAGTCTAGTCAATCTAATGGCTTAGTCTTAAACCTTTCTATCGTTACAGATTGTGTGATTTATTTGCTTTCAACTTGAGGTACTTGCAAGGTTTTTATCTAACAACATGATTTCCTTGCAGGATTTATTTACAGTCATTATCCAGTAACCTGGAATTCTTAGACTCACTTGTCTTCATCACCTTACACTTTTGCTTAACGCAAAACTAATACATCATAACACCATGCCACAACATTTTCTTAACCATTTCAAGGATCTCAAGGGTTTGTGATGTAGGTTATGATAAATCAGACGTCTAGCAAGGGGCAAGGAGATTTATTTTCCTCTAGCCAATGCCGTCAAAATACCAAAACATGACAACTTGAGTCATGAGCTATGACCCACTTGATATGGTGAGCTTGACTCTCGTAGAAGAACACTCAATGATACGAAGTTCTTCAATCAAACTGAAAATTTCAACTTCTGACATTTTCTTGTTTACCCCACGAGATCCTAGAAAACATATCATGTATGCCATTTCATAACAGGTCTTGCAGTACAGGTTTCTCATCTGTTCGTTGTTTATTTCAGCAAAAGAAATGACACTTGAACAAACAGTAAAAGACCTTCAAGCTCAAAACGCTCAGTTCCAACAAATGTTCATGGCTTTGGCCCAGGGGCGGGAAGAACTTAAAGATCGCGTCATCAAATAGAAGAAGGCAAAGAAACCAGCTGGCATTTTGAATATGGGAAGAAGACTCAGAGGACCGGTTAAACGAGCTCTAGATCTCACAACTCCATCAAGCAAAGGGGATAATCATGAAGAAGTCAACAACCTCGAGGCTGATGAAGAAGAAGCTAATTACTATGAGGAATAATATCCTCCTGCTGACGATAAATACAAATAACTGGAGGATCGTCTCAATGCTATGGAGATTCAGCAGGTACCTGGCTTGGACTTTAAAGAGTTAGGGCTGGTTCCTGGAATGGTCAGCCCACCAAAGTTCAAGGTTCCCACATTTGCTAAGTATGAAGGTGTCTCCTTCCCTAAGTTACACTTAAGGTCCTATGTCAAGAAGATCCAACCTCACACTGCTGACCGGACGTTATGGGTCCATTTCTTCCAAGAAAGTTTAGTTGGCACGCAACTGGAGTGGTTCTATCAGCTAGAAAGAACAAACATTCATACCTGGGAAGACTTGGTTGCTGCTTTCTACAAGTAATACCAATACAATGCTGACCTTGCTCCAACTTGTACACAACTTCAAAGCATGTTTATGGGTTCTAGTGAAGGCTTCAAGGAATATGCTCAAAAATGGAAGGATCTACCTGGAAGGGTACAACCTCCTCTTAATGATCAAGAAATGGTAGAAATGTTCATGGGCACTCTAACAGGCCCGTTCTTTAATTTGCTGATTGGGATTTCTTCATCCGGGTTCACAGAGATGGTTCTAACTGGAGAAAGGATCGAAAGTGGTATCAAGAGTGGGAAGATCCCGATGGCTGCATCTTCTATTGCTGAGAAGAATCCATTTGCTGGTAAGACGGAAGCCAATGTTGTGTATGGCCAGAAGGGTCGTAATAAGGCAGACTACCACTAATTTGCAGGGGTAGTGCTGGTCTCTAATTTGGGACGCGTGCAACGACCATAACAACGGGGTAATCAACGAAGGCAAGACGAGCCTAAGAGACAGTTTACCAAGATCAACATGCCGCTGTCTCAAGCATTACAACATATGTTAAGGATGGATTTGATTACGTTAATAAGACCTCATCCAAACCCTAAGACTTCTTCTCCTAACTATAATCCTGATGCAAGTTGTGCCTATCATTCTGGCAGTCCTGGGCACGATACTAACAATTATTGGGAACTGGAATACAAGATTCAAAATATGATTGACGCTAAGGAGATTGAATTCGACCTTCCTGAGACTCCCAACGTGATCACTGCTCCCATGCCAAATCATGGCCAGGATTGAGAGCATTTTTGTTCTGTTGAATTCTCAAGTTGTATTTTCTTTGTTTGTTCAAACAATTATTGTCATGTCAAACTTTGTTATTTCATTAATGCATGCACATGTTTGTCTTGAATTAATTTGTTTTCATTATGCTTAAACTGCTTTCTTACTTCCCTTTTGTGATATTCAACTCTTGATTAAAAGCTCTAAGCCTTTAGAGGGAGGATGACGAGAATGATACCATAATCTCTACAGTATGCTTTTGAACAGACCATGCTGACGATGTACTGCCGTTGTTTCAAATCCTAAACAGTGGAGTTATAAGGAAGATAATACCTAGTCAACCCCTTTGAGCCTAAGAAGTAGGAGTTTTATTTTCACACAAATTAAAACTTTAATCATAACCTGGGGCATGGTAGTTTTCTCAGTTAATTCAGATGTTTATTCAGTCGCAAGCTTTCCCTTCATACATGACAAATAGTGTAGAAGATGCTCTCCAAAAGATGGTGATGGTTCCACATAATCATTAAGAACAGGCAGTCATTATCTCTCAAAATAAAAGCCCATTAAGTCAAAACCTATGAAAGAGACTTAAGAAAAAAACGGGGGAATCCCGCTGGATGTAATCACAAAAGAAACAGTTCAGGGAAAAGACAGGGATAGCAAAATCAAAAAAATAAAAAGGTCCTACAAATCCTCAACAAAAAGAAAAAGTCACAAAAATGACTGCCTTCTCAAGCAAACGTTCAATTTCTGAACCATCACCAGAATATCGGGGCCAACATTCCAAAACTCAACTAGGATTCGAAATGCACAATTAACTGAGCATATGACTGAAGAATATCACGAAGAGCGGGTTGGGTACAAATAAAATTTGAGCCTTTATCCTTTGTTTCTTGAACCATAAACCAAGCCCCGTCATAACCCTTAAAAGTCCTAGCTGAAGCATGGGTTAGTTCGAGAGCATACTGTTACAAAGGTATCCTGACTCCAGTAAGGTTCGCTATAAATCATGAGTTGGTATCACATTCTTGCAAATTTTGTTTTACTACAAAAAGCGCATTTTCAAAAAATTTTAAGACAGACATAAGCTTTGCATTCTTTAAATGACATTGTTTGTATATGGTTAATTGTTCAAATGGCAGAGAAATTCACACAACAAATATTCAGTCAACGAATACCCCCTCAATGGACAGAATCACTTCAGACGGAGAAAACATTCCCAATAACAAGCCTTTCATAATAAAGGGGCATGACATGGTGTCTAATTAATCCGGGGAATTAAAGCCAATATGCAAAGAATCTCTCCTAAAATGTTGAATAGCCAAGGGCAGATCTCCATCTGAATCACTCGGGGGTTGTTACATTGATCCGAGATTCCCGTAGAAAATCACTGTGAAATTTGAATTTGGTACAACTAAATTGCTTGTCTGTGCCAGTAGTATCAGATGGTGTTAGTATCATGTCTTTGAATCCTTCCATGAAAATTCTTAGAAAAGATACCTAGGAAATTCAAGACTATCAGAAACTTGATCAAACATCAGGTGCACCAGATTCATCTTGAAGCAGACCCACAAAGGCTCCCATGTATGAAAGGGCACATGCGATCACATAAACATTTTATAGAATTTCTACAACACTTGTTGTCATAGTTGGTGACAACTCTCTGCAAGCTATGAGCACGGACATAGTCAAAAAATACTACGCATGAAAAAGACCCGCTAGGTTGACAGGACTAGGCAAAATTAAGGGCATCCTGGCGAACCAAAAGAGTTCGGGAAAAAATTAGGGATATATACAAAAGAATTGTACACCCGGAAAGTCGAAAGCCTGAAAAGGAAGCTTGAGCAAAAAAGCGTATCCTGGTGGACTTAAAACCCGAAAGGGCGGTCTAGGAAAAAGTTAGGGATTAAAAACGCATGACTATGTCCCGTCATCTTGTCATTTGTTTATCAGTAGAAGACTTATCATCCTGACCAGCATTTACCAAGCACCCCAGGAGTTGGGATGACACTCAAACCATCCACAAAGTCTCCACAAGTACTTTCTTCAGTAGGTACAGAGGCAGGGGCATCTTACTAAAAAGTCACCGCCATATCCTCAGCTTACAACCTAGTGAAGTCAAGTGTTCTTGTATCCCCGGCAGAACATGAATTTCCAAATACTGCTCCAACATCAAGTTTTCCCCAGTAAAGTCATCAAACTTCTCAAGATTCCCCAATAGGATTTCACAAAATCCTCAGGTAGTGCACAAAGCTTTCCTTCCCCAACAGAGTTTATTTCTCTAACAACGGAAGATCATCTCCCAACAGTCCAGCTTCAACAAAATCTAAAGATCTACATTCTTCATCGCCAGCTGAAATCGAGGATTTATTTTCCCTAATTCAATAACACTGCAATAGAACAACATATACATTCACATATTTCATTCATACATCATTCTACAAACGTCATAACATCTGAAGTACAAATGCATACATCCGAATCTCATTTATTTTGAGAACACCATTACACAATGCATTTCATACATCATGACATTGCATACAACAAATGCTTTACCTTTTCATGAAAGATCAATCAACAAATATTTATCATCAACAATTTTCAACAGGTCCAGGATTAGCTCCTGAAACAAAATAGAGTAATTATCTATGCGACCAAATACAACTTTACACGGGCTCATCATGAAGCAATCTTACACGGGTTTCTTCTGACTTCCAAATACAGCTTTACACGGGCTCAACATGAAGCAATCTTACATGGGTTTCTTTTGACTTCCAAATATAGCTTTACACGGGCTCATCATGAAGCAATCTTACACGAGTTTCTTTTGAATTCCAAATACAACTTTACATGGGCTCATCATGAAGCAATCTTACATAAGTTTCTTCTGACTTCCAAATACAACTTTAACGGGCTCATCATGAAGCAATCTTATACGGGTTTCTTCTGACTTCCAAATACAGCTTTACACGGGCTCAACATGAAGCAATCTTACACGGGTTTCTTCTGACTTCCAAATATAGCTTTACATGGGCTCATCATGAAGCAATCTTACATGGGTTTCTTCTGAATTCCAAATACGGCTTTATACGGGCTCTTCATGAAGCAATATTACACGGGTTTCTTCTGACTTCCAAATACACTTTTATACAGGCTCTTCATGAAGCAATCTTACACGGGTTTCTTCTGACTTCCAAATACAACTTTATACGAGCTCTTCATGAAGCAATCTTACACAGGTTCCTTCTCCCTTCTTCTGAAGTTTTACATGGACCATCTTGAAGCAACCCTACCCGGGTACCTTCTCACAATCTCCAGATGCAGTTTTACACAGACTCATCCTAAGGCAAACCTACCCAGGTTCCTTCTCACAATTTCCAGATACAGTTTTACATGGACTCATCTTGAGGCAACCCTACCCAGTTTCCTTCTTACAATTTCCAGATGCAATTTTACCCGGACTCATCCTGAAGCTTCCCTACCCAGGCTCCCTCTCATATATCTCCTAAAACAACCATACTCAGGTTCCTTCTCATACACTTCCAGATGAAGTCTTACCCGGACACATCTTGAAACAGCTCTACACAGGTTTCTTCTGATACATTTCCAGATAGCAGTTAATTTCATTCTCCCCAGCAAATTACTGTGAAGCCTGGATTTCAACCAGAAAACAACAAACTTTCATTCTCCAATCCAGAGATAACCCCTCATTAGAGTCATGGACAACTGAAGTTCCTAGACTCTATTCCCCATAGAGTTTTCCTCAAACAGGAAAACAACAAAAATCAACATCCCCCAGTGGACTCCTCCTTAGACAACAGGAACAAGAATCCCCACAAAGGGACCATTTATGACTCTCAGTCATCTACTTCTGATGGCATCTTTAAGACCATCTCCAGCGACTCTCAGACATCTACTCCAAATGGCATATGTAAGCCCAATCCCGATTTGCATCAACCAACAGTGTTACTTCATGCGAGTGCAAATTGCTGGGCATTCTAGTGTTCAATCCTCTTCCACCTTCAGACCACGAAAGGCAGACAAGCCAATCTAAATCCCCAGGTTTAAGAAGATTGAATAGGCGCAGATGTTGTACCCCAAAATTTTGCCTCCCATTTTGACTTAAGACATGCTTCTAGAGGTCCTCAATTGCTCAAGGTTAACCAAGAATTGATCAAACAAACTCTCCTCCTAAGCAATGAACCTCTAATTAGGGTTTCACTTTTCATCAAGATGTGTAAGCTCCAAAGGTCATAAATGTTTGTCATTGTCCTAATATGCCTTCAAGATTGTCCATGACAAATTTCATGTATTCCACAACAAGTTTGCTCAGTCAATTGCTCAAATGCCTGAAAATCAACTATACTAGGTCAAAAGTCAATTGTGGCCTATGTACAGTCAAACTTCAAGATTTTTGGTCAACATCAACATTTTTAAGTGATATTCATCATTTAATCAAGGGTTGATCATGATTTCTCAAGGAAAGTCCTTAGATCATCAAAAGTCAAGATTTGCTAAATTAGGCTTTCCTAGGAAAAGTCAATTAAACTTTGACCAAGCATAACTTTCACATACTTCATCCATTTTTCCACAACCAAAGCTCATTTTTAAGAGAATACAATTCCCTACAACTTATCTCTTATCCTCAAGTTTAAGAAATGCACCATTTGAAAGATACAAGCTCATACATTACAGGTCATTTTCAAAAAGTCAACAAAAGACACTTTTTGTCAAGACAATTTACATCAAGATAATATCTTCAAAAGAAACAATTATCAACATAGAGATTTTATAGGACATCTTGGTATTTCCAAAAAGTCTAAGATCATCTTCAAAAGATTAAAATTGAGAAAGTTATGGTTTGCACAAGTTGGGAAAATTTGTGAAAAATGCATGAAGTCAACTTTGAGCAAAATTGCATTTTTAGGTTAATGGACCTAACTTTTATGGTCAAAACATGTTTATGACATACCCAAGGACCTCAAAACCTAACCATGCACTATTTGGATTTTTATTTCTATTTATTTGAATTTTTATTCATTTAAATATGAATTAAATCAAATAAATTAAATAAAAATACAAAGAATAATGGGCCATTACATTTGGGTTTGATTTAATCTATTAGAAGACCCATATTTTCGTGCAAGATACATCCAAATGGTCCAGGTTCATTGAACATTCAAAAAGAGACAAGGATCTTTAAAAATGGGAAGAACAAACTCAAAAAATGGAAAGTTTTCAATATGTTTGATTTTTGTTTTATCATGGTTTGATTAATTGATTACTTGCCATGTATGTTGCCTAATTCACACCTCTATATAAGCATAAGAAAATCATATACAAATGGGCACAAAATTACTCTTCAAAAATCTCTTCAAAAGCTCTTCACAAAGCTCTCTAAAAATTCTCAAAATCGTTCAAAAGTTGTGAAAATTCAAAACCTGATCTTCAGTTTTCCTCCATCCAATCTCGTGCCATCTTTGCACTCTTGAGATCCCTAGGAGTTATTTCCATTCCTCACCTTGCCTTGGAGCGCGCTCGAGTCGTCCATACAAGTTGCATCGTTCGGTATAGTTTATTTAAATCTAATCTTGTTAATCTACATTTATTAATCTATTTGACGTTTGCATTCATGTTTGTAGTCATACATAGCAGGTTCGACGTGAAGCATGTAAGTTTTGAGGCCTGGTTCATGATATGCCATTCTCAACACCGGTCGGAAGCTTGGCTTCGAAACGCAAAATTCAGAGACCTTTAGCCAAAACTAACCCTGGATTTCTTTATTTACTTCTTTTTATATTTACTTTTTCAAAATCATTTTTATTTAGTCATAAAATAAAATATATAAAAAATAGATTTAGGTTTTTTTATATACAATTAAATTTAAGTTGTGAAAGTTAATTAATTATATTTTGATTTATTTCAAGTAATTTAAAATCAATTAGAACTTAGACTTAATCATTTCAAATATTTTTCTCAATAATAAAAATCCAAAAATGTTAGAATTAGTTTCCTTTTGATTAGTGTTAATGGCATCTTATTTATCACTCTTTTATTTATTTAGTTAAAATTATTTTTTTAATTTAAGTATTTTTCTTAATAAAAATGACAAAAAAAAGTGCTAAGTATGTAGAAGTATTTTAGGGCTTACCTCACTTTCCATATTCGCGCGCCCATTTTAAATTTCGTTTATTTTATATTTATGCAACTGCAAAAGGTTGTAATAGTTAAATTTAGGACTTTTTACTTTTTTCCCCCATTTGAACATGTAAATACCCCCTCCCCGAAGCATTGTAATAGCGTAGGATTTACAATTCCCGCACTTTAAATTTTTGCAAGATATTAACTGTTAGTAATTAGGCTTTTATGGAAAGACTGAAAATAAAGCGCTTGCAAACTTAAATTCAAAGACAAATAACTGAAACAAGCACACATTGCATACGTACACCTCTAGGGTACACCCACTTTGGTTTCCTTTCAGAAAAAAAACATTCATGTCTGTGATACGGTGGGAGAACTGACTTGGGATGTTTTGCGTTTGATTGCAAATGTTTGGTTAGCAAGAGTCGCCACCGACTTTTTTTTTATCCAAAAGCAAAGTGTGAAAAGAACAAGAAAGACCTTTGAGATTATTTCTTGAGTTCGGGGAGTATATTATGAAAAGGGAAGGTGTTAGAACCCTTTTCATCCATAGTTATCTATGGGATCTTAGTTGCTTGTTAGATCACTTGATTTTGTTTGAAAATATGCTTTGTGGTGGTTTTGAAAGTATTTTGAAAAGACGCCTTCGTTTAGGCAAACTTTCTAATAGTTCTCGTTCGTAAGAAAATATACAAAGTGTTGGGCTTTTGAAAATGTTTCATGTTTTGAAAGTTTGTTTTTGTAAGTGTTTGGTGTTTGTTTTAAAAATGAGAAAGGGTGTTTGATTTGAAAGTGAGCAAGCAACTAGGAACACTCTACCCACTCAAAAGTCTTTTTTCATTTCTTCCTTCCTATGATATTATTATCTTACCATTGATTTACTAAGAAGCCTTATCTTTGGATGTAAAGGGACGGGTGTGGGTCATCGTATAGTCATGATAGGAATGTTGTGAGATATCTTAGAATTTCTCTTTGAGGGACTAAGATCATTTTGAAAGGCAACATTTGTAGCGTCATCGAGGGACTATGATCTTGTGTTTTTTTATTGTTTTTGCTAAGATATACGACATGCATAACATGGCCATTTTTGTAAGGCGACAAAGTGGAATTACCCTAAGGGTGCAAGTGTGCAAGTGTGTTTGATTTACATGCATTGTTTATCTTGAATTATGGTTTACTAATTATTGATTTTAGTCTTGCCATACAAACCCTAATTACTAACATTTATATGAAAGTGATAAATTGTAGAAAGTAAAATTACTACTCTATTACATCATTAGGGGAGGGGGTATACAAATTTACAAATGGGGATTGCAAGAAAATTAAACCTAATTATCTATTACAACCATATTGAATAATGTACAAGAATTGAAAATATAATGCACAAGAAAATAAAATGGAAAAGAAATGATTTTTGTTTGGTTTTAATGAAAGGGTTTAGTTTTAACCTAATTAAGAAAATGATTAATTAAAATTAAATAAAATTAAACTTAAACTAATTAAGATTATAAATTAAATTTGAAACATTTTTTAGGGTTTTTTTATGAAAAGGTTTTAAGTTAATAAAAATAATATGAAAATTAATTAATTAAAAGAAACTTAAGTTCTAAATTAATTTTAAATAAAAAAGAAAAAAGGAAAGAATTAAACCTAAATCTAATTATTAATTTATTAAAAAACAGAAATTAATTTGTTAAGAAAATGTTTTTTTTTTGTCTTTTTATCTTTATAAAGAAAATAAATAAATAAGTTTGAAAACAATAAAAAAAAATATTTCTGGATTTTTTATTAATAAAAATAATAATAGTAATAAAAATATAATAAAAAAATGAAACAAAATAAAATAAAAAAGAAAATGAAATGATAAAAAATAATTGGGTCAGGTTTGCAAAAGTAATAGACGGGTCAGAATTTAGCAAGAGACAAGGCCCACTGCTTGGAGGCCCATGCGCGTCTGTTTCAACCAACAAAAATGAAAGAAATGTAAAAAAGGGAAAAAGGTCTCGCTGGGGTTCGAACCCAAGACCTCCTAATATGCGCGCGCTCTTGTACTACTGGGGTGGCCTGTTTCTACCGTCAGTTATACAACAATCAATGAACTTAAAATAAACTAAGTTCATGTTATAACTTCATCTTCAACCTCCATCCTGAACATCTTCAATTTCATCATTTCTCATCCATTTGCAAAAATGTAAACATCAAACTTGTTCCAAATTTCACAACGATTCCAGAAATGTAAATTAATAAAACTATAAATTAAAGATGAGAATGAATTTTGAATGGTACCAAATTCTGACCTAACTTTTTTAGAAAGTTCAAACTTAAAATTCTCACTACACAAGCAATATAAATGAAATCTATGGGCATGTACAGTTTCAGGGCAATAATATCTATGTTTTATCTTCACAAATTCAAGCTTAACAATGCCTAAATGAAAAGATAGAAGTTTAGAAAAGATACCTCAAAACTGGAAATTGTGAAATGCAAATGAGCTTGATTCAAGGTGCTGCAATGATCAGGTTAGCTTCCTCAAGTTCCCAGGAACTAATGCAATGATTAGCTTGAGAAATGGATGGCTGGAATGCCCTGGAGATGTCAAGGTGCAAGCTTCAGGTTTTGAAAATGGAGGATGATGAAGATGGAGTTACAGAAGTATAGCAGGGTGTGGCACTGTTTATGTATGATGTTTAGAAGCTTTAGGAACCAAAAGGCCAAGAAACAGACGAGTAGATTTGAAGATTAGGTTAAAAACTCATAAATGACAAGTTTTGAGGTGTTCTTGGTGATTGTATGTTTAAGGGTGTTTCAGGGCTTAAGAATTCATCCTTTATCTTGAAAATAGTGCATGTATTTATAGGCAAGAAGTTTCAAGTGTTACAACAACTCATAATTTTTTCTCAAGTTGTGGCAACTTTTCTTGTTTTTGAAGTAAACATAACAAACATCTTCCCAAGGCTTGTACCATGCTTTCTAGATTGGTTTTAAACTTTAAACATGTTCTTCTGACTTTGTAGAGGAAGCTTGTGCAGGAGGAACAAGTTAGAGGCTCAATGCAAGTTGACTTTGTGATTAAAGTCACTTATCAAGAATGGCAATGTTGCTTTCTTCCAAAAATGGATGAATATTTTGGACAATGGCTCTAATGCTTGGATCATGGATCTAGAAATTGTGTAAAACATTAATTATGGAGTGACAAACAAGTTTGAGGCCTGCAAAGCAAAGATTATGCAGCCTAGCATGGATTTCGTTCATGTTCATCCTAAAAATCTGCCTTGTAAAACAAGAATGGAACCCTAACTTCTTGCCTTTGATTCTCCTTGCTCAAGTATGATCTTAATGATTTATTGGACATTTTTGGAAGCTTGTAACATCCTCTACAACCTATATATTGGACATTTTTGAAGATTCATCTTGAAACTAGGTGAAAAATTTCCATGAGGTTAGGTCAAAATCCTGCCTAAACTAGGGCAAAATTTCACTAAGTCTTCAAGTTTCATGAACATGTCTTCACAAAATCATAACTTGAAATACAAGCATTTCCAAAAAAAGTTATGCTCTACAATGTTTTAGATATCATTGAGATCTACAACTTTCATGTTGGAAGTTTCCTTTGAATCATCTTGCATCATGGTGTAAATTTGGCTCAAAGTTGTGAAAAAATGTGAATTTCCAACACTTGGAAAAAAAATTCTAAGTTTAGAAATTTTGACTTTTCAAAATGAAATCTTGAATTTTTTATTTCTTGATGTACAAGTTTCACATTTTGACATGTCTTGATCAATTGTAATCTTTAAAACTTGATTTTGATCAAAAAGTCAAAGTTTGACTTTTTAGTGTATAGTTGACTTTTCATCAATTGACTGAAATTCAACTATCAATCAATTGAACTTGAGAAATGTTTTGAGCCATTCCATTAGGTAAAAATGATGCATTTGAATCCTTGAGATCATAAATTAAACCAATAAATCATTTTCTAGGTCAAAAATCAAAGATTGCACCTTCCCAGTCAAAACCCTAATTTTGACCATTTTGCCTTTTTGATGTTATGATCAAATTTCTTGAGGAATTGTGATCCAAACTTGATCAAGTGACATATATGAGTTCATGATGTCTATATGGATTAAAAATTTTGAAGTTTGACAGTAAATTGACCACCTTTGACTTTTTCCCCAATACAGTTGATTTTAGGTCAACTGATCAATTGACTGAGCAAAAATGTGATCCAAAACTTGAAAAATGACATGAGCAATCTTGAGGGTCCAAAATGATCCATGAAAGTCATATGGGGAATTAAAAGTCCATTTGTCCTTGTGTAAACTCAAACCCTAATTGTAGTCATCAATGTTGAGGAAGTGTCTTGAGTTGATCAAACCTTGTGTAGTCTTGGACCAAAGGAGATCTTGTGAGAGATTAATTGAGAAATGAGAGGGAAAATTTTTGGGTACAACAGGTGCCCCTGTTCAATATTCTTAAACCTGAAGAGTTAGATTGGAGGATCTGTCATTCGTGACTTGAAGGTGGAAGATGATTGAACACTAGAGTGCCCAGAAATTTGCACTCGAAGATGGATTTGGAATGGGCTTATAGATTCCATTTGGAGGAATGATGGTAAATACTGGAAGAAGTATCAGCACAAATATTTGGTGGATTTATACTAAAAACTTGATGTTTTACTTGTGGGAAAAAGGGTTAGTAAAATGCAGATGTATGCGTGATGTTCACAAGATGTGGTATTATGCTAAAATGTATTTCATATTTATATGCTATGATGTATGAATGTGGCATGCATATTTTTCCAGGAAAAATAAATCCCTGACTACTGCTTAGGAGTTCTGGGAAGCTGAATCCCAGATTGCTATTGGGGATGAAGAGTATACATATCTTCAAACTTTGTTGACAAAATGCTTCTGCCGGGGATTATCTCTTGAATGTCAGCTATTATCTGGTTGGGTCCAGGCTTCACAATAATTTTTTGAAGATGAGGAAGTCAACAACTATCTGGTCAGATTCCAGGCTTCACGGTAACTTACTGGGGAAGAATAAATTAAATGTTATCTGGTCGGATTCTAGGCTTCGTAGAAAATTTCTTGAAATTGAACTGTTATCTGGTCGGATCCAGGCTTTGCAGATTTCTTGAAGTGGTAACTACTATCTGGTCGGGTCTGGGCTTCATAGTTTTTTTGAAAAGTTATACTATTATCTGGTCGAGTCCAGGCTTCATGGTGTCTTGCTGGGGATTGTATCTAGTTATTATCTGGTCAGGCTCCAGGCTTCATAATAACTTGCTTGAATAAACGAAGTTGAACTGATATCTGGTAGGATCCAGGCTTCACAGGTTTTGAGGTGGATGAAGTTAATTGCTATCTGGTCTGGTCCAGGCTTTACAATAACTTGTCTGAAGTGATAGAGTTGAAATGATATCTGGTCGGGTCTAGGATTTACAGTATCCGGTTTTGGAACTTAGTTGTTATCTGGTCGGATTCCAGGTTTCACAACAAACTTCTGAGGGGAATTTCTATCTGGTCGGATCCAGGCTTCACAATAACTTACTTAAAAAGATGAGGTTGAAAACTGATATCTGGTCGGATCCAGGCTTCACAGTAACTTTCTGGGATAGAGGCAAACTCTACTGGGGAAAAGAAGTTAAACCCTGGACTGGTTGAGTCCAGGTTCTTCAATATCTCGAAGAGTTAAACTATTATCTGGTCGGGTCCAGGTTTTATAGTATTTGAAAGTTGACTGTTATCTGGTCGAGTCCAGGCTTCGTGGTATTTTAAAGGTTACACTATTATCTGGTCGTATCCAGGCTCTATAAGGACTTGAGAAGTTGACTATTAGCTGGCCGGGTCCAGGATTCGTAGTAGCTTGAAAATTGTACTAATATCTAGTCAGGTCCAGGCTTCATAGTATCTTGTGGAGATAGTAAAGGTTTTGTTGATGACTTTACTGGGGATTAGGGGTTGTGGCCCTTTGATTTGTAATAGTCTGAAAGGTAAACTCAAGCTGGAAAGGATAGACTCAGCCGGGGAAGTCAGACTCAGCTGGGGAATATGGACTATGCCGGGGGAATTTTGCTGATTGTTAATTATTGATTGTTGTATGTTGTATGTTGGGGAAATAAACCATGTTGGGAAATAAACTATGTTGCTGAATACTTGATGAACTACTGACAAGGTGAGTTCTTTTAGGAAGAGATCCATAAGGCTTCTTCTTGTAGGATCAACTTAGCTGGGGAGAGAGTTGTCAAGAGATTGAGACTCTGGTTGGAAATCAACCTATGCAAAGAGACTTTGTAGGTAACTTTGTTTGAGGATTGGTTTATTGTATCCGTCCTTGTGGGGATAATGCTAATGAAATAATTTTGTGGGGATATTCCATATACATTAAAGAGATGCTTGTTGCTGCTTAGTAGGACACATGTGCCAAATAGTTTTAATTATGTTCATATGCATATTTTCGTTCAATTTTAGTCATTGGACAACTTTGCATTCAAAACAAAAACAAAAAGTTTACACTTTAAAGTATATTTGTATTGATATTTTGCCCATGAATAGGCATTTTTTGTATGAAGATCCTAGTGAGAGGAAATCATCTAAAGGAAAACAAAAATTTAAAACAAACACAAATAGCCATGTGGAAATGATCTCATTGCATTCCAACTCTACTATTGCCCCAATGTCTTTGAATGCCCCTTGTCATTGACAAAAGTTGATCTAATTGATCTTGGACTGTTTGAACTCAGACCTTGGTGTAGCAGTAGAAATGTTTAAGACTAAGCCATTGGATTGACTAGACTTGTACAAATCAAAATAAAAATCTCCACCGCGCTTTATTGTTTCCAAAGGAATTGGAAAAGAGTGAATAACCCAAAAAGAGGGGGAAAGATTCTAGGTAAGGTGGTTGGTTATGCAAAGGGAAGGTATTAGAACCCTAAACATCTACGGTACTCCGCAGGAACCTCTTTGTAAAATCTGTATATTTTGTCTATAAAATGTTGTATAAAAATAGATGGTGGAGGTGATAGAAGAAATACATTTTTTATGATTTTTTCACCCACCGCGGTTGCGAACCTTTAGTTCCTACATACCACCTTTCGTGCAATAGGGGATCAGGGTACACATAGTTCACCTTTCAAAAATTTTAAAACACAAATGTGTTGGTTAATTTTATGAGATAAGACATCATCATCATTGTCCGTGTGGAAAACATACTTACTACCCACAATCATGAGAAAGGAGAATTTTCATCATATCAAAGTGGAGGATATGACTTGGATTTTAAAATCAACAATGCCTCACTCAACACCTAAGTGGAAAATATCTCACTTCACTACATATTGTATAAGTATAGTTGTTTGCATCACTACATGGATTGACAAGAGTCTAATCTTTTGAGAAAAGTTTTTAAAGTAAAAAGCCAAAGTGGCAAAAATGGCTTGAAATGAGATTGATTGACTTTTGGTCTTCTCACAAAAAATGCCAAAATATTATTAATTTGATTGAATTTTATTTATGAGAATGTTTTAAAAATGCATGGACATAAGTCTAAGTTTATTTTGAAAGTGGTTCAAGTTTAAAAAACAAGAAGAGTTTTCAAAAGGAGGGAGAAGATTTTTGAAATTAAAGAAGATGGGAGGAGAATAAGGGACTATCCTACAGCATAAGGTAAAAGATAGGGATAAGAACCATCTAACTAACAAGAAGCCAATACTTGACATTATGAGTCAAGATGGAGCTCCCATTCTTTGGATTGAAACCAAGCAAGCAAAGATACTAGACCTCTTGAGGGAACCAAACTTCAAATGTATTAAGTCTTCATAGAAATTGGGCAGAGTAACGGCTGTATACGGGTGAATTCCATATTACAAATAAAGAATGTAATCACAATAACCTGCACACAAAACAAACAAACTACCCAATATCTTGAGGTAAACCTCAGGAACTCCAGACAAAATATCAATTAAGGTCATAAGATCTCCAACATAGACCAAGGTCTCTAATCCTATGTCCAAGAAGTCCAATACTCCATAATGCCAAGGATAGTAACCAAATAGTCCAAGTATCATTAAGGCTTTTTATGGTTTATGTTGATTATTAGGTGTCTTAGAAGAGAAAAGAAAAGCTCAAGTGAGAAAAGTAAAAATGACATGAAATGTAATGCTAAAAGTAAATGGTGCATAAAACATAAAAAATAAAAGGGCATAAAGTAAAAACAAATTAATAATTAGTGGTTAGTTGGATAACCATCTTGAGACTTGCATTTGGAACTCATTAGAGGATTGGTAGAACCAAAGCCTCCACACAACAAGTTGCATTTGCTTTTTGTCAAGTATATCATCCATTTGGAATACTCAAAAGTACCATTGAATGATCAATGATGTTTAAGTGATCCGCGTTGACCAAAAGTGTTGTAGATCCATTAGAGGATTGGTAGAACCAAAGCCTCCACACAATGAATCTCAAGGTTATTGGACCAAAGAGATCAAATCAACATACTTGGGGTTGAAAACATAGATTTGGGCCATGAATTATTTTTTATTTAAATCGGGATAAAATTTAGCGCTATGTTAAGCAATCGTAAGTGGACTTATGTAGAAGTCGCACCTATTTTGAGGTCGGTCAATAGCAATTTATGCACCATTTGTTTTGAGACATAATATAGAGATTATGCTCTAATAACACTTAGTGCAATGAGAAAGGGATGAGATGAAGAGGGGTGGGAGAGAATATACAAACCACATTTGAATTAAATTTAAATCAAACTATTATTAAAATCATTCATCCATTTTTGTGGAGTTAGACTCAACACCATAGATCCATTGATGTTAACAAAGTTCATGACCAAAAATTTAATCCAAGATCAGCCAGAAAATAATCACAAAATAATATTGTATTTAATATATACATAAAAAGGGTTTTAAAAATGTTTTAAAATAGAAATAAAAGAGAAAAATATCAACTATGTTTAAATTAATCAAGAAAATAAAAGTAAGACCATAGAAAAATCAGAAATGAACTAAAATGATTTTATAAAATTTTTGGTAAATTTTAAAGGTCAGAAACTATTTTTTAAAATTAAAAGAAATGAGTAAAATAAACCAAAAATGATAAAAAAACAACAAAGTCAGAAATAAAAAATAAACGAGGTCACCAATATTTGTCACAATACCATTGGATCATTCCATAGTTTTTTCAGATTTTAAAAATGCATAAAAGTATTTTTAAACAGTTAAAAAAATTCAAATAAAGTGAAAATTTATAAAAAATATCAAAACATAAAATAAAATTATGAAAAAATGAATATTAGAAAAAGAATAATCAAAAATATTTTTCATAATTTTTTCAGATTTTTTGGACTAAAAATAAATTTTCTTTGATTTTTTGAAGTTTGAAACAACTAAATATAAAAATCAGAAAATAAAATAAAAACAAAAAAAAATGTGGACCAATGGATGAGAGTCAGAACGCATTAGTAATCAAATCCAAGAGATCTGGCGTATTATGCATATCATGGTCATTAGTGAATAAAGCATATGATCATTAATTAAATCAGATTTAAAAAAAAATCAGACGGCGTGCCTTCATTGGTTGGAAGATGACACGTTGGTCATCTTCAACCTCCAGCCAACGTGAATTGCAGTCTCTCAAACTGTAAAATCAAAAGCTTAGACCTATTCCATTCACTTCTTCTCTTCAAGGAAAAGAAAACCACACCCTCGCAACAAATTTATATAAACTGTAACTCAAGCAATTTGGAAGGAATGTTTTGAAAAGGGATTTGAAATTTCATGGTCAAAACATGTTTCTAGATAAAGGTAAGTGTTGTGACTAGAACCAGGACAATGAGAGCATCACAATGATATCAAAGTTTTAAAGAATTGATGAAGGAATCTACCTATTGAAATTGAGTTGCAGAGCTCTGAAACTGGACTTCTATGGAGCAATATAGGGCACGATTCTTGAATGTAATTATATGGTTAGCTTCAGGGAAGATCAAGGAAGGTGAATTGAGGGGAAAATGGATTAAAAAAGGCTTGAGAATAGATTTAAATGTTGCAGAATTTTGAGTTATGAAACAAGTTTGGCAGGGTGATTCTGGCTATCCATGCTTGAGGAAATGAATGGTAGATGACCCTTTATTTATAGGGAATCAAATGGAATGTCAAAGCGTGTGAAATGGTGAAGTTTGGAGGGAAATTGTGTAAAGTTGCAAACAAGAAAAGTGTAACTTCTAATTTGATCAAAACTTACCCAAATGCGCGTTTTGTTGTGCTAATCAATACTGGAACTTCACTAAACATGTTTAGAGTTAAAAACGCGTGGAAAACTTGTGAGTAGAAGCCAAATCAAAGACTTCAAATTCTGACTTATGGAGAAATTTTAGTTCCAAGTTACCAAGTTCAATCAAAAGGCATTCTCAGCTCAAGGGGTCTTAAGGCATGATTCTTGATTCTTTAGAAAGATGAGGTTACAAGCTTTGCAATGGAAAAATAATGGAATCAAATGGATGTTTGATATGAAAGTTGCATTGAGTCAAAGTTGGGAAAAAGAAGTTGAATTTCCATACTTAGAAATATTTCAATTTTTCCTTCAAAAGTGACCTATAATGTTTTGCATCTAAACATGGGCTTCCACTTGAAAATTGCTCTTGACCAAAAAATATGGCATGAAATAGACCTCTTGAATGACATTTTGAAACTTGAACCATTCAAAATATCCAAAAATTGAGATAGTTATGAGTTGTTGAAGTTGGCAAAAAAATCATGAAATGACCTATAATCTTTTGTATCCTTAGGGAATCTTCCATCCATTTTCTCACTTTGCATATCAAAGAAGGAATAAATTTCACATCCTCAAGATCATTATGGAAAAATAATGGGATCAAGTTGATAAAAAAATGACCAAGTTATGATCATTTGAAGTCACACATGAGAAATTTGGAATTCATCTGGAGGACTTGTAATCTTTCTTTATCATCAAGTTTCTTCCACAAGAAAACTCATTAAAACTTTTGAAGTGATTTGTTGATAAACCTTTGAAGAGAAGGATGTTTTTGGAATCATTCAAAAATACCAAAAGATGAGCAATATATGCTTCTTTGAAGTTCAAAACCCTTGCTCCTAGATCAAGAAAATGTTTTGAGGAACTTTGACAATTTTGAACCACCTTCTTGTACCAACATAAATGTTTTGTAACTAGAAGTTATTGAGGATGAAAATGAGAACTCATAGCCACCAAAACCACTTCCATATGTTGAGAATTGAGAGAAATATGCATTTGTGACCAATGGGAACAAAGCCTTGTTCAAGCATGACAACTTCTTCAATCAAACCCTTGTACTTTTGAATCAAATTTGATAACCTTGAAATGTGGTGAACCAAAATAACCTGGCCATGCCATTTCTTCCTAAACAAATCCAATGGTGAGGTTTGAACTTCCCAAGCTTTATTGACTAGGGCATGGAAATAAACTCATGGACCCATGGAGCAACTTGCTAAATCTCATTGCCTTTACCTACATTAGTAACAAGCAAGACAAACCAACATTGCATTTTATTAATTACAAGAAAAAATTAAAAAAAAATTTTCATGACCACAAAAGGAAACAAGTCAAGGTTGTTGGTGATTCCTCAAAGAGCAAAGTTAAAGGTAGGGAGGAGAACCAAAAAGCCCTAATGTGACCTTGTTGTGATTGAATCAATATGGTATGATGAAGGGATCTTAGGGGCAAAAATTGGGTTACAACAGCTGCCCTTATTTAAGTTTCTTCTATCTGGAGATACAAAGGTTAAAAATCTTCGTGTCGACGCGATCGAATATACTTAAATATAAAACAAACCCTGTTTTTGGCCCTAAGATGCCATGAAATGCTTATGAATATGAGTGCACATGGACAACTCCAAAGGGACGCAAAACACCACTGGGGATGTAACAAAATAAGGAAACAAGAGAGGAACCCAACCAGGAAAATAAATCACTGGTGGATCAAAAGACCTGAATTAGAGAGGATGGTAAAATGGTCAAAGGATACACCAACTCCTACTAAAGGAAAAACTACCAACGTTCACTAAAGGTAGAAAGAGGAAAGAAATAACAACACCGACGTTCTGGCAGTGAGCTACCAACATTCACTGAAGGTAGAAGGAAAAGAAAAATCATAGCATCGTCGTTCATTGACGATGAACTACCAACGTTCGTTGAAGGTGGCCTACCAACTTTCACTGAAGGTAGAAAGAAAATATATCATATTTCCCAAAAATCATGACGTTTCACCTAGAACGGGTTTCAACTTCTTCTTTAACCTAGGAACTTTGCTTGGAAAGGGTAACATATAAGCTGTCTCAAATAAAGAGACTACCACTTGCAAAAATTTCACAATGAACTGTCTATGTGATATTAAAAGACTCGCCATCCACTGGAGTAACTTGACAACAAACTGAAAACTATCCACCCATAAAGAAGATAGCAAAAAAAAGTAACGTCGACTTTTACAGGGAAGTATAGGTTGCTCAAATAAAGAGGCCTGCTACTTGTTGTTGTAGGAAGATTTTAAGATGACTTTCTGGGGAATGAAGAATGACTTCCTTGGGAATGAAGAACATGTTCTTGCTGAGGCTATAAAAGTCTTCTTGTGCCAAAATAAATGCATATTTCCCAAACCAATGCTCGAAGCTTGCAAAAATCCAAAGCGATAATAATGCTAGGAACAAAGATTCAAACCAGAAATAAACTGGAGTGAAGAAGTCAACCAAAATGAATCCCTTGAGAAATAAACTCAAGAGGGAAACCCAGTCTATCCAGATAAAGAGCTGTACAGGAAGGCTAAAGCAAAAATCTTCCACGAGGGATAACTCAATGGTGAAATTGAAAGAATATATGTTTTCTGCTTAAGGCCAACACTCTATTGGATAGAGGACAACATAACTCTGAAAAACAAGGTAGTATGTCAACAAAATATTAATGAATGTGAATGAGAAGTGATCTGCCAAATTTAACTATGCATGATGTATGTATGAATGCATGAGTGTTATCATGTATATGCTGACAAAACAGACATATAACACTGGGAGTAACCAGGAAAAATTAACTCGGGCACAATCAACACTTGGCTAAATCACATCCAAGATAAACATCCCAGAAGAAAAATAAGAACCAATTAAGGAAACAAAGGCATACTGCATGGTTTAAATTTACTGGGGAGAAACATAATCTGGAAGCAAACAAATCAAAGCGAAAAAATAGTATAGATACAGGGATACAACATCCTTCTCCAGGCTTCACCAGGGAATATCACTCGGACTTCAATGGGGAAACAAATGTATTCAAATGTAACACTTCTACTGGGGACTGCAAAATCAATTTCTAGTAAAGAAGATGGACACCAAATCACCAAAACATTCACTGGGGAATTCATGCCCATTTTGAAAGAGGAAAACACACAAACTTTGTTAAGGAAAATAATGTCCCATTATCAAGACATTAAACAGGGATTTCGTGTTGACTTCATTGGGGAGGTTAACACCAAATTCTCAAAGGGAAAACCAAAATATGTTCTTCACTGGAGAAACCAGAGACCCGTGTTCTTCGAGAGTAATTATTGTACCAACTTCTCGGGGATACTGGAGCCACAAACCCAATACAGCGAAAACATCTTGAAAAAAAACTTTCCCGGGAAACAAAACTTCTTAAAACAACTGGAGTTCGTCCATTCCTGGGATCACCACTTTTGTTGTTTTCACTTGCGTCACAAATTTTAGAGTAAAAACAAATTGTAAATTATTTTTGAAAGTCACTTTTGTTTTTTAATCTTTTTTCTTTGAAAGTTATTATCAATAATAAATGGAGTCTTTGCAAGCTAAATAAAACAATAAATGGCGAATGGCGAGACTTCATGGATGATTACAATGTTCGGAAAATGGTAATGTATAATGGAAAAGATACATTGAGATACAATGACCACTATCTCCTCTAACAACTTTTGAAATCCTGAGCAGCAGCTTCCACTGAAGTATGATGAGGATCCGAGAAGATTGTTGCTTTAACGATCAAGTCCTGTCTAATGTAGTTACTTGCCAAGAAAGTCCCTAACTTTTGCTAAAGATGCCCTTGCGGGTTTTCAACTTAGCCGAAAATTTATTCTGTTTAAGTCTCTAATTTTTGCCTAGATCGCCCTTTCGGGTTTTCGACCTACCAAGACGCTCTTTTTTGCCTAAGCCTCCCTTTAGGGTTTTCGACTTAGCTAGCTATTCTTTTATTTCTTTAAGCGAAGTATTTCTTGACTACATCAACATTCATGCGACGTGGGAACTCCTAGCCATCCATAGTTTCAAGAATTAATGCACCACCAGAGAAGGCTTTCTTGACAACATATGGGCCTTCAAAATTTGGAGTCCACTTTCCCCTAGAATCAGCGTTAAAATACATGATCTTCCTAAGCACGAGGTCGCCTTCTTTGAATTCACGAGGTTTAACCTTCTTATCAAAATATTTCTTCATCCTTTTCTGATATAACTTTCCATGACACAAAGCTGCCATTCTCTTCTCTTCAATCAAATTAAATTGGTCAAACTTATTCTGGATCCATTCAGCCTCTGACAACTTGGTTTCCATTATCACACGTAAAGAGGGAATCTCAACCTCGATTGGGAGCACAACTTCCATTCCATACACAAGGGAGAACGAGGTTGCTCCTGTTGAAGTGCAGACAGATGTTCGATATCCATGCAAAGCAAAAGGGAGCATTTCATGCCAATCCTTATATGTAACAACCATTTTCTGGATAATCTTCTTGATATTCTTATTAGCAGCTTCAACAGCACCATTCATCTTCGGCCTGTACGAAGATGAGTTATGATGGGAAATCTTGAATTCTTCACACAGTTCGGTCATCCTCTTATTGTTCATATTCGAGCCATTATCGGTGATAATTCTGATCGGCACACCATATCGACATATAAGATTATTCTTAATGAAGCGTATAATCACCTGCTTAGTAACATTAGCATATGAAGCAACTTCCACCCATTTGGTGAAGTAATCAATTGCTACTAAGATGAAACAGTGTCCATTCGAAGCTTTGGGTTCTATCATCCCAATCATGTCAATACCCCACATAGAGAAAGGCCACGGGGAAGAAATAACATTGAGAAGTGTCGGAGGCACATGAAACTTGTCCGCATAAAGCTGGCATTTATGACACTTCTTTGCAAATTTGTAACAATCAGATTCCATTGTCAGCCAATAGTAACCTTCCCTTAGCATCTTTTTAGCCATCGAATGTCCGCTGGCATGAGTTCCAAATGAACCTTCATGAATCTCATGCATCAACATGTCTGCTTCATGTCTATCCACACATCTGAGCAGGACAATGTCATAGTTTCTCTTGTACAACACATTTTCACTGAGGAAGAAACTGCCAACCAATCTTCTCAATGTCTTTCTATCTTTCTTCGAAGCACTAATCAGGTATTCCTAAGTCTGAAGAAAATGATTGATATCATAATACCAAGATTTCTCATCTTCTACCTCTTCTATTGTAAACACATTAGCGGGCCTATCCAGTCGTTGAACCATAATTCGAGGTATATCATTCCAAACATTCACTTGATACATAGAAGCCAAAGTTGACAGAGAACCCGCCATTTGATTTTCATCTCTAGGAATGTGATGGAATTCAACTTTATTAAAGAAGGGTAACAACCTTCTAGCATAATCTTTATAAGGGATCAAGCCAGGGTGACGAGTATCCCACTCTCCTTTAATCAGATTTATTACCAAAGCTGAATCACCATATACATCTAGAATTATGATTCTGAGATCAATAGCTTCCTCGAGACCAATGATACAAGCCTCATATTCTGCCATATTATCAGTACAATCAAATGTCAACCTTGCAGTGAAAAGAATGTGCGATCCAAGTGGAGTGATAATCACAACACCAATTCCTTTACCATAAGCATTCACAGCTCCATCAAATATCATACTCCAACAAGATTCAGGATTAGGACCTTCCTCGGGAAATGGTTCATCACAATCTTTCACTTTCAGAAACATCACATCCTCATCGGGGAAATCATACTTCATAGACTGATAATCATCAACTGGTTGGTGAGCAAGATAATCTGCCAACACGCTGCTTTTAATGGCTTTTTGAGTGTGGTATTCGATATCATATTCAGACAACAACATCTTCCAGAGGGAAATTCTCCCAGTAAGAGCAGGCTTTTCAAAAATATACCTTATTGGATCTATTTTGCAGATCAACCAAGTGGTGTGATTCAACATATATTGTCGCAAATGTTTTGCCTCCCTAGGCTAGAGCATAACATGTCTTTTCCAGCATGGAATACCGCAACTCACAATCAGTAAACTTTTTACTGAGATAATAAATGGCATACTCTTTCTTCCCCGTTTCATCTTGTTGTCCCAGAATACAGCCCGTGGAATTATCTAACACTGTCAGATACATAATCAATGGTATTCCTTCAATAGGAGGGAGCAAGATAGGAGGTTCAAGCAAATATTCTTTTATACTTTCAAATTCCCCTTGGCAGTCATCCGTCCATACACAACCTTGATCTTTTTTCAACAACTTAAAGATCGGTTCACATGTTGTAGTCATGTGGGAAACGAATCTGGAAATATAATTCAAACGTCCGAGGAACCCTTTGACTTGCTTTTCAGTTCTCTGCGCTGGAATTTCTTGAATTGCTTTGACTTTATCGGGGTCAACTTCAATTCCTTTCTGGATAACAATGAAACCCAACAATTTCCCTGATCGAACACCGAAGGTACATTTATTTGGATTCAAGCAGAGACGATATTCCTTAAACGCTGAAACAACTTCAACAAATCTTCTACATGCCCTTCTTCAGTCTAGGATTTAGAAATCATATCATCAACATATACTTCGATTTACTTGTGCATCAGATCATGGAATAGGGTTGTCATAGCCCTCTGGTACGTTGCACCAGCGTTCTTCAACCCGAAGGGCATCACTCTGTAACAAAATGTTCCCCAGGGTGTGATAAACATTGTTTTTCCATGTCCTCTGGAGCCATTCTTATTTGATTATACCCCGAAAATCCGTCCATGAACGAGAATACTTTGAATTTTGTTGTGCTATCCACTAACATATCAATGTGTGGCAATGGAAAATCATCTTTTGGACTAGCTTTATTTAAACCTCTGTAATCTACGCACATGCAGACTTTTCCGTCTTATTTAGGTACTGGGACAATATTGGCAATCCATTGAGGATACACTGACGTCACAAGAAAACCAGCATTAATCTGCTTTAGAACCTCCTCTTTGATCTTCACTGCCATATTTGGGCGAGTTCTTCTCAACTTCTGTTTGATTGGCGGACACTCTGGCTTCAACGGAAAACAGTGCTCTACAAATATGTCTCTAGACCAGGCATATCTTGATAAGACCAAGCGAAAATATCCACATAATCTTTCAAAAACTCAATCAACCTGCTCATCACATCAGGATGCAACAATGCTCCAATCTTGACTTCTTTCGAATCTTCTTCTGAACCCAAATTGATTACTTCCAATGGCTCTTATATGGCTGAATAGCATTTTCCTCGCGCTCAAGCAACCGTGATACCTCTTTTGGAATCTCATCATAGTCTTCTTCTTCAGCCCCATACACAGGACACTCAAAGTTGGGAGAGGGTGTTGGGTCATTGTATTCAACGTGTTTTTTAATTAATCTGCACATGTGATTTATGATTGCATTTAGAAACTGACACATATAACAAGTGATCATGCATATTGAATTTCAGTTATTATTTATTATGAAAGGTTTTTTTCTTCTGATTACCATCTTCCAAGAAAAAGCAGAAAGTAAAGACACAATTTGGGAAACAAAGACAACTTTTATTATTGATTTTAAAAGTCACAGCAAACAGATGAGCCCTACATCATTAATACTTCCACCTTGGCCAGAGTGAAAGCTTTTCAAAAAGATTAAAGAATCAAATTACTTTGAAACATGTATGCAAGAGGGAACATCAATGGTGATCCAGTTCTGAACCCTAACTCCATGCGTCATGTAATTTGGCATTTCCGGCTCTGCTTCATCTTCCACAATGGCGTTAATCCTGGAAACAGTCGAATGAAGATAACCCCCACTACGGAAGATGTCTTGATACTTGCCTGCAGCAAACTTCAGCTTCATGCTCTTAACTTTGTCATTCTTCAAAGAGAACCCCAAGTCAGCTCTGGTCTTGTTTACAGGAGGATCCACAATCCGTCCCCAAACTTCACTATAACCCTTACGCATAACTTGTTGTGCATCCTTAAGAGAAACCATAGAATTCTCATTTCCTCTTATGTTGTCAATGGATAAAGCTTGGAACTGGGTTCCAACAACAACTTCATATGCCTCCACAATGCAGAAAGAGGACAAATGAGATATCAATAATGCTTGTTCTCCATTTATAATCACCACTTTTCCTTCACGTACAAACTTCAGCTTTTGGTGTAAAGTCAAAGTGACATCCCCTGCCTCATGTATCCACGACCTTCCTAGCAAATAGCTATAAGAAGGTACAATATCCATGACCTGGAAAGTAATTTGAAACAAATGTAGGCCTATATGAATAGGCAATTCCACTTCACCAATAGCAGATTTCCTTGATCCATCAAACGATTTCACAATAATTCCACTTGGGCGCATGGGCGTTCCTTAATATCTCAACTTCATAAGTGTGCTCCTCGGTATAACGTTCAATGCGGATCCATTATCAATCAGCACATTGGATAGTGAATCATTCTTGCAGTTCATAGAAATATGGAGGGCCAGGTTGTGATTCCTTCCTTCATCTGGTAATTCGTCATCGCAGAAACGCATGTTATTACATGATGTATTGTTCCCTACTACACTGCTGAATTTGGCTATAGGCATGTCACTTTCTACAAAAGCTTGATCCAATACCCTCATCAAAGATTCCCTGTGAGCAAAGGAGTTCATCAATAAAGCCAAGATAGATAAGGAGTCTGCAGTAACTGATCTACGATTTTGTAGTCGCTCATCTTGATTATCTTCAAAATATCATCCACTTCTTTCTCTAACGTAGGTCCACTAGATTCACCTGTAGCCTTCTTGGGTTCAACATTTTTAACAATTTTCTTTCCAGTGCTAACATCTCCATAAACCACTGGCGCAAATACATGACCGCTGCGGGTCATCCTGCTAGTCTCAGCAATATTTCCAACATCAGGCATCGGCTGGATGGGAACTTCCACACCATCATCTAAAATTGTAGTGTTATATTTGTAGGGTACAGTCTTATCTGACTTGTAGGGGACGGGACCCGACAAACTAATCACCAATGGAGTAATAGCCGGCTTGCTATGATACTCGACTTCAAAATGGGCAGGTGCACCAAAACAAGGCACAATAACGTTTACCCCTTCTTCAACATAATCAGTCATTATTGAGTCATCTCTGGAAAACAAATCCTCATATGAGGAGAAATACTCATCTGTAGAGGCATACTCCTCATCCGATCCTTCTTCAGCCAAACAAACCTCAATCATATCAACTTCATGGTAATCATCCCTTTGACTTGTAACCTTGATAGTTCCACTGTCCAACAACAACTGAACACCTTTCTTCCCGATTGAACATCCTCGGGAGTCTTGACAGCAAATTCGGCAAGATCCATACTGATGTTCCACCTGACCAGCCAAGTGATAGAAAGTAGCATGCAATTGCACAAGGTCTTCATTCATATACTCCACATAAAAAATTCTGAACTCTCCAGGACATCCAAAAACCATATTCACCTCCTCTTCATACTCTGCCCTAGGCCTGATTATGTGGATGAGGCCCTCATCCATCATCTCCTACAAATCAGCCTTTATCTTGTCGCAACCCTGTATGTCTGTACTACAAATAGCACAACCGGAATGGTCATCCGTATAGTAGCTAAATTCACAGAGGTCTGCATGCATTTTCACCAAATCTCCTCTAACCAAATAAATATCAAAAATCTCGAAGTCACCTAGACAACCGGCCACCATATTCACAGCATTTGTTCCTCCATGCTTGGGTAGAGGATTGTCTTTCACATTTGGACCCACATCCATGAAAGATAGAATACCGGACTTCACCAATTTATGTACTTCAGTCTTCAAAGGATAGCAATTCTCAACATTATGCCCTGGTGCTCCCTGATGAAAAGCACATGTTTGGTCTGCCTTGTAATACCAAGGCAAAGGTGATGGTACAACGGGAGGTGGTCGGGTCTGAACCAACTTCTTCTAAATCAATGTCGGCAATAACTCCGTCTAACTCATAGGAATAAGATCATAACTCTCCTTTCTCTGATTATTCATTTGATTCCCCTGTTGGGATGGTCTCTAATAAGCAACGGTGGTTGGAGCTACTCCAACAACTGGAGTAACTGAGGCGACTTGCTGATGACGCTGATAATTTTTTCTGGGAGTGTTAACCCTCCTCTCTTGCATAACAGCATTTGCATCCCCTTCTTCTTCTTGGTAAACCCATAAGATGGCTTCTCCGCACCTCCAGATCCTTCACTCTTTGTTAAACGACCCTCTCTTACAGCTTCCTCTAAACGGATACCCATGCCTACCATCTCAGTAAAGTCACTTGGCGCACTTGCTACCATCCTTTCATAGTAAAAAGCTCCCAGAGTCTTCAAGAAAATCTTAGTCATCTCCTTCTCTTCCATGGGAGGAATCACTTGGGCGGCTACCTCACGCCATCTCTGTGCATATTCTTTAAATGATTCCCTGTCTTTCTGAACCATGGCCATGAGTTGATCATGGTCAGGCGCCATGTCCATGTTATACTTGTATTGTCTGATAAATGCTTCTCCCAAGTCATTGAAAGTATGGATATTGACGCTGTCCAAACTCATATACCACTTCAGTGCAGCACCGGTCAAACTATCCTGAAAAAAGTGAATCAACAGACGTTGATCATCAGTGTGGGTAGACATTCTACTTACATACATTACCAGATGAGCACAAGGGCAAGTGTTTCCCTTGTACTTCTCAAACTCTAGGACCTTAAACTTTGCAGGTATCTTAACATTCTGGACCAAGCATAACTCATTCACATTTTGCCCTAATAACTCCTTTCTCCTGACGGCCTCCATCTCCCTCTGCATCTTGTCAAATTGCTTTTGAAAATTATCCATTATGTCTTAGAGACCCAAGTCTTGACTTGGTGGAGGAAAAGTACGACACACATCATCGTTAACAAACAGAACCATATTCACCGAAAGAGGTGCAGCAGGAGCAGAATGCACCACGGGAGGTGCATGAGTAACAATAGTCTGAACAATTGAATTATCTTAAGGACCAAGATTGAAACCTTCAGGTGAAAAGTTCTTTGGCATTCCCCATGGATAACCTTGAGGCATGTGATTCTGAATAATATATGCGGTAGCCGACACAGGAACATCCGGAGCTTCAGCAGTAGCCCTTGTTGGTTGAGGTTGAACACTCGGTGGCTAATTCTGAGTAGCCACCCGAGATTCCATTAGAGCAGTAAGATTGGCCATGCCGGCCTTCAAAGCAGAAACTTCCTCGCGCAACTCGTGATTCTCTTGTTCTAAGTTGTCCATCTTCCTTCTGAAATTATCCCGAGTGTTGTAGTGATGAGTCAGCTTGCTAAACGAAGTAAAGGCGCTTGGTAAGACACCTGGATATGCATAACAAATTCAAGAAATATGTGAAATATGATGCATGATATTCAATGCACATGATTTTGTTATTTAGTATTTCAAAGGATTTAAAGTTTATAGACATATTTCAAATATCAAAGTAATAACGCATTTGATAATACTGAAATTTTTTACAATAAAAGCTTCAAAATAGGTTACAAGTCTTAATGATCCCAAGTACAAGATGAAAATAAAGTCTAAAACCATAAGAAGCAAAGCTGATGGAGGTCACTCTATACGCTGTCGCTTCCTTGTAAGCCTGGCAATCTGAGCCTTCAACCTCTGATTTTCTTCCGCATACCTGGTGGCAACCTCCTTCCAATCAGCTGAATTAGGAAATGAGTAATCAACATCTGATTGAGGCTTATGAGAAAATAAGTTCCCTTGCCTCTCCATAGTCTCTACCGCTCGACTCTCAAGGATCTCAATCAAGTCATTTTTCTCCTTCAAGTCTGTTCTAAAGAAAATCTCTAAAGTTTGGCACTTGTTCTTCCAAGCATCCTTTTCCTGCTGCATCCTGACTAAAGCAAGTTGTAGCTCTTCTAGATCATCCAATAAGGGAGGAGTGGTTTTCACAAAGAAATCAGGCATAAGTGTTTCCCGAGAATACGACATCTTCAACTGAATAGCTCTCGTCTGGACCCACTGAAGATAAGGTTCCAAAGAAACAGCCCCTCTTGGTCCCAAATCTTTCCTACTCTTCTTATGAATGTGACGCCAGACCTTTGCAATCTGCTCCCTAGCTTCCCTATGGTCTTCTCCCTCCTTAATAAAGAAACTACTCAAATGAATACTATTTGGTTTATCCCTCATCAGATAATCAAGTTGTCATCGTGCAAGAACAGGGTTATAGTTAATTCCTCCCTTTGTACCAAGAAGAGGTACATTGGGGAAACTACCACAACTGTCAAAAATCTCTACATCCCGGTAAACTCGATGATACCAATCAATATTCGAGTGAGCAAGTGCCATGATCTTAGGAGCCCAACGGGTTTCCTTCCTGACATCCCAGAAAGCATCAGACTGAGGCATATGAGAGATAAACCATTGGTACAACAAAGGCGTGCAACAGATAATCATCCCTCCATGATAAGAACTCCGAAGATGAATGGAGTAATAAGCATCTCCCAACAATGTAGGAACTGGGTTTCCAATCACGAAGATCCTGGTAGCATTAATGTCAACAAACTTGTCCACATTAGGAGATAAGAACAATCCATAAGCAAGTAGAGAAAAGATGGCTTCAAAAGCAACTGTACTCTTCATCCTGGCAAAGTAGCGAGATTTCTCTAATAAGAACCGGGGGAGTAATCCTCTAATCCATCCTTTAATAGTCATATGGGCTTCCACCTCAGACTTCCCTAGATGGATCAAAGCAATAATCTCATGTGGATTTGGCTCACCCTCCAAACCAATAAAAGGAACACGATCAGTAACAGGTAAATCCAATAGATAAGAGTACTCCTCCAGTGTAGGCATCAACTGATAGTCAGGAAAAGTAAAGCAATGATACATCGTATCATAGAACTAGACCAAGGTCGATAGAATACTCTCCTTCATCTTAAGCTTCATAAGAGGAATGATGGATCCATACTTCTTCCAAAAATATGCAGAACACTCAATCTCGGGAATTAGACTGATCAACTCATCTATCTTGGGATCCTTGAAATTGTACTTCCCGGTCTTTCTTTTTCCAGAATCCATGGTTAAAAGGCACCTGAGATATTAACAAATGGTCAACTTTTAAGTCCCTTGAAATAAGATTTCTTCAAAAGATGCTTACGAGTACATGTATGCATGATGCAACAATCACACACAAGATCACACATATAGGGTTCATAGGTTCAACATCACGAGCATGAGGTTGAAGGTACTACCCATAAGGTGTTGGTCTAAAGGTTATCACCTTCCGAAAAAAGTTCTAGAGGTTCCCAGAGTCTACATCCTTCCTTCGGATATTACCAACTTCCCGATTAACTCGGTAATTAGTAATATTCTCAAGAAAAACCCGTCCGAGCATAGTATCACGTGACAAATATTTCCGGATTACTCCGTCATAGCTTCCTCACTACACCTAAAAGGCCAAGATGGGTTTGGTATTCTACGGTCCTCAGTTTCAGCAGGCTCCCAGGTCGAAAGTAGTACGTATTCCCGATTACTCAGTAAACGACACTACAGTGAAAGGGCCTCCACTGAGTGGGGGATCTCATGCCTCCTTTTTTGGGATTACTCCCTCAAATTCAACATGACTATACCACCGTCTTATCTTAAAGTTTTCCCAAGTCCGGGTATAGGACTTATAAGTAATCAACAAGTACCCTGAAAACCAGGAAAATCCAGACAAACATATATACAACATATAACACATAAAAAACAATAGCACATATACAAATATAAACAAGATAGGTTCAACCCACTTAGGGATGGACCAGCAAAAGGTCAATCTATCCCCAGTGAAGTCGCCATTTTTTTCTGTAGCGGTAGAAATGTTTAACACTAAGCCATTGGATTGACTAGACTTGTACAATTCAAAATAAAAATCGCCATCGTGCTTAATTGTTTCCAAAGGAATTGGAAAAGAGCGAATAACCCAAAAAGAGGGGGAAAGATTCAAGGTAAGGGGGTTGGTTATGCAAAGGGAAGGTATTAGCACCCTAAACATCTACGGTACTCCGTAGGAACCTCTTTGTAAAATCTGTATGTTTTGGCTATAAAATGTTGAATAAAAATAGATGGTGGAGGTGATAAAAGAAATACATTTTTTATGATTTTTGCACCCGCCGCGGTTGTGAACCTTTAGCGCCTACGTACCACCTTTCATGCAATAAAGGATCAGGGTACACGTAGTTCACCTTTCAAAATTTTTAAAACATAAATGTATTGGTTAATTTTATGAGATAAGACATCATCGTCATTGTTTGTGTGGAAAACATACTTACTACCCACAATCATGAGAAAGGAGAATTTGCATCATCTCAAAGTGGAGGATATGGCTTGGATTTTAAAATCAACAATTCCTCACTCAACACCTAAGTGGGAAATATCTCACTTCACTACATATTATAGAAGTATAGTTGTTTGCATCACTACATGGATTGACAAGAGTCCAATCTTTTGAGAAAAGTTTTTAAAGTAAAAAGCCAAAGTGGCAAAAATGGCTTGAAATGAGATTGATTGACTTTTAGTCTTCTCACAAAAAATTCCAAAGTATTATTAATTTGATTCATGTTTATTTATGAAAATGTTTTGAAAATGCATGGACATAAGTTCAAGTTTATTATGAAAGTGGTTCAAGTTTAAAAAACAAGAAGAGTTTTCAAAAGGAGGGAGAAGATTTTTGAAATTAAAGAAGATGGGAGGAGAAGAAGGGACTATCCTAAAGAATAAGGTAAAAGCTAGGGATAAGAACCATCTAACCAACAAGAAGCCAATACTTGACATTATGAGTCAAGATGGAGCTCCCATTCTTTGGAATGTAGCTAGTTGTTATCTGGTCGGGCTCCAGGCTTCATAATAACTTGCTTTAATAGACGAAGTTGAACTGATATCTGGTCGAATCCAGGCTTCACAGGTTTTGAGGTGGATGAAGTTAATTGCTATCTGGTCTGGTCCAGGCTTTACAATAACTTGTCTGAAGAGATATAGTTGAACTGATATCTGGTCGGGTCTAGGCTTTACAGTAACCTGCTTTGGAACTTAGTTGTTATTTGGTCGGATTCCAGGTTTCACAACAAACCTCTGAGGGGAATTTCTATCTGGTCGGATCCAGGCTTCACAATAACTTACTTGAAAAGATGAGGTTGAAAACTGATATCTGGTTAGATCCAGGCTTCACAGTAACTTGTTGGGATATAGGCAAACTCTACTAGGGAAAAGAAGTTAAACCCTGGTCTAGTTGAGTCCAAGTTCTTCAATATCTCGTAGAGTTAAACTATTATCTGTTCGGGTACAAGTTTCATAGTGTTTGAAAGTTGACAATTATCTGGTCGGGTACAGGATTCGTGGTATTTGAAAGGTTACACTATTATCTGGTCGTATCCAGGCTCTATAAGGACTTGAGAAGTTGACTATTAGCTGGTCGGGTCCAGGCTTCATAGTAGCTTGAAAATTGTACTAATATCTGGTCGGGTCCAGGCTTCATAGTATCTTATGGAGATAGTAAAGGTTTTGTTGATGACTTTACTGGGAATTAGGGGTTGTGGCCATTTGATTTGTAATAGTCTGAAAGGTGAACTCAAGCTGGAGAGCATAGACTCAGCCGGGGAAGACAGACTCAGCTGGGGAAGATGGACTATGCCGGGGGAATTTTGTTGATTATTGATTGTTGATTGTTGTATGTTGTATGTTGGGGAAATAAACCATGTTGTGAAATAAACTCTATTGATGAATACTTGATGAACTGTTGACAAGGTGAGTTCTTTTAGGAAGAGATCCACAAGGCTTCTTCTTGTAGGATAAACTTAGCTGGGGAGAGAGCTGTCAAGAGATTGAGACTTTGGTTGGAAATCAACCTATGCAAAGAGACTTCGTGGGTAACTTTGTTTAAGGATTGGTTTATTGTAGTCGTCCTTGTGGGGATAATGCTAATGAAATAAATCTGTGGGGATATTCCATATACTTTAAAGAGATACTTGCTGCTGCTTAGCAGGACACATGTGCCAAATAGTTTTAATTATGTTCATATGCATATGTTCGTTCAATTTTAGTCATTGGATAACTTTGCATTCAAAACAAAAATCGGAAGTTTACACTATAAGGTATATTTGTATTCATATTTTTCCCATGAATAGGCGTTTTTTGTACAAGGAGACGGAGATCCTAGTGAGAGGAAATCGTCTAAAGGAAAAAAAAAATTGAAAACAAACACAAATAGCCATGTGGAAATGATCTCATTACATTCCAACTCTACTATTGCCCCAATGTCTTCGAATGCCCCTTGCCGTTGACAGAAGTTGATCGGATTGATCTTGGACCGTTTGAACTCGAACCTTGGTGTAGCGGTAGAAATGTTTAAGACTAAGCCATTGGATTGACTAGACTTGTACAAATCAAAATCAAAATCTCCACCACGCTTTATTGTTTCCAAAGGAATGGGTAAAGAGCGAATAACCCAAAAAGAGGGGCAAAGATTCAAGGTAAGGGGGTTGGTTATGCAAAGGGAAGGTATTAGCACCCTAAACATCTACGGTATTCCGCAGGAACCTCTTTGTAAAATCTGTATATTTTGGCTATAAAATGTTTTATAAAAATAGATGGTTGAGGTGAGAAAAAAAATACATTTTTTTATGATTTTTGCACCCTCTGCGGTTGTGAACCTTTAGTGCCTACGTACCATCTTTCGTGCAATAGGGAATCAGGGTACACGTAGTTCACCTTTCAAAAAATTTAAAACAACAAATGTGTTGGTTAATTTTATGAGATAAGACATCATCGTCATTGTCCGTGTGGAAAACATACTTACTACCCACAATCATGAGAAATAAGAATTTGAATCATCTCAAAGTGGAGGATATGGTTCGAATTTTAAAATCAACAATGCCTCACTCAACACCTAAGTGGAAAATATATCACTTAACTACATATTATAGAAGTATTGTTGTTTGCATCACTACATGGATTGACAAGAGTCTAATCTTTTGAGAAAAGATTTTAAAGTAAAAAGCTAAAGTGGCAAAAATGGCTTGAAATGAGATTGATTGACTTTTAGTCTTCTCACAAAAAATTCCAAAGTATTATTAAGTTGATTGAATTTTATTTATGAAAATGTTTTGAAAATGCATGGACATAAGTCCATGTTTATTATGAAAGTGGTTCAAGTTTAAAAAACAAGAAGAGTTTTCAAAAGGAGGGAGAATATTTTTGAAATTAAAGAAGATGGGAGGAGAAAAAGGGACTATCCTAAAGCATAAGGTAAAATATAGGGATAAGAACCATCTAACCAACAAGAAGCCAATACTTGACATTATGAGTCAATATGGAGCTCCCATTCTTTGGATTGAAACCAAGCAAGCAAAGATACTAGACCTCTTGAGGGAACCAAACTTCAAATTTATTAAGTATTCACAAAAATTGGGCAGAGTAACGGCTGTATACGGGTGAATTTCAGATTACAAACAAAGAATATAATCACAATAACATGCATACAAAACAAACAAACAACCCAATGTCTTGAGGTAAACCTCAATAACTCCAGACAAAATATCAATTAAGGTTATAAGGTCTCCAACATAGGCCAAAGTCTCTAATCCTAAGTCCAAGAAGTCCAATACTCCATAATGCCAAGGATATTAACCAAATAGTCCAAGTATCATTAAGGCTTTTTATGGTTCATGTTGATTATTAGGTGTCTTAGAAAAGAAAAGAAAAGCTCACGTGAGAAAAGTAAAAATGACATGAAATGTAATGCTAAAAGTAAATGGTGCATAAAGCATAAAAAATAAAAGGGCATAAAGTAAAAACAAATTAATAATTAGTGGTTAGTTGGATGACCATCTTGAAACTTGCATTTGGAACTCATTAGAGGATTGGTATAACCAAAGTCTCCATACAACAAGTTGCATTTTCTTTTTGTGAAGTATATCATCCATTTGGAATCCTCAAAAGTACCATTTAATGATCAACGATGTTTAAGTGATCCGCATTGACCAAAAGTGTTGTAGATCCATTAGAGGATTGGCAGAACTAAAGCCTCCACACAATGAATCTCAAGGTTATTGGATCAAAAATATCAAATTCACATACTTGGGCTTGCAAACATAGGTTTGGGCCACAAATGATCATTTATTCGAATCAGGACAAAATTTAGCACTATGTTAAGCAATCTTAAGTGGACTTATGTAGAAGTCGCACCTATTTTGAGGTCGGTCAATAACAATCTATGCACCATTTGTTTTGAGACATAATATAGAGATTATGCTCCAATAACACTTAGTGCAATGAGAAAGGGATGAGATGAAGAGGGGTGAGAGAGAATATACAAACCACATTTGAATTAAATTTAAATTAAACTATTATTAAAATCATTCATCCATTTTTGTGGAGTTAGACTCAATACCATGGATCAAATGATGTTAACAAAGTTCATGACCAAAAATTTAATCCAAGATCATCCAGAAAATAATCACAAAATAATATTGCTTTTAATATATACATAAAAAAGGGTTTTAAAAATGTTTTAAAATATAAATAAAAGAGAAAAATATCAACTATGTTCAAATTAATCAAGAAAATAAAAGTAAGACCATAGAAAAATCAGAAATGAACTAAAATGATTTTATAAAATTTTTGGTAATTTTTAAAAGTCAGAAACTATTTTTTAAAATTAAAAGAAATGAGGAAAATAAACCAAAAATGATAAAAAATAAAAAAGTCAGAAATAAAAAATAAATGAGGTCACCAATATTTGTCACAATATCATTGGATCATTCATTAATTTTTTCAGAATTTAAAAATGCATAAAAGTATTTTTAAACATTTAAAACAATTCAAATAAAGTGAAAATTTATAAAAAATATCAAAACACAAAATAAAATTATGAAAAAATAAAGATCAGAAAGAGAATAATCAAAAATATTTTTCATAATTATTTCTGATTTTTTTGGACTAAATATGAATTTTCTATGATTCTTTGAAGTTTGAAACAATTAAATATAAAATTCAGAAAATAAAATAAAAACCAAAAAAATGTGGACCAATTGATGAGAGTCAAAATGCATTTGTAATCAAATCCAAGGGATCTGGCGTGCTGTGCTTATCATGGTCATTAGTGAATAAAACATAGGATCATTAATTAAATCAGATTTTCAATAAAGCAGATGGCGCGCCTTCATTGGTTGGAAGATGACACGTTGGTCATCTTCAACCTCCAGCCAACGTGAATTACAGGTCTCTCAAACTGTAAAATCAAAAGCTCAGACCTATGTCATTCGCTTCATCTCTTCAAGACGAAGACAACCACACCCTCGCGACAGATTTATATAAACTGTAACTCAAGCAATTTGGAAGGAAAGTTTTGAAAATGGATTTCAAATTTCATGGTCAAAACATGTTTCCAGATAAAGGTAAGTGTTGCGACTAGAACCAAGGTAATGATATCATCATAATGATTTCAAAGTTTTGAAGAATTGATGAAGGAATCTACCAATTGAAGTTGAGTTGTAGAACTCTGAAACTGGACTTCTATGGAGCAATATAGGGCACGATTCTTGAATGTAATTATATGGTTAGCTTCAGGGAAGATCAAGGAAGGTGAATTGAGATAAAAAATGGATTAAAAAGGCTTAAGAATAGATTTCAAAGTTGCAGAATTTTGAGTTATGGAACAAGTTTGGCAGGGTGATTCTGGCTATCCAAGCTTGAGGAAATGAATGGGGGATTACCCTCTATTTATAGGGAATCAGATGGAATTTCCAAGCGTGTGAAATCATGAAGTTTGGAGGGAGACCGTGTAAAGTTGCAAACAAGAAAAGTCTGACTTCTAATTTGATAAAAACTCATCCAAAACGCGCGTTTTGTTGTGCTAATCAATTTTGGAACTTTACTAACCATTTTTAGAGGAAAAAATGTGTGGAAAACCTGTGATTAGAAGCTAAAACAAAGACTTCAAATTCTGACTTATGGAGAAACTCCAGTTCCAAGTTACAAAGTTCAATCAATGGCATTCTCAGCTCAAGGGGTCTTAAGGAATGATTCTTGATGCTTTAGAAAGACGAGGTTACAAGCTTTGCAATGGAAAAAGATTGGAATCAAATGGATGTTTGAGCTGAAAGTTGCATTAAGTCAAAGTTGGAAAAAAAGTTGTTGACTTTCCATACTTAGAAATATTTCAATTTTTCCTTCAAAAGTGACCTCTAATGTTTTGCATCCAAACATGGCCTTCCAATTGGAAATTGCTCTTGACCAAAAGTTGAGAGAGTTATGAGTTGTTGAAGTTAGCAAAAAAGTCATGAAATGACCTATAATCTTTTGTATCCCTAGGGAATATTCCATCCATTTTCTCACTTTGCATATCAAAGAAGGCATAAAGTTCACATCCTCAAGATAATTATGGAAAAATAATGGGCTCAAGGTGATCAAAAATGACCAAGTTATGATCATTTGAAGTCACACATGAGAAATTTGGAATTCATCTGGAGGACTTGTAATCTTTCTTTATCATCAAGATTCTTCCACAAGAAAACTCATTAAAACTTTTGAAGTGATTTATTGATAACCCTTTGAAGAGAAGGATGTTTTTGGAATCATTAAAAAATACCAAAATATGAGCAATATATGCTTCTTTGAAGTTCAAAACCCTTGCTCCTAGATCAAGAAAATGTTTTGAGGAACTTTGACAATTTTGAACCACCTTCTTGTACCAACATAAATGTTTTGTAACTAGAAGTTGTTGAGGATGAAAATGAGAACTCATAGCCACCAAAACCACTTCCATATGTTGAGAATTGAGAGAAATATGCACTTGTGACCAATGGGAACAAAGCCTTGTTCAAGCATGACAACTTCTTCAATCAAACCCTTGTACTTTTGAATCAAATTTGATAACCTTGAAATGTGGTGAACAAAAATAACCTTTCCATGCCATTTCTTCCAAAATAAATACAATGGTGAGGTTTGAACTTCCCAAGCTTTATTGACTAGGGCATGGAAATAAACTCATGGACCCATGGAGCAACTTGCTAAATCTCATTGCCTTTACCAACATTAGTAACAAGCAAGACAAACCAACATTGCATTTTATTAATTAAAAGGAAAAATTAAGAAAAAATATTCATGACCACAAAAGGAAACAAGTCAAGGTGCTTGGTGATTCCTCAAAGAGCAAAGCTAAAGGTAGGGAGGAGAACCAAAAAGCCCTAATGTGACCTTGTTGTGATTGAATCAATATGGTATGATGAAGGGATCTTGAAGGGATCTATGTCATGGAAAAACAACTTCCATTCCATAGACTAAGGAAAAGGGAGTCTCCCTAATTGATGTTCTAGCTGAAGTGCGGTAGCCGTGAAGAGAAAACGGTAACATCTCATGCCAATCCTTGTAGGTCACTACCATCTTTTGCACAATCTTCTTAATGTTTTTGTTCGCCGCTTCGACTGCGCCATTCATTTTAGGTCTATAAGGAGAAGAATTGTGATGCTTGATTTTGAACTGAGTGAGAAGTTCGGTAATCATAGCATTGTTGAGGTTAGTCCCGTTGCCGGTGATGATCCTTTCGGGGATACCATAGCGGAAGATGAGGTTATGTTTGATGAATCTGGCTACCATGTTCTTTGTGATTGAGACAAATGAAGCGGCTTCGACCCATTTGGTGAAATAATCAATAGCGACCAGAATGAAGCGATGCCCATTGGAAGTCGTGGGCTTGATCTCTCCAATCATATTAATTCCCCACATTGGAAATGGCCACGGAGCGGTCATGACGTTCAGAGGGATAGGAGGAACATGGACCTTGTCAGCATAGATTTGGCATTTATGGAAAGTCCATGAATGTTGATGGCAATCTATGTCCATTATTGACCAATAGTAACCAGCTCTCAGGATATTCTTAGCCATAGTATGTCCGCTAGAGTGAGTCCCAAAGAGACCATCGTGCATGTCTTTCATAATTTCCTCTGCCTCCTTCTTGTCCACACACCGGAGTAGAGTAGAGTCATGGTTGTACTTGTACAATATTTTGTTACTTAGGAAGAATTTGGCTGAAAATCTTTGTAAGAACTTTCTGTCATTGATGGATGCTCCTTCAGGGTACTCTTGTGCTTCAAGGTATCTCTTCACCTCATGGTACCATGGATTTTTTGTATCAGTGTCAAGCTCATAGCAGTGTGCAGGTTCGTCGAATCTCTCAATTATAATCATATGAGCTTATTTGTCCCATATGACCTTGAACATTGAAGACATGGTGGCCAAAGCGTCAGCCAACTGATTTTCTTCCCTAGGGAAGTGTTCAAAGGTGATCTTTTCGAAGTAAGGAATCAGAGATAGCACAAGTTCCTTGTATGGGATGATATTAGGGTGCTTAGTGTCCCAATCTTCTTTTACTTGGCTAATCACTAGAGCGGAATCCCCAAGCACATTCAAATGCTTGATCCTTAAATCAATGGCAACTTTCAGACCCAAAATGCACGCTTCGTACTCAGCCATATTGTTCATGCAATTGAAGCATAATCTGGCAGTGAAAGGAGTGTGGCAACCTTCAAGGGAGATGATCACAACACCAATTTCGTTACCCAAATCATTGGAAGCCCCATCAAAGACCATAGTCCATCAGGATCCTTGTTCAGGTCCGACATACAGTTCAGGTTTTGCACAGTCAGTTATTAGCATGATGTTCTCATTCGGGAAGTCAAAGTTCATAGACTGATAATCATCGACAACTTGATGGGCCAAATGATCTGCTAATATACTTCCTTTGATGGCCTTTTATGTTGTGTATTGAATTTCGTACTCCGTCAAGATCATTTTCCATCTAGCTATCCGTCCGGAAAGAGCAGGTTTCTCGAAGATGTACTTGATTGGGTCAATCTTAGAAATAAACAGAGTGGTATGAGTCAACATATATTGTCTTAGCCGGCGAGCAGCCCATTCCAGAGCGCAGCAAGTTTTCTCGAGCAGTGAATATCTGGTTTCACAGTCGGTAAACTTTTTGCTCAGGTAATAAATAGCATTCTCTTTTTGGCCAGACTCATCATATTAGCCCAAAACACACCCCATAGAGTTCTCTAGTATTGTCAAGTACATGATCAGGGGTCTTCCTTCAGCTGGAAGCATGAGAATATGAGGTTCTTACAAATATTCTTTGATTTTGTCGAAGGCATCTTGGCATTCATCATTCCATCTGACTACTTGATCTTTTTTCAAGAGTTTGAATATAGACTCACAAGTCGCAGTCAAGTGAGATATGAAGCGGGCGATGTAGTTAAGATGACCCAAGAATCCTCTAACTTCCTTTTCAGAGTGGGGGACTGGAATTTCTTGGATGGCCTTCACCTTGGCAGGATCAACTTCAATGCCTTTATTACTGACAACAAAACCTAGAAGCTTTCCAGATTATATTCCAAATGTGCACTTGTTAGGGTTTAACCTCAACTTGTACTTTTTCAACCTTTCGAATAGCTTATACAGGTGATCCAGATGTTCCTCTTTAGTTTGTGACCTGGCAATCATATCATCCACATATACCTCTATTTCATGATGGATCATATCATGAAACAAATCTACCATAGCCCTTTGATATGTTTCCCCTGCATTCTTCAATCCGAACGATATGAACTTGTAGCAAAAGGTGCCCCATTGAGTAACGAAAGTGGTATTCTCCATGTCTTCGGGAGCCATCCTAAGTTTATTATAGCCTAAGAAGCCATCCATAAAGGAGAAGACTTTATGCTGAGCAGTATTATCGACCAAGACATTAATGTGAGGTAAAGGTAAATCGTCCTTGGGGTTTGCCCTATTTAGATCCCTATAGTCTACACACATGCGAACTTTTTCGTCTTTCTTTGGCAATGGAACCACATTTGCAACCCATTGGCGATAAGATGTGACAGTTAGGAATCCTGCATCAAATTGTTTCATCACTTCAGCTTTTATCTTTTCAAACATATCAGGCCTCATGTGACGAACATTTTGTTTGACAGGGGGACAATCTTCCTTTGTCGGCAGACGTGAACTACAATGTCGGTATCTAACCCTGGAATATCTTCATACAACCAAGCAAACACTTCCACATAATCATGCAACATCTGAACCAATCTGCTTTTAACACTGGTTTCTAGGTTAGTGTCGATCTTGACCTCTCTCTTGTCTGTCTCAGTACCTAGATTGATGACTTCAACTGACTCTTTGTGCGGCTGAATAGCTTTTTCCTCTTGTAATAGAAGTCTGGCTAGTTCTCCCGGTATTTCACAATCTTACTCGCCTTCGTCTTCGGCTTGGTTATTTGGACATTCGAAGTCATATTTGGAAATAGTAGATTCATTGGAAATGAGATCCAGAGTGGATGAGGACCTACAAGAGTGTGTGTGTGCATGTAAGACACATGGCTATTTTGGAAAATGTATTTGAAGAAAAAGAAAGACAATGAGCACAAATATTTGAATGCAAAAGAGTCCAATGGTTTGTATTGAATGATCATATGATAACATGAACATAAATAAAACCTTTGACAAATGGACCAAAGTGCCCTGGGCTAGGCACATGGCTTAAAAGTCATTGTTAAATATTACAGACAAAATGTTCTTGAATTAATAAGAAAGCAAAAAAAAAACAAGTGATTACTCCTCAATGAAGGAGATGGGGACGAAGTACTTTTCTTTCCAATTGTTGAGTTCCATTGTAGTAGGATACAATCAATCTTCAAATGCACACTCATCATCAGAATCACCTACAGCGTTGACTTCCTAGCTTCCAATACAGATAGGGGGCTTCCCTGCACGAGCGCGCGTCACTTCCTTCTGAGCCTTGACGGTGAAACCCAAACCAAATTTGTCTGTTTTGAATGGGATCTCGAGGAGTTTCCCCCAAGTAACACAACTTCCTTCTTCAACTGCAGCACAAGCATCTTTAAACGAAACCATCTTTGGTACGACCTTACCGGCTTTGGACATATCAGAGGAACATTTTGTAGCAGCAACCGTTGGTGGCACAACTTCTAATGCTTGACACAGGGTCTCTATAAACTCTCCATCCATCTCCACATATTTGAAAGAGTTGAGGTGGCTTACCATGAACTCCTCCTCACGACAGACAGTGACAATTCTTCCTTTGACTGGATACTTGAGCTTTTTATGAAGAGTTAAGGTTACTGCCCCAGCTCTATGGATCCAAGGGCGACCCAACAAACAAGAGTAGGTAGGACAGATATCCATGATGTAAAAGGTAGAGTTGGAAATTTGTGAGCCTACCTTGATTGGGAGATCCACTTCTCCATGAACTGTCCTTTTTGACTCGTCGAAAGCCCTCACAATGATATCACTTGGTTTCAAAACTAAACCTTCACAATACAAATGGGCCAACGTCCCCTTGGGTAGCATGTTTAAAGAAGACCTAGTGTCGACCAGAACATGCGCTAAGGTAGTCCCCTTGCACTCGACAGAAACATGCAGAACTTTATTATGGTTCTTCCCAAGTTGTGTCAGATCCGCATCCGAGAACCCTAAACCATTATCGGCCGTCAAGCTTGCCACGCAATTCTTAAACTGGCCAGTTGTGGTCTCATGAGGGACATGAGCCTTCTTCAAGAATTTGATTAATGTCCGAGCATGAGCATCGAAATAGAGTAGCAAAGACAACATAGAAATCTTGGAAGGGGTTTTCCCCAACTGCTCCATGATCTTGAAATCGCTCCTTTTTATGATTTTTAAGATCTCATCCATTTCATTAGTGGAAGGTTCTCCATCAACAATGTCCTTTGTAGGTATTTCCGTCTCAACAGGATCCACTACCTTCTCCTTTCCCTTGTATCAGTACTTGGCTTAGCAGCAATGATGTGAATAGGAGCCTTTGTAACAACTGGTGGTGAGATGTTGGGTGAAAAGATTCTCCCAGTTCTGGTTACCTTGCTTGAGCCAGTTATGTTACCAACGTCATCAGCTTTGTCTTCTTCAATCCAAGAGTCTTGTTTTATCCCATGGTAAAACACATCAGCACCATAGTTCCAATGCACTTCTTTGTTAGAAGAGTAACGAATTGGTCCAAGATTGGTAATTATTAGGGGAGCAACAGTTGGTTCATTTGAAATCCTGATAGGACCTTTGGAGGAGATCCTAAAAGGCTTGTTTGAGATGGTTATAATGGAGAGATCTTCACATTTATTAGTTAAACTTTTGGCAAGCGGAGTCTTCTAAAATAGGATCTTGTGGCTATCCATCAGGCGTTGAATGCCTTACTTCAACCCTTCGCATCCATTGAGTTATTCGGCATAGCAAACACATTCCTTTACACATCCAGGGAAGATCCTGGCTTTAAACAGATTCTTTTTGATGATGTTCAATGGAGTAGTCAAGTCTTCGACAAAGAAACAAAAATTGTATCTTCAACAATATTGACACCCTTTTCATGGTTTGGCATGGGTGCGGTGATTACATTCGGAGTTGGAGGAGGATCAAATTCAATGGTCTTGTTATCGATCAAGTCCTGAATTTTATTTTTCAGTTCCCAACATTGGTTAGTCTCATGCCCGGGACTACTTGAATGGTATGCACATTTAGCGTTTGGATTGTACTTTGGTGAAGAGGTATCGGGATTGGCCGGAGGATCACGCAATGTCATCAAATTATCCTTTAGCAAGTGTTATAAGGCTTGGGATAGTGACATGCCTATCCTTGTGAATTGTTGTCTCGGAGTCTCAAACTGTTAGTGATTAGTAGATGGTCTTTGAGCAGGAGTTGGATTGGAAATTCAGACAACATTAACAGACTGACAGTCATCCTTCTTGGTACGGGCCCTTTCCCCATACACAACATTGATTTCTTTCTTTGCAGCAAATGGTTTCTTTATAGGATTGGAATTGGAGGAAGATGCCATGGGAATCTTCCCGCTTTTGATGCCGCTTTCAACCATTTCACCTTAAGATCAGCTCGGTGAAACCGGAATAAGAACAACCAACCAACAAGTTAAAGAATGGACCAGATAAAGTGCCCATAAACATGTCATTGTGCTCCCTATCAGTCAAAGGTGGTTGAACCCTACTGGCAAGGTCTCCCCACTTTTGTGCGTATTCTTTGAATCCTTCGTTCTTCCCCATTGTCATGTCTTGCAACTGAACTCTTATCGGTGCCAAGTCGGCATTATACTGGTACTGGTGGTAGAAAGTGGCGGCTAAGTCTTCCCATGTATTTATATGGGAACCATCCAACTGGTAGAACCACTCTAGTTGTGTTTCGACCAAGCTTTCTTGAAAAAAGTGAACCCAGAGTTTCTTATCAGTGGTGTGCGGCTGTATCTTGCACATATAAGATTTCAGATGAAGTTTTGGATAAGAAACTCCATCGTACTTTGCAAAGACTGGTATCTTGAGTTTGTGGGGAATGAAAACCCCATAGATCAAACTCAAATCATCAAAATCTAAACCGGGGACGGCTTGGATCTCAACGGCCTTCAATCCGTCTTCTAACTGCTCGTACTTGACATCAGCGGGAGGATACTGCTCGTCAAAATAATAATCATCATCAGACACTTGATCATTAATACACCCAGCCTGGGTACTCCTAGCCTCTCCAATCTGATTCTCGTCTTCCTCAGATGAGTCTTCCACTACTGGGATCTGACGGGCCGACTCTTTAAACCTTCTACCCATGTTGACCAGGGCCTTCTTCTTGGGTTTATTTTTAGCTGCCGGCAATGCCATCATATCTTGTTGCCCCTTGTCTAGGGCCAGTAGAGTCTCCTGGAACTGAGAGTTTTGTGCCTAAAGGTCCTTCATTGTTTTCTCTAGATCCATCTTGCTGAAATAAACAACAGAAAGATAAGGAAGCCTGTCATGGAAAACCTGTTATGTTATGATGCATGGAAGATGTGTATGCAAATGATTTCAAGGATTTATGAAATTTAAATTTGTATAGATAAAGCATGAACAAACTTAAAATTTAATTAATTAGTTCAAAATGACTACAACATGCCTCTTGGGCTTATAAAATAAACATCTAAGATAAAACGACCGAACGCATCCTCTTCGACGCAAGGTAGGCGTTCACGTTTTGCTCTTCCTGCAGCTGCTTTGTAAGCTCCAAGACCCTTTTCTCACTAGCATAGAATTGAGCTTCAAATGTATCTCGTTCCTCCTTTAGCTGAATCCAACTCTTTTGCAAGTCTTCAAAAGAAGTAGGCGTGTTGGGATGGAGGACAACGTACGTGACATCTCCTTCAACCACAAGTTCCACGATAACAGGTAAGATAGATGGACAAGGTATCACAAGTTTCTAAGCACGAGCTTGCACCCACCTAAGGTAAGGTTCAAGGGGAATGGAATTCTTGTGTCCCAGTTTCTTACTATCCACTTTGTTTACCATCCTCCAAGCTCGTATAAACCTCAGACGGTAGCTTTGATCGTCACTCTCGTAGTCGAATACCACTCCTTGGATGAGCATCTCATGAGGACCATCCATTCGGGCATAACCAAAATGTTGTGAGGCTAAGAAAGAGTTATAAGTGATACCTCCCCTAATACCAAGCAAAGGGACATTAGAGAATTCTCCACAACGGTCGATGATAGTAACGTTCTTTAAGGATCGAGAACACCAATGAATATCTGAATGTCTGAGCGTCATCAACCTATGGGACCACCTCAAACCTTGCTCGTTCTTTAACACAGACCGGGGAAGATGCGAAATAAACCATCTAGCCAAGAGAGGAGTACAACACATGAGGATCCCTCTCTTCCTCATAGTGCGAGAGTGAAAAGAATGTAGGATATCTCCCAATAAAGTAGGCACCGGATTGCGAGACATGAAGATTTTGACAGCATTTACATCTATAAGTTGGTCAGGGTTTGGAAACAAAACCATCCCATAGATGAGAAGGGCCGAGATTTCTTCAAAAGCTTGTAAGTCCAAAGAGTTCCAACAATCTTGAGCTTTCTCAAACAAGAACTTGGCTAAGAACCCTTTGACACCGCTCCTTGTTTCCCAATTAGTCGTGACATCATATTGTTACAATTGTAGTGCTCGGGAAATCTCTTCAGGCTTTGGATCTCTTTCTGTACCGTTGAAGGGTAGTTGATTGAGAATGGGAATCCTGAAGAGTTGGGAGAATTCTTCCAAAGTAGGTACAAGTTGATAATCGAGAAAAATGAAGCAATGGTGTAGAGGATCAAAGAACTGGAAAAGCACCTTCATCATATTCTCATCAATGCTTGAGGTAACCAAGTTTAGGAGACAACCATGTCTTTCAGTGAATGAAGAGTTCTCAGGGACCCTTGATTCTAACTCTTTGAGTTCAGAAGGAATTCTTACGATATTGACTTGGATAGTATTCTTGTGGATAAAATCCATGTCCTACAAAATAGAACAAAGATAAATCCCAATAATCCTTGAAATGGTTAATGAGAATGAGTATGATGTTATGATGTTTATGAGGTTATGTACAAATAAACATATACAAACAAGGAAAACAAGTCCTCAGGATTAGGCTTGCATGAAGTCTTATAGGTAAGTACCCTCTTGAAGTTTAGTTGGCTCAAAGACAAGGCCCACTGCTTGGAGGCCCATGCGCGCCTGTTTCATACAACAAAAAATGAAATAAATGTAAAAAAGGGCAAAAAAGTATCGCTGGGGTTCGAACCCATGACCTCCTAATACGCACGCGCCTCTTGTACCACTGGGGTGGTCTGTTTCATCCGTCAGTTATACAATAATCAATAAACTTAAAATAAACTAAGTTCATGTTATAGCTTCATCTTCAACCTCCAGACTGAATATCTGCAACTTCATCATTTCTCATCCATTTGCAAAAATGTAAACATCAAACTTGTTCCAAAATTCACAACGATTCCAAAAATGTAAATTACTAAAACTATAAATTAAAGATGAGCATGAATTTTGAATGGTACCAAATTCTGACCTAACTTTTTCAGAAAGTTCAAACTTAAAATTCTCACTACTCAAGCAATATAAATGAAATCTATGGACATGTACAGTTTCAGGGCAATGATATCTACATTTTATCTTGACAAATGCAGGCTTAACAATGCCTAAATGAAAAGATAGAAGTTCAGAAAAGATACCTGAAAACTGGAAATTGTGAAATGCAAATGAGCTTGATTAAAGGTGCTGCAAGATCAGGTTAGCTTCCACAAGTTCCCAGGAAGCTAATGCAATGATTAACTTGAGCAATGGATGGTTGGAATGGCCTGGAGAAGTCAAGGTACAAGCTTCAATTTTTGAAAATGGAGGATGATGAAGATGGAGTTACAGAAGTGTAGCAGGGTGTGGGATTATTTATGTATGATGTTTAGAAGCTTTAGGAACCAAAAGGCCAAGAAACGCACGAGTAGATTTGAAGATTGGGTTCAAAACTCAGAAATGACAATTTTTGAGGTGTTCTTGGTGATTCTCTGTTTTAGGGTGATTCGGGAATTAAGCATTATCCCTTTAGCTTGCAAATAGTGCATGTATTTATAGGCAAGAGGTTTCAAGTGTTACAACAACTCAGAATTTTTTCTCAAGTTGTGGCAACTTTTCTTGTTTTTGAAGTAAACATGACAAACATCTTCCCAAGGCTTGTACCATGATATCTAGAGTGGTTGCAAACTTTAAACATGTTCTTATAACTTTGTAGAGGAAGCTTGTGCAGGAGGAATAAGTTAGAGGCTCAATGCAAGTTGACTTTGTGATTAAAGTCAATTTTCAAGAATGGCAATGTTGCTTTCTTCCAAAAATGGATGAATCTTTTTGACAATGGCTCTAATGCTCGGATCATGGCTCTAGAAATTGTGTAAAACATTAGTTATGGAGTGAAAAACAATTTTGAGGCCTGCAAAGCAAATATTATGCAGCCTAGCATGGATTTGGTTCATGTTCATCCTAAAAATCTGCCTTGTAAAATAAGAATGGAACCCTAATTTCTTGCCTTCGATTCTCCTTGCTCAAGTATGATCTTAATGAGTTCTTGGACATTTTGGAAAGCTTTTAACATCCTATACAACCTCTATGTTTGACATTTTCGAATATTCATCTTGGAACTAGGTGAAAAATTGCCATGAAGTTAGGTAAAAATCCCGCCTAAACTAGGGCAAAATTTCACTAAGTCTTCAAGTTTCATGAACATGTATTCACAAAATCATAACTTGAAATCCAAGCATTTCTAGAAAAAGTTCGCTCTACAATGTTTTAGATCTCATTGAGATCTACAACTTTCATGTTGGAAGTTTCCTTTGAATCATCTTGCATCATGGTGTAAATTTGGCTCAAAGTTGTGAAAAAAATGTGAATTTCCAACACTTAGAAAAAAAGTTCTAAGTTTAGAAATTTTGACTTTTCAAAATGAAATCTTGAGTTTTTGATTTCTTGATGTACAAGTTTCACACTTTGACATTTCTTGATGAATTGTAATCTTTGAGAAATGTTTTGAGCCATGCCATTAGGTGAAAATGATGCATTTGACTCCTTGAGATAATAACTTAAACCAATAAATCATTTGCTAGGTCAAAAATCAAAGATTGCACATTCCCAATAAAAACCCTAATTTTGACCATTTTGCCCTTTTGATGTTCTGATCAAATTTCTTGAGGAATTATGATCCAAACTTGATAAAATGACATATATTAGTTCATGACATTGATATGGATAAAAAATGATGAAGTTTGACTGTAAATTGACCACCTTTGACTTTTTCCCCAATACATATGATTTTAGGTCAACTGATCAATTGACTGAGCAAAAATGTGATTGAAAACTTGAAACTTGACATGAGCAATCTTGAGGGTCCAAAATGATCCATGAAAGTCATATGGAGCGTTAAAAGTTCATTTGTCCTTGTGCAAACTCAAACCCTAATTTGAGTCATCAGTGTTGAGGAAATGTCTTGAGATGATCAAACCTTGAGAAATGAGAGGGAAAATTTTGGGGTACAACAATGTCCCTCGAAACAGGGACGCTTTAGGAAATGCCCGTAAATCAAAGATCATAGTCCCTCGATGATCCTACAATGTTGCCTTTCGGTAAATGATCTAGTCCCTAGACAAAATTGCTAAAGCGTCTCCACATGTTTCCTTTATGACTGTACATCCCTTCGATTGTCCCTCAACATCCAACGATAGGGCTACCTACTCACTCATAGTAGATAACAATGTCTAAAGGATAGGAGGAAAAGAACAAAACTTTCGAGTATAAGTAGATAGTTCCTAGATGCTATGCTCAAAACAATTTTTTTTTCACATACACAAAACACTTTCAAAAACATTTTCAAAAAAATGCTTTATCAACACTCTTGAGGACTGATACAAGAGTTATCATAAAGAAAACTGCCGCACTAAGGCATTTCAAAAATACTTTTCAAAAATACATGAAAGCACAAGGTATTTCAAAAATCAGCTAAGCATCTAAGAGCCCGTAGAAAACTACGGATGGAAAGGATGCTAACACCTTCCCTTTCCATAATCTACCCCCCTTACTCAGAAAATTCTCGAAAAGATCTTTTTATGTTCTTTTCACCCTTTACTTAATTTGGATAAAAGAAAAGTCGATGGCGAATCTTGCTTACCACAACATTTGCAAACAAAAATGCAAAACTAATACAACAGTCGATTCTGCCACTGTATCACAGTCCTCATTAGATTCAAGAGAAAGTAGGTGAAGTGACTTATCAGATTCATTTGCCGCTATGACTTGCTAATCTCCATGATGTGTTCCATGTGTCTCAATCAAGGAGATACATTGTGGATTCGTCTCATGTTGTCCAAATAGATGATGTGCAAGTAAGAGATAATTTGATTGTTGAGACATCACCTATGTAGATAGAGGATAGAGAAGTGAATCCACTCCTAGGTAAAGAGATCGCTTTGGTAAAAGTGGTTTGGGGAGGACCAACAAATGGTAGTCTGACTTAGGAGCTTGAGAGTCAGCTGAAGGATTTGTATCCTAAGTTGTTCATTTGAGGTAATTTTCGAGGACAAAAATCTTTTAAGTGGGGGAGAGTTATAACATCCCGATTTTTATTTGCTACTTTATTAATTATTTATTTATTTAATTATTATGTGGTATGATAATTATTTAATTATTTAATTATGTGGTTATGTGTTGATTGGATTATTTGGGTTATTAAGTGTAATAAATAATAGAAATAACTAGTTGGGCCTAATTATGAGAAATAGATGTAATGAGGAGGGTGTGAGTTGTTAGAACAAGATTTGGTTCTGCAATACTATCTCTATGTTTTGATGATAACAAATGAGTATGTTTGTATGTACAATTTTGATACTCTAATCATTCTTATTTGTAAGTATTTAGCAAACAGGTTCTGCTTGTGATGGATGGCGTGGCCAAGACATTAGAAGAGAATTAGTTCCGCTTTTGTGCTACACAAGTTCTGATGAACAGTAGAAAGACACTCAAGAAGACTCTGAAGTGTAGGCTCTGATGTGAAGTCTAAATAAACCAGTTAGAAGATCTGAAGACAGAAGTTTCTACTTAAGTCCAGATGCTAAACACTCATGTTTTTTAATACAACATGTTATAAAGAAACCAGTCAGAAGATCTGAAGACAGGAGTTTCTACTTAAGTCTAGATGCTAAAGACTCATGTTTTTGAAGATAAATAGTTCTCAAGACCAAGTGCTAAAGATTCTGATATACGAAGTTCTAAAGACTCTGAAGACTTGAAGTTCTAAAAACTCATGGTTCTAAGAAAAGGGTTCTAAAGACCAAGTGCTAAAGACTCTGAAGACAGAAGTTCTAAAGACTCTATAAAATTGAAGTTCTGAAGACCCAAAATTCTAAGAAAAGGTTCACATGGCTAAGTGCTAAAGACTCTGAAGACGCAGTTCTGAAGACTCTGAAGACTTGAAGTTATGATGACCTTGTGTTATGTTCTCGCTTCTAAACTCATGCTCACAAAAGCCTCTGAAGTGCATAAGGAAAGAAGATAATGTTAACGTGGTACAAATAATACATGGTACAATCAACATTTCATTCCACTACCATGAAAGGACGGACGCGTTGCACAATCTTGTCCCTCACGTGATTGCTCAAGCTGCCAATGTTTCTGTAAATCCCAAGAGTACCCCTCAATGGATATATTATTTTATTGGCTATATAAAGGCTTGAAGACTAAGAGAGAAAGTGACGAATTTTTACTGAATATTTACGCAAAGCATTGGTTATAGCTTTCACATTTTTAGTCTATTGTTCTTAAAATAGTTTACATATTCAACTTGTATAGAAGAAATATTATTGTAAAAAAAAATTGTATTCAAACAGTTGTTTAATTTCCTTAAGGGACCAGTTAGGTCTGTATCCTTAAGATGTATAGGACTAGTGTTAGAAGTTTGATTTTCCTTAAGGGACGAATTAGGTATGTATCCTTAAGAAGTCTAGGACTTGTGTGTCTTAGAGGTTATTAGTCACTTGCGGATAGCTTGTGCGTTGTAATAATCAATTGGATTATTGGATTAAGTCCTCGAGTGAGGGAGGCGAAATGACCTTGGCTGATGGACTAGACTAGCTTGATAGTTTTCAAGTGAACTAGTATAAACATTTTGTGTTCTTTACTTCCTGTTCTTAAATATTGTTATTATCAAGAGTGAAGAAAAAGTATTTTAATTAAAGGGGAATATTTTTCAAAGAAATTTTTTGATTTAAAACCCAATTTAAACCCTCCCTTTCTTGTATTTTTCACACCTTTAATTGGCATCAGAGCTCCGGGTATGAGGATGTGATGCAGTGGGAGAACTGACTTGAGGTTTTGCGTTTGTGTTTGCAAATGTTGCGGTTTAGCAAGATTTACCACCGAATTTTATTTTATCCAAAAGGAAAGGTAAAAAAGCATAGGAAAGACCTTTGAGATTGTTTTTGGGTTCGGGGGGTAGATTATGAAAAGGGAAGGTGCTAGCACCCTTTCATCCATGGTTTTCCATGGGCTCTTAGTTAATTGTTTTAGATCACTTGCTTTTTCTTTTCAATTGTTTGAAATGGTGCTTTGTGTGGTTTTGAAAAGAGGCCTTTGTTTAGGCAATCTTTGTAATGATTCTTGTTTGTAAGAATGTATACAAAGATGTTTGACTTTTGAAAAATGTTTCAATGTTTGGAAAGTTGTTTGGAAATGTTTTGAAATTGTGTGTGTGTTTGTTTGAAAATAGCAAGGATTATTTGAAAGAGATCAAGTAACTAGGAGCTATCTACCCTATTCAAAAGTCTTTCTTGCACATTTTTATTCCTTTGACATTGTTGTTTTACCATTTCATTTGCTAAACAACCCTATCTTTGGATGTCAAACGGGACAGGCGTGGGTCATCGTATGACCATGATAGCAATGGTGCCAAGTATCTTAGCAAGTTTTTGAGGGACTAAGATCATTTGTTTTAGGCAACTTTTGATAGCGTCATCGAGGGACTATGATCTTTTGTTTTGTTTGATTTTGCCAAGATACCTAGTATGCATACCATGGCCATGTTTTAAGGCAACCAAGTGGATGAAACCCTAGAGGTGCCTATGTGAAAAGTGTTGTCATTTTTCATGCATCTTTGTCTTGAATTAGGTCATGCTATTTTTTTTGATTTTGTCTTATCATACAAACCCTAATTTTTACTAAACATGCATATAATGCGATAAATTGCGTAATGTAAATCTAAACTATTACAACAATATTATGGGGAGGGGGATACAAGTTTTGAATGGGGGGGTATTGCTCAAAATTAAACCCTAATTCACTATTACAACCCGATTGAATTTATTGTACAATAAATAAATAAATAAGTATTTAAATATGCAATAAAATGTAAATATGCAAAAATGGTTTTTGTAATTATTTAATGTATGATAAAATAACATTATCTAAGTCCTAAAATAAGAAAAAAAATATTGTGATTATTTTTGAAAGGGTGAAAAACCCTTGTTTTGATTAAAGGAAAATATATTCTATATTATTCATTTATATACAAGAAAAATAATAATAATATTATGTATAAATATTAAAATTAAAATATGCGAGAAAATAATATTTTATGTGTATAATATAATAAAATAAAATATTTAAGTATTTTTATTATTATTTACAAGTTTATTTAAGAAAATAAATTCTATTTAACCTAATAAACTATTTTTATGCCAAAAAAATAATAAAAATAATAAAATAAAAATGCAAAAAACTAAGAAAATATTTTTATGATTTTTATAATGCTCAGAAAATAAATAAATGCAAGTCAAAATATAAAATATACAAGAAAATATAAAAAATAAAAAGAAACGCAAAGGGGGTGCAGAAGTAAAATGGGGGGTGCAAAAAGTAGAAACAGCAAGCCCAAGCCCAAGCGCCAGACCACAAACGCACGCGCTATACTTCAAATCCTGTTCTTGCTATTCTTTGCATAAAATCAAAAACTTATAACATGAAAAATGTAGCTCATGATATAAAGAACATGACCTAACTCTCAAAGATCAGAGAGAATTTTAATGGCCCTAATTTCTGACCTAGTTTTTTCAGCATGTTCAACATCCAAATACTCTTAGCTCGGTTAATATAAATGGAATCTAAGCATATGTACAGCTCAAGCATGTTAGGGACTACATTTTTGCTTCACAAACTTAAGCTTAAGGATGCCTAAATAGAGAGATAGAAACTTGACAAATACCTTGTTCAGTTGAGTTTGGATATGGCAATGTGGGAACTTTGAGTGAGGCCTGGAGTTCTGGTGAGCTTCCTTGAAGTCCCCTCAAGCTTCTCCAATACTCAGCTTGCCTTGTAGATACCTGAATCTTCCTATAGAAGTCAACCTGCAAACTCAAAAAGTGAAAATGGTGAAGCTTGAAACAGGGGTTACAGTTGCAAGACAAAGGCCTGGATAGTTTAGGTAGGAGGTATGGAATGTGTTTGAAGTGATTCAAAGAAAAACGCACAAGCCAATAATGATTTGGCCAAGGATCTACAGATGATGCCCTGTTTGGGAAGAAGTTGGTGTTTTTTGTGTTTGAGAGAGTTTCAAATTATATGAGCTCGTGTACTGGCTTGTTACAATGTTTTGAGGTTCTTTGAAATGATACAAAGTCTTGTTTTTATCAGATGGAAGAGTTCACTTGACTTTTGCAAGTTTCTTGCTTTTGAAGAAAAGTTGAAATGACAATGCCCAAAAGCTTGTACTTGCTAGTTCATTAGCTGATAAGAGTTGGTAAACATGCCTGATAACTGTGGATCTTGTTTCCAAAAAGATATTAGGTCCATGGCTCAAGATAAAAAAAGTTGTAAAAAGCTAGCTTTATGAAAATGGTATTATGCACTTTATGCCATAAATGGATTAATTCAATGTACAAAGATTCAAAGATCAGAATAAGACCATTATCCATTGTGTTTTCATTAAATTAAGGAGTGTAGAAAGGATTAGTACCTGTAATACTAAGTACAAGGAAGTTTGAAACTGATTTGCAACTTGTACCAATGTGAAAAAAGCCTTGAACAAAAGTGACAAATTGCCATTTTCATTTCTTCGATTCTCCCTGAACATAAATGATCTTGGGGAGTTCTTGGACATTTTAGAAAGCTAGTAAAATGCTCTACAATCCATCTTTGAAATGAATTTTGATGAATTATGACCCTTGGCACTTGATTTTGACCAAAAAGTCAAAGTTTGACTTTTCAGTGTACAATTGATTTTTGATCAGTTGACTGAAAAATTCATCTGTCAATCCTATGCATTTTAGATCTTTTGAACTATGTGATTAGGTAAATATGATTCCATTGGGTCCTTGAAATCATGCTTGAACCTAATTGGTCATTGGCTAGGTCAAAAATAAGAAATTGCCCTTTCTCAGTCAAAACCCTAATTTTGACCATTTTGCCCTTTTGATGATCTGATCAAATTTCTTGAGGAGTTATGGTCCAAACTTGATCAAATGGTACATAGGAGCCTATAATGTTAATGTGGATAAAAAATTATGAAGTTTTACTGTAAATTGGCCATAGTTGACTTTTTCCCCAATACAACTGATTTTTAGGTCAACTGTCCAATTGACTGGGCAAAAATGTGATTCAAGGCTTGAAACTTGGTATGAGAAATCCTTGGGGTCCAAGATGGTGTATGAAAGTCACATTAAGCATTGATGGTCCAAAATTCCTTGTGAAAACTCAAACCCTAATTTCAGGTCATCAGTGCAAGAGGAGGTCTTGAGCTAAGCAAACCCTAATCCTTTCTGGAGTCCAAGAGGTCTCGTGAGGAAAAATCTTGATAATATGAGAGGGAAAATTTTGGGGTACAACAGCTGCCCCTATTCAATCTTCTTGAACCTGAAGAGTTAGATTGGCGAGTTTGTCGTTCGTGACTCGAAGGTAAAAGATGATTGGACACTAGAGTGCCCGTAAATTTGCACTCGTCAAAAATGTAGTTGAGGAAATGGGCTTAAATATGCCATTTAGAGATGTGATAGAATCTTGTTGGAGATGGGCTTAAATATGCCATCCAAGAATGTTTGTTGAATTGTATGTTGTAAGTCAGAAGAATAAGTATCAGAATGGTATTCGTGCCTAGAACGTATATATAATGTATCTGGGGAATGAATCGGAATGAGCAAAGGAATAGCATCAGCGTATGGAGCGTATCCAAGCTGTATTTGAACTTTGTATCTGAATAAGGAATAGAATAGAATCCGTGTCTGGAGCGTCTCTGAGCTGCATCTGAACTTTGTATTTGAGTAAGCAATAGAATAACATCTGTGTCTGGAAAATCTCTGAGCTGGGAAAATCAGAATAAGTGACAGAATGGCAACTGTGTTTGGAGTGTATCTGAACTTAAATTTGAATAAGTGACAGAATGACTTCCGTGTTTGGATTGTATCTGAACTTGAAATTGATAGCTGAATCTGAATGAGAAATAGAATGGCTTCCGTGTTTGGAGCGTATCTAATATGTATCTGATAGTTGAAATCTGAATAAGTATCAGGATGGCACCCGTGTCTGGAGCGTATCTGAAATAGAATCTGAATAAGTGACAGAATGACTTACGTGTCTGGAGTGTATCTGAACTTGAGATTGATAGATGAATCTGAATGAGAAATAGAATGGCTTATGTGTCTGGAGCGTATCCAATCTGTATCTGATTGTTTGAAATCTGAATAAGTAATAGAATAGCATCCGTGTTTGGAGCGTATCTGAACTGTCTCTGAAATCTGAATCTGAATGAGTAATAGAATGACTTCCGCGTCTGGAGTGTATCTGTACTATATCATGATTGTATATTGTTAATGGTAGCTTGTTAATCCTATCCTGAAAAGGGTAAAGTGTTAGCTGAAACACAAAGTTATGTTGCATTAAATGTATGATGCAAGATATGTGTTTTATCAATGTTTATGATATATGAATGTAATGTATGTGCATGTAAGCTGATTGCTGTATTGGTGAGGAAAATAAATCCTTGATAGCTGTGGATAATAAAATCCTTGACTGCTGCCGGGGAAAATAAATCCCTGACCGCTGCTGGAGATTCAAAATCTTTGACAACTACCGTGGGGATGTGAGGATCCTTTATGTCTTGAAGTTGTAGTATTGACAAAATCTGTTGTGAGAGTAATGCCAAACTGCTTGAGAAATATTCTTGGGGAATTCATAGAATTCTAATGTCCTCTACTGGGGATTACACAATGGGAATCCTTACTCGGCTGGGGAATAGGGAGAGCTCTGATGGTTTCTGCGGGGAACTAAGAATGAGAATCTTCATTCTGTTGAGGTGTAATGAAAACTTTGGTGAATTCATGCTGGGGAGTGATGAAGACCCTGGAAACTTTACTAGGGAATCAAGAATGAGAATCTTCATTCTGTAGGGGATTAAAAACTCTAGGGAAGAAGGCTTATTGCTGGAGAGTAAGTTCAGGAGTTTCGGTCGTCCGCCACTCTACTGGGAAGTTATCCTAGGTTGGGGAGAGATAAAAGTTAACTGTTATCTGGTTGATTTCCAGGCTTTAAGATAACTTGTTGGGGAAATTGGATGGTTTCCGCTGGGGGATCAAAAATCTTGACTCGACTGGGGATGAAGGTTTCAGCTCTTTTGGGGATCTGTAACTTAAAGCTTTGGCTCCGATGGGGATTGGGAGTTTGGAGTTTTAACTCTGGTGGGAATTAAGGATTTGAAATTATAACTCCGTTGGGGATATTCATTTCAATGTTTTAGCTTCGTTGGGGATCTATATGATGTACTGCAGGGGATTTCTCCTAGAATAGTCTAAGGACATTTTCCTATCCTTTCAGTTTGTCAGTAATCGTTCTTTTCCATCCTGTTTATTTGTAAACAGTAATTATGTTCAAATGCATATGTTCATCAATGAATCATTGGACGCTTTTGCAAATAAAAACACAACTGTAAAAGAAAAAGGCAAATAGTTTTCTGTACTTTAAAGAGATATCTTTGTATTAACTTTGATTAAGTGTTTTGTACAAAGGAGACAGACATCCTAGTAAGAGGACGGTGTCATAAAAGTAAGAAAATTTTATACAAATAAAGATAGCTATGTGTGTAAAAATCCCATGGGGTTCTCATTCCGCTATAGCCTTCGTATCTCCGAATATCTTGTCCATATGTTGCTTCGTTCGAAGATGATTGGATTGATCAGAAGGTCCAGATGTTGTCTGTGAAGAGATTTCCCTTAAAGTGATCCGATGAGACATAGTCATACGCTTTAATTCCCTAACTTTTGCCTAGACCGCCCTTTTGGGTTTTCAGTCCACCGGGAAACCCTTTTTTGCCCAAGTCGCCCTTTCGAGTTTTCAACTTGCCGGTTGTACAATTTTTTTTTATTTATCCCTAATTTTTGCCTGAACCGCCCTTTCGGGTTTTCGATTCACCGGGATGCCTTTCTTTTTTGCCTAGGTGTGACAACCCAGCGGGTCTCTTATGCGTAGTATCTTTTGACTATGTCCGCATTCACAGGGTGCAGCAGGTCGTCACCGTTCATGGTGGTTAAGATCAATGCCCCACCAGAAAAGATGTTCTTGATCACAAATGGTCCTTCGTAGGTAGGAGTCCATTTTCCCCTGGGATCACTTTGCGGCAAGATGATCCGCTTGATTACCAGATCCCTGACTTGATATGTCTGGCGTCTGACTTTGTTGTTGAAAGCCTTGGTCGTCCGTTTTTGATACGTATGACCGTGGTAAACAGCAGTAAGTCTCTTTTCATCAATCAAGTTAATTTGATCAAGCCGACTCTGACTCCAATCGTCTTCACTCAAACCATCATCCTTCATGATTCTCAAGGAGGGAATCTGAACCTCGATAGGTAAAACAGCCTCCATGCTGTATACCAAAGAATAAGGTGTTTCCCCGGTTGATGTGCGTGCCTTGGTACGGTACCCGTGAAGATAAAACGGTAACATCTCATGCCAGTCCTTGTAGGTGACTGTCATCTTTTGTATGATCTTCTTGATATTTTTGTTAGCAGCTTCAACTGCACCATTCATCTTTGGCCGATAGGGAGATGAATTGTGATGTTGAATCTTGAACTGCTCGCACAAAGCGGTGATCATAGTATTGTTAAGGTTTGTACCATTGTCAGTGATGATCCTTTCGGGGATACCATACCGGCAAATAAGGTTCTGCTTGATGAAGCGGGCAACCACATTCTTAGTAACAGATGCAAAGGAAGTTGCTCCAACCCACTTGGTGAAGTAGTCAATGGTCACCAGAATGAAGCGGTGTCCATTGTATGATGTAGGCTTGATCTCTCCAATCATGTTGATTCCCCACATAGCGAATGGCCAAGGAGCTTTTAGGACATTTAGAGGAACTGGAGGCACATGTATCTTGTCGGCATAGATTTGACATTTATGGCATGTGAGGGAATGTTGATAACAGTCAGCTTCCATGGTAGATCAGTAGTAGCCTGCCCGTAGAATCTTCTTAGCCATCATATGCCCGCTAGAGTGAGTGCTAAAGGTGCCCTCATGCAACTCAGCCATAATTCTCTCAGCTTCAGCTTTGTCCACACAATGGAGCAGAACAGAATCATGGTTTCGCTTGTACAGGATGCCATTGCTCAAGAAGAACTTCGCCGAGAATCTCCTTAAGAACTTTTTGTCATTGACTGAAGCTCCTTCAGGGTATTCCTGAGCCTCGAGATACCTTTTGACTTCGTGAAACCACGGCCGGTCCACTACTTCTTCTGTATTAATCTCGTGACAATGTGCAGGTTTGACCATCCGTTCGATGGTGGTTTGGGGAGCCTCATTATCCCAGTTAAGTTTAAACATGGATGACATTGTAGCTAGAGCATATGCTAGATGATTTTCTTCTCGCGGGAAGTGCTCGTAGGTAATCTGCTTGAAATATGGTAACAATGTCAAGACATGTTCTTTATAAGGGACGAGGTTTGGATGTTTAGTTTCCCACTCTCCTTTGATCTGACTGATGACCAAATCTGAGTCCCCAAACACATCTAAGGATTTGATTCCCAAGTCTATGGCAGCCTTGAGTCCAAAGATGCAAGATTCATACTTTGCCATGTTGTTCGTACAGTTGAAGCAAAGTTTTGCTGTGAAAGGTGTATGGCAACCTTCTGGGGAGATGAGTATCGCACTGATACCATTGCCAAGTGCATTTGAGGCCCCATCAAAGTACAGGGTCCATCGGGATCCTTGTTCAGGTCCATCATATGGTCTGAAAACTTTAACGTTGTCCAATGTCATGATGTCCTCGTCAGGGAAGTCGAACCTCATGGATTGTTAATCTTCGACAGTTGATGGGCCAGATGGTCAGCTAGCACACTCCCCTTTATAGTTTTTTGGGTCGTGTACTGTATATCGTATTCCGTTAGGATCATCTGCCATCTAGCGATTCTTCCAGACAAAGCAGGCTTCTCAAAGATGTACTTGATCGGATCCATCTTAGATATCAACAAAGTGGTATGAGTCAACATGTACTGCCTTAGCCGGCGAGCAGCCCATACCAAAGCGCATCAAGTTTTCTCGAGCAGTTAGTATCGGGTCTCACAGTCGGTAAAAATTTTTCTAAGGTAATAAATGGCATGCTCTTTTTGGCCAGACTCGTCATGTTGGCCTAGCACGCACCCCATTGAATTCTCTAGGACGGTCAGATACATGATTAGCGGTATTCCTTCGATGGGTGGCATCAAGATAGGAGGTTCTAGTAAATACTCCTTGATTTTATCGAAATAAATTTGACAGTCATCATTCCATTTAACTACCTGATCTTTCTTCAACAGCTTGAAGATTGGTTCACACGTAGATGTTAGGTGAGAAATGAACCTTGCAATGTAGTTTAGGCGTCCCAAGAAACCTCTGACCTCCTTCTCAGTGCAAAGAGCAGGCATTTCTTGTATAGCTTTGACTTTGGCAGGATCAACCTCAATGCCTTTGTTGCTAACAATGAAACCTAAGAGCTTACTGGACCTGACTCCAAATGTACACTTGTTTGGATTCAGTATGAGCTTGTACTCTTTCAACCTGACAAACAGCTTCTGCAAGTGATCAAGGTGTTCTTCTTCAGTTTGTGATCGGGCTATCATGTCATCTACGTAGACCTCTATCTCATGATGTATCATGTCATGAAACAAAGCTACCATGGCGCGTTGATAGGTTGCCCCAACATTCTTCAGTCCGAATGGCATCACTTTGTAGTAGAATGTACCCCATTGTGTAACAAAAGTAGTTTTCTCCATGTCCTCAGCGGCCATTTTGATCTGGTTATAGCCTGAGAATCCGTCCATGAAAGAAAATACTTTGTGTTGAGCTGTGTTGTCGACCAGGATGTCAATGTGCGGAAGTGGAAAGTCATCTTTAGGGTTGGCCCTGTTTAAATCTCTATAATCCACGCACATTCTGACTTTGCCGTCCTTTTTAGGCATGGGCACAATGTTAGCAACCCATTGTAGATAGGAAGTAACAGCTAGAAATCCAGCATTGAACTGCTTCATATTTTCTGCTTTGATCTTCTCGGACATGTCAGGTATCATGCGGAGGACCTTTTGTTTAACTGGTGGACAGTCTTCTCTTGTAGGGAGACAGTGTACCACAATGTCTGTATTGAGTCCCGGCATGTCTTCGTATGACCATGCGAAGATATCAACATAATCGTGCAGTAGCTGAATTAGGCGCTCTTTGACACTCGGCTCTAGATTGGCACCTATCTTGATTTCCTTTTTGTCATCCTCAGTTCCCAAGTTGATTGTATCCAACTGCTCTTCACGAGGCTGAATTGCTCTTTCCTCTTGTTGTAGTAGTCTGGCCAATTCCCCTGGCACCTCACAATCTTCCTCACCTTCGTATTCGGCTTGGTAGATCAAATCTTCAGAGTCACTGATGGCTATAGAAGTATCGTTACCCATGGGATCCAGAATGGAAGGATACCTGCATTTGTGAGTGTGGGTGTGTGTAAGGGCATAGCCATCTTAAAACAACAAAATGTAAAAGAAAGACAATGAGCAAAAAGGTTTATATATGAAAAGCATCCATGATTCATTAAAATGACATATGAAATGAAAATAAGAATCCTTACAAATGGACCTATGTGCCTCAGGTAAGACACACGGTTGAAAAGTACGAATTGTTTGTGAATTATTACGAATCCAACATAAATGGAAAAGATAAATTATTGCGGTATGAAAGTAATCGGAACAAAGTCTTTTGCTTTCCAGTTGCACAGTCCTCCATCAACAGTAGGGAAAATCCAGTCTTCCAAGTTGCCCTCTTATTCACTATCCTCTAGCGCATTAACTCTTTGGTGGTTGATCTTCACAGGTGGCCCTCCGGCACAGGAGCAGTGCACGGCCTTCTGACTAGCCGAAGTAAATCCCAAGCCGAACTTGTCTGCTTTGAAAGGAAAGTCAGGAAGCTGCCCCCAGATTGTGGATTCGCCTTCTTCCACCACTGCTCTAGCATCCTTTAAAGAAGACATCCGAGGAAGAGGTCTTGTAACCGTGGGTACAGAGGACACTGCCATGGTCGCTGCTATCTCTTCAGAAACTTCTTCAAAGTGTTGGAAAGGGGTCTCTATGAATACGCCATCTAACTCTACATAACATAAGGAGTTAAGATGACTGATCATGTATTCCTCTTCCCCATGAACAATTATAATTTTCCCCTAGACAAGGTACTTGAGCTTTTGATGCAGAGTGGAGGTGACAACTCCAGTATGGTGAATCCAAGGTCTTCCCAACAGGCAAGAGTAGGAAGAATGGATGTCCATCACGTAGAATGTGGAGTTAAAGGTTTCAGTTCCAACCTTAATCGGGATGTCCACCTATCCACGGACCATCCTCTTAGAACCATCAAAGGCTCTGACAATGATGTTGCTGGGTTTCAGGGTTAGGCCTTCACAATCCAGTCTATCCAAGACTTTCTTCGGCAAGACATTTAGAGATGACCCAGTATCAACCAAAACATGAGCTAGGGTGGTTCCCCTACACTCCACCGAGACATGTAGCGCGTCATTATGTTTTCTCCCTTTGGAGGTCAAGTCTGCATCGGAGAATCCCAGGCCATTGTCAGCTGTTAAGCTGGCCACACATTCCTGGAATTGATCAGCGGAGGTTTCTTGTGGCACATGGGCCGTCTTCAAAAACTTGACCAAAGCCTTAGCATGAGCCTCCGAACAAAGCAACATGGCTAACATAGATATTTTGGATGGGATATGCCCCAATTGTTCAACAACATTGTAATCAATTTTCTTAATGATCCTCAGAATCTCTTCCAACTCTTTCTGGGATGTTTCAGGAATGATCAATGGTTGAGCCTTCGTCAAGACATGCTCCTCTTGGACACTCTTTCCTTTTTTCTCAGCATCGGAAACACGGATGGGAATTGTATTGTCATTGGTGGCGGGTATACTGGTAGGTACAATCACAGGGGTAATCTTCGGGATGGCCGCGGGTCCAAAGACTGCTGTTGGAGGAGCAATCTCTGGAGAAAAGATTCTCCCACTACGAGTAATTTTGCTTGTTCCAGCAATGTTACTGATGTCAGGATTATCTTCCTCAGAGCTTTCTTCTTCAATGGTATGTTCAATCTGTTTGACACCATGATAGTAGATTTCTCCACCATAGTTCCATGGTACCATTTTATCAGTTTTATAAGGGGTTGGCCCTGGCATTGGTATCTTCAATGGAGTAGTCACTGTAGCAGATGTAATCCTAACGGGTTTCTTAGGAACACTGGAAGAATTAGCGTATATGGTTATTATTGAAACTTCTGGAACTGGAATGGGTGAGACGGGAGCTTTCTCAAACAAAATTTCCTTGTTATCAATCAATTGTTGGATTCTTTTCTTCAATAAAGGACAGTCAAATGGGGAGGACAGGCAAGCATGGAAATCTTGGTCACAACCTGGGAACACCCCAGCCTTCAACAAATTAAACTTCATGGTTAGGAGAGGAGTTGACAATTCATCCACAGCAGAAACAAACAGATCTTCTTCCACAGCATTGGCATTGTGCCCATTCCTCGGCATCGGCATGGAGATTACATTCGACTTTTCAGGAGCTTAAAAATCCACCTCCTTTGCGTCGATTAAATCCTTAATCTTGTTCTTCAGGGCCCAACAGTTGTTGGTGTCGTGCCCTGGACTTTCTGAGTGGTACGTACATCTGGCGTTGGGATGGTAATGCGGAGATGAAGTGTTAGGGTTTTTAGGGGCCTCCTTCAGCATGGCCAGGTTCAACTTCAAGAGATGGGGTAAGACTTGAGCAGGAGTCATGTTTATCTTGGTGAATTTCCTTACAGGCCTTTCCACCCTTTGCTGGTTATTCCTTGGTTGATCATTTCTCGGCTGATTTTTCCTCGGTTGGTCTGACGCAGACTTCTGAGTCATAACAGCCCCCACAGTTGGTCGTCTTTCAACTCTTCCCTGATTTCTCTGGGCATAGAAAGCTGACACCTCCTTCTTTCCAGTGAAGGGATTTTTTGTAGTAGCAGAGGTAGATGCATCTTTCTGAATTTTTCCACTTCTAATACCGACTTCCACCCTTTCGCCAGTTAGAATCAACTCAGTGAAACCTGCAGAGGAGCTTCCAATCAGGTGATTAAAGAAAGGACTTGACAGAGTCCCCAAGAACATGTCAACTGGCTCTCTTTCAGATAAAGGTGGTTGCACCCTTCCGGCCAAATCCCTCCATTTCTGGGCATAGTCTTTAAAACCCTCGTTGGTAGCCATGGCCATACTCTGTAGCTGAGTATGGGTTGGAGCTAAGTCAGCGTTATATTGATATTGTTTATAGAAGTCGACTGCCAAATCCTCCCAATTATGCACATCAGACATCTCCAACTGGTAAAACCAATCCAGCTGTGTTCCTGAAAGACTGTCCTAGAAAAAATGGACCCACAGGTCTTTGTCAGAAGAATGTGGTTGAATTTTCCTGACGTAAGATCGTAGGTGCATCTTTGGGCAAGACACCCCATCATACTTAGCAAACAGAGGTACTTTAAATTTAGGAGGTATTACAATTCCAGATAACAGCCCTAACTCTTCAAAGTCCAGCCTAGGCACTCTTTGCACATCCATAGCAGCTAGACATTCTTCCAAGTTCTTGTATTTGTCATTGGCCGGAGGATACTGCTGTTCATAATAGTCCTCATCTTCTTCTTCTTAAGCTTCAGAATCAGATGGCACTGCAATTCCTTTACCCTTTCCTTCCCCCTCTTCAGATGTTGATGGGAATTCCAAAGTCCTTCTGGCTTGTCCTTCAAACCTTCTGCCTAAGATAGCCACACCAGCTCTCTTCTTCTTCTTTTTCTCTTTTTCATTCTCTAGTAGAGTCTTAAGCTCCTCCTGCCCCTTGGCCAAGGTCAAGAGTAGCTGTTGAAATTGTGAATTCTGAGCTTGTAAGTCTTTGACCGTTTGTTCAATATCCATCTTGCTGAAATAAACAACAGAGAGATGAGGAAACCTGGTGTGAAGACCTGCTTATGCATATGATGAATTATATGTATTCATGTAATGCATTCAAGGATTCAGAAATTCAAATTTGTTTTAAACAAAAAAATGAAACACACGTCATATTAATCAAGATAGAATTTGTTAGTACATCAATGCCCCATGGGCAAAATAATACAAAATTCTAAGGTAAAAAGACGTTGCGCATCCTCTTTGGTGCAATGTAGGTGTTGAGGGTCTGCTCTTCGTGAAGTTGACGAGTGAGTTCCAAAACCTTCTTCTCGCTTGCGTAGAATTGGGCTTCAAAAGTATTGCGTTCTCCCTTGAGTTGTATCCAACTCCTTTGTAGATCTTTGAGTGATGTTGGCATGTCAGGATGTAGGAGGGTGTATGGAACCTCTCCTTCCATAACAAGCTCTATAATCACAGGGAGAATGTAAGGGTAAGGCATCATAAGACTTTGGGCACGGGTTCGTACCCACTTGAGGTAAGGCTGAAGAGGGATGGAATTCTTGTGTCCCAAGGTCTTACTGTATACCTTGTTGGGCATTCTCCAAGCTTGGATGAACCTTTGTCGGAGTCCTTGATGGTCGTTGTCGAAGTCGAAAACCAAACCTTGAATCAACATGTCATGTGGGCCATCCCTTCGAGCATAACCAAACTGTCTTAGAGCCAAGCAATGGTTATAGGTGATGCCTCCCCTAATGCCTAGTAGAGGGACATTAGGGAATTCCCCACAACGGTCAATGATGATGACCTTCTCTTTTGATCGAGAACACCAATGAATATCTGAATGGGTAAGAGTCATCAATCGTTGTGACCACCTCAAACCTTGCTCGTTCTTCAAAACTTATTGGGGAAGATGACAAATAAACCATCTTGCCATGAGAGGAGTGCAACACATGAGAACACCTCTTTTCCTCATTGTACGAGTGTGAAAAGAGTGGAGGATATCCCCAAGCAATGTAGGCACCGGGTTGCGACTCATGAAGATTTTGACAGCACTTACATCTATAAGTTGGTCAGGGTTAGGGAACAAGACCATCCCATAGATGAGAAGAGCTACAATCTCCTCAAAAGCTTGCAAGTCCAGAGAATTCCAGCAGCTTTGGGCCTTCTCAAACAGAAACTTTGACAAGAAACCTTTGACACCACTTCTAGTTTCCCAATGTGTTATGACATCAGAGGAGTGCAAGTGTAAGGCTTGAGCAATCTCTTCTGGCTTTGGATCTCTTTCTGTACCATTGAAGGGTGGTTGATTGAGAATAGGAATCCTCAAGAGTTGAGAAAATTACTCCAAAGTAGGCACAAGTTGGTAGTCAGGAAATGTGAAGCAATGATGTAAAGGATCAAAGAACTGGAAGAGAACTTTCAGCATATCTTCCTCAGTGTTGGCAGTGACTAAGTTGAGAAGACGACCATGCCTCTCGGTGAATGGAGAATTCTCAGGAATCCTTGAAGCTAGCTCCTTTAGTTGAGGAGGAATTCTTACAAGGTTGACTTGGATAGTTTTCCTGCGAAGTGAATCCATAACCTACAAAACAGGAACAAAGATGAAAATCTAAAATCCTTGAAATGGTTAGTGGATGCATATGATGCTTCATGATGTCCATGATGTTATGCATAAGTATCTATGTACAAACAAATCACACAAGTTCCTAGTTTAGGCTTGCATGGGGTTTCATAGGTAAGTACCCTCTTGAAGTTTAGTTGGCTCAACTTGTCCTAGAAATAGTAATCGGGTTCTAAGGAGCTCAATATCACTGGATTGTTTCCTTGTTCATTGTTTCAATTCAGCCTCTTTACCGGTGACCGAAATATTCCAAGGAACCAACCCTCAATGAGTGTAGTATCGAGTATCTACCAAGTTCGGACTGCACCAAAGCCGGTCATCTCACTACATCCTAAAAGGCCAAGTTGGTCAAGTAAAGGTTCTAAAAGTCCATTAGTGCTTTATGAAATCACTCAGTGGCCCTGTATTCTCTTTGATTGACTCAAAGGCTACCGGTGCCCACAAATATGTCGCACTAATATAGATATTGCTTAGACCATGTCGGTATACCCCGCACAGTTTCCACAATGTATTGTTATTTACCTATGAATGTTTCCCAAATCCGGGTAGAGGATTCAAACCCAAACAATAGAACCAAAGTGTAAAGCATACAAGTCAAGCAAGATAAGCATGTAAAGGTGATCTAAAACCCTAAGGTAACCCCCCTTTTAGAAATTTCCCCAGCAGAGTCGCCAGTTCTGTGATGTGGTGGGAGAACTGACTTGAGGTTTTGCTTTGTGTTTGCAAATGTTGCGGTTTAGCAAGAGTCGCCACCGAATTTTATTTTATCCAAAAGGAAAGGTAAAAAAGCACAGGAAAGACCTTTGAGATTGTTTTTGGGTTCGGGGGGTAGATTATGAAAAGGGAAGGTGCTAGCACCCTTTTCATCCATGGTTTTCCATGGGCTCTTAGTTACTTGTTTTAGATCACTTGCTTTTGCTTTTCAATTGTTTGAAATGGTGCTTTGTGTGGTTTTGAAAGTATTTTGAAAAGAGGCCTTTGTTTAGGCAATCTTTGTAATGATTCTTGTTTGTAAGAATGTATACAAAGATGTTTGTCTTTTGAAAAATGTTTCAATGTTTGGAAAGTTGTTTGGAAATGTTTTGAAATTGTGTGTGTGTGTTTGTTTGAAAATAGCAAGGATTTTTTGAAAGAGATCAAGTAACTAGGAGCTATCTACCCTATTCAAAATTCTTTCTTGCACATTTTTATTCCTTTGACATTGTTGTTTTACCATTGCATTTGGTAAACAACCATATCTTTGGATGTCAAACGGGACAGGCGTGGGTCATCGTATGACCATGATAGCAATGGTGCCAAGTATCTTAGCATGTTTTTGAGGGACTAAGATCATTTGTTTTAGGCAACTTTTGATAGCGTCATCGAGGGACTATGATCTTTTGTTTTGTTTGATTTTGCCAAGATACCTAGCATGTATACCATGGCCATGTTTTAAGGCAACCAAGTGGATGAAACCCTAGAGGTTCTTGTGTGAAAAGTGTTGTCATTTTTCATGCATCTTTGTCTTGAATTAGGTCATGCTATTTGTTTTGATTTTGTCTTATCATACAAACCCTAGTTTTTACTAAACATGCATATAATGCGATAAATTGCGTACTGTAAATCTAAACTATTACAACAATATTATGGGGAGGGGATACAAGTTTTGAATGGGGGGTATTTCTCAAAATAAAACCCTAATTCACTATTACAACCCAATTGAATTTATTGTACAATAAATAAATAAATAAGTATTTAAATATGCAATAAAATGTAAATATGCAAAAATGTTTTTTGTAATTATTTAATGTATGATAAAATAACATTATCTAAGTCCTAAAATAAGAAAAAAATGTTGTGATTATCTTTGAAAGGGTGAAAAACCCTAGTTTTGTTTAAAGGAAAATATATTCTATATTATTCATTTATATACAAGAAAAATAATAATAATATTATGTATAAATATTAAAATTAAAATATGTGAGAAAATAATATTTTATGTGTATAATATAATAAAATAAAATATTTAAGTATTTTTATTATTATTTACAAGTTTATTTAAGGAAATAAATTCTATTTAACCTAATAAACTATTTTTATGCCAAAAAAATAATAAAAATAACAAAATAAAAATGCAAAAAAGTAAGAAAATATTTTTATGATTTTTATAATGTTTAGAAAATAAATAAATGCAAGTCAAAATATAAAATATGCAAGAAAATATAAAATAAATAAATGCAAAGGGGAGTGCAGAAGTAAAATGCGGGGTGCAAAAAGTAGAAACAGCAAGCCCAAGCCCAAGCTCACTTCATCCCTGACCTCCAGACCACAAACGCGCGTGCTATACTTCAAATCCTGTTCTTGCTATTCTTTCCATAAAATCAAAAACTTATAACATGAAAAATGTAGCTCATGATCACACGATTTCAATGATATAAAGAACATGACCTAACTCTCAAAGATCAGAGAGAATTTTAATGGCCCTAATTTTCGACCTTGTTTTTTTTAGCATGTTCAACATCTAAATACTCTTAGCTCAATTAATATAAATGGAATCTAAGCATATGTACAACTCAAGCATGTTAGGGACTACATTTTTACTTCACAAACCTAAGCTTAAGGATGCCTAAATAGAGAGATAGAAACCTGACAAATACCTTGTTCAGTTGAGTTTGGATATGGCAATGTGGGAACTTTGAGTGAGGCCTGAAGTTCTGGTGAGCTTCCTTGAAGTCCCCTCAAGCTTCTCCAATACTCAGCTTGCCTTGTAGATGCTTGAATCTTCCTATAGAAGTCAACCTGCAATCTTAAAAAGTGAAAATGGTGAAGCTTGAAACAGGGGTTACAACTGCAAGACAAAGGCCTGGATAGTTTAGGTATGAGGTATGGAATGTGTTTGAAGTGATTCAAAGCAAAACGCACGAGCCAATAATGATTTGGCCAAGGTTCTGCAGATGATGCCCTGTTTGGGCAGAAGTTGGTGTTTTTTGTGTTTGAGAGAGTTTCAAATGCTATGATCTCGTGTATTGGCTTGTTACAATGTTCTGAGGTTCTTTTAAATGATACAAAGTCTTGTTTTTATTAGATGGAAGAGTTCACTTGACTTTTGCAAGTTTCTTGCTTTTGAAGAAAAGTTGAAATGACAATGCCCAAAAGCTTGTACTTGCTAGTTCCTTAGCTGATAAGAGTTGGTAAACATGCCTGATAACTGTGGATCTTGTTTGCAAAAAGATATTAGGTCCATGGCTCAAGATAAACAAAGTTGTAAAAAGCTTGCTTTATGAAAATGGTATTATGCACTTTATGCCATAAATAGATTAATTCAATGTACAAAGCTTCAAAGATCAGAATAAGACCATTATCCATTGTGTTTGCATTAAATTAAGGAGTGTAGAAATGATTAGGACCTGTAATACAAAGTACAAGCAAGTTTGAAACTAATTTGCAACTTGTACCGATGTGAAAAATGCCTTGAACAAAAGTGACAAATTGCCATTTTCATTTCTTCGATTCTCCCTAACCATAAATGATCTTGGGGAGTTCTTGGACATTTTGGAAATCTTGTAAGATTCTATATAATCCATATTTGAAATGAATTTTTATATTCCTCTTAGAACTAGGTGAAAAGTTGCCTTGAAGTTAGGTCAAAAATCTGCCTAAACTATGGCAAAATTTCACTAAGTTAAAAGTTTCATGGACCCCTATTCACAAAATCATAACTTGAGATCCAAGCATCTTTTGGGAAAACTTTGTGAATAAAAGTTGTAGATTTCATGGAGGACTACAACTTTCATGTTGGAAGTTTTGTTTGAATCCAATTGCATCATGGTGAAAAAGTTGTGGAAAGTTATGAAAAAATAAAATATTTCCATAACTTAGAAAAATTCTAAGTTATGAAAAATTTCAAACTAAAACCCTAATTTTCAAACTAGGTTTATTGATAAACAATTTTCACATTTTGACATATCTTGATGAATTATGACCCTTGGCACTTGATTTTGACCAAAAAGTCAAAGTTTAACTTTTCAGTGTACAGTTGATTTTTGATTAGTTGGCTGAAAAATTCATCTGTCAATCCTATGCATTTGAGATCTTTTGAACTATGTTATTAGGTCAATATGATTCCATTGGGTCCTTGAAATCGTTCTTGAACCCAATTGGTCATTGGCTAGGTCAAAAATTAGAAATTTCCCTTTCTCGGTCAAAACCCTAATTTTGACCATTTTGCCCTTTTGATGATCTGATCAAATTTCTTGAGGAGTTGTGGTCCAAACTTGATCAAATGGTACATAGGAGCCTATAATGTTTATGTGGATAAAAAATTATGAAGTTTGACTGTAAATTGGCCATAGTTGACTTTTTCTCTAATACAGTTGATTTTTAGGTCAATTGTCCAATTGACTGGGCAAAAATGTGATTCAAGGCTTGAAACTTGGTATGAGCAATCCTAGGGGTCCAAGATGGTGTATTAAAGTCACATTAAGCATTTATGGTAAAAAATTCCTTGTGCAAACTCAAACCCTAATTTCAGGTCATCAGTGCAAGATGAGGTCTTGAGCTGAGCAAACCCTAATCCTGTCTGGAGTCCAAGAAGTCTTGTGAGGAAAAATCTTGATAATATGAGAGGGAAATTTTTTGGGTTCAACAGAGGAGATTAAAATTTTGCATTTTTATCAACACTTAATAGTGTTCAGTACCAATCCAGTGCGTGTGAAAAACCAGTGGCTACACCTACTTCCATTATTGATAACAGGGATAATGATAGAGATCACTATAGTTCAAAACCTTCTATGTTTGATGGGGATAAATTTGACTATAGGAAGGATAGAATCGAAAGTTACTTTCTGGCACATGACTTGGATCTATGGGATTTTTTAGTTGATGAATACACTCACCCAATAGATGATAAAGGTCAAAATATTGCAAGAAGTGCAATGACAGAAGCGTTGAAGAAAGTTTACAAGAATCATTACAAAGAAATAACTATTATGCTTAGTTCTATTTCATACAATGAATATGATAAGATCACAGATAGAGAGACTGCAAAGTCTATCTTTGATTCTCTTCAGATGACGCATGAAGGCAATGCACAAGTAAAGGAAACAAAGGCTTTGGCCTTAATTCAAAAATACAAAGCCTTCAAGATGGAAGATGACGAATCTGTGGAAACGATGCTTTCAAGATTTTAGACTCTTGTGGCACGACTTAAGGTTCTGAATAAATGTTAGTCTACAACAAATCATGTTAAGAAGATTATCAGAAATCTGCCTAAAAACTGGCGTTTATGGCTCTAAGGTCTAAGTCTAGAAACACAAAGACTTATCAAGCTAAGGAATATTTAGAAGAATCTGAAGAAGATTCAGATGATGAAGAACTTTCTTTGATATCCAGAAGAATCAGTCAAATATGGAAGCATAGACAAAGAAAATTGAGAAGTCAACAAAGGACTTTTGGAAGAGGTGAATCTACTTTAGGACAAAAGAATGCTTCTGGAAAAGAAGTTACTTGCTATGAGTGCAATTAACCCGTACATTACAAAAATGATTGCCCAAAGCTCAAGAAAGACGAGAATCCTAAGAAGGGTTACAAAGCCAAGAAGGGTCTCATGCCAACATGGGATGATTCAAAATCAAAGATGAAGAGTCTGATGAAGAGCATGCAAACATGGCACTCATAGCCAGAACCAACACATATTAAGAAACATCAGAATGTGAGCTGACAGAAAATGATGAGTCAGACTTTGAAGATGAAGCTGAGGTAATTGCTTCTCTTTCTCATTTTCAACTTGAATCTTGTTTTTCAGAAATGATGAGAAAGTATCAAACTCTTCTAAGTAAATAGAAAAATATGAAAAAGAAGTTTGTAGTTACTTTTTAAACTCTACTAATGATGAGAAAAACATTTCTAATTTAAATGAAAAATTATTTATTTTAGAAAAATCAAATATAGCTCTCAAAAGTAAAATTTCTAGGTTGGAAGAAGAGATAATCTCTACCACATCTATTACTGATGAAGTTATCAGATATGATAGAGCTTTTCAGCATTTCCTAGCTAATAGCATAGATAGAAGAAAAATGGCTTCAATGATCTATGGTGTTAGTAGAAATGGAAGCAGAGGCTTGGGATATTTAGGACCATCAAAGAAAATTGATAAGACGATGAATGTCAAACCAAAACCTCTTTCTAAACATTTCGTGATTGCTGGAACTGAATTGAAATGTCCAGAACAAGTAGGTTCTGATACTACTATAGAACAAACACAGACACAAAAGGAAACTTCTAAACCAAAGTACCATGCACAAATTTCACATGATTATTCTGTTGCACAAAAGTCCAAAAGTGTCAGAACCTCTGGAACTACTAACAATAAATGACCCATAAAATGGGTACCTAAGGATAAGATAATCTATGTTATAGATGTCCTTGATGGCGCCACAGAAACACCAGTCATGGTACCTGGACAATAGATGCTCGCGACACATGACGGGCAAAAGGCATATGTTCCAAGATTTGGAACTTAAGTCTGGAGGCATTATCAATTTCGAAGGCAAGCAGAAGGAAAATATCATCGAATTTGGAACTATTGGTAATGTTAAACTCCCTTCTATTAACAATGTTCTTTTAGTCGAAGGTATGATGCATAAGCTCTTTCAATTATCCAACTTAGTGACAATGGTTATGACGTCATTTTTAATTAAACATCCTGTAAAGATGTCAATCAGAAGGATGGCTCAATTTTGTTCAATGGCAAGAGGAAGAACAATATTTACAAAATAAGATTATCAGATTTTAAAAATCAAAATGTAAAATGTCTTATGATTGTTCAAGAAGAGAAATGGGTCTGGTACATACGTCTGGGTCATGTTAGCTTGAGAAAAATTTCTCAACAAAATAAACTTGGATTAGTCATAGGCTTTACTAATGTGAAGTATACTTCAGATGCTCTTTGTGAAGCTTGTCAGAAAGGCAAATTTTCAAAAACCCCTTTCAAAGCTAAAAGGATTGTTTACACTTCTAGGCCATTAGAACTTTTTCACATTGACTTATTTGGACCAGTGAAAACTGCTTCTATCAATGGTAAGAAATATGGACTTGTCATTATTAATGATTATAGTAGATGGACATGGGAAAAATTCTTGAAACACAAGGATGAGTCACACTCTGTATTTGCTTCCTTCTATTTCCAAGTGCAAAATGAAAAGGATTTCAAAATAGTCAGAGTTAGAAGAAATCTGTGATACGGTGGCAGAACCGACTGTTATACTGGTTTTGCAATTTGTATTTGCAAATGTCGCGGTAAGTAAGAGTCGCCACTGACTTTTATTTCACCCAACAAAGGAAAAGGAAAAAGACAAAAAAAAACCTTTTTTCGAGATGTTTCTGAGTACGGGGGGTAGATTATAGAAAGGGAAGGTGTTAGCACCCTTTCTATCCGTGGTTTTCCATGGGCTCTTAAGTACTTGCTCATTTTTTAAATTGCTTGTGTGTGCTTGTTTTAAAAAGTTTTATTTACTTCGTGATAACCCTTGTATCGGTCCTCAAGAGTGTGACAAAGTTGTTTTGAGAATTGTTTTTGAAAAGTGTTTGTGTGAAAAGTTTTTGTTTTGAGCAAGTACTTAAGAGCTCTACCTACTCGGAAAAAAAGACGGTTCATTCTAGTTTCCTTTAGACAATGCTATCCTACTATTAAGGATTAGGTAGCTCCGTCGTTGGAATTTTAAAGGGACGTTCGAAGGGACGAAATGGTCTCTGAAGGCAACAAGTAAAGACACCTTAGCATTTCGAAGGGACTATCTTCGTAAGATTAATTCGTAGGAAACTTGAGGGACAAGTAGGGACTATGATATTTATGATGATTTTGAATCGTGGGTCATTTGCTAAGGTATCCCTACGTTCGAGGGACATGACCATTATTTCTGAGGCAACCAAGTGGGGAAAACCCTAGGAGTGAGCATGTGCAAGTGTGCTTTTTTCAGTTAATTATCTTTGTACAATTAGGGTTATCTACCGTTTCAAAGTTATTTGTCTTACCATTCAATCCTATTATCCATACATCTAGCATTTTAATAGTTGCGGAAATTAAAAGCGGAAAAGAAAATAAATATACGCTATCACAGGGCTTTTGGACAGATACACAAATATTTGACTGAAAAAATAAAGATGCAGAAATCTAAAACCCTAATTAATCTATTACAAACCCAAAGCAGATACAATAATTCGAAAATAAATAAAAAACGCGCGCGAAGAATTAAGACGGGAATGAGGAAAAGATATTTTTTTGAATTTTTGAGGAAAGCAATTAATCTTGCAAATTAACCTAATTTCTATTTGTTTTTAATTATGTAAAAAAAAGCTTTTAAATTAACCTAATTTTCTACTGAATTTTAATTACCAAAAAAAGGAATTTGAAGTAATCTAATTAAATTAATTAATTAATTGCAATTAAATACTTTATGAAAAAAACTAAATCTAATTTTTTTAGTGATTTGATGATTTGATGATTTAATTAAAAAAATGATTTTTGTTGTGAAAATAATTAAAATAACAAATTAAAATAAAGAAAAATAGAAAGAAAAAAGAAATCGGGCTTCATGCAGTTAGCATTCCAGGGGGTGCATTGCCAAATTTGTAACGGGCCCAAAATGATGGCCCAGAGTCTGGCGCCTGATCCAATGAGACTATCTTCTGAGGATCCATGGTGGACCTACGTATGCTTAGTGTTGGATCTGTGATGGTGATGATCCAATGGAAGGATCTGGGGTGCGTACCAAGTGTTAGGAAGGTGAGACACACCGGATCTGCAATCAGATTGTTAGAAAATAAAAATGCCAAACTTGGTCTTGAACCCAAGACTCTCACCTCCCATACGTTCCTCCCTACCACCAGGCCAACTTGTCATTCATTGATATACAGGAAAAAATAATAATATAATGGAAATAATGCTCCATTCCCAAAACACGCGCCTGAATTTTAATGGGCCATTGGAAGTCAGCCACGTAATCGTCTCTTTCCTCAGGACTGTTGTTTTAGGTGCCCATCTTTTACCTACGGACAAAACTGTAACTGAAGGTTATAGTGACAATTTTCATCCATGGCTACAAACCTGCAACAATTTAAAATGCAACACAAGCCAAATAAATTTACCCCAAAGGTATAGGACAATCAGAAATCATGCCCTGGGTTCAATGGTGCCCATGATTTGATCTAATGTTTCCTATATAGGGAAGCCCCAAAACGAAGCTTGGAAACCCTAGGAATGACAATCTTCCCTCCCTGCACTCAAAACTCAATTAAAGCATTCAGCAAGCATCGAAACTTTGTGACAAACCATAATACATGATTAAATTTCATGGAAAAAGCTTGTATGCACGTAATCAAAATCAAAAAATATGTCAAACCGTGATGTGCATGGAGCACTATTCTCGATGCTTTAGAGCTTGGCAAGGGTTGGAAAAGCTTCCAGAGGCATCCAAGAATGTGTTCCAATCTTTAAACCTCCTTGAGAATGGTTGTAATATGAGATTCCAATTGAGATTTTTTGACAAAAGTGCAATTTATTCTTGGTTGTTTCACACGATTTTTGTCTCCTTGTGCCTTGCATTTGTTGTGTATATGTACGAGACTGTATTAGGTTAACAAAAAACATGCATATCTTTTCCAATTATCAAGATTTAATTTGATTTCATCCTTCATTATTTCTTTTTATATCAAGCCAAATCATACCATTTTCATCCCAATCACCCTTGGCATGATTTGATTTGGTTTGACAACATATTTGCATTATAACTCCATTCAAAATCAGATCAAAAACAAATCTTCCATATTTTATATCATTTATTTAATTTAATTTGACTTTTAAATGATAAAAAATCAAAATAAATTAAATAAATAAAGTCAATAATATGTGGTAGAGTGTTTGGGTCGTGTAAATTGTTAGAGGTAAGATGCAAGCATAAAAAATTAGGCCCATTTGCCCAAAAATGCAAGTTTAGGTATTGTTGACTTTTGACAATTCTTAAAAAATAGCCAACTTTGACAATGCATATCTCATTCGATTTTGACGCTAAGAGGGTGTTCTTGTACTTTTTAGAAATCTTAGGGTGTCCCCTAAACAACCTTTTTTGTTTCATTTCAATTGGATCTTCCATGCTCATGAAAGAACCTTTGACCCAATAGGTGTTTTTTGTTGACTTTTTGGAATGACCTATAATGTATGAATTTATATCTTTTCATGAGTGAATTTCTTAAACTTGAGGACTGAATACATATTGTAGGTAATTGAATTCTCTTCAAAATGAGCCTTGGATAAGAAATTTCTGATAAAGTATGAGAAAGTTATGCTTGGTCAAAGTTTGGTTGACTTTTCCTAAGAAACCCTAATTTAACAACTTTTGAGTTTTGATGAATTAGGAGCATTCCTTGGGGAATCATGATCAACCCTTGATCAAATGATGGATATCCCTTCAAAATGTTGATGTTGACCAAAAATCTTGAAGTCTGACTGTATGGGGGCCACAGTTGACTTTTGACCTAATACAGTTGATTTTTAAACATCTGAGCAGTTGACTAGGAAAACTTCTTGTGCAAGGCATGAAACTTGGCATGGATGGTCTTGAGAACATATTAGGACTATGGAGAGAATCTGAGGCCTTTGGATCTCACCCATCTTGATGAAGATGGAAACCCTAGTTGGAGGTTCATTGCCTTAGGAGAGAGTTTGTCTGGTCAACTCTTGGGCATCCTTGAGCAAATTGATGATCTCAATGAACATATATTGAGTAAAATGGGAGGGAAAATTTTAGGTTGCAACATCTGCCCCTGTTCAATCTTCTTAAGCCTGAGGATGTAGATTGGCTGGTTTTCCTTTCGTGATCTGAAGGTGGAAGATGATTGAACACTAGAGTGCCCAGAAATTTGCACTCGCATGAGGTAACATTGATCGGTGATATCAAGAATGGGCTTACAGATTCCATTTGGGAGTCGAAAGAGAGTCGTCGGAGATGGGCTTAAAGATGCCATCAAAAAAAGATATCAGTCTCATGAGAGATTTCTTTGCGAGAATTCTTGTACCTGCTGTTGAGGAGGACTTCACCGGGGAATGTTGATTTATGTCCTGGGAAGTAGAGTCTAGGAGCTTCGATTTTCCATTACTCTACTGGGGAATTAACTCTTGATTGAGGAGGCGAAAGTGAACTGCATATCTGGTCATGGTTCAGGTTGTATAGCGACTAACTGGGGAAATATGAAATCGACCGTATCTGGTCGGGTCTAAGTCTTACAGTGTTATAAACTGTTGTCTAGATATAAGAGAGAAGGAATCTGGATAGTAGGGTTGCTTCGAGATGAAATCCTGGATAGTAGGGCAATGAGAAAGAACCTGGATAATAGGGTTACTTCGGGATGAGAGCCTGGATAGTAGGGCTATGAGAAGGAACCTGGATAGAAGGACTATGAGAAGGAACTTGGATAGTAGGGTTACTTTGAGATGAAATCCTAGATAGTAGGGATATGAGAAGGAACCTGGATAGTAGGGTTACTTAGGGATGAAAGCCTGGATAGTAGGGTTATGAGAAGGAACCTGGATAGTAGGGTTACTTCGAAATGAAATCCAGGATAGTAGGGCTATGAAAAGGAACCTGGATAGTAGGGTTACTTCAAAATGAAAGCCTGGATAGTAGGGCTATGAGAAGGAACCTGGATAGTAGGGTTACTTCGGGATGAAAGCCTGGATAGTAGGGCTATGAGAAGGAACCTGGATAGTAGGGTTACTTCGGGATGAAAGCCTAGATAGTAGGGCTATGAGAAGGAACCTGGATAGTAGGGTTACTTCGAAATGAAAGCCTGGATAGTAGGGCTATGAGAAGGAACCTGGATAGTAGGGTTACTTCTAAATGAAAGCCTGGATAGTAGGGCTATGAGAAGGAAACTGGATAGTAGGGTTACTTCGAAATTAAAGTCTGGATAGTAGGGCTATGAGAAGGAACCTGGATATTAGGGTTACTTCGAAATGAAAGCCTGGATAGTAGGGTTTCTTCATTTGGTCATGTAGATTAGTTGACACGTCGGGTTTCGGGAACTGATTTTCCATTAGTTGTCTGCAGATATGACATGTATAACTGTTGGAATCGTTGGAGATAATTGTCTTTCCTAAAAAGATATCAGGGTTAATTATATGTGATGCATGCGATGCATTATGAGATGATGTTCTCAAAATAAATAAGATTACAATGTATGTGATATGTATGAACATGTCATGATGTATGAACATGAAATTCTATTGTGACATGTCTGAGTCTGGGAAAATAAATCCCTGACTACTGCTGGAGAATATGGAATTCCTGACTATTGTAGAGGACTATGGCTCTTCTACTTCTGTTGGTGATGGTGAACGGAAATGACAATTCTGGAGATTTACTCTTTGTTGTTTGTGAATATTCTACCATGGAGAGACTGTGTTTGAGAATAGCTCTGCGGGGGAAAAACTATGTTGGAAGGTGAACTTCCGTAGCTGAAGTAATAAACTTTGTGGGGGGATTAAGCTTCTGTATTCAGAGAAATAAATTCTGCTTGGGAGATAAAATTTATGATGATCCGCTCGCGATTATGAAATTCGGCTGGGGGATATAGATGTCAGGTTTCTAAAAGACCCTGGCTGGGGAGATTACTTCCTAGTTTGGGAAAGCTGATATCAAATGCCTTGACTTCTTTTACTCTGTGGGGAGTGTAGATGTTACAAGGTCGTATGCACTGATAATTATGTTTCAAAGTCGTCTATGCCTCGGTACCTGCTGGATGGAGTAACTGTCGGGTTTGACATTCCTTGTTGCTGCCCCTGTTTCTTAAGTTACGAGCAATTGTCTTTTCGTTTCTTATGTAAATATTTATGATAAGTAATCATATTCAATGCATATGTCAAGAACAAATCATTGGACGTTTTTGCAAAACAAAACAGAAAATAAAAAAACTCAAAGTTTTTTTGTAAAAATGATTTGTATTGATTTTCGAAGTTGGCCTGTAATAGGCGTGTTTGTACAAGGAGACTGGTGCTCTAGTAAGAGAACGTCGTTGTAAAAATAGAAGCTATACAATATTGTTTAAAAAGAAAACAGCTATGTGCAACAATCCCATTGGGTTCTAACTCTGCTATTTCCCCTATGTGTTTGAGCGTCTCATCACTTTGCTTCTTGTCTGAAGCTGATTAAATTGATCGGTGCCGTTCGAGCTTGATAATTGATAATGAGGTCTGATCACAAGGTGATCCAAAGGGACATAGTGATATGCTTTACATCCCTAACTTTTTCCTGGACCACCCTTTCGGTTTTTCAGTCCACTGGGATACCCTTTTTTGCCCAAGCCTCCTTTTCAGATTTTCGGCTTGCCGGGTGTACAAATTTTTCATTTTCATCCCTTATTTTTTCCTGAACACTTTTGGTTCGTCGGGAAGCTCTTATTTTTGCCTAGGCCAGTCAACCTAGCGGGTCTTTTATCATGCGTAGTATCTTTTCACTATGTTTGCATTGACAGGGTGAGGTAGGTCATCATCGTCCATGGTGGTTATAATCATAGCTCCACCCGAGAAAATGTTTTTAATCACAAATGGCCCTTCGTATGTGGGAGTCCATTTTCCCCTGGGATCACCTTGCGGCAGTATAATGCGCTTTATTACCAAATATCCGTCTTGATACTCTTGACGTCTGACTTTTTTGTTGAAAGCCTTAATCATTCGTTTTTGATACGTCTAACCATGACAGACAACAGTAAGTTTCTTCTCGTCGATCAGATTTTGTTGATCAAGTAGGGTCTGGATCCAATCGTCTTCATTCAAACCCGCATCTTTCATAATCCTTAAAGAAGGAATCTGGACCTCGATGGGTAGGACTGCCTCCATGCCATATACCAGAGATTAGGGTGTTTCCCCTGTCGACGTTCGTGTTGAGGTACGGTGCCCATGAAGAGCGAATGGTAACATCTCATGTCAGTCTTTGTATGTCACTGTCATCTTCTGTATAATCTTCTTGATGTTTTTGTTAGCTGCTTCAACAGCGCCATTCATCTTCGGCCGGTAGGGAGAAGAGTTATGATGCTGTATCTTGAATTACTTATAGAGTTCGGTGATCATTGTATTATTGAGATTCGTACATTGTCAGTGATAATTCTATCTGGCACACCGTACTGACAGATCAAGTTATGCCTGATAAATCGTGCCACAATGTTCTTGGTCACAATAGCAAAAGAGGCAGCTTCAACCCACTTTGTGAAGTAATTGATGGCAACCAAGATGAATTCATGCCCGTTGGAAGTGGTAGGCCTGATTTCTCCGATCATGTCAATTCCCTACATTGCAAAGGGCCACGGAGATGTCAAGACATTCAAAGGAACCGGAGGCACATGCACCTTATCAGCATAAATTTGGCACTTATGACATGTTTGGGCGTGCTGATAACAATATGCTTCCATAGTGGACCAGTAGTATCCTGCTCGTAGGATTTTCTTAGCCATGGTATGTCATCTTGAATGGGTTCCAAAAGTACCCTCATGTAAATCTGTCATAATCTTCTCTGCTTCGCTCTTGTCTACACACCGCAGTAAGGTAGAGTCATGATTGCGCTTGTAGAGGATTCCATTACTGAGGAAGAATTTCGTGACGAACCTTCTCATAAATTTCTTATCATTGACAGATGCCCTTTCGGGATACTCTTGTGTCTCGAGGTACTTCTTCACTTCATGAAACCAGGGTTTGTCTGCTACCTCTTCAGTATCAATCTCACAGCAGTGCGCTGGTTCAACCAACCTCTCAATGGTGATTCAGGGAGCTTCGTTGTCCCATCTGACTTTGAACATGGAAGACATGGTAGCTAGCGCGTCCGCTAACTGATTCTCCTCTCGTGGGAAATGTTCGAAGGTTACCTCCTCAAAGTGTGTGAGCAATGTCAGTACGTGCTCTTTGTATGGGATGAGATTTGGGTGCTTCGTATCCCATTCGCCTTTGATCTGACTTATCACCGAGGCTGAATCCCCGAAGACATTTAAGAACTTGATCTTGAGGTCAATAACGGCTTTGAGACCCATAATACAAGCTTCATACTCTGCCATGTTGTTAGTGCATTTGAAACATAATCGGGAAGTAAAAGGAGTATGACAGCCCTCAAAAGATATGATTATGGCGCCAATGCCATTACCGAGTGCTTTTGAAGCCTCGTAAAAAACCATAGTCCATCGGGATCCTTCCTCAGGTCCTTCATCCGGTCCAAGTTCTTCGTAGTTAGTCACCAGCATAATATTCTCGTCTGGGTACTCGAAATTCATGGACTGGTAGTCATCCACGGCTTGATGAGTCAAATGATCAGCCAATACACTTCCCTTTATTTCTTTATGAGTTGTATATTTTATATCGTATTCAGTTAAGATCATCTTCCATCTTGCTATTCTTCCGGAGAGAGCGGGTTTCTCGAAGATGTACTTGATTGGATCCATCTTAGATATCAATAGAGTAGTGTGAGTTAACATGTACTGTCTTAGTCGGCGAGCAGCCCATGCCAAAGCGCAACAAGTTTTCTCAAGAAGTGAGTATCGTGTCTCACAGTCGGTAAACTTTTTGCTAAGGTAGTATATTGCGTGCTCTTTTTGACCAGACTCGTCATGTTGTCCTAGCACACACCCCATTGAATTGTCTAGCACTGTTAAGTACAATATCAAAGGTCTTCCTTCAACTGGAGGCATCAGAATTGGTGGTTCTTGGAAATATTCCTTGATCCTTTCGAAAGCAGTCTGGCATTCGTCATTCCACTTTACCACTTGATCTTTCTTCAGAAGCTTAAAGATGGGCTCACAAGTAGCAGTTACATGTGAAATGAACCTGGCGATATAATTCAAGTGTCCCAAAAAACCTCTAACTTCCTTCTCTGTATGGGGAGCCGGCATCTCTTGTATGGCCTTTACCTTTGCGGGGGCTACCTGAATACATTTGTCACTGACGATGAAACCCATAAGCTTACCAGACCTTACCCCAAAGGTGAACTTGTTCAGATTAAACCTCAACTTGTATATCTTCAACTTGTCAAATAACTTTTGTAGATGATCCAAGTGTTCCTCTTCAGTTTGAGACCTGGCTATCATGTCATTAACACAAACCTCGATCTCATGGTGAATCATATCGTGGAACAAAGCGACCATGGCTCGCTGATAGGTTTCCCCAGCATTCTTCAACCCAAAAGGCATCACCTTGTAACAGAAGGTGCCCCACTGTGTTATGAAGGTTGTCTTCTCCATGTCTTCAGGAGCCATCTTGATCTGGTTGTAGCCAGAGAAATCATCCATGAAGGAGAAGATTTTGTGTTGTGCGGTGTGGTCACCAGAACATCAATGTGGGGAAGCAGGAAGTCATCCTTAGGGCTTTCCCTATTCAGGTATCTGTAATCCACACACATCCGTACCTTGCCATCCTTCTTAGGTACCAGAACGACGTTAGCAACCCACTGCGGATAGGAGGTGACAGCTAAGAACCATACGTCGAACTACTTCATGACCTCTTCCTTGATCTTCTCTGACATTTCAGGGCGCATACGGTGGACCTTCTGTTTAACTGGAGGACAATCTTCTTTTGTCGGCAGGTGCTATACCACGATATCAATGTCTAAACCAGGCATGTCTTCATGATTAGGAGAAGATCTCAACATAGTTGTGCATCATCTGTATCAACCACTGTTTGATATTAGTCTCCATATTTTCACCGATCTTGACTTCTCTTTTGTCCTCCTCTGTGCCCAAGTTTATCGTCTCAACTGGCTCTTCATGAGGATGTATAGCCCTCTCTTCCTGCTGTAATGATCTAGCAAGTTCTTCAGGTACTTCACAATCGTCCTCATCTTCGTCCTTGGCTTGGTTGATCGGATTTTCAAAGTCATAACTGGCAATAGCAGGACTGTTATCAATGGGATCCAGGGTGGATATGGATTTGCAGTTTGATACGTAAGTGTGTGTAAGAGCATAGCTGTATTCATAAAGTAAAGGCAAAAAATAAAAACAGAGATCACAAAATTTGAATGCAAAGAAACGTCCAATATTTTATTGATGATATATGAAATGACACAATATCCCTCACAAATGCAACCATTGTACCTCAGGTAAGACACAAGGCCGTAAAGTTTAAATTGTTTATTATAAACTCAGAAAACAAATAAGACAATTACTTTGGAATAAAAGAAACTGGTATAAAATCCTTAGCCGTCCAGTTACTCGGTCCACCGTTGGTAGTCGGGTATATCTAGCTGTCAATGTCAGAGTCTTCCTCATTGTCTTCAATGTCATTAATCCCCTGATTTTTGATGCGTAGGGGAGGCCCTCCATCTCGAGTGCGTCGAACATCCCTTTGAGCTCCTGAAGTAAAGCCCAAACCAAATTTGTCAGTTTTGTGAGTAAAATCAGGGAGTTGTCCCCAGTTGGTACCCACCTTCTTCGACCACTGCTCTGGCGTCCTTGAGAGAAGCCATCTTCAAAGGAGGTTTGTTGCTGGTGGTAGTTTCAGTCGACGCCAAAATTTGGGGAACCTCTTCAAAGTTTTGACAAGGAGTCTCTATGAATTCCCCGTCCATATCCACATACCTGAAGGAGTTCAGGTGGCTCACCATATACTCCTCTTCACCATGCACAGTGACAATCTTCCCCTTCACTGGATACTTCAGCATTTGGTGCAATGTAGAAGTAACAGCCCTAGCTTCATGGATCCAAGGACGACCCAACAAACAAGAGTATGACAGCCTGATGTCTATTACATAGAAGGTGGACTAAAAGGTCTGAGAGCCTACCTTGACATGGATTTCCACCTCCCCATGCACCATTCTCTTCGACCCGTCAAAAGCCCTTACTGTTGTACCCCAAAATTTGCCCTCCCATATTCTTCAAGAATTGCAAAGAGCGTGCTTCAAAATCTCCCCAAGGGTTGCATAGTTCAAGGGCCTCCTAACAGTCAAAAACTAGGGTTTTGGTTCTGTCAAAGAAATTGAAGTTTTCAAGGGTCCAATCAAGTCCCACATGCCTATAAACATGGTCAAGCATCCTCATATCAAGTTTCAAGACTTACAGCACCAAATTGCACAGTCAAAAACCCTAATTGCCCTACAGTCAACTGCAGGGGCAAAATGGTCATTTGATAGTCAAAAGTCCAAATTTTTGGTCAACATCTTATTTTGAAGCCACAAACATCATTTGATCAATTCTTGATCATGATTTTCAAAGCATGGCTCAAAAAGTCTCAAGATGCAAAAGTTTCTATTTTTGGATAGTTGAAAAAGTCAACTGTAACTTGACCAGGGCATAACTTCCACATGGTTTATCAAAAAAATTCCATCCAAAGCTAATTTTGAAGAGAAAGACATTTCCTACAACTCCTCTTCACACTTCAAGTCCAAGAAATGCTCTCACAAAAAGTTATCAATTTCAACATTATAGGTCATTTTCAAAAGTCAACAAAAAAGGACTTTAAGTCAAAGACCATAACTTGAGATTGGTAAATCAAAATGACATGGTACCAAAGGCATTGGTTAGAGGACTTCAAGACCTTTCCAAAATGTCCAAGAACATGATCAAATCTTAAAAATTGAGCAAGATATGGCTTGTGGAAGTTGGGAAATTTTTGGGAATTTTGAAAAGTCAACTTTGCTTCAAATGCCTCAAAATTGCTAATGGGCCACATTTTCTTCTAAGATTCATCATCCAAAGGCTATGCACGACCATTTGGCCCAAAGGGGATTTATTTCATCATTTTTATTATTTTATTTGAATTTTTAATTACTATTAATTCATTTAATAAAATAAAATATGGAAAAAATAATAAAACAAATGTATGTGAATCTTTTTATGCAGCATTTGCTCCCATTGGCTATTCAAGATTCGTGCACACCCAAATTGGAAAGGTTGGCCATGATTGGAATCAAAATCACATGAAAAAGATTTGGAAAATATTCATGGAAAATCAAATATTCCATACATCAATGCATTGATCTTTTGGACTTGATTTCAACCCTAATTCACCCCATACATAAGTCAGAAGCAAAACCTAATGAGAAGGACCTCCAAGCTGCGCCCAAAACCTCTCATACACTTTGCAATTTTTGTGAAAAAAGTGAAAACTGAAAACTACATTCTAGCACGATTCAAAGCAAAATACCAATTTCAATAGCTTGCCAAGGCTTCACTGAACCTAACTGCATTCTTTTCCAGTCCTCACGCACCAAGAATTGGTACATAGAACTCAAAATTTCTCATACTTTATGCATATTCGTGTTTCAATTTTTAAGCATCTTCATTGCATTCTTTCTACTGATTTATACTAATCTAACCATTCTAAAGCTAATGATGTTATTTAATTGGATTTTCGTGCCCTATATGCCAAATTACCATTGAAGCTTTCTAGGGTTTCAGAGTTGCAAAATTAGGGGTTTCCTCTTCAGGAAAAATCAGACCACGAGACCCATGCCATTGAAACCAGAAGCTCATGACCAATCGTTCCCATAGCTCGCGATCAATTTATGATCAACAGGGTGCTAATCGCTATTATTATGTTCATCATTTAGTGGGGGTTTAAAACCCCCGCTATCTCTTTTTATTTTACAGGCAATTGAAGAAGAAGACAGACGTGTCCATGGCTTACAGGCGCATTTGAATTTCGCGCGAAATATCCCACTAACCCTTGTTTTACATTATATTGATTATTTGTCATATTATATACAAAGCGCGTTAACAGCTCAGTTGGCAGGCACATGGTTTGGTAAGCAACGGGACCTGGGTTCGATTCCCAGGTCCCCTCCCTTTCTCATATTATTTTCTTTTCCATAATCCTATGCAGGGTACGCCCAGGGGTTCATCATACACCCACAATCTCAGCGTGCCACATGGCTCAGAATCTCAATCCAAGGGCCCTGATCTGATGAACATCATACTCGTTGGTCAATGAAGCTACACGCGCCCAGAAAAGTCAACAAGGCCAGGAACTAAATGGGCCTAATTGCTGGCCAGATACCTCCAAATTGGGGTCAACACCCCCCATTGGTTTGCATTATTTTTCTTTCTTTTTATTCTTTTCTATTTATTTGTTTTATTTCTTTTTTAGTTTAATTCATAAATTAATATTTTCTTAACATAAAAAATAATAAAAATCAGAAAGACAAAAAATAAAATATATTTTTTTTATTTTAATGTTTTCTTTGTAAATAAATTGTATTAATTAATTTAGTTAATTCTAGGGTTAAATTTTAATATTTTTTGTAATAAATTAAAAAATGTAGAATTAGGGTTTTAATTACTTTTATCCTTTTTTCTTTTCTTTTATCATTATTAATAATTAATTATTTATTTTTGTAAATAAAATTGTATTAATTAATTAGATTAACTTTAGGTTTAATTTTCACATTTTTTTAAATAAATTAAAAATAGTTAGAATTAGGTTTTAACTCCATTAATTCTCATTAAAATCCATAAATCCAAAAAACTCAAAAATAATTTCTTTTTCTCATTTAATTTAATTAATTTCATAATTATAATTTAATTTCCTTAAAAGGGTCCAACGCCCTCGCATTCCCGATTTTAATTCTCTTCGCATTTTTATTTTCTTTTTTTGTAAATATTCATGTAATTCTCCCAAAGCCATGTAATAGATCAATTAGGGTTTTTATTTTCCGCACTTTATTTTTTATTTCAAATCGGGTCCTGGATTAATTTGGCGATGTGGACCCGCGCCTTTGTAATAGCGTAGGACCTTTTAATTCCGCATCTTTTAAACTGTTAATTAAATTGCATGAAAGAATGAATGTCAAAATAAAAGCAACACGTAGATCACCAATGCATGAACAAGACAAAAATAAATGAACATGACACACAAATCACACACCACCCCTAGGGTACGCCTCACTGTTGCCTTGCCCCTCCAAAGGTGATCGTCGAGTAGAGGACGTTTTAGTAAGTCCTCATGTCCATGAACATGGCATGAGGGTAGCTTCTAAGGTGTCTTCCTATTGCTCCGGTGATCACCATGTCCCGAACCCTCGAATTGACCCGAACACCTCCAACGGTGGTGCTACCTACCTCTCAATGGTGGGATGGCATTACTTTAAGGACATTTACACAGACGAATTCCTTAGGGTAGGTAGATTCTCGTAGATACTTGCTCTAATTTCAAAAACAAATCAAAAATACTTTTCACACCGACACCTTTTCAAAAAGCTTTCGAAAGCAACTTTTCAAACACTCTTGAGGACCGATACAAGAGTCGAATTGAAATTTTCAGAGAAACCTTTTTAAAACCCACAGTTGAAAAGCAAACAAACCATTTTGAAAACACAATGAGCAAGTATCTAAGAGCCCATGGATAACCATGGATAGAAAGGGTGCTAACACCTTCCCTTTCTATAATCTACCTCCCGAACCGAGAGCAATCTCTATAAGGAATTTTTCTGTGCTTTTTTCCTTTCCATTTAGAGAAAATAAAAGACGGTGGTGACTCTTGCTTCCGCGACATTTCACGAACCAGCGTTAAACAGTCAGTTCCAGATCCACCGATCACAGAACTGGCGACTCTGCTGGGGAGACTTAAAGTGAGGTGTACCTTAGGACTAAGATCACTTGTGTTTTCAATTATCTGAATTGTTTGCTTTATTATTGTGGGTACTGTCTTGGGAGTTCTATAGATCCTAACCCGGATCTGGGGGGTACCTTCTTAGAAAGTAGCAACAAGGCTGTGAGGGAACTGTGCGGGGTATACCGACATGGTTGAAGCAGTCTGCTACGTTGATGTGGCACTTTGGTGTGTACCGGTAACCCTTGAGTTCAGTCAAGGAGAGTACGGGGCCTCCATGTGGTGTCGTGAAGCATCAACTGACCTTAGGAACCTTAATTGAACCATATTGGCCTCTTTAGGGTAGTGAGATAACTGACTTTGGTGCAGTCCGAGATTGGTTGATACTCGATACTACACTCAATTGAGGGTTTCTTTCCTGGAATATTTCGGTCGCCAGTTCAGTGGCTAAATCGAAACGATGAACAATGAAAGCAATCCAGTGATATTGGGACCCTTAGAACCCGGTTACTTCTAATAGGACAGGTTGAGCCCACCAACTTCAAGAGGGTAATACCCAGACCTCATGCTGGCCTAAACTCTAAGGGCTTCTCTTGTGTGACTTGTGTGCCTTCGTACTTGACTACTTGCATGCTTGTTATCTGACACATGAACTACTTACAGGTTTTGTTTATAGTCCTTAATTGGGACTCATAACAGGGTTTACTAAGTTTCTTATAGGTCTTGTTTATAGTCCTTAATTGGGACTCATAACAGGGTTACTAAGTTTCTTGTAGGTTTTGTTTATGTCCTTAATTGGGACTCATAACAGGGTTTACCTACAGTACCCTATGCATAGCATAACATCATACCATTGCATACATCCTGCATAAGGACTAACCCATTTCAAGGATCTCAAGGGTCTGTGATGCAGGTCAGGATGAATCAAAATGTCTAGCAAGGGGCAAAGGGGATTTATTTTCCTCTAGCCAGGTTGATGATCTGAGTCAGAGGCTATGACCCACTTGATATGGTGAGCTTTGACACTTGAAGAAAGTCCCCCGAGCCAAAGTTGTCAGGGGCTATGACCCACTGGATATGGTGAGCCTTTGACCCTTGAAGAAGAATTCTCAATAACATGGGTTTCCTTCAATCAAGCTACAAATTCCAATGCTAACAATTTTCTTGTTTACCCTGCGAGGTCCTTGAAAACATTACATGCATGTCATACACATCATTGCATAACAGGTACCCTTGTTGTAGGTCACTTACCCTTTCTCGCTGTCTATTTCAGCAATGGCTTCCCAACAAGATAACCAGGACCTTCTTGCTCAAGAGACTCGGTTCGGAGAAATCCTCCTGAATCTATCCAAGGGGCATGAGGAGTTGAGAGCACTTCTCATGGGGACTTTGGTCAGGAACAGTGCTGAGGATGAACGGCTGAAACACCTGCAAGCTGAGATGGATGCAATGAAAGCCCAGATGCTGGGGCAGGGGACTGCCATTCAAGGTTTAGCTCAAAGACAAGAAGATCTCGGAGTTCTCATCAACCAACTGCTTCAGGGTAACCAACTGGGGCAAACGACTAAGGGTAAAGAGCCAGTCATCATTCAACCATCTTTGAGACAAGGAGATAAGGGGAGAGCTCCTCAAATGGCTCCCGTGTCACAAACTCAGCAGCAACTTCACCAGCGTCAGCCAGACAAGCCCAGGAGGCAATTCACCCAGCTCAATATGTCGCTGTTTCAAGCTCTACAACGCCTGCTGAGGTTGAACCTGATCACATTAAGGGCTCATCCCCGGAACCCCAACACAGCATCTCCTATCTATGATCCCAATAAAAGGTGTGCCTACCACTCTGCCTGTCCAGGACATGATACAAATGAGTGTTGGGCTTTGAAGAACAAGATCCAGGACCTGATTGATGAAGGAGCATTGGAGTTCACACAGGATGGTCAGGCTGAGTTTTTCTACCATCCCTCCAAGGCTCACCATTTGAAGTGACAAGCCCTGAGACTAGAAAACTTTTGTTCATTCGAATGTTCAAGTTGTAATTTTCTTTTGTTCAAACATTTACTCATATCAAACGTTGTTATTTCATTAATGCATCGCATATGTCTGTTTTGAAGCAATATATTCGTATTCACTATATGCAAATTATTCTCATATTTTTTCTGATGATCAACGCTCGATTAATAATTCTAAAGCCTCTTGAGGGAGGATGACGAAAACAATACCACAATCTACAGTATGCTTTTGAACAGACCCCGCTGATGAGGTACAGGCATTGTTTCAATTCCTAAACACTGGAGTTATAAGGAAGATAATCCCTCGTCAACCCCTTCGAGCCAAAGAAGTAGGAGTTTTGCTTTTCACAAAAATTAAAACCCTTAATCATAACCTGGGGCAGGGTAGTTCTCTCAGTTAATCCAAGTGCACAACGAGTGGCACCAAAGAAGTCCTTACAAAAGAAGACAGTGATGATTCCGAATAATCAATAAAGAAAGGCAGTCATTACTTCTCAAAATAAAAACCCATTAAGTCAAAACCTATGAAGGAGACTTACAAAACTGGGGCATCCCGCTGACTGTAATTCCAAAAAGAAACAGTTCAGGCAAAAAACAGGGATAATGAAAGAAAAAGAAAGAGGTCTTACAAACCCTAAACCAAACAAAAATGACTGCCTATTCAAATAAACGTTCAACATCCGAACCATCACTGGAATTTCAGAGCAAAGACTCAAACAAGGTCTAACGCATGATCAGCTGAGTTTAGGTTTGAAGAACATCACGAAGAGCGGGTGGGTACAAATAATTTGAGCCTTTATCCTTTGTTTCTTAAACCGTGAACCAGGCCACGCTACAACCCTTAAAAGTCCTAGCTGAAGCATGGGTTAGTTCGAAAGCATACTGTTACGAACGGTATCCTGACTCCTTAAGGCTTATGGTAAAATAACGAGTTGACATCACGTTTTACAAACATTCACTTGTTTTATGAAAAAGAATTCATTTTCAAAATCTTCAAGACAGACATAAGCTTTGCATTTTTAACATAACTTTGTTTGCATATGACTATTTGTTTGAACAGCAGGGAAATTCGCACGACGAATGCCTAATGAACAGAAGCACTTCCAATCAAGGGGCATGATATGATCATGGTCTATTATCTGGGGCAGTCCAATCAAGATTCGGAGAATCTCTCAAAGGCCAAATAGCCTGGGGTAAACCTCCGCCTGAGTCACTTGGGGCCTTCCAACAACGAATCTTGCCTGATCAAACACCTTCTGGTGGCATGACAAAACACTTCTAACAGGGGCAACTCCCTACATTCTGAAAACACGGACATAGTAAAAAAAAACTCATAATTAAAGACCCGCTAGGCTGACATGCCTAGGCAAAAGTAAGGGATGAAATGAAAAAAATCTGTACACCCGGCAAGTCGAAAACCTGAAAAGGCGGCTTGGGCAAAAATGGGTATCCCGATGGACTGAAAACCCGAAAGGGCAGTCCAGACAAAAGTTAGGGATTAAAGCATAGGACTATGTCCTGTCATCCTGTCACCTGCCTACCAGAAGAAGGTTTGTCCATCAACAACTATCAACACCTCCCAGGTCTTCCTCTCCCACCTCAGAAACAGGGGCAATAAAGAGTTGTCTAAGCAATCTAATTGTTCTATCCTCCGAGGTATCAAGGTAGGTTCAGCTGAAGAACATAACCAGTACATCTCAATTCCCCAGAGAGTGAGTCAGCAAGTCAATACACTCTCCTCAAGCAAAGTTACAGTCAGCCTTAAGGAAGTTGGGTATCCTCCAGCAGATCTCAACATTCCCCAGCAATATACGAATATTCTTAACAAGCATCCCCGGCAATCTTGATCTAAGATTGTTCCCCGATGGTATATCAATCATTCAATGGAGTCACTTCCCCAATATAGTTCAAATTTTCCCCAGGAGAGTCCAATCCAGTTTCCCCAGGAAAGTTGGGATCCATCTCCCCAAGCAGTAAGTTTATCCCCAGTAGATTCTGGAAGCTTATCCTCGCAGAGCACGAACGCGTCTCCCGGCTTTATTCAAAGAGTTATTTCCCTACCAGGATATAACTGGGTTATCCTCAGCCAAAAGCCATGAGAAGATCGTCCTCGGCAAAGTCTTCTTATCCCCAGCGAACTCTATTAACACTTCCAACACAACAATGGTATCCCCAGCGAAGTTATCATCAACACCTCAGCAAAGTACCTCTCTCCCCAGAGTATTGCTCCCCAGCAAGATCATTAGAGTACTTTTCTCCCTGCAGAGTAATCCATTCGCCAAGTTTATTCCCCAACGAAGTCATCTTCTCCTACCGGTATTTTTGCAACTATCATCCCCAGCGGAAGCAAAGATCTATTCATCAACATCAGCCCAGGAGTGACTTCCTGGCACCCGTCAAGGATTTATTTTCCTAAGACGAAAAGATACATTCATAAACATCGCACTTCCATACATTATAGCATGCATATACGCATCATATCTCGCAACCTCATTTATGTTGAGAACATCATTTCTTGATCATATCACGCATTGCATATGACTGACCTTTACCTTTCAGGAAAGATCCAGTTAAGTTCTCAACTATGTTCAAGACCTAGACCGGTTCAGTTAAATCGACCCTAAGATTTTTCTGTTTCTTATCCAGTCAAAAGCCTTCTCTGGTTCAGTCAGATCGACCCTAAGATCTCCCTGTTTCTTATCCAGTTGAAGATTTCAAGACCTAGACCGGTTCAGTTAAATCGACCCTAAGATTTTTCTGTTTCTTATCCAGTCAAAGGCCTTCTCTGGTTCAGTCAGATGGACCCTAAGATCTCCCTGTTTCTTATCCAGTTGAAGATTTCAAGACCTTGACCGGTTCAGTTAAATCGACCCTAAGATTTTCCTGTTTCTTATCCAGTCAAAGGCCTTCTCTGGTTCAGTCAGATCAACCCTAAGATCTCCCTGTTTCTTATCCAGTTGAAGATTTCAAGACCTTGTCCGGTTCAGTTAAATCGACCCTAAGATTTTCCTGTTTCTTATCCAGTTAAAGGCCTTCTCTGGTTCAGTCAGATCGACCCTAAGATCTCCCTGTTTCTTATCCAGTTGAAGATTTCAAGACCTTGTCCGGTTCAGTTAAATCGACCCTAAGATTTTCCTGTTTCTTATCCAGTCAAAGGCCTTCTCTAGTTCAGTTAAATCAATCCCTAAAAGATTTTCCTGATGAAGACTCAGTAGAAGATATCCAAGATTCTCTCAGCATTACTGTTAAGGTTGAAGTCGCCCAAGATTCTCTCAGCGTTACTGTTGAGGTTGAAGTCGCCCAAGATTCTCTCAGCGTTACTGTTGAGGTTGAAGTCGCCCAAGATTCTCTCAGCGTTACTGTTGAGGTTGAAGTCGCCTATGGTTCTCTCCCCGTTATTGTGGAGGTAGTAATCGCCCCAAGATTCTCTCAGCGTTATTGTTGAGGTTGAAGTCGCCTATGGTTCTCTCAGCGTCCCTGTTGAGGTAGTAATCATCCATGGTTCTCTCAGCGTCCCTGTTGAGGTAGTAATCATCCAAGGTTCTCCCAGCGTTCCTGTTGAGGTAGTAATCATCCAAGGTTCTCCCAGCGTTCCTGTTGAGGTGGTAATCATCCAAGGTTCTCTCACCGTTCCTGTTGAGGTAGTAACCATCCCTGGTTCATTCATCGCTGTTTGAAGCTCCAGATTCAATTCCTGTAACCAGTCAGGGCGCATCCACATAAGAGTTTGAAGACCAGCTCCTGTAACAGGTCAAGTAATCATTTTCTTTTGCAGGTACGCAAGTTCTTGCTAAGGAATCTCTTATGCGATCAACACCCAGATGGCATCTATAAGCCCATCCACCTTCCATCACCTCTTAGCATGGCATCTATAAGCCCATCATCCTATCCATCAATCTCTAAATGGCATCTATAAGCCCATTCCCACCATCACACTACTATGTAAGCGCAAATTTCTGGGCACTCTAGTGTTCAATCATCTTCCACCTTCAGATTACGAAAGGCACGTCAGCCAATCTACATCCTCAGGTCTAAGAAGATTGAACAGGGGCAACTGTTGTACCCCAAAATTTGCCCTCCCATATTCTTCAAGAATTGCAAAGAGCATGCTTCAAAATCTCCCCAAGGGTTGCACAGTTCAAGGGCCTCCTAACAGTCAAAAACTAGGGTTTTGGTTCTGTCAAATAAATTGAAGTTTTCAAGGGTCCAATCAAGTCCCACATGCCTATAAACATGGTCAAGCATCCTCATATCAAGTTTCAAGACTTACAGCACCAAATTGCACAGTCAAAAACCCTAATTGCCCTACAGTCAACTGCAGGGGCAAAATGGTCATTTGACAGTCAAAAGTCTAAATTTTTGGTCAACATCTTATTTTGAAGCCACAAACATCATTTGATCAATTCTTGATCATGATTTTCAAAGCATGGCTCAAAAAGTCTCAAGATGCAAAAGTTTCTATTTTTGGACAGTTGAAAAAGTCAACTGTAACTTGACCAGGGCATAACTTCCACATGTTTTATCAGAAAAATTCCATACAAAGCTCATTTTGAAGAGAAAGACATTTCCTACAACTCCTTTTCACACATCAAGTCCAAGAAATGCTCTCACAAAAAGTTATCAATTTCAACATTATAGGTCATTTTCAAAAGTCAACAAAAAAGGACTTTAAGTCAAAGCCCATAACTTGAGATTGGTACATCAAAATGACATGGGACCAAAGGCATTGGTTAGAGGACTTCAATACCTTTCCAAAATGTCCAAGAACATGATCAAATCTTAAAAATTGAGCAAGATATGCCTTGTGGAAGTTGGGAAATTTTTGGGAATTTTGAAAAGTCAACTTTGCTTCAAATGCCTCAAAATTGCTAATGGGCCACATTTTCTTCCAAGATTCATCATCCAAAGGATATGCACGACCATTTGGCCCAAAGGGGATTTATTTCATCATTTTTATTATTTTATTTGAATTTTTAATTACTATTAATTCATTTAATAAAATAAAATATGGAAAAAATACTAAAACAAATGTATGTGAATCTTTTTATGCAGCATTTGCTCCCACTGGCTATTCAAGATTCGTGCACACCCAAATTGGAAAGGTTGGCCATGATTGGAATCAAAATCACATGAAAAAGATTTGGAAAATATTCATGGAAAATCAAATATTCCATACATCAATGCATTGATCTTTTGGACTTGATTTCAACCCTAATTCACCCCATACATAAGTCAGAAGCAAAACCTAATGAGAAGGACCTCCAAGCTGCGCCCAAAACCTCTCATACACTTTGCAATTTTTGTGAAAAAAGTGAAAACTGAAAACTACATTCTAGCACGATTCAAAGCAAAATACCAATTTCAATAGCTTGCCAAGGCTTCACTGAACCTAACTGCATTCTTTTCCAGTCCTCACGCACCAAGAATTGGTACATAGAACTCAAAATTTCTCATACTTTATGCATATTCGTGTTTCAATTTTTAAGCATCTTCATTGCATTCTTTCTACTGATTTATACTAATCTAACCATTCTAAAGCTAATGATGTTATTTAATTGGATTTTCGTGCCCTATATGCCAAATTACCATTGAAGCTTTCTAGGGTTTCAGAGTTGCAAAATTAGGGGTTTCCTCTTCAGGAAAAATCAGACCACGAGACCCATGCCATTGAAACCAGAAGCTCATGACCAATCGTTCCCATAGCTTGCGATCAATTTATGATCAACAGGGTGCTAATCGCTATTATTATGTTCATCATTTAGTGGGGGTTTAAAACCCCCGCTATCTCTTTTTATTTTACAGGCAATTGAAGAAGAAGACAGACGTGTCCATGACTTACAGGCGCATTTGAATTTCACGCGAAATATCCCACTAACCCTTGTTTTACATTATATTGATTATTTGTCATATTATATACAAAGCGCGTTAACAGCTCAGTTGGCAGGCACATGGTTTGGTAAGCAACGGGACCTGGGTTCGATTCCCAGGTCCCCTCCCTTTCTCATATTATTTTCTTTTCCATAATCCTATGCAGGGTACGCCCAGGGGTTCATCATACACCCACAATCCCAGCGTGCCACATGGCTCAGAATCTCAATCCAAGGGCCCTGATCTGATGAACATCATACTCGTTGGTCAATGAAGCTACACGCGCCCAGAAAAGTCAACAAGGCCAGGAACTAAATGGGCCTAATTGCTGGCCAGATACCTCCAAATTGGGGTCAACACCCCCCATTGGTTTGCATTATTTTTCTTTCTTTTTATTCTTTTCTATTTATTTGTTTTATTTCTTTTTTAGTTTAATTCATAAATTAATATTTTCTTAACATAAAAAATAATAAAAATCAGAAAGACAAAAAATAAAATATATTTTTTTTTATTTTAATGTTTTCTTTGTAAATAAATTGTATTAATTAATTTAGTTAATTCTAGGGTTAAATTTTAATATTTTTTGTAATAAATTAAAAAATGTAGAATTAGGGTTTTAATTACTTTTATCCTTTTTTCTTTTCTTTTATCATTATTAATAATTAATTATTTATTTTTGTAAATAAAATTGTATTAATTAATTAGGTTAACTTTAGGTTTAATTTTCACATTTTTTTAAATAAATTAAAAATAGTTAGAATTAGGTTTTAACTCCATTAATTCTCATTAAAATCCATAAATCCAAAAAACTCAAAAATAATTTCTTTTTCTCATTTAATTTAATTAATTTCATAATTATAATTTAATTTCCTTAAAAGGGTCCAACGCCCTCGCATTCCCGATTTTAATTCTCTTCGCATTTTTATTTTCTTTTTTTGTAAATATTCATGTAATTCTCCCAAAGCCATGTAATAGATCAATTAGGGTTTTTATTTTCCGCACTTTATTTTTTATTTCAAATCGGGTCCTGGATTAATTTGGCGATGTGGACCCGCGCCTTTGTAATAGCGTAGGACCTTTTAATTCCGCATCTTTTAAACTGTTAATTAAATTGCATGAAAGAATGAATGTCAAAATAAAAGCAACGCGTAGATCACCAATGCATGAATAAGACAAAAATAAATGAACATGACACACAAATCACACACCACCCCTAGGGTACGCCTCACTGTTGCCTTGCCCCTCGAAAGGTGATCGTCAAGTAGAGGACATTTTAGTAAGTCCTCATGTCCATGAACATGGCATGAGGGTAGCTTCTAAGGTGTCTTCCTATTGCTCCGGTGATCACCATGTCCCGAACCCTCGAATTGACCCGAACACCTCCAACGGTGGTGCTACCTACCTCTCAATGGTGGGATGGCATTACTTTAAGGACATTTACACAGACGAATTCCTTAGGGTAGGTAGATTCTCGTAGATACTTGCTCTAATTTCAAAAACAAATCAAAAATACTTTTCACACCGACACCTTTTCAAAAAGCTTTCGAAAGCAACTTTTCAAACACTCTTGAGGACCGATACAAGAGTCGAACTGAAATATTCAGAGAAACCTTTTTAAAACCCACAATTGAAAAGCAAACAAACCATTTTGAAAACACAATGAGCAAGTATCTAAGAGCCCATGGATAACCATGGATAGAAAGGGTGCTAACACCTTCCCTTTCTATAATCTACCTCCCGAACCGAGAGCAATCTCTATAAGGAATTTTTCCGTGTTTTTGTCCTTTCCATTTGGAGAAAATAAAAGACGGTGGCGACTCTTGCTTCCGCGACATTTCGCGAACCAGCGTTAAACAGTCAGTTCCAGATCCACCGATCACACTTACCATAATGTTACTAGGCTTTAAGGTCAAGCCTTCATAATCCAGCCAATCAAGAGCCTTCTTAGGCAGAACATTCAGTGAAGACCTAGTATCTACCAGCACATAAGCCATAGTGATGTCTCTGCATTCGATCGAGACATGCAGAGCATCATTATGCTTCCTCCCTTTCGGTTTCAAGTCAGCATCTGAAAAACCCAGCCAATTGTCAACAGTCAAGCTGGCCACACAGTCTTTGAATTGATCGGCTGACGTTTCCTGTGGCACATGCGCAGTCTTGAGGAATGCAATCAAAGCCTTCGCATGGGCTTCGGAACACAACAACAGAGACAACATTGATATCTTTGAAGGGGTCTACCCCAGTTTCTCGACCACAATGTAGTCGCTCTTTTTGATTATTTTTAATATTCCCTCTATCTCTTGCTTAAAGGATTCTACGAAAATCTTTCTAGGTGCCTCCGTCCGGGAAGGCTCACCTATAGCTTCTTTTCCTCGAATCCCAGATGACTCGACAAAAGGAGTAACAATTGGAGTAAGAACAGGAGTAGTGATGGATGTACCGGCAGAAATAGCAGATGGAATAACAACATGTCTATTGACAGTCTTCGGGAAAATCTCGGGAGAGAAAACCCTTTCACTTATGGCAATTTTACTGGTCCCGACAATGTTACTAACATTGGGATAAACCTCTTCATTCTTCAGATCCTTTTTAACGCCATGGTAGTAAACATTGGCGCCATAATGCCAAGGGACAGCTTTGTCCGAGGCGTATGGGACAGGACCAGGAAAAGTGATTATTAACAGAGCAACTCTCGGAGCGGGTGTAATCCTAACATGTCTTCTCGAGGAGACCTTGGAAGGATTGGCGGAAATGGTTATAATAGCAACATCTTCGAACGGAACTGTTGTAATCAAAGTTTTCTCAAACAAAATTTCTCCGCTGTCCATCAGGCGTTGGACACTTGTTTTCAGCAAATAGCACCCAGTAGGCAGAGACGAACACATGTGGCAACCTTCACCATAACCCGGAAATAAATCGGCCAGTAATAAATTCTTCTGAACAATGATAAGAGGAGTAGAAACTTCATCAACTGAGGTCATAAATAGGTCGGTATCAATGGTATTAACTCCACGGTTATGCTTAGGCATGGGAGCGGTTATGACATTGGGCTTCTCCGAAGCATCAAACTCAATCTCCTTGGCTTCAATCAGATCTAGTACTTTATTTCTCAAAGCCCATCAGTCATTTGTATCGTGGCCAGGACTCTCAGAATGGTAGGAACACCGAGCGTTTGGATTGTACCGAGGAGATGTGGTATTAGGATTCTTGGGAGCCTCTTTCAAGGTTGCCAAGTTGGATCTTAGAAGATGGGGTAGAACCTGTATCAATGTCATGTTAATCTGGGTAAACCTCCTTTGTGGTCTTTCTACCCTTTGTTGATTGCCTCATTGTGGGGTAGCCGCAGGCCTAGGCATCATTACAGCACTTACCGTCGGATGGTGTTCAGCCCTGCTCTGACCTCTCGGGCTATAAATGAACATATATTGAGTAAAATGGAAGGGTAAATTTTGGGGTGCAACACGGTCATGATAGAGAATTTTAAAACAAAGATTTTGAAAAACTTTTGTATTCAAATGGCATAGTCCATGATTTCTCCTGCCCTAGAACTCCATAAAAAAATGGGGTTGTAGAAAGGAAAAATAGAACACTACAAGAAACGACTTGTACTATGATTCAAGAAACTCAAATGGCTAAGCACTTCTGGGCGGAAGAAGTGAATACAACGTGTTATATTCAAAATAGAATCTCTATGAGACTTATTTTGAGTAAGACTCCTTATGAACTATGGAAGAATAGAAAGCCTAACATTTCTTATTTCCATCCATTTGGATGTATATGTTATATGTTAAACACTAAAGAGAATCTGGGTAAGTTTGATTCTAAGGCGTAGAAGTGTCTACTTCTAGGATACTTTGAACACTCTAAATGCTTCAGAATCTATAACACAGAACCATAAATAGTGGAGGAATCAATCCATGTCAAATTCGATGATAAGCTTAACTATGAAAAGTCAAAGTTGTGTGAATAGCTTGCAGATGTAACTATAACATTTGCTGAGCCAAAGGAGAAGATTCAAGAAGATAAATAATCAGAAGCTCCTTCTTCTGATGTTGTTGATAATCCTTCTGATCAACCTCAACCAAGGAAGAACAAAATCATATCCTCCCATCCTGAAGATCTCATTCTTAGAAGTAAAGATGCTCAAGTCAGAACAAGAACAACTCTCAAACCTTCTGATGAAGTGCTTATAGGTTTAGTTTCTTTAATAGAACCTACATCTATTGGGGAAGCCCTTCTCAATAAAGATCAGATTCTGGCTATGGAAGAAGAACTCAACCAATTCTTAAAGAATGATGTTTGGTATCTCGTTCAAAAACCCAAAGGTGTCCATGTAAACGGAACCAAATGGGTGTTCAGAAACAAACTCAATGAGAAAGGTGAAGTTGTTAGAAATAAAGCACGGCTAGTTGCACAAGGTTATAGTCAACAAGAAGGGATAAACCATACATAAACCTTTGCACCAGTCTCCAGGTTAGAAGCTATTAATTTGTTAGTTTATTTTTCTGTAAATCATAACATCATCCTTTATCAGATGGATGTTAAGAGTACATTTCTGAATGGTTATATTTAAGAAGAAGTGTACATCAAACATCCTCTTCGCTTTGAAAATTTTGAGAAAACATACCTTTTTTTAAAACTAAAGAAATATCTTTATGGCCTAAAACAAGCTCCCAGAGCTTGGTATGATAGATTGAGTAATTTTCTTCTAGAAAATAAGTTTACTAGAGGAAAGGTTGACACTACACTCTTCTATAAAACCTTCAAAAATGATATTCTAATTGTTCAAATTTATGTTGATGATATTATTTTTGGTTCTGCCAATCCATCCCTCTGCGAGTAATTTTCTAAGTTAATGCATGCTGATTTTGAAATGAGCATGATGGGAGAACTGAAATTCTTTCTAATAATCCAAATTGATCAAAAACCAGAGGCTACTTACATTTATCAAAGTAAGTACACCAAAGAAATTCTAAAGAAATTCGACATGACAGATTGCACTGTAGCAAAAACTCCAATGCATTCAACATATATTCTTGAGAAAGAAGAGGTAAGTAGAAAGGTATGTCAGAAGTTGTATCGTGGTATGATAGGCTCTCTTCTGTATCTGACTGCATTCAGACATGATATTTTATTCAGTTTTCATCTTTGTGATAGATTTCAATTTGATCCTAGGGAATCTCATTTAACTTTTGTTAAGAGAATTCTAAGGTATCTTAAAGGAACCATTAACCATGGCTTTATGCATGTGAAAACATCAGAGTGCACTCTTTATGGTTTTTGTCATGCGGATTACACTGGAGACAAAATGGAGAGGAAAAGTAATTCTAGAAAATATCAGTTTCTAGGAAATAATTTGATATCATGGTCAAGCAAGAGGCAATCAACAATTTCTCTCTCAATTGCAGAAGCAGAGTATATCTTAGCATCACTATGCAACACTCATATGCTCTGGATGAAGAATCAGCTGGAAGATTATCAGATTTATGAGAGTAACATTCCTATCTTCTGTGACAATGCTACTACTATTTGTTTGATTAAGAATCCTATCTTACATTCTAGGGCTAAACACAAAGAAATCAAACATCATTTCATTAGAGACTATGTTCAGAAAGGGATCCTATCTTTAAAATTTATAGATAAAGACCATCAGTGGGCTGATATTTTTACAAAACCCTTAGTTGAAGATAGATTTCTGTTTATTCTAAAGAATCTAAAAATGGATCTCTGTCAAGAGCAAGATGACATTAGAATCAAATGTGTTTTAGTCTAAATCTGAAGTGATAAGATTCTGACTTAATCAAAGGTCTTCTGATTTCTTTTACCTCAATCATCAGAAGATGTCTCGGTCAGAAGTGTATCTTATCAAATGGAAATCTTTATGGTTTTTCCAGATTCTGAGAATATCAAGACTAAGTGTTTATCACACTCTACCTAGGCACTGCACGAGCAACTATTTTTCTTGGAATTGATTAATCATGACTACATTTATTAACTACTCCTATCTTTTGTGTCTTCTTTATTGCCTTTGCAAGAGTATTCCAATTCATATTTCAGCAATAATATTTAATCATATGAAGCTATCAATCCTTGCATCCAGAAACTCCCAAAAATCATTCGTTCCTTATGGACGTGTATTGTCTGAACTGTTTGAGTTAGTTGGTGTATTTGAAATTGTTCGAAGAAACTCGTTCATCGGAGGCATTGCTCTATCCGATGATAGTTGTGATGTGTTTGAAGTTTAGGTAGTTTCCCTTCTTTTTCTTTAGTCTTTTGTTTCTCCTTCTGTTGTAATCATTTTGAAATATCATTGAATCTTCTTATCTTATTCTGGTTTTTATGTTTTTCACACATAATTACCTTTTTGATTATGACAAAAAGGAGGAGTAATTAAATGAACATAATTTTGATTTCAATAATCAAGTTCTGGAATACATTCTCTGAAAAGAGATCCTTACATTCTAACCAAGTTAAAATTTAGTTTTTGTTAGAATTGTTTTCTTTTTCAGGAAATGAGAACTCTGATTAAAGACAAAGATCTGAAAGCATTATGCAAGGCTTATGTCTAACCTGTTGACTTCAGACTTGCCTCCAAGAATTAAAATCTAGAATCAGACTCCAAGAATTGAGAATTAGGAAGCTATCTTAGTGACATTAAAGTTTCAAGATTTCAATTGATTTTATTTTCACTAGCATCTAGAGTCAAGACTCTCAAGATCTCAATATCTGATCTATTGGAAATAGGGGGAGTTTTTACTCAAATGGTTCAGAGTTAAGATATTCGAGCTTTATCAAGTCATTGACTCAGGGGGAGTTTCATAAAAAGGATAAGCATTCTTTACCTTCTTATTTTTAATGATTATATGAACAAAATTCTGTCATCAAAATACATAGTTTTGTCATCATCAAAAATGGGGAGATTATTAGAACAAGATTTGGTTCTGCAATACCATCTCTGAGTTTCGATGATAATAAATGAGTATGTTTGAATGAATAATTTTGATAGTCTAATGTTTGTTATTTTTTAGTATTTAACAAACAGGTTATGCTTCTGATGGATGGCACGGCCAAGACATTAGAAGAGAATTAGTTATGCTTCTGTGCTACACAAGTTTTGATGAACAGTAGCAAAACACTCCAGAAGACTCTAAATTGTAGGCTCTGATATGAAGTCTAAATAAACCAGTCAGAAGATTTGAATACAAAAGTTTCTACTTAAGTCCAGATGCTAAAGACTCATGTTTCTGAAGACAGCGTGTTATAAAGAAACCAGTCAGAAGATCTGAAGACAAAAGTTTCTACTTAAGTCCAGATGCTAAAGACTCGTGTTTTTAAAGACAAAGGATTCTCAAGACCAAGTGCTAAAGATTCCGATAGACAAAATTCTAAAGACTATGAAGATTTGAAGTTCTAAAGACCCATGGTTCCAAGAAAAGGGTTATAAAGACCAAGTGCTAAAGACTCTGAAGACAGAAGTTCTAAAGAGTCTAAAAGATTGAAGTTCAGAAGACCCAAGGTTCTAAGAAAATGTTCTCAATACTAAGTGCTGAAGACTTGAAGTTCTGATGACCTTGTGTTATGTTCTCGCTTCTAAACTCATGCTCGTAGAAGCCTCTGAAGTGCAGAAGGAAAGAAGATAACGTTAACATGGTACAAATAGTACATGGTACAATCAAAATTTCATTCCACTACCATGAAAGGATGGACGCGTTGCAAAATCTTGTCCCTCATGTGATTTCTCAAGCTGCCAATGTTTCTTTAAATCCCAAGAGTACCCCTCAATGGATATATTATTTCATTGGCTATATAAAGGCTTGAAGACTAAGAGAGAAAGTGGCGAATTTTTACTGAATATCCACTCAAAAGCGTTGTTCATAGCTTTCTCATTTTCAATCTATTGTTATTAAAATAATTTACGTATTCATATTATATAGAAGCAATATTATTTTAAACAAAACTTGTGTTCAAATAGTTGTTTGATTTCCTTAAGGGACCGGTTAGGTCTGTATCCTTAAGAAGTCTAAGACTAGTGTGTCTTAGAGGTTTGATTTTCCTTAAGGGACTGGTTAGGTCTATATCCTTAAGAATTCTAGTACTTATGTGTCTTAGAGGTTGTTAGTCACTTGCGGATAGCTTGTGCATTGTAATAATCAGTTGGATTATTGGATTAAATCCTAGATTGGGAGAGGATAAATCACCTTGGCGGGTGGACTAGACTAGCTTGATAGTTTTCAAGTGAACTAGTATAAACATTTTGTGTTCTTTACTTCCTGTTCTTAATTATTGTTATTATCAAGAGTGAAGGAAAACATATTTTAATTAAAGGGGAGTATTTTTAAAAGAAAAGTTTTGATCTAAAACCCAATTCAACCCCCCCTCCTTTCATGTGTTTTTCACACCTTTATGAGTTACTAAGACCAATAAGAGAAACAACAGCTAGTAAGGGTTATGTGAAAACAAAGATTAGAATCCTCATTTTGTGAAAAGAAGAGAAAGACTCAAGAGAAGAGATAGAGGAGAAACGAGAGAAGTGGAGGCTAACTCTAAAGTGTTAAACATAAGGAGGTAATGGGGGAGAATCCTTGTTATTATGGGTTTATATCATATGAATAATGAATAAGAAACATTGTGTAGCAATGGGTATCTCAAATTCTATTATTTTCGTATGTTTAGGTTTGAGATAGGTTTCATGAATTTAAGATTAGAAACATGATTTGATGTTTATGTTTGATGTTATGCATTTAATATATGTTATAATTCTCTAATATTGTGAATTTGGCTAATTGGAATGGGTATTGTGGGTCAATTTCGTGAAAAGGGAAGTGTTGTCAAAAAGGGGATTTTTCCAAAAACCGCAGACAACGCTTAGTGCGGAAGAACGCGCTTAGCGTGCACGGTTTTGTAACTCATCACTTAGCGCGACCTGTGTTGTGAACTTTTGTGATTTTGATTCTATGACTTGGGATCCTACATGCTTATGTTTTATGGGGGATTTCTATGTATTTTAATAATTTATTCAATAAAGTTTGGATAGGTTTTGAATCGAAAATCGATGAATACATAATACTTGATTTTAGTATATTGTGATCGGTGGAAATAGAACTGACTGTTTTTGTAAGCTGGTTCGTGAAATGTCGCCGTAAGCAAGAGTCGCCACTGTCTTTTATGTTCTCCAACATGGAAAGGACAAAAGCACAACAAAATTACTTATTCGAGAATGTTTCTCGGTTCGGGAGGTAGATTTATAGAAAGGGAAGGTGTTAGCACCCTTTCTATCCGTGGTTATCCACGGGCTCTTAGGTACTTGCTCTTATGTTTTCAAAAATTTGTTTGCTTTTCAAGTGTGTGTGGGTTTTGAAAAAAAGTTCGTTTGAAAAACTTCTAAGTAACTCTTGTATCAGTCCTCAAGAGTGTATGAAGTGTTTGTTTGAAAACTTTTTGAAAGTGTGGGGTGCGAAAAGTATTTTTGTTTGTTTTGAGAAGAGCAAGTACTTAAGAGAAGTCTACCTACCCTAAGGAATTAGGCTGTGTAAGAGTCCTTTAGACAGTGCTATCCCACCATTGAAAGGTAGGTAGCACCGTCGTTGGAGGTGTTCGGGTCAATTCGATTAAGGGACATGTGTGGTCACCGAAGCAATGGTAGGACCCCTTAGAAGTAACCCCAATGTCCTAGATCCTTTTATCCGAGGCAAACGTTTCGAGGAAACTGGATCTTTAGACAAAGGGCGACCTCTAAGACACCCTATACTTGATGACCACATTCGAGGCAACCAGTGAGGCGTACCCTAGGAGTGGCATATGCATGTGTGTTGTTTTCATATTTATTGTTTATCTTGTACATGTTTGTTTGTGAGCTACAGATTGGTTTTATTTTTCATACATTCTTTCATGCATTTTTTAACAGTTAGGAGTGCGGAAAATAAATTGCAGAAATGTAAATCTAGCTATTACAGGGCGCGGGTCTATACATCGCCAAAAACAAAAACCCGTTTTGAAAAAAATAAAGTGCGAGAATTTAAATAAAGCGGTAAAATTCCTAATTAACTATTACATATCTGGAGACAGTTACATAAATAATCAAAATAAAGTAAATGCGTGCGAAAGAGTTAAATCGGGAACGTCCTTAGGGTGTTGACCCTTTTTTTGAATAAGAATTGAATTTTTTGTCTTTTTTTGTAATTAAAATGAAATTAAAACTAACTAATAACTAATTAATTAATTTAAATAAAAGAAAGATGTTTTTGTATTTTTATGTTTTTAATGAAATAAAATAAAAGGAGTTAAAATTAAAAATTAATAAGACCTAATTCTAAATTTGTTTTAGTTATTAAAAAAAAGGTTAAAGTTGCCTAATTAAAACTAATTCAATTTATTAGTATTTATTTACAAAATAACTACCTAAATGAAATTAATAAAGTATTTACATTTTTTGGTTTTTTTTGAATTTTTATTGTGAAAAATGTTGATTAATTAAATGGTTAATAATTAAAACAATAAAATAAATAAATCAAAAATGAAAAAAAGAAAAAAAAGAAATGCAAACCCAAAGGGGGGTATGGGCTAGAATGGGGTATTTGATTTAGAACTCTGAGGCCCAATTGCACAAAGCCATGTTGACTTTGGGAATTGAGTGGGGCGCTGGTTGACCAGGAGTATGGTGTGCTCCCTTTCTTGGCCCTTGGATCTGCTTCTGAGGACACATGGCGCGCTGATTGCTTGTGACATATGGTGGACTTTTGCTGGAATGCTGCATACAATTACATGAAGCAAAATATTATGGAAATTATGAGGGACCTGGGATGAACTTACAGTGCGGTATGATGGATCTTAGGACGTGGCAAGGGTTGCTTTAGCTTCAGGGGATGGCAAAGAAGAGAGTCACGTTCTCCTTTTGGCCTGAAAATGCTTGCAATACTCCTTTTGATCTCACACTTTTTTTTGACACTTTTTGGATTTTGCTCTGGCCGTTTGTGTAATGTTCTAGGTTGTGAATGAGGCTTTCAAGGCTTGCATATATAGTAATGAGTGAGAATAAGTCACATTTAGGAGCCTTTAACCATTGCAATTAAGCTTTGGATTTTCTCATAACCACCATTAAAGAGACTTGCCATTTTTGTTCAAAATTTGAATTTCATGCTCATAATAGGCTTGGCACGAATTTGGCATGTGTATTATGATGCATCAAGGTCATTCAAACCACAAGATATCACTTAATTAATTTTTTTGATTTTTATTTGAATTTTATGGATTTAAATGAATTAAATCAAATAAAATTAAATAAAAATAGAAAAATTAATGGTTAATCTTGAAATTGATCATGGGACACGTGGGTGGCATGACAAGGCTGAACCAAGTGGAAAAAGTGGGCCCTTTTGTCAAAAATTGAAGTTTCAAGGATAGTTGACTTTTGCCATTTCACAAAAATTTCCCAACTTCTCCAATGCATATCTTGCTCAATTTTGATCATATGAACATGTTCTTGGACATTTTGGAAAGGTCTTGAAGTCCTCTAACCAATTCCTTTGGTCCCATGTCATTTGAATTTACCAATCTCAAGTTATGGTCTTTGACTTAAAGTGCCTTTTTGTTGACTTTTGAAAATGACCTATAATGTTGAAATTGATAACTTTTTGTGAGAGCATTTATTGGATTTGGAATGTGAAGATGAGTTGTAGGAAATGTTATCCCCTTCAAAATGAGCATTGGATGGGATTTTTCTGATGAACCATGAAAAATTTATGCTTTGGTCAAGTTACAGTTGACTTTTCAGCTATCCAAAAATAGAAACTTTTGCATCTTGATGATTTTTGAGTCATTCTTGTGAAATCATGGTCAAGATTTGACCAAATGATGATTGTGGCTTCAAAATAAGATGTTGACCAAAATTTTTGACTTTTGACTGCCAAATGACCATTTTGCCCCTATAGTTGATTGTGAAGCAATTAGGGTTTTTGACTGTGCAACTTGACCTTGTGAGCCTTGAAACTTGACATGGGGATGCTTGACAATGTATATGAGCATATGTGACTTGATTGAGCCCTTGAAAACCTCAACTTCCTTGCAAGAACCAAAACCCTAGTTTTTGACTGGCTTAGGAGGGTGGTTGACTGTGCAACCCTTGAGTAGACTTGAGCAAATCTAGATGATGCCTGTCAAAACTTTGAAGAATATGGGAGGGAAAATTTTGGGGTACAACAGTTGCCCCTGTTCAATCTTCTTAGACCTGAGGATGTAGATTGGCTTGTGTGCCTTTCGTGATCCGAGGGTGGAAGATGATTGAACACTAGAGTGCCCAGAAATTTGCACTCACATAGTAGAATATCAGCAGTGTGATGGCGGGAATGGGCTTATAGATGCCATTTGGAGAGATGATGGATAGAAGGATGGGCTTATAGATGCCATCTGGAGATGTGACAGAACCTTGCCGGGAATGGGCTTATAGATGCCATTTGGAAGTGTAATGGGTAGCTGTGTCCGAATAAGAAATAGAATGGCTTCCGTGTCTGGAGCATATCTAGTATGTGTTTAGAAGCTTGAATCTGAATAAGCAATATAATAGCGTCCGGGTCAAGAGTATCTCTAAGCTATATCTCAAAGGAAATCTGAATAAGTATCAGAATGTCGCCATGTCTGGGTTACAACTGAACTATTTCTAGTAGGAAGTCTGGATAAGCATTAGAGCAGCATCCAGATCTGGAGCATCTCTAGGCTATCTCTGGAGAGAAATCTGGAATGAACAATAGAATAGCATCCGTGGTTGGAGCATCTCTAAGTTATCTTTAGGATTTTGAATCTGAATAAGCAATAGAATAGCGTCCGGGTTAGGAGCATCTCTAAGTTGTCTTTGGAAGGAGATCTGGAATAAGTATCAGAATGTCGCCATGTCTGGGTCGTATCTGAACCATCTCTAGAAGGGAATCTGGAATAAGCAATAGAGTAGCATCCGTGTCCGGAGCATTTCTAAGCCATCACTAGAAGGAAATCTGGAATGAGTTATCAGAATGTAGCCATGTCTGGGTCGCATCTGAACCATCTCTAGAAAGAATCTCTGAATAAACAATAGAACAGCATCCGTGGTTGGATCATCTCTAAGTTATCTCTGAAAAGAAACCCTGAATAAGCAACGGAATAGCGTCCGGTTCTGGAGCATATCTGAACTATTTATGAACAAGCAACTCTGAATAAGCAACAGAATAGCGTCCATCTCTGGAGCATTTCTAAGCTATATCCGAAAAGAAACTCTTGAATAAGCAAAAGAATAACGTCCATCTCTGGAGCATTTCTAAGCCATCTCTGAAGAGAAAATCTGAATAAGCAAAAGAACAGCATCCATCTCTGGAGCATTTCCAAGCTATATCTGAAAAGAAACTCTTGAATAAGAAAAAGAATAACATCCATGTCTGGAGCATTTCTAAGCTATCTCTAAAGAGAAAATCTGAATAAGCAAAAGAACAACATCCATCTCTGGAGCATTTCCAAGCTATATCTGAAAAGAAACTCTTGAATAAGCAAAAGAATAACATCCATGTATGGAGCATTTCTAAGCTATCTCTGAAGAGAAAATCTGAATAAGCAAAAGAACAGCATCCATCTCTGGAGCATTTCCAAGCTATATCTGAAAAGAAACTCTTAAATAAGCAAAAGAATAACATCCATGTCTGGAGCATTTCTAAGCTATCTCTGAAGAGAAAATCTGAATAAGCAAAAGAACAGCATCCATATCTGGAGCATTTCCCAGCTATATCTGAAAGGAAACTCTTGAATAAGAAAAAGAATAACATCCATCTCTGGAGCATTTCTAAGCCATCTCTGAAGAGAAAATCTGAATAAGCAAAAGAATAGCATCCATATCTGGAGCATTTCCCAGCTATATCTGAAAGGAAACTCTTGAATAAGCAAAAGAATAGCGTCCATCTCTGGAGCATTTCTAAGTCATCTCTGAAGAGAAAATCTGAATAAGCAAAAGAATAGCATCCATATCTGGAGCATTTCCCAGCTATATCTGAAAGGAAACTCTTGAATAAGCAAAAGAATAACGTCCATATCTGGAGCATTTCTCGGCTATCTCTTCAATCTCTTTAATGTAGATATGCCCTGGCTGGATACAGGTGTCGAATCTACTCACAGATATGCCCTAGCTGGATACAGGAATCGAATCTGGAATTGCGACAGTTGATAGTAATCATCTTTGGGATTGACCTTTTTTCTGAAAAGGCGAAACATCAGTTGTATGCAATGTCATGATGTATGAAATGCATGATGTCATGATGTTCCAAAATAAATTAGATAGTGTGTTATGATGCGTATATGCATATGTCATGATGTATGTCAATGTGATGTTTATGAATGCATTTTCATCTAGGAAAATAAATCCTTGACGAATGTCGGGAAGCTGAATCCTGGGTTGATGTTTGAAGAGTAGAGTTCTTCATTTCCGCTGGGGACGATGGTTGCAAGAATAAACTGGTAGGAGAAGATGACTCCGTTGGGGAATAAACTTGTTGGAGAGATTACTCTGCGGGGAATACTCTGTGGAGAGAGATACTATGATGAGGTTTTGATGATAACTTCGTTGGGGATTCCATTGACGAGCTTTGTTGGGGAATTGATGAACTCCGCTGGAGGGATAGGAAGAGCTTCGCCGATGAAGATCTTTCCGTGGCAATTAGCTGAGGATAACCCAGTTATACCCTGGTAGGGAATAATCTTTGAATAATGCCGGGGAGACGCGTTCGTGCTCTGCAGGGATAAGCTTCTAGAATCTACTAGGGAGGATAATTCAACTCTCCTGGGGAAACTTTTGAGACTGTACTGGGAAATGGCTCCACTGGGATGTCTGTATTCCACCGGGGAACAATCTTAGATCAAGACTGCCGGGGATGCTTGCTTAGGAACATTTGTATACTCCGCTGGGGAATATTGAGATCTTCTAGGGATACCCAACTTCCTTGAGGCTGACAGTAGACTAACTCTGCTTGGGGAGAGTGTTGATGACTTGCTGGAGATACTGTGCCTTGTTAGGACTGACGGGAGACCAACTCTGCTCGGGGAGAGTATTGCTGATTCTGGTCTTACTCTACGGGGAGTGAGGGTATCTTGGTCATGTTCTTCAGCTGAACTTACCTTGGTACCTCGGCTGACAGAGCAACTAGATCGCTTGGACAACTCATTATTTCCCCTGTTTCTGATGTGAGAGAAGAAGATACCTTGTGAGGTGTTAGACAACTGCCGATTCGACAAATCTTCTTCTGGTAGGCAAGTGACAAGATGAAGGGACATAGTCGTACGCTTTGATCCCTAACTTTTTCCTGGACCGCCCTTTCGGGTTTTCAATCCAATGGGATACCCATTTTTGCCCAAGCCGCCTTTTCAGTTTTTCGAATTGCCGGGTGTACAGATTTTTCATTTTCATCCCTTATTTTTCCCGAACCCTTTTGGTTCGCCGGGAAGCCCTTATTTTTGCCTAGGCCAGTCGACCTAGCGGGTCTTTGATTATGCGTAGTATTTTTTTGACTATGTCCACGCTCTCAGGATGTAGGGAGGTGCCCCTGTTGGTAGTGTAGTGTTACCATACCACCAGAAAATGTTGATCGTGCAAGATTCGTCACTGGAATTCATGTCCAATTCCCCAAGTGATCCAGATGGAGATTTGCCCCAAGCTGGTTGGCCTTTTGAGAGATTCTCTGAATCTTGACTGGACTGCCCCAGATGATGGACAATGATCACGCCATGCCCCTTGGTTGGGAGTTCTTCTGTTCATCAGATATTCTTCGTGCGAACTTCTATGTTGTTCAAACAAATAGTCATATGCAATCAATGTTATATTAAAAATGCAAAGCTTATGTTCATCTTGAAGTTTTTTGAAAATGCATTTTTTCAGTAAAACAAGCAAATTATGTAACATGTGATGTCAACTCAAGATTTTACAGCGAGCCTTAAGGAGTCAGGATACCTTTGTAACAATATGCTTTCGAACTAACCCATGCTTCAGCTAGGACTTTTGCGGGTTATAACGTGGCTTGGTTCACGGTTTAAGAAACAAAGGATAAGGCTCAAAATGTAATTGTACCCACCCGCTCTTCGTGATGTTCTTCGATCCTAAACTCAACTAATCGTGCATTAGACCTTGTTTGAGTCTTTGCTCTGATATTCCAGTGATGGTTCAGACATTGAAAGTTTATTTTGAATAGGCAGTCATTTTTGTTGAGGGTTTGTAGGACCTCTTTATTTTTTTTTTATTATCCCTGTCTTTTGCCTGAACTGTTTCTTTTGTGATTACAGTCAGCGGGATGCCCTAGTTTTGTAAGTCTCCTTTGTAGGTTTTGACTTATTGGGCTTTTAGTTTTTTTTGTATTGACTGCTTGTCTTTGTGATTATTCAGGACCATCACTGTCTTTTGTTTTGTAAGGACTTCTTTTGACGTCATTCATTGTGCACCTGGATCAACTGAGAAGACTACCCTGCCCCAGGTTATGATTAAGGATTTTAATTTTTGAAAAGAAAAACTCCTACTTCTTTGGCTTAGAGGGGTTGACGAGGGATTATCTTCCTTATAACTTCAGTGTTTAGGAATTGAAACAATGCCTGTACCTCATCAGTGGGGTCTGTTCAAAAGCATACTGTAAATCATGGTATCGTTTTCGTCATCCTCCCTCAAGAGGCTTAGAGTTATTAAGAGTTGACATCAAAAAATGAAAGCAGTTTGAATATAGCGAATGCGAATATATTGATTCAAAACAGACATATGCGATGCATTGATAAAGTAATAAAGTTTTCTATGACAATAATTATTTGTATAAGCAAATAAAATACAACTTGAACATTCGAATGAACAAAAAGTCTTCTAGTCTCAGGACTTGTCACTTCAAATGGTGAATCTCGCAGGGATAGTAGAAGAACTCGACCTGACCATCTGGGGTGAATTCCACAGCTCCTTCATCAATCAGGCTTTGGATTTTGTACCTCAACTTCCAACAGTCGTCAGTATCATACCCCGGGCTGTTAGAATGGTATGCGCACCTGGCCCTAGGATTATAGTTAGGTGAAGAAGTCTTAGGATTAGGGTGAGGTCCTATCAACGTCACCAGATTCAACTTCAACAGATGTTGCAAAGCTTGGGACAACGACGTGTTGAGCTGGGTGAATTGCCTCTTGGGCTTGTCTGGCTTACTCTGATCAACCTGTTTCTCTGGGCGAGGTTGTGGTTGGACCTGTGAAGTGGTAGCAATTTAGAGAGGTCTATTCTTCACTATACTAGACTCTTGTCCTCTTGGAAGCTGATCAATGACCTGGTCCATGACTTAGACTGGTTGCTTCATGTTGTATCTGTCTTGATGAAGCTGACTGATCATGGCCCTCAACTCTTCTTGCTCCCGAGCTAAGCCTTGGATGAGAGCCATTTGCCCCAGCATCTGGGTTCTCATTGTATCTACCTCAGCTTGCAGACGTTTCAGCCGTTCGTCCTTATCATCTTCGGGACTTTTCTTGGCCAAATTCCCCATGAGGAGTGTCCTCAACTCTTCCTGCCCCTTGGATAGGCTTAGGAAGATCTCCCTGAACTGAGTCTCTTGAGCATGAAGACCTTGGTTATCTTGTTGGGAAGCCATTGCTGAAATAAACAGCGAAGAAGGTAAGCGACCTGTAATGAGGGTACCTGTAATGCAATGATATGTATGATATGCATGCAATGTTTTCAAGGACCTCTCGGGATAAACAAGAAAGATTGTTAGAACTTGAATTTTGTAGCTTGATTGAAGGAACTTCATTTTGTTGAGAGTCCTTCTTCAAGAGTCAAGGCTCACCATATCGAGTGGGTCATAGCCCCTAACTCAAGTTATCAACCTTGGCTAGGGGAAAATAAATCCCCTTTGCCCCTTGCTAGATATTTGATTCATCATGACCTGCATCACAAACCCTTGAGATCCTTGAAATGGATTAGTCTTTATGTAGGATGCGTGCAATGGTATGATGTTATGTTATGCATGGAGTGATGTAAGTAGGCCCTGTTATGAGTCCAGGTTAAGGACTATAAACAAACCCTGCAAGAAACTCATGTGTTAGACAACAAGCATGCAAGTAGTCAAGTTTGAAAGCACACAAGTCACACAAGACAGCCCTTAGAGTTTAGGCCAACATGAAGTTTGGGGTACTACCCTCTTGAAGTTGGTGGGCTCAAAAACCTGTCCTATCAAAAGTAACCGGGTTCTAAGGAGCTCAATATCATTGGGTTATTTTCTATGTTCATTGTTTTAATTTATCCACTGAATTGGCGATCAAAATATTCCAAGAAAACAACCCTCAATGAGTGTAGTATCAAGTATCTACCAACTTCGGACTGCACCAAAGTCGGTCATCTCACTACCCCTAAAGAGGCCAGGATGGTCAAGTAATGTTCCTAAGGTCAGTTGATGCTTCACGACACCATGCGGAGGCCCCGTAATCTCCTTGACTTGACTCAAGGGTTACCGGTACTCACCAAAGTGCCACATCAACATAGCAAACTACTTCAACCGTGTCGGTATACCCCGCACAGTTCCCTCACAGTTTGTTACTACTTTCTAAGAAGGTATCCCCCAGATCCGGGTTAGGATCTATGAAACACCCAAAATAGGCCCACAATATTAAAGCAAACAGATCAAGCAATTGAAAACATGATGATGAACTATTCCTAAGGTACACCCCACTTAATAAGTATCCCCAGCAGAGTCGCCAGTTCTGTGATCGGTGGAAATAGAACTGACTGTTTTTGTAAGCTGGTTCGCGAAATGTCGCGGTAAGCAAGAGTCGTCACCGTCTTTTATGTTCTCCAACATGGAAAGGACAAAAGCACAGCAAAATTCCTTATTCAAGAATGTTTCTCGGTTCGGGAGGTAGATTTATAGAAAGGGAAGGTGTTAGCACCCTTTCTATCTGTGGTTATCCATGGGCTCTTAGGTACTTGCTCTTATGTTTTCAAAAATTTGTTTGCTTTTCAAGTGTGTGTGGGTTTTGAAAAAAAGTTCGTTTGAAAAACTTCTAAGTAACTCTTGTATCAGTCCTCAAGAGTGTATGAAGTGTTTGTTTGAAAAAATTTTAAAAGTGTGGGGTGCGAAAAGTATTTTTGTTTGTTTTGAGAAGAGCAAGTACTTAAGAGAAGTCTACCTACCCTAAGGAATTAGGCTGTGTAAGAGTCCTTTAGACAGTTCTATCCCACCATTGAAAGGTAGGTAGCACCGTCGTTGGAGGTGTTCGGGTCAATTCGATTAAGGGACATGTTTGGTCACCGAAGCAATGGTAGGACACCTTAGAAGTAACCCTAATGTCCTAGATCCTTTTATCCGAGGCAACCGTTTCGAGTCAACTGGATCTTTAGACAAAGGGAGACCTCTAAGACACCCTATACTTGATGACCACATTCGAGGCAACCAGTGAGGCGTACCCTAGGAGTGGCATGTGCATGTGTGTTGTTTTCATATTTATTGTTTATCTTGTACATGTTTGTTTGTGAGCTACAGATTGGTTTTATTTTTCATACATTCTTTCATGCATTTTTTAACACTTAGGAGTGCGGAAAATAAATTGCAGAAATGTAAATCTAGCTATTACAGGGCCCGGGTCTATACATCGCCAAAAACAAAAACCCGTTTTGAAAAAAATAAAGTGCGAGAATTTAAATAAAGCGGTAAAATTCCTAATTAACTATTACATATCTGGAGACAGTTACATAAATAATCAAAATAAAGTAAATGCGCGCGAAAGAATTAAATCGGGAATGTCCTTAGGGTGTTGACCCTTTTTTGAATAAGAATTGAATTTTTTGTCTTTTTTTGTAATTAAAATGAAATTAAAACTAACTAATAACTAATTAATTAATTTAAATAAAAGAAAGATGTTTTTGTATTTTTATGTTTTTAATGAAATAAAATAAAAGGAGTTAAAATTAAAAATTAATAAAACCTAATTCTAAATTTGTTTTAGTTATTAAAAAAAAGGTTAAAGTTGCCTAATTAAAACTAATTCAATTTATTAGTATTTATTTACAAAATAACTACCTAAATGAAATTAATAAAGTATTTACATTTTTTGGTTTTTTTTGAATTTTTATTGTGAAAAATGTTGATTAATTAAATGGTTAATAATTAAAACAATAAAATAAATAAAGCAAAAATGAAAAAAAGAAAAAAAAGAAATGCAAACCCAAAGGGGGGGTATGGGCCAGAATGGGGTATTTGATTTAGAAATCTGAGGCCCAATTGCACAAAGCCATGTTGAATTTGGGAATTGAGTGGGGCGCTGGTTGACCAGGAGTATGGTGTGCTCCCTTTCTTGGCCTTTGGATCTGCTTCTGAGGACACATGGCGCGCTGATTGCTTGTGACATATGGTGGACTTTTGCTGGAATGCTGCATACAATTACATGAAGCAAAATATTATGGAAATTATGGGGGACCTGGGATGAACTTACAGCGCGGTATGATGGATCTTAGGACGTGGCAAGGGTTGCTTTAGCTTCAGGGGATGGCAAAGAAGAGAGTCACGTTCTCCTTTTGGCCTGAAAATGCTTGCAATACTCCTTTTGATCTCACACTTTTTTTTGACACTTTTTGGATTTTGCTCTGGCCGTTTGTGTAATGTTCTAGGTTGTGAATGAGGCTTTCAAGGCTTGCATATATAGTAATGAGTGAGAATAAGTCACATTTAGGAGCCTTTAACCATTGCAATTAAGCTTTGGATTTTCTCATAACCACCATTAAAGAGACTTGCCATTTTTGTTCAAAATTTGAATTTCATGCTCATAATAGGCTTGGCACGAATTTGGCATGTGTATTATGATGCATCAAGGTCATTCAAACCACAAGATATCACTTAATTAATTTTTTTGATTTTTATTTGAATTTTATGGATTTAAATGAATTAAATCAAATAAAATTAAATAAAAATAGAAAAATTAATGGTTAATCTTGAAATTGATCATGGGACACGTGGGTGGCATGACAAGGCTGAACCAAGTGGAAAAAGTGGGCCCTTTTGTCAAAAATTGAAGTTTCAAGGATAGTTGACTTTTGCCATTTCACAAAAATTTCCCAACTTCTCCAATGCATATCTTGCTCAATTTTGATCATATGAACATGTTCTTGGACATTTTGGAAAGGTCTTGAAGTCCTCTAACCAATGCCTTTAGTCCCATGTCATTTTAACTTACCAATCTCAAGTTATGGTCTTTGACTTAAAGTGCCTTTTTGTTGACTTTTGAAAATGACCTATAATGTTGAAATTGATAACTTTTTGTGAGAGCATTTCTTGGATTTGGAATGTGAAGATGAGTTGTAGGAAATGTTATCCCCTTCAAAATGAGCATTGGATGGGATTTTTCTGATGAACCATGAAAAAGTTATGCTTTGGTCAAGTTACAGTTGACTTTTCAGCTGTCCAAAAATAGAAACTTTTGCATCTTGATGATTTTTGAGCCATTCTTGTGAAATCATGGTCAAGATTTGACCAAATGATGATTGTGGCTTCAAAATAAGATGTTGACCAAAAAATTTGACTTTTGACTGCCAAATGACCATTTTGCCCCTACAGTTGATTGTGAAGCAATTAGGGTTTTTGACTGTGCAACTTGACCTTGTGAGCCTTGAAACTTGGCATGTAGGTGCTTGACAATGTGTATAGGCATATGTGACTTGATTGAGCCCTTGAAAACCTCAACTTCCTTGCAAGAACCAAAACCCTAGTTTTTTGACTGGCTTAGGAGGGTGCTTGACTGTGTAGCCCTTGAGGAGACTTGAGCAAATCTAGATGATGCCTGTCAAAACTTTGAAGAATATGGGAGGGCAAATTTTGGGGTACAACATATATTTATGTTGTATTTTGGTGATTGTTGGAAATAACATGATTTGGTTTGTATACTATATGTTATTTTTGATTTGTGGTGATGATTAATACTATGCAAATGCATTGTTAATGATGTTTATATGATACATGATGTTTTATGCAATTGTTGGTGGATAATTCAATGTGATAAATTATTATGATATGCTTGGATGATTAAGATTGTGAGATGGTCTTAATTGCATATGTTTGATGATAATTGCACATGCATTCATGGGGAGATGGTACTTTTTTTGACGGCTTTTTTCCTTGTGTGGATCGGAAGCGGTGGACTATATGTTCATATTTAGGCTTTGATCCTAGTCTGGATCGGAAGCGTGGCTCTGATTCTAGATGTGGAATCGAGAGCGAGGTGAGCTAGATGTTCATGTTGTTATACTCTGGTCATGTAACACTAAGATGATAATTTGAACTAATGTTTGTAGATGGGAGATATTGTTATACTCTCTTATTTGTTATTTGTATGTCGAGTGGCATTGGTGCCCAATGTTTGGATTATATACCTTATTTTCGATATAAGATTTGGTATGTGAATATATGATTATATTATGGGATATAATCATTTATAATATTTGAGAAAATAATTATTCCATTGTGATGTGCATAGTTTGATGAAACATAAAGTTTAAATATGTGTTATGATTATGACCAGGTGTATCTCTGTGTTGTTTTCTTGGTTTTTGTAAACACATATGACGCCCTTTTTATGTTATGCATTCTATCTTACTCTGATTATTATTTAAATTTCTCGGGGTTAGAAAGGGGTGTTACAATGTTTGCATCGTTGCAAGTTGATGGTAAGGATACGAATGTGGAATTACCAGTTGTATGTGAATTTCCAGAGGTGTTTCCGGATGACATCAGTAATTTACCTCCTAAACGTGAAGTAGAGTTTTCTATAGATTTGGTTCCAGGTACAAGTCCAGTGTCGATGGATCCTTATAGAATGTCGGCTTTTGAGCCGATTGAGTTGAAGAAACAATTGGAAGATATGCTCGAGAAGAAGTTTGTTCGACCGAGTGTTTCGTCTTGGGGTGCTTTGTGTTGTTAGTCATGAAGAAAGACGGAAGTATGAGGCTATGTGTAAATTGCAAACAGTTGAGTAAAGTGACGATTAAGAATATGTATCCACTTCTGAGGATTGACGATCTGATGGATCAGTTAGTGGACGCGTGTGTTTTCAGCAAGATTGATTTGAGATTTGGTTATCATCATATTCGAGTTAAACCAGATGATATTCCGAAGACGAATTTCTGAACGAGGTATGGTCATTATGAATAAATTGTGATGTTGTTTGGTGTATATAATACGCCAAGTTTTTTCATGGAGTATATGAATAGAACTTTTCATTCCTAATTGGATAAGATTGTAGTAATCTTTATTGACAATATTCTGATTTATTCTAAGTTAGAAGAAGAGCACACTGAGCATTTGTGAATGGTGTTTCAAGTGTTGAAGGAGAATAAGTTATATGCAAAGTTGTTGAAGTGTGAATTTTGGCTAAAGGAAGTTAGTTTCCTTAGTCATGTGATTTCTAGTGGTGGGATAGTTATGGATCCTTCTAAAGTTGATGCAATGTTGTAATGGGAGGCTCCGAAGTCTACAACTAAGGTTCTAAGTTTTCTTGGTTTGGCAGGTTACTATCGAAGGTTCATTGAAGGATTTTCTAAGTTGGCTTTACCATTGACTCAGTTAACTCAAAAGGGCCAAGTGTATGTGTGGGATGTTATGTGTGAAGAATGCTTTATAGAATTAAAGAAGAGGTTAATGATTGCTTTGATATTGATTTTGCCTAATCCGAGCGAGTCTTTTGTAGTGTATTACAATGCGTCTAAGATGGGTCTTGGTGGTTCTAATGCAGAATGGACAAGTTGTTGCTTACACTTCGAGATAACTTAGAGTTCATGAAAGGAATTACCCTACACATGACTTAGAGTTATCAGCGGTGGTGTTTTTGTTAAAGATTTGTAGATATTATCTTTTTGATTCTAAATTTGAAGTGTTTAGTGATCCCAAAAAATTGAACTATATGTTTGACCAGAAAGAATTAAATATGAGATCGAGAAGGTGGCTTGAATTGTTGAAAGACTATAACTTGGATTTGAGTTACCATCCTGGTAAAGAAAATGTAGTTGTTGATGCATTGAGTAGGAAGTCAACACATATGTCGATGCTTATGGTTCGAGAGTTAGAGACGATCGAATAGTTCAAAGATATGAGCTTAGTGTGTGTAGAAACTCCTGATAGTGTAAAGTTAGGAATGTGATAACACTTGATCACACTGCATATTTGACTCAAATAACACATGTTTTTCATAATTTTTAGTTTTTTTTCTTGTGTTATGCTTGTATCTGTCTTGTTTTGAAGAAAGATGCCTATTTGGAGCTCTTCTTGAAGAAACCAAGCGAAAAGGCCAAGAAATCGAGATTTTCAGTGAAATCCTACACATGGAATTCAGCTCAGTGGCCTCTATAGGGGGCGTCGTGATGTGTCCCACTCAACCTATGGGATAACGGCCACGTCCACCACAATCTCTCTATCAGTTCACTCAGCGCCCGCGGAGGGGCCTCGACGGCCATGGTATTTGAAAAGTATCTTCCCGCCCAAAAGGAGTTGGGGCGGATTTCTGTCAAAGCATAGCCTGGAGAACTTCTATAAATAGTAGTTTTCATTTCATTTTCCATCATCCAACTTAGTCTTGCAACACTAAGACTATACTCACTTGTGCAAAAGCAATAATTCGCCACATCGGAGGATTATTTCACCATAGTCTTGATTAGGTTGAAGCATCTCTTTTATTTATAATTTTGTCGCCATCTTACTTCAAGCATTTACTTTCCAGTTATACCAATATTTAAAGACTCCGATTTGGAGAAGGTTTCTATTTAAGTTTTTTTTTATTCAATGGCTTTGTCTTGCACTTACATTACTTATTTAATTATCTTGCCTTGCCTTTATTACTATGTTTATTTCGATCAACTTTAATATGCTTGCTTTTATTTCTATGTATGGCTAAATATTTTAAGGTTGGAATGTAAGGATCATTGTCATGATAGCATTTGAACACCGTATCAGTAGAAACACTTTAGGGGCTATTGTAACTTTTAACACAAGTTTTTCGTACTTAATATTTTTGGATAAGATCAAAAGCCATCCATTTCAAAGAGTAAATTTGGTTAGTTTTTAACCGTTCAAAAAGGGCGAAAGCGTTTTGACTGGTTAATTAGAGATCTTTGACACTTTTAGAAAATGATTTTGAAACTATTTTCGGACGCGTTTATAGGCTTACAATCCGATTCTTGAGCGAAAGCCAAGAATCTCTTTATGTAAATCATTTCGAGTTGAAACCACTTTTTGACTAAGTTAAGAAACTAATTTATTAAAAATAGGTTTGTTGCTTTAACGCTTAAAGCGCCCTTTTATAAGTGACAATAGAAGGATTTGATTAGAGAGTAAATTCGGTTCTTAGTTAGCGAAAGCGACAAGTTCTCGTCAAATTATTCCTTTACAAGAGTGGAGAATATTTCCCCATGAGTAGTTCTATTAAATACATATTGAAATGTTATTTAACCAATGTGATTTACATTCTAGCTTGTTTTTTTTCTGAATTTTTCTTTATCTATTTATTTCCATTGCATTATACTCCCTCAACTGAATCAATCTGCCTTAGATAAGAAACTTAATAATAAAGTTGATAGATTGCCGGTTGGTCTCTGTGGTTCGACAATCCTTTATATTAATTCGATAGGCTGTGCACTTACAGTTAGATTTTAGACTCTATAAACAAACCAAACAAGTTTTTGGCACTGTTGTCGGGGACCAAAGTTCGTCAAATTTTGTACCCTATTGTTATCCCATTTAGGCTAAGGCTTTATTAGCCGGTAAATGCGCAAGAATCACAGTACCAGAAACTTAGTAGATCCTTTAGTGGAACCCAAACGTTACACTCGAGCACGTCTTTTTCTCCATAGGATAAAAATAACTATGGTTGAAGATCCTAACCGAAGACCCCTTAAGGAATTTTCCCAACCATCAGACGAGGAGCCTAGTTTAACTATAGTAAACCCTGCCATCACCACTAATAATTTCGAACTAAAGCCATCATTATTACAATTAGTGCAACAAAATCAATTCGCTGGTCTCGCCTCAGAGAACCCGAATCAACACTTGAATGTTTTTATCCAATTAGCGGACACTCTAAAGACCAATGGTGATTCAACTGAGATGATTCGTCTAATAATATTCCCTTTCTCCCTCAGAGATAAAGTGCATTATTGGTTAGATTCCCTTCCAGTCAATTCAATAACTACTTGGGAAGACCTTAGGAGAGTTTTCTTACTAGATATTTCTCGCCAAGAAAAACCGCAATCCTTAGAAACCTGATTACTATATTTACTCAAAACCAAGGAAAATCACTTTTTGAAGCATGGGAGAGATATAAAGACTTGTTAATAGCTTTTACACACCATGGCATGGAGAAATGGTTAATTATCCACACCTTCTATAATGGACTCCATTATAACACGAAGATGTCTATCGATGCTGCCGCTGGTGGTGCACTGATGAATAAACTTTACCCTGAAGCTTGTGCTCTCATAGAAGATATGGCCCAAAACCATTACCAATAAGGAGCAGAACGAGAAATAGTAGAGAAAAAGGAGGCCCAAGGAGGAGTACATGAGATAAGTTTCATGGACGTGGTGTAAGCCAAAATGGGCGCTCTTGCCTTAAAAGTTGAAAACATGTCTCAGAGCCCGAACACTGTAGTTGCACTGCACTAGAAATGTGAACTCTGTGGGACCCAAGGAAATCAAACTTCAGACTGTAACCTATTGAATGGATCTAGCACAGACCAAGTCAACTATACCCAAGGGAACCCATTCTTAAACACTTACAATCTAGGATGGAGGAATCACCTAAACTTTTCCCATAAGAACAACAACCCAATTCGGAGTTATGCACCTTTGAGACCCCAAGGTTTCCAAGCCCAAAGATCAAACCAACCTATGCAAGTTGTACCACCTAAACCAAACCTTGAGAAAATCATGGACAATTTCATTTCGGCCCAGACTCAGCAAAACAAAGAGTTCCTGAATCAGAAAATTCATATAAATGAACTAATCACACAATTAGGAACTAAGGTTGACCAGATAGTTATTCATAACAAGATGCTTGAAACCCAGATCTCTTAGGTAGCCCAGACACAAGCTCCTCAAACTACACCTGGAGGATAATTCCATAGACAAACTCAACCAAATCCTAAAGGGCAAGCTAATGCCATTACCTTATGAAGTGGGACTACTTACGATGAACCAACAAACCCAACAATAAGCGTGCCCGAACAACCTAAGGAAAGTGTAGTGCCTTCAGACCAAGTAGAGGAACCTGAAAAGCAAAAAGACCCAAGAATGGAAACTAAAGATAAAACTTATACACCGCCACCCCCATACAAACCTCTGATCCCATTTCCGCAAAGACATAAACAAACCAAGATTGATAATCAATATAAAAAATTCATAAATGTTTTATAGAAACTCCATGTAGAGATTCTTTTTATCGAAGTTATCACTCAGATACCATCTTATGCAAAATTCCTAAAAGACATCCTGACCAACAAGCGTAGATTTGACGATCCTAAACCTTTAGAGTGCAATTTTATTTCCGAAAATAAACTTGCCAAGAAAGAAAAGGACCCAGGAACTTTTTCCATACCTTGTATCCTAGGAAATCACATGGTTGACAAAGCCTTTTTAGACCACGGAGCTAGCGTCAGTCTAATGCCTTTGGCAATTTGTAAGAGGCTAAACTTAGGAGAATTGCAGCTGACTAAAATGTCTCTTCAATTGGCTGATAGATCAGCTAAATATCCTTTGGGCATACTAGAAGACATACCAGTTAAAATAGATCAACTATATATACCAACAAATTTTATAGTCATGAATATTAAATAAGACGAAGAAATCCCAATCCTTCTAGGTAGACCATTCCTATCAACCGCAGGAGCCATAATAGATGTTAAGAAAGGAAAATTGACTTTTGAGGTAGGTGATGAAAAGATATAATGTATTCTTTCTAAGTTCTTAATGGAACCAATCATAGGAGATGCATAATATGCCGTTGATGTCATTGATGAGTGCATATTGGAACTGAATCAAGTAGAACCTGTCGAAAATATCAAGTTACCTTCAACCCCCATTTGGAAGGATGATGGATTTGAAAGAGTAGAACCCTACTTTGATGACAAACTCTATGAATGTTTAGCCCTTACTCCAGATCACATTATTTTCCCTAAGAAACCATCTTTAGAACTTAAAGAACTACCCAAGAATCTGAGACATGAGTTCTTAGATGAAAAAATGAATCCTCCTGTTATAGTCAGTGCTACCTTTAGGGTATAACATCTCTTATTTAAAAGGAATAAGCCCATTCGTGTGTATGCACCAGATTATGTTGGAGGAAGATTCTAAACCCTCTAGAGAACATCAAAGGAGGATAAACCCTATAATGAATGATGTTGTTAAGAGAGAAGTTCTTAAGTTGCAAGAGGTTGGTATAATTTATAAAATTTCAGATAGTAAATGGGTAAGTCATGTACATGTGGTACCTAAGAAAGGAGGTTGGCGTATGTGTATAGATTACAGAAATTTAAACAAAGCGACTAGGAAAGATCATTTCCCTCTTCCCTTTATAGATCAAATGCTTGAGCGTCTAGCTAGACACTTATATTTTTGTTATCTAGATGGGTACTCGGTGTTGTACCCCAATTTTTCCCCCTAAGATTCCTCTATCGTATCATATCAACTCGATCATAACAAGATCATATTAGGGTTGGTTCTTCCTATTTTTCTATCTCCTATCTTTAAGTTTGCTCTTGAGGATTTTCCAAGCACCTTTGTTATGTATTTTGTATATGTGTTGTTGACTAATTTCTAATCAAAATACAAAAAATATTTGTCTTTGTATTTGTATATTTTTGTTTTGTAGGTACAAATGTCGAAGCATCTGACAAATAAGGATTTCTGGTATTATTTTCCTAAAATCTCTATTTGCAAAGGAAAAATTAACAAAAATTCATTTTTTCACTGATGCAATCGATTACATTTAGAGTGCAATCGATTGCACATAGTGAATTTTGTGCCATTTTTGAAAAAAGACATTGTGCAAATCGATTTGCACTATAGTGCAATGGATTGCACAGCGTGAAAATTTGAAAAAAATCAGCAATTTTAAACTTGTCAAATTTTGGCTCCAATTTTTTTTCATTTTTGAAAAATGTATCATTAATTCAAATTTTAGTGCCAATCTTTCAATTTTAAGAAGAATTATCATTAATTCAAATTTTGGCTCTAATATTTGAAAGAATTATCATTAATTCAAATTTTGGCTCCAAGAATCAATTACCAAATTACCACTAATCCCAATCCTAAAACTCTATAAATAGAGCCCTCATTTCATTCAAATTTCAAGCTTTTGATAGCCAAATCCACCTTGCTAAAAAATATCTCAATTCTCTCCATCTACCAAATTCACTCAAAGCTCCATTTTCAAAAAGTTAGTAAGCTTTTCATTGAAGCTTACTAATCTTTGAGCTAAACCTTCATCCAAACACTTTTTCTCCATCAATTCTCTACATCCAAGCTTGAGCAATTGATTCTTGTGGTTAAATTGAAGCAAATTCTTGAAGTTGTTTTGATAATTCTCTAGATCTACCTTTGGTAAGTTGGATAATTCATCTTTCACAATGTGATCTCTTGTTGATCTTTGGGCTTGATTCATTGAGCATTATTTTGTGATTCCAATGGTGTTATTTTCTCATAATTGGATGGAATTTTCGTGCTCAATTGGATCCATGATCATAAGGTATTTGATGGAAAGTTTGAACAAGAATTTGGCCTTTTAAAATGTTGTTTTGCTGTCTGTAACAGCGTGCAATCGATTGCAGTAACAGTGCAATCGATTGCACAGAAGCAATTTCGCGCAGATTTTTGAAAACTGTATTGTGTAAATCAATTTACACAGTAGTGCAATCGATTTACACAGGGACATAATGCATTTTTTGCCTTGTTTTGGGGCAGCTTTGATCCAAAATGCTTTTTCTACTCACTCCTTTTGATTGTTGGTTTGGATTGCAATTTTAAATGTCCAATTTCTCTTTAAACTCAATGGACTTTGTGATGTAGATGAAGTTGGATAAATATTCATCAATTCAAATCTACCTAAGAGTGAATTATTTAATTCATTTTTGGTGCTTTGGATTAATGATATGTTTAGTGCTTTAATCCATCTAGAGGAGTGGTTGAATTTAAAGATGAAGGAATTTTGAGGTGGTAATCCAAATTAGCTTATCATTCTCCTCCCTCTTCATCTTATCCCTTTCTTTTTTTTATTGTGCTACATGTTAAGGGATGGTGATCTCTATATCATTTATCCAAACATGAAGTACATAGATTGTTATTGACCGGCCTCAAAATAGGTGCGACTTCTACATAAGTCCACTTACGATTGCTTAACATAGCGCTAAATTTTGTCACGATTCGAATAAATGATCATTCTTGGCCCAAACTTATGATTGCAAGCCCAAGTATGTTAATTTGATCTCTTTTATCCAATAACCTTGAGATTCATTATGTGGAGGCTTTGGTTCTGCCAATCCTCTAATGGATCTACAACACCTTTGGTCAACGCGGATCACTTAAACATCGTTGATCATTAAATGTTACTTTTGAGGATTCCAAAATGGATGATATACTTGACAAAAAGCAAATGCAAATTGTTGTATGGAGGCTTTGGTTCTACCAATCCTCTAATGAGTTCCAAATGCAAGTTTCAAGATGGTCATCCAACTAACCACTAATTTCTAACAATTGACTTTACTTTATGCTTTTATTTTTATGCTTTATGTACCATTTACTTTTAGAATTTTACATTTCATGTTATTTTCATCTTTTCTCACTTGAGAATTTACTTTTATGTCATTTTTATTTTGCTCACTTGAGCTTTTCTTTTCCTTTTAAAGACACATAATAATCAACATGAACCATAAAAAACTTTAATGATACTTGGACTATTTGGTTAATATCCTTGGCATTGTGGAGTATTGGACTTCTTGGACTTAGGATTAGAGACATTGGCATATGTTGGAGACCTTGTGACCTTAATTCATATTTTGTCTGGAGTTCTTGAGGTTTACCTCAAGACATTGGGTTGTTTGTTTGTTTTGTGTGCAGGTTATTGTGATTACATACTTTGTTTGTAATCTGGAATTCACCCGTATACGGCCGTTACTCTGCCCAATTTTTACGAAGATTTAATACACTTGAAGTTTGGTTCTCTCGAGAGGCCTAGTATCTTTGCTTGCTTGGTTCCAATCCGAAGAATGGGAATTCTATAATGGCTCATAATGTCAAGTATTAGCTTCTTGTTGGTTAGATGGTTCTTCTCCTTAGCTTTTAACTTATGCTTTAGGGTAGTCTCTTCATCTCCTCCCATCTTCTTTAATTTCAAAAATCTTCTCCCTCCTTTTGAAAACTCTTCTTGTTTTGAAACTTGAACCATTTTCATAATAAACATGGACTTAGGTCCATGCATTTTCAAAACATTTTCATAAATAAACTTCAATAAACTTAATAATACCTTGACATTTTTTGTGAGAAGACTAAAAGTCCATCAATCTCATTTCAAACCATTTTTCCACTTTGGCTTTTATTTTAAAACTTTTTCTCAAAAGATTAGACTCTTGTCAATCCTTGTAGTGATGCGAACAACTATACTTCTACAATATGTAGTGAAGAGAGATATTTTCCACTTGGGTGTTGAGTGAGGCATTGTTGATTTTAAAATCCAAGCCATATCCTCCACTTTGAGATGATGCAAGTTCTCCTTTCTCATGATTGTGGGTAGTAAGTATGTTTTCCACACGGATAATGACAATGATGTTTTATCTCATAAAATTAACCAACACACTTGTGTTTCAAATTTTTAAAAGAGGGACTATGTGTACCCTGATCCCCTATTGCACGAAAGGTGGTACGTAGGCACTAAAGGTTCGCAACCGCGGAGGGTGCAAAAATCATAAAAAAATATATTTATTTTCTCACCTCCATCATCCATTTTTATACAACACATCTTTATAGCCAAAATATACAAATTTTTTCAAAGAGGTTCCTGCGGAGTACCGTAGATGCTTAGGGTGATAATACCTTCCCTTTGCATAACCAACCCCCTTACCTTGAATCTTTCCCCCTTCTTTTTGGGTTATTAGCTTTTTTCCCATTCCTTTGGAAACAATAAAGCGTGGTGGCGATTTTTATTTTTGATTTGTATAAAGTCTAGTCAATCCAATGGCTTAGTCTTGAACATTTCTACCGCTACACTCGGGATTTTTCCAAATCCTTATTCACCCTGAGGAGCAATAAAAAACGACCTTTACATGTCCTTACGGAACATTTTCCTAAAGACGAATACTCTTTGGACTCTAATGCGCCATCCACTTTCCAGCATTGTGTGATGTCATTTTTCGCAGACTATCTTGACGGAATTATGGAAGTATTCATGGATTATTTCTCGGTATGTGGATTCGATTTTAAAAAATGTCTCTCTAACCTTGAGAAAATCCTAGAAAGATGTGTTGAGGTAAACCTTGTATTAAATTGGGAAAAGTTTCATTTTATGGTTAATGAAGGTATAGAATTAGGACACATTATCTCCGAAAAAGGCATTAAAGTAGATAGAGCCAAAATAGAAGTAATAGAGAACCTCAAGCCACCTAAAACTATTAGGGAAGTCAGAAGTTTTCTTGGACATGCTGGTTTCTAACGGCGTTTTATCAAAGACTTCTCCAAAACAACAAAGCCTTTAACTAATCTTCTGATGAAGGGTGTCGAATTTGTTTTTGATGAGAAATGTATTGAAGCCTTCGACCTTTTGAAACAAGCACTGATTTCAGCTCTAATCATGTAACCTCCAGATTGGAAACAACCTTTCAAAATCATGTGTGATGCTAGTGATTTTTCCGTTGGTGTTGTTCTAGGGCAGAGAAAAGATAAGAAATTACATGTCATATATTATGCTAGTAGAACCCTAGATGCTGCCCAACTTAATTATCCAACAAAAGAGAAATAATTGCTAGCCATGATTTTTGCAATTGATAAGTTTAGAACCTATTTGGTTGGAGCTAAGATCATTGTTTACACAGATCATGCTACTATTCATCACCTGCTAAACAAAAAGCATGCTAAACCTAGGTTACTTAGATGGATCCTTTTACTCCAAGAGTTTGATATGGACATTAGAGATAAAAAAAGGCACATAGAATGTAGTCGCTAACCATCTCTCTAGGTTAGAATATTTGAAACCTTTCTTATTACCTATAAATGATGATTTCACCTATGACAGACTTGTAGCTAAGATAGAAAAATTTGAGCCTTACATAGATGAAAACCTTGAGAAAGTTTCAATAATGAGAAGTGTACCTTGGTACGCTGATTTTTTAAATTATCTAGTTGCCGATATTATACCCCCTTATTTGAACTACCAACAGAAAAAGAAGTTCTTCAACAATGTTAAACATTTTTATTGGGATGAACCACTCCTATTTAAGAGAGGCATAGACAATATCTTTAGACGTTGTGTCCCAGAAGAGGAAGTGGAAAACATCATCGAACACTGTCACTCTGCACCATATGGTGGACATGCAAGCAAGTCCAAAACATATGCTAAAATCCTTCAAGCAGGCCTCTACTGGCCAACTTTGTGGCGCGATGTTCATACCTACATTGTCAAATGCGACCGGTGCCAACACACTGGGAACATATCAAGACGTGATGAAATTCCCTTAAGATATATCCAAGAAGTGGAACTTTTTGATGTATGGGGTATAGATTTTAGGGGACCATTTCCATCCTCCATGGGAAATAAATACATACTGGTAGTTGTGGACTACGCGTCCAAAATGATTGAGGCTATTGCATCACCCAAAAATGAAACCGGAGTAGTAATCAAGTTATTTAAGAACAACATCTTCCCAAGGTTTGGAATACCCCGCCTAGTCATTGTTAGAACAAGATTAGTTATGATCTATCTCAGAGTTTTGATGATAACAATAAATTATATTTTAGATAATTTATATTCTGATGAATGTATTTGAATGTTTCAGATAATGTTCTGACAAAAGCATTTTGATGTGTTGAGCTAAAAATTATATGAAAAAGTTCTTTAAATGAAAGAACTATTTGCTTTAAGCGCAACTGCTGATGCTGACTCTGGTAAGACAATTATTTAAATGCGTCTTCTAACACTTAGCAAGATTCCTTGTTCAGAAGATTACTTGAAAGCAAGTGTTGTTCAGAAGTTTATTTGAAAGCAAGCGCTGATCAAGTTCTTAGCAAGCAAAACATTGTTTAGAAGATAAGCAAAGCATGTTCTGAATTCAAGATGTTGAAGCAAGTTCTGAAAGAATGAAAAATCCAACTTGTCTTGTCAAGCTTCAGGAAACATGTTCTTACAAGTTCTGTTTACTCAAGTAAATGCAAAGACGGCTATATGCACTCAAGTGTCTACGTTAGTGCATTGAAAAATGGAATAGTGCAAGGAAACACACAAACATTTAATGCTCTCCATTTGAAGGCAGCAACAGTCATGTTTTCTCATGCTATATATAGAAGAACATTAATTGCTAGCAAAAAAAAAACGCTCCAACGAAATATTGCTGAAACGCTGAAAGTTTGAACAATTGAAGTTCTGAATAGAACTGAACAAATTCAAAAGAAGCAAAAGCTACATGAAAGATTCTGGGCTCACAAACAAATTTCATACACTTTGTGCAATAATATTCTTAGTGAAAAATCACAGTTGTGATATAGCTTTCTTAGAAGCAAACTTTATTTCACTATCTGTAAAGATTAATTTCTTGTAATTGTTCCTTGAGAGACCAAGGTTGGTCAGAATTCTCAAGTAGACTAGGACTAGTTTAAGTCTTAGTGGTGTTAGTCACTTGTAAGGTTACTTGTGCATTGTTAGTCACAACAGTTGTTGTGTGATTGTAATCAGTTGATTATAGTGGATTAAGTCCTTGTTGAGAAAGGCGAAATCACCTTGGCGGGTGGACTGGAGTAGTTTGAGTTCAAACGAACCAGGATAAAAATAACCTTGTCTTTCCTTTATTGTTGTGCATTTAAGAAAAAGAAAAGAGTCACTTATTCAACCCACCCCTTCTAAGTTTTTTCTCCACCTTCAATTGTTATCAGAGCTTGACTCTGAGTTCAACACTTAACCGTGTCAGGAAAAGATCCAGAAGAAAACACAATGGCAAATGAACAAAACAACAATAACTACACCAGACCTCTAGTGCTTGATGGAGAAGATTTTGATTATTGGAAAGATAGACTAGAAAGTTTCTTTCTAGGTCATGATAGTGATTTATGGGATATATTCTTGGATGGTTACAAACATCCTACTGACTCAGAAGGAAATATGATTGATAGGAAAAATATGGATAGACAGCAAAAAGCTGATTTCAAAAATCATCATAGAGCTAGAAATATTTTTCTAAATGCTATCTCTAAAGTGGAATATGAAAAGATTACAAACAGATATACTGCACATGATATGTTTGAGTCTCTTAAAATGACTCGTGAAGGGAACGCTCAAGTGAAGGAGTCTAAAGCTTTGGCTCTCGTCCAGAAGTATGAAGCCTTCAAGATGAAGGAAAGTAAATCTATAGAAGATATGTTCTCAAGGTTCCAAACTCTGATTGTTGGCTTGAGAGTTCTGAACAAGGGATATTCTAAGGCAAATCACGTTAAGAAGATCATCAGAAGCTTACCCAAAAGATGGGCACATATGGTCACTGCTTTCAAAGTTTTAAAATATTTGAACAACATGTCTCCTGAAGAACAACATTGCCCTTAAATCAATTATAAAATATGAAACTAAAGCTTTTCAGGGTAAAGAAGAAAAATCTGAAGAATCAACTTCAGAAGAAGATGAACTGTCCTTGCTCTCCATAAGGGTCAATCAGTTGTGGAAGCACAATAAGAAGAATTTCAGAAACTCCAGAAGAACATGAAATGACTCTGAATAATCCTCTGGACACATAATATCAAGTAACAGAATCATTACCTGCTATGAATGCAATAAACAAGGTCACTACAAAAGTGAGTGTCCAAGGCTTCAGAAGGAGAAACATAAAGGGAAGTTAGTCAAGGAAAAGAAGAAAAGTATTATGGCAACATGGGATGATTCTGAATCTTCTGAAGATGAAATAGAATCAGAAGATGAACAAGCCAATATAGCTCAAACCGACAACTTATCAAATGTCTCAGAATCCTCTAAATCAGAATCAGAATCAGACACTGAAGAGGTATTCCGTGACTTCACTGTTAATTTCACTAAAGCTGAATTAGGAGAAAGTCTAACTGAAATTCTGGAAAGATATCAGCAACTTCAAGTCAAATTCAGGAATCTGAAAAAGGTTCTTTCTTCTGACTCTGAAGTAACTAATAGTCTGAGATCAGAAAACTCTGAGTTAAAAGAAAAAATTTCAAAACTAGAAAATGATCTACAAAACTCTCAGAAGGAAATAATCTCAGAAGAACCTAGTAATGCTGATAAGATCATAAAGAAATATGATCAAAGCTTTCAGAAGTTTCTAACTAAAAATATAGATAGAAGCAAAATGGCTTCAATGATCTATGGAGTTAGCAAGAAGGACAGAATAGGTATAGGATACAAAGGAAAAGTAACTCAGCCTAAGAAAGTTAAGGATCTGGTTATCAAATGTACTCCTCTATATTCTCACTTCACCACTGGGCACACACATCATATTAAATATATATCTTACTCTGGAAACTCCTATGATAAACCACAGTTCAAACATAACTTTAAATACTCTAACCCAATAGGACCCAAAAAGATATGGGTACCAAAAAACAAAATCATCTATGTTGCAGATATTTTTAACAGCAAGGTTGATACTCCAGTACTAACACATGGACTCTGGATGCTATCTACTCATGGAGGAAAGAAAGCATATGTTCCAAGGCCTGAAATCTAAAAGATTCTAGGGGGTTCAGAGGTAATCAGAAATAGAAGATTACTGGCTCTGAAACTATTGGAAACAGGAATGGAATTACAACTTCAGAAGCTCTGAACAAATCATGTCTATACTTGAACAACTCCACTAGAAACATCTTATAATTCAATCTTTCAATCTTTTTTGAATATACTTGTTTTATTCTGAACAAGCTTGATTCTAAAGCACAAAAATGTTTTCTGCTTGGATATTCTGAATGCTCAAAAGGCTATAGAATATACAACACAGAAATTCTGATTGTTGAAGAATCAATCAAAGTCAGGTATAAGCTTGGCCAGCAATAGCCAAAGAAAATTGATATTTCTGTAGGTATAGAAGATCATCCCTCAAACTCTGAAAGGACAGAAGCAAAGGAAGACTCAGAAGAAAAGGAAGACTCAGCAGATCATCCTCTTGATAATGCTGCTGGATGTAGTTCTCAGATGATTTGGATGAAAAGTCAGCTACAAGATTTTAATCTTTATGAAAGTAAGATTCCTATCTTCTGTGACAATACTTCTGCTATTTGTCTTTCTAAAAATCCAATTTTACATTCTAAAGGCAAACATATTGAAATTAAATATCATTTTATAAGGGACTATATTCAGAAGGGAATTCTAAATTTAATTTTTGTAAAAACAAACCATCAATGGGCTGACATTTTTACCAAACCCCTTTCAGAAGATAGATTTAATTTCATTCTGAAAAATATTTGTATGGAATTATGTCCTGAATAAAATAATATTTATATTCTGTGTTTGACTTCAGAATATTCTGAAATGAATGTTCTGAGTAACAACTCTTCAGAAGTTAGAAGAGAAGTTACATCAGAAGCTATATGAAAAGTTTTGAAATGTTCTAACGTTTCATTTCTAAGTATAGTTCAGAAATTCATTAGAACAAACAACTGTCCCATGCAACCTTCAAGAGATGAACACGTGGTGTGTGTCTGAAAGGTCACGCGTGCAAAAGCTATTGACGCCATTCTAGGTAACTGTTATGATTAGCTAATCTCACGTTTCCCCTTAATTTTGGCAAAATCATTAAATGTTTGTAATGATGAGATTCATTTTAAATTCTTAAAAAAAATTTACAGTTTTATTTCTAAACCTATTTCCGAAAATTTTTTCATATAAATACTTTTGGAAAAACCCTTTTTCATTTTCTACCGTCTCCTTCAAAACTCAAAGATTTCTGTATTTTTTTCTCTAAAACCCTTTCTACTCTAAGATCTCTAATGGCTTCTTCCTCTACCCATTCTGAGAACATCCACTCTGAGCAATACATCGTGCCTGAGAGAACAACTCTCATTCCTGTAGACAGCTTGGAAGTGTTAAGTGAGTTAATGGTGGATTTTGAGAATCTAAGAGAAAATGGTTTTGATTTGTTTCCTGCTGTTAAGTTTCAAGGTTGGGAAAACTTTTTTGACCGTCTCATTGGTCCAGTTTTTCCACACCTGGTAAAGGAATTATGGATACATGCAATTGCAACCCCTAAAGTTATCCTCTCTTTCGTAATGGGTAAGGAAATCTCCATTACTGAAAATTTAATCAGAAAGTTGTTAGGGTTTAAAGGACTTGGAGTAACAGGTATGCCAAGTGGAAGAATGGAAATGTCAAGGGTCTACTCAAAAATTTTCACAAATGGTCAAGGATCTTCTAAAGTCAGGGACTTGAAAGATAAATACAAGATTTGGGCAAGGATAATACATGGGTGTATTCACCATAGGAAGGAAACCAGCTCTCTAGATTACATTAATGCTGATTAACAATACTTGTTGTTCTGCCTTGGAACAAATGTAAAAATTTATTTGCCTTATTTGTTGTTTGAACATCTCTGGAATCATGTAAAAGAGACTACGGAAGCTGAAAGGATGAAAAACCCCAAATCCAAAAGGAATTGGATTCCTATGGGTAGATTAATTTCAGATATTCTGACTGAGAATGGTCTGATTGCTCACCTAGATGAAGCTAATCTTCTAGGGGAGCTAGAGCCTACTTGTGGAAAGACTATGACTGGGAAGAATTTAGTGAAGAGGAAAATTATTGACAAGCTGCTGGTGGAACCAAGTCCGTATGTGTCAGCTACTGTGAAGAGAAGAAGGATACATATTGCTGATTTCCCTCTGTTCAACTCAGGTGATCATCCACGTATCATCCTGCACTACATTGAAATCTGTAAAGAGACTGGAACACCTATTGATCCAGCTTGGCTTCAAGGAAGAAATCAAGCTGCTCCGGATGTTGTTCTTCAGGAATCTTTGAAGAGGAAAGCAGTTGAAGGACCCTCTGCCACACCTCAGAAGAAGAAAAAGAAATCAGGTAAACCTGATAAAACTATCATTGTTTATGATTTTGTCAATGTATCTACATCTGCTGAACCCCCCAAACCTTAGGAGATATAGATGTTGATATTGACCTGACCTTACCCTCTGACTCTCTTGCTGACAACCCTCAAAGAAATCAAGTTTTATCATACTTGAGTGACTTTGACTCTGATGAACACTCTGAAACCCAGACAGAACCATCCCACTCTGAACCATCTTACTCAAAACCCTCAGAACCATTTGTTTCTCAACCCATTCCTACTGAACACTTTTCAAGATCTCCTCCCAGACCATTATCACCCATACCCACTGGATGGTATGATGCTGGCTCTTGGAGAATACCAAGGATCAATGAACCTCTGGCCACTCTGAAGCCTCCATTCAACCTACCTTCTGAAAACATTTTTGCCTTAAACAGAACACAAACACAAAATCCAATTCCCACTACTGAAAATACAATCATTATTTCACCTAACATCACACCACCTACTTCACCACAACTTCTAACACCAAACTCTCCTATACTATCACCTCCTCATATTCCAGAACACCAATCTCATGAACCACCTGAAACATTTGAACCTTCTGAAACTCATGAATCATCTGAACCTCGTGATCAATCAGCTCCACCTAACCTTGTTGACCAACATGACCATTCATCCACTCCTGAACCAACCAAAAATCCTGAACCTGCTAACTTTTTAAAAACTGTAGTGGATTATGAATCTCTACAATTTTTGAAAAACAAAACTTTCAAGAAGGTTGTCCCAAAACCTGTTCAGCCAGATGTGAATACATTTTTTCAGAATTTTTTAATAGAAGTTCAAGCATGGTTGAATCTGCTGAAAGAAGATTGCACCAGAAGTGTGAACCTAGCTGCAACGGATCTTCTATGGGAAACCTTTAGAATAACTTTTGATGCTTAGTCACTGAAGCTGCAAGATTTATGTCACTCTCAGGTGATTGACAACTTTTCCAAACATTTGCATGCATTCAAGTCAGAAGTTGCTGATATTTGGAACAAGAAGTCCTCTCTGATGATTGTTGATGCACCAGCTGATAAAATAGACATATCAGAAGATGAATCTGAAGATGCCTCTGACGATTCAAACCCTTTGGCTATTGTTCTGTTGAATCAACCTTCTGCAAAAGCTGAAGCTGAACAAGTTCCAACTCTTGTGATGGGTTTAGGCACTCTGCTTTCAACCTTTGTGCATTCTGACTCAACGGTTACTGCTCCAAAGGATGTTTCTGTTGAAGCTTCATCATCCTCTGCTCCTACATCACTTATCATGGATACTCCGAATGAGCTCAAGAGAGAGAATAAAGTCATTAATGAGCGATTGGATAAGCAAGACCAGACAAAACAAGAAATCAGGAACTGGATGATGAAATAAGAAGAATCTGCCTCTGAGATCAAGAATCTTCTGATGGCTCTTGTTACTAAGAAATCCTAGTGTCTTTCTTTTTCTTGTCTTTTGTTTGTTGTTTTGTACTTCTAGATATCTTTTTCTATTTTATGAAAACTTTTAAGCTCTTCAACTATTTTTTTTATATACTTTTTGATTATGCCAAAAAGGGGGCAAATGAGTATTTTGATCTAATCTCTGATTAACAGTTATTGGACTAAGTCTCAGACATTCTAACAAAATACAAGATTTCTTTCTATGTGCAAAAGATTTTTTGCAGGTATCACTTAAAACTCTGGAAGAGTAATTCAGCTGAACATTATCTTCAAAAGAAGTTCTGAAGAAATCCAAGAAGATTTTTTTTAATGCTCTGATAAATAATCTCAGGAAGTTTTATATATAGAAATATTCATTTCAGGGGGAGATTCTTATCTCTTATTATATTTTATTTCTATATCTGAATAATTTTTGTCATCATCAAAAAGGGGGAGATTGTTAGAACAAGATTAGTTCTGATCTATCTCAGAGTTTTGATGATAACAATAAATTATATTTTAGATAATTTATACTCTGATGAACGTATTTGATTGTTTCAGATAATGTTCTGACAGAAGCATTTCGATGTGCTGAGCTAAAAATTATATGAAGAAGTTATTTAAATGAAAGAACTATTTTCTTTAAGCGCAACTACTGATGCTGAATTTGGTAAGACAATTATTTCAATGCATCTTCTAACACTTAGCAGGATTCCTTGTTCAGAAGATTACTTGAAAGCAAGTGTTGTTTAGAAGTTTATTTGAAAGCAAGCGATGATCAAGTTCTTAGCAAGCAAAGAATTGTTTAGAAGATAAGCAAAGCATGTTCTAAATTCAAGACGTTGAAGCAAGTTTTGAAAGAATGCAAAATACAACTTGTCTTGTCAAGCTTCAAATAACATGTTCTTACAAGTGTCATTTGCTCATTTAATGCAAAGACGGCTGTATGCACTCAAGTGTCTACGCTAGTGCATTAGAAAATGGAATAGTGCAAGGGAACACGCAAACATTTACTGCTCTCCATTTGAAGGCAGCAACGGTCATGTTTTCTCATGCTATATGTTGTACCCCAAAATTTGCCCTCTCATCCTTCGGGAATTCATCCTGAATTCTCAGAATTTTTCTTAAACAAATCCAAGCCCTGAATTATCATTCCTTTACAAGTAAACCATTTACAAGAGCAAAATGGTCATTTGCAAGCTCAAAAGTAAAAAAATTTACCTTGAAAAAGTTAAATTCTAAATACTTAGAATTTTTATTTAAAAAAAAGGGTGTTTAAGAAAAAAAATGGCACTTCAGAACTTCTGAACCAACCTCCGAGCAAAAACGGTCAGAAGTTGCAAACTTGGCTCATCACATAACATTCAGTCAAAAGGTGGCTCTTCAACAGCTACACCAACTTAGTTAGGGGTTGTAAACGTGGTTCAGCACGTAATCTTTAAACAGAACATGGCTCTTTCAGCAGTTATGCAAGTTCAACCAGAGTTTGTAGAGAAATACAAAGAAGACAACAAAGCCTAAAACTCCTTCAGAATGTACTGGGATCAGAAGGTAATGGGATCAGCAGATTGGGTATAATACTGAGGCAGAATCTCTAATTCAGAGTTTTCAGAGGCAAATCAAAGAAATTTACTGGAAAACCTAGTGAATCCTTCAGAACATGCTGAGGCAACGAGGTACAAAGATCAGAAGTTGGATGTTTGTCCTAAATGGAACTTCTGATCCAGAGTTAAACAATGATGCAAAATCTCACATTACGGGATTTCTGATTTTTGACAAATCTAATCATCATTTAATGCTCATTAATGCTCATAACCACTTTTGAGTCTTTATCCAAAGGATCTTCACCACGTGTACCTCTCCTGTCTTGGGATAGCAACTCTGCTTTTGCTTTTCCTTAATTCCTGTTGACAGCCATCATGCTTGCTTCAAAGACAAGGCAGCACTTCAAAACGTGAAGGCTATTTTCAAAGCTTTGGTCAGAACATGACCAAATCCCAAAACCTTGCTTATACAACTTGTTGTAGACCTATGACCAACAGTTGGCTCAGCCTACGCCTGCATCCCATGATTACACTAAACTAGCATACAAAAATTGTGATGAAAAAGCAAAGGAATAGGATGCCAAAGTAGGTTCAAATCCTATTTGTTTTTCTCCCCCAAAGTCACAACAAATTCATCTATAAATACTTGGCTCCATCACACGTTCAGGAGGCTGGTTGGCTTTTGAAGAGAGAGATTGGCCCAAAAGAGAGAAAAGGAATTTGTGAAACCTTCATAAAAAACCCAGATCTCTCATACATAAAAACAAACCTTTGTTCTTCCCTTTGAACAAAAGGACACAACCACTCTTCTGTCTCTCTTGCTGACTCAGAACGTCCAGAGGCAGCTACTCAAAGCTCCAAGCACGCTCCAGGTAAGTCTTTCTGACTTTACTTGCTTTTCATTCTAAACATCATTAACATGTAAATATAATAGTATTAATGTTGTACATATCATTGCATGAACTGAAAACTAGGGATCAGAACTTCTAGAATAATGCTAAATTCAAACTTAGGATTAGAACTTCTATGAACTGTTGTGCTGTTATTTTTATGATTTATTGTTTGCCAAAAAGGAATGAGTTGTTGACATGCTGATTAATATGAGAAAATAGTTGAAATGTAATATAGAACTTCTGATTTTCACATGCTGATAAAATACATAACTTTTATGTTTGTTTCTCACTATTAACACACACTGGACTTCTAATTCTTACATGTTGATAACACACTGAACTGCCAAGGTTCATTCACTGGTTCAACACAACACTGAACTTCTGATGACTCACTCACTGTTCTAACACAGCACAGAACTTATGAGGTCTACTTACATGTCAAATACACTGAATTGTTGATGTGCTCACTGTTTTAGCGTAATACAGAACTTCTGACTTTAGGTTCACTGGCTGAACACCACCCAGAACCTCTGTGCTTTTCCCTCTAACGTTTTCTGCAGGAACTCAGAGTGTACCAAATCAGAACTTATAATTCTAACGCTTCCTTCCGAGTCACGCGCTTGGCTTCAGAACTTCTGATCCTTGTTTCTTTGTTTGCAGCAACACGCTTTTCCTATTTTGCATTTATTTTCCTTTTCATCCTTTTTCAACATAAAAAACATAAAAATATTTTTCTTTTATTTTATTTCCTCAAGACAAAAACATTTTCTAAACAAGTCCATTTCCTTGTACATTCTTATACATTTCAATATGGTTGTAATAGTAATTTAGACTTTATTTTTACTTGCAATCTCCATTCATAGATATGTATCCCCATCCCCTAAATATTGTAATAGCGTAGGACTTTACATTTCTGCAATTTATCGCTTTCAAATGTAAATGCTAGTAATTAGGATATGTATGGCAAGATAAAATCAATGAAATAGAAAATCCTAATTCAAAATAAAATCATATATGCAATAAAACACACTTGCACTCAAACACCCCTTAAGGTATCTCCACTTGGTTGCATAAACAAATGGCCATGGTATGCATGCTAGGTATCTCAGCAAAACAAAAACAAAACAAAAGATCATAGTCCCTCGATGACGCTATCTTGGTTGCCTATAAAAAATTATCTAGTCCCTCAAAAATTGCTAAAGATACTTGGCAATATTGCTATCATGGTCAATACGATGACCCGCGCCTGTCCCGTTTAACATCCAAATACAAGGTTGTTTACCAAATGCAATGGTAAAACAACACTGTCAAAAGGGTTAAAAATGTATAGAAAAGATCTTTGAGTAAAATAGGGTAGACAAATCTTAGTTACTTGATCAAAACTTGAAAAACATCCTTGCTATTTTCAAACACACCTCACAACATAATTTCAAAACATTTCCCAAAAACAAACTTTCAAACATTGAAATATCTTTTCAAAAGACAATACACCTTTGTATATACTCAAACAAGAATCATTAAAAAGGTTTCCTAGAAAAGGCTTCTTTTTTCAAAGTGTTTTCAAAAACCACATACAAAGCACCATTTCAAACAATTGAAAAGCAAAAGCAAGTGATCTAAACAAGTAACTAAGAGCCCATGTATAACCATGGATGAAAAGGGTGCTAGCACCTTCCCTTTTCATAATCTACCCCTCGAACCCAAGAAAACATCTCAAAGGTCTTTCCTGTACTTTTTGACCTTTCCTTTGGATAAAATAAAAAGTCGGTGGCGACTCTTGCTAAACCGAAACATTTGTGAACACAAACGCAAAACACCAAGTCAGTTCTCCCACCGCATCACAGAACTGGCGACTCTGCTGGGGAAGCATCTAAAAGTGGGGTTACCTAAGGGTTTAGATCACCTTTACATGCTTATCTCATTTGACTTGTATGCTTTACTTTTCGGTTCCTTGTTTGGGTTTGTTTTAAATCCTACACCCAGATTTGGGGGCACCTTTTAGGTAAGTAGCAATAAACTATGAGGGAACTGTGCGGGGTATACCGACATGGTTGAAGCAGTAGCTACGTTGATGTGGCACATTGGTTGGTACTGGTAACCTTTGAGTTGAATCAAGGAGAGTACGGGGCCTCCGTGTGGTGTCGTAAAGCATCAACGGACTTTAGAAACTTACTTGACCAACTCGGCCTTTTAGGATGTAGTGAGATGACCGGCTGTGGTGCAGTCTGAAGTTGGTAGATACTCGATACTACACTCATTGAGGATTGTTTTCTTGGAATATTTCGGTCGCCAGTAAAGTGGCTAAACTGAAACAATGAACACAGAAAATAATCCAGTGATATTGAGCTCCTTAGAACCCGGTTACTATTTCTAGGACAGGTTGAGCCAACTAGACTTCAAGAGGGTACTTACCTACAAACTCCATGCAAGCCTAAACCTAAGGACTTGTCTGCTTTGTGTGAATGTGACTGTTTATATATCATTCGCTTACTTTTGCATACTTGTACATAAAATCATAACATCATACCAAAACATTTTCAATAACCATTTCAAGGATCTCGAGGGTCTTTGATGCAGGGTCACGTTGAACCAGACGTCTATCAAAGGACAAGAGGATTCATTTTCCTCTAAACGCACGCCATCAAAAATCAAGTACAACAACTTGAGTCAAGGGCTATGACCCACTTGACATGGTGAGCTTGATTCTCGTGGAAAGACATCCACCGATACAAAGTTCTCCAATCAAAGATGTTGATCTAAGTTCAACCTCTAACATTTTCTTGTGTTTACCCCCGCGAGATCCTTGAAAACATGCATCCACATATCATGCATCGTATCATGACAGGTTTCCCCCTTACAGGTCTCCTTATCAACCTACTGTTTATTTCAGTAAGATGGATATGGAACAAACGGTGAAAGATCTCCAAGCTCAAAATGCTCAATTCTAACAAATGCTTCTGGCTATGGGTAAAGGGCAAGAGGACCTGAAAGCTCTCCTTCTCAAAGAAAAGAAGAAGAAGTCCAAGAAGACAGTAAGTGTCCTGAACTTCAGAAGAAGACCTAAAGCCCCAGATCTTTCAACTCCATCAAACATATGGGATAGTATTGAAGAAGACCACAATTTAGAGATTGATGATGTTGAAGCTAACTACTCCGAGGAACAATATCCTCCCGCTGATGACAAGTATAAACAGTTGGAGGATCGCCTCAGTGCTATGGAGATTCAACAAATACCTAGCTTGGATTTAGGAGACATGGGTTTAGTTTATGGATTAGTCATCCCGCCAAATTTCAAAGTCCCTACCTTTGCCCTATACGATGGAGTCTCTTGCCCTAAGATGCACTTAAAGTCTTATGACCGCAAGATTCAACCATACACAACTGATCCAAAGCTTTGGATCCATTTATTCCAAGAAAGCCTGGTAGGGACTCAACTCGAGTGGTTTTATCAATTGGAAAGTTCTCGCATCCACACCTGGGAGGATTTAGCTGCTGCTTTTTATAAACAGTATCAGTATAACGCTTATCTTGCACCAACTCGTGTGCAATTGCAGAACATGACCATGGGTTCCGACGAGAACTTCAAGGGATACGCTCAAAAGTGGAGAGATCTGGCTAGTAGGGTACAACCTCCTTTAACTGACAGGGAGCTGATTGACATCTTCATGGGAACTTTGACAGGGCCTTTCTTCAATCACTTAATTGGAAGCTCCTCAGCCGGGTTCACCGAGCTAATACTGACCGACGAAAGGGTCGAAGCTGGCATCAAAAGTGGAAAAATCCAAGGAGCTACACCCTGTGATGCTCAGAAAATTACCTACAATGGGAAGAAAGAGTCCAATGCTGTGAACAGTCAAAAGAGTCGCCATGACCAACACGTAGGGGCAGTCCTGATCTCTGGTTCTGCGTCACATCGACAATAGCAAAAAGGAAATCAACAAAGGCCAGACAAGGCTAAAAGACAGTTCACCAACATCAACATGCCACTGTCTCAAGCGTTGCAACACTTGTTGAGGATGAATCTGATTGCATTGATAGGACCTCATCCAAACCCCAAGACTTCTTCTCCTAACTACAATCCTAATGCGACGTGCGCTTATCATTCTGACAGTCCCGGGCATGATACTAACGATTGTTGGGCATTGAAGTACAAGATTCAGAATTTGATTGATGCCAAGGAGATTGAGTTTGATCCTTCGGAGACTCTAGCATAATCACTGCTCCTTTGACGAATCATTGAGAGCGTCTTTGTTTCATTTGAATTTTCAAGTTGTAATCTTTTTTGTTATTCAAACAATTATCTATTAATGTCAAACTCTGTTTCATTAATGCATTGCATATGTTTGTCTTGAATTCATCCATTCGTTTTCACTATACTTGAACTATGCTTTCTACTTTCTTTATGACATTTAACTCTTGCTAAAAGTTACGAGCCTTTAGAGGGAGGATGACGAAAACAATGCCATATTCTCATATAGTATGCTTTTGGACAGACCTTACTGACGATGTACAGGCGTTTCTTTCAAATCCTAAACACTGGAGTTATAAGGAAGATAATCCCTAGTCAACCCCTTCGAGCCAAATAAGTAGAAGTTTTCTGTTTTAAACACAAATTGAAACCTTTAATCAAACCTGGGGTAGGGTAGTCTCTCAGTTAGTTCAAATGCGCGTCTAGCCGCAAACTCTCATTTCGTAATACAACGAATGACATCAAAAACATTCCCTTGGAACCAAAAGACAGTGATGGTTCCTTATCTCATAGGAAGTCATTATCTCTCTAAAAAAAGCCCACTAAGACAAAACCTACAAAGGAGGCTTAAGAAAGCTGGGGCATCCCGCTGACTGTAAATCTCGAAAACAAGAATAGTCAGGCAAAAATTAGGGATAACGAAAAAAAAGAAGAAAAAGGTCACTACAAATCCTCAACAACATGAAAAATGTTGCAAAAATGACTGCCTTCCAACAAATTCAACTTGTGTGAACCATCACCAAAATCGTCATTCCAGACTCATTTAGAGTTCAAACGCATAATTAACTGAGTGTAGGATTGAAGAACATCACGAAGAGAGGGTGGGAACAAATATACTTTGAGCCTTTATCCTTTGTTTCTTAAAACCGTGAACCAAGCCACGTTACAACCCTTCAAAAGTCCTAATTGAAGCATGGGTTAGTTCGAAAGCATACTGTTACAAAAGGTATCCTTACTCCTGTAAGGCTTTTCTCTAAATCTTGAGTTGAATTTTTCTTATAAAAAGTTTTCTGCTAAAAAACGCATTTTTCAAAATTTCAAGACAAGCATAAACTTTGCATTATTTGAATATCGTTGTTTGCATATGGCTATTTGTTTGACAGCGTAGAAATTCACACAGTGAATATCCGATGAACGAAAGCTCTCTCAGTGAACAAAATCACTTCAAGTGGGATGACACTTCCGTTGCAAAAATCTCCTATCAACAAAAGGGGACTTGGCATGGCATTGTCCAATAAACCTGGGGCAGTCCAGTCAAGATTCCAAGAAATCTCTCAAAGTCCAGTTAACCTGGGGCAGTCCAGTCAATATTTCAAGAAATCTCTCAAGTGCAGAGTAGCCAGGGGCAAGTCTCCGTCACCATCACTTGGGGCATTGAAACGTCAATCCCAACCAAGGGTTGCATACAGTCGAACATTTCCTGGCAAAGCCATAAACGCTCGTTACTTGGGGCAGTGACAAATCTCTCCAAAGTCCTTCTCATAAGAGGACTCCCAGCCAGAGTTTCGATCTTTGATAACCTCTTCCCAGCTAAGTCGACCGCAAGAATTCCTGAGAATGTTTCCCATTGAAGTCGCCATATTTTTCACTATCGGAAACAAAGAATCCAACTCTTTTCTTCATCACCAGTTCGGGATTTTTTTTCCCCAGCGAAAGGTCGTCTTGAAAAACATTACACATTCGTACATCGGGACATCATACAACGCAATCTCATTTATTTTGAGAACGTCATTGTTTGATATATGTCATGCCACTAACCTTTACCTTTCAGGAAAGATACAATCAATTTCTCACAACATTTTGTATCGTGAAGCCTGGACATTGACCAGATAACGATACAAGACTATGAAATCTGGACGTTGACCAGATAATAGTAAGGTATACTGTGAAACTTGGGTGTTGACAAAATAGCAATTTACTCGGCCAATTACTTTGAAGCCCGGATTCAACCGGATATTAGTAGGCCCCGAAATCAAAGGGAAAACCGGAGGCGACCGGATAACCATTTGATTTCCTTCTGAAGAATGGACGTTGACCAGATAGGAAGTAAAGTATCATGAAACCTGAACGTTGACCAGATAGCAATACAAGAAATTGTGAAGCCTAGAGATCAACCAGATAACAGTTAACCGTTAACACAATACCAGATTCTCATTCTTGAAACCTCAGAAGATTGGTACACTCCCAAGCTCCTGATACTGTTAATAGAATACCAGATTCTCATTCTTGAAACCTCAGAAGATTGGCATACTCCCAAGATCCTGATACTGTTAACAGAATACCAGATTCTCATTCTTGAAACCTCAGAAGATTGGCATACTCCCAAGCTCCTGATACCGTTAACAGAATACCAGATTCTCATTCTTGAAACCTCAGAAGATTGGCATACTCCTAAGCTCCTGATACCGTTAACAGAATACCAGATTCTCATTCTTGCTTCCCCGGTAGATTGGCATACACCCAACCTCCTGACCCAAACGCCTTAATGAAGATTCTCATTTTTGCTTCCCCAGAAGAGTGGCATACAATCTAAACTCCTAAACTTCTTCCAAATAGGAATCAGCTTTTCCCCAGAGTCTTGAGCTTACTCTCCAGCAGGATAGCTACTCCCCAACAGTATATCTATTCCCCACAGAGTTTTTACTCCCCAACCGAATGAAGATTCTCATCCTTGATTATCCAGTAAGATTGCCAGAGCCTTCTTTACTCTCAGCATAAATTTGTCAGAGTTTTTAATCCCCTGCCGATCGAAGATTCTCGTTCTTGACTCCTCAGCACAAATTCCTCTAGCAGAATGAAGATTCTCATTCTCAATTCCCCAGCGGAGTTATCCTAAAACAACAAAACAGGAATCCCCGGCAGAAATATTCTAAGCAAAGCTTGAAGACACACATACACTTCAATGAACATGTGGCATTTCATACATCATGACATTACATACAACTGACATTTTACCTTTTTCAGGAAAAGGTCAATCAACAGATGGTTACCAGTAACCTTTTCAATTTCCAGATTAATACCTGAAACAAGCTAGGAAAACTATCTTTCTTTCTCAGGTCAAAGATTAACACCTAAAATCAGACATGACAACTATCTACTTGACCATCATTGAAGCAACCCTACACCGGTTCCTTCTTAGTTTCAGATGAAGTTTTACACGGACTCATCATCAGGAAACCCTACACCGGTTCCTTCTTATGAGATGCATTTTTACACTGACTCATCATCAGGAAACCCTACACCGGTTCCTTCTCAATTTCAGATACAGTTTTACACGGTCTCATCATCAGGCAACCCTACACCGGTTCCTTCTCAATTCCAGATGCAGTTTTACACGGACTCATCATGAGATGCAGTTTTACACGGACTCATCATCAGGCAACCCTACAATGGTTCCTTCTCAATTCCAGATGCAGTTTTACACGGACTCATCATGAAGGAACCCTACACCGGTTCCTTCTCAATTCCAGATGCAGTTTTACACGGACTCATCATTAAGCAAACCTACACCGGTTCCTTCTCAATTCCAGACGCAGTTTACACTGACTCATCATGAAGCAACTCTACACAGGTTCCTTTTCAGGAAATTTCGGATGAAGTTTTACACGGACTGATCATTATTCAAACTCAAGGATCATGAAAACAGTTTACGGATGCTCCAAACATGGATGTTAATCTATCGCTTGTTCAGATTCAGCTCATGAAAATAGTTTACGGATGCTCCAAACATAGATGCTAATTTATTGCTTATTCAGACCCCTAGCTCAGAGTTGTTCCAGACATGGATACCTTTCTGATACTCACTCTTTCACCTACAACATACAATTCAATAAACATTCTTGGATGGCATATTTAAGCCCATCTCCGACAAGATTCTGTCACATCTCCAAATGGCATCTTTAAGCTCATTCCCTCAACCATACTTTGACGAGTGAAAATTTATGGGCACTCTAGTGTCCAATCATCTTTTACCTTCGAGTCGCGAACCGCAAACTCGCCAATCTAACTCTTCAGGTTCAAGAAGATTGAACAGGGGCAGCTGTTGTACCCCAAAATTTTCCCTCTCATCCTTCAGGAATTCATCCTAAATTCTCAGAGTTTTTCTTAAACAAATCCAAGCCCTGAATTATCATTCCTTTCCAGGTAAACCATTTACAAGAGCAAAATGGTCATTTGCAAGCTCAAAAGTCAAAATTTTTACCTTGAAAAAGTTAAATTCTAAATACTTAGAATTTTTCTATAAAAAAAGGGTGTTTAAGAAAAAAATGGCACTTCAAAATTTCTGAACCAACCTCCGGGCAGAAACGGTCAGAAGTTGCAAACTTGGCTCAGCATATAACATTCAGTCAGAAGGTGGCTCTTCAGCAGCTACACCAAATCAGTTAGGGGTTGTAAACGTGGTTCAGCACGTAATCTTTAAACAGAACATGGCTCTTTCAGCAGTTATGCAAGTTCAGCCAGAGTTTGTAGAGAAATACAAAGAAGACAACAAAGCCTAAAACTCCTTCAGAATGTATTGGGATCAGAAGGTAATGGGATCAGCAGATTGGGTATAATACTGAGGCAGAATCTCTAATTCAGAGTTTTCAGAGGCAAATCAAAGAAATTTACTGGAAAACCTAGTGAATCCTTCAGAACATGCTGAGGCAACGAGGTACAAAGATCAGAAGTTGGATGTTTGTCCTAAATGGAACTTCTGATCCAGAGTTAAACAATGATGCAAAATCTCACATTACGGGATTTCTGATTTTTGACAAATCTAATCATCATTTAATGCTCATTAATGCTCACAACCACTTTTGAGTCTTTATCCAAAGGATCTTCACCACGTGTACCTCTCCTGTCTTGGGATAGCAACTCTGCTTTTGCTTTTCCTTAATTCCTGTTGACAGCCATCATGCTTGCTTCAAAGACAAGGCAGCACTTCAAAACGTGAAGGCTATTTTCAAAGCTTTGGTCAGAACATGACCAAATCCCAAAACCTTGCTTATACAACTTGTTGTAGACCTATGACCAACAGTTGGCTCAGCCTACGCCTGCATCCCATGATTACACTAAACTAGCATACGAAAATTGTGATGAAAAATCAAAGGAATAGGATGCCAAAGTAGGTTCAAATCCTATTTGTTTTTCCCCCCCAAAGTCACAACAAATTCATCTATAAATACTTGGCTCCATCACACGTTCAGGAGGCTGGTTGGCTTTTGAAGAGAGAGATTGGCCCAAAAGAGAGAAAAGGAATTTGTGAAACCTTCATAAAAAACCCAGATCTCTCATACATAAAAACAAACCTTTGTTCTTCCCTTTGAACAAAAGGACACAACCACTCTTCAGACTTAGGATTAGAACTTCTATGAACTGTTGTGTTGTTATTCTTATGATTTGTTGTTTGCCAAAAAGGAATGAGTTGTTGACATGCTGATTAATATGAGAAAAGAGTTGAAATGTAATATAGAACTTCTGATTTTCACATGCTGATAAAATACAGAACTTTTATGTTCGTTTCTCACTATTAACACACACTGGACTTCTGATTCTTACATGTTGATAACACACTGAACTGCCAAGGTTCATTCACTGGTTCAACATAACACTGAACTTATGATGACTCACTCACTGTTCTAACACAGCATAGAACTTCTGAGTTCTCCTTACATGTCAAATACACTGAATTGCTGACATGCTCACTATTTCAGCGTAATACAGAACTTCTAAATTTAGGTTCACTGGCTGAACACCACCCAGAACCTCTGTGCTTTTCCCTCTGACTTTTTTGCAGGAACTCAGAATGTACCAAATCAGAACTTATGATTATGACGCTTCCTTCTGAGTTACGGGCTTGGCTTCAGAACTTCTGATCCTTGTTTCTCTGTTTGCAGCAACACGCTTTTCCTATTTTGCATTTATTTTCCTTTTCATTCTTTTTCAACATAAAAAACATAAAAATATTTTTATTTTATTTTATTTCCTTAAGACAAAAACATTTTCTAAACAAGTCCATTTCCTTGTACATTCTTATACATTTCAATATGGTTGTAATAGTAATTTAGGACTTTATTTTTACTTGAAATCCCCATTCATAGATATGTATCCCCATCCCCTAAATATTGTAATAGCGTAGGACTTTACATTTCTGCAATTTATCGCTTTCAAATGTAAATGCTAGTAATTAGGATATGTATGGAAAGATAAAATCAATGAAATAGAAAATACTAAGTCAAAATAAAATCATGCATGCAATAAAACACACTTGCACTCAAACATCCCTTAAGGTATCTCCACTTGGTTGCCTAAACAAATGGCCATGGTATGCATGCTAGGTATCTCAGCAAAACAAAAACAAAACAAAAGATCATAGTCCCTCGATGATGCTATCTTGGTTGCCTATACAAAATGATCTAGTCCCACAAAAATTGCTAAAGATACTTGGCAATATTGCTATCATGGTCAATATGATGACCCGCGCCTGTCCCGTTTAACATCCAAATACAAGGTTATTTACCAAATGCAATGGTAAAACAACACTGTCAAAAGGGTTAAAAACGTATAGAAAAGATATTTGAGTAAAATAGGGTAGACAACTCTTAGTTACTTGATCAAAACTTGAAAAACATCCTTGCTATTTTCAAACACACCTCACAACACAATTTCAAAACATTTCCCAAAAACAAACTTTCAAACATTGAAATATCTTTTCAAGCAAGAATCATTACAAAGGTTGCCTAGACAAGGCCTCTTTTTTCAAAGCATTTTCAAGAACCACACACAAAGCACCATTTCAAACAATTGAAAAGCAAAAGCAAGTGATCTAAACAAGTAACTAAGTGCCCATGGATAACCATGGATGAAAATGGTGATAGCACCTTCCCTTTTCATAATCTACCCCCCGAACTCAAGAAAACATCTCAAAGGTCTTTCCTGTGCTTTTTGACCTTTCCTTTGGATAAAATAAAAAGTCTCTGGTGACTCTTGCTAAACCGAAACATTTGAGAACACAAATGCAAAACACCAAGTCAGTTCTCCCACCGCATCACACTATATATAGAAGAACATTAATTTCTAGGCAAAAAAAATGCTCCAACAAAATATTGCTGAAACGCTGAAAGTTTGAACAATTGAAGTTCTGAATAGAACTGAACAAATTCAAAAGAAGCAAAAGCTACGTGAAAGTTTCTGGGCTGACAAAAAAATTTCATACACTTTGTGCAATAATATTCTTAGTGAAAAATCACAGTTGTGATATAGCTTTCTTAGAAGCAAACTTTGTTTAACTATCTGTAAAGATTAATTTCTTGTAATTGTTCCTTGAGAGACCAAGGTTGGTCAGAATTCTCAAGTAGACTAGGACTAGTTTAAGTCTTAGTGGTGTTAGTCACTTGTAAGGTTACTTGTGCATTGTTAGTCACAACAGTTGTTGTGTGATTGTAATCAGTTGATTATAGTGGATTAAGTCCTTGTTGAGAAAGGCGAAATCACCTTGGCGGGTGGACTGGAGTAGTTTGAGTTCAAACGAACCAGGATAAAAATAACCTTGTCTTTCCTTTATTGTTGTGCATTTAAGAAAAAGAAAAGATTCATTTATTCAACACACCCCTTCTAAGTGTTTTCTCCACCTTCAATTGGTATCAGAGCTTGACTCTGAGTTCAACACTTAACCGTGTCAGGAAAAGATCCAGAAGAAAACACAATGGCAAATGAAAAAAACAACAATAACTACACCATACCTCCAGTGTTTGATGGAGAAGATTTTGATTATTGGAAAGATAGACTAGAAAGTTTCTTTCTAGGTCATGATAGTGATTTATGGGATATAGTCTTGGATGGTTACAAACATCCTACTGACTCAGAAGGAAATATGATTGATAGGAAAAATATGGATAGACAGCAAAAAGCCGATTTCAAAAATTATCATAGAGCTAGAAATATTTTTCTAAATGATATCTCTAAAGTGGAATATGAAAAGATTACAAACAGAGATACTGCACATGATATGTTTGAGTCTCTTAAAATGACTCATGAAGGGAACGCTCAAGTGAAGGAGTCTAAAGCTCTGGCTCTTGTCCAGAAGTGTGAAGCCTTCAAGATGAAGGAAAGTGAATCTATAGAAGATATGTTCTCAAGGTTCCAAACTCTGATTGTTGGCTTGAGAGTTCTGAACAAGGGATATTCTAAGGCAGATCACGTTAAGAAGATCATCAGAAGCTTACCCAGAAGATGGGCACCTATGGTCACTGCTTTCAAAGTTTTAAAAGATTTGAACAACGTGTCTCTTGAAGAACTCATCAGTGCTCAGAAGTCATGAGATAGAACTTGATGAGCACGAGCCTCAAGAAAAAGGTAAGTTCATTGCCCTTAAATAAATTATAAAATATGAAATTAAAGCTTTTCAGGGTAAAGAAGAAAACTCTGAAGAATCTACTTCAGAAGAAGATGAATTTTCCTTGCTCTCCATAAGGATCAATCAGTTGTGGAAGCACAAGCAGAAGAATTTCAGAAACTCCAGAAGAACAGGAAATGACTTTGAACAATCCTCTGGACACAAAATATCAAGTAACAGAATCATTACCTGCTATGAATGCAATAAACAAGGTCACTACAAAATTGAGTGTCCAAGGCTTCAGAAGGAGAAACATAAAGGGAAGTTAGTCAAAGAAAAGAAGAAAAGTCTTATGGCAACATGGGATGATTCTGAATCTTCTGAAGACGAAACAAAATCAGAATATGAACAAGCCAATATAGCTCAAACCGAAAACTTATCAGATGTCTCAGAATCCTCTGAATCAGAATCAGAATCAGACACTGAAGAGGTATTCCCTGACTTCACTGTTAATTTCACTAAAGCTGAATTAGGTGAAAGTCTAAGTGAAATTCTGGAAAGATATCAGCAACTTCAAGTCAAATTCAGGAATCTGAAAAAGGATCTTGCTTCTGACTCTGAAGTAACTAAGAGTCTGAGATCAGAAAACTCTGAGTTAAAAGAAAAAATTTCAAAAGTAGAAAATGATCTACAAAACTCTCAGAAGGAAATAATCTCAGAAGAACCTAGTACTGCTGATAAGATCATAAAGAAATATGATCAAAGCTTTCATAAGTTTCTAACTAAAAACATATATAGAAGCAAAATGGCTTCAATGATCTATGGAGTTAGCAAGAAAGACAGAATAGGTATAGGATACAAAGGCAAAGTAACTCAGCCTAAGAAATTTAAGGATCTGGTTATTAAATGTACTCCTCTTTATTCTCACTTCACCACTGGGCACACACATCATATTAAATATACATCTTACTCTGGAAACTCTTATGATAAACCAAAGTTCAAACAGAACTTTAAATACTCTAACCCAAGAGGACCCAAAAAGATATGGGCCCCAAAAGACAAAATCATCTATGTTGCAGATATTTTTAACAGCAAGGTTGATACTCCAGTACTAACACCTGGACTCTGGATGCTATCTACTCATGGAGGAAAGAAATCATATGTTCCAAGGCCTGGAATCTAAAAGATTCTAGGGGGTTCAAAGGTAATCAGAAACAGAAGATTACTGGCTCTGAAACTATTGGAAACAGGACAGTGGTAACATCTTGATTGAGAGTTGGCACATGACAGCTAGATATTCTGAGGGATCCATACATGCGGGTGGTAACGTGACTCGGGTAGCATCTATTTAGGCTTGGATAGCAATTTATACCATTTGACCTCCTACTGTGGTAGTTCCTTTATGGACATTGACTTTTTCTTGGATCATGGCCTGATAAGGCGGGTCTCATTTCATCCTCACTAGTACAGACTCCTAATCAGTGACGAGACTGTCCACTATTTCACCTTGCCTAATCCTCCGATGACTTGCGTCTACAACCCAACAAACTGGGCTTACTCTTTAGAGGGATGGGGAGAGACTGTTGATGGATATAGAGAGCCTTTTGTTCCTGATTATACACTTGCGCCAGAGGCACCCTTGACCACTATGTATTCTAACAATTTTTCTTTACATGAACCAGATGTTCATTCACAGCTTGCTGCTATGCGTACTGAGTTAGCCGCACTTCGTCAAGAGGTTGTCGATCTGAATTTTCACATTGAGGTTTGTGATACCACTCATGCATCTGAGTCTAATTTGTTATCTCGAAGATCACTGATCTTAGGCGCCAGCTATTAGAGGTCTGAGGTCCTGGAAACACTTCCGAGCCTCCACCCTTTTGGTGACAATGTTCCTGCTTATTAAGAGATGTCATCCATATTATTATTACTATTATATTTTTCATTTCCTGACATTTTCCTATTTGTTAACTCTTTACTTTATGTTGTTTCTATTTTCGCACCATATTTTTTATTTTTCCATGACCACTTATAGATATATTTTTATCATTTTATCCTTTATTATTTATGTGATTATTTTAACTTATTACTATTTATATCATGCATGGAGAAAGAAGAAAAAAATATAAAAATTTGCAGGAGATACTTTGAGCACCCCCTACCAAAAAATAGGTAGCAAAATGCAAGGTCCAAGGCCTAATCCAAGAAAAAAACGGTCCATACCATTTTTTCAAAGTTATTCCCTGTACTCAACGCACTGATGTGCGATTTGAGCGTAACTGGACCTATGACTTGAATACTCCAGCTTTTACCGGTCATTTACCTCCAAATTTTCCTTTGGATGAGGGTAACAACATTGATGACGAGTATGATTTGCATGAGCAGTCACCTGTTCACCATGTACCACCTACACACACCGCACCCTCTTCTTCTAACCCACCTGCAGGTTCTACTCCTGGTTTCTATGTCACTGAGTACATGTGGAGAGAGCTTATGGCTCGAGGGGAAAGGCGAGATTCCCTCCTTTCCTCCATGCAACAGCAGCTTGCAGATAACATGGAATTCATGCAAGCATCTCAAGTGCAAAATGTTAACTCGTTGCATACCATTATGGAGACCCAGCTTGCCTTCCCGACCGAGCAGCTTCGTCAGCAGTCTAACTTCACGAGGCATTTTACTTTGATGGAAGCCTCTCAAGGCACCTTTTTAGGTAGAACCCACTAGCTGCAGGAAGCAAATACTGCTCTTTCCGAAAGAGTTGGCCGACTTGAGATTTCTAGAGAGAGCCGATGTCGTAGCAGGAGTCGTCGTTCCGATCTTCCCACACAGGACGACGAGGGTACCAGCGGACCCCATTATCACCATCCAGGTTTCTCCTTCCTACTCTTTTATCGGAACATTAGGTACAATGTTTGGTTTAAGTGTGGGAGGAGATTTTCATCGCTTTTCATTTCTTTATTTTTAGTATTTATCGCTTTCTAGTACTTTAGTTGTTTTGTTTTTAATAAAATTCACGTGCTTGATGAGTCCTTTGTATTTTTGTGTTGTGTATCCTTATTTCCCCACTTTTAGCCTTACCCAATAAATATTTTGTGCCAAAGAAAACAGTGTGTTTTAAAAATTTTGAGCTGTAAGACAGGTTCAAGGTAGGATGTGTTTGACTTGAGAATTCTTTTTGAAAAATCGATACCATTTTAGCACCATAAACTTTGTAAATATAAGAACTAATCTGTTATCCCATATACTGTAGCTTTTTTTTATTGTAACAAAGGTATTTTAGTAGTTTATCTTATCAGTCAGCTTCAGCCTAAGCATGCTCTATGCAGGGGACCAATGAAAATAAGTGAATATCTATGTTTTTGTTCTTTAACTGAAAATACAACTAGGGTTGGGTGACTTTCACATAGTCACTTAACTAAAAATTGTTGTAAAATATTGGAGAAAAAATAAATAAATAAAAGGTTTATGCCCATTGTTGGTTGGTTCAGTGGTGTCTGGTGTTGGACTCGGTAGAGCGGATTACGGTCCGATCCCCCACAACCATAGTTGGGTAAATAAAGGGGTTATACTTATTCATATACCAGAACCTCATGCTTGAGATTAGAGTCACTAACCGGTCACTCTTCTACGAGTAGGTACGGATAACAGGCTTAATGTGATTGTCCCTGAATGAAAAAGGACCTTACAAAATAAGGAAGCTTAGGCATAGTGGACTAACATGGATGTGTTTTTATAGGAATAAAGTTTATGCCTGCATTTTTGTGCATAAAGTGTTATCACGATATGCTTGGTCCGATCAGTTAGTACCTATCAGCACATCCTTACTTGAACTTAGAAGCCCTTTTAGCTTAAAATCTTGTAAATATTGTTCTTCTTTTCATCTACTTTTGAGAGTTTTTTCTTGAGGACAAGCAAAGGTTTAAGTGAGGGAGAATTTGATAACACCTAATCGCACTGCATATTTGACTCAAATAACACATGTTTTTCATAATTTTTAGTACCGTTTTCTTGCATTATGCTTGTATTTGTCTTGTTTTCAGGAAACATGCCCATTTAGAGCTCTTCTTGAAGAAACCAAAGCAAAAATGCCAAGAAATCGAAATTTTCAGTGAAATCCTAAACATGGCGTTCAACTCAGCAACCGCTATAGGGGGCACCGTGATGTGTCCCACTCCATCCAGGGGATAACTACCATGTCCCCCATGATCTCTCTATTAGTTCACTCAGCGCATGCGGAGGGGCCTCGGCGGCCACGGTCTTTGAAAAGTCTTTTCCCGCCAACTTAGTCTTGCAACGCTAATCCTATACTCACTTGTGTAAAAGCAATAATTCGCCGCATCGGAGGATTATTGCACCATAGTCTTGATTAAGTTGGAGCATCTCTTTTATTTATAATCTTACCGCCATTTTACTTCAAGCATTTACTTTCCAATTGTACCAAGATTTAAAGACTCCGATTTGGAGCATGTTTCTATTTAAGTTTTTTATTTTATCCAATCGTTTTGTCTTACACTTGCATTACTTATTTTATTACCTTGCCTTGTCTTTATTACTATGTTTATTCCGATAAACATTAATATGCTTGCTTTTATTTCCATGTCTGACTAAATATTTTAAGGTTGGAATGTAAGGATCATTGTGATGATAGCATTTCAACACTGTATCAGTAGAAACACTTTAGGGGTTGTTTTAACTTTTAACATAAGTTTTCCATACTTAATATTTTTGGATAAGATCGAAAGTCGTCCATTTCAAAGAGTAAACTTGGTTAGTTTTTAACCATTCAAAAAGGGAGAAAGAATTTTGACTGGTTAATTAGGGATCTTTGACACTTTAAGAAAACGATTTTGAAACTATGTTCGGATGCGTTTATAGGTTTGCAATCTGATTCTCGAGCAAAAGCCAAGAATCTCTTTATGTCAATCATTCCAAGTTGAAACCACTTTTTTACGAAGTTAAGAAACTAATTTCTTAAAAATAGGTTTGTTGCTTTAACGCTTGAAGCTCCCTTTTATAAGTGACAATATAAGGATTTGATTAGAGACTAAATTCGGTTCTTAGTTAGTGAAAGTAACAAGTTCCTGACAAATTATTCCTTTACAAGAGTGGAAAAGATTTCCCCATGAGCAGTTCTATTAAATACATATTAAAATGTTATTTGACCAATGTGATTTACATTTTAGCATGTCTTTTGTCTGAATTTACTTTATCTATTTATTTCCTTTGCATTATACTCCCTCAACAGAATCGATCCGCCTTAGATAAGAAACTTAATAATAGAGTTGATAGATTGACGATTGGTCTCTGTTGTTAAACAATCTTTTATATTAATTTGATAGGTTGTGCACTTGCAGTTAGATTTTAGACTCTATAAATAGACCGAACAGAATGCTGAAGTTGACTAGTGGTATAATAGAAGAAATATGAGAAGGTCGGAATTTTGATTTGAAGTTAGTCGACCAATTGGATCTAATTAACCAAGGTAAAAGATATAAGTTCATAATTTATGAGAATGGTGTGATGAGGTTTGGCGATAGAGTTTGCATCCCAGATGTTCCCGAACTTTAGAAGAGTATTCTTGAGGAAAGACATAGAAGCGGGTTGAGTATTCATCCAGGTGCTACAAAGATGTATCAAGACTTGAAGAAGTTTTTTTTCTGGCCTAGTATAAAAAAGGAAGTTGCCAAATTTGTTTATGCTTTCTTGACTTGTCAGAAGTCAAAGATTGAGCACCAGAAGCTGATGGGTATTATGCAACCGTTGAGTATTCCAGAATGGAAATGGGATAGTGTTTCCATGAATTTGTGTCGGGTTTGCCGAGGACTTCTAAAGGTAATTATTTGATTGAGGTGATTTTGGATAGGTTGACAAAGTCGGACCATTTCTTGCCGATGAAGATCAAGTATTCGATGGAAAAAGTAGCTAAAATGTATTTTGAAGAAATTGTGAGATTGCAAAGGATACCTTCGAGCATCGTGTCGGACAGAGATCTGAGCTTTACATCAAAATTCTAGACAGGTTTACAAATTCTTTTGGAACTAAGTTAAAGTTAAGTTCTGCATATCATCCGCAGATGAATGGTCAGACAGATAGGACTATCTGGTTTTTAGAGGATTTGTTGAGGGCTTGTGTGTTGGAATAAGGAGGTGCTTGGGACAACCACTTACTATTAATTTAGCTCACATACAATAATAGTTTCCATTCTAGTACTAGAATGGCACCACACGAAGAGTTGTATGATAAGAGGTATAGAACTCCATTGTGTTGGTATGAGTCAGACGAGATTGTTGTGCTCGGACCTGAGGTTGTACAAGAGACAACTATAAAGATAAAGATAAACCAAGAGAAAATGAAATCTTCTCAGAGTAGTTAGAAGAGTTATCATGATAAGAGGAGGAAGGATATAGAATTTCAAAAATATGATGATGTATTTTCGAGGGTTACTCTGATGACTGGTGTTGGTAGAGTTTTAAAGTCGAGAAATATTACACCGTATTTCATTGGCCCGTATCAGATATCAGAGAAGATAGGTGAAGTGGCTTATCGGGTTACTTTGCAGTCGTCATTTGTGAATCTATATGATGTGTTTCATGTGTCTCAATTGAGAAAGTATATTTCGGATCCTTTGTATGTGATACAAATGGATGACGTACAGGTGAGAGATAACCTGACTATTGAAGCATTACCATTGCAAATAGAAGATCGAGAAGTGAAGAAATTACAAGGAAAGAAAATCTCCTCAGTGAAGGTATTGTGGGGTGGACTAGCTGGTGAAAGTTGGACTTGGGAACGTGAGGATCATATGAAAGAGTCTTATCTGATGCTGTTTGTCAGGTAATTTTTTAAGGAAAAAATTCTTTTAAGTGGGGGAGAGTTGTAACGCCCCGAATTCTAGATTAATTATTTATTTAATTAATTTAGTCTGAATATATGAGTCATTGTGAAGTATTTGATATATATATATATATATATATATATATATATATATATATATACATATGATATTTTGGTGTTTTTATGTGAGTCCTTGTGATGATTTGTGATGTTGAGATGAATATGGTGTTTAATATGATGATTTGTGTGGTGTATGATGGGATAGAGGTGAGTGATGGGATAATAAGATATGTTTATAATTTAAGTAATTAATTGGAATTATTTATATTTAATAGTAATTATTTAGAATTATTTGGATTAAATAAATAGAATAGTGGTGTAGAGAAAATAAGGGCAAGATAGTCATTTGGGAAGAATAAGTGAGGGCAGTAGTGGAAGACCATATTATGGATCCAAAGGATAAGTTTGGTATAAGGAAGGTTTGGGAGTGGGAAGGATCATTCTGTGCAATCGTAAGAATTGGAAGAACGTTTTAGAGAAAGAAAGCTAGGGCACAGAGAGACAAAGAGAAATTGTAAAACGCAAAGAGGAATCAGAAGCTAGCATTAATATTAAGGTAATAGGTGTTTATCTTGATTATTATAATTTATTTAAGGCTTAAATAGTTGTATGTTTTGGTGGGTTTTTGTTATGATGAATATGATATGATTTGATGAAATAGATGATGTTTTGTGGCCTTGGTTTGTAAACAATTTTACCCATAGTGTAGAATATATTGGATTGTTGATGTTCGATGAAACCCTTATGATTAGATGATGTTTTAGGACCTATAATATGCAGAAATCGCAAGAATTGAGACTGATTTTATGTAGGAAAACGCAACAGGAAAACCCTGTTTGCGCAGGATCATCAGGTGATGGGGTGTTATCATCGGGCGATGGTGACGCACACTGGAGTGTGCCACTCACACTGTGAACGGGCGAAGCGGACTCGGAGGGTGTGTCACCAGGCGAGCAAGGAGCTTCGTTGGGCGATGGTGTCCAAAATTGAAGGGTTGTGCGTGATTTTAAGATGGCCATAACTTGAGTTTTAGAATTAGGTTTGAGGTGTCGTTCAAAGCGTTGAATAGCTAATGCAATGAACTTCAATTATATAGAATAAAATGATTTATAAGACATATATTCCCAGTACCTAAGTTAGGATGAAGTTTGGATTCCCGTGTTGGTTTACAATGATGCTTTGTTTATTATGATGATATGATGATGTTATGATGATGTTTTGTTTATTACGATGATATGATGATGTTGTGATGAATTCATGGATGATGATTCATTTTGACTAGTCGTGGTTGTGTTTATTATGTTGTTGTGCATCATGCATTCATGGCATATTTTAGGACTTCGGTCCAGTGATGTTTTGCAGGATATTGATCCAGTGATGTTGTTAGGACTTCAATCCAGTGATGATGATAGGACGATAGTCCATTGAAGGCATCAATCCCAGTGTGGATTGAGTGCAATTTTGTGAAGTGCTCAGGTTCCAAGTGGGAACCGATCCTATCGGTGGGGATCTTTGGAGATAACGATGACTGAGTTATCACAGAAGTTTTGGTACCACATGTATGAGTCTAATGAAGTGCATTTGCATTATATGTTACATTGCATAATGATTGATTACATGATAATGATAATGCGTTGTTAATTGTGATGTTTGATGACGTGTGTTGACATGAAGATATAGTGATGTGTTTAATATGAGTATATGATGGTGTGAGAATAACATGAAGATGTAATGATGTTTGGTTTCTTGTTGTTGTGCCATAACTATTATATTTATTTATTATGTCTTTTATAATGATTATGATTTACTCACCCTTTATGTTTGAATGTTGCCTCCACGTGGGTAACACACAGGTGATCGCGAATAGCTCATAGAAGCTTAAAGGATAACTTCAGAGTGTGTTTATTTGCTTTTTATTGAATAAAGGGAGTGTTTCTCTAATATGTAACATCTGGGTTGGGATCAATTGGTTGTTAACCATGCGTGATTTTGTTATCTTGAGATTTTGTAATAGGGGAAATCCCCAACTCTGGTCACATAATAGGGGAAGTCATATTTGCAATTCTGAAGAGAATGCTGAAGTTGAATAAGAAACCCCAACTCAGAACACTTGTTATGCATGAGATGTTTGGAGTGCATGTTATGTTTTTGTCATTTCCCAAGTATCTAAGATTTTTGTCTACCATCAAGAAAGACCAAACACCAAGACAAAAGAAATAAGCAACATTCAAGACGAGGTATCAAAGTAAACTCTATTTTCATTCATAACAAAGCTGCAAATCAGACAAATTCATATAGGCGAGACGATATCACATCATGATAAATCCAAAATCAACTGAGTTTACACGCATTATAGCAAAATATGACGTCGAAATCCCATCCAACAATTCTGGTGGTAATCATGTGACAAAAGCTACTTCATGGAATCTGTTACTAGAATGATTCTTCTCGGGACTAAGGAAATAGCAGAGTTTCAAATATCTTCATGACCCATCTAGTATAAGGAATCCCAACACAAGCATCTTTCCTACCAAGGAGAGATTCGTCTTTCCTATGAATCTCTGCCCAAGCTAGTTGTACTTTCTTCAACAATCCAGGATTTGTCACCTTATCAAAGAAAATAGAATTTTCCACATCCTTGTCGAAAGGTTCACCATCCATTGCATACCCTAACTAAAGAAGTCCATGTATAGGATTGTAGTTAATACAACCATTTCTTCCAATGAGAGAGATGTTAGAAAACTCCTCATAGCTCCTAATGACCTCAGAGATATTCATCTAGGGTTATGCCACTTTATATCATGATGGGTAAGACTCATGATTCTTTGAGAAAATAAGTAAGTGCTCTGGAAGTCCACAAACATTCCACCTACGGATAGGTGAGAAATGAACCACTTATTCAGTAATGGCAAACAACAAACAATTATTCCTTTCATTCCATACTTGGAGTGAAAGGAGTGGTGAGTATCAGCAAGAAGAATCGGCATAGGGTTTTTATCCATGAAGAGATAAATAGCAGCGTGATCTACAAAGTTTGTGACATTTGGGGACATAACTATCCCATAAATTAAGATAGCCACCACGATATTAAAGTCCAACCAGTTTCTTTCACTCGCAAACTCTTTAGCTTTCATTGTCAGAAATCTGGACGAAAAGCTAAAGACACCACATTTGTGCTTCCAATTCCCTTTCACATTGTTCAGACTTAAATAAAGAGCCTTAGTGATATCTTCAATATTAAACATCTCTAGAATGTTAGCGAAAGGCACAAGTTTTTGAACCTTGATGTTAAGAATGAAGTTATACTCCTCTAGAGTAGGAAGAAGTTGATGGTCCTGGAAAGTGAAGCAACGCAACTTCGGGTCATAGTACCTTGGAATAGTGGGTAGAGACAATAGTTTCAAATCTTCATGGAAGAAACTATAGGAAAAGATGTGTTTGTTAGCCATCTCTAATAAAGATACTAACTCTTTAATATCTCGGAAAAATGACAATGCATATGCAGGTTCAATTTTGTGTACATCATTTTTTTAAAAAGTAAATATGCTATGATGAAACGTGATAGGATCAATGCTTCCAAAACAAATGGATGTCGTTGTGCTGTTGTCTGAACTGGTTGCGTATCACATGATCAAAAGTCTGACATAGCTTCGGAACACACATATGAGTCACCAACAATAGTCACCAACAGAACCAAAGTCACCATCAGAACTAGAGTTACCATCACTACCTGTAAAGATTATTCCCTCCCACCCACAGGTCAAAACTAGATCAGGATAAGGAAAGGGTAACTCAAAATCCTGTATCCTCTTCAACGGTACCATCACCGTACACCTACGTGATAATGATGGAATCATGGGACCTCATCTGAGCGTGGACGACATAACCAAATATGAGATCTACATCCCCTACCAGTCATGTTTCATTTTATTCCTAGTGTTCCTGTTGTTTGTCACTTGGCCTGGGTACTGGGCCTTTTACCTCTTGTAACACCTATCCATCATGAAACAGAGACGGCACAACAATAGTATATGGAAAATAGTAAAATGAAATGCAAATATTTGCTCAGGTAAACAAGTATAAAATGCTCAAACTTGTAAAGCATATAAAATAAACACCCAAAGAAAAGAAAATAAGATCTAGGAACGACTCTGGGATGGACCAGATTGTCCATAAGTTCCCAGTGAAGTCACCAGCTGAAACAACCGGCTGAACTATTAAGTGATAAAGAAATTGATAAAGTCACCATCGAACGTTTTTTATCCCATGGAAGAGAAAAGGAAAACATCGAGTAAACCTGAGAAGGGAGAAATCATGATCAAACAACCGAGAGATACAGGTAAGAGAGTTTGTTATGCGAGGGGAAGGTATTAGCACCCCACGCGCCCGTAGTACTCTATGATATCCATTCTTGTTATTCTAATCTAATGGGTGTGATCAAAGTCTATGTCTAAGGTTTAAAGTAGAAAGAAGGGGGGAAAGTGTAATACGGTGGGAGAACTGACTTGGTTTTGTGTTTTATCACAAATGTTGCGGATAGCAAGAGTCGCAAATGAAAAGGGAAGGTGTTAGCACCCTTTTCATAAGTAGTTATCTACGGGCTCTTAATCGCTAGCTCACTTTGAAAATGATTTTCGTATGTGTTTGTTTGAAAATATTTAGAAAATGCCTAAGTACGACAACTTTGTAATGATTCTTGTATCGGTTAAGAATGCGTACAAAGTGTTTGTGTTTTTGAAAATATTTCAGAAAAGTGTTTTGTGTGAAAAAAGTTTTTTTGTGAGCAACCGATTACGAGCTATCTACCTACTCAAAATTCTTTCGTGTTATTCTCCTCCTCGCTTAGATAGTATTATCCTACCATTAGTTAGTAGGAAGCCCTATCGTTGGATGTGAAGGGACAGATACGGGTCATCATACAGTCATAAAGGCAACTTGTAGGGGCGCTTTAGCAATTTATCGTAAGGGACTAAGATCATTTACCGAAGGCAACATCATAATGGTCATCGAGGGACTACAATCTTTTTAATTGAGGGTCTTTGTTAAAGCGTCCCCACGTTCGAGGGACATGACTTTTTTTATTCGAAGGCAACAAGTGAGGTTACCCTAGAGGTGAGTGTGTGAAAAGTGATCCAATTCAGTTATTTTATCTTTATTAGGGTTATCTAGCATTTCATTTTAGATCTTGCCATACATGCCTAGTTACTATACGGTAATAAGGAAAGTGGTAAATTGCAGAAAGTAAAGGTGCATAAAGTAAACCTAAACTATTACAAGGCTTCGGGAAAGGGGGTAAAAACCATAAAATTGGGGGGGAAACAAGAAACCCTAATTAAACTATGACATATTGTAGTAGATATATAATTGAGAAAAACTAATGTGAAAGTAAGAATACATGTGAAGCGGTAAAAAGGAAAAGAAAAGAGAAAATTGTTGTGATTGTTTGATGAAAAAAATTTATGATTATCCTAAAACCTGATTGATTCTTATTGATTAAAAAAATTAGGTAATTAAATTAACAAACCCTAAAATCTAGGTTGATTTTAAATGAATCGAGAAAATCTAAAAAATCAATTTAGGGTTTATTGATAAAAACCTAAAATTGATTAAATAAAGAATCTAAAATTGAATTAAAGCCTAAAATTAATTAAAGCCTAAAATTAATTAAAACCTAAAATTAAATTAAGTTTTATATAAAAAAAAGGTTTTGAAAAAGGTTTTGGGAAAGAATAGGAACAAAGGAAGAAAAGAGTGAGAAACACAAAATTTGAAAAAGAAATAACCAAATGAGTAGGGGTGGGTGTTGAACCTATACCCTCAAGCATTCTCCACGTATGGCATGCCACCAGGCCAAGCACTGGTTGATGTCAAGGTAATAGGTTTAGCGCATCTTATACCAAACCTGCAAATATAATGAAAACATGAAAAAATTGGCAAATCCAGGGATCGAACCTGTGACCTAAGAGAGGAATGACTTAGCGCGCACGTTTCTACCACTGGGGTGGCTATACATCCATTCATATAACTGAACCAAAATATATATGATATGTAAACAAATATATTGGTCGTAGAAGCGTCGGAGCCCTAGCTCCGGTCATCTTCTCCGACGAGCCAATTCTTGCACCAGCAAAAATAACAACGTTAGTGAATAAAGAGGATCCTACCCCCCCCCCTAAATCAAGCCTTCTGAATCCAATGGTGGTGGTCGTTTAGCCTGAATGTACCTGTAATCAAAGATATGAAGCAAATAGCTCCTTATTCCCTAGTAATGGTGTGGTCTTATTCTTGTGTTGAAACTCATACACTATGCGTCAAAATTGTTCTAAATGTCACTATAAACATGTATGAGTGCACTAAATCAGTAAATAACACATGAATCAGAAGTTTGAAATTTGAGAAAACTACCAACACTGTGATGCTTGGTGGCACGATTCTCAGACGTATTTCAGTTGACGAACATTTGGAAATAGTCCCTGGGACCTTCAGGATGATAATGGGACGCTTGGTTTGGCTTGAGACTGGCTAGATCGTGTGATACGAATTTTCACTTTTCTTGAGAAGTTTTAGAAAACTTTTTAGGGGTTGTTGTGGCAGGCTGCGTGTGTCTGTATATATGGTATTGCATCTGTATGTATATAGAGGAATATATTAGGTCAATATTTGTGGTACAAATCTTTGTGGTTTATGAAGAAAAGATATGATTTGCAATTATGTGAAAACTTGCTATTTATGATCAATCTTGCACCAATCTTCCTTGCACGAATTTGTCAACTTGTATACGCAATCTTGGGCCTCCAATATGATTGAAACAAAAGTCTTGCACGCCTAACTCATTAACCTTGCATTTTATTTGATTTTATATTGAATTTAAATAAATCAAAATAAAAAGAAATAAAAATCACAAAAATGCATGAATGGATTTAGAGGTCCTTAGATATGTCATGAACATGTTTGGATCTGAAAATTTAGGCCTAATATCCCAAAACTGCAAATTTGCTTAATTTGGAATTCATGCATTCTCTCAAACTTTCACAACTTGCACTGGCCATAACTCTCTTAATTTGCATCTTTTAAAGGTGATCTTGGACTTTTTTGAAAGCTCAAGATGTCCTCTACAATCTCTATATTGATTATTTTTTATTTTGAAGAATTTATATTGATGTAATTTATCTTGACAAAAAGTGTCTTTTTGTTTACTTTTGAAATGACCTATAATGTATTGGTCCTAATCTCTCAAATGATGAATTTTTTGGACTTGATCTTAGAGTCTCAAAGTTGTAGAGAATTGAATTTCCTTCAAAATGAGCTTTGGTTGGGGAAAATCTGATGAAGCATGTGAAAGTTATGCTTGGTCAAAGTTCAGTTGACTTCTCATAAGGAAACTCTAATTTGGCAACTTTTGACTTTTGATGATTTGAGGGCTTTCCTTGAATAATCATGATCAACACTTGATCAAACTATGAATATCACTTCCAAATGTTGATGTTGACTAAAAATCTTGAAGTTTGACTGTATGTTGACCATTGACTTTTTGTTCAATACAGTTGATTTTCAGTCATCTGAGCAATTGACTGAGCAAACTTGTAATGCAAGGCTTGAAACTTGACATGAGTATTCTTAGGGACATATGAAGAACCATGAAAAACACTTGAAGCCTTGTAAACCTAATCTTCCTTGAGAAATACAAAACCCTAGTTGTGAGTCCATTGCTTAGGAGAAGAATTTGTCTGATCAATTCTTGAGCCACCTTGAGCATTTGAGGACCTTTTGATAATGTATTGAAGAAAAATGGGAGGGAAAATTTTGGGGTACAACAACTGCCCCTGTTCAATCTTCTTAAACCTGAAGAGTTAGATTGGCATGTTCGTCATTCGTGACTTGAAGGTAGAAGATGATTGAACACTTAAGTGCCCAGAAATTTGCACTCGCTTGTGCATAAAGTAACACTATTGGTTGATTATACCAGGAATGGGCTTAAAGATTCCATTTGTAGAGGTGGTGTGGAGTCTTCAGAGATGGGCTTATAGATGCCATCCAAAGTAACTGTTAATAGGAATATCAGAATAAGTCTACGCCTGACTTTATCTTAGAAGATGTATTTGGAATGAGTCTACGTCTGACTTTGTCCAAAAGAATATCAGAGTGGATCTACGCTTGATTTTATCTGAATGATACACTAGAATGAGTCTACGCTCGAGTTTGTATAGAAGATACATTTGGAATGAGTTTACGCCCTACTTTTTCCAAAAAGAATATCAGAATAAATCTCTTTCTGAGTTTATCCGAATGATATACTAGAATGAGTCTAAGCTCGACTTTGTCTAGAAGATATGTTTGGAATGAGTCTGCGCCCGAATTTGTCCAAAAGAGTTTTAGAAGGAATCTACGCTTATTTGAACTATAAGATGTCTACGCCTGACTTCAACTAGAAGAGGTATTGAAAAGAGTCTACGCCTAACTTTTTTCCAAAAGAGTTTCATAAGGAATCTACACTTGATTTCATATGAATGATGTACTAGAATGATGTCTACGCCTGACTTCATCTAGAAGAGATATTTTTCAGAATGACTCTCTGGAGAAAGTGCCTAAGTAGCTACTTGTCACATTTAGTGTCTAAGGTAAATGCTTTTTAGAATTCAGTTTCTAAAGAAAATTGTCTGGTCATGTAGATAGTCGCCCCGTCTTATTTCATGAATTACTCTGCGGCCTGTTAGGAAATTGTTAATGATGTTCGTCTGCTTGTGAACTTTACCTGAAAAGATAGAGTTAGTATTTATGCAATGTCATGATGTATGTAGTGCATTGCATAATGATGTTCTTAAAGAAAATGAGAGCGTGCTATATGGGTTTTGTATGCATGTGCTATGATAAATGATGTATGAATGTGAGATGTTGTTGTAGTGTATCGGTCGCTTTGTATAACATTTTTTATTGGTAAAATAAATTTAGGACTATTGTTGGGGATGAAGCATATGTGATCTTCAATCTTGTCATAGAATTCCTCATATGGGAATTTCTTCTTTCTATTTGAGGGAACTCTGTTGGGGAATTTTATTTCTACTTGAGGAGAAAAGTTCAAGAACATTGGTCATTCACCGCCCTACTGGGGAATTTAATTCTCATATATCGTGACTGGGGATAAAAAAGATGGAAAACCTTTCGGGGTGGCGTCTGACCACTTCTGATATGGATGCTGACTCGTCTGGGGAGGATAAAATTGAACAATATCTGGTATGGTTTCAGATTCAGTAGAACCTCTTTGGGGATAGCATCCTAGACTACCCTTTGTTGGAGAGAGAACTTTCGCCGATGATTTATAGTAGTCAAAGTGATAGACTCAAGCTGGGGAGACTGTATCATGTTGGGGAAATAAACCCTATTGGAGAAACAAACCATGTTGGAGAAACAGTCTGATGAGGAAATAAACCTGCTGGAGGAAAGAATTTTGCAGGGTATTTTATAGTGTTGGAGAAAAACTCAGCTGGGGCATAGAATTTCTATGATCTATATTGGTGACATACTATTTGATGAGGATTTGGGACTCTATAGGTTGGCGACATTGTCGGGGAAAAGATCATACTCCTTTATCTGCTAGGGGGATATTTCATACTTGTGGAGAATGTGTAAAATTTGGGAAGATGACTTTGCGGGAGTTAATCATATGAAAACTACTCTGTGGGGATTATGGACAACTTGAACGTTATCCCAACTCCTAGAGTCTTGAGCAAATGCTTAATCTTGTTTTAATGCATAGATTTGTTAACAGTAATCATATTCATATGCATATGTTCATTCAATTTAGTCATTGGATGTTTTTTCAAACAAAACAGAAAAAGTAAAACAAAATTTGAACTTTGAAATTATGTTTATATTGATAGTTTGCCTATAAACAGGCAATTGTTGTACAAAGAGATGAAAATCCTAGTAAGAGGAAATCTTCGTGAAATGAATAGAGTACAAAGTAAAAACAAAATATATAGCTATGTGTAAATGATCTCGCCAGGTTTCAACTCTGTTATTGCCCCTATGTCTTCGAGCATCTCATCCCTTACTGTCGAAAGAAGTTGATTGAATTGATTGGCGCCATTCGAACTTAACATTAGTAATAAAGAGGGTTGTGAGTGATCCAATAGGACATAGTCGTACGCTTTTATCCCTAACTTTTTCCTGGATCTCCCTTTCTGGTTTTCAGTCCACCGGGATACCATTTTTTGCCCAAGCCGCCTTTTTAGGTTTTCGACTTGTCGGGTATACAGTCTTTTATATATATCCCTGATTTTTGCTCGAACCCTTTTGGTTCATCGGGATGCCCTTATTTTTGCCTAGGTCAATTAACCTAGCAGGTCGTCTTCATGCATAGTATTTTTTAACTATGTTTGCATTCACAAGGTGTGGAAGATCTTCACCGTCCATGGTGGTAACTATCATTGCACCTCCTAAAAATATCTTCTTAATCACAAATGGACCTTTGTAGGTGGGAGTCCATTTTCCCCTGGGATCACCCTGTGGTAGGATGATGCGCTTTATTAACAAGTCACGAGCCTGATATGCTCGATGCTTGATTTTCTTATTGAATGATTTGATCATACACTTCTGATACATCTGACCGTGATAGACAGCCGCAAGCCTCTTCTCGTCAATTAAATTCAACTGGTCTAACCTAGTCTAAATCCATTCGTCTTCGTCAAAGTCTGCATCTTTCATAATTCTAAAGGAAGAAATGTAAACTTCGACCGCTAAGATGACCTCCATACCATATACTAGAGAGAATGGGGTTGCCCCAGTTGATGTCCGGGATGAAGCGCGATAGCCATGGAGAGAAAATGGTAACATCTTGTTCCAGTCTTTATACGTCATTGTAATCTTCTGTGTAATCTTCTTAATTTTATTATTGGTGGCTTCCATTGCACCATTCATCTTTGGTCGATATGGAGAAGAATTGTTGTGCTTAATCTTGAATTGCGTGTAGAGTTACGTGATCATAGTGTTGTTGAGATTGGTACCATTATCAGTGGTAATCCTCTCGGGGATGCCATACTGAAATATAAGGTTATGCTTAATGAATCAAGCGACAACATTCTTAGTAACAGAGGCAAACGAGGTTGCTTCAACCCACTTTGTGAAGTAATCAATGGCAAAGAGGATGAAACGATGTCTGTTAGAAGCGGTAGGTTTGATCTCTCCAATCATATCAATGCCCCACATTGCAAACGACCAAGGAGCAGTCAAGACATTTAGAGGTACTGGAGGCACGTGTACTTTGTTAGCATAGATCTGGCACTTGTGACAAGTTCTTGAGTGGTGATGGCAGTCTGTTTCTATAGTCGACCAATAGTGACCTGCTCTCAGAATTTTCTTAGTCATAGTATGTCCACTGGAATAAGTACCAAAGATACCTTCATGCATATCTTCCATAATCTTCTCTACCTCTTTCTTGTCCATACAACGAAGCAGAGTTGAATCATGGTTGCGCCTGTACAGAATTCTGTTGTTCAGGAAGAACTTAGCTGAGAACCTCTGTAGGAATTTCTTGTCATTGATAGATACTCCTTCAGGATACTCTTGAGCCTCAAGATATCTTTTCACTTCATGAAACTAAGGTTTCTCTTCTACTTCGTCAGTGTCAACTTCGTAGCAGTGTACATGTTCGTCTAGCCTTTCAATGGTAATTCTGGGAGCCTCTTTATCCCGTCTGACTTTGAACATAGACGACATGGTAGCTAACACGTCTTCCAACTGATTCTCTTCTCTTGGTATGTGCTCAAAAGTGATCTCCTCGAAGTATGGGATTAAGGTAAGCACGCCCCTCTATAAGGAATGAGATTCGGATTCTTCGTATCCCATTCCCCCTTAATTTGACTGATTACTAGGGTTGAGTCCTCGTAAACACTCAAGAACTTGATTCTTAGGTCAATAGCAGCTATGATGCCCATGATGAAAGCTTCATATTCAGCCATGTTGTTGGTACAGTCAAAGCATAATCTGATGGTGAAGGGCGTATGACAACCCTGGGGAGAGATAATTATAGCACCAATTCAGTTTCCAAGCGCATTAGAAGCTCCATCGGAAACCATAGTCCATCGGGATCCTGGCTCAGGTCCTTCATACGGTCCAGGTTTTTCATAATCTGTAACCAGCATAATGTTCTCGTCCGAAAATTCAAAATTCATAAATTAGTAGTCGTATGCGGCTTGATGATCCAAATGATCTTCCAGTACACTTCCTTTGATTTCTTTTTAAGTGATGTACTGAATGTCATATTCTTCCAAGACCATTTTCCATCTTCCTATTCTTTTGGAGAGAGCGAGTTTCTCGAATATTTATTTGATGGAATCCATCTAAGAGATCAACAAGGTAGTATGAGTCAACATATAGTATCTTAGTCAACATCCCATGCCAAAGCGCAACAAGTTTTCTCAAGCAGTGAATATCTTGTTTCACAGTCGATAAATGTTTTGCTAAGGTAGTATATTGCATGCTCTTTTCGACCAGACTTGTCATGCTGCCCTGGTACACACCCTATTGAGTTCTCTAACACTTTTAAATACATGATCAGAGGTCTTCCTTCAACTGGTGGCATCAGAATTGGAGGTTCTTGTAGGTACTCCTTGGTTTTGTCAAAGGCTATCTGACAATCGTCGTTCCATTTCATTACCTGGTCTTTCTTCAGCAACTTAAAGATCAATTCACAAGTAGCAGTCAAATGAGAATTAAATCTGGAAATATAATTCAGTCATCCCAAGAAAACTTTGACTTCCTTCTTGGTACAGGGAGGAGGCATTTCTTTAATAGCTTTGACTTTAGCGGGATCAACCTCAATACCTTTACCACTGACGAAGAAACCCAAGAGCTTAATAGATCTCACATAAAGGTGCACTTGTTCGGATTCAGTCTCAACTTGTATTTCTTCAACCTCTCAAATAGTTTATGCAGATGGTTGAGATGTTCTTCTTCAGTCTGAGACCTAGATATCATGTCATCAAAATAGAACTCTATCTCGTGATGAATCATGTCATGAAAGAAAGCTACCATAGCCTGTTGATATGTTGTGCCAGCGTTCTTCAAACCAAAAGGCATAACCTTGTAATAGAAAGTGCCCTAATGTGTGACGAAATTAGTCTTCTCCATGTCTTCAGGTGCCACCTTGATCTGATTATACCCTGAGAAACCATCCATGAAGGAGAACACCTTGTGTTGAGCGGTGTTATCGACAAAAACATCAATATGTGGAAGTGGGAAGTCATCTTTAGGGTTTGCCATGTTCAGGTCCATGTAGTCTACACTTATACGTACCTTGTCGTCTTTCTTTGGTACCTGAACCACATTCGCAACCCATTAAGGATAGGATGTGACTGCTAAGAAACCTGTGTTGAACTATTTCATTACCTCATTTTTGATCTTCTCTGACATCTTGGGATGCACGCGATGAACCTTCTGTTTATCGGAGCACAACCCTCTTTCATCAGCAAATGGTGAACCATAATATCGGTATCATGCCCTGGCATGTCTTTGTATGACCAAGCAAAGATCTCAACATATTCATGCAACATCTTTATTAACCTGTCCTTGACACTTCCCTCTAGGTTGGCACCTATCTTGACCTCTTTTCTATTTATTTCAGTACCCAGATTTACCACTTCAACTGGCTTTTCATGCGATTGAATAACTTTCTCTTCTTGCACTGATAGTCTGGCAAGTTCTCCTAGTATCTCACAATCTTCCTCACCCTCGTCCTTGGCTTGGTAGATCGTATTTTCAAATTCATAAGTGGAAATAGCAGATTTTTTATCAACGAGATCCAGAGTCGATGTGGATCTGCAATGTATTGTGTGGGTGTGTGTAAGAACACATAGCTTGAAAGTGATGAAAATAAAAGAAAGACAGAGAATGAAAAATTTGAATACAAAACGTCTAATGCTTTATTAAATGAAAATATGTTTATGAAATGACAATCCTTAACAAATGCACCGTTGTGCCTCGGGTAAGGCACAAGGATTAAAGTCATTGTTCAAATATTACAAAGCCAAAACTTGAAAGCAATAAAAAATAGAAATGTAGATATTACACCTGACTAAAGAAGATAGAGATAATGTCCTCGGCCTTCCAGTTGTTGAGCCCATTTCCAATGGTAGGAAATATCCAGCTGTCAAGGTCATAATCACTGTCAGCATCTTCTATTACATTGACTCCGTTGTTGCTGATGCGAAATGGTGGCCTTCCAGCTCGAACGTGACGAATAACCCTCTGACCCCCTGCAGTGAAACCCAAACCAAACTTGCCATATGTATAGGGGATGTCAGGAAGCTGACCCCAAATAGTACAACCACCTTCTTCTACAGTGGCTTTAGCATCTTTCAATGAAGCCATCTTGGGCGGAACCCTAGTAACTTTGGGAATGGCATAGACATCTTCAATTGAGGCAGGAGGGATGACTTCAAAAGTTTGATAGGGAGTCTTGATGAATTTGTCATCCATCTCTACATACCGGAAAGAGCTCAAGTGGCTAACTATATACTCTTCTTCACCGCATATAGTAACAATCTTTCCGTTCAGAGGATATTTTAATTTTCGATGTAGGGTAGAGGTAACAACGCCTTCCCAATGGATCCAAGGGCATCTCAGTAAGTAGGATTAAGCTGGCTGAATGTCCATTGCATAGAAGGTAGATTCAAAGATCTGCGAACCCACTTTGATTTGAAGATCCACTTCCCTGTGTACCATCCTTTTTGACCCATCAAAGGCTCGAACTACAATATAACTGGGGTTTAGTACGACCCCTTTGCAATCAAGTCTGCCAAGAACGCCTTTCGGTATAACATTTAACGAGGAACCAGTATCAACCAAAATATGAGCCAGAGTAGTGCCCTTGCATTCAATGGAGACGTACATGGCCTTATTGTGGTTTCTTCCTTCTGGAGTCAGATCAGCATCAGAGAAACCTAATCCATTATCAGTCGTTAAGCTAGCAACATAACTTCCAAATTGATCGGCAGAAATCCCTTGTGGCACGTGAGCAATCTTCAAGAATTTTACTAAAGCCTGCGCATGGGCTTCAGAACACAGTAACAGGGATAACATAGATATTTTGGATGGGATCTTCCCCAATAGTTCAACAATTTTGTAGTCACTCTTGCGGATAATCTTTAATACCTCTTCCAACTCTTATCTATAGGTGTCTTCAACTCTAGCTTCCTTAGGTGCCTCCGTCTAGGCAGGCTCTGTTATTTGCTCTTTACTCGAAGCCTCATTAGTTGACTCGGTGGCTGTAACTCTAACAAGTGTAGAAATAGTCTTCAGAGAGATTTCTGGATAGAAAACCCTTCCGCTTATAGTAACCTTACTGGTTCCCGCAATATTGTCAATATCGAGATCAACAACTTTAGTAACTTCATTTTCAATAGTCGGTAGTTCTTGTTTGATGCCATGGTAGTAGACGTCAGATCCATAGTCCCAAGGAATAGCTTTATCCAAATAATATGGGATATGTCCGGGTGTAGTGATGATCAGAGGAGAAACTTTCGGATTGGTAGTAATCCTTATAGGACCTTTGGAGGTGATCCTGACAGGAGGGCCAAAAATTACGGATAAGTCTTGACACAGATTCTTAGCAGACGGAACCTTCTCGTTCATAATTATATGATTGTCCATTAGGCATTGAATTCCTTCCTTCAGTAACTTGCATCCATTGGGTTAGGTTGCGCAGCAGTAACATTTTTCAATACAACCAAGAAATAAACCGGCCTGCAGCAGATTCTTCTTGATTATTGGTATAGGGGTAACTAATTCACTTATAGTATCCACATAAAGAAAATAGTCAATTGCACTTATTCCTTTGTCATTCTTCGGCATAGGCGCAGTAATTACATTTGGGGTCTCCAGAGGATCAAACTCAATCTCCTTTTTGTCAATCATGTCCTGAATTTTGTTTTTCAGGGTCCATCAGTTGTTAGTGTTGTGCCCAGGACTGTTAGAATGGTAGGTGCATTTCGCATTTGGATTATACTTAGGAGAGGAGGTGTTGGGGTTCTAAGGAGGATCCCTTAGCATAATCAGCTCCGCTTTTAGTAAATGTTGTAACGCCTGAGACAATGACATATTAATCTTGGTAAACTTCCTTCTCGGAGCGTCTGACCTACGCCTATTTCCCTGTTATTGTTGTTGTTAAACAGGCACGGGATTAGAAATCAATACCGCTCCCACAGACTAATTTTGGTCATTTTTACCAAGGGCCTTCTGGCCATAAATATCATTGGTCTTCTTCTTACCATTGAATGTATTCTTCAAAGTGTTTGAAGATGCAACAACTTGAATTTTTATGCTCATAATACCACTTTTGACATGTTCTCAAGTTAGAATCATCTCAGTAAAACCAGATGAAGAACTCCCAATCAGATGATTAAAGAATGGACCTGTTAGAGTGTCCATGAACATATCAACTAGTTCCTGGTCCGACAAGGGAGGTTGCACCCTTCCAGCTAAGTCTCTCTACTTCTGGGCATATTCTTTGAACCCTTCATTGAAACCCATAGTCATGTTTTGTAATTGCACACGAGTTGGTGCAAGGTCAGCATTATATTGATATTGTTTGTAAAAAGCAGCAACCAAGTCTTCCCAAGTGCGGATGTTGGTTCCATCCAGCTGATAGAACCACTTGAGTTATGTACCAGACAAACTTTCTTGAAAGAAGTGAACCCATGACTTCCTATCAGTAGTATGGGGTTTGATCTTCCGAACGTAGGACCTCAAATGAAGTTTCAGACAAGACACTATTAGAACATAATTCGGTTCTACATCCCAGTAAGAGTTTTAATGATAACAAATACATGATATAAAGAACAAATATGCTCGCTAATAAAATTATCTTTACATGCAGGAAGTTCTGGTGTGAAAAAAGATGTTCTGATGCAACTGGAAGTTCTGCCAGAACATCACTAGAAGTTCTGATTATGCGAGCATAAAAGTTGAGAGTACCATGATAGATTCAGACGCATCAAATATGTGTGATACACTTATATGAAGAAGTTCTGTCATAACTTCTAAATGCACCAGCGCTGTAAAACAGGATCTCTGATACTCTAATTTGCAAAGTTCTGATACAAGCTGTAAAGGACTCTCAACAATAATATTCATCCTTTAATGTGAGAAGCTCTGAAGCGTTACAATTCTATCAATGCAATATCATAAGTAACGACTACAAACACACAAGGATCTCCTGGTTTGGAAAGTTCATTAACTCGTGTTATGAACATACCAAAAGTATCTTCTTATGTCACTATTGCATTGCCTATATAAAGCTGACAAAAAGAAGATTTCAAGTGATGAACTAATGTGCACAAGAAGAAGAAATTACGTCAAGCTACAGTAACACAACAATCATCTTTCATTCGCAAACACTCATATTTAAACCGTGTAAAACATCACTGTTAGTGATACTCTTTTAGTAGAGACACCATTGTACACATTTATTCAATTAACTGTTTAGACATTTCCTTGAGAAAATCGGGTTATGGTTTTGGACTCAAGAAGACTTTGGTAGTAGTCAAAGTAGTTTTATAATAAAGATTGATTAGTGAATTAAGACCTCGTTGGAGAGAGGAGAAATCACCTTAGCGGGTGGACTGGAGTAGTTTGAGTTCAAACGAACTAGGATAGAAATCAAAGTGTTCTTTCCACTGTATTTCGTGATTCGAATTCAACACCCCCCCCTTATTGTGTTTTTCACTTCTTCAATTGGTATCAGAGCACCTGGATCTGGGTGCAAACACTTAACCGTGTTAGAAAAAGATCCAAGGAGGAAAAACACTATGATGGGAACAAGTCAGAACATTAGCAGCAGCCCTCCAATATTTAACGGTGAAAATTTTGACTACTGGAAAAATATAATCAGAAGGTTCTTCCTAGCCTATGATGCTGACCTCTGGGATATGGTAACTGATGGATACAGACATCTTGTTGATGAAAGCGGTCAGAAGATTGACAGAAAAAGGATGGCAGATCATCAAAAGCAAGACTTCAGAAATCATCACAAGGTAAGAACTATTCTCCTGAGTGCCATCTCATATTCAGAGTATGAGAAGATCACAAACAGAGAGACAACTAAGCACATGTTTGATTCTATGAGTATCACGCTTGAAGGAAACACACAAGTAAAAGAAACCAAAGCCCTTGCGCTCATTCAGAAGTATGAAGCCTTCAAAATGGAAGAAGATGAAACCACTGAAACAATGTTCTCTAGATTTCAAATTCTGGTGGCTGGGCTAAAGGTGCTAGACGAAGGGTACTCAACTGCTGATCATGTAAAGAAGATCATTAGAAGTTTATAAAAGAAATGGAGACCCATGGTCACTACTCTCAAACTGGAAAAAGATCTAAACAAAATATCTCTAGAAGAACTTGTCAGCTCTCTCAGAAGCCATGAGATAGAGTTAGAAGATGATGAGCCTCAGAAGCAAGGTAAGTTCCTCACTCTGAAATCTAATAAATATGAAACCAAATTTTTGCAGGCAAAAGCAGAAGCAGAAAACTATGGAGAATCCTCGTCAGAAGAAGACGAATTTTTCTTTCTATCCAGAAGAATCAATCAGTTGTGCAAGCACAGGCAGAAGAATTTCAGAAACTCCAGAAGAACAGGAAATGACTCTGAACAATCTTCTGGATACAGAAAATCCAGTAACAGAAACATTACCTACTATGAATGCAATAAACAAGGTCACTAAAAAAGTGACTGTCGAAGGCTTCAGAAGGAGAAACCTAAAAGGAAGTTCGTTAAGGAGAAAAAGAAAAGTCTTATGGAAACATGGGATGACTCTGAATCTTTTGGAGACGGAACATAATCAGAAGATGAACAAGCTAATATATCTCAAACGGAAAACTTATCAGATGTCTTTCAATCCTCTGAATCAGAATCAGACTCAGGGTCAGAAGAGGTATTTTCTAACTTTTCTAGATCTCAATTAGAGGAGAGTCTGTCAGAAATTCTAGAAACATATCAGAAGCTTCGAGTCATAAACAAGAACCTGTAAAAGGATCTAGTTTCTGACTCTGAAGAAACTAAGAATCTGAGACTAGAAAACTCTGAGTTGAAAAGACAAATTTTAAAACTTGAAAATGATTTACAAAATACTCAGAAGGAAACTGTCTCAAAAGTTCCTAGTAACCCTGATACAATCATAAAGGAATATGATCACAGCTTTCAGAAATTCCTCGCTAAAAACATAGATAGAAGCAATATGACTTCAATGATCTATGGAGTTAGAAGAAATGGAAGAATAGGTATAAGATACAAAGGTAAAGTATCCCAACCTAAGAAAGTTAAGGATCTGGTTATCAAACACACTCCTCTTTATTTTCACTTCACTACTGGGAACACACATGATATAAAACATATTGGTAAGGCGTTTTATGCTAAACCAAAATTCAAATAGAATTTTGGAAACTCTAACAGTCATGGACCCAAAAAGATATGGGTACCAAAAAACAAAATCATCTATGTTGCAGGTATTTTTAACAGCAAGGTTGAAACACCAGTATTAACACCTGGGCTCTGGATGTTCTCTACACATGGAGGAAAGAAAGTATATGTTCCAAAGTCTGGAATTTAAAAGATTCGTAGGTTTCAGAGGCAATCAGAAACAAAAGGTTAATGGCTCTAAAACTATTGGAAACAAGAATGAAAATACATCATCAGAAGCTCTCTAAAGAATCTCAGATGTATCCAGAAGAGTATGTCACACCTTTTCAAGCAACTTCTGTCAGAACAAGCCAGATAGAGTCTTTACCACTTTTTGATTCTTAACAAAAAGGGGGAGAATGAAGAATATTTTGACTCATTTCAGAAGATCTTCTGGGAAGTATTTTATTTTCTCGTTATCTGACTATTCTACTCAGGGGGAGCCTCTTAATTTTTGTTCTTTATATTCCATCAAAATATACTAGTTTTTGTCATCATCAAAAAGGGGGGGATTGTTAGAAGATAATTTGGTTCTACATCCCAGTAAGAGTTTTAACAATAATAAACACATGATATAAAGAATAAATATGCTCGCTAATAAAAGTATCTTTACATGCAGGAAGTTCTGATGTGAAAAAAGATGTTCTGATGCAACTGGAAGTTCTGCCAAAACATCAATAGAAGTTCTGATTATACGAGCATAGAAGTTGAGAGTACCATGATAGATTCAGACGCATCAAATATGTGTGACACGCTTATATGAAGAAGTTTTGTAACAACTTCTAAATGCACCAGCTTTGTGAAACAGGATCTCTGATACTCTGATTTGCAAAGTTCTGATACAAGCTGTAAAGGACTCTCAACGGTAATATTCATCCTTTAATGTGAGAAGCTCTGAAGCGTTACAATTCTATCAATGCAATATCATAAGTAACCGCTACAAACAGACAAGGATCTCCTAGTCTGGAAATTTCATTAACTCATTTTATGAACATACTAAAAGTATCTTCTTATGTCACTATTGCATGGCCTATATAAAGTAGACAAAAAGAAGATTTCAAGTGATGAACTACTGCACACAAAAAGAAGAAATTACGTCAAGCTACAGCAACGCAAAAATCATCTTTCATCCGTAAACACTCATATTTAAACTGTGTAAAACATCACTGTTAGTGATACTGTTTTAGTAGAAACACCATTGTACACATTTATTCAATTAATTGTTTAGAAATTTCCTTAAGAAAACCGGGTTGTGGTTTTGGACTCAAGAAGACTTTGGAAGTAGTCAAAGTAGTTTTGTAATCAAGATTGATTAGTGAATTAAGACCTCATTAGAGAGAGGAGAAATCACCTTGGCGGGTGGACTCGAGTAGTTTGAGTTCAAACAAACCAGGTTAAAAATCAAAGTGTTATTTCCACTGTATTTCGTGTTTCTAATTCACCCCCCCCCCCCCCCCTTCTTGTGTTTTTTACTTTTTCAGACACACCATCATATTTAGAAAAAGTAGGGACTTTGAACTTGTGAAGGATAACTACCCCCCAAATAAGACCGAACTCTCTGAAATCCAATCCAGGAACTTTCTGGATTTCCATGGCCTTGAGCGATCTTCCAGCTGTTTGTATCTATCATCAGTAGGAGGATATTATTCATCAGAATAGTCTTCGTCCTCCAACATCTTACCAGAAACAAAGTTACTTCCACTTTCAGACCTGACACTTCTACCATCATCCTCTTGGTTGTCATCTTCATCAGAAGTGATATCAACAGTTTGAAATAGTTTAGCAGGACCTTTGAATCTTCTTCCCATGTTGAGGATAGAAATTGGCTTCTGAGTCTTCTTCTTTTTGGAGATGAGCACCATCATATCTTTCTGTCCTTGAGCTAGGTTCAGGAGAATCTTCTGGAATTTGGCATTCTGAGTTTGGAGTTTCTTAAAAGTTTGTTTAAGAGTCATATTTTACTGAAATAAATAGCAAGAAGATGAGAAAACCTGTCTATAGAGTACCTGTTATGTGATGACATGCATGATATGCAAATGCAAGTGCAATGTTTTCAAGGGTCTCGCGGGATAAACAGAAGAAAATGTTAGAAATTGAGTCTGGCTGCAGCTTTGACTAAAAAACTTCGCGTCGTTGAACATCCTTATTTGAGCATCAAGCTCGCCATATCAAGTGGGTCCTAGCCTTTGACTCAAGATAACGTACTTTGGTCTTCGAAGACATTGGTTAGAAGAAAATAAATCCCCTTTCCCCTTGCTAAATGTTGGTTCATGATACTTTGACAACATTTGGTTAGAGGAAAATAAATCCTCTTGCCCCTTGCTAGGCATCTAGTTCATGATAACTTGCATCACAGGCCCTCGAGATCCTTGAAATAGTCAGTGAAAATGATATGGCATGATGTCATGATGTTATGTTCGAACATATAATCAAACACAAGCAAAGCACACAAGGCCTTAGGTTTAGGCTTGCATGGAGTTTGTAGGTAAGTACCCTCTTGAAGTTTAGTTGGATCAACCTGTCATAAAGAAGTAATCGGGTTCTATGGATCTCAATATTACTGATTTTGCATGCAAGTTTCATCTAGCACGTCAATTGACTTGCTACCAAACAAAACTCGAGAGTCAAATCTCAATGAGTGTAGTATCGAGTATCAACCAACTTCGGACTGCACCAAAGCCGACTATCTCACTATCTTCTAATGGATAAGTTGGGTCAATTAAGGTTCTAAGGTCAGTTAGTACTTATGACACCACGCAGCATCCTAGTATACTCCCCGACTGACTCGAGGGATACTAGTACAAACAAATATGTCGCACTAACTTAGCTCTCACTTCAACCATATCGGTATACTACGTATAGTTTCCATGATCTATTTATACTTACCTACAATGTTCCCCATATCCAGGTGTAGGATCGTTGCAAGAAATAAAACCCAAACACCCTTTAAAAATAAAGCAGACAAATCAAACAAGGAAAGCATTTAAAAGTGATCTTACTCTAAGGTAACCCCACTTTGAGTTCTCCCTGGTAGAGTCGCCAGTTCTATAATACGGTGGGAGAACTGACTTGGTTTTGCGTTTTATCACAAATGTCGTTGATAGCAAGATTCGCCACCGACTTTTCTTTTATCCAATAAGGAAAGGGTGAAAAGAACAGGAAAGACCTTCGAGATATTTTGAGTTTGAGGGGTAGGTTATGAAAAGGGAAGGTGTTAGCACCCTTTTCATTCGTAGTTATCTACAGGATCTTAATCGCTAGCTCAATTTAAAAATTATGTGTATGTGTTTGTTTGAAAATATTTTGAAAATGCTTAAGTACGACAACTTTGTAATGATTCTTGTATTAGTTAAGAATGCGTACAAAGTGTTTGGGTTTTTGAAAATATTTCAAAAAAGTGTTTTGTGTGAAAAATGGTTTTTGTGAGCAAGCGATTACGAGCTATCTACCTACTCAAAAGTCATTCGTGTTATTCTACTCCTCCCTTAGATAGTACTATCCTATCATTAGTTAGTAAGAAGCCCTATCGTTGGATGTGAAGGGACAGACGAAGGTCATCATATAGTCATAAAGGCAAATTGTAGGGGCACTTTAGCAATTTATCGTAAGGGACTAAGATCGTTTATCGAAGGGTGCACCGTAAGGTTCTTCGAGGGACTAAGATCTTTTTAACCGAGGGTCTTTGCTAAAGCGTCCCCATGTTCAAGGGACGTGACTGCTTTTATTCGAAGGCAACAAGTGAGGTTATCCTAGAGGTGAGTGTCTGAAAACTGATCCAATTCAGTTACTTTATCTTGATTAGGGTTATCTAGCGTTTCGTTTTAGATCTTGCCATACATGCCTAGTTACTATACAGTAATAAGGAAATCGGTAAATTGCGGAAAGTAAACCTAAACTATTACAGGGCTTCGGGAAAGGGTGTAGAAACCATAAAATCGGGTGAAAAACAGTAAACCCTAATTAAACTATTACATACTGTAGCAGATACATAATTGAGAAAAACTAATGCAAAAGTAAGAATACCTGCGAAGTGGTAAAAAGGAAAAGAAAAGATAAAATTGTTTTGTGATTGTTTGATGAAAAAATTGCTGATTATCCTAAAACCTAATTGATTCTTATTGATTAAAAAAATTAGGTAATTAAATTAACAAACCCTAAAATCTAGGTTGATTTGAAATGAATTGAGAAAATCTAAAAAAATCAAATTAGGGTTTATTGATAAAAACCTAAAATTGATTAAATAAAGAATCTAAAATTAAATTAAAGCTAAAATTAATTAAATCCTAAAATTAATTAAAACCTAAAATTAAATTAAGGTTTATATAAAAAAAGGGTTTTGAAAAAGGTTTTGTGAAAGAATTAGGAACAAAGGAAGAAAAGAGTGAGAAACATATAATTGGAAAAGTAAATAACCAAATGAGTAGGGTTGGATGTTGAACCCATTCCCTAAAGCATTCTCCAAGCATGGCATACCACCAGGACAAGCTCTAGTTGGTGTCAAGGTAACAGGTTCAGCGCATCTTATACTAAACCTGCAAAAATAATGAAAACATGAAAAAATTGGCAAAATCGGGGATCGAACCCGTGACTTGAGAGAGGAGTGACTTATTGCGTGTTTCTACCACTAGGGTGGCTATACATATGTTCATATAAATGAACCAAAATATATATAATATGTAAATGAATAGATTGGTCGGAGAAGCGCCAGAGCCCTAGCTCCGGTCATCTTCTCTAGCGAGTCAATTCTCGCACCTGTGAAAATAACAACGTTAGCGAATGAAGAGGATCCTAACCCCCCACCCCCCTAAATCAAGCCTTCGGAATCCAATGGTGGTGGCTATTTAGACTGAATGTTCCTTTATTCAAAGATACGAAGTAAACAACTCTTTATGCCTTAGTAATGGCGTGGTCTTATTCCTGTGTTAAAACTCATATACTATGCGTCAAATTTATTCTAAATATCAATATAAACATGTATGAGTGCACTAAATCAATCAATAACACATTAATCAGAAGTTTTAAATTTGAGAAAACTACCAACATCGTGATGCTTGGTGGCACGATTCTGAGATGTCTTTCACTAGATGAATGTCGGGAAACAGTCTATGGGACCTTCAGGATGATAATGGGCACTTTGTTTGGCTTGAGAGTGGCTGGATTATGTGATACGAATTTGCACTTTTCTTATGAATTTTAAGAAAACTTTTTAGGGGTTGTTGTGGCAGGTTGCGTGTGTATGTACAAATGGTATTGCTTGTGTATATATAGAGGAAGAGATTAGGTCAATATTTGTGGTACAAATCTGTGTGGTTTATTATTAAAAGATATGATTTGCAATTATGTGAAAACTTGCTATTTTTGATTAATCTTGCACAAATCTTCCTTGCACAAATTTTCCAGCTTGTATATGCAATCTTGGGCCCCCAATATGATTGAAACAAAAGCCTTGCACGCCTAACTCATTAACCTTGCATTTTATTTGATTTTATTTTGAATTTAAATGAACAAAAATCAAAATAAAAAGAAATAAAAATCACAAAAATGCATGAATGGATTTAGAGGTCCTTAGATATGTCATGAACATGTTTGGATCTGAAAATTTAGGTCTAATGGCCCAAAACTGCAAATTTGCTTAATTTGGATTTCATGCATTCTCTTAAAATTTTCCAACTTGCACTGGACATAAATCTATCAATTTTCATCTTTTGAAGGTGATCTAGGACTTTTTTGAAATCTCAAGATGTCCTCTACAATCTCTATGTTGATCATTTTTGCTTTTGAAGACTTTATCTTGGCAAAAAGTGTCTTTTTGTTGACTTTTGAAATGACATATAATGTATTGGCCCATATCTCTCAAATGATGCATTTTTTGGACTTGAGCTTAGAGAGACAAAGTTGTAGAAAATTGAATTGCCTTCAAAATGAGTTTTGGTTGGGGAATATCTGGTGAAGCATGGAAAGTTATGCTTGGTCAAAGATCAGTTGACTTCTCATAAGGAAACCCTAATTTGGCAACTTTTGACTTTTGATGATTTGAGGGCTTTCCTTGAAGAATCATGATAAACCCTTGATCAAATGATGAATATCACTTCCAAATTTTGATGTTGACCAAAAATATTGAAGTTTGACTGTATGTTAACCATGGTTGACTTTTTGTTCAATATAGTTGATTTTCACTCATCTGAGCAATTGACTGAGCAAACTTGTGATGCAAGGCTTGAAACTTGACATGAGTATTCTTAGGGACATATGAAGAACCATGAAAACCACTTGAAGACTTGGAAACCCAATCTTCCTTGAGAAAAAAACCTATTTGTGAGTCCATTGCTTAGGAGAAGAATTTGTCTGATCAATTCTTGAGCCACCTTGAGCATTTGAGGACCTTTTGAGAATGCTTTGAAGAAAAATGGGAGGGAAAATTTTGGGGTACAATAGAATGCATGAAAAATAAAAGGAAAAGAAATTGTGGGGAAAAGAAAGATATTTTTACAAATATGTGCTCGATTAGGCCCCACAAAAAACCTCAGCCTACATATCCTTTTTAATGAATCAGAGTAGTCGTATTTCGGCTCACATGTTTTGGTTTGTTTGTATTTTTTGGTTAAAAAAAGACAAATCATCAAGCAAGATAACAGAACATCAGATAAGACGATAAAACACAGAAAAGACAAGAAAACATCAAATAAGATGGAGAAACATCAATAATGACAAAACACCACACTTAACAGTGATATTGACAGTCAAACTAGGATAACAAACATAAGAGATGGCGAAGCATCGACACAAAGATGACAAATAATCATGGAAAATATAGTAAAATATCACAGAAAAGATGGAAACACATCATGGTAAAGATGATAAGAAAGCATAGCATGGATGACAAAACATCACACCATGGAAGGGAACATATCACAACACGAAACGCCGAAACATCACAACATGGATAGAAAACATGGTTGGAAAAACATCAAAACATGGATGGAAAAATATCACAACAGAGATGATAAAACATCACAAAATAGAAGGTAAAACATCACAAATTAGATGATAAAACATAACACCTAACAATGATATCGAAAATCAAAGTAGGATATCAAACATATGCGATGGCAAAACATCGACACAAAGATAGAAAAATATCATGGCAAGGAATGACAAAACATTACAATTTAGATGATAAAACATCACACTTAACAATTATATTGAACATCAAGGTAGGATAACAGACATAAGCGATGGTGAAACATCGACATAAAGATAGCAAAATATCATGGTAAAGGCGGTAAGATGTTAACTTAACAAGGTTTAAAACAAAACCAAAAGGCGCACAAACAATTAAGATTGGTTTGTATTATTTTTTGCTTGAAGAAGGATTTAAGTTCATTAGAGATATTTTATGATTTTCCAAGAAAAATAAAGTTTTTGTTTTACGGTGCAATATGCAAAGAAAAGAAGACAACTAAGGGAGATTATCCTAATCTCTAGCCCTGGTGTAATCATACAATGATGGTCCTACATCAAGAAAGAAAGGGAAATATCTACCTAAGTGAACATACATGGACAGATATCCTAATGTCTAGCTTGAGGACTAATCCAACACGAGCAATCCTAAAGGAGCATGGAATATCAAACAAGTGATTTGGAAAAAGCATACAATTGGGGTATACTGACTCATGGAATGAGGGGTATGAAGAGAAAATTATTTAGCTAAGGGGAGCAGATCACCCAAAGCAAACAAGCGGGAGACTGAGATGAAATAAAAAAGAAAAGCATTACTTTAGCTAAGGGGGGCGGGTCACCCGAAGCAAACAAGCAGGTAGCAAAGTATCAGCAATAGCCATTGCGAACTCCTGACAAATAGTGGGGGTTGAGACCAAACCCTTTTCCACATGACCAACTCGATACACATGATCTGCACAAATCTAAAATGTTAACGTACAACGTGATTTAAGGATGACACGGATGAAATACAGGAGTTGATTACGAACCCTTTCTTCTCGCCTCCTTTTGAGGACTTATTGGGGTGGAGGGATATGCGAGCACAAATGTAAACAAACCTGCATAATACCTACTTCAAAGGTAGGATTTTAAACAAACACAAGTAGCACAATGAATGCACATAATGCTGAATTACCCTAAACAGGTCTTTAAATAAACCATAAGGATTCCTGACATGATCGGCAGCGGAGATCCCTGTCATACATCTCTATTCCTACTTCTCATGGCAAAGAAAGCGATAAAATCCCCACTTGACATGATCTCTAGAAAGCAATAAGATACGGAAATGAACATAGAAGGGAAATGTACCAAACGGATAACAATTCGTAGATGCTAAGCAATGACAAAGAAACCCAAAAAACTTCACGAGCTACTAGCATCAACCAAGATAATACCATCAACATAACCGTCAAAGTATCAACATATCAAGATCAGAATATGTAGCAGACACATCCGAATATCAAAATACACATGCACAAAACACAGTCCATATAATATATGAAATAATAATCACACGGAGAAATGTGTAGCGGACACGTCTATGTGATGCCAGGGTACCTGCACGAAATATATTCCATATAGTATACAAAATATCGATCACACGATTGCATATGTAGCATACACCTCCGTGTGATACCAGGGTACCTGCACGAAAACAAGATTTATGCAAGAACGATATCATTTGTGTATCATACGCAAACTTTCACTAACAAGTGATCGCATAAAACGCCTTTCAACCAATAATCATGTGCTAATTAAAGGTTGAAGGTCTAACAATGTACCTTGAAAAGCATTCACAAAAGGAGTTAGAAGGAAAAATGTGCAAACATGCATTAAAACAAAGCAAAATTTGCAATTTTTGTCTGGGTAACCGGTTATCATAATAGGGTAACCGGTTACCATAACTCAAATTTTTTGAGAAAATGGCTATTGATTTGAGGTAACCGATTACCATAACTAGGTAACTGGTTACCCAAGCCAAAAAAGTTGGGAAACGCCACTGTAAGTCAGGTAACCGGTTACCATAACTGGGTAACCGGTTACCGCGTGTAAATGTTCAAATTTCAGTTACTGGAAAGGGTGGTAACCAGTTACCATAACTGGGTGACCGGTTACCCACGAGCAGAAAGCTGTTTTTTCAAGTTATTTGAGGTTTGGCACATGGCTTAGGCAATTGATCAAACACAAAATCTCCACACATTCAATACATGATTTTGCATAATTCAAGGTCTAGATTCGAACTACACATGATTGATTAAGATCAACATTTAAACTCCATGCAACATCATCAATTTGTTTCATCAATTAAGCACTTTCATGAGAATCAACTTAATTCAATAAGCACTTAATTCAACTATCCAATTCCAGATTTAGACATAATGATCAAATCAAATCATAATTCTAATATTAGATCTGAATTCTTAATTCAAAATTAAACCTAGATTCAATTCATGCTTGATTTAAAGTGCTTCTCAAATAATCACTTATTTCAAAAGTACTTAATTCAAGAAAACTCACCGATATAAATGAAGAGGAGGTTTAGGTATAGAGATCGCAATGAATGGATCAATAATCAGAGAAGAATTTCTCTTGATCTTGACTTATGAATGTTGATGAAATTGTTGTTGTATTCTTGATGAAAAAAGTGTAAAACCTTGATTTGATCCTTTAGAGACTTTAATGAAAATATTATAGTGTTTGTGAGATTTTTGTCAATTATAAGCCTCCTTAAAAAATCATATTTGAGATTATATGGTGTGAGCCAATTGGGCCTTGGATGTGCAATTGGATTGGGCCTTGACTTGAAAGCGTAAGCCCGACACGACCAAAAGTTCCATGTCATCATCCATACAGAATCTTCAAAAGTTCCAACACAAAAAATTAAGATAATCAAATTTTTGACGCATTACCGAAAGAACGGGCTCAATAAGATAAACGACAAGGAAGTTATGAATTTTTGAAGTTTCACTAACGCTGTGTCAGGCAAAAATAATTTCATGTGCAGAATTTTATTGCATCACACATGAAGAAGATAAAAAAACGAGAACCTTCGGGTTACCTTTTTCGTTTAGTATCTGAAGATAAGTTGTAGTAGACAAAATTTGTGAACCAACGCCACCTTACCCAGCTCAATATGATAACAATTGAGTGAGATGTGAATTTTACCGTATCAAACATTAATACAAAATGAATTTCGGTTCAGCACAAAAATGTCTTCAGAAACTCAAAATTCACGGGTCCTTCCTTCGTGAATCAACTTTTAGCATCTGGTGACGACATCAAGATAACAGCAAGACGTATCCCATGAGCACATATCCAATGATATGCATGTATGTGCATGTTAACAAAGTATAAGCCAATTAGAGATAGAAAATGAAGAAGGCAAATTTTGGGGTACAACAGTTGCCCCTATTCAATCATCTTAAACCTGATAAGTGAGAAACCACGACAATTTTCGAACATTCAAGGTGGAAGAGGATTGAATACTAAAAGAACCCAGAAATTTGTGCTTTGAATTAAACAAAAACGCAGAAATACTGGTAATTGTATTTTGTAAGGACGGCACTATACAATACTGGATGAAAGAGGAGAATATTTGTGAACACTAAATCTTACCAAAAACTCCATATAACAACTGGATTAAACATACGTCAGGACACAACTGAAACACAAACAGCAAATAATGTGATGAAAACTCAAGCCAAGAGAAGCTAGACAATACTAGATTCTAAATAGTGCTTCAGAATAAAACCATATTGTAGAAAGTGAGATGCAACACAAGCTGGGAAAACTAGATAAAACCAAGTTCCAGAGAATATGCCAAAACACAATGGTGAGATAAAACTCTCCCCGCGAAAACTAGATAAAATTAGATTTCCCAAGAATGTGCCAGGTAAAACTGAACACAGATCGCAAGAATGAGATGAAACTCAACAATGATATAAAACTCAACCTAAAGACTAGATAACACTAGACTTCAAAGATATGAATAAAATCAGATCACAATGGGTATACCAGAAATAAACGGGTCTCGACCATCAAGGATAGATGACACTAAACTTACCAAAAACACGCTAGAGAAACGCTGGGGGGTCAAGTAGAGGTTATCGAGATAAAACCCAGCCTCGAAGAATGCGCCAGGTAAAAAGTTTATGAGTAAACAAAGTTATGAGATAAAGACTCGAACTAAGAGTAACTAGATAAAACTAAACTCTGAAAAACGTACGCGGGGCAAGGTGGCTAGAGCGCATGATTCTAGGAGCTCCTGCTAGTCTCAAACCATGGGTATATAGTAAATAAAACTGATATAGATCCAAAGAGGTATAAAAGAGACTGGTCAACCAAGGATACATCAAACGAATTCTGAAATACAGTAATAAAACATTGTTAAAGGCTCAGTAAATAAACACTGAAAGATATCCAAGGAATGATAATAAACGAGGCAACACTAAAACTCAAAGTTACTAGAAGATCAAAGATTTTATAGAAACGAGTACCATGACAAAAATAACTGGATTTCACACACGGGTAACGAGGCAAAACTCAACCCATAGCAAAGTATTGAGAGTGCATGTTTCTCAGAGCACTTGTTGGTCTCAAAAGAACCCAAAAGTTTTAAAAGAGACGTCTTCAACCAAGGATAGACAGTAAGAAGAAACTGAAAGAATCCCACGAGTAAGAAATAAAACCAGATAATACTCGACTCGCGAACACTATTTGGAGGAAACCTAACTAGAAATGAGTACCCGGGCAAAACAAACTGGATTTCATGCACATGTGATGAGATTAAAACTCGACCCAAAGCAAAGTGATGAGAGTGCATGTTTCTCAGAGCACTTGCTAGTCTCAAACTAAAGGGTAGGTAGTAAGACAGAACTGAAAGAACCCAAAAGTTATAAAAGAGATGTCTCAAACAAGGATAGTCAGTAAGAAGAAACTTAAAGAACCCAAGGTGTAAATGATATGAGTTTCAACCCAAGATAGACAGTATGAAGGAACTGAAAGAATCCTAGGAGTAAGAAACAAAACGAGGTAACATTCGACTCATGATGAGTACCAAAACGACAATTGGATTCCATGCGTGGGTAACGAGATGAAACGCAACCCAAAGTAAGGTGATTAGGGCGTACTAGTAAAACACCTGCTGATATCAACCCGAAGGTAGGCAGTAACAGAAATCGATGATAGAGATCCGAAGATAGGAACAAAACGAGCTAACACTCGACTTACTGGGGACAAAACCACAGGGACAACCAGAGGGATAAAAACTTGGGACACTGAAGATGAAGTGACCGCATTGGGGATATAATTCAAAGATTCCAATAAATCTTCCTGAGAACAAAGAAACTACAAATGGCTTATATTTCAATGCATGTTTGGATTATTTTTCAATGGAGTAATGTTCCAAAAGGGAATGGAAACACTACACTTTGAGGATGCACTATAATGATGCATGATTTTCTAGAGAAGCGAAGAAGATACAAGGAATCGCTGAAGAGATATCCTCGAGAAACTGAAACTCTATGGGGAATACCAACTAGAAAATCTGCAAAAAAAATAAATTGTGAACCCATGCTGGAGTAGATCAGGTTGAAGCTGTAATCTCTAAAAAACAGGTGCCAATGAAGATTGGATGTTACTAGAGAAGATTAGGGTGAAACTGTAACCTCTGAGAAAACACACCAATGGAAATTAGGAGTTGCTGGGAAGGTAGCCATCACAATGGAACTCGCAGGGAAACAAAATCCACCTTAAATTGCTTGAAGAATAAATTGTCAATCTCCCGTTGGAGATTTACGGACTATTTTCAATAGAACGAACTCGTCGTGGGTACGAGAAAACTCGGATAAGAAATCACGTAAGTGTAGTCCTTTGGGGATACGACATTTCTCATCATCCAGGATCAGACTCTACTGGTAAAAGGGAGAATTCTTGAACAAGAACTTCAAAATGAAATAACTTAACTGGGGGAATGAAAATTCCTGAGTAAGTGATCTCCAATGGGCAGTTTAGTTGGGGAGATGAAATAATTCTTGAATAAGAAGTCATCAAGCGGCAACTTCACAGGGTAGATGAGAGAGTTCTTAAATAATAAGTCCTCATGAAGCGAATTTTTCGGGAAATAAGAGAAATCCTCAAAGGCCACTTTATAGGGGAATAAGAAAATTCTCAACCTGAACTTCTGGCTGGGGAATAAGACATACTATGATGAGGCAAACCTTGATTTTGGATGATATGTTCTTCGATAAGAAAACATGATCAAAAAATATTATTGTTGGGGATACACAAATCCTCGAATAAACAATATAGTCAAAACTGCACTGATGGAGACTGAGGATACTCTTCAAAAATGGCCAGAACTACTGGGGAAACTTCTGGCAAAAAATCCTTTACTGATTGCTGAAGATTAACAAAATCTTAATTAATCAACCAGTATCAACTCTACTGCGGGTAAGGAAAGATCCTTAAATAAGGATGCCCCAAGCAATAAATCAGCTGGGAAATGAGAGATATGGACGAGGAATCTCTGATTGGTAACTCCGCTGGGGACATGAGACATCTTCAAACTTTGAATTCTCATCTAAGCAACTCTTGAGAAATATTTATGGGCAACAAAACTCTGTTGAGGAAACAAAACCCTGTCGGGGAGTATCTTGTTGGGGATTCCAGAATCTTGGGTGCCAATCTCTCGGGAAACATTCTTTTGAGGAAAGCAACTCTGTAAGGAATTCCTATGTGAACTATCAACCAATTAAAGTTTCCGTTGGGGATAAGAGATACAAAACTCTAAAAATGGCAAGCCATGCTAGGAATACTTCTGCCATGGATTTCTCCACAAAGAACCCGACCGCCAAGGATTAAAGGAATCTTGGATATGCAGTCATAAAATAGACCATGAAGGTATTCAAACAATATCAAATCTATTGGGGATACGACAATCTCATCCAACATCAAACCTAATGAGGATGATAAATGATTCTTTTGATAAAGAAATGCCCCAAGTCACAACTCATATGGGAAAATGAGAATTTCTGAATGCAAACTTCAATGATAATTCAAATTGAAAGGTAAACTTCGATAGGAGTAGTCTTTATTAAGAAATGAGATAATGCTCACCAAGACTTGATTTGGGAATGAAGGTATCCAAAAACCTTATCCGCCTCAAGAATTCCTCACACAACAATGTTGGGGAAAAATAACTCTGCAAAATTCCCTATTCCAGAGTTCAAAATTTAGAGGTAAAACTCTTGCATTGGTGCTGAAAAGCTGCAACTTACAGAGTGAACGACATTTCCGGCAAACAAAATCACAACACAAATGCCCCAAGTACGGTATGAAGACCTTTGAGAAGCTTTCTTATTCAACTAGTTCATAGAGATTTTGTTGAATCTTGACGTAACTGCTTCTGATTAATTGAACTTTGAGAATATTTGCCTCGATAGGACTTCATGGGATCTGTACCATCATTGATATATTGGCCTAGAGTAGCGGAACTTTGAGAGATCAATCCTCAACTTAACATCCTCAGATTGGAGAAACTTCGAGAGATCAAACCTCACTTTTATTGCCCCAGGTTGGCGAAACTTTGATTGGGGAAACATCTTGCACAATTTCAAAGGAATCCTTAGGCACCACACCTTTTGGTGTTATCACCTCTCGTGAAATGGTCAACTTTTGATTCAGCGGAATGATCAAGTATTTCTTCTTTGACAAATTAGGCTCCCCATTGATGTCCATTGTGTAAGCTCCCTAATGTCAAGCAATTGTTTTACATTTTAAAAAAAATTTATGAGAATGACAATTCTAATGCAACAATTATGTAAGCCTTGAAGTTGAAAACTTTGAATGAAAATATGTCTCAACTCTGTTGTGAATGAATCACTAGCTAGAGTGTAACAAAAAGATTTTTGAAAGAAACACGATGCATGCATAAGATACCAACATGGATATGTAACACATCTTTGGGAGTAAAGACATGCTATCATGTTGTAGTATGCCTTCGAGTTAAACCCATGTTTTAGTTAGGACTTTTAAGGGTTGTAACATGGCCTGGTTCATGGTTTTAGAAAAAACAGATTTTAAGGCTCAAGTTATTTTGTGCCCATCCCCATCGTGATGTTCTCCAGTCCTAAGTTCATCCAACTCGACAAGAGCATTCATCTCTCGAAAGGAACTTCGATATGGTTGAGGAAACCAAACGAATTTACTTTGGACATGGCAGTCACCCACTTTCTCATCCTTCTGGTGTATTTGGTTTGACCACACGATCTTGTTCTTACTCATGCAATTTTACTACATTCATTTCCATTTTCAACACTTCAATACTTCCATTTTTCCCTAAGTTGACTTTTCTTCATTTTGTTTTATTATTATTATTATATTTTTTATTTTCTCGACTTTGCGGCTTTTTCCTTTCCTTTTCATTTGTTTCCTTAACTTTTGAACAAGTTGTGTGATCTAATTACCTTTGATTTATCATAAGTGATTGTGACTGCCTTACTTCCTTGATTGATGGGGAATAATAGATATTATATCACCATTTGTTGATTGCCTCATTCTTCAGTTGATGAGAGATAATCATTATTGTATCATCATCAATCGACCTTTTGATGTGTAAAGCACAACCATTTGCAGTTTAGACTTACTATTTGGCCTTTCCTCAACCTTTTGAAGGATAACCATTATTGTATCCTCAGATGCTCACTCCTGATGAGTTTTGAACGCTTGATGAAATTAGCGGAAAACCATTTTGCCCCAGGTTAAAAAAATAAGGGTTTTTCTGAATAAAAAAAATAAACTCCTACTTCGAAGGCTCAGAAGGGTTAACAAGGGTTTCACTCCCTTATATCTCCAGTGTTTAGGGATTTGAAACAATGCTTGTACATTGTCAACAAAGTTCTACTCAAAAGCATACAATCAGAGATCTTGCATTTAACCATCGTCATCCTTCCTCCAATCTTTGCCTAGGCGAAAGAGTTGGTACAGTTGGTATCAAAATTCCTGAAAATCATTTAAAGAGTGATAATGAATGGATTAAGTAAAACGAAAGGATTACTTCAAGGAAAACATACTCATTACATTAAGATTAATGTTAAAAAACAAACAAGTTTCTACATGCAGACAATGTTTAAACAAACAAGCAAGATACATATGAAAATGCAGTAAAGAAACATAAAAATGCCATTGTAGAAGAGACTTGACTCCGTCTGGACTTGTTGATCTTGACGATGCACTGTAATCTTGATGCGCATTCTGGAACATGATTTCCATTATCTGGTGTGAACACAATACCCTTGGAATCAATCCAAGCTTGGACCTTGTTTTTGAATGCCCAATAATCTTTTATTAAATGGCAATGTTCCCCAGAATGGTCGTCACGTCTGTTGAGGATATAAGACTCTTCGGGCAACGACAAAGAATAGACTTCACGAGAACAAAATGTGACACGAGATTCAAAACATGGTACGAGAGTTGGAAAGGAAATGAAGTGTGACACGAGACTCGAAATACGACACAAAAGTTGGACATGAACCAAAGTGCAACACGAGAGTCGAAACACGACACGAGAGTCAAAAAGGAACCAAGAACATATCTCAAGGATTAGAAACTAACAGTTGAAAACTTACGACGTGAGAGTCAAAAAAGAAAACTAACTAAAAACACCTCAAGGGTTGTTATATGCACAAGGAAAAACTACTTTAGCATCCCTCAGACTGAAATGAGAGTAATGTCATTCTAGATGGATCCCTTCATTCTTAGGACCTGGGATAAGCAACAACTACTGGAAATAAAATTCCAGAAGTGAAGGTTGTAGAGGAGGTGTAGTATGGTGGGAGAATTGACTTGTTTTTTATTGCAAATGTTGCGGATAGCTAGCGAGAAGAAGGTCTTGGAACTTACAAAGTAGCTGCAAGAACAGAGAGGTGTGAACGTCTACCTTGCACCGAAGAGGACGCGTTCAGTCTTTTTATCTTAGAGAGTTATTTTGTAAGACCAAGAGGAATGTTGTAATCCTTTCAAACTAATTAATGAAAATTGACTTTTGTTCACTCTTTTGTCTATACAAATTTAAATTTCAATAAATCCTTGAAATCATTTGAATATACATCTTGCATGCATCATAACATGACAGGTTTTTCACATAACAGTTTTCCTTATCTTTCTGCTGTTTATTTCAGCAAGATGGATCTAGAGAAAACTGTGAAGGATCTTCAGGCACAAAACTCTCAATTCCAAGAGACTATATCGGCACTAGCCAAGGGGAAGAAATACATGATGGCATTGCTGGTAGTTAAGAAGAAGCCCAAGAAGAATGCTCTACTCAACATGGGTAGAAGGTTCAAGGAGACAGTCCATCAGATCCCGGTAAGAGAAGACTCATCTGAAGAAGACGAGAATCAGATTGGTGAGGTTAAGAGTACCCAAGTTAATTGTGTTAATGATCAAGCGTCTGATGATGATTATTTTGACGAGCAGTATCCACCCGCCGATATCAAATACAAACAACTAGAAGACAGGTTGATCTCTGGGGAAGTACGATGGATTTTCTTGTCCAAAACTTCACCTGAAATCCTATGTGCGCAAGATACAGCCACACACTACTGATAAGAAACTCTGGATTCACTTTTTCCAATAGAGCTTGGCCAGAACATAACTTGAATGGTTTTATCAGTTAGATGGTTCCCGTATCAATACCTGGGAAGATTTAGCTACCTAATTCTATCATTAGTACCAGCATAACACCGACCTGGCGCCAACAAGAGTCCAGTTGCAAGATATGACCATGGCAAAGAATGAAGGATTTAAGGAATATGCATAAAAGTGGAGAGACCTTGCAAGTATTGTTCAACCACCTTTGACAGATAGAGAGCACATTGACATGTTTATGGACACTTTATTCGGTCCATTCTTTAACTTTTTGGTAGGTTGTTCCTCTTCCGGATTCACCGAGTTATTCTTAACTGGTGAAAGAGTTGAAAGCGGCATCAAAAGTGGGAATATCTCTGTGGCGACTGCCTCCAATTCAAAACCTGTAAAGAAAACTTTTGCTGCCAAGAAGGAAATCAATGTTGTGTACGGGTAAAGGGCCCGTACCAAGAAGAATGATCATCCATCTGTTAACATTGTTCGAATCTCCAATCCAACTCCTACTCCAAGACCATCCGCAAATCGTCAACATTTTGAAACTCTGAGAAGACAATTCATGAGATTGGGCATGTCACTATATCAAGCCCTTCAACATTTGCTAAAGGCTAATTTAGTGATTTTACACAACCCTCCTTCCAACCCAGATACCTCTTTACCAAAGCATAATCCAAATGCTAAATGTGCTTACCATTCAAGCAGCCCCGAGCATGAGACTGACCAGTGTTGGGCCTTGAAAAATAAAATTTAGGATTTGATCGATAACAAGACTATTGAGTTCGATCCTCCTCCAAATCTGAATGTAATCACCGCACCTATATCGAAGCATGACAAGGCTGTTAATGTTGTTGATGATACAATTTTTGTTGCCTCTGTTGAAGAATTGACTACTCCGTTGAAATATCATTAAAAAGAATCTGTTGAAAGCTGGGATCTTCCCTGGATGTGTAAAAGACTGTGTTTGTTGTACCCAATAACTCAATGGATGTGAAGGGTTGAAGAAAGGCATACAACGCCTGATGGATATCCATGAAATTCTATTTGAGAAGACTCCGCTTGCCAAAAGCTTGACTAACAAATGTGAAGACCTCTCTATTATTACCATCTCAAACAAGCCTCTTAGGATCACCTCCAAAGGTCCTATTAGGATTTCAAATGAACCCACTATTTCTCCCTTAATAATTACCAATATCGGACCAATTCCCTATTCTTCAAACAAGGCAGTACCATGGAACTATGGTGCTGAGGTGTTCTATCATGGAATTAAATAAGATGCTTGGATCGAAGAATAAAAAGATGATGATGTTGATAACATATCTGGCTCAAGCAAAGTAACCAGAACTGGAAGAATATTTTCACCCAATATATCACCACCAGTTGTTACAAAGACGCCCGTATGCATTACTGCTGCCAAACCAAGTACCGATACAGGAGGGAAAGAGAAGGTTGTTGAGCCTGTCGTGACTGAAATACCCGCAAAGGATGTTGCTGGTGGAGAACCCTCTGCTCGTGAGATGGATGAGATCTTGAAGATAATAAAAAGGAGCGACTTCAAGATTGTGGAACAGTTGGGGAAAACCCCTTCTAAGATTTTTATGCTGTCATTGCTACTATGTACCGATGCCCATGCTCGGACATTAATTAGATTCTTGAAAAAAGCTCATGTTCCCCATGAGACAACAACAGACCAATTTGAGAATTGCGTGGCTAGCTTAACGGCTGATAATGGCTTGGGATTTTCATATGCTGACTTAACACCGCTTGGGAAGAATCACAATAAAGCTCTACATGTTTCTGTTGAGTGCAAATGGATTACCTTAGCACATGTGCTAGTCGACATTGGTTCTTCTCTAAATTTATTACCCAAGGGGGCGTTAGACCTTCTAGACTGTGAAGGTTTAGTCTTGAAGCCAAGTGATATCATTGTAAGGGCCTTCGATGGATCAAAAAGAACAGTTCATGGGGAGGTAGATCTTCCAATCAAAGTGGGATCCAAAATCTTCAACTCCACCTTCTACATTATGGATATTTGTCCTGCCTATTCTTGTTTGTTAGGTCGCCCGTGGATCCATAAAGTTGGGGTAGTAACCTCAACTCTCCATCAGAAACTCAAATATCCGGTCAAGGGAAGAATTGTCACCGTTTGTGGAGAAGAAGAGTTTATGGTAAGCCACCTTAACTCGTTCAAGTACGTAGAGATGGATGGAGAATTCATTGAGACCCCGTGTCAAGCCTTTGAGGTTGTACCACCAACGTTTGCCGCTACCAAATGTTCCTCTGATGAATCCAAAGCTTATAAGGTCATACCGGAGATGGTTTCAGTTAAAGATGCTCGTGCTGCAATTAAAGAAGGAAACTGTGATAATTGGGGGCAACTCATCGATATCCCATTCAAAGCAGACAAGTTTGGTTTGGGATTCACTGTCAAATCTCAGAAGTAAGTGAGGTGTGCGTGTGTAGGAAATCCACCTCTCCGCATTGGAAGCCATGAAGTTAATGCCGTGGGTGATTTAGATGAAGAAGCTGCATTTGAAGATTGGGTGTATCCAACTACATCGGAGCTGAAGATTTGGCATGCCAAGGACTCCGTGCCTATATCCTTCATTGAGAGGTAATCTACTTGTTATTGCTTTTCTTTCAATTCAATAACATGTTGTCTGTAATATTTAACAATGACTTTTAAGCCATGTGCCTAGCCCGGGGCATTTTGGTCCATTTGTCAAGGGTTTTATTTATGTTCATCTAATCATATGATCATTCAATACAAATCATTAGACTCTTTTGCATTCAAATATTTGTGTTTATTGTCTTTCTTTTCTTACATTTTTCAAAATAGCCATGTATCTTACGTGCACACACACACACACTCTTGCAGGTCCTCATCCATTCTGGATCCTATTGCCAATGACTCTACTATTGACGACTATGACTTCGAATGTCCAATTAACCAAGATGAAGACGAAGGCGAGGAAGATTATGAAATACCGGGAGAACTAGCCAGACTTCTATTACAAGAGGAAAAAGCTATTCAGCCGCACGAAGAGTCAGTTGAGATCATCAATCTGGGTACTGAGTCAGTTAAGAAGGAAATCAAGATCGGCCCTAACTTGGAAAGCAGTTTCAAGAGCAGGTTAGTTCAGATGTTGCATGATTATGAGGAAGTATTTGCTTGGTCGTATGAAGATATTCTAGGGTTCGATACCGATATTATAGTTCATCGTCTGCCAACAAAAGAAGATTGTCCCCCTGTCAAACAAAAGGTTGGTCGTATGAGGCCTGATATGTCTGAGAAGATCAAAGCTGAAGTAAAAAAACAGTTTGATGCAGGGTTCCTAGCTGTGACATCCTATCCCTAATGAGTTGCCAATGTGGTACCAGTTCCAAAAAAGGACGGAAAGGTTCACATGTGCGTAGACTATAGGGATCTTTATAGGGCAAGCCTCAAGGATGACTTCCCTCTACCACACATTAACGTCTTGGTCGATAATACTGCTCAGCATAAAGTCTTCTCTTTCATGGATGGCTTCTCTAGCTATAATCAGATAAGGATGGCTCCCTAAGACATGGAGAAGACTACTTTCATCATACAATGGGGCACCTTTTTCTACAAGGTCATGCCGTTCGGACTGAAGAATACAGGGGCAACATATCAAAGAGCTATGGTAGCTTTGTTCCATGACATGATACATCATGAAATAGAGGTCTATATGGATGATATGATTGCCAGATCACATTCTAAAGAAGAACATCTCAATCACCTGTACAAACTATTCGAGAGGCTGAAAAAGTACAAGTTGAGGTTGAACCCTAACAAATGCACATTTGGAGTATGATCTGGAAAGCTTCTAGGTTTTGTTGTCAGCAATAAAGCCATTGAAGTTGATCTGGCCAAGGTGAAGGTTGTAATCTCAAGCCTCAACTCAACTTTAGTTTTGATGAAAGACAAACAAGCTAGTTTGATGAAAGACAAACAAGCATTATGGAAAGAAGGAAAAGAAGTGGAAATCATCTTAAAGCATCATTCACTCAAAGCTTCAAGGAACTTGGCAAGCAATCAAGTATATCAATTCTCAATTAAACTACATTGATTAGAAATGCTCAAAAATGATATACACACTTGCCACATCACTTCAATTATATTTCAAAACAATTTTTAAGTTTTTCTCTGCTGTAAATCGATTAACATCTTGTGTAAATCGATTTACACATGCTTTTTCAAAAAACTGTTTGCTCCTGCCAGCAATCGATTTACAGGTTGTGTAAATCGATTGATCACAGAACAAACTGATTTTTTAACACATGTAAATCGATTGACACTACATGCTAATCGATTTACACTTCAAACTTTTTGAAATTCTGAACGTTACAAACACGTGCAATCGATTTGCATGTTATGTTAATCGATTTGCACATTGAAAATTTTGAAAAATCTGAAATGGTTTCAAGATATCCTTCATACCTTTTCTCCAATGGTTGCATGATCAAACATTGCATCTTGTCAAGTTTTACAAACAGAAAAGTGTCCTTTTGGAAAGGTATCTTGATTACTATATATTGCAAAATATTTCAAATCATAAACAGATCTCTTCTCTTGCAATAAAATCTGAACTTTGTAAAATATTCAAACTTCATATTTCTTAACTTTTAAGAACAAAGATTTTCTGCACTTTCACACATATAAAGAACAGAAATCTTTGAGCATTATCTAACCATTGTGTTACAGTTTGAATTGCTTACAAGAGAAGAAAGAAGAAACTTCAAAGAAGTCACTCTAAGTGATCAACATCTTTCAAGAAATCATACTTCATAAAAACATACAAAGTGTAACTTATTTCCAGGATTGTTGGAATTAAGTATTAGATTACTTTTGTTCCTTGTTGTCCATTATTGGAAACAAGAGGTATCTTTTGAGAGGATTGTTCTCATTAGACTTATTGGAAATCCAAGAGGGTGTTCTTGGTTATTTGTTAGGTTCTTTAGTGGATAAGACTAGGAAGAGTCTTGTAAAAGTTCTAACAATATAGTAAAATCTCTTGCGTGTTTGCAAGGGGACTGGACGTACTTCCGGGTTGTGGAAGGAACCAGGATAATTCTCCGTGTCTCTTTACTTTCTGCACTTTACAGTTTTCAAAGCACTAAATCAAAACCAGAAAGTATAAAATAAGTCAAAAATCGACCATCACCTAATTCACCCCCCCTCTTAGGCGCAATCTTAATCTTACAATTGGTATCAGAGCAGGTTATAGGTAACCTGCTCCTAGAGATCCAGAATGGCTTCCGCAAATCATCAACCAGTTTTCAGAGATGGTGGTAGTAACAACAAGCCTCCTCTATTTTGTGGTGAATATTTTGACTTTTGGAAAATACGCATGAAGGCGCATTTAGAAGCACAAGGAGAGGAAGTATGGGATGCTGTTGAAAATGGTCCATTTATCCCAATAACGGTAATCAATGGCGTTGGGTCTGCAAAGCCCAAAACTGTATGGGACGACGATGATAAAAAGAAAGTTCTCTATGAAAAAAAGGCAATAAACCTTCTTCAAGGTGCTCTCAGTATGGACGAATTTTTTCGGGTCTCAAACTGCAAAACAGCAAAGGAAATTTGGGATACCTTGGTTCAAACTCATGAAGGAACGGCTGAAGTAAAAAGATCAAGGCTAAATACCTTGAGTCAAGAATATGAACTATTTCGAATGCAGCCCGGAGAATCCATTCTTGACTTACAAAAGAGATTTGTGCATTTGACAAATCACTTAATTGCTCTTGGTAAAACCCTGTCAAATGATGAACTCAACTTGAAAATCCTTAGATCATTGACTAGGGAATGGCAACCAAAGGTAACGGCAATCTCGGAAAAGAAGAGTCTCTCCGCAATGACTTCCGCTACATTATTCGGCAAACTTCAAGAATACGAAACGGAACTCGGTAGACTTGAAAAACATGAGAATCTAGAAAAGAAGTCCAAAAACATTGCCTTAAAAATTGATTCAAAAGAAGTGGTAAAAGAAGACAATCTGGAAGAAGATGAAAATTTCATGCTTCTAGTGAAAAGACTTGGGAAGTTTTTTGGCAGAAATGACAAAGGCGGATCTCATGCATATAAGAGAAAGCACTTCAAGAAAAGAGAAGCCTCCACATCAACTCAAGATGTCTCATGTTATGAATGTGGAAAGCAAGGACACATCAAGCCAAACTGTCCAAATCTCCCAAAGAAAAATGTATTCAAAGGAAAGGACTCAAAACAAAAGAAAGCCTACATAGCATGGGAAGATAATGATATGAGCAGTTCATCGGAATCGGAAAGCGACGAATGTGCAAACTTAGCCTTAATGGCATCGCATCACTCCGACAATGAAGAAGAGGTTAGTAATGAATTTAATCTTTTTGATGATGATGTTCAAGGTGCAATTGATGAACTCTTGAAAGAATGCAAAAGTTTATACAAAAAGGTGTCAAAACAAGAAAAAGAACTTCTAAGTTGTCTAGAAAAAATTGACACCATGACTAAAGATTTTGATCTTCAAAAACAGAATTTTATAAAAGAAAAGGAAAACTTTGCATGCTCCAAGTGTGAATCAAATGTCTTTCAAATTGTTCAATTGAAAAGAGTCATTGAACGATATGAAAAAGGACAAATAGGATTGGAAGGATTACTAAGCCAACAACGTTATCCAAATGATAAAAGAGGTCTTGGTTATGTGAATACTAAGAAACCAAGTAACAATCCCACTGTTTTTGTAAAGGCTAGTAATAGTTCCAATCCCAAGAAAGTAGAAAAGAAGCAAGTTGTTCATAATCATCAAAAGAAAAAGGCTAATGTATCTAAAAGAAAACAAATTCCTAGATACAAGAGCAAATTTGTTCCAAACTGTTTTTACTGTGGTATTATTGGACACACACCAAATGCATGCTATATTAGAAATTTCAGTATGGCTAGTGGACATTATGCATGGGTGAAAAAGGGAACTAACTATGAAGGACCCAAGGCAACTTGGGTACCTAACAAGAAATAATTTGTTTTTGTAGGTATGCTTGAAATCCACTTCAAATGTTTGGTATCTTGACAGTGGATGTTCAAAGCATATGACAGGAGATGTACACCAATTTTCATATCTAGTACATAAAGCCAAAGGGTATGTCACCTATGGAGACAACACCAAAGGAAAGATTCTTGGCGTTGGAATAGTTGGCACACCTCCATCCATTCAAATTGAGCATGTTCTCTATGTTGAAGGATTAAAGCACAACCTTCTTAGCATAAGTCAACTTTGCGATAGAGGGTTCAAGATCAAATTCAACAAAGAAGAATGCCTTATTATGGATGAGGCAACCAATGAGGTAAAACTCAAAGGTATAAGATCTAACAATATTTTTGTGATTACTCTAGATGATTTGTCTATGAAGGTACAATGTCTTATGGTAAACAACAATGACGCTTGGTTATGGCATAAGAGGATTGCTCACATTCACATGGAGCACTTGAACAAATTGGTTAAGCATGACTTAGTTATTGGTCTACCAAAGATGAAGTTCATCAAAGACAAATTATGTAGTGCATGCCAAAAGGGCAAACAGACCAAATCAACTTTCAAACCAAAGAATGTGGTTTCAACAACAAGACCACTTCAATTGTTGCACATGGATCTTTTTGGTCCATCTAGAACAAGAAGCTTCGGAGGTAACATTTATGCATTAGTTATTGTAGATGATTTTTCCCGTTTCACTTGGACTTTGTTTTTAGTACACAAGAATGAAGCATTCAAGGCATTCAAGAGATATGCAAAACAAGTTCAAAATGAGAAGTCATCAAAGATAACATCAATCCTAAGTGATCACGGTGGAGAGTTCCGAAACACATTGACATCAGACATCATTTCATCCGAGACCATGTACTCAAAGGAGATGTCGAGATCACATTTGTGGACACTCAAAATCAACTCGCGGACATCTTCACAAAACCACTTGCAAAGGATGCATTTTTCAAAATTCGTCGTGAACTTGGAATCCTCGATGAACAAGATATTTAAGGTGCACTCAATCCTTGACTATACCTTAATGTACATATATATGTGGTTAGACATTGTTTCAAATGTTAAAAATAATGATGTTTTAAATTTTCTCTTTAAGTAAATCGATTTACACCATATGTCAATCGATTTACTACTGAAGCAAATCATTTTTTTTAATAAAATCTTGTGTGTAAATCGATTTACACAACATGTAAATCGATTTACCACTGAACGAAAATTATTTTTTCATAAAAATGTTCTGTTATATATTTTAGAAGTTTGTGTTTTTCATTCATGTTCCTATACATTTCTTTCTGGTATACTTTCTTGTTGCATCTTTCCCTTCTTTTTGATAATGTCAAAGGGGGAGAAGGATGTAATAGCACTTTATGGTTGTTTGTTTTCATTGTCTTTACAGAGCAAACTTTCAAAGCTTTTTCTCCATAGGGGGAGAAATCTTCTCAGGGGGAGAAAACACCTTTTGCTCAAATACTGATCAACACATAAAGGAAAATGGTTTGTCATCATCAAAAAGGGGGAGAATGTAATCTCAAGCCTCAACTCAACTTTAGTTTTGATGAAAGACAAACAAGCTAGTTTGATGAAAGACAAACAAGCATTATGGAAAGAAGGAAAAGAAGTGGAAATCATCTTAAAGCATCATTCACTCAAAGCTTCAAGGAACTTGGCAAGCAATCAAGTATATCAATTCTCAATTAAACTACATTGATTAGAAATGCTCAAAAATGATATACACACTTGCCACATCACTTCAATTATATTTCAAAACAATTTTTAAGTTTTTCTCTGCTGTAAATCGATTAACATCTTGTGTAAATCGATTTACACATGCTTTTTCAAAAAACTGTTTGCTCCTGCCAGCAATCGATTTACAGGTTGTGTAAATCGATTGATCACAGAACAAACTGATTTTTTAACACATGTAAATCGATTGACACTACATGCTAATCGATTTACACTTCAAACTTTTTGAAATTCTGAACGTTACAAACACGTGCAATCGATTTGCATGTTATGTTAATCGATTTGCACATTGAAAATTTTGAAAAATCTGAAATGGTTTCAAGATATCCTTCATACCTTTTCTCCAATGGTTGCATGATCAAACATTGCATCTTGTCAAGTTTTACAAACAGAAAAGTGTCCTTTTGGAAAGGTATCTTGATTACTATATATTGCAAAATATTTCAAATCATAAACAGATCTCTTCTCTTGCAATAAAATCTGAACTTTGTAAAATATTCAAACTTCATATTTCTTAACTTTTAAGAACAAAGATTTTCTGCACTTTCACACATATAAAGAACAGAAATCTTTGAGCATTATCTAACCATTGTGTTACAGTTTGAATTGCTTACAAGAGAAGAAAGAAGAAACTTCAAAGAAGTCACTCTAAGTGATCAACATCTTTCAAGAAATCATACTTCATAAAAACATACAAAGTGTAACTTATTTCCAGGATTGTTGGAATTAAGTATTAGATTACTTTTGTTCCTTGTTGTCCATTATTGGAAACAAGAGGTATCTTTTGAGAGGATTGTTCTCATTAGACTTATTGGAAATCCAAGAGGGTGTTCTTGGTTATTTGTTAGGTTCTTTAGTGGATAAGACTAGGAAGAGTCTTGTAAAAGTTCTAACAATATAGTAAAATCTCTTGCGTGTTTGCAAGGGGACTGGACGTACTTCCGGGTTGTGGAAGGAACCAGGATAATTCTCCGTGTCTCTTTACTTTCTGCACTTTACAGTTTTCAAAGCACTAAATCAAAACCAGAAAGTATAAAATAAGTCAAAAATCGACCATCACCTAATTCACCCCCCCTCTTAGGCGCAATCTTAATCTTACAAAGGTCATCCAAGAAATGTCAGTCCCCCACTCTGAAAAAGAAGTTAGAGGATTCTTGGGTCGTCTCAATTACATTGTCTGTTTCATATCTCACTTGACTGCTACTTATGAGCCAATCTTCAAACTCTTGAAGAAAGATCAAGTAGTCAGATGAAACGATGAATGCCAAGCTGCCTTCGACAAAATCAAAGAATATCTATAAGAGCCTCCTATTCTCATGCCTCCAGTTGAAGGAAGACCCTTGATCATGTACTTGACAGTACTAGAGAACTCTATGGGGTGTGTTTTGGGCCAACATGACGAGTCTAGCCGAAAAGAGTATGCTATTTATTACCTGAGCAAAAAGTTTATCGACTTTGAAACCAGATATTCACTTCTCGAGAAAACTTGTTGCGCTCTGGCATGGGCTGCTCTCCGGCTAAGACAGTATATGTTGACTCATACCACTTTGTTGATTTCTAAGATGGACCCAATCAAGTACATCTTCGAGAAACCTGCTCTTTCCGGACAAATAGCAAGATGGAAAATGATCTTGATTGAGTATGACATTCAATACACTACACAAAAGGATATTAAAGGAAGCGTACTAGAAGATCATTTGGCCCATCAAGCTGTCGATGATTATTAGTCTATGAACTTCGACTTCCCGGATGAGAACATCATACTGGTGACTGAATGCGCGAAACCTGGACCGTATGGCGGACCTGAACAAGGATCCTGATGGACTATGGTCTTTGATAGGGCTTCCAACGCCTTGTGTAATAGAATTGGTGCAGTGATCATATCTCCTGAAGGTTGCCACACTCCTTTCACCGCCAGACTATGCTTCGATTGCACGAACAATATGGCTGAATATGAAGTGTGTATTTTGGGTCTGAAAGCTTCCATTGACTTGAGGATCAAACATTTGAGTGTGTTTGGGGATTCCTCTCTACTGATTAGCCAAGTAAAAGGAGATTGGGAGACTAAACTCCTTAATCTCATCCATTACAAGGAACTTGTGCTATCCTTGATCCCTCACTTCGAAGAAATCACATTTGAGTACTTCCCTAGGGAAGAAAATCAGTTGGCTGACGCCTTGGCAACCATGTCTTCAATGTTCAAGGTCAGATGGGATAATGAAGCCCCTATGATTACAATTGAAAGATTTGACAAACCTACGCACTGCTGCGAGCTTGACATTGATACATAAAAGCCTTGGTACCATGAGGTGATGAGATATCTTGAAGCACAAGAGTATCCCGAGGGAGCATCCATCAATGACAGAAAGTTCTTACGAGGATTTGCAGCCAAATTCTTCCTAAGTAAAGGGATATTGTACAAGCGCATCCATGACTCTACTCTACTCCGATGTATGGACAAGAAGGAGGCAGAGGAAATTATGGAAGACATGCATGATGGTCTCTTTGGCACTAACTCAAGTGGACATACGATGGCCAAGAAAATCTTAAGAGTTGGCTACTATTGGTGAACAATGGAGACTGATTGCCATCAACATTCAAGAACTTGTCACAAATTCCAAATCTATGCTGACAAGGTCCATGTGCCTCATATCCCTCTGAACGTCATGACCGTTCCATGGCCATTTTCAATGTAGGGCATTGATATGGTTGGAGAAATCAAGCCCACCGCTTCCAATGGACATCGCTTCATTCTTGTCGCTATCGACTATTTTACCAAATGGGTCGAAGCCGCTCGTTTGCCTCAGTCACCAAGAATGTGGTAGCCAAATTTATCAAACATAACCTCATCTACCGCTATGGTATCCCTGAAAGGATCATCACTGACAATGGGACTAACCTCAACAATGCTATGATTACTGAGCTTTGTACTCAGTTTAAGATCAAGCATCACAATTATTCTCCATATAGACCTAAAATGAATGGCGCAGTTGAAGCGGCTAACAAAAACATCAAGAATATTGTGCAAAAGATGGTAGTGACCTATAAGTACTGGCATGAGATGTTACCGTTTGCTCTTCACGAATATCGCACTTCACCTAGAACATCAACTGGAGCAACTCCCTTTTCCTTAGTCTATGGCATGGAAGCTGTTTTTCCAATGGAAGTTCAGATTCCCTCGCTAAGGATTATGAATGAAGCAGGCATAGGCGAAGACGAGTGGATTTAAACGAGATTGGATCAGCTGAACTTGATTGACGAAAAACAATTGGCTGCTATTTGTCATGGCCAGACGTACCAAAAAGGTATGTTCAAAGCTTTCAACAAAAAGATCAAGCCTCGAGTATATCAAACTGGTGACTTGGTGAAAAAACACACCATTCTACCACAAGGAGACCCCAGAGGCAAATGGACTCCCACCTACGAAGGCCCATTTGTTGTCAAGAGAGTGTTCTCTAGCGGTGCCATCATGCTGACTACCATGGATGGTGAAGACTTCACACATCCTATAAACACGGACATAGTTAAAAAATACTACGCAGAAGAGACCCGCTGGGTTGACACACCTAGGAAAAATAAGGGCATCCCAGAAAACCAAAAGGTTTGGGAAAAAATTAGGGATATATGCAAAATATTGTACACCCGGAAAGTTGAAAACCCGAAAGGGTGACTTGGGGAAAAAAGGGTATACTGGTGGGTTGAAAACCCAAAAGGACGATCCAGGAAAAAGTGAAGGATTGAAAGCGTATGAATATGTCCCATGGATTCACCACTATTAACTTTATCACTAAGGTCCGAGTTCAAATGGTCTAGGATCAATCCAATCAATTTCTGTCAACGGCAAGGGGCATTCGAAGACATTGGGGAAATAGTATAGTTGGAATGCAATTGGATCATTTCACATGGATGTTTGTTTTGTTTTCAATTTTTGTTTTCCTTTCGACGGTTTCCTCTTGCTGGGATCTCCGTCTCTTTGTACAAAAAACACCTATTCATGGGCAAAATATCAATACAAATATACTTTGAAGTGCAAACTTTCTATTTTGATTTTGAATGCAAAATTGTCCAATGACTAAAATTGAACGAACATATGCATATGAACATAATTAAAAGTATTTGGCACATTGACCTGCTAAGCAGCAGCAAGCACCTCTTTAATGTATATTGAAATATCCCCACGGAGTTTGTTTCATTAACATTATCCCCACAAGACGGTTACAATAAACCAATCCTCAACAAAGTTACCCACAAAGTCTCTTTGCATGGGTTGATCTCCAGCCAAAGCCTCAATCTCTTGACAAATCTATCTCCAAAGCTAAGTTTAGTCCTACAAGTAGAAGCCTTGTGGATATCTTCCTTAAAGAACTCACTTCGTCAGCAGTTTATCGAGTATTCATCAACAGGGTTTATTTCCCCAACAGGGTTTATTTCCCCAACAGGGTTTATTTCCCCAACATACAATAATCAAGGAACCAAAAAATTCCCAAGCTTAGTCTATCCTCCCTAGCCGAGTCAGAATTCCTCGGCATAGTCTATCTTCCCCAGCTAAGCATGTTATCCCCAACTGAGTATATCTCCCCAAGATGAATCTTGTCTTCCCCGAATGAGCCCACACTCTCCAGTTTGAGTTTTCCTTTTAGGCTATTGCAAATCATAGGGGCACAACCCCTAATCCCCAGTAAAGTCGTCAACAAAACCTTTACTATCTCCAAAAACTACTATGAAGCCAAGACCCGACCATATATTAGTACAAATTCCAAACTACTATGAAGCCTGGACCCGACCAGATAATAGTCAACTTCTCAAGTCACTATGAAGACTGGATCCGACCAGATAACAGTTAACTTTGCAAGATACTATGAAACCTGGACCCGACCAGATAATAGTTTAACTCTTCAAAGTGTAGAAGAACCTGGACTCAACCAGACCAAGGTTTAACTTCTTTTCCCCAGTAGAGTTTGCCTCTACCCCACAAGTTATTGTGAAGCCTGGATCCGACCAGATGGAAATTCCCCTCAAAAGTTTGTTGTGAAACCTGGAATCCTACCAGATAACAACTAAACCCCCAAGTAGTTTATTGTGAAACCTGGACCCGACCAGATAACAATTAACCTTAACCACCTCAGAAATCTGCAAAGCCTGGAATCCGACCAGATAGCGGTTCAATGTCATTAAGTTACTGTAAAGCCTGGACCCGACTAGATGTCAGTTTAATTTCTTCTATTCAAGCAAGTTATTATGAAGCCTGGAATCCGACCAGATAACAATTAACTACAATCCCCATAGAGACACTGTGAAGCCTGTGCCCGACCAGATAATAGTAACACTTTCCAAAAACCATGAAACTTGGACCCGACCAGATAGTAGTTAGCACTTCAAGTCACTGCAAAGCCTGGAATCTGACCAGATAACAGTTAACTTCCTTATCCCCAACAAGTTGTTGTGAAGCCTGGATTCGACCAGATAATAATTCAACTTCAAGAAATTTTCTGCAAACCCTGGATCCGACCAGATAATAGTTAATTTATTCTTCCCTAGTAAGTTACTGTGAAGCCTGGATCCGGCCAGATAACAGTTGACTTCCTCATCCTCAGCAAATTGTGAAGCCTGGATCCGACCAGATAACAGCTGAATTTCAAGATATATTCCCCAGCGGAAGCATCCTTTCAACAAGTTTGAAGATATGTATACTCTTCACCCCCAGAAGTGATCTAGGATTTAACTTCCCAGGAACTCCTCAGCAGCAGTCAAGGATTTATTTTCCCGTACAAAAACATGCATCTCACATTCATACATCATGACATATACATACAAAATGCATTTAGCATGATCTCATTCATCTTGTGAACATCATGCATACATCTGCATTTTACTAACTCTTTTTTTCTCACAGGTAAAACATCAAGTTTTAGTATAAATAGACCAAAGATTTATGCTGATACTTCTTCCAGTGTTTACCGACATTACTCCAAATGGCATCTATAAGCCCATTCACAATCCATCTTTGAGTGCAAATTTCTGGGCAATCTAATGTTCAATCATCTTCCACCTTCAAGTCACGAATGGAGGATCCACCAATCTAACTCTTATGGTTTAAAAAGATTGAATAGGGGCAGCTGTTGTACCCAAAAAATTTCCCTTTCATTTCTAAAATAATCTCTCACAAGATCTCCTTTGGTTCAAGACTGCACAAGGAGACCTCCTCAAGCACTGAAGACTGAAAATTAGGGTTTGGGATTGCACAAGGATAAATGAACTTTTAATGCCCCATATGACTTTCATGGATCATTTTTTACCCTCAAGTTTTCTCATGTCAAGTTTCAAGTCTTGGATCACATTTTTGCTCAGTCAATTAATCAGTTGTCCTAAAATCAATTGTATTGGGGGAAAAGTCAATTGTGGTCAATTTACAGTCAAACTTCATAATTTTTGGTCCATATCAACAATATGAACTCACATATGTCATTTGATAAAATTTGGATCACAATTCCTCAAGAAATTTGATCAGATCATCAAAAGGGCAAAATGGTCAAAATTAGGGTTTTGATTGAGAAGGTCCAATTTCTGATTTTTGACCTAGCAAATGGTTGATTGGTTTAAGTTATTATCTCAAGGATTCAAATGAATCATTTTTACCTAAGTACATGGATCAAAATATTCCTCATGATTAATTGATTGACAAATGAATTTTCAGTCAACTAATCAAAAGTAACCTGTACACTGAAAAGTCAAACTTTGACTTTTTGGTCAAAACCAAGTACCAAAGATCACAATTCATCAAGACATGTCAAAATATGAAACTTTTTCATCAAGAAATCAAAAAGTCAAGATTTCATTTTGAAAAGTCAAAATTTCTAAACTTAGACATTTTTCTAAGTGTTGAAAACTTCATATTTTTTCACAACTTTGAGCCAATTTTCCACCATGATGCAAAATGATTCAAAGGAAACTTCCAACATGAAATTTGTAGATCTCAATGAGATCTAAAACATTATAGAACACAACTTCTCCTATAAATTCATGTATTTAAAGTTATGATTTTGTAAATACATGTTCATGAAACTCGGAAACTTAGTGAAATTTTGCCCTAGTTTAGGTAGGATTTTGACCTAACTTTATGGAAATTTTTCACATAGTTCCAAGAGGAATTTTAAAAATTGTCGAACATAGAAGTTGTAGGGAATGTTACAAGATTTACAAAATTTCCAAGAACTCATTGAGATCATGTTTGAGCAAGGAGAATCGAAGGAAAGAAGTTAGGCTTTTCAAACTTGAATTACAAGCCATTTTGTGAAGAATGCATGAACCAAATCCATGATAGGCTGAATAATATTTGCTTTGAAGGCCTCAAACTTGTTTGTAACTCCATAATTGAATGTTTACACGGCTGTTAGAGATTTGATCCAAGCATTTGAGCCATTATCCAAGTTGCATTTCCATTAATGGCACAAAGTAACATCGTCATTCTAGTAAAAGGGCTTTAATCACAAAGTCAACTTGTCTTGAGCTTTGTATTTGTTATTTTTTATCACACACAATCTAAAAGCCATAATAAACTTATCTAGAGCCTCTGATAACTCATACCATGCTTTTACTATGCATTGAAACCATGTTTGTCAACCTTACTTCAAAAACAAGCCAAGAAGCCAAAACATGTGATCTTGTACTTCGGACCATATCAAGTCTCCAAACCTTTTCCTATATATCAAAACACTATTATGCAACCTAGGACACGAATTTGAACACCATTAAGCACTCCTAAATTCCTTCAAGCCATAAATTACACAAAACCTCCATTTTTGTGTCATTTCTGATTTTGAACTTCAAACTTCCATTTCTCGGCCTTTTAGTTTCAAAAGCTTCCTCACATGAAATACAAACCATCCTTGTCCCTGTTACATGACTGTAACTCCATTTATATCATCCTCCATAACCAAAAATAGAGCATTGCAGTTGGACTTCTCCAGGCCATTTCAGCCACTCTTAACTCAAGTTAAGCATTGCATTAGCTTCCTAGATACTCAAGGAAGCTAACCTGATCATTGCAGCACCTTGAATCAAGCTCAAACTCATTTCACAATTTGCAGTTTTGAGGTATTTTTCTTGAACTTCTATCTTCTCATTTATGCATTGTTAGGCTTGCATTTGTGAAGATAAAATATAGACATCATTGCCCTGAAACTATAAATGTCCTTAGATTTCATTTATGTTGCTTGAGTAGGTAGAATTTTGAGTTTGAACCTCTGAATATATTTAGGTCAGAATTTGGTACTGTTAGAAGTTCATGCTCATCTTTGAGAATTAGCTTAAGTTATTTACATATTCAGACTCGTGAGGAAATTACTAACAAGTTTGATGTTGGAAGTTTTGTGAATGGATGAGAAATGAATGAGTTACAGTTTCATTGGCTGGAGATTGAAGATGAAGTTAAATTCAGGGCAAAACTTATGTTACATATTTATTGTTTTGTTTAAGTTAACAGATGTATCACAACTCCAGTGGTTAAAGTGCGCGCCTGTTACCTATGGGACCTGGTTTTGAGCCCCAGTGGTACCCTTTTGTGCATTTTCACATTTTTCACTTCTGTTTTTTGTTTGCAGCCAGCGCCTGGGCCCTTTTTGTTGGGCTTTTGCCTTTTATGCCAAATTCTAACCCCCCCTGTTTGCTCATACACTCCTGGCCCAACTTTTATTTATTTCATTTATTTATTTTCTTATTTTATTTTATTTACATTTCATTTTTATTATTATTATTATTATTTTTGTTAGTGATAAAAAATCCAAAAAAAATATTATTATTATTATTTTTACATTTATTTATTTTATTCATAAAACAAAAAGAACAAAAACATTTTCTTTTAATAAACTAATTTCCTTTTTTTATATTAATATTTAGACTTAGGGTTATTTATTATATTATTTTATTTTAAATTAAAATCAACTTAGAATTTAGGTTTCCTTTAATTATTAATTTTCATATTATTTTCCTTAATTTAAAACCTTTTCATAAAAAAAAACCTAAAAACATTTTTTAACTTAATTTCCTTCTTAATTAATTTAGGTTTAAATTTTGTTTATATTTCATTAATTATTTTCTTAAATAGTTTTAGGTTAAAACCCTTTCATAAAATCAAACAAAATCATTTCTTTATCCATTTGCATTTTTGCATTTTTATTTTTTAATTCTTGTACATTTATTCAATATGGTTGTAATAGTTGATTAGATTTAATTTTCTTGCAAAATCCCCATTTATAAATTTGTACACCCTCTCCCCTAATGATGTAATAGCTTAGTATTTTTACTTTTCGCAATTTATCGCTTTATATAAATGCTAGTAAATTAGGGTTTGTATGGAAAGATAAAACCAACAAATTAGCAAACCCTCATTCAACACAAAACAATGCATGTAAATCCAACACATTTGCACACTTTCACCCTTAGGGTAATTCCAATTTGTTGCCTTACCAAAATGGCCATGTTATGCATGTGGGGTATCTTAACAAAAAAGCAATCAATAATACAAGATCATAGTCCCTCGATGACGCTATCAATGTTGCCTTTCAAAAATGATCTTAGTCCCTCAAAGAAAATTACTAAGATGTTCCACAACATTGCTATTATGGCTATACGATGACCCACGCCCGTCCCTTTACATCCAAAGATAGGGCTTCTTACCAAATCAATGGTTAGATAGAAATATCAAAGGAAAGGAATAAATGAACTAAGACTTTTGAGTAGGTAGATTGTTCCTAGTTGCTTGCTCATTTTCAAAACAAATACTCTTGCTTATTTTCAAAACAAACACCAACACTTTCAAAAACACTTTCAAAAAATTTTCTAAACATGAAACATTTTTCAAAAGATCAACATTTTGTATACGTTCTTACAAACGAGAACTATTACAAAGTTTTCCTAAACGATGGCGCCTTTTCAAAATACTTTCAAGACCACACAAAGCATATTTTCAAACAAAAGCAAGTGATCTAGCAAGAAACTAAGAGCCCATAGATAACTATGGATGAAAAGGGTGCTAACACCTTCCCTTTTCATAATCTACCCCCCGAACTCAAGAAACAATCTCAAAGGTTTTTTCTGTTCTTTTCAGCCTTTCCTTTTGGATAAAAGAAAAGTCGGTGGCGACTCTTGCTAATTTTAACATTTGCGATAAAACGCAAAACTCCCAAGTCAGTTCTCCCACTGTATCACACATGCCAACTACTTTCTAGGAATTTATAAGATCATGGATTCAACTTAAAGGAGAGAGATAAACCTTTGAAACCCAGTTCTACGCAAGCGAGAAGAAGGTTTTGGAGCTTACGAAACAGCTTCATGAAGAGTGAAGTTTGAACGCCTACATTGCACCGAAGAGGATGCGCTCATGGGAAGCCTGATTCTTTTTGTTTTAGGAGTTTATTTTGTATTATTTGTGCTTCCTCCATTGTAAGCCCAAAAGGCATTTGTAATTCCTATCTTTATTAATCAAGTTCATGTTTGTTATTTTCTCTTTGTTTAGCAAATTTAAATTTCCTTAAATCCTTGAAAACATTTGCATTCGCATTACATGCATCATGACATAAGCAGGTTTTAGATAGAGGTTACCTCATCTTTCTACTATTTATTTCAATAATATGGATCTCGAGAAGACTGTGAAATACTTGCAGACTCAAGACTCTCAGTTTCAAGAAACTTTGCTTAACTTAGCAAAGGGGCAGCAAGAACTTATGGCATTTCTGGTTACAGAGAAAAAGACCAAGAAGAAGGTCGTGATCAACACGGGGAAGAGATTCAAGGGCCTCGTCTGACATGTTCAACTGGAAGAAGACTCCTCTGAGGAGGATGAGAATCAAAATGAAGATGCAAGAAGCACCCGTGCTGGGGTTGCAAACAATCAAGCTTCTGAGGATGAATATTACTTTGATGAACAGTATCCACCGACTGAAGACAAGTATAAGCAACTGGACGAGAGGTTGAAAGCTGTGGAAATTCAAGCTATACCTGGCTTGGATTTTGGTGATTTGGGATTAGTACCTGGGGTTGTTATCCACCAAAAATTTAAAATTCCAATCTTTGCTAGGTATGACGGTGTTTCGTGCCCAAAGCTGTATTTGAGATCCTACGTCCGCAAAATACAACCGCATACCACTGACAAGAAGCTCTAGGTACATTTATTTCAAGAAAATATATATGGGACTCAGTTAGAATGGTTTTATCTGTTGGAGGGTTCAAACATTCATACTTGGGAAGATCTGGCCACCACTTTCTATCGTTAATATTAGTACAACACTGATTTGGCGCCAACTAGGGTTTAGTTACAAGGAATGACAATGGGTTGCAATCAAGGTTTTAAATAATATGTGCAAAAATGGAAAGACCTTGCTGGTAGAGTACAACCACCACTGACTGATAGGGATCTGGTGGATATGTTCATGGGTACGTTAACTGGACCATATTTCAACTTACTGATTGGCAGCTCATCATCCGGTTTCAGAGTTAATCTTGACTGGTGAAAGGGTCGAGAGCGGTATCAAAAGTTGAAAGATTCCCATGGACTCCGCCTCTACATCCAATATTATGAAGAATCCATTTACTAGAAAGAAAGAAGCCAATGTTGTATATGGGTCAAGGGCCCATACCAAGAAGGATCATCGTCCATCTGTTAATGTTGTTTTGATCTCCAACCCTCCATCTAACCAAAGACAACCATAACAATCCAACCATCAAAGGTCTAAGGTTCCAAGAAGATAGTTCACAAGGATTAACATGTCACTGTCCCAAGACTTGCAACACCTGTTGAAGGCCAACTTAGTAACATTGCGTGATCCACCATCAAATCCCAACATTTCATCTCCAAAATACAATCCTAACGCCAAATACGCATATCACTCCAATAGCCCTGGGCATGATACTGATCAATGTTGGGCTCTAAAAAACAAGATTCAAGATCTTATCGACAACAAAAATATTGAGTTTGATCCACCTACAACTCTAAATGTTATAACTACACCAATGCCAAATCATGGCAAAGGTTTCAATGCAATTGAAGACGCTTCTTTTATTTCCTCCGTTGAAGATTTGAATACTCCAATGACCATTTTTAAAGAGAACCTACTGAGAGCTGGGGTTTTCCATGGTTATTTGAAAGATTGTAATTGTTGCACTGAATAAGTTAATGGATGCAAATGGCTGAAAGAAGGTGTTCAATGCTTGATAAATAGTTATGAGATCCTGTTTGAAATAATCTATCCATCAAAAGTTTGACTGATAAAGCTGAGGATGTTTCCATCATAACAATTTATAATAAGCCTCTTAGGATCTCTTCAAAGGGTCCTATTAGGATTTCCAACAAACCAACGGTTACTTCCTTGATAATTACTGCTTCTTAGCCGACCCCTTACTCCTCCGACAAAGCAGTCCCTTGGAATTACGGTGTTGAAGTTTACTATCAGGGAATTAAACAAGAATCTTGGATCAATGAAGACAAAGCTGATGAAGTTACCAATATTGCTAGTTCTAGAAAGGTGACAAGAACGTGGAGGATTTTCTCTCCTAACATTTCACTTCCAACTACTACAACGACACCCGTCTGTGTTACCATTGATAAGCCTAGTACTGACACTAGGTGTAAAGAGAAAGTAATTGAGCCTGCTGGGATAGAGGTGTTTGCCAAAGACATTGCTGCTGAGGAACCTTCCACCCAAGAAATGGAGGAAATCTTGAAGATTATAAAAAAGAGTGATTTCAATATAGTAGAGCAACTGGGACAAACCCCATCCAAAATCTCTATGTTGTCTTTGTTGCATTGTTCTAATGCTCATGCCCAAGTTTTTATCAAATTTTTAAAGAAGGCATATGTTTCTCAAGAGACCACAACCGATCAATTTGAAAACTATGTGGTGAGTCTGACTATCGACAATGGATTAGGGTTCTCTGATGCTGACTTGACACCAGTTGGAAGAAATCATAACAAGGCTTTGCATGTCTCTATTGAATGTAAAGGAAGTACTATGGCCCATGTCTTGTTAGATATGGGGTCCTCTCTAAATGTCTTACCCAAAGGTGCATTAGACTGGTTGGATTGCGATGGTTTGGTGTTAAAGCCTAGTGACATAGTTGTGAGGGCTTTTGATGGATCCAAGAGGATGGTACTTGGAGAAGTGGATCTCCCCATTAAAGTTGGTTCACAAGTTTTAAATTCTACTTTCTATGTGATGGACATCCATCCCTCTTACTCTTGTTTACTTGAACGCCCTTGGATACATGGGGCAGGAGCAGTGACGCCCACCCTTCACCAAAAATTGAAATATCCAATCAAAGGAAAGATTGTTATTGTTTGTGGTGAAGAAAAATTCATGGTTAGCCACCTAAATTTGTTCAAGTATGTAGATATGGATGGTGAATTTATAGAAATGACATGCCAAGATTTCGAAGTGGTTCCTTCCATGGTTGTCGTCGCCAAAATCTCTTATGACACTCCAAAAGCTGATGAAGTTGTGCCAAGGATGGTTTCACTTAAGGACGCTCGTGCCGTGATTAGGATGGAAGTAGTACAAATTGGGGATAGCTCCCTGACATTCCATTCAAAGCAGACAAGTTTGGGTTGGGTTTCACTGCCAAAGCTCAAAAGGAGGTCAGACGTGCTCGCATAGGAAAACCACCTCTTCGCATTGGTAATCATGGAGTGAATGCTATTGAAGACTCTGAGGATGACTGTGACTTTGATGAATGGATCTACCCGACTGTCGGAAAAGAGCTCAACAACTGGCGTGCAAAGGATTTCATTTTCATCTCCTTCGACGAGGAGTAATTACCATTTATTGTTTTGTCAATTCAAGAACTTTTGTCTGTAAATTCCAAACAATGACTCCAACTATATGCCTTACCCGGGGCACCATGGTCCATTTGTTAAGGGTTTGTTCATTTTCATATGCCATATGATCATTCAATGAAAAACATTGGACTCTTTTACATTCAAATTTTGCGCTCATTGTATTTCTTTCATTTTATTGCATTTTTCAAAATATCCATATATATTACATGCATACACACACACACTTGCAGATCCTCATCCACTCTGGATCTCATTACCAATGAGTCTGATATTACCAGTTATGACTTTGAACATCCAATCAACCAAGCCGAAGACAAAGGAGAAGAAGATTATGAAATACCATGGGAATTAGCCAGACTTCTGATGTAAGAGGAGAAAGTCGTTCAACCTCATGAAGAGTCGGTTGAAGTGATCAGTGACTTCCACCCTTCACCAAAAGTTAAAATATCCAGTCAAAGGAAATATTGTTACTGTTTGTGGTGAAGAAGAATTCATGGTTAGCCACCTAAATTCGTTCAAGTATGTAGAGATGATGGTGAATTCATAGAAACGCCATGCCAAGCTTTCGAAGTGGTTCCTTCCATGGTTGCCGCCACCAAAATCTCTTCTGGCACTCCAAAAGATGATGAAGTTGTGCCAAGGATGGTTTCAATTAAGGACGCTCGTGCCGTGATTAAGGATGGAAGTAGTACAAATTGGGGACAGCTCCCTGAAATTCCTTTCAAAGCAGACAAGTTTGGGTTGGGTTTCACTGCCAAAGCTCAAAAAGAGTTCAGACGTGCTCGCATAGGAAAAGCACCTCTTCGCATTGGTAATCATGGAGTGAATGTTATTGAAGACTCTAAGGATGACTGCGACTTTGATGAATGGATCTACCCGACTTCCGGAAAAGAGCTCAACAACTGGCGTGCAAAGGATTTCATTCCCATCTCCTTCGACAAGGAGTAATTACCATTTACTGTTTTGTCAATTCAAGAAATTTTGTCTGTAAATTCCAAACAATGACTTCAACCATGTGCGTTACCCGGGGCACCATGGTCCATTTGTTAAGGGTTTATTCATTTTCATATGCCATATGATCATTCAATGAAAAACATTGGACTATTTTACATTCAAATTTTGCGCTCATTGTCTTTCTTTCATTTTATTTCATTTTTCAAAATAGCCATATATCTTACATGCACACATACATACACACACTTGCAGATCCTCATCCACTCCAGATCTCATTGCCAATGACTCTGCTATTTCCAGCTATGACTTTGAACATCCAATCAACCAATCCAAAGACGAAGGCGAAGAAGATTGTGAAATACCAGGGGAATTATCCAAACTTCTGGTATAAGAGGAGAAATCCATTCAACCTCATGAAGAGTCGGTTGAAGTGATCAACCTAGGTATTGAGACAGACAAGAGGGAAGTCAAGATTGGCGCTAACTTGGAAGACAGTATTAAAGGCAGATTGTTCCAGATGTTACATGACTACGTTGAAGTGTTTGCTTGGTCATATGAAGATATGTCGGGGCTTGATACCAAAATTGTAGTTCATCGTCTACCGACAAAGGAAGATTGTCCTCCTGTCAAATAAAAGGTTCGTCGTATTCGGCCAGACATGTCTGAGAAAATAAAAGCCGAGGTAATTAAGCAATTCAATGCAGGTTTTCTGGAAGTAACATCATATCCCCAATGGGTGGCGAATGTGGTTCCCGTACCAAAGAAGGATGGAAAGGTCCGCATGTGCGTAAACTATAGAGATTTGAATAGGGAAATCCCCAAGGATGATTTCCAACTACCGCATATTGACGTCTTGGTCGATAATATGACTCAACATAAAGTCTTCTCCTTCATGGATGGTTTCTCTGGAAACAATTAAATCAAGATGGCTCCTGAGGACATGGAGAAGACCACCTTTGTTACACAGTGGGGCACCTTCTGCTACAAGGTCATGCCATTCAGTTTAAAGAATGCAGGGGAAACCTATAAACAAGCTATGTAGCGCTATTCCATGACATGATCCATCATGAGATAGAAGTCTATGTGAATGATATGATTGCAAGGTCGCAGACTGAGGAAGAACACCTGGATCATTTACACAAGCTATTCGAAATATTGAAAAAGTACAAGCTAAGGCTGAATCCTAACAAGTGCACTTTTGGAGTAAGATCTAGAGAACTCTTAGGTTTTGTAGTCAGTAGCAAAGGCATTGAAGTTAATCCTGCGAAGGTTAAAGCCATACAAGAAATGCCATCTCGAAACTCTGAGAAGGAAGTCAGAGGTTTCTTGGGTCGACTTAAATACATTGCTCGACTCATATCCCACCTAACTGCTACTTGTGAGCCGATCTTCAAACTCTTGAAGAAAGATCAAGTAGTCAGATGGAACGACGATTGCCAAGCAACCTTTGACAAGATCAAGGAATATTTACAAGAACCTCTCATCCTGATGCCTCCAGTTGAAGGAAGACCTTAAATTATGTACTTGAATATATTAGAGAATTCAATGGGGTGTGTGTTGGGCCAACATGACGAGTCTAGCTGAAAAGAGCATGCAACATACTACCTGAGAAAAAAGTTTACCGACTACGAAACTAGATATTCACTGCTTGAGAAAAATTGTTACACTCTGGAATGGGCTGCTCACCGGCTAAGACAGTATATGTTGACTCACACCATGTTATTGATTTTTAAGATGGACCTCATCAAGTATATCTTCGAAAAGTCAGCTCTCTCTGGATGAATATCTAGATGGCAAATGATCTTGACTGAATACGACATCCAATACACTACACAAAAAACAATCAAAGGAAGTATGTTGGCAGATCATTTGGCACATCAAGCTGTTGACGACTACCAATCCATGAACTTTGAATTCTCAGACGAGAATATCATGCTAGTAACTGACTGTGAAAAGCCTAGACCGTATGACGGACCTGAACAAGGATCCCGATGGACTATGGTTTTTGATGGATCTTCCAACGCTATGGGTAGTGGAATTGGTGTTGTGATCATTTCTCCCAAAGGTTGTTATACACCTTTCACTGCCAGACTATGCTTCGACTATACAAACAACATGGCCAAGTATGAAGCGTGCATCTTGGGTCTTAAAGCTGCTATTGACCTAAGAATCAAATTATTAAGCGTGTACTGAGATTCGGCATTAGAAATTAGTCAAGTTAAAGGAGAATTGGATACCAAACATCCAAATCTGATCCCCTACAAAGAACTTGTGCTAACCTTGATCCCTTCCTTTGAGGAAGTCACTCTTGAACACTTTCCAAGGGAAGAAAATCAGTTGGCAGACGCTTTAGCAACCATGTCGTCTATGTTCAAGGTCAATTGGGACAACAAAGCCTCCAGAATTACTATCAAAAGATTAGATGAACCTGCGCACTATTATGAGCTTGACACTGACGAAGAGAAGCCGTGGTACCATGAGGTGAAGAGATATCTTGAAGAACAAGAGTATCCTGAAGGAGCTTCCATCAATGATAAGAAATTTTTGCAGATATTTTCAGCCAAATTCTTCCTAAGCAATAGAATCCTGTACAAGCGCAATCGTGATTCTACTCTACTCTAGTGTGTGGAAAAGAAGGAGGCAGAGAAGATCATGGAGGACATGCATGATGGTATCTTTAGGAATCACTCTAGTGGACACACTATGGACAATAAGATTCTAAGGGATGGTTACTATTGGTCGACAATGGAAACTGATTGTCACCATCACTCGAGGACTTACCATAAGTGCCAGATCTATGCCAACAAAGTTCACGTGCCTCTGATACATCTAAATGGCATGACTGCTCCATGGCCATTTGTAATGTGGGGCATTGACATAATTGGAGAAATCAAACCCACTGCTTCCAATGGAAATCGTTTCATCCTTGTTACTATTGACTACTTCACCAAATGGGTCAAACCTGCCTCATATGCCTCAGTCACAAAGAACGTTATAGCCTAATTTATCAAGCATAACCTTATATGTCGGTATGGAATCCCCAAAAGGATTATCACTGACAATGGGACCAATCTAAACAATGTTATGATTACTGAACTTTGCACGCAGTTCAGAAGCGAACTTCACAATTCTTCTCCATACAGACCTAAGATGAATCGCACTGTGGAAGCTGCCAATAAAAACATAAATAAGATTGTGCAAAAGATGGTGGTGACCTACAAGGACTGGCATGATATGCTACCATTTTCTCTTCATGGCTACTGTACTTCGGCCTGAACATCAAATGGGGCAACCCCGTTCTCTTTAGTCTATGGCATGGAAGTTGTCCTGCCTATGGAAGTTCAAATTCCTTCTTTAAGGATTATGAAAGAAGCAGATTTAGGCGAAGGCGAATGGATTCAAACTAGATTGGATCAATTGAACTTGATTGATGAGAAGAGGATGGCTGCCGTTTTTCATGTTCAAATGTATCAAAAGCATATAATCAAGGCTTTCAACAAGAAGATCAAACCTCGAGCGTATCAGACTGATGATTTGGTCATAAAACGCATCATTCTTCCTAAAGACGAACCCAGGGGAAAATAGACTCCCACTTTTGAAGGTACATTTGTTGTTAAGAAAGTTTTCTCTGGCAGTGCCATGATGCTAACTACTATGGACGGTGAAGATTTCTCGCATCCTGTGAACACAGACATAGTCAAAAAAACTACGCATAAAGAATGACCCGTTAGGTTGACATACCTAGACAAAAATAAGGGCATCTCGGCGAACCAAAGAAGGTTTGGGAAAAATTAGGGAAATATGTATAAAAGATTGTACATCCGGCAAGTCGAAAACCCGAAAGGGCAGATTGGGCAAAAAAGGGTATCCTGGTGGACTGAAAACCCGAAAGGGCGGTCCAAGAAAAAGTTAAGGATCAAAGCGTATGACTATGTCCCATGAGATCTCCGTAACCAGCTTTATTACCAAGTTCTAAGTTCAATGGTCCAAGATCAATTCAATCAACTTATGTCAACGGCAAGGGATGATGTTCGAAAACATAGGGGCAACATCGGATTTGGAACCCAATGAAATCACTTCCACATGGCTATTATTTTTGTTTTCACTTTGTATTCCTTTATTTCGACGATTTCCTCTTACTAGGATATTTGTTTCCTTGTACAAAAATGTCTGTTTATAGGAAAACATCAATACAAATATACTTTGAAGTGCAAACTTTTTTTCCTGTTTTGAGTGCAAATGTGTCCAATGACTAAAATTGAATGAACATATGCATATAAACATGATTAAACTGTTAACAAATGTATGCATAAAAACAGTAACAAGCATATCCTTAAGGATTTGGGATATCCCCACAGAGTTATTTCAATAAAATTATCCCCAGAGACGGATTCATGTAATCCCCAGCCAGATTTCTAAACTCTCAAAAACCTTCTCCCCAGCTAAGTTGGTCTTAGAAAGAAGCCTTATGGAGTTCTATCTAAAGAAGTCACTTCCCCAGAAGGTCGCTAAAATATTCTCTTCAACGGGTTTTATTTCCCCAACAGATTGCAAATTCCCTAGCTTGAGTTTGCCTCTCAGACTATTACAAATCAATGCACAAAACCCCTTAATCCCCGGTAGAGTCATTACATTCCCCAACAGAGTCGTTACTCTCCCAATAAGTTACTACAAAGTCTGGAATTCGACCAGATAACAGTTTAATTTTAACCTCAAGAAAGTTATTGTGAAGCCTGGAATCCGACCAGATAACAGTTAACTTCATCCTTTTAAGAAAGTTAATGCGAAGCCTGGAATCCGACCAGATAACAGTTAACTTCATCCTTTTAAGAAAGTTACTGTGAAGCCTGGAATCCGACCAGATAACAGTTAACTTCATCCTTTTAAGCAAGTTACTACGAAGCCTGGAATCCGACCAGATAACAGTTAACTTCATCCTTTTAAGCAAGTTACTGTAAAGCCTGGAATTCGACCAGATAACAGTTAACTTCATCCTTTCAAGCAAGTTACTGCAAATCCTGGAATCCGACTAGATAACAGTTAACTTCAGACTTTCAAGCAAGTTACTGTGAAGCCTGGAACCCGACTAGATAACAGTTAACTTCATCCTTTCAGGTAAGTTACTGCGAAGCCTGGAATCCGACCAGATAACTGTTAACTTCATCCTTTCAAGCAAGTTACTATGAAGCCTGGAATCTGACCAGATAACAGTTTAACTTCAATTTTCTGTGAAGCCTAGAATCCAACCAGATAACAGTTAATTTCATCTAAGTTGCTGCAAAGCCTGGAATCAGACCAGATAACAATTAACTTCAATTTTCTGCGAAGCCTGGAATCCGACTAGATAACAGTTAATTTCATCTAAATTGTTGTGAAACCTGGAATCCAACCAGATAATAGTTTAACTTCAATTTTCTGCAAATCCTGGAATCCAACTAGATAAAAGTTAATTTCATCTAAGTTACTGTGAAGCCTGGAATCCGACCAGATAACAATATTAACTTTAATTTTCTGCGAAGCCTGGAATCCGACCAGATAACAGTTAATTTCATCTAAGTTGTTGCGAAACCTGGAATCCGACCAGATAATAGTTAACTTCAATTTTATGCAAATCCTGGAATCCGACCAGATAATAATTAATTTCATCTAAGTTATGGCAAAGCTTGGAATTCGACCAGATAACAGTTTAACTTCAATTTTCTATGAAGCCTGGAATCCGACCAGATAACAGTTTAGCCTCATCCAATTTTATGCGAAGCCTGGAACCTGACCAGATAACAGTTAATTTCATTTTCCCCGGTAAATTGTTGCGAAGCCTGGAATCCGACCAGATGAAAGTTAAACTTTATTATCCCCAGCAAGTTGTTGTGAAGCTTGGATTTCGACCAGATAACAACTAACTTTTATTCTCCCCAGTCAAGAAGTAACTCCCCAGTAGAGAAATGGACAACTAAAACTCCTGAACTTTATTCCCCAAAAAAATCAACATTCCCTGCAGAGTTTCCTCAAGAAAAAAGGCAAAGTCAATGTTCCCCAGTGGATTCCTCCTCAAAAAACAAAACAGGAATTCCCAACGGAAACATTCTAAACAAAGTTTGAAGATACACATACTCTTCATTTCCAAGCAGCAGTCTGGGATTCAGCTTCCCAATACTCCCCAACATTTGTCAAGGATTTATTTTCCTAAACAAATATACATTTTAATAACATTCATTCATCATAGCATATACATGACAAATGCATACAGCATAATCTCATTTATTTTGAGAACATCATTACGCCATGCATACATCTGCGTGCAACTGACCCTCTTCCTTGCAAGAAAAGTCAATCAACAAATCAAAGACCTCTTCTGGTGGATCTCGCTCCTTCCAGCTAATAACAAGCAAACGAAGACCTCTTCTGGTTAGATTCACTTCTTCCAATTAATGATAGGCAATCAAAAAACCTCTTCTGGTTAGATTCATTTCCCCAGTGAAGTCACCAAGCAAAGACCTCTTCTGGTTTAGATTTATTTCTCCCAGTTAAAAATAGGAAAAAGACATCTACAGTTTCAGTATAAATCGACCAAAGATTTATTCTAATACTTCTCCCTCGACAGTCACTCTGGATGGCATCTGTAAGCCCATCTCTAGAAAATTCTTCATCACTTCTCCAAATGGCATCTTTAAGCCCATTCCTGACACAATCAACTAACACATAGTCAAGTGCAAATTTCTAGGCACTTTAGGGTTCAATCATCTTCCACCTTCAAGTAACGAATGGCGGACTCGCCAATCTAACTCTTCAGGTTTAAGAAGATTGAACAGGGGCATTTGTTGTACCCCAAAATTTTCCCTCTCTTTTCTCAAGACATTTCTCACAAAGATCTTCAAAATTTCAAGCTTGCACAAAGATTGACTAAGACAAGACGTCTTCTCAACACTGATGCCTCAGATTAGGGTTTGAGTTTTCACAAGGACAATTGGACTTCTAATACTTCAAATGACTTTCATGGATAATTATGGACCTTGAAGAATGCTCATTTAGAGTTTCAAATCTTGTATCACAAATTCTGCTCAGTCAATTGATCAGATAACCAAAAATTAGTTGTACTAATGAAAAGTCAACTGATACGCCTAAAGTCAAACTTTGACTTTTTGGTCAACATTAAGTCTCAAAGATCAAAATTTATCAAGACATTCAATAATATCAATCTTGATCATCAAAAATTCAAGAAAGTCAAAATTCAATTTAAAAAGTCAAACTTTCCAAAACTTAGAAAATTTTCTAAGTGTTTTACACATGTTTATTTCATAACTTCATACCAATTTTTCACCATGATGCAAAATTATTCAAAGGAAACTTTCAACATGAAAGTTATAGATCTTGATGAATTCTACAACTTTGTATTAGAGGGTTGATGTCCAAAAAATGCTTAGATTTGAAGATATAAGCCCATGAAGACATGACATTTTCATCTAGCACTTACAGAAATTTTCAACAGATTTTAGTCAGGATTTTATCCCAACTTCTTGGCATTTTTTCACATAGTTCCAAGATGATTTTCTCAAAATGGCCAACATGAAAGTTATAGAGGATGTTTCAAGATTTCCAAAACATCCAAGAGCATTAATTTATCATACTTGAGCTAGGAATTTCAATGGCATGAAGTTGGGCATCCATCCTTGAATTACAAGTCCTTTTGTTGAAGAACACATAACAAAATCCTTATGCTATGCTGCATAATCTTGTGTTGCAGGCCTTCTAACTTGCCAATCTCACCATAATTTAATGCTTACACCTACTCTTGAGCTATTACCCAAGTGTTTGAGCCATTGTCCAAAATATTTTTCCATTTATGGCATAAAGGTATCATTGCTATTCTTGAAAAGCAAGCTTGTTGGCACAAAACTTGCCTTGAGCCTATATCTTGTTTATTTTTTATTTTACTCCTCTATAAATCATGGAAGGTAGCCCCTCTATACCATCAACTTTAGTACTTCATCTTGGGACTATGGAATACATGACATACTTTGATATTTGCATCTCAACCAAACCATAACATGCTTTCTTGTAAACCTAATCATCCCTTGTTCACAAATCTTTTTTCTATAAATAGAGGGAGCATTTGCAAGAGAAAGGGGCAGAAAAATAGAGAGATTCTTGTGTGTTGAAAAATTCTCAAAACCCCCTCACACTCTCAAAAAACCATAATTATCCACAAAACCCCCACTCTTGTGTTTTGAAATCCAAATCTTTGAACCTCTCACACCTTTCAAGTTTTGTCCAAACAAACCATCCAAACACTCCACATACATCATACAAGAGTTGTTCAAACACAAGAATAACTTCGGTAACATAATTATATCCACTTTCCAAATTCAAAAACATTGTCTTGCAAGTTGACTTGGTTGGAAAGATTCAAACAGTTTCAATACAAATTAAATATTGGAAAAACTTCAGGGAGGTCTAAGGAAGCTCAATCAATCATCACATTGCAACTAGAAACATCCATACACATTTTGAGTTTTCACTTCAAGAGGTAATTTTTCTCAAACTGTGAAATCCTTGTTCATACATCATTTTACTTTCATTTTCAAAAGATTAAAAAAGGACAAATCAGAGTAGAGGGGTTGGAGACACTGAAAATCACAAAAAAAAATGCTTATGGAAGTCTGACACGGCCACCCGTGTCACCTGGCATAGGTCGTGTCAGGAAGAAAATAGGAAAGATGGAAAGACAAGGTTCTGACACGGGTGCCCGTGTCATAGGACACGGCCCGTGTCCCTCTTACCAGGAAGAAAACATGAAAAATGGCAAGACAGGGTTCTGACATGGGTGCTCGTGTCACAGGACACGTCCCGTGTCCCTCTTACTAGGATTAAAACTTGGCAAAAATGGTAGGACAGGGTTCGGACACGGGTGCCCGTGTCACAGGACACAACCCGTGTCAGCTCAATTGGGACAAGAAAAGACATGCATCCTTATTACAGGGTCCTGACACGGGTGCCCGTGTCATAGAACACGGCCCGTGTCAACTTCAACACCAAAAATCTTTATTTTTGAGACTTTTTGCTATTATTTTTATTCAATTTGGTTGTAATAGTAATTAGGGCTTTATCTCTTTCACCCTCATTCATTAAACTTGTACCCTCATCCCCTAAAAGTATTGTAATAGCGTAGGATTTTAAATTTCCACAATTTATCGCTATCCCTAATATTGCTAGTAATTAGGGTTTGTATGGCAAGACATAAAATCAACAAGTAGCAAACCCTAATTCAAGAACAAATGCATGAAAATAAACACTTTTCACACTTACACCTCTAGGGTAATCCACACTTGTTGCTTCAGATAAAAATAGTCATGTCCCTCGAACGTGGGATACTTTAGCAATGACCCTCAAATACAAGATTGTAGTCCCTCGATGACTCTTCAATGTTGTCTTCGGTAAACGATCTTAGACCCTTACAAAAAATTGATAAGATATCCTACAATGTTTCCTTCTATGACTATACGATGACCCACGCTTATCCATTCACATCCAATGATATGGCTTTTTATCAATCAATGGTAAGATAGAAATATCTAAAGGACGAGGAAAAGAACTAAGACTTTTTGAGTAGGTAGAACGCTCGTAGTTGCTTGCTCACAATCATTTTCAAAATAACATTATTTCAAACACACCAAAAATTTCAAATGAAATATTTTCAAAAGTCAAACATGTTGTATGCATTCTTATAGAGACGAGAAGCATTACAAAGTTTTCCTAAACGAAGGCACTTTTCAAAAATACTTTCAAAACCAATCACAAACACATTTCAAACAAAGCATTTCAAAGTGAGCTAGCAACTAGGAGCCCATAGATAACTACAGATGAAAAAGGTGCTAACATCTTCCCTTTTCATAACCTACCCCCCCGAACTCAAGAAAATATCTCAAAAGGTCTTTCTTGTTCTTTTCACCCTTTCCTTTATTGGATTAAAGAAAAGTCGGTGGTGAATCCTGCTATCTGCAACAATTGCGATCAAACGCAAAACACCCAAGTCAGTTCTCCCACCGTATTACACCATTGAACGTTTTTTATCCCACAGGAGAGGAAGGGCAAACATCGAGTAAACCTGAGAATGGAGAAATCATGATAAAATGACTGAGAGATACGGGTAAGGGAGTCGGTTACATGAGGGGAAGGTATTATCACCCCATGCACTCGTAGTACTCTATTGTATCCACTCTTGTTATTCTAATCTAATGGGTGTGATCAAAGTCTATGTCTAAGGTTTAAAGTAGAAAGAAGGGGAGAATGCATGCAAAAGAAAAGGAAAAGAAAGTGTGGGGAAAAGGAGATTTTTACAAAGATATTCTCTATTAGGCCCCACAAAAAACCTCCGCCTACGTATCCCTTTTGAGGAATCAGAGAAGTCGTAGTTCGGTTCACATGTTTTGGTTTGTTTGTGTTTTTTAGTTAAAAAAAGACAAAACATCAAGCAAAATAGCAGGACATTAGATAAGACGAAAAAACATCAGATAAGACGGAAAAACATCAAACAAGATGGCGAAACATCAATAATGAAAAAACACCACACCTAACACTGATATTGACAATCAAACTAGGATAGAAAACATAAGCGATAGTGAAGCATCAGCACAAAGATGACAAATCATCGTGGCAAAGATAGCAAAATATCACGGAAAAGATGGCAACACGTCACAGTAAAGATGATAAGACAACGTAGCATGGATGACAAAACATCACGACATGGATGACAACACATCACAACACAGACGATGACACATCACAACATGGATAGCAAACATGGATGGAAAATTATCACAACAAAGATGATAAAACACCACAAATTAGATGATAAAACATCACAAATTAGATGATAAAACATCACACATAACAATGATATCGAAAATTAAAGTAGGATATCAAACATACGTGATGACAAAACATCAACACAAAGATAGCAAAGTATCATGGCAAGGAATGACAAAACATTACAATTTAGATGATATAACATCACACCTAACAATGATATTAAAAATCAAGGTAGGATAATTGTTGTACCCAAAAAATTTCCCTCATATTTCTCAAGATATTTCCTACAAAGATCTTCAATGACTCAAGTTGGCGCAAGTATCGACTAGGTCAAACAGTCTCCTCAACATTGATGCCTCAAATTAAGGTTTGCGTTTGTACAAAGGCAGTCAGATTTCTAATATTTCAAATGACTTTCATGGATCATAATGGACCCTCGGGATTACTTTTGTCAAGTTTCAAGTCTTGGATCACAATTTTCCAAGAAAGTCATTCATATTATCAAAAGGGCAAAATGGGCAAAATTAGGGTTTTGACTGAAAATTACTGAACTTTAATTTTTGACCTAATACCTGACTTATTGGTTGGAAGCATGATCTCAAGGATTCGAGTGCGTCATTTTGACCTAATTTCATATTTCAATTCATCTCCTGAGATCAGTGGATTGATAGACAAAATTCGGTCAATTGGTGGAAAAAGTCAATTGTACACTAAAAAGTCAAACTTTGACTTTTTGACCAAAAATCACATTTCATCAAGACTCCAAAATATGAAATTTGATCATCAAAAACCAAGAGAGTCAAAAATCCAACTTTGCAAGACTTGGAAAATTTTCTAAGTATTTTCTATACTTGTTAATTTCATTGCTTCATGACATCTTTTCACTATAATTCAAAATAATTCAAGATGTTACAAATAATTCAAGATGTTGCAAATAATTCAAGATGTTACAAATAATTCAAGATGTTACAAATAATTCAAGTTATTACAAAGTGGCATTTTTGCAAGATTACAAATTCTAAACTTTGTCTTGGTTGAACTTTTCCCTTTGACTCAAACCTTGCCACTATGCTTTGTCTTTGTTATAATCTGTATAAATTGGTCCACAAACCAGATTTTGTGCCATGCTATAATATGCTGCCAAGTCCAAGCCTGCTTACTACAAGCTCAAAATCATGTTTAGAAGATAGTTTGCTGCACTGAACAAAACAGCCCTGCTATGCTATCTCCAAACACTGCCACAATACTCCAGAACTGCTGCAAAATAGCCCTTCTATGCTGCTCCTAACACAGTCCAAGCCTGAATTATCTCAGCCCCATATTTGCACCAGATTAGGACATAAGAGCTGCATCAAAAAAGCTATGAAGACAGCATACCCAAACAGTTCAAATTGTTATTTGCTTCCCTCCTAAAATCCCTGAAAAACTCATCTATAAATAGACTGTTTTCACAACACCCAAGGGGTTTGGCTTTTAGAGAGAAAAAGAGAGAATAGAAAAAAATAGCATTATTTGTAAACTCTGCTGATTTTACAAAAGACCATTTCTCATATTCATATTTATTCTCAATCACAAAAATAGAACCTCAATCCATTTTACAAACTCTCCCATAAACCAAACATCTTATCACATAAAGATTGTTCAAACACAAGAATAGTTTCTGTAGTGCCATTATCTTCACCCTACAAACATAAAAACAATATTGTACAACTTGACTGAGTTAGTGTGATTCAATAGTTTGGAACAGCATCCTGGAGATTCATTGGAGCCATCACAGTATCTTGAAAAGTATTCAGACTTGGAACACCAAGTGCAATCTCAAAGTAAGTCTTCTTGACTTTGCATTTTTTCATACATCATTAATGATATATTTTGAAGATAAGATGTAGTAATTACTTCCCCTTTGAGCTAACCATTTGTTTGTTGTTTATGTTTATCAATCATATGCTATAAATTGACTTGTACAGACAATAAAACAATGTTTAAGGAAAAAAACTGCAACATGAGTCAACACATGCCCATATGGGTCGACTCATTCTAGTTAAAAAACATGGTATGAGTCGACACATGGCATTATGCATCGAGTCATACTTTATCTAGGCCTTAAAACAGAAGGATGAAAGGTGCATGAGTCGATACAAAACGTGTATGTGTCGACACAAACAGGTGCATGAGTCGATGCATCCCAGTATGTATCCACTCATACAGATTTGGTTTGGTTTTACCGGGGTATGATACGGTGGGAGAACTGACTTGGTTTTGCGTTTGTTTTCGCAAATGTTTCGGTTGAGCAAGAGTCGCCACCGACTTTTTATTTTATCCTAAGGAAAGGTTTAAAAAGCACAGCAAAAACCTTTGAGATGTTTTCTTGGGTTCGGGGAGTAGATTATAGAAAGGGAAGGTATTAGCACCCTTTCTATCCATGGTTATCCATGGGCTCTTAGTTACTTGCTTAGATCAACTTGCCTTAATTTTCAATTGTTCGAAATGGTGCTTTGTGTGTGGTTTTGAAAATGTTTTGAAAAAGATGCCTTGTCTAGGCTACCCTTGTAACAATTCTTTACTCGAATGTTTTACAAAAGGTGTTTGTCTTTTTGAAAAGATGTTTCAAGGTTTTTTGAAAGTTTGTTTTGAAAGTGTTTGTGAAGTATGGTTTGAAAAATAGGCAAGTGTTTTTTTGTTTTGCAAGTTGACAAGTACTTAAGAGCTATCTACCCTAAAGTTCTCAAAGATTTTTTTGCTATGTTTTAACCCTTTTAACAATTTTGTTCCACCATTGCATTTGGTGGACAATCTTGTGTTAGGATGTGAAAGGGACGGGCGCGGGTCATCGTTTAGACCATAATTGCAATGGTGCTAAGTATCTTTGGGCAATTTTTCTTTGAAAGGGACTTGATCATTTTAGGCAACTTTCGAAAGCGTCATCGAGGGACTATGGTCATTTGATTGTTTTGTTTTGCCCAAAGAGACCTAACATGCAATATGGCCCGTTTATTGAAGGCAACAAGTGGAATACCCTAGGGGTGCAAGTGTGATTAGTGTTGTCCATTTTCATGCTTGATTATCTTGAAATTAGGTCAAACTATTTTTGTTGTTTTTATTTGCATACAAACCCTAATTCTATCATGGTATATTTAGAAAACTTTAAAGTGCGAAAATTAAAGTTTCTAAGCTATTACAACACAATATGGGAAGGGGGGTACAAATGTTCAAATGGGGGGGTATTTGACAAGGAATTTAAACCTAGCTATTACATCAATTTGAAATTATTTACAAGATATTTAATTGCACAAATTAAATAGAAATAAAATAAATATACAAGATGCAAAAAGGCTTTTTATATGTATGAAAAAGAAATATTTTTATATGTCAAATAAACAAAATGAAAAGTATTATTTTTTTGGAGTTTTTTATGTTTAGGGCAAAACCCTAATTTTATTAAGTAAATGCATTAATTATTTAATATGTACAATGTTTATTTATTATATACAAAAATAAAATGAAATGAAGTATATTTATAAAAAAAGGTATTTTTAATGTCAAATATTAACAAAATAAAAATGTATATATTTTTGTATTATTTACTAAATATTCTAATAAATATATATATATTTGTATTAATTTCTAAATATATATTATATATACAACAATAATAATATTTAATATTTCATAAAAAAAGTATTTTTGATATAAAATGTTTTCAAGAGAGAAATAAAATGAAAATCAGAAATAAAATAAGTTTGCATTATTTTTGGTATTTTTAAATAAAAGTGTTTATTTATTTATTTATGTACAAAAAAACTATTCTAAACAAATAAATGCCTAATAAATTCAAAAATGGTGTGAAAAATATTTTTCATATTTTTAATATTATTAGCAAAAATAAATAAGTCAGAATAAAAAAAGAAAAGTCAAAAAATCATGAAAACAAGCACAATGGGCCATAGAGGTGTAAAAGCAAAAATGGGGTGCAAATAAGAAAAGATAGAACAAGCCCAGCCCAATAGGACCTTCTTCAACCTCTGGCCAGAACCTTTGTCAAAAACGTGCGCTTTGCACAATGATTCAAACACCTGGATTCTTGGACTTTTAGCACAAACTTACAACATAAGAAATGTTAATCATCAAGTCACGATTCTGGACATGTAAAGAACTCATCCTAACTCTCAGAAATGAGAGAGAATTTCATCATTCCCAAATCTTAACCTAACTTTTTATCAATGTTCAGACCTTAAATTCTCACAACATATGCAAAATAAATGGAAAGTAAAGGTATGTACAGTTTCAGGGGCATGAGTAGAACACTTCTTATTCACAAACTTAGAGCTAATGATGTCTACATTGAGAGATAGAAGTTCAAGAATATACCTGTTCAGTTGGAATCGTGTCTGGCAATGGGGGAGATTTCAGGGCAAGATGATGATTTGTACAGCTTCCTTGAAGTGTGAGGATGCTATTCCAATACTTGGTATGCTTTGAGACCTTCTATACCAAGCTACAGAAGTCAACCTGCAAGAGGAAGAAATGAAAATGGCCAAACTGATTAGAGGAGTTACAGTCCACTTCTAATGCTTTGGATAGTTTGGATTGATGGTAAGGAAAGTATTTAAACTGGTTTTGGCCAAGATGCACGATGGAAATGAGTTGGGGGATTCAAGTTGCAGAATGTGCCATGTTTTGCCACAAAGCTGTGATTTTCTGTAACTGGATGGATGAAGGATTGTTTGGTCGTGTTTGAGGTCAGTTAGGGAGTGTGAAATGTGAGGACAAAGTTTGCTTAGGTTGGTCTTTTCTGAGATGAGAGTTCTTGTGTGTTATGGCAAGTTTCTTACACTTTAAGCAACAAAAGGCCACTTGGTGTTTCTAGCCTGTACAGGCCCCCATTCTATGCTGAACCACTTAGTCTTGATCAGTGTAATTAGCCCATAAACTTGTGCCAAAGAGATCTTAACTGTACTTGCTTGGATTTGCATTTTGACATAAAGTTCACTTTTGCAAAAATGGTTAAAATGCTTTATCTATTTTGGGACTAAACCATTATGCAATGCTTGAACACAAAAAATATGGTCTTGGCACAATGAGTTTGCATTAAATTTATGAGTGTAAAAGGGATTTAGGGCCTGTAATCAAGAAATGCATGCTGATTTGAAAATTGCCTAAGTGTATGAACATGTAAATGGCTCATAACAAAAGTGAGTTTTTCCCATATTGCAAAATTCGATTCTCTCAAACCATGAGGTTGTTTGATGAGTTCTTGGACATTTTGGAAAGCTTGGAATGTGTACTACAATCCATCTTTGAAGTGCAAATTGAAATTCCAAGTGGAAGTATGTGAAAAATGGTCTTGAAGTTAGGCAAAAATCCTGCCTAAAATAGGTCAAATTTTCTCTAAGTTAAGAATGGTTTGGTACCCTTGTTCCAAAAATTGTAACTTGAGATACAAGCCTCTTTTGGGAAAACTTTGTGAATTAAAGTTGTAGATTTTGCAATAGGCTACAACTTTCATGTTTTGACTTTTGCTTGAATCCAAATGAATCTTGGTGAGAAAGTGGGGAAAAGTTAGGAAAAAATTAGGGTTTTTCATAACTTAGAAAAATTCTAAGTTATGAAAAATCTTCATTTCAAACCCTAATTTGCAATTCTTGATTTCTTGATGAACAAGTTTCATGATTTGGCATGTTTTGATAAAAAATGAATCTTGACTTTTCAGTATACAGTCAAAATTGATCAATTGACTGGGAAATTCAACTTTCAATCTTGTGCATTTGGGATCTTTTGAACTTGTTGAGTATGTCAAGTCAATTCCATGGGGTCCTTGAGTCCATATGTGAGCTTGGTTTGCCATTGGCTAGGTCAAACAGTCAACAATTGCCTTTGTGCAGTCAAAACCCTAAAAATGACCATTTTGCCCTTTTGGTGATCTGATCAAATTTCTTGTGGAATTGTGATCCAAACTTGATCAAATGGTCCATGTGAGTTTATAATGTTGATGTGGGTCAATTTTCATAAGATTTGACTGTCAATTGGCCACAGTTGACTTTTTCCCCAATACAGTTGCTTTCTAGGTCAATTGTCCAATTGACTGGGCAAAATTTGGAATCAAGACTTGAAACTTGGTGTGGATAAACTTGGGAGTCCAATATGAAGTATGAAAGTCATCTTAGGCATTTTTGGTCAAAACATCTTTGTGCAAACACAAACCCTAATTTGGGTCAACAGTGCAAGGAGAAGTCTTGAGCAGATGAAACCCTAACTGAATCTTGAGCTTCAAGGGCTTTGTGATGAGAAATCATTGAGAGATGGGAGGGCAAATTTTGGGGTACAACAGTTGCCCCTGTTCAATCTTCTTGAATCCGAAGAGTTAGATTGGCAAGTTTGCCTTTCGCGACTCGAGGGTAAAAGGAGATTGGACACTAGAGTGCCCTTAAATTTGCACTCGTCAAAGCAATGGATGCGGGAATGGGCTTAGAGATGCCATTTGGAGATGGGCTTAACGATGCCATCGGGAAAGGTAACAGAATCTCGTCGGGGATGGGCTTAAAGATGCCATCTGGAATGAGTATCAGAAAGGTGTCCATGTTTTGGACCATCTCCGAACTGGGGTCTGAATAAGCAATAGATTGACATCCGTATCTGGAGGCATCCGTAAACTATTTTCAAAAGTTGCATCTGAACAAGCGATAGATTAACATCCGTTGTTGGGAAGAATCCATAAACTGTTTTCAGAAGTCTTGAGAAGAAACTGAACAAGCGATAGGTTAACATCCGTTACTTGGAGAACCCGTGAACTGTTTTCAGAAATCTTGAAGTTGAATAAGCAATAGAGCAGCATCCGTTGTTGGGAAGCATCCGTAAACTATTTTCAAAAGTTGCATCTGAACAAGCGATAGATTAACATCCGTTGTTGGGAAGAATCCATAAACTGTTTTCAGAAGTCTTGAGAAGAATCTAAACAAGCGATAGGTTAACATCCGTTACTTGGAGAACCCGTGAACTGTTTTCAGAAATCTTGAAGTTGAATAGGAACCGGTGTAGGGTTTCCTGATGATGCGTCCGTGTAAAACTGCATCTGAGTGAATCTAGAATAAATATCAGAATGTCGCCGTGTCTGGGTCACATCTGAAATACTTCTGTATGAATCTCGGAAAATGATCTTTGTCTGTCGACTGATCTTACCTGAAAAGGTAAAGGGTTAGTTGTATGCAATGTTATGATGCATGATGCAACGTATGTGACATCAATGCTTATGACATGAATGTGATGAATGCGCATGTAAGCTGATGAGCTATCTTGCTGAGGATAAATGAATCCGAGATGGCTGAAGATAAAAGCATCTTGATTGCTGCCGGGAAGAATAATTCCTTGGCTGTTGCTGGGGAATAAGGAGCTTGGGTTGTATACCAATCTTCTGGGGAATTCCTGTCTTGAGGAGATCTCACTGGAGAATCTTCGAATATACAATGAGGAACTGAAAACTGAAAGTCTGCAGATTTGCTTGGGGAATACCAGACCTTCAAACGTCGAGGGGTCTTAGAACCACTTGCAGGGACTTGGAATTCCCTTGGTGACTTGCAGGGTAAAAGAATTTCTGATGATTTCTATTGGGGATTTTAGAACCTGGTAGACCCATGCTGGGGAAGTATGATTTGAGAATCTTCAGCTTGGTGGGAAGTATCTCAGTGGGGAGAAAGTTCACTAGTCTGGTTCCGCTGGGGATGGATAGTTTGAAGTTTTAGCTCGGCTGGGGATACTGAAACTTAAACTCTGAGGGGAATTGAGTTCTGGAGGATTCTCTGGCTGGGGATAACAAAGATAAGCTCCTCTGGGGGATTGTATTGATAAGTTATGTTGGGGAACTTTGATGAACTCCATTGGGGATAGGAAGAATTTTGTCGAGTGCGATCTTCCGTGGTAATTAGCTGAGGATAACCCAGTTACAAGCCCTTGTGAGGAATAACTTTTAATAAAGCTCGGGAGAGACGTCCGTACTCTGCAGGGGATAAGCTTCCAGAATCTACTGGGGATAAGCTTCAAGACTTGCTGGGGATATGGATTCCAAATCCCCTGGGGGTTTCCTTTGAAAGGGTATCAAGATATCCAACTGCACCTTCAACCTATCAGTAATCCTCTTTCTTGATTCATAAGGAAATGATTATGTTCAAATGCATATGCCTATTTAACAAAACATTGGATGTTTCTCAAAATAAAACAAATAGTGCAAGAGAAAAAGAAAAAGGAAATGACACAAATTTCTGGGAAGAGTATTTGTATTAACTTTCTCTGAGTATATTTGTACAAAGGAGACAATCATCCTAGTAAGAGGATTTCGTCGCAAATATTGAAAAAATTTATACAAAAGAAAGATGGCTGCGTGAAATAATTCCATGGGATTCCATTCCGCTATAGCCTTCACAACTCTGAATATCTGTCCATCCAATGCTTCGTTTGCTGATGACTGGATTGATCAGAAGCCTGGAACTGGTTGATGAAGAGATTGTCTTTGAAGTGATCCGACGAGACATAGTCATACGCTTTAATTCCCTAACTTTTGCCTGAATCGCCCTTTCGGGTTTTTGATCCACCGGGAAACCCCTTTTTGCCCAAGCCGCCCTTTCGGGTTTTTAACTTGCCGGGTGTACAGATTTTTTTTGTTTTTATCCCTAATTTTTGCCTGAACCGCCCTTTCGGGTTTTCGGTTCACCGGGATGCCCATTTTTGCCCAAGCCGCCCTTTCGGGTTTTCGACTTGTCGGGTTATTTTATGCGTAGTATCTTTTGACTATGTCTACGTTCGCAGGGTGCGGCAAATCGTCGCCGTCCATGGTGGTCAGAATCATTGCACCACCAGAAAATATGCTCTTGATCACAAATGGTCCTTCATATATAGGAGTCCATTTGCCCCTGGGATCACTTTGCGGCAAGATAATCCGCTTGATTACGAGATCTCCGACTTGATACACCTGACGTCTGACTTTCTTATTGAAGGCCTTGATCATCCGTTTTTGATACGTCTGACCATGGCATATAGCAGCGAGTCGCTTCTCGTCGATCAAATTGAGTTGATCAAGTCGGGTCTGAATCCAATCATCTTCATTCAAACCTGTGTCCTTCATAATCCTTAGAGAAGGAATCTGAACTTCCATAGGCAGGACAGCTTCCATGCCATACACCAACGAAAACGGGGTTGCCCCGGTTGAAGTACGTGCCTTCATACAGTATCCATGTAGAGAAAACGGTAACATCTCATGCCAGTCTTTGTAAGTGACCGTCATTTTCTGAATGATCTTCTTAATGTTTTTGTTCGCAGCTTCAACAGCACCGTTCATCTTTGGCCGATAGGGAGATGAATTGTGATGATAAACCTTGAACTGTTCGCACAAAGCGGTGATCATCGTGTTATTCAGATTTGTACCGTTGTCTGTGATGATCCTGTCTGGAACACCATACCGACATATGAGATTTTGCTTGATGAAGCGGACAACCACATTTTTAGTAACAGAGGCGAAGGAAGCTGCTTCGACCCATTTGGTGAAATAGTCAATGGCAACCAGGATGAAACGATGTCCGTTGGAAGCCGTGGGCTTGATCTCTCCAATCATGTCAATGCCCCACATTACAAATGGCCAAGGAGCAGTCAGAACGTTGAGAGGAACCGGAGGGATATGAACTTTGTCAGCATAGACTTGACATTTGTGGCAAGTATGGGAATGTTGATGGCAGTCAGCTTCCATGGTGGACCAGTAATAGCCTGCCCTTAGGATCTTCTTAGCCATTGTATGCCCGCTCAAGTGAGTGCCAAATGTGCCGCTGTGTATCTCAGTCATGATCAACTCTGCTTCAGCTTTGTCTACACATCGGAGTAATACACAATCATGGCTTCGTTTGTAAAGGATGTCGTTGCTCAGGAAGAACTTAGCAGCGAATTTCCTTAAGAACTTCTTGTCATTTACGGAAGCTCCTTCGGGATAATTTCTAGTCTGGAGATACCTTTTGATTTCATGGAACCAGGGTTGTTCCACTACTTCTTCGGTATTAATCTCGTGACAATGTGCAGGTTCATCCGTTCGCTCGATGGTGATTTGGGGAGCCTCGTTATCCCAGTTGAGTTTAAACATGGAGGACATTGTAGCTAGAGCATCTGCTAGCTGATTCTCTTCTCGCGGGAAATGCTCGAAGGTAATTTGCTCGAAATGAGGCAACAATGTCAGGACATGTTCTTTGTATGGGATAAGATTAGGATGCTTGGTATCCCACTCTCCTTTGATTTGACTGATAACCAAAGCCGAGTCCCCAAATATGACCAAAGATTTGATCCCCAAGTCTATAGCAGCCTTGAGACCAAAGATGCAAGCTTCATACTCAGCCATGTTGTTTGTGCAGCTGAAGCAAAGTCGGGCCGTGAAAGGTGTGTGACAACCTTCCGGGGAAATGAGTACCGCACCGATACCGTTTCCAAGTGCATTTGAGGCACCATCAAAGTACAGGGTCCATCGGGATTCCTTTTCGGGTCCGTCATACGGTCTGTTACCTTCAATGTTGTCCAAATTCATGATGTCCTCGTCTGGGAAGTCAAATCTCATGGGTTGATAATATTCGATAGCTTGATGAGCCAGATGGTCAGCTAGTACACTCCCTTTTATAGCTTTTTGGGTGGTGTACTGGATGTCATACTCAGTTAGGATCATTTGCCATCTAGCTATCCTTCCGGATAAGGCGGGATTTTCGAAGATATACTTGATAGGATCCATTTTGGAAATCAACAAGGTAGTATGAGTCAACATATACTGCCTTAGTCGGCGAGCAGCCCATACCAAAGCGCAGCAAGTTTTCTCGAGCAGTGAGTAGCGATTCTCACAGTCGGTAAACTTTTTGCTAAGGTAATAAATAGCATGCTCTTTTCGACCAGACTCGTCATGCTGGCCCAAAACACACCCCATTGAGTTATCCAAGACGGTCAGATACATGATCAATGGTCTTCCTTCGACGGGTGGCATCAAAATAGGAGGTTCTAGCAAATACTCCTTGATCTTATCAAAATCAGCTTGGCAATCGTCGTTCCATTCGAATACCTGATCTTTCTTTAAGAGTTTGAAAATTGGCTCACAGGTAGAAGTCAGATGAGAGATGAATCTGGCAATATAGTTCAAGCGCCCCAAGAACCCTCTAACCTCCTTTTCAGTACGGGGAGCAGGCATCTCTTGTATTGCTTTCACTTTTGCTGGATCGACTTCAATGCCTTTGTTGCTTACAATGAATCCTACAAGTTTACCAGACCTAACTCCAAAAGTGCACTTACTTGGATTCAGCCTGAGTTTGTATTCTTTCAACCTGGCAAACAGCTTTTCTAGATGTTCAAGGTGCTCCTCCTCTGTTTGTGACCGAGCTATCATATCGTCTACGTAAACTTCAATCTCATGGTGTATCATATCATGAAACAAAGCTACCATGGCGCGTTGATAAGTTGCCCCTGCGTTCTTCAGCCCGAACGGCATCACCTTGTAACAGAAAGTGCCCCATTGTGTGACAAAAGTTGTTTTCTCCATATCCTCGGGGGCCATTTTGATTTGATTGTAGTCCGAGAATCCATCCATGAAGGAAAACACTTTATGCTGAGCTGTATTGTCGATCAAAATGTCAATGTGTGGAAGCGGAAAATCATCTTTGGGGCTGGCCCTATTCAAATCCCGGTAGTCCACACACATCCTGACTTTGCCATCTTTCTTAGGTACTGGCATGATGTTAGCGACCCATTGAGGATAGGACGTAACAGCCAGAAAGCCAGCGTCGAATTGCTTCATCACTTCTGCTTTGATCTTTTCAGACATGTCAGGCCTCATTCGGCGGACTTTTTGCTTGATCGATGGACAATCCTCTCTTGTGGGGAGACGGTGAACCACGATGTCTGTGTCTAAACCCGGCATGTCTTCATAAGACCAAGCGAAGATTTCAACATACTCATTCAACAACTGTATCAGGCGTTCCTTGACACTTGGTTCCAGATTGGCACCCACTTACACCTCCTTCCGGTCTTCCTCGGTCCCTAAGTTGACGGTTTCCAACAACTCTTCATGAGGTAAGATGGCCTTTTCCTCTTGCTGTAGAAGTCTGGCTAGTTCTTCTGGTACTTCACAACCTTCGTCATCTTCATACTCGGCTTGATTGACCAGATCTTCAGAGTTATTAAAGGATATAGCAGAATAGTCACCCATGGAATCCGGAGTGGATGGGTACTTGCATTTGTGAGTGTGGGTGTGTGTAAGGGATAGCCATCCTTAAACAAAAAATGCAAAAGGAAAGAAAATGAACACAAGCAGTTTATCAAATGAAAAACGTCCAATGAATCATTAAACATGGCATATGGATATGAAAGATAATCAAAACCCTTACAAATGGACCTACATGCCCCGGGCAAGGCATGAGGTAAAAAGATAGTGTACGGATTGTTCGAAAATAAATATTACAGACCAAATAGGAAATGTTTGACAGATAAATTACTGATGAATAAAAGTGATGGGGACAAAGTCTTTTGCCTCCCAGTTGCACAATCCTCCTTTGACAGTCGGGTAAATCCACTCTTCGATGTTGCTCTCTTTGTCTTCATCCTCCAAAGCGTTGATTCCGTAGGGAGAAATTTTGACTGGCGCTCTTTCAATCTTCGAACGGCGCATAGCTTTCTGGCCCGCGGTAGTGAACCCTAATCCAAATTTGTTTGTTTTATGTGGAATATCAGGCAACTTCCCCCATGCTGAATTCTTCCCCTCCTTTATTGCAGCCCTTGCGTCCTCCAGAGATGCCATCCTGGCCATCTGCCTCGGTGCCTCAGCTGCCAACTTTGCTACTGTTATTTCAGGAAGGACTTCTTCGAAATGCTGGAAAGGTGTCTCGATGAACTCACCTTCTACCTCCACGTACCAGAAGGAGTTCAAGTGGCTGATCATGTACTCCTCTTCACCATGGACAGTAATGATCTTTCCCTTGACAGGATACTTCAACATCTGATGTAAGGAGGAGGTGACTACCCCGGCATGGTGTATCCAAGGCCTACCCAACAAGCAAGAGTATGACGGACGGATGTCCATCACATAGAAAGTAGATTTAAACACCTCGGTGCCCACCTTGATGGGAATATCAACCTCCCCATGGACCATTCTCTTCGAACCATCCAAAGCTCTGACAACAATATCACTCGGTTTCAACTCCAACCCTTCACAATCTAGTCGGTCCAAGGCCTTCTTAGGCAGTACATTCAGCGACGAACCAGTGTCGACCAAGACATGTGCGAGAGTAGTTCCTCGGCAATCGACTAAAATGTGCAAAGCATCATTGTGGTTTCTACCTTTAGGAGTTAGGTCGGCATCAGAGATACCTAATCCATTGTCCGCAGTAAGGCTGGCCATGCAATTTTGAAATTGATCTGCAGAGGTTTCCTGGGGCACATGGGCTGCCTTCAGGAATTTTATCAGAGCTTTAGCGTGTGCTTCCGAGCAAAGTAGTAGTGCCAGCATGGAGATCTTTGAGGGGGTTTGCCCCAGCTGTTCTACCACATCGTAATCACTCCTTTTGATTATCTTCAAGATCTCATCCATTTCCTTCTTGGAGGTTTCCGGGATGACCAAGGGTTGAGCCCTCGTCTTGACGAGCTCATCTTGGATTCCCTTACCTTTATCAACAGCGGTAGGAGGGACAATACTAGGAACAACAACATCTTCAATCAATGGGGTTCTAGCAGAGAGTTTTATTGGTGCAGGGATGACCTTGTCAGCAGATGAGGGTCCAAAGATTGCTCTTGGAGGGGCAACCTCTGGAGAAAATATTCTCCCGCTCCGGGTGATTTTGCTCGTGCCTGCAATGTTTCCAATGCTGGCTTCTTCTTCATCCGAACTTTCTTCAGTTACTTCAACTTGTTTGATACCATGGTAGTAGACGTCACCGCCGTAGTTCCATGGTATTGACTTCTCAGAAATGTAGGGGACAGGCCCTGGCATTGTTATCTTTAGAGGAACAGATTTCGTAGCTGGTGTAATCTTAACAGGCTTTCTGACGGCCTTGGAAAGATTGGCGTGAATGGTTATGATTGAGACATCTTCAGTATGGGTTGGAATAGTAGAAAAATTTTCAAACAAAATTTGTCGACTGTCCATTAGGCCTTGGATGCCTTTCTTCAGTAACGGAAAATCAAACGGCAGAGAGTAACAACAATAGCAATCTTCTTTACATCCCGAGAAGATCCCGTCCCTTAACAGATTCAACTTGATGGTTAACAATGGAGTTATCAGATTATTGACATCAGCAACATACAAATCTTCTTCAATGGCATTGACATTTCGGCCGTGCTTCGGCATTGGAGCAGATATCACGTTCGGCTTCTCTGGAGCGTCGAACTCCACCTTCTTCGCCTCTATCAGGTCTTGGGTTTTATGCTTGAGTGCCCAACAATCATTGGTATCGTGCCCGATACTGTCAGAATGGTAGGCGCATTTAGCATTAGGATGATAATGCGGAGAGGACGTATTCACATTTTTGGTGCCTCTTTGATAGTGGCGAGATTCAACTTTAACAGATGGGGAAGCACTTGCGCTGGAGTCATATTAATGCGGGTGAACTACCGTTGTGGCTGTTCCACCCGTTGCTGATTTGGTCTGGACTGGTTATAGCGAGGCTGCTCACTTGAAGGGTTTTGAATCATTACGGCCCACACGGTCGGCCGGCGCTCAGTCTTCCCTGCTCTTCTTTGGGAGTATACCACAGTCGTTTCCTTCTTAAAAGGCTTCTTCTCAACAGTTGCAGCGGCACCCTTCTGAATCTTTCCTGACTTGATGCCAGCTTCTATTCTTTCGCCTGTTAAGATCAAATCGGTAAACCTCGCGGAAGAGTTACCAATCAGATGATTGAAAAATGGCCCAGATAGGGTCCCTAGAAACATATCAACAAGTTCACGGTCGGTTAAAGGAGGCTGCACCCTGCCAGCCAAATCCCTCCATTTTTGTGCATATTCTTTGAATCCTTCGTCGGTTCCCAGTGACATACCTTGAAGTTGGGTACGTGTGGGAGCAAGGTCAGAATTATACTGATATTGTTTGTAGAAGGCGGTGGCCAAGTCTTCCCAGTTTCGGACGCTGGTTCCCTCTAGCTGATAAAACCACTCCAGTTGAGCCCCAGAAAGGCTGTCTTGAAAGAAATGGATCCAAAGGTTCTTATCTGCCGTATAGGGTTGGATCTTTCTTACGTAGGACCTGAGATGCATTTTTGGACAGGACAACCCGTCATACCTCACAAAAACTGGCACTTTGAACTTTGGGGGAATCACAATCCCGACAACTAAACCCAAGTCTTCAAAATCCAAACCCGGTACTCTCTGTAGCTCCATGGCGGCCAACCTGTCTTCTAAACCTTTGTATTTATCATCAGCTGGAGGGTATTGTTGATCAGAGTAGTCTTCATCCTCTTCGACCTCCTCTTCTTCCACATCGGACTCGGAAGGTATCGCAGCCCCACCTCCTTTACTGGTTCCTTCATCAGAAGTAGGAGGAAATTCAAGCACTCTCCTGGCCTCTCCGTCAAATCTTCTCCCTAAAGTAGCCACCCCGAGTCTCTTTTTCTTCTTTTTCACTGGGTCTTTATTCCCCAGCAAGGTCTTTAGATCCTCCTGACCCTTAGCCAAGGTCATCAGGAGTTGCTGAAACTGTGCATTTTGAGCTTGCAGGTCTTTGACTGTTTGCTCGAGATCCATCCTACTGAAATAAACAGCAGACAGATAAGGAAACCTGGAGTGAGACCTGCTTATGCACATGATGAATGATATGCTTATATATGCAACGCATTCAAGGATTTAGAACATTCAAAATTGTTGTAGACAAAAAGGAACGCACGTCATATTAATAAGAAGAAATTTGTTAGTACATAAATGCCCCATGGGCCAAATATTACAAAAACAACTTCTCAAGGCAAAAAGACGTTGCGCATCCTCTTTGGCACAATGTAGGTGTTGAGGGCCTCTTGCTCATGGAGTCGGCGGGTAAGCTCTAGAACCTTCTTCTCACTGGCGTAGAAGCTAGCTTCAAAAGTGTTCCGTTCCTCCTTGAGCTGAATCTAACTCTTCTGCATTTCCTCCCACGATGTAGGCATGTCAGGATATAGGATGGTGTAGGGAACCTCTCCTTCCTTTACGGGCTCTTTAATCACAGGGAGAACATGAGGATAAGGCATCATTAGACTCTGGGCTCGGGCTCGTACCCACTTGAGGTAAGGTTCAAGAGGGATGGAATTCTTGTGTCCCAGTGTCTTGCTATCAACCTTGTTGGGCATCCTCCAAGCTCTGATGAATCTTTGGCGAAGTCCTTGCGCATCGTTGTCGAAGTCAAAAACTAGGTCAGGAATCAACATGTCGTGAGGGCCATCCCTCCGTGCATATCCAAATTGCCTCAAAGCTAGGCAAGGGTTGTAGGTAATACCTCATCTGATTCCAAGTAAAGGAACATTAGGGAACTCTCCACAATGATCGACGATGATGACATTTTCTCTGGACCGAGAACACCAATGTACATCAGAGTGAGTAAGAGTCATCAATCGTTGGGACCACCTTGAGCCTTGGTCATTCTTCAAGACAGATTGTGGTAGGTGCGAAATAAACCACCTCGCAAGGAGAGGAGTACAGCACATGAGAACACCCCTCTTTCTCATTGTTCGTGTGTAAAATGAGTGAAGAATGTCCCCAAGCAATGTTGGTATTGGATTTCTGGACAAGAAGATTTTGACGGCGTTGACATCTACCAATTGATCAGGATTTGGGAACAAGACCAACCCATAGATGAGGAGTGCCACAATTTCTTCAAAGGCTTGTAGGTCCAATGAATTCCAACATTCTTGTGCCTTCTCAAACAAGAATTTTGCTAAGAATCCTTTGACGCCGCTTCTGGTTTCCCAATGCCCCTTGATTTCAGAAGGCTGTAGATGTAATGCTCGAGCAACATCTTCCGGCTTTGGTTCCTTTTCCGTACCGTTGTAGGGTAGTTGATTAAGGATAAGGATTCTTAGGAGTTGAGAAAACTCCTCCAAAGTGGGTACCAACTGGTAGTCGGGGAAAGTGAAACAGTGGTGAAGAGGGTCAAAGAACTGGAATAGCACTTTCATCATGTCTTCTTCAATGTTGGTGTTGACTAAGCTGAGCAGTCTACCATGCCTTTCACTGAAGGATGAGCTTTCCGGAATTCTTGATGTGAGCTCCTTGAGTTGAGGAGAGATTCTCACAAGGTTGACTTGGATGGTTTTTCTACGAGGAATTTCCATGACCTACAAAACAAGAACAAAGATGAAGATCCAAACCCTTGAAATGGTTAGTGAATGCATATGATGCTTTATGATGTTTATGATGTATGCACAAACATATGTACAAGCAAATCATACCAAACCCTAGTTTCAGGCTTGCATGGGGTTTCATAGGTAAGTACCCTCTTGAGTGTAGTTGGCTTAAAAACCTGTCCTATAAATAGTAACCGGGTTCTAAGGAGCTCAATATCATTGGATTGTTTTCATCGTTCATTGTTTTGGTTTAGCCACTTAACTAGCGACCAAAATATTCCAAGAAAACAACCCTCAATGAGTGTAGTATCGAGTATCTACCAACTTCGGACTGCACCAAAGCCGGTCATCTCACTACCCCTAATAAAAGGCCAAGATGGTCAACTAAGGTTCTAGGTCATTAGTGCTTAGTGACATCACTCAGCGGCCCCGTACTCTCCTTGATTGAACTCAAGGGTTACCGGTACTCACAAATATGTCGCACTAATATAGCTATTGCTTCGACCGTGTCGGTATACCCCGCACAGTTTCCACAACGTATTGCTATCTATAAATGTTTCCCAAAATCCGGGTGTAGGATTGCAAACCCAAACAAGAGCCAAAATATAAAGCAATCAAATCAAACAATTAGTCATGCAAGAGGGTGATCTAAGCCCTAAGGTTACTCCACTTTTAAATTCGTCCCAGCAGAGTCGCCAGTTATGTGATACGGTGGGAGAACTGACTTGGTTTTGCGTTTGTTTTCGCAAATGTTTCGGTTGAGCAAGAGTCGCCACCGACTTTTTATTTTATCCTAAGGAAAGGTTTAAAAAGTACAACAAAAACCTTTGAGATGTTTTCTTGGGTTCGGGGAGTATATTATAGAAAGGGAAGGTATTAGCACCCTTTATATCCATGGTTATCCATGGGCTCTTAGTTACTTGCTTAGATCAACTTGCCTTAATTTTCAATTGTTCGAAATGGTGCTTTGTGTGTGGTTTTGAAAATGTTTTGAAAAAGATGCCTTGTCTAGGCTACCCTTGTAACAATTCTTTACTCGAATGTTTTACAAAAGGTGTTTGTCTTTTTGAAAAGATGTTTCAAGGTTTTTTTGAAAGTTTGTTTTGAAAGTGTTTGTGAAGTATGGTTTGAAAAATAGGCAAGTGTTTTTTTGTTTTGCAAGTTGACAAGTACTTAAGAGCTATCTACCCTAAAGTTCTCAAAGATTTTTTTGCTATGTTTTAACCCTTTTAACAATTTTGTTCCACCATTGCATTTGGTGGACAATCTTGTGTTAGGATGTGAAAGGGACGGGCGCGGGTCATCGTTTAGACCATAATTGCAATGGTGCTAAGTATCTTTGGGCAATTTTTCTTTGAAAGGGACTTGATCATTTTAGGCAACTTTCGAAAGCGTCATCGAGGGACTATGATCATTTGATTGTTTTGTTTTGCCGAAAGAGACCTAACATGCAATATGGCCCGTTTATTGAAGGCAACAAGTGGAATACCCTAGGGGTGCAAGTGTGATTAGTGTTGTCCATTTTCATGCTTGATTATCTTGAAATTAGGTCAAACTATTTTTGTTGTTTTTATTTGCATACAAACCCTAATTCTATCATGGTATATTTAGAAAACTTTAAAGTGCGAAAATTAAAGTTCCTAAGCTATTACAACATAATATGGGAAGGGGGTACAAATGTTCAAATGGGGGGGTATTTAACAAGGAATTTAAACCTAGCTATTACATCAATTTGGAATTATTTACAAGATATTTAATTGCACAAATTAAATAGAAATAAAATAAATATACAAGATGCAAAAAGGCTTTTTATATGTATGAAAAAGAAATATTTTTATATGTCAAATAAACAAAATGAAAAGTATTATTTTTTTGGAGTTTTTTATGTTTAGGGCAAAACCCTAATTTTATTAAGTAAATGCATTAATTATTTAATATGTACAATGTTTATTTATTATATACAAAAATAAAATGAAATGAAGTATATTTATAAAAAAAGGTATTTTTAATGTCAAATATTAACAAAATAAAAATGTATATATTTTTGTATTATTTACTAAATATTCTAATAAATATATATATATTTGTATTAATTTCTAAATATATATTATATATACAACAATAATAATATTTAATATTTCATAAAAAAAGTATTTTTGATATAAAATGTTTTCAAGAGAGAAATAAAAAGAAAATCAGAAATAAAATAAGTTTGCATTATTTTTGGTATTTTTAAATAAAAGTGTTTATTTATTTATTTATGTACAAAAAAACTATTCTAAACAAATAAATGCCTAATAAATTCAAAAATGGTGTGAAAAATATTTTTCATATTTTTAATATTATTAGCAAAAATAAATAAGTCAGAATAAAAAAAGAAAAGTCAAAAAATCATGAAAACAAGCACAATGGGCCATAGAGGTGTAAAAGCAAAAATGGGGTGCAAATAAGAAAAGATAGAACAAGCCCAGCCCAATAGGACCTTCTTCAACCTCTGGCCAGAACCTTTGTTAAAAACGCGCGCTTTGCACAATGATTCAAACATCTGGATTCTTGGACTTTTAGCACAAACTTACAACATAAGAAATGTTAATCATCAAGCCACGATTCTGGACATGTAAAGAACTCATCCTAACTCTCAGAAATGAGAGAGAATTTCATCATTCCCAAATCTTAACCTAACTTTTTATCAATGTTGAGACCTTAAATTCTCACAACATATGCAAAATAAATGGAAAGTAAAGGTATGTACAGTTTCAGGGGCATGAGTAGAACACTTCTTATTCACAAACTTAGAGCTAATGATGTCTACATTGAGAGATAGAAGTTCAAGAATATACCTGTTCAGTTGGAATCGTGTCTGGCAATGGGGGAGCTTTCAGGGCAAGATGATGATTTGTACAGCTTCCTTGAAGTGTGAGGATGCTATTCCAATACTTGGTATGCTTTGAGACCTTCTATACCAAGCTACAGAAGTCAACCTGCAAGAGGAAGAAATGAAAATGGCCAAACTGATTAGAGGAGTTACAGTCCACTTCTAATGCTTTGGATAGTTTGGATTGATGGTAAGGAAAGTATTTGAACTGGTTTTGGCCAAGATGCACGGTGGAAATGAGTTGGGGGATTCAAGTTGCAGAATGTGCCATGTTTTGCCACAAAGCTGTGATTTTCTGTAACTGGATGGATGAAGGGTTGTTTGGTCGTGTTTGAGGTCAGTTAGGGAGTGTGAAATGTGAGGACAAAGTTTGCTTAGGTTGGTCTTTTCTGAGATGAGAGTTCTTGTGTGTTATGGCAAGTTTCTTACACTTTAAGCAACAAAAGGCCACTTGGTGTTTCTAGCCTGTACAGGCCCCCATTCTATGCTGAACCACTTAGTCTTGATCAGTGTAATTAGCCCATAAACTTGTGCCAAAGAGATCTTAACTGTACTTGCTTGGATTTGCATTTTGACATAAAGTTCACTTTTGCAAAAATGGTTAAAATGCTTTATCTATTTTGGGACTAAACCATTATGCAATGCTTGAACACAAAAAATATGGTCTTGGAACAATGAGTTTGCATTAAATTTATGAGTGTAAAAGGGATTTAGGGCCTGTAATCAAGAAATGCATGCTGATTTGAAAATTTCCTAAGTGTATGAACATGTAAATGGCTCATAACAAAAGTGAGTTTTTCCCATATTGCAAAATTCGATTCTCTCAAACCATGAGGTTGTTTGATGAGTTCTTGGACATTTTGGAAATCTTGGAATGTGTACTATAATCCATCTTTGAAGTGAAAATTGAAATTCCAAGTGGAAGTATGTGAAAAATGGTCTTGAAGTTAGGCAAAAATTCTGCCTAAAATAGGTCAAATTTTCTCTAAGTTAAGAATGGTTTGGTACCCTTGTTCCAAAAATTGTAACTTGAGATACAAGCCTCTTTTGGGAAAACTTTGTGAATCAAAGTTGTATATTTTTCAATAGGCTACAACTTTCATGTTTTGACTTTTTCTTGAATCCAAATGAAACTTGGTGAGAAAGTGGGGCAAAGTTAGGAAAAAATTAGGGTTTTTCATAACTTAGAAAAATTCTAAGTTATGAAAAATCTTCATTTCAAACCCTAATTTGCAATTCTTGATTTCTTGATGAACAAGTTTCATGATTTGGCATGTTTTGATAAAAAAATGAATCTTGACATTTGATTTTGACCAAAAAGTCAAAGTTTGACTTTTCAGTATACAGTCAAAATTGATCAATTGACTGGGAAATTCAACTGTCAATCTTGTGCATTTGGGATCTTTTGAACTTGTTGAGTATGTCAAGACAATTCCATGTGGTACTTGAGTCCATATGTGAGCTTGGTTTGCCATTGGCTAGGTCAAACAGTCAAAAATTGCCTTTGTGCAGTCAAAACCCTAAAAATGACCATTTTGCCCTTTTGGTGATCTGATCAAATTTCTTGTGGAATTGTGATCCAAACTTGATCAAATGGTCCATGTGAGTTATAATGTTGATGTGGGTCAATTTTCATAAGATTTGACTGTCAATTGGCCACAGTTGACTTTTTCCCCAATACAGTTGCTTTCTAGGTCAACTGTCCAATTGACTGGGCAAAATTTGGAATCAAGACTTGAAACTTGGTGTGGATAAACTTGGGAGTCCAATATGAAGCATGAAAGTCATATTAGGCATTTTTGGTCAAAACATCTTTGTGCAAACACAAACCCTAATTTGGGTCAACAGTGCAAGGAGAAGTCTTGAGCAGATGAAACCCTAACTGAATCTTGAGCTTCAAGGGCTTTGTGATGAGAAATCATTGAGAGATGGGAGGGCAAATTTTGGGGTACAACACGGGGCAAATAAAGTTATGTGTCGATGCATAGCAGCATGTGTTGACACATAATAGTTCAAAATTCAATTTTCCTTTATTTTACACTGTTTTTACATTGTCTTCATTGTTATTCGATATGGTTGTAATATTTAAGTTTCTACTTCATCCCCATTTGTAAATTGTACCCCCACTCCCCTAATTATGTAATAACTTAGGATTTTAAATTCCGTAATTTTCTGCTTTAATATAACTTGTTAGTAATTAGGGTGTGTATGGCAAGATAAGATCAACCGCTAGAAAACCCTAATCTCAAAGACAAAAATGCATGAAATCAAACACACTCCGCACACGTATACCTCTAGGGTAACCTCGCTTGTTGCCTCGGAAAATAGTCATGCCCCTCGAATATGGGCATTTTAGAAAAGACCCTGAATAAAAAATATCGTAGTCCCTCGATATCCCTCGATTTTTCCTTCGGTAAAAGATCTAGTTCCTTACGGAAATTGCTAAAACGTCTCATAAGTTGCCTTCTATGACTATACGATTGACCCATGCCCGTCCCTTCACATCCAATGATGGGGCTTCTTACCAATCAATGGTAAGGTAGAAATATATAAGGTATGAGGAAAAGAATAAAGACCTTTTGAGTAGGTAGGACACTCGTAGTTGCTTGCTCACAAACTAAAACCATTTCCGCACTGACACTTTCAAAACACCTTCAAAAACAAACATCTCTTTGAAATATTTTCAAAAACAACACTTTGTATACATTCTTATAGAGACGAGAATCATTACAAAGTTTTTTGAAACAAATGTGTTTTCAAAATACTTTAAAAAACCCACCACAAACACATTTCAAACAAAGCATTTTTCAAAGTGATCTAGCAAGCAACTAAGAGCCCGTAGATAACTATGGATTAAAAGGGTGCTAACACCTTCCCTTTTCATAACATACCCCCCGAACCAAGAAAATATCTTAAAAGGTCTTTCTTGTTCTTTTCACCCTTTCCTTTATTGGATAAAATAAAAGTCGGTGGAGACTCTTGCCATCTGCAACAATTGCGATAAAACGCAAAACACCTGAGTCAGTTCTCCCACCGTATGACAGAACTGGCGACTCTGCTGGGGAGAGAAACTTAAAAGTGGGGTTACCTTAGATTTAGATCAAATTTAATTTCTTTCATTGTTTGATTTGTTTTCTTTACATTTATGGATCCTTATTTGGGTTTGTATTAATCTTCTACCCGGATCTGGGAACATCATTAGGTAAGTAGCAATATATTATGGAAACTGTACGGTGTGGACCGATATGGTTGAAGAAATGGCTATGTTTGTGTGACGTATTTATTGGTATCGGTATCCCTTGTGTTGAATCGAGGAGAATACAGGGCCGCTGAGCGGTGTGATGAAGCATTAACTAACCGTAGAACCTTTAATTGAACAACTTGGCCATTAGGAAGTAGTGAGATAGCCGACTTTGGTGTAAAGTTGAAGATTGGTTGATACTCGATACTACACTCATTGAGTCCGGACTTTTTGGATATTTCGGCCACAAGAAAAGATTGATTGTGCTGATACAATGCCCAATGAAGAAAGATCAGTGATATTGAGATCCCCTAGAACCCGATTACTTTCTAGGATAGGTTGAACCAACTAAACTTCAAGAGGGTACTTACCTATGAAACCCATGCAAGCCTAAACCTAATATCTTGGTGTGTTTTGTTTGCGATTATCATTCATGACATCATAAGCATCATGACATCATAAGCATTCTCACTAACCATTTCAAGGATTTAGAGATTTATCTTTGTTCCCTTTTGTAGGTCATGACTTCCATTCGTAGGAATACCATCCGAGTTAACTTCGTGAAAGTGAATCCTCAACTTCAAGAATCAGCATTAAGGGTGCCTAGAGATTCTTCCTTCACCAAGAAATATGGTCGACTTCTCAACTTAGCTACCTCAAACTTCCAAGAAGAAATAATGTGTGTGCTTTTCCAGTTCTTTGATCCTATGCATCATTGCTTCACCTTTCCTGACTACCAATTGGTGCCTGCATTAGAAGAGTTCTCTCAATTTCTAGGAGTGCATGTGCTTGATCAAATACCATTCACTGGTTTAGAGGAGAATCCAAAGCCTGAAGTTATTGTCGAAGCCTTGCATTTGAAGAGATCTGACATTATGACAAATTGGGAGACAAGAAGTGGAATTAAGGGTTTCTTAGCCAAGTTCCTGGTTGAGAAGGCTCGTTCATTCTGGGAAGATATGGATTTTCGATCTTTTGAGGATGTCTTGGCCATTCTAATCTATGGGTTGGTTTAATTTCCCAATCCGGACCAACTCATAGATGTGAATGCCATCAAGGTTTTTCTCTCTCATTGCACCATTAAGAAAATAGGTACTCTTTTGTGTTGCATTCCATTACTCTCTAGGTGGTTTATTTTGCACCTACCTCAATCAACGTTGAAGAATGAGCAAGGCTTGACATGGTCTTAAAGGATGATGTCACTCTCACACTCGGATATCCATTGGTGTTCTCTATCTTTGGAGGATATTACCATCATTGACCGTTATGGGGAATTCCCTAATGTCCCACTCCTTGGCATTAGGGGAGGAATCACTTATAACCTTTGTTTGGCTTTGCGATAGTTTGGATATGCTAGGAGAGATGGTCCCCATGATGTGCTCATCCAAGGATTGGTATTCGACTACGAGGGCGACGACCAAGGCTATCGACAAAGGTTCATATGAGCTTGGAGAATGGTAAAAAAAGTGGATAGTGAGACATTGGGGCATTAAAATTCCATCCCCCTTGAGCCTTACCTTAAGTGGGTACGAGCTCGTGCTCAAAGTCTCGTGATGCCTTACCCCGCCATCTTACCAGTCATCATGGAGCTTGTTGTCGAAGGAGATGTTCCATATACTGTCCTTTATCCTGATATGCCTACTTCTCTTGAAGATTTGCAAAGAGCTTGGATTCAGCTAAAGGGGGAGCGAGACACCTTCGAAACTCAGTTATACGCAAGGGAGAAGAAGGTTTTGGAGCTTACGAGGTAACTTCATGAAGAGCAAAGTTTGAACGGCTACATTGCACCAAAGAGGATGCGCTCATGGGAAGCTTGATTTCTTTTTGTTTTGGGAAGTTTTTTTTAATTTTATTTTTGTTTCTTCCATTATAAGCCCAAGAGGCATTTTTGTAACCGTTTAAACTTATTAATACAATTAATGATTATTCTCTCTTTGTCTAAGAAAATTTAAATCTTAAAAATCCTTGAAAACATTGCATAAGCATATCATGCATATCATCACATAAACAGGTTTCAGGACCGATTTCTTATCTTTTCGTTGTTTATCTCAAGTAAAAAGAAATGGCTCTTGAACAGAATATTAAGGATCTTCAAGCACAGAATGCTCAATTCCAACAGATGTTCCTGGCTCTGGCTAAGGGACAAGAGGACCTGAAGACACTCATCCTCAAGGACAAGAAGAAAAAGACAAAGAAACCAGTGGGTGTCCTAAATATGGGAAGGAGATTTAAAGGACCAGTAAAGCGAGCTCTAGAATTTACAACTCCGTCAAATAAGGGGGACAATTAGGAAGAGAGGACAAAATAAGAGGACCACAGTCCAAGGTTTGATGAAGAAGAGGTTGACTACACTGAATAACAATATCCTCCTGCTGATGACAAATATAAACAGTTGGAGGATCGTCTCAACACCGTGGAAATTCAGAGAGTACCTGGTCTGGATTTTGAAGAATTAGGGTTGGTTTCTGGGGTGGTCATTCCACATAAGTTTAAGGTTCCCGCATTTGCTAAATATGATGGGGTTTCTGAAGAAGTGAAAAACACAAGAAGAAGGGGTTGAATTGAAACTTAAAAATCAAAAGCAATAGACTCGAGATTTTTATCCTAGTTTGCTTGATCTCAAAGTACTCCAGTCCACCCGCCAAGGTGATTTTGCCTCTCTCTAAAGAGGACTTAATTCACTAATAAAACAGATTACAAATCTACTTTGAAAACTTCCAAAGTCTTCTTGAGTATAACCACAACCTGGTTTATCTCAAGGAAAAATATCTAAATCAAATAAAAATTTACTGTGTACTATTTTTTTTTTCGTTACAAAAACTATATCACTATTGTGATCTATTACACAATTTGAATATAGGATGAATATGAATATTTGCAGCTTTTTGAGATTGTATGAAGCAGACGTGAGGAATCGTAAATGATTTACCCTTTGAGCTTGTTTATATAGGCGTGGAAATTTGTCCAAATTGAAACGTGATAATGGACACTTAATGCACTTTCCATACTGAGAAGATTCTTGTCTGAATGAAGCTGTTGCATATGATACTGTCTTAATGGAAAAGCAACACTTCAGAACTTGGGAATCTTGCATGTTGCTTTACTTCAGAACTTTGATAACTCAGAGACATGAGGATATGTTGGCGCGTTAGACTTCTGTTCAGAATCAGAATATCTTTTACTTTAGCGCAGATTCTGATAATCATTCTTCAGAACATTCTGATTACTCAGCTTGAAAGCTTATGTGGCTTAACTTATGATGCCATTTCAGTCAGAACTTCTGTACAACATACAACACAAATTTAGAGTGCATATTTGTTCTTTGTGTTTGTTATCATCAAAACTCTTATAAGGGTTGTAGAATCAAACTAGGTTCTAACAATCTCCCCCTTTTTTATGATGACAAAAACTAGGATTTTCAATAAAAAATATACATAACAAAAAGCTTAAGAGAGTCTCCCCCTGAGTTGAGTACTCAGATAGAGATGAATTACTTCCCTGAAGTTCCTTCTCATTAGAGCTTTTGATGCATCTCCTTCTGTCTTTATCAGAATATGTTCCTGTTCATGCTTTCAGAGAAAAATATAAGTTAAGATATTCAGAATGTTTGAGACTTTATCCTGGTATATTGTTATTGAAAATATCTTACGTTCTCCCCCTTTTTGTCAGGTATCAAAAAGCAATATAATCAGAGTCAAAAAGATGATGATTTGTATTGAAAATAGACTGCAATGACATTTTCCAGAAACAACGAGGATAAGATGAAGAATACAAAATATAAGTTAAAGAAAATCTAAGATGGAGGGGGAAGTCGTGTGAACAACGCTTCCAGCAAGCTCTTAATTTGAGTGCTTGATTCTTCCTGCTTTCCCAAAATATCCTTGATTTCTTTTGTTATATCTTCTTTCTCGTCCAATATATCCCTTATCTCTTTGTTTATGTCTTCTTTCTTATCCAACCTTGCGTGGATTAAAGCATTCTTCTTCTTCAACTCTTCCAGAGTTTGAATGGCTAGAGACGTAGCTGGTGTATCCTCAGAGGTTGCATGTCGTTCAGAACACTCTACAACCTCTTCTGATTCAACTACTTCATCTGTTGCAATTTCCTTTTCTGGAGCAATAGTCAGAGGGTGACTATCAGAACCTGGTTTAGTGGCTTCTGAAGGTTGGTGCTCTTTCTAGGGAGCATTTTCCAGCAGAAGAATTTCTTTCTTGTCCCAGTAACTCAGAACTTGGTCTTTGAAGGCTTTCAGCTGATCACTGAAGTTCTGTTGATCCATCTCATAGCTAAATTCTTTCAGCCTCTAGAATTCAGAGTTGAACCATTTTCTGAATCTATCCCACAAAGAATCAGAAGCAGCAGGATTAGAATTCTCTTGACTTGCTTTCTTCAAAGTAACCCATTCCTGTATTTCTGTTTCAAAAATCAACAAGTACTTACCAATATCTGATTTGGTTAAGGTTGGTTTGGATTTGGGAATGGAAATTTTATTTGAGGTGGAAGATAGATGGTCCAGCACTTCTAGATCAATGATAGTTCTGAGATGATCAGCTGGACGGTTAATTGGTGAGGGAGTAGGAGAATCAGAAATTGGGATTGGTGAGTGAGGAGTGTTTGGTGGTGTGGAATCATATGGTGAAGGTATTTCTAGAATATCATGGATGGAGAGAGGTAAACGAACCATAAGAGGTTCTGTTATTCCAGGAATTGGGGTAGTGGTATCAGAGTCTATAAGGGAGTATTCTGATTGGTTTTCGGTAGCGTGTTGATTTTCTGGTTTAGGTGTTTCAGAATTTGGATTTTCAGATTGAGGAGTGAGAGGGTTTTTATTTTCTGGTTGAGGTGAGTTGAGGTTTTGATGTTCTGATTATGGAGAGTGTGGGTGTGGATTTTCTGGTTGTTGAGACTGGATATTTGGATTTTCTGGGATTGGTGAGTGAAAGTCTTGATCAAACAGTTCAATATCAGAGACAACTCTTGCAAGTTCTGGTTGATTTTGTTTTGGATTTGGATTGGGAGAGTGAGGTTCATTTAAGAAATTTCCAAGAGTTACAGATGGATCAAACTCTATGTCAAAATCCTCCAATGTTTGTGGTGAAGGATTTTCTGTTGGTTGAGGGGGAATGGTTTCAGATGTTGGAAATACTATAGATTCTACAACAGAAACAAAAGATGTGTTACCTTTCTTTTTCGTAGCTTTGGGTGTCCTCTGAGAGGATCCTTCTCCTGCTGCTTTCCTCTTTTTGGATTTCTTCAGTACAACCTCTGGAGCTGCCTTGTGCAGGTCACGGATGTTGATTTTTGGAATAGTTTCATCTTCCTTGCAAACTTCAAGGTATCTGACCATAATCTCTGGAGAAGCATCTATCTCAGAGAATAGTGGAAAATCCTTCAGAGGGATTCTCCTAGACGTGATGACCTCATGAGAAGCAATTGTTGGTTCCTTCTTAATGCTTTCAATAATCTTCATTTTCTTCAGATTCTTGGCATTTAGTGGTTTCCCAGTAGTTGCTTCCAGAGTGTTGATGTCTTGAGCCTCTGTCAGATGTTCTATCAGCCTATTTTTCATCAGAATATCTGAAATCAATCTTCCTAGAGGAATCCAATACCTTTTTATTCTTTCTTCTTCTCTTGTCTCTTTCACACTTGTTCTCATATGATTGAAGAGCAAATATGGAAGATTGATTTTTGTCTTCTTTGCAATGAAGTATAACAGAAACTACTGATAAATGTTGATGTAATCAGGAGAGCATGTAGGCTTCCTGTGATTGATACATCCCAGAATGATCCTCGCCCAGATTCTGTAATAATCTTTTAAGTATCTTATCTTACTGGATGGTTGTCCAGAAGTGAAAATGACCCTAACAATATATTTTAGGTCAGAACACTTGTCAGCCATGTCAATGCATCTGACTCCGCCACCATTGTACCCAATAAGTTTCCCAATCAAGTCTTCTGTAATCACTATCTTCTTCCCCATAACATATGACGTAACCTGATGGTTGGATCAGGTAGCATGAATCCAGAATTCCTTAACAAGAATAGGAAATGTTGGACCTAACAGCCGATCAAAGTATCTGTTCCATCCATGTGTCGTTACATCTTCATACAGATCAAACTCGTTTTCCTTTAAACTCTAAAAATCGATTATCAATTCACATAGAACTTCAAGGTTATTGACCGGAATGAGCAGTGTTCTAATGGGTTCCTCATACTATTCTGTTGAAGAAGAATCAGGAGCACTGTTGAGATTCTTGATGCTTGATGAGGATGCCATTGTTCACACAGATTCGTTGAAGAAAACTGAGAAAAGGGGTTTTTGAAAAACTAGAGCGAGAGAGAATAGTGAAAGCAATAAGAAGTGAATGAAATAGTAAATGTTGAGTTTATAAACACTTTTGAAAACTTAATCAGTAAGAAAGATAAAATGATTAATGATTATACTGAATTAATGAAACCTGAAATTAGGGGATTGCATGTAGATACTGAACAGTTACCATTGACAAGTGTCTCAATGCATCCAATAAGAGCCTTGGACCCTTCAGATTTTGAACGTGTGTTCAGCCTCAGAAGGTAGCTTGTGAGAGGATGACATATGTTTGATGGTGTGAATTGCACGCCTCTATCTTTGAAATGAAAAGTTCAGATCTCCATAGATAGATTCTGAGGCAACTGTACTCCTAACTTCCGAAGACAAGTTGATCAGATGTTCACATAAAACAATAAAATTTGGAGGGTTACAATATGAAAATAAAACTTCTTATTCTGGACATAATTTCATGCTGAGATGTTTCAGAATGAAATTAAATCTATCTTCGGAAAGGGGTTTTGTAAACACATCAGCCTATTGATGGTCTGTGTGAATAAATATTAAAGAGAGAATTCCTTTCTGAGTATAGTCCCTAATAAAATGATGTTTTATTTCTACATGTTTAGCCCTAGAATGCAAAATGGGATTTCTGGATAAACAGATAGCAGAAGTATTATCACAGAAAATAGGGATGTTACTCTCAAATATGTAGAAGTCTTCAAGCTGACTTTTCATCTAGAGCATTTGTGTGCTACATCCAGCAGTTTCTATGTATTCAGCTTCTGTTGTTTTCAACGCAATTGTGGACTGTCTCTTACTGCTCCATGAGATCAGATTGCCTCCCAGAAACTGGAAGCTTCCAGAAGTACATTTACGCTCTACTCTGTCTCCAGCAAAATCAGCATCACAGTATCCAACTAAGCTGTATTCATTGGATTTTCTATAAAACAAACCCAGGTTAGTAGTACCTTTCAGATAATTGAAAATTCTCTTAACTGTTGTTAAGTGAGATTCTCTAGGATCTGATTGGAATCTAGCACATAAACAAACGCTGAATAAAATATCAGGCCTTGAAGCTGTCAGATAAAGGAGAGAACCAATCATACCTCTGTAGATCTTTTCCTCTACCTTTTTACTTACGTCTTCCTTTTCCAGAATGCATGTGGTATGCATTGGAGTCTTTGAGGGCTTACATTCTGAGAGGTCAAATTTCTTCAGAAGTTCTCTGACGTATTTGCTCTGGTGAATGTAAGTTCCTTCTGGAGTCTGATTGATCTGAATGCCCAAAAAGAATTTAAGTTCCCCCATTAAGCTCATCTCAAACTCTGCCTGTATGCACTTAGAAAATTCTCTTCCCAGAGAAGGTTTAGTAGGTCCAAATATAATGTCATCTACGTAAATCTGACAAACTAAAATGTCATTCTTAAATGTATTACAGAACAGGGTTGTATCCACTTTCCCTCTGGTGAATTCCTTTTCTAATAGAAAGTTACTTAGCCTTTCATACAAAGCTCTGGGAGCTTGTTTCAGACCATAAAGTGACTTCTTTAGTTTGAAAACATATTATGGGTGTTTGGAATTTTCAAACCCAAGGGGTTGGTGCATATATACCTCTTCATCAATGTAACCATTTAAGAATGCACTTTTGACATCCATCTGATACAGAGTGATGCCATTATTTACAGCAAAAGAGATTAAGAGTCTGATAGATTCTAACCTGGCGACTGGAGCAAAGGTTTCTGTGTAGTCTATCCCCTTTTGCTGACTATAACCTTATGCCACCAGTCGTGCCTTATTTCTGATGACTTCTCCTTGCTCATTCATTTTGTTTCTGAACACCCACTTTGTTCCGATAACGTTGAATCCTTTTGGTTTGGGAACCAGATCCCATACGTCATTTTTGGTGAATTGGTTTAACTCCTCCTACATTGCCAAAATCCAGTCATTGTCCAGAAGAGCTTCATCAATTGTTGTTGGTTCAATTAGAGATACCAATCCCATGAGGGATTCTTTAGAGTTTTTGAATGTTGATCTTGTGCTTTATATTCAAACTTGTTCAGATGATCTTTAGTATTCAGAATAAAACATGTACATCCAAAAGGATAGAAATAAGAAATGTTGGGCTTTCTGTTCTTCCACAATTCATATGGAGTCTTTTCTAGAATAGGTCTTATAGAGATTCTATTCTGAATATAACACGCTGTGTTAATTGCTTCTGCCTAGAAGATCTTAGCAATGTTAGTCTCATTGATCATGGTTCTGGCCATTTCTTGCAATGTTCTGTTCTTTCGTTCTACAACTCCATTTTGTTGGGGAGTTCTAAGACAAGAGAAATAATGCGAAATGCCTTTTTCATTAAAAAATGTTTCAAATTTTTTGTTTTCAAACTCTCCACCATGATCACTTCTGACTTTGACAATTCTAAGATCCTTTTCATTCTGAACTTGGTTACAGAAAGCAACGAACACAGAATGTGACTTGTCCTTGTCTATTAAGAACTTTACCCATGTCCATCTTCTATAGTCATCTACAATCACTAACCCATACTTCTTGCCACTAACAGACGTAGTTTTCACTGGTCCAAATAAGTCTATGTGCAGAAGTTCTAATGGCCTAGAGGTGGAAACAACATTTTTAGCTTTAAAAGCGGGTTTTGCAAATTTGCCTTTCTGACATGCTTCACACAGAGCATCTGAGATGAACTTCAGATTAGGAAGTCCTCTGACCAGATTGAGTTTGTTAATCTGAGATATTCTTCTCATACTAACATGCCCCAATCTTCTGTGCCAGACCCATTGCTCGTTGTTAACAAAAAGAAGGCATTTTACATTCTGACTTTTTAGTTCAGAAAGTTTTATCTTATAAATGTTGTTTTTCCTCTTTCCATTAAACAGGATAATTCCATCTTTCTGACTAACAGCTTTGCATGAATTTTAATTAAAGATTGTATCATAACCGTTATCACTTAATTGACTTATGGATAACATGTTATGCATCAATCCATCAACTAACGACATATTATTAATATAAGTAAGGTTACCATTACCTACTATTCCAGAGACAATGATCTTCCCTCTTTGGTTGCCTCCAAAGCCCACTTAGCCTCCAGGTTTAAGTTCCAGGCTTTGGAACATATGTTTTCTTCCTGTCATGTGTCGAGAGCATCCAGAGTCTAGGTACCATGACTAGTGTTTTAGCCTTGCTGCTAAAGATATCTGCTACATATATAATTTTATCCTTAGGTACCCATATCTTTTGGGGTCCTGGTTTGTTAGTTTTACCAAAATTCTGTTTGAATTTTGGTTTGGCAGAATAATCATTGCTAGTGTATTTCAGATCATGTGTGTGCCTATATGTGAAGTGTGATTTTAGTGGTGTGCGTTTAATTACTAGGTCCATGACTTTATTAGGTGGAGATACCTTACCTTGGTATCCTATTCCTTTTCTGCCATTTCTGCTAACTCCATAGATCATTGAAGCCATCTTGCTTCTATCTATGTTTTTAGCCAGAAACTTGTGAAAGTTGTGATCATATTCTTTTATGGTTTTATCAGCACTACTGGGAGCCTCTGAGATTATTTCTTTCTGAGAGTTTTGTAAATCATTTTCTAGTTTTGAAATATTTTCTTTTAGCTCATAATTTTCTAATCTAAGACTCACAGTTTCTTCAGAGTCAGAGACAAGATCCCTTTTCAGGTTCTTGAATTTGCCTCTGATGTGCTGATACCTTTCCAGAATCTCATTCAGGCTTTCTGCTAGTTCAGCTTTAGTGAAATTAACAGTAAAATCAGGAAATACCTCTTCTGTGTCTGATTCTGAGTCTGACTGAGATGCTTCATTGTCTTCTGTCACATTATCCATAAGAGCAATGTTGGCTCTTTCATCATCTGATTCTGAGTCTGCGTCATAAGTACCTGAATCATCCCATGTTGCCATGAGACTTTTCTTCTTCTCCTTGAATAACTTATTTTTAGGCTTCTCCTTCTGAATCCTTGGACAATCACTTTTGTAGTGCCCATGTTCATTGCACTCATAGCAGATGATGTCTCAGTTATTTGACTTTATGTGACCAGACGAAGCTTCAGATCTCCTATGTCCAGAGGAGGGCTCAGACTTTCTGTATCCGGAGGAGGATTCATTTTGATTCCCTGATCTTCTGGAATTTCTAAATTTTCTTTGCCTCTTCTCCCACGACTGATTGACCCTTCTAGAGAGAAGATAAAGTTCGTCTTCTTCTGATGAGGATCAATCAGAGGTTTCTTCCATAGCCTGCAAAACCTTAGAATCAAGTTTCTTGTTAGATTTTAATGCTAAAGGCTTACCTTGCTTCTGAGGCTCTTCATCTTCTAGCTCTATCTCATGGCTTTTGAGGGAGCTAACAAGTTCCTCCAGAGATATCTTGTTGAGATCTTTAGCCAGCTTAAGATCAGTGACCATTGGCCTCCATTGCTTTGGTAAACTTATGATGATCTTCTTTACGTGATCAGCAGTAGAATACCCTTTGTCAAGAACTCTCATCCCAGCAACTAGAATCTGGAATCTTGAGAACATCGCTTCTATGGATTCACTGTCTTCCATCTTGAAAGCTCTGTATTTCTGAATGAGCGCAAGGGCCTTTATTTCTTTAACTTGTATGTTGCCTTCATGCGTCATTCTCAGAGAGTCAAACATGTTTTTGGATGTCTCTCTGTTTGAGATCTTCTCATACTCTGAGTATGAGATGGCATTGAGAAGAATTGTTATGACCTTATGATGGTTTCTGAAATCATGCTTTTATTGGTCAGACATTCTTTTTCTATCTATCTTCTGACCACTTTCATCCACTGGATGCATGTATCCATCAATTACCATGTCCCATAGGTCAGCATCATGATCCAGAAAGAAGCTCTCAAATCTATCTTTCCAGTAGTCAAAGTTTTCTCCATCAAAGACTGGAGGTTTTCCGCTGATTCTGTCCTTGTCATCGTGATAGTCATTGCTGATGTTTTGGCTTGGTCCCACCATAGTGTTTTTCTAAAGCTTGGATATTGTACTGACACGGTTAAGTGTTTAAACTCAGAACCAGACGCTCCGGTGCCAATTGAAGAAGTGAAAAACACAAGAAGAGGGGGGTTGAATTGAAACTTAAAAATCAAAAGCAATAGACTCAAGATTTTTATCCCGGTTCGCTTGATCTCAAACTACTCTAGTCCACCCGCCAAGGTTATTTCGCCTCTCTCCAACGAGGACTTAATTCACTAATCAAACAGATTACAAATCTACTTTGATAACTCCCAAAGTCTTCTTGAGTATAACCACAACCCGATTCATCTCAAGTAAAAATATCTTAATCAAAGAAAACTTTACTGTGTACTATTTGTTTTTCGTTACAAAAACTGTATCACTAATGTGATCTATTACACAATTTGAATATAGGATGAATATGAATATTTGCAGCTTTTTGAGATTGTATGAAGCATTCGTGAGGAAATCGTAAATGATTTACCCTTTGAGCTTGTTTATATAGGCGTGGAAATATGTCCAAATTGAACCGTGATAATAGACACTTAATGCACTTTCCGTACTGAGAAGATGCTTGTATGAATGAATTTGTTGCATATGATATTGTCTTAATGGAAAAGTAACGCTTCAGAACTTGGGAATCTTGCATGTTGCTTTACTTCAGAACTTTGATAACTCAGAGACATGACGATCTGTTGGCGCGTTAGACTTCTATTCAGAATCAGAATATCTTTTACTTTAGTGCAGATTCTGATCATCATTCTTCAGAACATTATGATTACTCATCTTGAAAGCTTATGTGGCTTAACTTCTAATGTCGTCTCAGTCAGAACTTTTGTACAACATACAACACAAATTTAGAGTGCATATTTGTTCTTTGTGTTTGTTATCATCAAAACTCTTATAAGGTTTGGAGAATCAAACTATGTTCTAACAGTTTCATGTCCTAAGCTGCATCTGAAGTCTTATGTCATAAAGATCCAACCTCACACCCCTAATAGGAATTTATGGGTGCATTTCTTTCAGGAAAGTTTATCGGGGACTCAATTGGAATGGTTTTATCAGCTGGAGGGAACCAATATCCCCAACTGGGAGGATCTGGCTGCTGCTTTCTATAGGCAGTACCAAAACAATGTTGACCTCGCTCTAACCCGTACACAACTTCAAAGCATGTCTATGGATTCCAGTGAGGGATTCAAATATTATGACCAGAAGTGGAGAGATCTTGCAGGAAGAGTCCAGCCTCCTCTGTCTGATAGAGAGCTGGTAGGTATGTTCTTGGGTACTTTGCCAGGACCATTTTTTAACCATCTGATCAGAAGCTCTTTAGTTGGGTTCACCGAGTTGATATTGACGGGTGAAAGAGTAGAAGTCAGTATCAAGAGAGGTAAGATTAAAAGGGATGCATATTCAAGTGCAATGAAAAAGCATTTCAGTGGGAAGAAGGAAGTTAGTGCTGCTTATGGCCATAGAAATCAGGGTAAAGTTGAACGTCGTCCAATGGTAGGAGCTGTAATAATCTCCAACCTTGTATCGACTCAACGACAAAATAATCAGCGCAGCCAAGATGCGCGTAGAAGACAACTCATTAGACTTAACATGCCCTTATCTCAAGTATTGCAACATTTAATGAAGGCTAGCTTGGTCACTCTGAGAGAGCCTCCTGAAAATCCAAACACAACATCTCCCTGTTATAATCCAAATGCTCGGTGCGCCTACCACTCCAACAGCCCAGGGCATGATACAAATGAGTGTTGGGCTCTGAAGAATAAAGTTCAGGATCTTATTGAGGCAAAGGAGATTGAATTTGACCCTCCTGAAACCCCCAATGTGATAATTGCACCAATTCCCAAGCATGGCCATGGTATTAATGTTGTTGATGATTTTCCATTTGTTTCTTCTGCGAATGATTTGACTACCCCTCTGCCAACTGTTAAGAAGAATCTCTTACAAGTCGGTTTATTTTTGGGATGTGGCGGAGATTGCCACCAGTGTGTGTCTCTGCCCAATTGGTTTTTGTTGTTCAAGATAGGTGTCCAATGCTTGATGAACAGCAAGGAAATTCTGTTTGAGAGGACTCCCTCTATAAAAGGTCTATGTGAAGATGCAATATGTGAAGATATGTCAATTATTACCATTTCTGACAATCCTCCTAGGGTCTCCTCCAAAAGACCTATTAGGATTACATCCACTCCTAAGGTTGCTCCTTTAATTATCACTTTTCCAAGGACCATACCATATTCCTCTGACAAATCTGTTCCTTGGAATTATGGAGCTGACGTTTATTATCATGGCGTTAAGCAGGACCTCCTGGCCATTAAGAATGAAGTTACTGAAGATACTGATCCTAACATCGGCAATATTGTTGGAACCAGTAAAATTACCAGAAGCAGAAGGGTTTTCTCTCCTGAAATATCTCCAAAGACTGTTGCCACTCCTTTGGTTATTCCTGCTAAAACACTTGTTGCTCCTATTGTTATTCCTGCTAGTGAGTCAGCTGAGGCTTGGGGAAAAGAAGTATTGGTTGAGCCTACCTGGATGGAGGCACCCGAAGAAGCCATTCCTGAATCCTCCAAACGAGAAATGGAGAAAATTCTGAAAATCATACGGAAGAGTGACTATAATGTTATGGAACAATTGGGGAAAACACCCTCAAAGATTTCAATGATGTCCTTCTTATTGTGCTCCGAAGCCCATGCTAAGGATTTGGTGAAGTTCCTAAATTCGGCTTATGTGTTGCAAGAGACTTCTATCGGCCAATTCGAGAATTGTGTTGCTAGTCTGACTGCTGACAATGGACTTAGTTTCTCCAATGATGCCCTGCATGTCTCTATTAAGTGCAGGGGCACTACCCTGGCTCATGTTCTAGTTGATATGGGTTCGTCGCTAAATGTTCTACCCAAGGGTGCTCTAGACAAATTGGACTGTGAAGGAATGACTCTGAAGCCTAGTAATATTGTGGTGAGAGCTTTTGATGGTTCCGAGAGAATGGTACACGGGGAGGTGGACATTCCTATTAAAGTCGGTTCCCAAACTTTTGGCTCCACTTTCTATGTGATGGATATTCACCCGGCTTACTCTTGTTTGTTGGGACGCCCTTGGATTCATGGGGTCGGCGCTGTCACTTCCACCATGCATCAGATGTTAAAGTATCTGATTAATGGAAAGATTGTTATAGTCCATGGAGAAGAAGAGTATATGGTGAGCCATATGAACTCTTTATGTTATGTCGAAATGGACGACGAGTTCATCGAGACCCCCTACCAGAATTTTAAAGATGTTCCTCAAAAAATTGTTGTTACCGTTGTTCCAGAGATTACCAAAACTCCACTGAAGATGGCTTCTCTAAAAGATGTTAGGGCTGTAATCGAAGAAGGTGGGTGCACTATTTGGGGCCAACTACCTGACATCCCCTATAAGTCTGGCAAGTTTGGTTTGGGCTTCACTTCAGAAGCTCAAAAATCCACTCGTCGTGCTCGTGCCGGAGGACCACCACTACGCATCAGCAACCATGGAGTCAATGTTGTAGAAGACGCTGATAGTGACTATGACCTAGACAATTGGATCTTCCCTGCTACCAACGGTGGACTCAACAATTGGACGGCTAGAGACTTTGTTCCCATTACTTTCATCCGGGAGTAATTGTCTTTTTTTTTTTTAGGATATGTAATGTTTGAACAATTTAAACTCTAAATCCTTGTGTCTTACCCGAGTCACAATGGTTTATTTGTGAGGGTTATCATTTCGCTTTCATATGTCATAAATAAATCATTGGACGTTTTGCATACAAATTTTGCGCTCTTTGTCTTTCTTTTCTGCTTTTACTTTATCAAAATAGTTATGCTCTCTTACATACACCCACATATCAAATTGCAGATCCACATCCACTCTAGATCCCATTGATAATGGTTATGTTGTTTCCAGTTACGACCTTGAAAATCCGATCTACCAAGCTGAAGGTGAAGGTGAGGAAGATTATGAAGTACCAGGAGAACATACTAGACTATTACAACAGGAGAAAAGAGCAATACAGCCTCATGAAGAACCAGTTGAGACGGTAAACTTTGTTACTGAAGAGGATAAAAAGGAAGTCAAGATAGGTGCCAACTTGGAGCATAGTGTCAAAGAGCGGTTAATCCAGATGTTACATGACTACATTGAGATCTTTGCCTTGTCATACAAAGACATGTCGGAGCTAGACACTGATATTGTGGTTCATCGTCTACCAACGAAAGAAGACTGTCCTCCAGTGAAGAAAAAGGTTTGTCGTATGCGTCCTGAGATGTCAGAAAAGATCAAGGCTGAAGTTATGAAACAGTTTAACGCCAGGTTCTTAGTTGTTACTTCTTATCCACAATGGGTTGCAAACGTGGTACCGGTACCTAAAAAGGATGGCAAGGTGCATATGTGTGTGGATTACAGAGATTTGAATAGGGTGAGCCCCAAGGATGACTTTCTGCTTTCCCATATTGATGTTCTGGTTGACAACACTGCACAGCATAACATATTCTCCTTCATGGACGGTTTCTCTGGGTATAATCAGATTAAAATGGTACCTGAAGATATGGAGAAAATAACTTCTATCACGCAGTAGGGCACCTTCTTCTACAAAGTTATGCCATTTAGGTTGAAGAACGCTGGGGCAACCTATCAGTGTGTTATGGTAGCCTTGTTTCACGATATGATCCACCACGAGATAGAGATCTACATCGATGATATGATAGCCAGGTCTCAGACTGAAGAATAGCACTTGGATCACTTGCAGAAACTATTTGAAATACTAAGGAGGTACAAGTTAAGACTGAATCTGAACAAGTGCACCTTTGGAGTAAGATCAGGTAAGCTCCTAGGTTTTGTTGTCAGCGGCAAAGGTATCGAAGTAGATCCTGCGAGGTTAAATCTATTTAAGGTATTCCAACTCCCCGCACCAAGAAGGAGGTTAGGGGATTCTTGGGACGTCTAAACTACATTGCCAGATTCATTTCTCACCTAACTGCTACTTGTGAGCCAATCTTCAAATTACTAAAGAAAGATCAAGTAGTGAAGTGGAATGATGACTTCCATACTGCCTTTGACAGAATCAAGGAGTATCTTCAAGAATTTCTAATTTTGATGCTGCCGATTAAAGGAAGACCTCTGATCATGTACTTAACAGTATTAGAAAATTCAATGGGGTGTGTGTTGGGGCAGCATGATGAGTTTGGTCGAAAAGAGCATGAAATATACTACGTTAGCAAAAAGTTTACCGACTATGAAACAAGATACTCACTACTCAATAAAACTTATTGCGCTTTGGCATGGGCTGCTCGTTGACTAAGACAGTATATGTTAACCCACACCACTTTATTGATATCAACAATGGATCCTATCAAACACATATTCGAGAAGCCCGCTCTCTCTGGAAGAATAGCAAGATGGAAAATGGTCCTGAATGAATATGGCATTCAGTACACTACCCAAAAAGTAATAAAAGGAAGAGTACTAGCTGATCATTTGGCTCATCAGGATGTGGACGACTATCAATCCATGAATTTTGAGTTCCCAAACAAGAACATCATGTTAGTGACTGATTGTGAAGAACCTGGACCGGATGAACGACCTGAAAAAGCTTCTCGATGGACTATGTTTTTTGACGGAGCTTCCAACTCACTTGGCAATGGAATCGGTGTTGTGATCGTATCTCCCGAAGGCTGTCATACTCATTTCACTGCCAGGCTATATTTCAACTGTACCAACAATATGGCTGAATATGAACCATGCAGTATGGGTATCAAAGATGCTATCGACTTGAGAATCAAATTCTTGAGTGTATTTGGAGACTCGGCCCTGGTAATCAGTCAAATTATAGGAGAATGGGACATGAAGCACCCTAATCTCATCCCTTACCAAGAGCATGTGTTGACATTGATTCCACACTTTGAAGAAGTTAGCTTTGAGCATTTTCCATGAGAAGAAAATCAATTAGCGGACGCGCTAGCTACTATGTCATCCATGTTTAAAGTCTGATGGGATAATGAAGCTCATCAGATCACTATTGAGAGATTGGATGAACCAGCATACTGTTATGAGGTTGATACTGAAGAAGTAGTGGACAAACCTTGGTTCCACGAAGTGAAAAGATACCTCAAAGCCCAAGAGTACCCTAATGGAGCTTCTATTAATGATAATCAGTTCTTAAGAAGGTTCTCTGCCAAGTTTTTCCTCAATAATAGAATCCTCTATAAGCGCAACCATGATTCTGCTTTGCTTCGGTGTGTAGACAAGAGTGAAGCAGAGAAGATTATGGAAGATATGCACGGAGGTACCTTTGGCACCCATTCTAGTGGGAATACAATGGCTAAGAAGATTTTGAGGGCAGGGTACTACTGGTCCACTATGGAAGCAGACTGTTATCAGCATTCCCGAATTTGTCACAAGTGCCAGATCCATGCCGATAAAGTACATGTGCCTCTGGTTCCCTTGAACGTCTTGACTGCTCTCTGGCCTTTCGCAATGTGGGCATTGATATGATTAGAGAGATTAAACCTAACACTTCTAATGGGCACTGATTCATCCTCGTTGCCATTGATTACTTCAGAAAGTGGGTCGAGGCAGCCTCTTTTGCTTCTATTACCAAGAACATTGTGGCCTGGTTCATCAGACATAACCTTATTTGTCGGTATGGTACTCTAGAAATAATCATCACAGATAATGTCACCAATATCAATAATACTATAATCACCAAGCTCTGTACACAATTCAAGATTTAGAGTCATAACTCTTCTCCTTACCGGCCGAAGATGAATGGCGTTGTAGAGGCTGCCAATAAAAACATCAAGAAGATCATACAGAAGATGACGGTGACATATAAAGACTGGCAGGAGATGTTACCATTTTCTCTTCATGGTTACCATACCTCAGTACGCACGTCAACAGGGGCAACTCCTTTCTCTCTGGTATACGGTATGGAAGTTGTCCTACCCATCAAAGTCCAAATCCCTTCCTTGAGAATCATGAAGGATGCGGGTTTGAATGAAGACGAATGGGTTCAGACTCGACTTGACCAATTGAACCTGATTGACGAGAAAAGGCTAACGGCTATTTGTCATGGTCAGATGTACCAGAAACGTATGATCAAAGCTTTTAACAAGAAGGTCAGTCGTCAGGAATATAAAGTTGGCGACCTAGTAATCAAGCGCATTATTCTGCCATAAGGTGATCCCAGGGGCAAATGGACTCCCACATATAAAGGACCATTTGTGATCAAGAACATATTTTCTGGTGGAGCCATGATATTAACCTCTATGGACGGTGACGACCTTCCGCATCCTTTAAATGCGGACATAGTTAAAAGATACTATGCATAAACAGAGACCCGTTAGGTTGACTGGCCTAGGGAAAAATAAAGGCATCCCGACGAACCAAAAGGGTTCAGGAAAAATTTAGCGATATATATATATGTGTGTGTGTGTGTGTGTGTGTGTGTGTGTGTGTGTGTGTGTGTGTGTGTGTGTGTGTGTGTGAAAATTTTGTACACCCGACAAGTCGAAAACCTGAAAAGGCGGCTTGGGTAAAAAAGGGTATCCCGGTGGACTGAAAACCCGAAAGGGCGGTACAGGAAAAAGTTAGGGATTAAAGGCGTATAATTATGTCCCGTTGGATCACCTCACAGACAGACTTCAATATCAAGTGTCAAATTCAAATGGTACTAATCAATCTAGTCAGCTTCGGTCAAGCAGCAAAGTGATGAGACGCTCAAAGATATAAAGGCAATAGCAGAATAGGAATCCAATAGGATCACTTCACATAGCTATTTTTCTTCGTATACTTCTTTGTATAGTTTCATTCTTATGACGGAATTCTCTTATTAGGATGTCTATCTCCTTGTACAAAAAAAACGCCTGTTATAGGCAGACTTCTTCAGATTAATACAAAAGTTATCTCTTTGAAAGTGCATAAACTATTTGTTTTTATATTTCTGTTTTGTTTTGCGAAAACGTCCAGTGATAATTTTTAACATATGCATTTGAATATAATCACCGTTTACAAATACGTGCATAAAAACCAGAAAGACAATTACTAATGGCTTTAAGAAACAGGACAATATCTAAAAATTCGTCTGCAAATCCCCGCAGATACATCCCACAATAGATACAGAGACAGAGACGTCCTCCTGCAAAGTCACTGTCATATCTTCAGGATACAGCCTATTGATGTCAGAGGTTCTGATATCCCCCGCATAGCAAGAATCTCCAATCATCTCCCAGCATCTTGAAGAACTCCACAACATGGTTCATAAACTTCTCGGGTTCCCTAACAGGGCTTCTTAAAAATCCCCAAGCAGTTTATGGAGTTTTCTTTCCCCAGTAGTTTATTTCTCTAGCCACTAAAGTCCATCTCCCAGCAACTCAACTTTAAACAAATAATGAATAATCACATTCTTCATCCTCAGTAGCAGTCAGGGATTTATTTTCCATTAATTCAACCATGAACAACTGATCAGTTCATATATTGCATTCACACATTACTTTACAAACCTCATAGCATATGCATACAAAATACATATAGCACAATCTCATTTATTTTGAGAACATCATCACATAATGTATGTCATGCATCATAATATTGCATACAACTAATTCTTTACCTTTTCAGGAAAGATCAACAAACAAATATCATCATCAATTTTCAACAAGTTCCAGATTGATTCCTGAAACAAGACAGGGAAACTATCTGTGAATGAATGTTTGTAGATTAATACCTGAAACAAGACAGGAGAACTATCTACATGAGCATATGGAATATTTACTCCTAAAACAAGACAGAGAAACTATCTTTCTCTCTCTAAGGTCAGAGATTAATTCCTGAAACAAGCCAGGGCAACTATCTCTACGACCAACAAAAAGCAGGTTCCGGATTAATACCTGAAACAAGACAGGACAACTATCTGTGAACAACTGATTGTAGATTAATACCTGAAACAAGACAGGACAACTATCTACATGAGAGAATTGAATATTAACTCCCAAAACAAGACAGGGAAACTATCTTTATTTCTCTAAGGTCAGAGATTAATTTTTGAAACAAGCCAGGGCAACTATCTCTACGACCAACAAAAAAAAACAGGTTCCGGATTAACACCTGAAACAAGACAGGACAACTATCTATGGACAACTGATTGTAGATTAATACCTGAAACAAGACATGACAGTTATTTGCATGATTAAATTAAAAATTAACTCCTGAAACAAGACGGGGAATTATCTTTCTTTCTTTTGGTCAGATAAAGACCGGTTCTTGAAACAAGACAGGGCAACTATCTACGCGACTAGACGAAGCAATCCAACACAGGTTCCTTCTAATATATTTCCGAACATGGATTAACTCAGGTCCATTCCAGCATACCATTTAGATTAAATCGACCAAAGATTTACCCTGATACTTCTTCCAATCTCTATCAACAATCCTTTGGATGGAATCTATAAGCCCATCTCCAATGACTCCCCATCACTTCTGGATGGAATCTATAAGCCCATCTCCTACAATATACCGCCACTCTCCAAATGGCATCTATAATCCCATTCCCAATGCAACCAACCAACCTACCATCGAGTGCAAATTTCTGGGCACTCTAGTGTTCAATCATTTTCCACCTTCAAGTCACGAACCGCGGACCCGTCAATCTAACTCTTCAGGTTTAAGAAGATTGAACAGGGGAAGCTATTGTACCCCAAAATTTTCCCTCTCATTTCTCAAGATATTTCCTACAAAGATCTTCAATGACTTAAGTTGGCGCAAGTATCGACTAGGTCAAACAGTCTCCTCAACACTGATGCCTCAAATTAGGGTTTGAGTTTGTACAAAGGCAGTCGGATTTTTAATGTTTCAAATGACTTTCATGGATCATTATGGACCCTCAGGATTACTTCTGTCAAGTTTCAAGTCTTGGATCACAATTTTCCAATAAAATCATTCATATTATCAAAAGGGCAAAATGGGCAAAATTAGGGTTTTGACTGAAAATGACCGAACTTTGATTTTTGACCTAATACCTGACTTATTGGTTGGAAGAATCATATCAAGGATCTGAGCGTGTCATTTTGACCTAATCGCATATTTCAATTCATCTCCTGAGATCAGTGGATTGATAGACAAAATTCGGTCAATTGGTGGATAAAGTCAACTGTACACTAAAAAGTCAAACTTTGACTTTTTGACCAAAAATTGAGTCTCAAAAATCACATTTCATCAAGACATCCAAAATATGAAATTTGATCATCAAAAATCCAACTTTGCAAGACTTGGAAAATTTTCTAAGTATTTTCTATACTTGTTACATTCATTGTTTCATGACATCTTTTCACTACAATTCAAAATAATTTAAGATGTTACAAATAATTCAAGTTATTATAGAGTGGCATTTTTACAAGATTACAAATTCTAAACTTTGTCTTGGTTGAACTTTTCCCTTTGACTCAAACCTTGCCAATATGCTTTGTCTTTGTCAGAATCTGCATAACTTGGTCCACAAACCAGATTTTGTGCCATGCTACAATATGCTACCAAGTCCAAGCCTTCTTACTACAAGCTCAAAATCATGTTTAGAAGACAGTCTGTTGCCCTGAACAAAATAGCCCTACTATGCTATCTCCAAACACTTCCACAACACTCCAAAACTGCTGCAAAACAGCCCTGCTATGTTACTCCTAACCCAGTCCAAGCCTGCATTATCCCAGTCCCATATATGCACCAAATCAGCACATAAGAGCTGCATCAAAAAAGCTATGAAGACAGCATACCTAAACAATTCAAATTGTTATTTGTTTCCCTCCTAAAATCCCAGCAAAACTCATCTATAAATAGACTGTTTTCACAACACACAAGGGGTTGGGCTTTTAGAGAGAAAAAGAGATAATAGAAAGAAAAAAACAGCATTCTTTGTAAACTCTATTGATTTCATAAAAGACCCTTGCTCATACTCATCTTTATTCTCAGTCACAAAAACATAACCTCAATCCATTTTACAAACTCTCCCATAAACCAAACACCTTATCACATAGAGATTGTTCAAACATAAAAACAATTTTTATAGTGACATTATCTTCACCCTCCAAACATAAAAACAGTATTGCACAACTTGATTGAATTAGTTTGATTCAACAGTTTGGAACAGCTTCCTGGAGATTCATTGAAGCCATCACAGTACCTTGAAAAGTATTCAGACTTGAAACATAAAGTGCAGTCTCAAGGTAAGTCTTCTTGACTTTGCATTTTTTCATACATCATTAACGATTTAATTTGAAGATAAGATGTAGTAATCATTGCCCCCTTTGAGCTACCCATTTATTTGTTATTTATGTTTATCAATCATATGTTGTAAACTGACCTGTACAGATAATAAAACAATGTTTAAGGCAAAAAACTGAAGCATGAGTCGACACATGCCCATATGGGTCGACTCATTCTAGTGAAAAAATAGGGCATGAGTCGACACGTGGCCTTATGCATCGACTCATATGGTTATCTAGGCCCCAAAATAGAAGGATGAAAGGTGCATGAGTCGACACAAAACTTGTATGTGTCGATACAAACAGGTGCGTGAGTCGACACATCCTATTATACATCGACTCATACTGATTTGGTTTGATTTTACAGGGGCAAGGAAAGTTAAGTGTCGATTCATAGCAACATGTGTCGACACATAATAGTTCAAAATGCAATTTTTCCTTTATTTTACACAGTTTTTACGTTGTCTTCATTGTTATTCGATATGGTTGTAATATTTAAGTTTCTACTTCATCCCCATTTGTAAATTGTACCCCCATTCCCCTAATGATGTAATAGCTTAAGATTTTAATTTCTGCAATTTACTGCTTTAATATAAATTGTTAGTAATTAGGGTGTGTATGGCAAGATAAAATCAATCGCTAGAAAACCCTAATCTCAAAGAAAAAAATACATGCAATCAAACACACTTCGCAGACGTATACCTCTAGGGTAACCTCGCTTGTTGCCTAGGAAAATAGTCATGTCCCTTGAATATGGGCGTTTTAGAAAAGACCCTCGATAGAAAAGATCGTAGTCCCTTGATGTCCCTCGTTGTTGCCTTCGGTAAATGATCTAGTCCCTTACGGAAATTTCTAAAACGTCTCATAAGTTGCCTTCTATGACTATACGATTGACCCATGTCCGTCCCTTCACATCCAATGGTGGGGCTTCTTACCAATCAATGGTATGGTAGAAATATCTAAGGGAGGAGGAAAATAATAAAGACCTTTTGAGTAGGTAGGACACTCGTAGTTGCTTTCTCACAAACTAAAACCATTTTCGCACTCACACTTTCAAAACACATTCAAAAACAAACATCTCTTTGAAATATTTTCAAAACCAACACTTTGTATACATTCTTATAGAGACCAGAATCATTACAAAGTTTGCCGAAACAAAGGCATTTTCAAAATACTTTCAAAAACCCACCACAAACACATTTCAAACAAAGCATTTTTCAAAATGATCTAGCAAGAAATTAAGATCCCGTAGATAACTACGGATGAAAAGGGTATTAACACCTTCCCTTTTCATAACCTACCCCCCGAACCAAGAAAATATATGAAAAGGTCTTTCCTGTTATTTTCACCCTTTCCTTTATTGGATAAAAGAAAAGTCGGTGGAGACTCTTGCTATCCGCAACAATTGCGATAAAACGCAAAACACCCGAGTTAGTTCTCCCACTGTATGATAATAACAAACATAAGCGATGGCGAAACATCAACACAAAGATAGCAAAATATCATGGTAAATGCGGTAAGATGTCAACTTAATAAGGTTTAAAAAAGGCGCACAAAAAATTAAGATTGGTTTGTATTTTTTACCTTGAAGAAGGATTTAAGTTCATTAGAGATGTTTTATGTTTTCCCAAGAAAAATAAAGTTTTTGTTTTAAGATGCAATATGCAAAGAAAAAAGACAAATAAGGGAGACTATCCTAATCTCTAGCCCTAGTGTAATCATACAATAATGGTCCTACATCAGGGAAGAAAGGGAAATATATACCTAAGTGAACATACATGGATAGATATCCTAATGTATAGCTTGAGGACTAATCCTACACGAGCAATCCTAAAGGGAGCATGGCATATCTAACAAGTGATTTGGCAAAAGCATATAATCGGGGTATATTAACTCAGAGAATGGGGGGTATGAAGATAAAATGATTTAGCTAAGGGGAGTGGATCACCCGAAGCAAACAAGCGGGAGACTAAGATGAAATAAAAAAATAAAATCATTACTTTAGCTAAGGGGAACGGGTCACCCGAAGCAAACAAGCGGGTAGCGAAGTATAAGCAATGGCCATTACGAACTCCTGACAAATGGTAGGGGTTGATACCAAACCCTTTTTCACATGACTGACTCGATACACATGATCTGCACAAATCCAAAGCGTCGACGTACAACGTGAGCTAAGCATGACACAGACAAAATGCGGGGGTTGATTGTGAACCCTTTTCGCTCGCCTCCTTTTGTGGACTTATTGGGTTGGAGGGATATGCGAGCACAAATGTAAACACACATGAAGAATACCTACTTCAAAGGTAGGATTTTACAAAAGCACAAGTAGCAAACAAAATACACATAATGCGGAATTTACCTAAACGGCTCTTTAAATAAACTAAAGGGATTCCTACATGATCAGCAGCGGAGATCCTCGTCATACATCTCTGTTCCCACTTCTCATGGAAAGGAAAGCGATAAAATCCCTACTTGACATGATCTCTAGAAAGCAATAAGATGCGGAAAGGAAAATAGAAGGGAAATACACCAAACGGATGATAATCCATAGATGCTACGTGATAACAAAGAAACCCGAAAAACTTCGCGAGCTGCTAATATCAACCAAGAAAATACCATCAGTATAAGCGTCAAAGTATCAACATATCAAGATCTGAATGTGTAGTAGATACATGTGAATATCAAAATGCACGTGCACGAAACACAGTCCATACAGTATATGAAATAACAATCACACGACAGAATGTGTAGCGTACATGTCTGTGTGATGCCAGGGTACATGCACGAAATACATTCCATACAATATATAAAATATCGATCACATGATTGCATGTGTAGCACACACATCCGCGCGGTACCAGGGTACCTGCACGAAAATAGGATTTATGCAAGAATGATATCATTTGCACATCATACGCAAAGTTTCACTAACAAGTGATCACATAAAACACCTTTAAACTAATAATCATGTGATAATTAAAGGTTAAAGGTATAACAATGTACCTTGAAAAGCATTCACAAAAGTAGTTAGAAGTAACAAGGAAATATGTGCAAACATGCATTAAAACAAAGCAAAATTTGCAATTTCTGTCTGGGTAACCGGATACCATAATAAGGTAACCGGTTACCATAACTCAAAAATTTTGAGAAAATGGCTACTGACATTAGGTAACCGGTTACCATAACGGGGTAACCGGTTACCCAAGCTAAAAAAGCTGAGAAACGCCACTGTAAGTCGGGTAACCAGTTACCATACCTGGGTAACCAGTTACCGCGTGCAAATTTTCAAATTTCAGTTACTGGAAAGGGTGGTAACCAGTTACCATAACTGGGTGACCGGTTACCCGCGGGCAGAAAGAATTTTTTTCAAGTTTTTTGAGGTTTGGCTCATGGCTTAGGCAATTGATCAAACACAAAATCTCTACACATTCAATACATGATTTTGCATAATTCAACAATCATTAAGCACTTTCATGAGAATCAACTTAATTCAATAAGCACTTAATTCAACTATCTAATTTCGGACTTACACATGATGATAGAATTAAATCATTATTCTAATATTAGATCTGAATTCTTATTTTAAAATTCAACCTAGATTCAATTCATGCTTGATTAAAAAGTGCTTCTCGAATAATCACTTATTTCAAAAGTGCTTAATTCAAGAAAATTCACTGATAGAACTGAAGAGGAGGCTTAGGTATAGAGATTGCAGTGAACGAATTAACAATCAGAGAGTAATTTCTCTTGATCTTGACTTTTGAATCTTGATGAAATTGTTGTTGTGTTCTTGATGAAAAAAGTGTAGAACATTGATTTAATCCTGTAGAGACTTGAATGAAAAAGATTAGAGTGTTTGTGAGATTTTTGTAAATTATGAGCCTTCTTGACAAAAATCAGATTTGAGATTATATGGTGTGAGAAAATTGGGCCTTGGATGTGCAATTGGATTGGGCCTTGACTTGAAAGTGTAAGCCCGACACGACCAAAAGTGCCATGTCATCATCCGTACGGAATCTTCAAAAAGTTCCAACACGAAAAATGAAGATAATCAAATTTGTGATGCATTTCTGAAAGAATGGACTCAATTGTATAAACGAATAGGAAATTGTGAATTTTTGAAGTTTCACTGACGTTGTGTCAGGCAAAAATAATTTCATGTGCAGAATTTTATTGCATCACGCGCGAAGAAGATCAAAAACGAGAACCTTCGGGTCACTGTTTGCTTTTAGCATATGAAGATAAGTTATAGTAGACGGAGTTTATGAACCAACACCACCAGACCCAACTCAATACGATAACAATCGATTGAGATATGAATTTTTCTGTATCAAACATTAATACAAAATGAATTTCGGTTCAGCACAAACATGTCTTCAGAAACTCAAAATGTACGGGTCCTTCCTTCGTGAATCAGCTTTTAGCCTCCAAAGACAAAATCAAGATGACATCAAGACATAATTTTGACAATTAGAACCATGCGCTTACGACATTCCATCCGAGAGTTACAAATTTTTTAGTTCACACGAAATAACGATTCAACCCACTTTTCCTTTGTATTTTTTCACTGTATAACTTCCAAAAGAACGGCGTATTCGGAGACCTTCCTTCGAAATTTAGTTTTGGTCTAAACACGAAAATTGAGATAATGTCGATATGGTTTTAAGACCTCACGAATCAATCCAAAACACCATTCCAAACGGGAGATATGAATTTCCAAACTTAAATCAGCTGAAAAATTGTTTCCTATTCGCACTACTTAAAATTCACCGAAAATACCTAAACCTTCTACAACTCGACATGCGTTGAAAAAATACGGTAGCTTTGTTGTGTTGACAAAAATACTTTAATCTTGTTAGCACGGGTTCGATGATATGCATGTATGTGCATGTTAACAAAGAGCCAATTAGAGATAGAAAATGAAGAGGACAAATTTTGGGGTACAATAGACTCTTGTGATTCCATGGGGAGAATCAACAGAAGCACCATAATTGATACTTTTGTACCCCAAAATTTTCCCTCCCATATTTCTCAATACATTTCAAGTGAGGTCCTCAAATTGCTCAAGGAAGTCCAAGAGTTGACCAGACAAACCCTCTCCTAAGGCAGTTTACCTCAAATTAGGGTTTCATTTTGCATCAAGATGTTTGAGTCCAAAGGATCCCAAATGCTAACCATTGTCCTAATATATTCTCATGATCATCCATGTCAAGTTTCAAGCCTTGCAAAGGAAGTTTGCGCAGTCAATTGCTCAAAGGCCTGAAAATCGACTGTGCTAGGGCAAAAGTCAACTGTGGCCCACATACAGTCAAACTTCAAGATTTTTGGTCAACATTATCATTTTGAAGTAATATTCATCATTTGATCAAGGGTTGATAATTATTCATCAAGGATTACTCACAATTCACCAAAACCCAAAAGTTGCTAAATTAGGGTTTTGTAGGAAAAGTCAACTCAACTTTGACCAAGCATAACTTTCTCATACTTCATCAAAAATTACCCATCCAAAGCTCATTTTGAATAGGATGAAGTTCCCTACAATTCATCTTCAGCTCCCAAGTTCAAAATATGCACTCACAAGAAGATATGAATTTGGACATTATAGGTCATTTTGAAAAGTCAACAAAAACACCTTTTGGGTCAAAGCTTCATACATGAACATGGAAGACCCAATTGAGATGATACCAAAAGAGTTTCTTAGAGGAAATATTAAGATTTCAAAAAAGTCCAATAACACCTCTCTAGGGTCAAAATTGAAGGAGTTGTGCATTGGTAAAGTTGACCCTTTTTGCAAAATTGCCAAAAGTCAAATATGTCCAAAATTGCATATTTTGCTAAATTGGCCTAACTTTTTATGCTTGCATTGAGTTTGTAATGTGACCCACGACCCATGAGCCCTTCCACTTGTCATTATTTTATTTTTGTTATTTATTTTGATTTTATTTCAATTAAATCAAATAAAATCAAAATAAAATCATGAAAATATCAAAAACTAATCAAAGCTTGAGATTTTCTGCATGTTTAGGTCTATTATACAGCTAGAGATGGAATCAAATCGTGCAAGGTTCATTTGGATACAAAAAGATTGCATTTTGCTTGATTTAGAAAGATTTTGTACAATGATCAAATCATGAATCAATAATCATAATTGGAGAGATTTGATACAAGTTTGTAACCCTAATTCCTTCTAGGGTACATAAGGGACAATTTTAGATCAGAAACAAGGAGATTGGAGGCGTGCAATACAGAAGGCAAACTTGAAAAAAATCAACAAAAGTTGTGAATCAATTTCCAGGTTTCAGGCTATCTCAAGTCTTTCTAAGCATCCCAATCGCTTGATGGATATCCCTGGATCACATTGCAATCATTAGCAAGCTTCCTAACATCCAGAAATGCACTGTAAGTGTCGCACGACTTCCATACTTTCTTGAATTCGAATCTCATAATTCTGGCATATTTAGCATGATTCATTGATATATTCTTAAACCTTATGATGTTTTCAAGCTAATGGTCATATTTAATTATGTTTTCATTAACTGTACAACAAGATGCCATAGTTAGGGTTCTTGCTTTGTTTTTAGGGTTTTCTCGTACAGGGATAATTGGCCATGGATAATGGTACCATGATGCTCGTGAGGTTGCAACTAGTTGATTGGTACCATTGGGAGTGATTTATCATGCTTGCACAGGTTTTTGGAGATGCACAGGGCTATACCTACGCTTGGTGTCCGTAGGTAAAATCCATATAATTTACAGCGACGGGGGGAGGAAGGAGATGATAACATGGCGCTTCATGACTAGCCAATTCAAATTTGCACGCGTTTTAAGAGTTATCATTTTGTTTTTACCATATAATATTTGTTTGATATTACATGTACAACTAACCAAGCCAACCCAGCTGGTAAGCGCGCATTGTGATTATGTTCAAGGACCTGGGTTCGATCCCCAGGTCCCCATATTGCTTCATATATTTTTTTCTTTGCATAATCAGGTGCCCATGTATCCAATGAGCCTACCATGCATCCTCAGCATCCAGGCATCCAAGCCATCAACCGGCCAGATCCAAGGCCTTCCCATGAGGGTCCACCATGGGCATAAGTCAAGCAAGCGCAGGAGATTGGAAAAGTCAAACAAAGGCCAGAAGTTATTGGGCCCAAAAGTGCAAAGAGCACCCCCCTTCTTGCTATCAACAACCAGGCCCATTCTTATTTCTTTTCTAATTTCTTTTATTTAATTTAATTTGTTTAAATTATTTTCTAACACAAAATTAATTTCTTTTTTTTCATAAAAAATCATAAAATCAATTTCACAAATTTAGAATTAGTTTTTTATTTTACCAAATTTAATTCAATGTTAGTTTAATTTAATTTAGGATTAATTCTAATTTTTTCATATATTTAAAATCAATTAGAAAAATTAGGGTTAACGTGCGATTCAATTTTTATTTCTTTTCTCAATAAAACAAAAATACAAAAATAGGTTAAATTAATTTTTTTTTCTTAATTTAAATTAATTAGTAATTAGGTTTTTTTATTTTATTCAATTAAACCTTATTTTCTCAAAATAATCAAAAACAATACAAAAAATGATTTTTCTTTTAGGTTTAGATGGGGTCAAAACCCTAATTCCTTTTCATTTAATTCATCGCGCGCGCTTGATTATTTTTAAAAATATTAATGTAACTGCTCACAGTATGTAATAGTTTTAATTAGGATTTTCTTTTATTTATCGTTTTACAGGTTTTTGGCTATGTAATTAATCCCCTATCCTGAAGCCTTGTAATAGCGTAGGTTTTATTTCTCGCATTTTAATTCCCGCAAATATTAATTGTTAATAGGATTGTATGATAAGATTGCATGTTAATTTAAAATGGCTAGCAAACCCTAATGTGCAAAGATAATAACTTGAAATCCAATCACTCGCACATGCGCACTCTTAGGGTATACTCTCACTTCGGTTGCCTTCGGTAAACGATCATTAAGTATAGGGTGTTTTAGTGGTCGCCCTCTTGTCTAAACAAAGATCAAAAAAGTCCCGTTCAGAAAGGTTGCCTCGGAAAGGTTGCCTCGGAAATGTTGCCTCGAATATGATCTTAAGACATTAGGGTTACTACTAACACGTCCTAACATTGCTTTAGTGATCGTACGTCCCTTTCGAATTGACCCTTACAACTCCAACGACGGTGCTACCTATTTCTCAATAGTAGGATAGCGCTGTCTAAAGGAAACAAGAACAAAAACGATCTTTTTTTTCGAGTAGGTAGATGCTAGTAGGTACTTGCTCAAATCAAACTTTTAACACTTACACTTTTCAAACAAAGTTTTCGAAAACAACTTCGTAACACTCTTGAGAACAGAAACAAGGGTTAAAACGAAGTAAAACAAAACTTTTCAAAACAAGCACACACAAGAAATTTTCAAAATGAGCAAGTGCATAAGAGCCCATGGAAAACCATGGATGGAAAGGGTGCTAACACCTTCCCTTTCTATAATCTACCCCCCGTACTCAGAAATCTCGAAAAAAAGGTTTTTTCTGTTCTTTTTCCTTTTCCATGATTGGATAAAATAAAAGTAGGTGGCGACTCTTGCTTACCGCGACATTTTGCAAACACAAATGCAAAACGCAAACCAGCATTTTTCAAAACAGTCGGTTCTGCCACCGTATCACAGAACTGGTGACTCTGCTGGGGATTAATAAGTGGGATATACCTTAGGATTTAGTTCATCAAATTGCTTCTCTTATTTGTTTTGGTTGCTTTACTTTTAAGGGTTTTGTATTGGGAGTTACTATAGATCCTAACCTGGATATGGGGACACCTTTTAGGTAAGTAGCAATAAATTGTAAGGGAAGTGTATAGCGTAGACCGATACGGTTGAAGCAGTAGCTACGTTGATGTGGCACATTGGTTGGTACCGGTATCCCTTGTGGAGAAACGAGGAGAATACGGGGCCACTATGTGTGTCATTAAGCATCAACTGACCTTAGAACCTGTAATTGACCAACTTGGCCATTAGGAAGTAGTGAGATAGCCGACCTCGGTGTAATCTGAGAACTAGTTGATACTCGATACTACACTCATTGAGACCATACTCTCGTGATAGTTTCGGCCGCAAGAAAAGATTGCGTGAGCTGAAACCATGACCGATGGAGGATGGTCAGTGATATTGAGAACCTCTAGAACCCGGTTACTTTTTCTAGGACAGGTTGAAACCAACTGAACTTCAAGAGGGTAATACCTTTGACCCCATGCAAGCTTTAAACTTAAGGGCTTTTGTGTGACTTGTTTGCCTTTGCCATGTCTGTTATCTACTATACATGTGTTGTTCTTGACATGACATCATGCATCATAACATAGCATGCATACTTCATTATACTAACCATTTCAAAGACCGAGGGGATTTATCTTTGTTTTGTTTTGCAGATTATGGCTTCCGTGCGCAGAAATACCATCTGAGTTAACTTTGTACAAGTACCTGCTCAACTTAAAGAGTTGGCCTCAAGAATTTCTGAGACTTCTTCGTTCATTAAGAGACATGGTCAGCTTCTTAGCTTGGTCACCTCAAAGTTTGATGAGCAGATGATGAGTGTACTTTTCCAATTCTTCGATCTGATGCATCATTGCTTCACCTTTCTGGATTATCAGCTGGTTCCCACTTTGGAAGAGTTTTCTCACTTATTGGGCATATCCATCCTTGAGCAGATGCCCTTCACAGGTATGGAAGAGACTCTTAGACCAGAAGACATTGCCTCAGCTCTGCATCTAAAACGGGTTGATGTAGTATCCAATTGGGAGACACGAAGCGGGGTTGAAGGTTTCTTAGCCAAATTTCTGATGGATCAGGCTCAACTGTTCTGGGATAGTTTGGATTTTCAGGCTTTCGAGGATATCTTGGCTCTCCTTATCTACGGTTTGGTTCTATTCCCGAATCCAGATTCCTTTGTAGATGTGAATGCGGTTAAGATCTTCTTGTCTCGTAATCCTGTGCCTACTCTACTGGGTGATATCTTGCATGCCCTCTATACGCGTAATGTACGAAGAAGAGGAACCCTTATGTGTTGCATGCCATTGCTGTCAAGGTGGTTTATTTCGCACCTCCCCAAGTCTATGTTGAAGAATGAAGAAGGTTTGGGATGGTCTTACAGGATAATGTCACTTGCCCATACACACATTCTTTGGAGCTCCAGGGTTATGGAAAGCACTGTTGTTATTGATCATTGTGGGGGATACCCTAATGTCCCATTTCTTGGAATCAGAGGAGGAATAACCTACAATCTTTGTCTAGCTTTGCGACAGTTTGGTCGTGCTCAGAGAGACGGTCCCCATGAGTTACTTCTTGCGGATATTGCATTTGACTACAAGGAAGACGTTGAAGAGCATCGCCAAAGGTTTATACGAGCTTAGGGCATGGTGAACAGATCTGACCCCCAAGAGCTAGGACCAAGAACTTTCCTCCCTATGCAGCCTTATCTCCAATGGGTCCGAGCTCGTGCCCAGAAGCTTGGGATGCCCTATGAAGCAGTATTTCCAGTAATTGTGGAGCCCACCAATAAAGAAGGCATTCCTTACACAATTATTTATCCTTACATGCCCACTGATCCTGGGGCATTGTAGAGGTCCTTGGATTCAGCTGAAAGAGGAAAGGGATACTTACCGGGAGAAGTACCATGAGCAAGAAAGGAAGATCTTGAAGCTCATCAGGCAGCTCGAGGAAGAAAGAACGATCAATGATTACGTCATCACAAAGAGGAAGCGTCAATGGGATTTTTGGTTTTGATTTTCTAGTTTAGATTTCTTTTCCATTTATTTCTTTGTAACGCCTTAAAGACATTGTTGAACCTTTTTACAAGTTAATCTAATAAAGTTTGTTTATTTTTGGTTTGCAAATTTAAATCTCCCAAAGTCTTTGAAATCATTACATACGCATCCCATTATCATGCACATCATTGTAGGTACCATTATAGGTTTCTCATCTTCTTCGCTGTTTATTTCAGAAGAAATGTCTTCCGATCAAGCCATCAAAGATCTTCAGGAACAAAACTCCCAATTCCAACAGATGTTCTTGAGCTTGGCTAAAGGGCAGGAGGATTTGAAGACCCTGATTCTGAAAGAAAAAGAGAAGAAGAAGAAGAAGAAGAAGAAGAAGAAGAAGGTCGTTCTTCTGAATATGGGCAAAAGGTTTGGGATAGGTTGAAACAGCAAGCCGATATGACCTCTTCATCCAAGGAAGGGGAGAACCAAGAAGAAGAAAAGGGCCCCAGTCCTGACAACTCTGATAATGATACTAATTATGATGATGAACAATACCCTCCTACTGAGGATAGGTACAAGTAGCTAGAAGACCTTCTGAGTGCTATGGAGATTCAGAAGATCCCTGGGTTGGATTTCGGAGAGTTGGGACTGGTGTCTGGAGTGGTGATCCCTCATAAATTCAAAGCTCTAGTTTTTGCCAAGTACGATGGAGTATCCTGTCCAAAACTCCATCTTCTCTCATATGTCAGGAAAATCCAACCCCACACTGTTGATAGAAATTTGTGGTTACATTTCTTTCAAGATAGTCTGTCAGGGACTCAACTTGAATGGTTTTATCAGTTGGAAGGAGCTAATATCTGAAACTGGGAAGACCTTGTTGCTGCTTTCTACAGGCAGTATCAGTATAACGCCGACCTTTCTCCCACTCGTACTCAGCTTCAGGGTATGTCTATGGGTGAAAGCGAAGGTTTTAAGGACTATGCTCAAAAGTGGATAGATTTGGCTGGAAGAGTCCAACCCCCTTTGTCTGACAGGGAATTGGTTGACATGTTTCTAGGGACGCTATCTGGTCCATTTTTCAATCATCTGATCGGCAGTTCGTCATCTGGGTTTACTGAGTTGATCTTAACTGGGGAGAGAGTAGAAGCTGGTATCCAAAGTGGTAATATACAGAAGGATACTTCATCAAGCGCAGTAAAGAAGCCTTTCATTGGTAAGAAAGAAGCTAGTGCAGTCTACGGCTCGAGGGGCCAAAGCAGACCTGAAAACCGTCAAGCAGTAAATGCGGTAGTGATATCAAGACCCACAGTTGCTCCACAATGAAATAATCAACAAAGGATGGAAAGACCACAGAGGCAGTACACTCGGCCTAATATGACCTTGTCTCAAATTCTACCACAACTATTGAAGACCAATCTGGTAACTCTGAGGGAGGCTCCGAAGAACCCCAACACCACTTCTCCTCAGTATAACCTGAATGCCCACTGCGCCTATCACTCTGAAAGTCCAGGTCATGATACAAACAACTGTTGGGCCTTAAAGAATAAGGTGCAAGACTTGATCGAAACCAAAGAGATTGATTTTGACGCTCTGGAGAAGCCCAACGTCATAACTGCTCCCATCCCCAAACATGGTCAGGGAGTGAATGTTGTGGACGATGATTTATTTGTGACCTCCATGGAAGAAATTTCTACTCCTTTGGTGACAGTTAAGAAGAATCTATTGTTGGCCGGTTTATTTTCGGGTTATGGAGAAGGTTGCCACATGAGTTTAATTCTGCCTACTGGTTGCCACTTACTGAAATCAGGTATTTAGCACCTAATGGATAACAAAGAGATCCTATTCGAAAAGACTATGATTCTGTTGGTTCCAATTGAAGATGTTCCCATCATAACCATTTCCTCCAATCCTTCCAAGGTTTCCTCGAGAAAACCTGTTAGGATTACATCCGTCCCAAGAATTTCTCCGTTAATAATTATTGTCCCTGGTCCTATCCCATAAACTTAGGATAAGGCTGTCCCTTTGCACTATGGTGCAGATGTGTATTACCATGGAGTTAAACAAGACTTGAATAGTGAAGTAGTTGATGTTGATGTCAGCAATATCATCGGGGCTAGCAAGGTCACCAGAAGCAGAAGACTATTCTCTCTCGAGATTTCCCCTCTGACTGTTCACAAACCTGTTGTTATTCCATCTGCTAGTACTTCAGTTACTGTCCCAGTTCCTATTCCGGTTATCACCCCTGTCGCCGAGCCATCTGGGACTCGAGGCAAAGAAATCATAAGTGAGACTGCCCAGACGGAGGCACCTGAGAAGATCATCGTAGAAACCTCTAAGAAAGAGATAGAAGAAATTCTGAAGATTATCAAGAAGAGCGACTACAACATAGTCGAGCAGCTGGGGAAGACCCCGTCCAAAATTTCCATGTTGTCCTTGTTATTTTATTCTGAAGCCCATGCAAAGGCTCTAATTGCATTCCTCAAAACTGCGCATGTGCCGCAGGAAACTTCGGCCGATCAATTCAAAGACTGCGTAACTAGCTTGACTGTCGACAATGGGTTGGGTTTCTCAGACGCAGATCTGACTGCTAAAGGAAGAAATCACAATGACGCTCTACATGTCTCGATCGAGTGCAAGGGCACTACCATGGCCCACATACTGGTGGATACTGGGTCCTCGTTGAACATTTTGCCAAAGAAAGCATTAGATCGTCTGGGCTGTGAAGGTTTGATTCTAAAGCCGAGCAATATTGTGGTCAGGGCTTTTGACGGGTCAAAAAGGATGGTTCACGGGGAGGTGGACGTCCCTGTTAAAGTTGGCTCTCAGACTTTTGCATCTACTTTCTAAGTTATGGATATCCGACCATCATATTCTTGCTTGTTGGGTCACCCTTGGATTCATAAGGCTGGGGCAGTGACTTCCACGCTCCACCAAATGTTGAAATATCTGGTAAAGGGGAAGATTGTCACGGTACAGGGTGAAGAGGAGTACATGGTGAGTCATCTTAATTCCTTTCGCTATATGGAGATGGATGGGGAGTTCATCGAAACCCCTTGTCAGAACTTTGAAGAGGTCCCCCAGACTTTGGCGTCAACTGAAGTTGCTACTGACAAACCTCTGATGAATATGGCTTCTCTCAAGGATTCCAGGGCTGTAATCGAAGAAGGTTGGTGTACAAATTGGGGTCAGCTCCCTGATTTTACACACAAAACTGAAAATTTTGGTTTGGGGTTTACTTCAGGGGCTCAAAAGGCTGTTAGGCGCGCACGGATTGGAAGACCTCCTCTGCATATCAGCAATCTGGCAGTTAATATGGTTGAAGATGGAGAAGAACATTCAGATATTGACAGCTGGATCTACCCTACAACTGATGGCGGACTAAGCAACTGGACGACGAAATACTTCATACCTGTTTCTTTTATTACACAGTAATTGACTCTTTTTTTTAGATTTGTAATAGACAGTTTAAAACTTTACGGCCTGGTGCCTTGCCCGAGGCACCTCGACTTTGCTTGTGAGGGCTTATTATTTGTCATTTTCATATATCATTAATAAAGCATTGGATGTTTCTTGCATTACAAATTTTGTGCTCCTTGTTTTTATTTCTCTCACTTTATCAAAAACAGTTATTGCCTTACACACACTCACGTATCATAATGCAGATTCGTATCCACTCTGGATCCCATTGATAACGACTCTGCTACTGCCAGTTATGACTTCGAAAATCCGATCAACCAAGTCGAGGACGAAGGTGGGGATGATTGTGAAGTGCCTGGGGAACTTGCTAGACTGTTACTACAGGAAGAGAGGTCCATACAGCCTCATGAAGATCCAGTGGAATCAGTGAATTTGGGTACAGAGGAAGATAGGAAAGAGGTCAAGATAGGTGCGAATCTGGAGCCTAGTGTCAAACAAAGTTTGATACAGATGCTACGCGACTATGTTGAGATCTTCGCTTGGTCTTATGAAGATATGCCAGGTTTGGACACTGATATTGTGGTACACCTCCTACCAACCAAAGAAGACTGTCCTCCGGTAAAGTAGAAGGTTCGCCGTAGGCGCCCTGAGATGTCTGAGAAAATCAAAGTTGAGGTCATGAAGAAGTTTGACGCAGGATTCTTAGATGTTACTTCGTATCCGCAGTGGGTTGCCAACGTTGCTCCGGTGCCTAAGAAGGATGGTAAGGTACGGATGTGTGTGGACTATAGAGATCTGAATAGGGCGAGCCCCAAGGATGATTTCCCACTTCCTCATATTGATGTTTTGGTCGATAACACTGCACAGCATAAGATATTCTCCTTTATGGATGGTTTTTCTGGCTACAACCAGATCAAAATGGCTCCCGGGGACATGGAGAAGACAACCTTCGTTACACAGTGGGGCACCTTTTTCTATAAGGTCATGTCATTCGGGTTGAAGAATGTTGGGGAAACTTATCAGCGTGCCATGGTCGCTTTGTTCCACGACATGATTCACCATGAGGTTTAGGTTTACGTTGATGACATGATCGCAAGGTCCCAGACTGAGTAAGAACACCTTGACCATCTCCAGAAACTATTTGACAGGTTGAAGATGTACAAGCTGAGGTTAAAGCAGAACAAGTGCACCTTTGGGGTAAGGTCTGGTAAGCTGCTGGGCTTCGTTGTTAGTAATAAAGGTATTTAGGTGGATCCTACCAAAGTAAAGGTCATACAGGAGATGCCAACTCCCCGAACAGAAAAGGAAGTTAGAGGCTTTTTGGGACGTCTGAACTACATCACCCGATTCATTTCACATCTGACTGCTACTTGCGAGCCAATCTTCAAACTGTTGAAGAAAGATCAAGTGGTAAAATGGAACGATAAATGTCAGGCCGCTTTCTAAAGGATCAAAGAATACCTCCAAGAGCCACTTATTCTGATGCCTCCAGTTGAAGGAAGACCTTTGATTTTATACTTGACAGTACTGGACAATTCAATGGGGTGCGTACTGGGGAAGCATGACGAGTCTGGCCAAAAAGAGCATGCTATTTACTACCTTAGCAAAAAGTTTACCGACTGTGAGACTCGATACTCATTGCTCGAGAAAACTTGATGCGCTTTGGCATGGGCTGCTCGCCGGCTGAGACAGTATATGTTGACTCATACTACCCTATTGATATCAAAAATGGATCCAATCAAGTATATTTTCGAGAAGCCTGCTCTCTCCGGAAGAATAGCAAGATGGCAGATGATCTTAACCGAGTACGACATCCAATACACCACACAAAAATAAATCAAAGGGAGTGTATTGGCAGATCATTTAGCGCATCAGGCCGTGGATGACTACCAATCCATGAATTTCGAGTTCCCAGATGAGAACATCATGTTGGTGACCGACTGTGAAGAACTTGGACCGAATGAAGGACCTGAGAAAGGATCCCGATGGTTTATGTTTTTTGATGGAGCATCAAACGCGTTGGGTAATGGCATTGGCGCCGTGATCATATCTCTTGAGGGCTTCCATACTCCGTTCACCGCCCGATTATGTTTTAACTGCACCAACAATATGGCGGAGTATAAAGCATGTATCCTAGGTCTTCGAGATGCTATCGACCTGAGGATTAAGTTCTTGAGTGTATTCGGATATTCTGCTCTAGTGATCAGTCACATCAAAGGCGAGTGGGATACGAAGCACCCAAATATTATTCCTTACAAAGAATATGTATTGACATTGCTTCCGCACTTTGAGGAGATAACCTTTGAACACTTCCCGAGAGAAGAGAATCAGTTAGCGGACGCGCTAGCTACCATGTCTTCTATGTTCAAGGTCAGGTGGGACAATGAAGCTCCCCAGATTACCATCGAGAGGTTGGACGAACCCGCACATTGCTGTGACATTGAGACGGAAGAGGTAGAAGATAAACCTTGGTTTCACGAGGTAAAGAGGTGTCTTAAGGCTCAAGAGTACCCCGAAGGTGCGTCTGTTAATGATAAGAAGTTCTTGAGAAGGTTCGCTTCAAAGTTCTTCATCAGTAATGGGATTCTTTATAAACGTAACCATGATTCAACCTTACTGCGATGTTTGGACAAAAGCGAGGCGGAAAAGATCATGGCAGAGTTACATGAAGGTACCTTCGGAAGTCATTCCAGTGGACATACCATGGCAAAGAAAATCCTACGGGCAGGATATTATTGGTCCACTATGGAAGCCGATTATTATCAGCATTCTCGAACCTGTCATAAGTGCCAAGTCTATGCTGATAAGGTGCATGTACCTCCAATTCCTCTAAATGTTTTGACAGCTCATTGGCCTTTTGCAATGTGGGGCATCGATATGATAAGTGAGATCAGACCTACTGCATCCAACGGGCATCGTTTCATTCTGATAGCTATTGATTACTTTACAAAGTGGGTCGAGGCAGCTTCTTTTGCTACAGTAACCAAGAACGTCGTGGCGCGGTTTATCCGATACAATCTGATATGTCGATACGGTGTACCAGAGAGGATCATTACGGACAATGGTACAAATCTCAACAATACAATGATCACCGAGCTCTGCAAATAGTTCAAGATACAGCATCACAACACTTCTCCCTACCGGCCTAAGATGAATGGGGTTGTTGAAGCGGCTAACAAGAACATCAAGAAGATTGTGCAGAAGATGACAGTGACATACAAAGACTGGCATGAGATGTTATCATTCTCTCTTCATGGGTACCGTACCTCAGCACGGACGACGACAGAGGCAACACCCTACTCTCTGGTATATGGCATAGAGGCAGTCCTACCCATCGAAGTCCAGATACCCTCTCTCTGGGTTATGAAGGATGTAGGTTTGAGCGAAGACGGCTGGATCCAGACCCGACTTGATCAACTGAATTTAATTAATAAGAAGAGACTTACTGCTATCTGTCATGGTCAGACGTAGCAAAAGCGAATGATCAAGGCTTTTAACAAGAAAGTCAGACGACAAGAATATCAAGTTGGGGATCTGGTGATCAAACGCATCATACTGCCGCAAGGTGATCCCAGGGGCAAATGGACCCCCACGTACGAAGGGCCATTTGTGGTTAAGAATATTTTCTCGGGAGGAGCTATGATTCTAACCACCATGGATGGTGACGACCTTCCTCACCCCGTCAATGCAGACATAGTGAAAAACTACTATGCATAATCAAAGACCCGCTAGGTTGATTGGCCTAGGAAAAAATAAGGGCTTCCCGGTGAACCAAAAGGGTTCGGGAAAAAATAAGGGATGAAAATAAAAAAACTGTATACCCGGCAAGTTGAAAACCTGAAAAGGCAGCTTGGGCAAAAAAGGGTATCCCGGTGGACTGAAAACCCGAAAGGGCGGTCCAGGCAAAAATTAGGGATCAAAGCGTAACACTATGTCTCATTGGATCATCTTGCAACCAGACTTCGGTATCGACTATCAAGCTCGAACGACGCCAATAAATCTAATCTACCTTCGACCAAGTAGCAAAGTGATGAGACGCTTGAAGATATAAAGGCAATAGCAGAGTTGGAACCCAATGGGATTGTTTGCATAGCTGTTTTTCTTTCTTTTTACACAAATTGTATAATTTCCGTCTTTCGACGGTGTTATCTTACTAGGACGTCAGCCTCTTGTATAAAACGCCTATTACAGGCCAACTTCAAAATCAATACAATTCATTTTCACAAGAAATTCTTATTTGTTTTTCTTTTTCTGTTTTGTTTTGCAAGAACGTCCCATGATTCATTTTTTATATATGCATTTGAAAATAGTTTCTACTCATAAATATGTACATAAGAAACAAAAGACAATTACTCGTAATTCCAGGAACAGGGGCAAACAAGAAATGTCCAAACCTTACAGTTGCTCTATCCACCAGGTACAGGGATAAAGCCAGCTTGATAATATGACTAAAGGTACATACACTCCTCGCAGAGTAGGAAGTACCCAAAGACAGTGGTGATAACTCGCCCCAGCCAAGGTTCACAATCTCAAGTGAGTCAGCAAAATTATCCCCAAGCAGAGTTTATCTATCACCAGCAATAGAAGATTACCATCTGCTGAGTTTATTTCTCCCAGAAGCAGAAATTCAATCCTCGACAGAGTTCATCATCACCGGCAACGGAAATTTATCCCCAACTGAGTTTATTTCTCCAAATCGGCAGATCGTCCAGCAAAATATCTTTCTTCCCCATAGAGTCTCTCCCGAAGGAATATTCTCGAGCAGAACGGACGCAAGTCTCCAGCTAATCATCTTCGGTCACTATCCCCAGCGAGAACGAAGAACTCAACTCCTTATACTCTTCGACAGCAGTCAGGATTTATTTTCCCCAGCTAGAGAACATCACAAGAACATTGCATATCCATACATCATGGCATGGGCATATGCATCATACAGCATAATCTCATTTATTTTGAGAACATTATTAATCAATACATTTCATACATCATGACATTACATATGACTAACTCTTTACCTTTCAGGGAAAGATGCAATCAAGTCCTCGCAAGTTTTCTCTGGTTCAGTCAAATCGATACTAAGATTTCTATTCCAGTTAAAAAAAAAGTGTTGTACCCCAAAATTTGCCCTCTCATGTTTTCCAAAGTCTTCCCCCTGCATGGTTGATCACAAACTCTTTCCTAAAGAAAAAGAAAATTTTTGAGTGGTGCTTTAAGTACCTTTCGATTGGCATTCTGAAAGACCCTTCGATTTGTATTCTGAAGGAGCCTTTCGATTGGAATTATGGACAAGCACTTCGATTGTCATTATGGACAAGCACTTCGATTGGAATTATTTCAAGGCCTTCGATTAGCATTCTGAAAGACCCTTCGATTGGTATTCTGAATGAGCCTTTCGATTGGCATTATGGACAAGCGCTTCGACTGGCATTATGTCAAGGCCTTCGATTGGCATTCTGAAAGACCCTTCGATTGGTATTCTGAATGAGCCTTTCGATTGGCATTATGGACAAGCACTTCGATTGGCATTATGGCAAAGCCCTTCGATTAGAATTCTGAAAGACCTTTTCGTTTGGCACCCTGGGCCAAGCCTTTCAATTGGCATGCCAAGGGATCCTTCGATTTAGCATTGTGTCAAGGCAGCTTCGACAGGCATGTTAACCATGTCCTTCGATTAGTATGAACAGCACCTTTCGATTGGCCTGTTAACAAAGCCTTTTGATTGGAATTTTAATCAGTACCCTTCGATTGATATTTGGACCAGGGCCATTTGAAGAACTCCTTCCAGGCCATTTGAAAGAGGCCATCAAGAGGGCACTCCAAAAAAACATGTCCATGCCAGATTCTTGCCTTTTCTGTTCCTAAAGAGCTGATTCGACCAGAGTGATTCTGTTCAAATCAAGACCAATCGAAGAGTAGGGCCTGAAGGCATTCGAAAATCAAAAGTGTCCAGATTCATTCCAGATTCCAAAGAGACACGGATATTTCAAAAAGGAAATATTTTAATGTGTCTGATTCTTGTCTCATAGCTTTAATGGCCTGGTTAAATGGTTGTCCCTTGCCATTTTCATGCACCCTCACACTCCTATAAATACGAGGCCAGTGACACATTACCAAGGAGGAAGAAAACAACAGAAAAACGGAAAAACAGAAAAAAAAACAGAGAAGAAACAAAAGAGGGAACAAACAGAAACGAAACAAGAGAACAGAAAAGAAAAGGAGAACAAAAAAACATTGGAGAGGCGCTACCCATACAATCCATCAAAGGGTGTCAGAATTTTCCAAGCCAAAGCAGTCCTTCAGATCGAAGGTGCCCACGCCCAGAAGCCCTCAGATTGAAAGTGCTCCCATCCAGCCAGTACCCAAATCGAAGATTCAATCTACTGGTAAGAGAGGGTAAATTGTCAAAACTTTTCATTTTGCATAACACCTCCATATTTTCTATCCCATTCGATTTACCATCCTAAACAGAATTCAAGGGCTTGGGTTTGGCCCCAGGTCATGTTCTTCGTTTGCTAACATTTGCTGCAGATTTAGCCTGAAAAGACTCAGCGCACGCAGGATCGAAGGGCTTGGGGTTCGATACCAGGCCCTGAGTTTTATTTTGCTAACATACTTTTGCAGGTATAGCATCCCAGATCGAAGGAGACACCTTCTCTGGATCGAAGCTTCCCATAGTCCTCCTGGATAGAAGAAGGCATTTTTCCCAGGATCGAAGGCAAATCCCCTTCCCTGGATCGAAGGTTGTTCATGCCCACTTCCTGGCTCAATCGAAAGAACCATGACCCTGTTTGGATCGAAGCTTCCATTCCCTCCTTGGCTCTAAGCTCCTTTTTTTTCCCTGGATCGAAGGATCCCCCTTGTATTTTATTTTATTTTTGTTTTCATTGACATCTTTTTATCTTTTTAATTAACATTAAAATAAAAAAAATCACAAAAAACATTAGGCTAGTTGTTTTTCCAACTATATTTATTTCTTAAATAAATTAACTAATTATTTTAACATTTTTCTTAAAATTAAAAAAATTAATCGACTTAGGCCTTACGTTCTTTTATATAAAAAACAACAAAAAGATTTTATTCTTAGGATTTTTAGAGGTTATTTTCAGATTCGCGTGCGTTTATTTTATTGTAATTGCTTACTGGTTTGTAATAGCTTAACTAAGACTTTTACACTTTACTGCTTTATTCCACCAATTTTGGACATGTAAATAATCCCCCTCCCCGAAGCCTTATAATAGCGTAGGATTTACAATTCCCGCACTTTAAATTCCTGTACATATATTAACTGTTTAGATGTATGCTAACTAGGATTGCATGACAAGATTAACTCTTAACTTAAAATCAACAGTAGCTCACCATAACATGTACAAAGATAATATAAACTGAAAATTGACACACTCGTACATGCCACTCTTAGGGTATGCCTCACTTGGTTGCCTCGAACGTGGTCATTGAGTATATGAAGTCTTAGAGGTCTCCCTCCTATCCAAAGATCAAAGTTGCCTCGAAATGGTTGCCTCGATAAAAATGATCTAAGACATTAGAGTTACCGCTAAAGCGTCCTAACATTGCTTTAGTGACCACACGTCCCTTAAACCGAATTGACCTGAAAACTCCAACGGCGGTGCTACCTACTCCTCAATAGTGGGATAGCATTGTCTAAAGGACATTTACACAGTTTAATTCCTTTTTGAGTAGGTAGAGGTTCTTAAGTACTTGCTCCTTTTAAAACAAAACAAAACTTTTCGCACTTACACTCTCTTCAAAAACAAAACTCTTTTCAAAACCCACAAACACAAAGAAAAGCAAACTTTTGAAAACATAGTGAGCAAGTACCTAAGAGCCCGTGGATAACCATGGATAGAAAGGGTGCTAACACCTTCCCTTTCTATAATCTACCTCCCGAACCCGAGAAACATCTCAAAAAGGAATTTTTCTGTGCTTTTGTCCTTTCCTTGTTGGATAAAATAAAAGACGATGGCGACTCTTTCTTACCGCAACATTTTGAGAAAACAAACGCAAACGCGAACCAGCATTCCAAAACAGTCAGTTCTCATTCCCACCGATCACAGAACTGGCGACTCTGCTGGGGATTACTTATAAGTGAGGTGTACCTCAGGATTAGATCACTCTTGTTTTCAATTGTATGCTTTGTATGCTTTATACTTATGGGCTTGTATTGGAGTTCTATAGATCCTAACCTGGATCTGGGGATACCCTTTAGGTAAGTAGCAGTAAACTGTGAGGGATCTGTCCGGCGTAGACCGACACGGATGAAGCAGTAGCTACGTTGTTGTGGCACCTTGGTTTGTACCGATATCCCTTGTGTTGAAACGAGTAGAATATGGGTCTTCTGAGGAGTCATTAAGCACCAACTGACCTTAGAACCTTAAATTGACCAACTTGGCCATAGAACAGTAGCAGTATGCTACACTCATTGAGACTAAACTCTCGCGATGATTCTGGCCGCAAGAAAAGGTTGCTAAACTAGAATTATAACCGATTGAGGGTAGTCAGTGATATTGAGATCCTCTAGAACCCGATTACTATTTTTTAGGACAGGTTTAAACCAACTAAACTGAAAGAGGGTAATGCCTAAACTCCATGCCAGCCTAAACTTAAGGCTATATGTGTGACTTGTGTGCCTTCAAACTTGAACTACTTGCACATTCTTGTTATCTAACAACATGAGTTCCTTGTAGGTTTTGTTTACAGTCCTTATCCAATAATTTGGACTTATTGTAGGGTTTACTTACATCACCTCACACTTTTTCTTAAACGCATAGCATACACATCATAACATCATACCTTAACATTTCCTTAACCATTTCAAGGATCTCAAGGGTTTGTGATGCAGGTTATGGTAAATCAAATGTCTAGCAAGGGGCAAGGGGATTTATTTTCCTCTAGCCAATGCCGTCTAGAGATCAAAACATGATAACTTTAGTCAGGGGCTATGACCCACTCGATATGGTGAGCTTGACTCTTGAAGAAGGACTCTTAACGGCACGAAGTTTCTTCTATCAAATTCTAACAAGTTTCTTGTTTACCCCGCGAGATCCTTGAAAACATTGCATACATATATCATACATATCATTGCATAACAGGTCATCCAGTACAGGTCTCTCATGTTCTCGCTGTTTATTTCAGCAATGGCTTTCCAACCAGACAACCAAGATCTCCGGGCTCAAAAAGCCCAACTTCAAGAAATGTTCTTGAACCTATCCCAGGGGCAAGAAGAAATAAAAGCTCTCCTCACAAGGGGCTTGGTCCTAGGGAATCCAGGAGGCATCAGGAATGATCAGTTGGAAGGGCTACAAATTGAGTTGGCAACAATGAAGATCCAGATGATGGAACAGCTGGTGGGCCAGATGGCTCTCATTCAAGACTTAGCTCAAAGACAAGAAGAGCTCAGGGTCCTCGTCAACAAGCTGCTTCAAAATAACCAAGTGGGGCAAACAAATAGGGTTGAAGATCAAGTCATCATTCAACTACCTTTGGGGCAAGAAGACAAGGGAAAATCTCCTCAGCTTGCTTCAGGGTCACAAGCCCAGCATCAACCTCGCCAGCATCAACAGGGTAATCGGCGTAAGCGAAATACGCCTGGAAGACATTTCTCTGAGACTGATATACCATCATCTCTAATACTGAAACGTTTGTTGGAGGTCAATCTGATTACTTTAAAGGATCCTCCCCGGAATCCCAATACCTCTACTCCTAGCTATCGTCCCGATGCATTTTGTATATACCACTCCCATAGTCCTGGACATGACACCAACGACTGTTGGACTCTGAAGAACAAGATCCAAGACTTGATTGACGGAAGGATGCTGGAGTTCATGCCGGATGGAGAGATGAAAATCTTCCGCTGAGAATTCTCCATCTGAGATGACTAGTTCAAACTAAGAGACTTTTGTGCATTTGAATTCTGAAGTTATATTTTTCTTTGCTTATTCAAACAATTATTATCATGTCAAACTCTTTTATTTCATTAATGCATTGCATATGTCTGTTTCGAATCAATCCATTCGTATTTCACTATATTCGAATTGCTTTTATTTTTTATGATCAACTCTCGATTAAAAAAAGTTACAAGCCTTTAGAGGGAGGATGACGAAACGATACCACGATCTTTATAATATGCTTTTGAATAGACCCTGTTGATGAGGTACAGGCATTGTTTCAAATCCTAAACAGTGAAGTTATAAGGAAGATAATCCCTAGTCAACCCCTTTGAGCCAAAGAAGTTGGAGTTTTTCTTTTCACAAATTAAAACCCTTAATTATAACCTGGGGCAGGGTAGTTTTCTCAATTGATCCAGGTGCACAATGAATGGAATCAAAGAAGTCCTTCCGTAACAAAAGACGGTGTTGGTTCCGTATAATCGTAAGGACAGGCAGTCATTATTTCTCAAAATAAAAGCCCAATAAGTCAAAACCTATGAAGGAGACTTACAAAACTGGGGCATTCCGCTGACTGTAAATACAAAAAGAAACAGTTCAGGCAAAAGACAGGGATAATAAAATCAAAAAGAGGTCCTAAAAACTCTCAACAAAAATGGCTGCCTATTCAAAATAAATTGTCAGTATCCGAACCATCACTGGAATACCAGAGCAAAGACTCAAACAGGATCTAAATGCACAATTAGCTGAGTTTAGGATCGAAGAACATCACGAAGAACGGGTGGGTATAAATAAAATTTGATCCTTTATCCTTTGTTTCTTAAACCGTGAACCAGGCCACGTTACAACCCTTCAAAAGTCCTAACTGAAGCACGGGTTAGTTCGAAAGCATACTGTTACAAAAGGTATCCTAACTCCTGTAGGGCTTGCTGTAAATCCTGAGTTGACATCACATTTTACAAAATTTGCGTGTTTTACTGAAAAAATGCATTTTCAAAAACTTCAAGACAGACATAAGCTTTGCATTCTTAAAATAACATTGTTTGCATATGACTAATTGTTCAAACAGCAGAGAAATTCGCACGACGAATATCTAGTGAACAAAAAAACCTTTTCAATAAAAAGGGTCACCTCAAGTGGAAAAAACACTTCCAACCAAGGGGCACGGCATGAGCATTGTCTATCATCTGGGGCAGTCAAGTCAAGGTTCAAGGAGTCTCTCAAAATGCCAAATAGCTAGGGGCAGATCTCCATCTGAATCAATTGGCGCATTGGACATGAATTCCAGCAACGAATATTGCATGATCAAACGAAGATCTTCTGGTAGTATGGCAACACGACACTACCGACAGTGACACCTCTCTACATCCTGAGGGAATGGACATAGTCAAAAAATACCGCGCATGAACAAAGACCCGCTAGGTTGACAGGCCTAGGCAAAAATAAGGGCTTCCCGGCGAACCAAAAGGGTTTGGGAAAAAATAAGGGATGAAAATGAAAAAGTCTGTACACCCGGCAAGTCGAAAACCTGAAAAGGCGGCTTGGGCAAAAAAGGGTATCCCGATGGACTAAAAACCCGAAAGGGCGGTCCAGGCAAAAATTATGGATCAAAGCGTACGACTATGTCCCGTCATCTCGTCACTGGCCTACCAGAAGAAGACTTGTCATTTTGACTGAAAGATGCCAAGCACCTCATAGGTGGGGATAATACTCGATCCACAGGGCCTCCGCAGGCACCTTCTCCCACAAAACAAAAACAGGGGCAAATAAGAATTGTCTGAACTATACAAGTTGCTCTGTCCACCAGGTACCAAGGTATATATTCAGCTGAAGAATATGGCTAAGATACTTTCACTCCCTGCAGAGTAAGACAGTAATGATAGCTCTCTCAGCTGAGACTTGCAACTATGAACGAATCAACAATACTCTCCCCAAGCAGAGTTGGTCTACCATCAGCTCTAAAAAAGTTGGGTATCCCTAGAAGGTCTTAATATTCCCCAGCAGAGTATAAGGATATTCCCCAGCAAGCATAAGAGTATCCCTGGCAGTCTTAATATTCCTCAACGGAATATAAGAATGTTCCCCGGTAGAATGCAAGGTACACCCAGTGGAGCCATTTCCCCAAGCGCAGTCTAAAAAAGTTTCCCCAATGGAGTTGAATCATCTTCCCCAGTAGATTCTGGAAGCTTATCCCCTACGAAGCACAAATAAGTCTCCCCAGCCAAATTCAGAGGTTATCCTCACAAGAGTCTAACTGGGTTATCCTCAGCAGGTTGCAACTGAAAGATCATCCCCAGCGAAGTTCTTTCTATCCCCAGCGAAGTTCATCATCAAAATCCCCAACGAAGCTTATCAACAGAATCCCCAGCGGAGTTCATCATTAAAATCTCAGTGAAGTATCTCTTCCCCACAGAGTAATTCCCCGCAGAGTAATCTCTTCACCGTGTTTATTCCCCAACGGAGTTCCTCTCTCCTGCAGGTTTATTCTCACAACCATCTTCGTTCATCATCCCCAACGGAAACGAAGAACTCAACTCTATTCTCCAGTAGCTCCGGGATTTATTTTCCCCAGCTAAAAACATCACATCTTCATACATCATGACATGCATACGCATCATACAACACAAATCTCATTTACTTTGAGAACATCATGACATTGCATACAGCTAACGTTTTACTTTTTTCAGGAAAAGGTCAATCAAAAGATGGCTACCACCAACCTTTTCAGGTCCCAGTTTAATACCTGTAGCAAGCCAGGAAAATATCTGTGGACGACTGATTGTAGATTAATACCTGTAACAAGCCAGGAAAATTATCTACATGAAGAGATTGAAGATTAATACCTGTAACAAGCCAGGAAGACCTTTCTTTCTCAGGTCAGAGATTAATATCTGAAACCAGCCAGGACAGATATCTCCTCGACCAACCTTTTCAGGTCCCAGTTTAATACCTGTAACAAGCCAGGAAAATATCTGTGGACGACTGATTATAGATTAATACCTGTAACAAGCCAGTAAAATTATCTACATGAAGAGATTGAATATTAATACCTGTAACAAGCCAGGAAGACCTTTCTTTCTCAGGTCAGAGATTAATAGCTGAAACCAGCCAGGACAGATATCTCCTTGACCAACCTTTTCAGGTCCCAGTTTAATACCTGTAGCAAGCCAGGAAGATATCTGTGGACGACTGATTGTAGATTAATACCTGTAACAAGCCAGGAAAATTATCTACATGAAGAGATTGAAGATTAATACCTGTAACAAGCCAGGAAGACCTTTCTTTCTCAGGTCAGAGATTAATACCTGAAACCAGCCAGGACAGATATCTCCTCTACCAACCTTTTCAGGTCCCAGTTTAATACCTGTAGCAAGCCAGGAAAATATCTGTGGACGACTGATTGTAGATTAATACCTGTAACAAGCCAGTAAAATTATCTACATGAAGAGATTGAAGATTAATACCTGTAACAAGCCAGGAAGACCTTTCTTTCTCAGGTCAGAGATTAATATCTGAAACCAGCCAGGACAGATATCTCCTTGACCAACCTTTTCAGGTCCCAGTTTAATACCTGTAGCAAGCCAGGAAGATATCTGTGGACGACTGATTGTAGATTAATACCTGTAACAAGCCAGGAAAATTATCTACATGAAGAGATTGAAGATTAATACCTGTAACAAGCCAGGAAGACCTTTCTTTCTCAGGTCAGAGATTAATACCTGAAACCAGCCAGGACAGATATCTCCTCGACCAACCTTTTGAGGTCCCAGTTTAATACCTGTAGCAAGCCAGGAAAATTTATGTGGACGACTGATTGTAGATTAATACCTGTAACAAGCCAGGAAAATTATCTACATGAAGAGATTGAAGATTAATACATGTAACAAGCCAGGAAGACCTTTCTTTCTCAGGTCACAGATTAATACCTGAAACCAGCCAGGACAGATATCTCCTCGACCAACCTTTTCAGGTCCTAGTTTAATACCTGTAGCAAGCCAGGAAAATATCTGTGGACGACTGATTATAGATTAATACCTGTAACAAGCCAGGAAAATTATCTACATGAAGAGATTGAAGATTAATACCTGTAACAAGCCAGGAAGACCTTTCTTTCTCAAGTCAGAGATTAATACCTGAAACCAGCCAGGACAAATATCTCCTCGACCAACCTTTTCAGGTCCCAGTTTAATACCTGTAGCAAGCCAGGAAAATATCTGTGGACGATTGATTGTAGATTAATACCTGTAACAAGCCAGGAAAATTATCTACATGAAGAGATTGAAGATTAATACCTGTAACAAGCCAGGAAGACCTTTCTTTCTCAGGTCAGAGATTAATACCTGAAACTAGCCAGGACAGATATCTCCTCGACCAACCTTTTTAAGTTCTAGATTAATACCTGTAACAAGCCAGGAAAAATATCTGTGGACGACTGATTGTAGGTCAATACCTGAAACCAGCCAGGAAAATTATCTACATAAAGAGATTGAAGATTAATACCCGTAACAAGCCAGGAAAACTATTTTTCTTTCTCAGGTCAGCAATTAATACTTGGAACCAGACAGGACAAGTATTATAACCTCAACGGTATAGTCCATTGAGCACGAGTCAGTTCCTAGATCTTGATGTTCTCCTCCGTTATAGTGTGGACAAGTTCGATAACCTCAGCGGTATACTCCCAGTGGGCACGAGACAGTTCCTAGACCTTGATGAAGATGTTTCCCTACTTCATAGTGTGGACAAGTACTATAACCTCAACGGTATACTCCCTTTGAGCACGAGTCAGTTCCTAGATCTTGATGTTTTCCTCTGTCATAGTGTGGGCAAGTTCTATAACCTCAGCGGTATACTCCCGGTGGGCACGAGACAGTTCCTACATCTTGATGAAGATGTTTCCCCCCAATTGAATTATGGACAGGTTCTTAAAACTGAGTTGAAGCATTCTCTCAGTTGAAGTACAGGCAGGTTCCTAAATCTCAACAAAGTTAGACTTCCCCAGCGGAATCTTCTACAAACAACAGGTATGCAAGTTCTCACTAAGGAATCTCTTATGCGATCGACACTCCTGCAGATGGCATCTATAAGCCCATCCTCCTACCAACAATCTCCAAATGGCATCTGTAAGCCCATTCCCGACATCACAATGTTGATACTACACCATGCGAGTGCAAATTTCTGGGCACTCTAGTGTTCAATTATCTTCCACCTTCGGATCACGAAAGGCACGCAAGCCAATCTACATCCTCAAGTTTAAGAAAATTTAACAGGGGTAACTGTTGTACCCCAAAATTTTCCCTCTCATGTTTTCCAAAGTCTTCCCCCAGCATGGTTGATCACAAACTCTTGCCTAAAGAAAAAGAAAATTTTTTAGTGGTGCTTTAAGTACCTTTCGATTGGCATTCTGAAAGACCCTTCGATTGGTATTCTGAAGGAGCCTTTCGATTGGCATTATGGACAAGCACTTCGATTGGCATTATGGACAAGCACTTCGATTGGCATTATGTCAAGGCCTTCGATTGGCATTCTGAAAGACCCTTCGGTTGGTATTCTGAATGAGCCTTTCGATTGGCATTATGGACAAGCGCTTCGATTGGCATTATGTCAAGGCCTTCAATTGGCATTCTGAAAGACCCTTCGATTGGTATTCTGAATGATCCTTTCGATTGGAATTATGGATAAGCACTTCGATTGGCATTATGTCAAAGCCCTTCGATTAGAATTCTGAAAGACCTTTTCGTTTGGCACCCTGGGCCAAGCCTTTCAATTGGCATGCCAAGGGATCCTTAGATTTAGCATTGTGTCAAGGCAGCTTCGACAGGCATGTTAACCATGTCCTTCGATTAGCATGAACAACACCTTTCGATTGGCCTGTTAACAAAGCCTTTCGATTGGAATTTTAATCAGTACCCTTCAATTGATATTTGGACCAGGGTCATTTGAAGAACTCCTTCCAGGCCATTTGAAAGAGGCCATCAAGAGGGCACTCCAAAAAAACATGTTCAGGCCAGATTCTTGCCTTTTCTGTTCCTAAAGAGCTGATTCGACCTGAGTGATTCTGTTCAAATCAAGACCAATCTAAGAGCAGGGCCTGAAGGCATTCGAAAATCAAAAGTGTCCAGATTCATTCCAGATTCCAAAGAGACACGAATATTTCAAAAAGGAAATATTTTAATGTGTCTGATTCTTGTCTCATGGCTTTAATGGCCTGGTTAAATGGTTGTCCCTTGCCATTTTCATGCACCCTCACACTCCTATAAATACGAGGCCAGTGACACATTACCAAGGAGGCAGAAAACAACAGAAAAACGGAAAAATAGAAAAAACAGAGAAGAAACAAAAGAGGGAACAAACAGAAACGAAACAAGAGAACAGAAAAGAAAAGGAGAACAAAAAACATTGGAGAGGCGCTTCCCATACAATCCATCAAAGGGTGTCAGAATTTTCCAAGCCAAAGCAGTCCTTCAGATCGAAGGTGCCCACGCCAAGAAGCCCTCAGATTGAAAGTGCTCCCATCCAGCCAGTACCCAAATCAAAGATTCAATCTGCTGGTAAGAGAGGGTAAATTGTCAAAACTTTTCATTTTGCATAACACCTCCATATTTTCTATCCCATTCGATTTGCCATCCTAGACAGAATTCAAGGGCTTGGGTTTGGCCCCAGGTCATGTTCTTCGTTTGCTAACATTTGCTGCAGATTTAGCCTGAAAAGACTCAGCGCACACAGGATCGAAGGGCTTGGGGTTCGATACCAGGCCCTGAGTTTTATTTTGCTAACATACTTTTGCAGGTATAGCGTCCCAGATCGAAGGAGACACCTTCTCTGGATCGAAGCTTCCCATAGTCCTCCTGGATCGAAGAAGGCATTTTTCCCAGGATCGAAGGGAAATCCCCTTCCCTGGATCGAAGGTTGTTCATGCCCACTTCCTGGCCCAATCGAAAGAACCATGACCCTGTTTGGATCGAAGCTTCCATTCCCTCCTTGGCTCTAAGCTCCTTTTTTTTCCCTGGATCGAAGGATCCCCCTTGTATTTTATTTTATTTTTGTTTTCATTGACATCTTTTTATCTTTTTAATTAACATTAAAATAAAAAAATCACAAAAAACATTAGGCTAGTTGTTTTTCCAACTATATTTATTTCTTAAATAAATTAATTAATTATTTTAACATTTTTCTTAAAATTAAAAAAATTAATCGACTTAGGCCTTATGTTCTTTTATATAAAAAACAACAAAAAGATTTTATTCTTAGGATTTTTAGAGGTTATTTTCAGATTCGCGCGCGTTTATTTTATTGTAATTGCTTACTGGTTTGTAATAGCTTAACTAAGACTTTTACACTTTACTGCTTTATTCCCCCAATTTTGAACATGTAAATAATCCCCCTCCCTGAAGCCTTGTAATAGCGTAAGATTTACAATTCCCGCACTTTAAATTCTTGTACATATATTAACTGTTTAGATGTATGCTAACTAGGATTGCATGACAAGATTAAATCTTAACTTAAAATCAACAGTAGCTCACCATAACATGTACAAAGATAATATAAACTGAAAATTGACACACTCGCACATGCCACTCTTAGGGTACGCCTCACTTGGTTGCCTCGAACGTGGTCATTGAGTATAGGAAGTCTTAGAGGTCGCCCTCCTGTCCAAAGATCAAAGTTGCCTCGAAATGGTTGCCTCGATAAAAATGATCTAAGACATTAGAGTTACCGCTAAGGCGTCCTAACATTGCTTTAGTGTCCACATGTCTCTTAAACCGAATTGACTCGAAAACTCCAACGGCGGTGCTACCTACTCCTCAATAGTGGGATAGCACTGTCTAAAGGACATTTACACAGTTTAATTCCTTTTTGAGTAGGTAGAGGTTCTTAAGTACTTACTCCTTTTAAAACAAAACAAAACTTTTCGCACTTACACTCTCTTCAAAAACAAAACTCTTTTCAAAACCCACAAACACAAAGAAAAGAAAACTTTAGAAAACATAGTGAGCAAGTACCTAAGAGCCCGTGGATAACCACGGATAGAAAGGGTGCTAACACCTTCCCTTTCTATAATCTACCTCCCGAACCCGAGAAACATCTCAAAAATAATTTTTCTATGTTTTTGTCCTTTCCTTGTTGGATAAAATAAAAGACGGTGGCGAATCTTGCTTACCGCGACATTTTGTGAAAACAAACGCAAACGCGAACCAGCATTCCAAAATAGTCAGTTCTCATTCCCACCGATCACAAAAGGCTATGAAGCCTGGAGATCCACCAGATAATAGTCAACCAACAATACATCATATTGTGAAGCCTAGAGAACGACTGAATAACATACCAAAATACTACGAAGCCTGGAATCGATCAGATAGTGGTATATCCTAAACACAAGTTGTGAAGTCTGGATCTCGACCATAAAATAGCTTAATCCCTCAGAAAATTATTGTGAAGCCTGAAAATCGACCAGATAGCAATATAAGATACCATGAAGCCTGGAATCGACCAAATAATGGTATAAGACACCGTGAAGCCTGGATCACGACCAAATAGCGGTAAAAGATACTGAAGCCTGGGACACGGCCAGATAACAGTATAAGGTACTGTGAAGCTTGGAGCACAACCAAATAGCAGTTTACGGCGGCCAATTACTAAGAAGCACAAAAATCGACCAGATATTAGTATGCCTTAAATTCAAGTTGAAGCCCGGATACGACCGGATAACAATTTGATTCCTTCTGAAGCCTGGAGCACGACCAGATAAGAATTGAGAAATTGCGAAGCCTTGAGAACGACCAGATAGCAAGGTTAATCTCATCTCCCCAGTAAGTCACTATAAACCCTGGAGCACGACCAGATAGCAGTCGGTCTTATTTTTCTCAACAAATCACTGTGAAGCCTGGAGCACGACCAGATAGCAGTTCATTTTAACCTCCTCGACTAAGGGATGATTCCCCAGTAGAGTAACAGACAACTGAAGTTCCTAAAACTCTATCTCTCTCAAGACAAAGAATGGTGTTCCCCAGCGTAGTCCTCCTCAACAACAGGTGTACGGGTTCTCGCAAAGGAATCTCTTATGCAATCGACATTTCTTCGGATGGCATCTTTAAGCCCATCTTACTTCATTGACTTCCAAATTGCATCTATAAGCCCATTCCTGATATCACAAGACCAGTACCACTTCATGCGAGTGCAAATTTCTGGGCACTCTAGTGTTCAATCATCTTCCACCTTCGGATCACGAAAGGAAGACAAGCCAATCTACATCCTCAGGTTTAAGAAAATTGAACAGGGGCAGCTGTTGTACCCCAAAATTTTCCCTCCCATATTTCTAAATACATTTCAAGTGAGGTCCTCAAATTGCTCAAGGAAGTCCAAGAGTTGACCAGACAAACCCTCTCCTAAGGCAGTCTACCTCAAATTAGGGTTTCATTTTGCATCAAGATGTTTGAGTCCAAAGGATCCCAAATGCTCACCATTGTCCTAATATGTTCTCAAGATCATCCATGTCAAGTTTCAAGCCTTGCAAAGGAAGTTTGCTCCGACAATTGCTCAAAGGCCTGAAAATCGATTGTGCTAGGGCAAAAGTCATTTATGGCCCACATACAGTCAAACTCCAATATTTTTGGTCAACATTCTCATTTTGAAGTATTATTCATCATTTGATCAAGGTTTTATCATTATTCATCAAGGAATGCTCACAATTCACCAAAACCCAAAAGTTGCTAAATTAGGGTTTTGTAGAAAAAGTCAACTCAACTTTGACCAACCATAACTTTCTCATACTTCATCAAAAATGACCCATCCAAAGCTCATTTTGAAGAGGATTCAATTCCCTACAATTCATATTCATCTCCCAAGTTTAAAATATGCACTCACAAGAAGATATGACTTTGGACATTATAGGTCATTTTGAAAAGTCAACAAAAACACATTTTGGGTCAAAGCTTCATACATGAACATGGAAGACCTAATTGAGATGATACCAAAAGGGTTGCTTAGAGGACATCTTAATATTTCTAAAAAGTCCAAGAACACCTCTCTAGGGTCAAAATTGAAGGAGTTATGCATTGGTAAAGTTGACCTTTTTTGCAAAATTGCCAAAAGTCAAATATGTCCAAAATTGCATATTTTGCTAAATGGGCCCAACTTTTTATGCTTGCATTGAGTTTGTAATGTGACCCACGACCCATGAGCCCTTCCACTTGTCATTATTTTATTTTTTTATTTATTTTGATTTTATTTCAATTAAATCAAATAGAATCAAAATAAAATCATGAAAATATCAAAAACCAATCAAAGCTTGAGATTTTGTGCATGTTTAGGTCTATTATACAGCTAGAGATGGAATCAAATCGTGAATGGTTCATTTGGACACAAAAATATTGCATTTTGCTTGATTTTTAGAAAGATTTTGTACAATGATCAAGTCATGAATCAATAATCATAATTGGAGAGATTTGATACAAGTTTGTAACCCTAATTCCTTCTAGGGTACATAAGGGACAATTGTAGATCAGAAACAAGGAGATTGGAGGCGTGCAATACAGAAGGCAAACTTGCAAAAATTCAACAAAAGTTGTGAATCAATTTCCAGGTTCCAGGCTACCTCAAGGCTTTCTAAGCATCCCAATCACTTGCTGGATATCCCTGGATCACATTGCAATCATTAGCAAGCTTCCTAACATCCAGAAACACACTGTAAGTGTCGCACGACTTCCATACTTTCTTGAATTCGAATCTCATAATTCTGGCACATTTAGCATGATTCATTGATATATTCTTAAACCTTATGATTTTTGCAAGCTAATGGTCATATCTAATTGCGTTTTCATTAACTGTACAGCAAGATGCCATAGTTAGGGTTCTTGCTTCATTTTTAGGGTTTTCTCGTACAGGGACAATTGGCCATGGATAATGGTACCATGATGCGTGTGAGGTTGCAACGAGTTGATTGGTAGCATTGGGAGTGATTTATCATGCTTGCACAGGTTTTTGGAGATGACAGGGCTATACCTACGCTTGGTGTCCATAGGTAAAAGCCATATAATTTACAGTGACGGTGGGAGGAAGGAGATGATAACGTGGCGCTTCATGACTAGCCAATTCAAATCTGTGCGCGTTTTAAGAGTTATCATTTTGTTTTTACCATATAATATTTGTTTGATATTACATGTACAACTAACCAAGCCAGCCCAACTGGTAAGCGTGCATTGTGATTATGTTCAAGGACCTGCGTTCGATCCCCAGGTCCCCATATTGCTTCATATGTTTTTTCTTTATATAATCAGGTGCCCACGTATCCAATGAGCCTACCATGCATCCTCAGCTTCCAGGCATCCAAGCCATCAACCGGCCAGATCCAAGGCCTTCCCATGAGGGTCCACCATGGGCATAAGTCAAGCAAGCGCAGGAGATTGGAAAAGTCAAACAAAGGCCAGAAGTTATTGGGCCCAAAAGTGCAAACAGCACCCCCCTTCTTGTTATAAACAACCAGGCCCATTCTTATTTCTTTTCTAATTTCTTTTATATTATTTAATTTGTTTAAATTATTTTCTAACACAAAATTAATTTCTTTTTTTTCTAAAAAAATCATAAAATCAATTTCACAAATTTAGAATTAGTTTTTTATTTTACCAAATTTAATTCAATGTTAGTTTAATTTAATTTAGGATTAATTCTAATTTTTTCATATATTTAAAATCAATTAGAAAAATTAGGGTTAACATGCGATTTAATTTTTATTTCTTTTCTCAATAAAACAAAAATACAAAAATAGGTTAAATTAATTTTTTTTCTTAATTTAAATTAATTACTAATTAGGTTTTTTTATTTTATTCAATAAAACCTTATTTTCTCAAAATAATCAAAAACAATACAAAAAAGGATTTTTCTTTTAATTAGGTTTAGATGGGGTCAAAACCCTAATTCCTTTTCATTTAATTCATCGCGCGCGCTTGATTATTTTTACAAAAATTAATGTAACTGCTCACGGTATGTAATAGTTTTAATTAGGATTTTCTTTTAATTATCGTTTTACGGGTTTTTGGCTATGTAATTAATCCCCTATCCCGAAGCCTTGTAATAGCGTAGGTTTTATTTCTCTCATTTTAATTCCCGTAAATATTAACTGTTAGATGTATGTTAATAGGATTGTATGATAAGATTGCATGTTAATTTAAAATGGCTAGCAAACCCTAATGTGCAAAGATGATAACTTGAAATCCAATCACTCGCACATGTGCACTCTTAGGGTATACTCTCACTTCGGTTGCCTTCGGTAAACGATCATTAAGTATAGGGTATTTTAGTGGTCCCCCTCTTGTCTAAACAAAGATCAAAAAAAGTCCTATTCGGAAAGGTTGCCTCGGAACCGTTGCCTCGGAAATGTTGCCTCGAATATGATCTTAAGACATTAGGGTTACTACTAAGACGTCCTAACATTGCTTTAGTGATCGTACATCCCTTTCGAATTGACCCTTACAACTCCAACAACGGTGCTACCTATTTCTCAATAGTAGGATAGCATTGTCTAAAGGAAACAAGAATAGAAACGATCTTTTTTTTCGAGTAGGTAGATGCTAGTAGGTACTTGCTCAACTCAAACTTTTCACACTTACACTTTTCAAACAAAGTTTTCGAAAATAACTTCGTAACACTCTTGAGGACAGAAACAAGGGTTAAAACAAAGTAAAACAAAACTTTTCAAAACAAGCACACACAAGTAATTTTCAAAATGAGAAAGTACCTAAGAGCCCATGGAAAACCATGGATGGAAAGGGTGCTAACACCTTCCCTTTCTATAATCTACCCCCCGTACTCAGAAATCTCGAAAAAAGGTTTTTTCTGTTCTTTTTCCTTTTAAATGATTGGATAAAATAAAAGTCAGTGGCGACTCTTGCTTACCGCGACATTTTGCAAACTCAAACGCAAAATGCAAACCAGCATTTTTCAAAACAGTCGGTTCTGCCACTGTATCAAGATACCAAGACAAACTCTAGGAGTACCAGTAGTTTCCAAGACTATAATGGTAATTAGGGGACCATCTCCTACCCCTTACGAAAGTGATAAAGCAGTACCATGGAGTTATGATTTGATTGTATACGTCAATGGTTTAAAGCAGGAATGTGAGCCATCATCAAGTTAAGGACCTACAATCTCAAATATAGCAGTAACAGGGGGCATGGCCCGTAGTGGTTGAATATTTGGCTTCGAATCACAAAAGAAGAATAATGTTATGGTGAAAAATAAGAATGATGTTATGGTTAAAGATAAGATTGATGCTTTGGGGAATGATAAAGGAAAAGCAGTGTTGGAGGCAAGTCAAGAACAAGAGCCTCTGGGCAAGAGAACTTTTGAAAATAATCAAGAGGAGTGATTATAGGGTGGTGGATCAGCTTCACCAAATCCCAGCCAAAATTTCTATACTCTCGTTGCTCATTAATTCAGAAGCGCATCGAGACTCTCTAATGAAGGTTATGCGTTCTACTCATATCGCAGAGCAGATTACTGTAAACTAATTTGAAAATGTTGTAGCAAGTATGACATCTGGATCATATCTTGGTTTTAATGATAGTGAGTTTCCTCCACAAAACCGAGCTCACAACAAAGCATTGCACATATCTATTCAGATAGGTACTACAAGCCTGTCCAGGGTACTCACCGATACTGGTTTTGCCCTTAATGTATTACCAAAATCCAGCTTGATGAAGTTAACACTAGATGGTGTTGTAATAAGATCCAGTTCTACGATAGTTAAAACTTTTGACGGTTCTTAAAGTTCAGTATTTGGAAAAGTGGATCTCCCCGTCAAGATCGGCCCACATATGTTCTATATCACTTTTCAGGTCATGGATATAGAACCAGCGTATACATGTTTACTCGGACGACCATGGATCCATGCAGCAGGGGTAGTCATTTTAACTTTACAACAGAAATTGAAGTTCTTTGTTGAAGGAAGATTGGTTATAATCGATGGTGAAAAGGACATATTTGTAAGTCACATAGAATTCTACAGGTATATCAGTGCTGATGAAGACTGTATAGCAACACCATTTCAAGTCTTAGAGGTTGCCTCAATGGTAACCCTACCGGTGGAAAAAATCAAGAAACCTACTGTGACTTTGTGGAGAGATTTGAAAATAGCTATGGAGAGTGGCACCTCAAAATGTTGGGGTAAACTCCTGGAAATACATGAGAAGAAGAATCGTTTTGGTTTGGGCTACGAATTATCAAGCGTTACCCTGAAAGGCAAGGCGTGATTTCCTCCTATCCAGGAGACTTTCATCAACAAAGAAACGAAGCACGGCGGACAGGTAGAAATGATATCTGACAAGGACAACATCAAAATGGCATATGATTTCATTTAAGAATGCTCCCCAGAAGAAGAACTCAAGAATTGGACAGCTGTGGTGATTCTGGAGATCTTTTTCTTTCCAAAGTAATTTTTCTTGTTTTTTAAAAGAACTTATGTCAAGCCCGAGGCATACAGGTTGCTTGTAAGGATCCCCCAAATTGTTTCATACAATATTCATAATTAATAAAAGTTATATTTCGCATTCAATTAAGATCCATGTCTTTCTCTTGCATTTATCTTTTATATTTAAAAAAATGGTAATACTTTTCTTCATATGCATTTTCCAAATTCACATACTAAAACTGCACCAAAATATGATAAATGTGTAGATCCATGCCTAAAATCACCAATAATGTTACTGTTGTTATCCGGTATAATTTTGATGCACCCATCAACCAAGCAAAAGAGGAAGATGATAAAGATCTCGAACTTTCTAAAGAATTGACAAGGGAGATAGAGCAAAAAACTGACAATATACAACCATACCAGAAATCTATTGAGACCATTAACCTTGGAACAAAGGAAGATTTGAAAGAGGTGAAGCTAGGGGAAACATTAGAGAAAAGCGCCAAAGAAAGATTGATCAAGTTGTTACATGAGTATGTGGATGTATTTTCCTGGTCTTAAAGGGATATGTCAGGATTAGATACATATATTGTGGTACACAGACTACCTCTCAAGGAAGGTTGCTCTCCAGTTAGTCAAAAGCTCAGAAGAACTCGTCCAGGCATGTCTAGTAAAATTTGAGAAGAGGTCCTTAAAAAATTTGATGCAGGTTTCCTAGCGGTGGTAGATTATCCGCCTTGAATAGCTAACATCATTCCAGTATCCAAGAAGGACGGCAAAGTAAGCATGTATGTAGATTATTGGGATCTAAACAAAGCAAGTCCCAAATACGATTTCTCGTTACCTTACATAGATGTTTTGGTGGACAATATAGCTAAAGATTCGGTATTATCATTCATGGATGGTTTCTCAGGCTATAATCAAATCAAAATGGCACCCTAAGACATGGAAAATACTACTTTCATAACTCTTTAGGGCACTTTCTGTTATAAGGTAATGTCATTCGGTCTAAAGATATCAGGGGAAACATATCAATGGGCTATGGTCACACTATTCCATGATACAATTCACAAAGAAGTTGACGTGTACGTAGATGATATGATTGCCAAATCTCACACAGAGGAGAATCATGTCATAGATTTATAAAAGCTATTCGAGCGTCTGCAAAAGTTCAAACTGAGACTAAATCCCTACAAAGTGTACATTTGGTGTAAGGTAAGGAAAGTTACTGGGTTTTATTGTAAGTCAGCATGGTATTAAGGTAGACCCCGAAAAGGTAAAAACCATACAAGAAATGCCAACTCTGAGGATAGAAAAAGAGGTTCATGGTTTCTTAGGATGACTGAATTATATTTCAAGGTTCATATTGTACCTAACTGCTACTTGTGATCCCATATTCAAATTACTCTGAAAAGATCATACGGTGGTATGGAATAATGATTGCCAAATAGACTTCGAGACAATAAAGAAGTATTTACAAGAGCCACCAATCTTGATGCCACCGGTTCTAGGAAGACCACTCATCATGTATCTGATAGTGCTTGAAGGATCAATGGGATGTGTATTGAGACAACATGATGAAACAGGTATAAAGGAGCACGCAATCTACTACCTTAACAAGAAATTCACCGACTGTGAAACCAGGTACTCACTCCTCGTGAAGACTTGTTGTGCATTGGCTTGGGATACTAAAATATTGAGGCAATACATGTTAACTTACACCACATGGTTAATAGCAAGAATGGATCCTTTAAAATATGTGTTCGAAAAACCAGCTCTTACGGGAAGGATTGCCCAATGGCAGATGTTACTATCAGAGTACAACATTCAATACGTTACTCAAAAGGCCATCAAGGGTAGTGTACTAGCTGACAATTTAGCTGACCAGCCATTACTAGAATATCAACCAATAAAGTTCGATTTTATGAACGAAGATGTCATGGTTATAGATGACTACGAAATACCAGGACCCGACGAAAGACCTAAACCAGGGGCACGTTAGACACTCATGTTTGACGGGGCTTCAAATGCACTAGGGCACAACATTGGGGAACTTTTGACTTATCCGAAGAATTTCCACAAGCCTTATACTGAAAGGTTATGTTTTGATTGCACCAGCAATATTGCTGAATACGAAGCTTGCATCCTGGGTCTAGAAGCTGCTATCGATCTAAGAATCAACCATCTCTAAGTATTTGGAGACTCCACGCTAGTTATATACCAAGTCAACAGCGAATGGGACACCGAACATCCCAAATTGACCCCATATCAGGATAGTGTTTTAAATATAGCTACATAATTCATTGAGATTTCCTTCGTTCATATCCCACGAGAAGAAAATCAGATGGCAGACGCCTTGGCAACTTTATCAACCATGTTCAAAGTAACTTGGATGAATCATGAACCACATATTACGATCAGACATTTTGAAGAAAATTCACATTGCCTTGCTATTAAAGAGGGACCAGATAACAAACCTTGGTTCCATGACATCAAGAGGTACCTTGAGAAACAAAAATATCCAGAAAATGCCTCTATCATTAACAAGCAAACTCTGCAGAAGCTAGCCTCAAAATTCTTTCTGAGTGGTGATGTGTTATAGAAAAGAAACTACGATATGATATTACTCAGGTGTGTGGAGAAACAGGAAGCATATACACTTATGAGAGAAATCCATGAAGGTACTTTTAGAACGCATACCAATGGACATGCCATGGCTAGAAAAATTCAGTGAGCAGGTTATTATTGGTTGACAATAGAAGTTGATTGCTACCATTATATAAAGACATGTCACAAATGCCAAATACACGCTAACAAAATAAATGTGCCACCAACTCCTCTAAATGTCATGAGCTCTCCTTGGCCATTTTCAATGTGGGGAATTGATATGATAGGCATAATCGAACCGAACGCATCTAACGACACCGGTTCATAGTAGTTTCCATTTATTACTTTACCAAATGGGTGGAAGTGACATCCTACGCAAATGTAACAAGTAAAGTGGTCACTCGATTCATCAAGTAGAATCTCATAAGCATATATGGGGTCCCGAGTGTTGCAACCGGTTTTAAATTATGAGTCGCCACCCTTAATTTGTATCCTAAGAAAGGGAATATAAAGGAATAACCCTAAAAAGTTCAGAGATTCTAGATTGTTGACTCGGTTCTAGACGAGGGGAAGGTGTTAGGCACCCCTCATCTACCTTGTTCACAAGGGTACTATGTTTAGAAGCACGATTTCTAGGAAATAGGGTTTTAATATTTATAGGGGAAAAGGGGTTTAATAATAATAGGGGGACTCGCCATAATTTTTGATTGTATGACTACGTATCCTCTTAGGAGGAATCGGAATCTCATTTCGTAGTTCGCGGTGGGTTTGTATTTTTTATGGATTACAAAGATATTCTCATTTTCCGCATGTTTAGTCTAGGTTTCATGAATAGCAGAGATTATTAGGCTAAACGTGCAATCGATTTGAATAAATTCGCAATTCTTTTTGAAAGTTGATTATTGAATTGATTTAATTTTAAAAATAGGTTTGTAATTGGTTAGATGCTTTTTAATATGTTAATTGTTTTTTAAAAAAATGAATTCTATTTAAATGCATAAATAAAAATAAGCTTTAATGCAATAAATAAAAATAATGTTTTTAATGAATTTAGAAAATTATGTAATTTGTGTAATAATTAATAATAATATAATATTTAAATATGTTAATAATAAAAATATATGCAAAAATATTAAAATAAAAGTATAATATATAATAAAAATATATGCAATAATTGTTATAATAGAAATTAGAAAATATATAAATTAGAAAATATATAAATTATAAAATGATAAAATAAATAAAAAATATTTAAGAAAACGCAAAGGGGGTGCAAAATGTATTGGGCTAGTAAAAGGTGGGGGGTTCTAATAGAAAGGGCCTGAATTCAGATATTGAATTCAAGCCCAAAAGGCCAAGGGGTGCGTTCTTGCGTTTATACAGTAGAAGACGGGGTGTTAAAACAATAGGGCCCTAGACCAGATTTTGGACTAGGCCCAATAAGGTTGGGGGTGTTAATTTTAAACACAAAAAAAGGGTGATATTAGCATTGGGCTCGGCCCAACATTGGGGTTTAAAGGAGTTTGTGTGGGAAGGTACACTGTAGCATCGTGGACGTATGTGTTTTTAAGCATGTGATGATGATCATGAAACTGTGATAGAGGGGAACACGGTAAGGGATATAGGACTGCGTACACTGGATTATATTTTATTTTAAAACACAAAAAAGAAAAAACTAAGTTACTATATCTTCTCTCTCCTCATTTGCTCAGAATTCCTTTCTCTCATCTCTCTCTTCTTTCTGTCTCGCCTCTCTCTTCTTCTCTACCCCCCAACAACACCACCACACAAACCCTTAGAATCATTCACCGGCAACGGTGACCTCCCACCCCCAAAATTAAACATGGTAACAATTTATTACAAAGAAAACCATAAAAAGAAAGCTAAGGGATTCATTACCCTTGATGTACTTTCGTGTTTGTTCTGATTCCGACTTTTTTGCTAATCTCTTTTCATTCTCTCACATGTATAACGATGAGGGTTTGATAACAGCACAGTGAAGATTGCGGCGATGGGATAATGAGACTATAAAGTTTCAGATTTTGAAACCCCCAGTCTACACCAAAGGGTTTTTTGTCCGATTCTTCTTCTCGGTAGCTTTTTTTTGTCAATGATTTCCTCTCCTCTTTTTGTCGCCGTCCTTTTTCTGTATATTGTTCTAGGTTTTATATTGTTTTAGAAAATTATAAATTATTAAAGTTAGTAATTAGGTTTGATTACAAATCAAGTTATGTCTGTAAATTAATATTTAGAATTCAATAAGGGTCTTAGTTTAGGAAATTTTGAAATCTTGTATGTAGCTCAAGAACGATGTAAATTATTCCCTCTTTCACATTGGTTCTGTATTGACTCTTTTGATTTTTTTTTGTTTATGGAAAGTTTATGAATTACAAGATCTGACTTGCTTTTGTTTAAAACGTGTGTTTTCCTTTTATCAAAACAGTGCGTGTTTGTGCGTTTTTGGGATTTGGACTGGGCTACGCATTTTTTGGAAACAACATCGTGTAAAAAAATGGGTATGTTCGTTTGGGCTTTAACAAAAAAATAAAAATAATTCTAATAATAATAATAATGATGTTACTAATAATATAATAATCATTAATAACAATTATTATAATAATAATAAAAGTTAATAATGATAATAATAATGTTTTAACTTAAAACAAAATAATTCTCAAAAACAAAAACTGATCGGGCCAGGCCATTTCAGCTTATTGGGCTTTTAACAAAAAGATTTGTTTTATAGACCTCCTTGATTTATTACCGGGTTTTCAACATGACCCTATATGGGCCTTTTCGTTTTGCAACATGCATCTTTCTTTCCAATACTTGAAATAAACTTTTAAAACTTAATGAGCCATATTGTTTTAAATCATTGGGCCCTTAAACAACAACAAAATTGTTCATACCTTCTTCTATGTTTTACACCTCTGTGGAAATTAAACAATAAGATTTATTTTAAAAATAACCCTAAATATAATATAAGGGTAGGGCAAATTTAGGGTATGACAACTGCCCCTATTTAATCATGTTTCGGTTGAATAGTGCGAGAATACACAGGTCTCGCACGTTTAGATCGGAAGTTTATTAAATATTGGAAAACCCCAAAATTTCCCGAAAGACTTAAAAGGATATGTTGTTTAGAGTTCCCATGGGTGTGAAGAATAGGTACAAATGATGATGTATCATTTTACCAGCGTTTAAACCAATGTTTTTATTTAATTTAGACATGACGACGCGGATAATTCGTCAGTATCTAGAAGAGATTGTAAATATTTACCACAACCTAGGAGGAAAATGATACAGTTTTTTTGCAAAGCTGGCTTGCTAATGCTTGGAGACTAATGTAGCAAGTTTGGTTTGATTTGATTTTATCCATTGCAACCTAGGGGATAGATAAAGTGAAGCTTGACAACACATTGTCGCATGGATACTAATGCAATAGAGAAAGGTTTGACAATAACATTGTTGTCTGGAGTCTAACACAATGAGCTAGATCTCGAAGAAAGAACATATTAATGCGTGGAGACTGATACAATAAGTTAATTTGTAATGTTCACACATTGTTGCATAGAGACTGACACAACGGGTGAGGTTACTGATTTCGCAACATTGTCACTTGGAGTCTGACACAATGAGTTAAATCTTGAAGAAAGAACATATTGTTGCATGGAGACTGACACAATAAGTTAATTTCTAAATTTCACACATTGTTGCATAGAGACTGACACAACGGGTGAAGTTACCGATAACATTGTCGCCTGGGGTCTGACACAACGAGCTAGATCACAAAGAAAGAACATATTGTTGCGTAGAGACTGGCACAATAAGTTAAATGTAAAAAAATTCACACATCGTCGCATAGAGACTGACAGAATTGGTGGAATCGCTGATTTCACAAAGTTGTCTCCTGGGGTCTGACACAATGAGCTAGATCGCAAAGAAAGAACATATTGTTGCATAGAGACTGACACAATAAGTTTAATGTAAAAAATTCACACATCGTTGCATAGAGACTGACACAATGGGTGGAACTGCTGATTTCGCAATATTGTCGCCTGGGGTCTGACATAATGAGCTAATATCGCAAAGAAAGAACATAATAATGCGTGGAGACTGACACAATAAGTTAAATGTAAAAAATTCACACACCGTTGCATAGAGACTGACACAATGGGTGGAATTGCTGATTTTGCAATATTGCCACCTGGGGTCTGACACAATGAGCTAATATCGCAAAGAACATATTGTTGCATGGAGACTGACACAATATGTTAAATATAGGGGAAGTTTCCTTGAATGATCCAAATCTTAGATAATTAAATCATAGGTGAGCTCGGATTTTACTGGTTATTTGTTTCTAACCAAGGTAAGGACTTACGAAAGGTCCTAAGATATTAGCTCTGCCCAAGCATGTTTTTTGATAAATTCCATGTGTGACGTACGTGCATGATGCGTGTGTATGGAAATTTGGGATGCATATGTAATGAATGTGTATAAGCTTCTAACATGTATGGGTGCAAACTATGTATATATGCCCTGCATGTCATGAAAATTTCTTTTGTATTCTCCTTTTTAACCATTGGCTTTGAGTTGCCAACCCCCTGGCATTGCATGTTGCAACATCGTGGTAGTTTTTAATTGATTTAAACATAGATCTTGATGTTTGTATCGTATGCATAGGCGTAATCATGGAGATAAGCATAGACATGGACGTAGACGTGGATCTTCTTTTGATATTTTCTAACCAAAATGTTTTTCGATATTTTATCAAGTGTTTTTTTACTTGTCAAATCCTTGAAATGATTTCAACACAATATTCAAAAGAAATAATCGTAGTATTTTGCAAACAAGTCTAAAAAAGAAAAACACAATTCGCAGGATATGAAGAGAAATACAAGTTTTATTGATATGTCTTTGAATATGCGTGAGTACAAGATGCAATTCCTAAAAGAAGGTAATTACAGAAAAAATTTAAAACTGTAAATGGCAATGAAAATAATAATTGTTACTGCTATTTTCCCAATATATTTTTGATAGCTTCCAATCTTCTTCGCTTATGAGTTGGATGATTTGGATCTAACTCTTTCTTCGTGGTCTATGGTAGCAGTTCTCAGATTGCAGTCTTTTTGTTCTTTATTTATTTTGGATAAGATCCTTAATTTTTGCCCGGATTTCCCTTTCGGGTTTTCAATCCACTGGGATAGTTTTTTTTGTATATGTCCCTAATTTTTGCCTGGATGGCCCTTTTAGTTCTCGCACGTGGAAGTTAGGTGTGATATGAATCTTAAAATGTAGTTTAATCGTCCTAAGAAACCATGAACCTCTTTCTCCGTCTTCGACACTAGCATTTCTTGTATAGCTTTTACTTTGGCGGGGTCTACTTTGATACCATACTGGCTTACAATAATACCCAGTAACTTGCCTGACCTGACACCAAAGGTACATTTGTTTGGATTCAACCTTAATTTAAACCTTCACAGTCGATCAAATAACTTCTTTAGATGTATGATGTGGTCCTCCTCTGTATGAGATTTGTAAATCATATCATATACGTAAACCTCAACCTCTTTATGAATCATATCATGGAACAGTGTAACCATTGCCTATTGATAGGTTGCCCCTGCGTTCTTTAGGCCGAACGACATTACTTTGTAGCAAAAAGTCCCCCAAGGTGTCATGAAGGTAGTCTTCTCCATATCTTTGGGTGACATTTTGATTTGATTATAGCTTGAGAAGCCATCCATGAATGATAATACCGAAGCTTGAGCCGTGTTGTCCACAAGAACATCTATGTGAGGTAGCGGGAAATCGTCTTTAGGACTTGCTTTGTTTAGATCCTGATAATCCACACACATACGTACTTTTCCATCTTTCTTGGGTACTGGCACGATGTTAGCTATCCAAGGTGGATAGTCTACCACTGCCAAAAACCATGCGTTGATTTGTTTAAGAACCTCTTCCCGAATTTTGTTGGACATATTTAGACGAGTTCTCCTGAGCTTTTGTCTGACCGGGGGACAACCTTCTTTGAGAGGTAATCTGTGTACCACAATGTCTGTATCCAACCCTGGCATGTCTTTGTAAGACCAGGCGAATATATCCATGTACTCATGTAACAAATTAATCGACCTTTCTTTGACGCTTTCTTCTAATGTTGCCCCTAGCTTGATCTCTTTCGGATCCTCTTCTGTGCCAAGATTAATGGTCTCAATAGGCTCTTGGTATGGTTGTATATTGTCAGCTTTTTGTTCTATGCTTCTTGCCAATTCTTCAGAAAGTTCAAGATCCTCATCATCTTCCTCTTCATCTTGGTTGACGGGAGCATCAAAATCATATCTGATAGCAGCAATAACATTATCGGTGATTTTGGGCATGGATCTGCACATTTATCATGTTTTGGTGCAGCTTTTATTTAGTACGTGAATGCATATGATAGGAAGTATTGCCATTTTAAAATATGTAGTATAAATGCAAAAAAGAAAAATAAGGATCTTAATTGAATACAAAACATATTTTTATTAATTATGAATATTGATTGAAACACACGGGGGACCCTTACAAACAACCCCTACGCCTCGGGTTTGACATAGGTTCTTTCAAAAACAAAGAAAATTACTTTGGAAAGAAAATCTCAGGAATCTCCACAATTGTCCAGTTCTTCAATTCTTCGCATAGGGCCCATTCATGGATGTAATCTGACGCCTTTTTAGTGTTGTCTTTGTAGGATATCATTGCCACTTGTTTGCGATGCTCTACCCCTTTGTTGATGAAGGTGTCCTGGATTGGTGGAAACCATGCCTTCCCTTTTAGAGTAGCCTTTGATGATTCATAACCTAAACTAAAACGATTCTTCTTTTCAGATATTTCGGGGAGCTTTCCCCAGCCTTTTGAGTCACCGTTCTCCATTTCCATTTTTAAATCTCTCCACGATGCCACAGGGGGATTTTTGGCCTTTTCTACTAGTAGGGTTACCATTGAAGCAACCTCCAATACTTGAAATGGTATAGCTATGCAATATTCGTCAGCACTGATGTACCTGTAGGACTCAATGTGACTTACGAAGATGTCTTCTTCTCCACCAATTATGACCAATATTCCTTTAACAAATAACTTCAATTTTTCATGTAAGGTTGAAGTGACTTCCTCTGCCGCATGAATCCAAGGTCGTCCGAGTAAACATGTATACGTCAGTTCTATATCTATGACTTGAAAGGTGATATAGAACATGTGTGGACCAATCTTGATGGGAATGTCTACTTCTTTGAATATTGTACTTTGGGAACCATCGAAAGCTTTGACTATCGTGGAACTCAGTCTTATCACAACACCGTCTAATGTTAACTTCATCAGGCTAGATTTGGGTAACACGTTAAGGGCAAAACTAGTATCAGTGAGTACCCCGGATAGACTCGTAGTACCTATCTGTATTGAAATGTGTAGTGCTTTATTGTGAGCTCGGCCTTGCATAGGTAATTCACTATCTATGAAACCTAAATAGGACCCAGACGTCAGATCTACTACCACATTATCAAATTGGTTCACAGTAATTTCTTCTGCAACATGAGCAGAACTTAAAACTTTCATCATAAAATCCTGATGCGCTTCGGAATTAATGAGCAACAAAAGTATGGAAATATTGGTTGGAGTTTGGTGAAGTTGGTCCACCACCCTATAGTCACTTCTCTTAATTATCTTCAAAAATTTGTCGGCCTCTTGGCCAGTGAAGCTTTTGTTTGGAGGCTCCTGATTCACCTCCTCTACCGATTTTCCTTTTTATTTTATTAATAAGTCATTTTTATTTTTCAAGTCATTCTCATTCTTCTCCGATAGTTTAAATCTGAACACCCAACCACTAGGGGTCATGCCTCATGTCCCTACTATATTTGAAATTGCAGGTTCTTGACTTGATGATGACTTACATTCTTATTTCGATCCATTGATATATACAGTCGGATCATAATTCCATGGTATTTCCTTGTCAGTTTTGTAAGGGGTAGGAGATGCCCCCTTAATTACCATCATAGTCTTTGGTGCTACTAGTATTCTCAGAGTTTGCTTTATGTATGAGTTTATGTTGAATCCCCCCATGGGATTACGAGAGTCTTCTTGTCATGGTTTGGCCTTTGATAAGGAATTGCCAATAGCTTCTTTGAAATTCCTTCAATTTCTTCTACATACTCAACTTCAGGGTATGGTACGAATTGGACTATCCCCTGATCCACAAATTGTTGTAAGGTCTTTTTGAAAGCTTCGTTATGTTCCAAAAGTAATCCATATTCCAACAAATATTCATTCAACAGATTTATCAGAGACTTTTCTTGTCTTTCTACCCCACAGAAGGTGATTACTTCAATTGCATTTATTATTGGACCACCATGCGGAGGCATGGGGTTTGATTTGATGTTCGGTTTCTCAAAATTAATGTCTTGAGAGTCTATCAGGTCCTGCACTTTATGTTTGAAATCCCATCATTGATTTATGGTATGCCCCAGAGAATTGGCATGGTATTCGCATTTCTCATTGGTGTTGTACTTGGGAGGCAATGGCCCAACTGGAGGAGCTAAAGGTTTCAGCTCTTTCAAATATGCGTTGATCAGATGTTGTAGTAATTAGCTGGGTGGCATAGGGAGTGGGTCCAACTTTCTCGGGGGCCTCTCAAATTTGTTTTATTATTGTCCCCGCGGGATGATTAATGGTTATTGTGCTCTTGGCTGTGAAGCCACAACATTAACTTCACCCTCCTTCCTCTTTGTGAAATTAAGAACTGGTCTTTTTGCATTGAAAGAGGCATTTGATGACCCCCCTTGAATCTTTCCATTCTTTATTCTAGTCTCAATCCTTTCTCTAATAGTCACCAGGTCAGAAAATCCCAAAGAGATGCTTCCTACCATCTTTTCATAGTATACCCCTTGCAGGGTTCCCATGAACATGTCGGCTAGCTCTTTCTCCAGGAGTGGTGGTTGCATACGAGACACTATCTCTCTCCACCTTTGAGCGTACTCCTTGAAGGATTCTTCTTTCTTTTGAGACAAATTTTGAAGTTGTATGCGGGTGGGCTCCGTATCCAGATTGTATTTATACTGCTTTAGGAAAGCATTAGCAAGATCTGCCCATGTCTGGATGTGCATCCTCTCTAACTGCATATACCAATCTAAAGATGCCCCACTCAAACTGTCTTGAAAGCAATGAATCATTAACTTCCGGTTCTGAGCCGTAAGCATGCATTTTCCTACAATACATGCGCGGGTGGTTTCTCAGACAAGTGAGCCCCTTGTATCTTCCAAAGTCAGGTATTTTGAATTTAGGCGGGATTATTACATCTGGAATAAGGCCCATTTCAAGGGCATCAATGTCAAAAGCATCATATGCTTCCACGGCTTTTAACCTTTCTTCTAAGGCTTTGTATTGATTTAGTGTTGACGGGTTTTCAGTAACAAGGGTATTAGTCACCTTATGAGGCGCCTAATTTACATCCTCTAGATCGTGATCTCCATATTGCAAGTCTAAGTAATTGCCAACATTATTAACCAGAATCTTCAGGGTATGAGATATCCCTGCCTTTGGTGGAGGGGATAAACCATTAAGTTTCTTGTCTTGTCCCGTGTTGAGCCATGACATATTTTTGTGGCCCTGTTTCTAGTCATCTTTTCAGTTGGTGAGCGCTTGATGCACTGATAGCTTGGGTTATTTCCTTGAAGGCTACCCTGGGAATTTTTTCTTGTCTATCAATGATGTTCTTCAAAGCTAGAATAACCTGACTCATATCTCCCCTCATTGAGTCGATGTTACTCTTAACTTGTTCCAGATCCACTTTGAAAGTTGCTTGATTCTCTTTGATTTGTTTCATGGCTCTTAGTTGGTGAGCTCTTGTTTGATACGGCGGCCAGGGAGGTGGTGGTTTCCTTCTACCAATGGTTTAACCTTGAGAAGGTTTTAAAAAATGAGTTTTGAGTTTATGAACTTATAAGATGCAAATGTTTTTATATATGATCATGTATGAACGATGTTAGGAATTACGCTTTGAACGTCTTATTCACCTGGGTATATATTTATTTTTTATAATATCATGCATTTTTTTAGGTTTTTCTTTTTTTATTGGTGAGTATCTGGAAAATGAATATGCAAACAAGATAGGAAACACAATGCTTTTATTGAAACACCAATTATCTTTAAAAGATAACACATTTCAGATAATGAAAAATATTACAATTCTAAAAGAAAAAATTTGTTGGAAAGGAAATAGACAAAAGGAAAACAATCTTCTAAGCCCGTTTGCAAATGTCTTCTCTGAAGCGATTGGCCATTGTCCTGCACAGCTTGAGGAAATTGTCAAATCCTCTGGGAGAGGGACCATTACACTTTCTGCGTCCCTCAAGCTTCTAGGAATGTCTTCAATGAGGTTATTAGCCAAGAAAGCGAGCCTCTCATGCTTATCCTTGTAGTGCCGGTATTCTCGGTAGAGGTTAGGAATTATCTTGTGGTTATCCTTTCCTGCTTGGGAAATCTTTGTATATTGTTCCTCCAAATACATCTTTGCAGCCCTCGGCTTCGTATAAAGTCTTCGTTGTATCGGGAAGTCTTTTCGGAGGCCTTCCAACTCAAGGCATACTTGCTCGTACACTTCAGTTTTCCGGGCCAGATGTCTTTCTGCCCTCATTTTTGCAAGGCGCTCCCTTACCTTTAATTCTTAGCTATCTTGAAGCCTTGTAGTGAGATATTTCAACTGCTCTTCTTGATCTAAAGATACTTGGGCCAAGCTTTGGATTTGAGTCCTCAACTCTTCCTCCAATACTTTCTTTTCTTGCATAGCTTTTTCATACCACCTATTCAGCTTTCCGGTTTCATTGGCAGCATCTTCCAGCCTCTGATTATGGGAATCCATATTAAAAGTAGCACTTAACAACCCTTTGGTCAAACATTTCCTTTACATACATTCCTTTTCAAATGCTTCTCTCTCTTTTTGAATCTGTTGGTCTTTTGATTCGAGTATGTGCTGCATTTGTCTTTTCTCTTTGGTCAAGTTAAGGATATTGAGCTCTAGTTCTTCCTTCTCCCTCTGAGCCTGTTTCAGTGCTTTCTTCAAATCTTCTACCTCTTCTAAATACATAGGAGGAGTGACTGAGACCTCTTGCTTGTATTCGGGATCTATATCAAAAGGAAGCTTGATAATTTGCACCCTGTTCAGAACCCATTGAGTGTAAGGTTCTTTTGCTACAACATTCTTCTTTTCAGCTTTTCTTTTGTTAACCCTACTCCAAGCCTGAATAATTTTGTTGAGTAGCTCTCAGTCATTTCTACCCATGTCATGAACGATCAATTGCTGGAGTTGTTCATATGAAGGCTTATCTTCCAAAGGATACCCTAGTTGTCGTAGGGCCAAGGTAGGATTGAAATTGGTGCAGCCTTGTGACCCGATTAACTAAACATTAGGAAAATCCCCACAACTATAGATAATATCACCAATATCCAACATTCTGGCATACCATAACACATAACTAGCGGTGAGAGACCTTAACTTATGAGGCCATTCATACCTCGTCAGATTTGGAATCAAGTAATCCTCCTTATAAAGATGAGTCATGAACCAGGAGTATAGCAACGAAATACAGCAATTTAGGGTACCTCTTTTCTTTTCGTACCGTATATGAATGGTGTAGTAGATATGAGCAAGCAGAGCTGGAGTTGGATCTGTATTAAAAGTCTTCATACCCCAGAACACACTGATGGTTGCAGGGTCAATATAGTCTATAGTGCATGGAAATAAGAAAACATCAAATATAAGAAGCCCCAGATAGTCGACACAAGATTCCCATTCTTTTCTATTTTCCAGATAAAAAGCTTTATTTTCCAGGTAACATCTCTTAATTCCTCGCACCTCTCCTTATTTTTTATAATTAAGAGCAAACTCGGGATAAGGGATTTTGAAACCTTCGGCCAATATTTTGATGTCGACGGTTTGCCCAATACCCATATAAGCCTTCTATTTAGAGAAGTTCAGAATTCTGTCCAATTCTTCTAAGGTTGGAGCCAACTAAAAATCTTGAAATGTGAAGCATCTCAACAGAGGATCATAAAATTGTACCATAGCGGAAATAGCATCCAACTGTACTTCGACTTTGGTTAAGTCCAAAATATTCCCATAGCAACAAGTAAATGTTTTTCAGAGCCCTTTCAAATAGTCTTTCCCTTATAGCTTTGATTTTGGTCACGTCTGGCTTGATAGCATTAATACGGACGAGTTGCTTTCCTTTAGTATTCATTCTCACATACTCACCAAAACCTTCGATTATATATATATATATATATATATATATATATATATATATATATATATATATATATATATATATATATATATATATATATATATATATATATATATATATATATATATATATATATATATATATATATATATATATATATATATATATATATATATATATATATATATATATATATATATATATATATATATATATATACCCTATGAATAAGACAAACAAAAGCAAACGAAGGATGATGAACATATGAAATGTAAAAATGTATGAATGCGTGAGTATAGGGATAAATGACGGGATTTGATGAACAATACCCCTTAGAAGGTAGACTCTTAGCTTGGTCTTATGGATATTCTACCCTTCCCGTAAGGCGGATTCCTTAAGGGTATCATGAATAAAACTAGAGGGAAAGGCACAAGGGCTTCCCTTAAGTGGAGTCTCTTTGCAGACCGAAACTTTCATCTCTAAGTCGTCAAAGGTCTCATCATGAGATTTTGGTTTAAGGTTTATACAAAGAGTCATAGGCGTCATTCCAAAGTCATACTTCCCAAGAGGATGTCTCTCGAGACGTATTTCTTTTGCGGAATCCCAACGACTCTAGGAGAAATCGTCACATAAACTCATAGGGATGATGTATCCCCTTGGCTAATAGACGAACCTTCTTTCTAAGGTTTTTTCAAAATATATTTTTTATTTTGAAAAATTTAAATCCCGCCATAGATGCATAAATATAATGAATAATAAAACGAAATAAGCACACAGTCAAATAAATAAGTAAATAAGAAAGAATAAAAACCCCAAAATAATAAAACCCTAAAACCTAAAGGTGGGGTTTCTAAACCTAGGGTTGATCCCCAGCAGAGTCGCCAGTTGTTGCAACCAGTTTTAAATTATGAGTCGCCACTCTTAATTTTTATCCTAAGGAAGAGAATATAAAAGAATAACCCTAAAAAGTTCAGAGATTCTAGATTGTTGACTCGGTTCTAGACGAGGGGAAGGTGTTAGGCACCCCTCATCTACCTTGTTCACAAGGATACTAGGTTTAGAAGCGCGATTTATAGGAAATAGGGTTTTAATATTTATAGGAGAAAATGGGTTTAATTTTAATAGGGGGACTCACCATAATTTTTTATCGTATGCCTATGTATCCTCTTAGGAGGAATCAAAATCTCATTTCGTAGTTCACAACGGGTTTGTATTTTTTATGGATTACAAAGATATTCACATTTTCCGCACGTTTAGTCTAGGTGTCGTGAAGAGCGGAGATTATTAGACTAAATGCACATTCGATTTAAATAAATTCACAATTCTTTTTGAAAGTTGGTTATTGAATTGATTTAATTTAAAAAATAGGTTTGTAATTGGTTAGATGCTTTTTAATATGTTAATTATTTTTTTTAAAGGAAATCTATTTAAATGCATGAATAAAAATAAGCTTTAATGCAATAAATAAAAATAATGTTTTTAATGAATTTAGAAAATTATGTAATTTGTGTAATAATTAATAATAATATAATATTTAAATATGTTAATAATAAAAATATATGCAAAAATTATTAAAATAAAAGTATAATATATAATAAAAATATATGCAATAATTGTTATAATAAAAATTAGAAAATATAAAAATGAGAAAATGATAAAATAAATATAAAAAAATATTTAAGAAAATGCAAAGGTGGTGAAAAATGTATTGGGCTAGTAAAAGGTGGGGGTACTAATAGAAAGGGCCTGAATTAAAAGGCCAAGGGGTGCATTCTTGCATTTATACAGTAGAAGAGGGGGTGTTAAAGCAATCGGGTCCTAGTCTAGACTTTGGACTAGGCCCAATAAGACTGGGGGTGTTAATTTTAAACACAAAAAGGGTGATGTTAGCATTGGGCTCGGCCCAACATTGGGGTTTAAAGGAGTCTGTGTGGGAAGGTACACCGTAACATCGTGGACACGTGTGTTTTTAAGCGTGTGATGATTATCATGAGACTGTGATAGAGGGGAACACAATAAGGGATATAGGACTATGCACACTGGATTATATTTTATTTTAAAACACAAAAACAAAAAAACTAAGTTATTATCTCTTTTCTCTCCTCCCTCGCTCAGAATTCCTTTCTCTCATTTCTATCTTCTTTCTGTCTCGCCTCTCTCTTCTTCTCTACCCCCCAACAACAACACCATACAAACCCTGAGAATCATTAATCGGCTGCGGCGACCTCCCACCCCCAAAATCAAACATGGTAACAGCTTATTACAAAGAAAACCATAAAAAGAAAGCTAAGGGATTTGTTACCCTTGATGTACTTTCGCGTTTGTTCCAATTCTGGATTTTTTGCTATTTTCTTTTCGTTCTCTCGCAGGTATAACAATGAGGGTTTGATAACGGCACAGTGAAGATTGCGGCGGCGGGATAGTGAGACTATAGGGTTTCAGATTTTGAAACCCTCAGTCTACACCAAAGGATTTTTTGTCCGATTCTTCTTCTCGGTAGCTTTTTTCTGTCAATGATTTCCTCTCTTCTTTTTGTCGCCGTCCTCTTTCTGTAGACTGTTCTAGGTTTTATAGTGTTTTAGAAAATTATAAATTTGGAAAGTTAGTAATTAGGTTTGATTACGAATCAAATTTTGTCTGTAAATTAAAATTCAGAATTGAATAAGGGTTTTAGTTTAGGAAATTTTGAAATCTTGTCTGTAGCTCAAGAACAATGTAAATTATTCCCTCTTTCGCATTGGTTATGTATTGACTCTTTTGATTTGTTTTTGTTTATGGAAAGTGTAAGAATTACAAGATCTGACTTGCTTTTGTTTAAAACGTGTGTTTTCCTTTGATCAAAATAGTGCGTGTTTGTGCGTTTTTGGTATTTGGACTGGGCTACGCATTTTTTGGAAACAACAACATGTAAAAAAATGGGCCTGTTCATTTGGGCTTTAACAAGAAAATAAAAATAATTCTAAGAATAATAATGATGTTACTAATAATATAATAATCATTAATAACAATCAATTCTAATAATAATAAAATGTTAATAATGATAATAATAATAATGTTAATACTTAAAACAAAATAATTCTCAAACACAAAAACTGATCGGGCCAGGCCATTTCAGCTTATTAGGCTTTTAACAAAAAGATTTGTTTTAGAGACCTCCTTGTTTTAATAATGGGTTTTCAACATGAACCTATATAGGACTTTTCATTTTGCAACATGCATCTTTCTTTCCAATACTTGAAATAAAGTTTTAAAACTTAATGGGAAATATTGTTTTAAATCAGTGGGCCCTTAAACAACAACAAAATTGTTCATACCTTCTTCTATGTTTTACACCTCTGTGGAAATTAAACAATACGATTTATTTTTAATATAACCCTAAATATAATATAAGGGTAGGTAAAATTTAGGGTATGACGCCGAGCAGAATCATTACGGACAATAGATCCAATTTGAACGACAAAACGATGAAGGAATTATGCGATAGTTTCAAGATCGAGCATCATAATTCCTCACCATATCGACCCAAGATGAACGGGGCCGTTGATGCTGCCAACAAGAATATCAAGAAAATCATTCAAAAAATGGTCAAGACATTCAAAGATTGGCATGAAATGCTTCCCTTTGCTTTACATGGCTATCGTACTTTTGTACGTACATCAACAGGTGCAACTCCTTTCTCTCTAGTATACGGAATGAAGGCAATACTCCTGATTGAAGTGGAAATTCCATCACTTAAAGTTCTAATGGAAACAAATCTTGAATAAGCAGAGTGGATTTAGACACGACATGATCAACTTAACCTCGTTAAAGAAAAATGCCTGACGGCTTGGTGCCACAGTCAACTGTACCAAAAGCGGATGAAGAAATCATTTACAAGAAAGTTCGTCCTCGAGTGTTCAAAGAGGGGAATTTGGTGCTCAAGAAGATCCTGCTGCCTCGCCTTGATTCACATGGTAAATGGATACCCAATTAAGAAGGTCCATATGTGGTAAAAACAACATTCTCTGGAGGTGGCCTTATCCTCACAACAATGGATGGGGAAGAACTACCATATCCGGCAAATTCAGATGCAGTAAAAAAATACTATGTATAAAAAGCTCACTAAGTTTGAACCATAAATGGGTGAATTAGACCAAAAGGAGCGTCCTAGTGGATTGAAAACCCTAAGGGGTGATCTAGGCAAAAATTAGGGACATACACAAAAAAAAATTCCCGATGGATTGAAAACCTGAAAGGGCGATCCGGGCAAAATTAAGGATCTTATTCAAAAATAAAGAACAAAAATATTGTGATCTAAGAACCACGACTGCGACCATAAAGGAAGGGATTGACCCAAATCATTTGACTCAGAAGAAAAGGAGATTGGAGCTATAAAAAGGATATTGGAGAAACAACAGTAACAATTATCATTTTCATTTCCATTTTCAGTTTTTAAAAAAATACTTTATGTAATTACCTCTTTCAAGGAATTGCGTCTTGTACTCTCGCCTATTCAGAGGCATATTTATTAATAAAACATTTACTTTTTAAATCTTTCAACTATGTTTTTTCCTTTTCGGACTTGTTTGCAAAATACTACGATTATTTTTGTGAATACTGCGTTGAAATCATTTTGGGGATTTGACAAATAAAAGCATTTGGTATAACGTCAAAAAGCATTTTGGTTAGAGAAACATAAAAATAAAATATACGCCTACATCCACGTCCACGCCTATGTTCACGCCCATGTCCACGTCTATGTCTACGCCTGCATCCACAACTATGTCCATTCCTACGCCTGCGCCTGCGCCTGCGATACAAATATCAAGATCTTGTTGGCACCTTTCATCTGGTTCAAATTAAATCAAAGATACCACAACAAACGCAACATACAACAATGGGGAGTTGGTAACACAAAATCAATAGTTTAAAAGGAGAGAATATCAATAAAACATTTTTTATATTTTGGGGCATATACACACATCTGATGCATATTTAACATTTGGGGCATACATAAAATACTTGATGCATATACATTCTGGGTTCCATATTAATCTAGGACATTATGGATATACATTATACATGGCATTTTTCAAGCACACTTTGGGTAAAACCAATATATTGGGGCCCTTTGTCAGATTATCAAAACAAGAAATTACCTTAGTTGAGAACAGACACAACCGGTAAAATTCCGATCTCATCTTTAATTTAGTTATCTACGGTTCAATCACCAAAACATGTTTCAATCAACTACCCCCTAGGTTGCGGTAGGTGTGAGAATTATCAGATTCATATTATTTACTCCCTTGGTTGTAATGAATATGTGAATCTATCTTTGTGATGTTTATCCCCTAGGTCGTGGTAAACGCATAAATTCTTCAAATATCTATCCCCTAGGTTGTGGTAGGTATGCGAATTTTCATAGTTATACTATTCTTCCCCTAGGTCGTGATGAATAACGTAAGCATATCCTTGTTGTCTTTTATCCCCTAGGTCGTGATAAATGCACAGGTTCATCCATGTACTATCTACTCTCTAGGTTGTAGTAAACATAACGAAATCTGTATAATTCATTGCATCAGTCTCCATGCGGCAATGTGTTATCAAAACTCTATTTTATTCATCCCCTAGATTGCGATGAATAAACAAAATTTGCATTATAAACTTACTATATTGGTCTGGAAGCATTAGTAAGTAAACTTTTCAAAATTATATTATTTTACCTCCTAGGTTATGGTAAATGTGCAAAAAATTACAATTTCCTTTAGATATCAACGAGTTATCTGCGTCGTTGTATCTAAGTCTAAACAAAAACTTTCTGTTAGAACTCTGGTAGAATGATACATCATCATTTGTGCCTACTTTTTCCGTACTCTTAGGAACGTTGTACAATGTATCCTTATAATCGTTCGGAAAAATTTTGGGGTCTTCCATTATTTAATAAACCTTTGATTCAAATGTGCGAGACTTACGTATTCTCGTACTATTCAATCGAAGAATAATTAAATAGGGGCAGCTGTCATACCCCAAATTTGTCCTATGAATTTCTAACTAAATTACTCTTCATGGTTATCTAATGTTATATTTTTTTCCTAAAAGTTTAGATTATTACTGATAAAATTTATTATGGGGTTTAAACGGATAAAGGAGGTGTATTATTTCAATATGAACCATCAAATTCTGATGGCCCATAAAAAAGCTATTACGTTTTAGTAAAGGAGGGGTGTGATTATTGGTGTTTTTATTTTTGGCTGCCCAAAAGAATTGTTGGGGGTTTCTTGTTTAAACTGCTATTAAGAGGCATATTTTTCAAAAGAATGGGGAGTAAGTTAAGAAAACTGTTAGTCCGTTGGCAGGCCCATATCTTTTTTTAAGCCCATCACGCTAGGTTTGAAGTCAACCTTTTTTAATTTTTGTTATTATACAACTAAGTCTTTATTAATTATTAATTTTGTAATAATTATAACATTATTATTATACTATTACTAATAAAATTGCGTTTTATTTTTAATTTATTATTGATTGTTATTGAGACGTGGTTGACTGAATTCAACACAAGGGATTGAGAACCCTAATTACCCAGCAGCAAGCCTGTTCTTCAATTATCCAAGCCCCAACATGTACTATACAGGTCTAAAGAAAAAACGCATTTTGAAACACATATATAACTAAAACGAAATCAAATCATTTTCAATCAGATCTTTACATAACAATTTGTACAAAATCGTCTAAAAGATAATCAAATCAATTACAATCAAATTAAATCTCCTAATTCATCAATCTATCCTAAATCAACAAAATATAACGACAATAATAAAACATATTCCTAATCTGTCTAAAACTCAAACCTATGAACCTAAAAATTCTAAGAAAGCGGGAAGAATTGGAGAAGAACGAGTTGACAGAAAGAAGAAGAAAAGAAGTTTAGCGTTTCAATATCTAAAATCCTAAAGTTATTCGCCACAGTGCCGCTACACTGCCACCACTCTAGTACTTGCAAGTAAAAGAATAAGAAGTGAGAGATCAGAAGGAGGATTCAGGAAATCAAAACTATATGACCAGTATCATGACAGGAGAGGTAACACGAATCACTTAGCTTTAGGGCTATTAATCGTTGTTGTGATATTTGCATGATTGATGTTTGAATGTCGTGTTTCTATAAATTTTGGATTTTCTAGGGTTAGGGTTCTAACCTAGGGTTAGGATTCTTAGATCCCAGGGTTAGGGTTCTTATGGTTGTTTGAAGATCAGGGTTAGGGTTCTTAGGGTTGTTTGAAGATCAGGGTTAGGGTTCTTCATTGTTGGGTGTTTTGGGTTTTTGATAGTTAGGGTTCATCAAGAATCCTTAGGGTTCTTAAGGTTCTACGAACTCAGATAAAGATCTACGGAGGAGGGGCTTGAATGTTTGAATTTTTCGGTTGAATATCAATTGGAAAAATAGGAAAAGTGGTGGTTGGTGGTGGTTTGAGGAGGACGGCGCAACCAAGGCGATTTCCGGCCGCCTGAGTTTTAAAGAGAGGTCAGAGCCTCTCTCTCTAGGTTTTACAAAGAATTTTATTTTGTCGCTGTAGAGAGAGAAAGAGAAATAAAAAATGGACTCTCAGCCCAGTGATTTGCTTTTATAATCGCTCCCTGATTATATATTCGTACGCCCATAAGCCTTACCATGTGCTTCCCACCATAACCTTTAGATCATCATCAAACACTCTGGATTCACACGCCCATTATAACGTTGTGTGCTCGCTCGCATGAAATCCAAACGGACTCTGAAACATTTGTCAAACACTGGGCCTAACCCATTGTTAATCACGCCACCCCTATTTTTATTTTATTTTACTACTACGTTAGAAAATTGTACCTCCTAGCGCCATTGGGCCAAGTCCAACATCTGGACTTGGACCCCCGTTGACCAAACCCCCCACTTTTACTGACTTGTACAATTACTTACCTCCCTATGCGTTTGGGTCTTACTTCCCATACCCCCTATTTTACTAGCTCAACACAATACACCCACATGCGTTTTTTATTAAATTTCTTTTATTATTTATAATTATTATTTTTTATAATTTAATATATTTATAAATTCTAATATTATTTTATTATTATTATTAAAAATCAAATATTTATTTTCTAATTCATCCGAATATTTATTTATTGCATTAAAATTATTTTGTCATGCATTAAAAATATTTTTATATTAATTTATTTAAAAAATATTTAACCAACACTAAACTCTTTTTTTTAATAAATTAATTAATTCTAAAACAATTTTTAAAAAGGGTCATGAGGATGTTTTTAAATCGACTGCGAACTTTGTCTAATATCTCTGTTATTCACACATCTAGACTTAGTACAAGGGAAATTCAAAACATCTTCGTAATTCATAAAAAACACCAACCAACTGCGAACTACGAATTGAGACTCTCATTCTTCATAAGAAAATACATAGGCATACGATTAAAATCGTGGCGAGTTCCCCTAATAAAAATTAAAACCCTATTTTCTTAAACATTGTGTTTCTAAACCCTAATGTCATTGTGAACAAGGTAGATGAAGGGTGCCTAATACCTCTCCTTCGTCTAAAAACGAGTCCAACAACTTATAATCTCTAACTTAATTAGGATTATACTTTGTATTATAAAAATTAAGAATGACGACTCTTATTTTAAAACCGGTTACAACAATCCAGTTATAAGAAGAGATGATGAAACAACTTACGAGTTTTGAAACAATGTTAAGATGCAAACTTATTTATCATTTATAGTCTGAACATTTCCTATATATAAACTGAAAAACAACTTGAACTTATTATTAGGTTGCATCCGGATATTTTCTGAATGATTACTGAGTTTTGATTATGCCTCTGGTGCTGAATGGTTTGTATGAAATTAAGTAGTTTTTTTACTGGCTTGTTTGAAGTAATTCGGAGAAATTATGAACGGAAGATGACACGCAGAGCAATGCCAGTTTCAATTTATCATGTTAATTATAATGGTGTCAACTTGAAATTATCTATCAAGTTGTTGTTTTCTTCAACCATATTGAACGTTGTGATCTTTCCATTTCGCGTTCATTTCAGTTTGGTTAACTACAATGCCATTTCAGGTTTCAGTAGGTGGGTCTGTTTCTTTGCTTTTGGTTCTTTGCAAGCATTTTGCCAAGGTACAGTCGGTGCAATACTTAGTTCAGGTGATGTTTTGTTTTGGCATAACCGTTTGTGAAGAAGTGTCTAGGATTGATTGTAGATCTGTTTCAATTGTTAGTCCATATGCTATTGGTATCTTGCATAATTACTCGTATTGCGTTTTACTGAATAGTCTGTAGTAGACTTTCTTTATACGACTTAAACCAATTGCGGCATTTTGAATATTTTCCTGCCATGTCAGTATGCCTCTTCTACAGTGGCTGTGGAAGGAGTTATGGGGTTTAACTGTTAACAGCAATATCACTTAGTTCAGGTGATGTTTTATCTTGTGCCAAAGTTCAATGTTTTATGCTTTTATCTTGGCATAACCGAACAATGGAGCGTGGTTAGTAATGCATCTATTATGAAATTATGAAATTATTTTACAGTGTTATGAAATTATGATCCAGATTTGGAAGAAGTTGATTTAATTGTGTGCATACAATAAATATTTCCAAATACACAGGATGCAACTTTCACTTTCAATTAGTGTAGTGAAATTATGATACAGATTTAGAGGAGTATGATTCAATTGAGGTCAAATAACATGTAATGTTCAATTTACCTATTAAAAGATATCTCTGGACATGTTTAGTTTCTCTCAGAGCCACTTCTGTTCTAATGAAAGTTTGTTGTAGTGGTTTTGGATGCAGTGTTGATGTAATCCTTCTTCTGCTGTTTGCTTTTGATGGCATCATTATGTTAATGTTTTTCTTTTTTTAATCACTTTTTGCCTTGCATTCACTACTGTTGTTGCTGATAGATTCTAATTTGGGTAGTCCAAATGATAAATACTAGCTAGATTATTTGATTCTTAGCATGTGATGATAAAGACCACTGTTTAGTTTGTGATATTTCATATATACTAGAGTTGTCCAATCTTTTGGTTTCACTCAAATTGATTTATGATTTAAGGATATATAATGATTTAATGTATCATCTTACATATTGGATTTTTTAAACGTTAAATATAGTGAACCACAATGTTTTCAGATTAATTGTTACTTATATTTTTATCGTATTTATTATTGAAAAATATTTACATATAATTCTTTAAGTGTGGTTTATATTTTTCTCTAATAAAAATATAATAAATATATTTAAATATTTTTTAAAAAAATTTATATATATATATATATATATATATATATATATATATATATATATATATATATATATATATATATATATATATATATATATATATATATATATATATATATATATATATATATATATATATATATATATATATATATATATATATATATATATATAATTATACACTTATCATATTTTTATTAAAAAAAATATAAAATCACACCTAATTTTCCCTTTTTCATTAGCATTACAATGTATTTAATTCAACTCACGTGATAATTTTTCCTTTTTCATTAGCATTATTACAATGTATTTAATTCAGCTCACATGATAATTTTTCCTTTTTCATTAGCATTACAATGTATTTAATTCAGCTCACGTGATAAATAAACTCGTAGAAGAAGGGACGGAGTTGAAGAAATAGGGATATTAATAACTTTTCTCAATCAATGTATTTAATTCTTAATTTTGTTAACATAATAAAATAATCAAATTGATGATTTACAACTCTATATATAAACCATATAATACAAACTATATTTAAAAGAATTACCGTTACATTATATAATATTTTTATTATATTTTAAAAGATATATATATATATATATATATATATATATATATATATATATAAACATATGGGTAATACATTCATACGATATATACGTATGGATAACTATATTAAAAATCGTACAAACGCATAAATTATTATATTTTTTTTACAAAATACAAAAAATAAAAGTTAAAATAGTATATTAATCTAAACACGATATAAATATTTTGTTTTTTAATTATTTGTGTATTGAATATTTTTATTTTGAAATTATTTATAATTTAAGATATTATATTATTTAAGAATATATGAAAATTTGAAATATATATTATTAATATAAAATAATATTGGTAAAACTATTTTATTTTTATTTTAAAAATATTTATTTATTTTTAAAATAAAAAACTTCTTTGATAAAATAATTTTGTTTTTTTATTAATATTTTTATTATATTTTAAAAATAAAAATGTGCATAACACATAAGTATCTGTGTGAGCACATAAATAACACATCAATAATATATAAATATAGGAATAATCATATTAAAATTCATACAAACACACAAATTTTTATATTATTTTACAATTAAAGAAAAATACAGTTAAAATTTATGTCAGCTATATTACTGATTTTTCATTTTTTTTTTATATTTTAAATAATAGTCTAAAATTTGATAAATAAAACATTAAATTTAATTCTTTTAGATCATTCTTTATATGAACTTTTATGTAAAATTATCTATCTATTGATTTTCAATTAATTTTAATTTTAAATATTTATTTATCTCATTTATTATATTTTATAAAAAAAAAATTATTATTACAACTCTATCAATCCAACAAACTATTTTTTTATATATTTTTTCATAATTGGTTTTTTTATAAAATATGTGTTTAATGATTTTTCTTAACACAATCAATTTTTTTAATAATATTTTGATATTTTTTAATTTAATTAAATTTTTATTTTCATTTCTAAATTATTTTATTACGTTTTAAAAAATAAAAAAATGTGCGTACCATGTCATGCATGGATATCCATTAATTATCAAGAACAAAATATAGTATATTTTAATGTACTCATGGATGTCAAAATCATATATTTTAAGATCTATTGCATAATAAGAATGAAATTAACTTGCCGAAGGAGTTACTCTAGGACGTTTGAAATTTTTCTAGATCAAGATTTAAGGGTGACTTGGACATGATATCTTTTATGATGAGTAGTTCCGGTATTTGGAGAGAGCAGCTACCATTGGTGATTGGTTTGATCGTTTTCTCTTATCTAGTGTCCAGGAGAGACTGGTAATTATTCTTAGATTTCTTTGGATCCATCTCTTAGTATCAAAAATAGGAGATTTTTTATTTCATCCAATGTTTTTCTAGTGTATCATTAGAAATTTTAAAAATATTTTAAAATTAAAAAATGTATTTTCAGTATACACATATATATTATTCATCTTTTTTTGAAATTCGCTCAATTTTAAGATGAATTTCATTTTGAAAATATACTTTCTAAAAATATACTTTCGATAAAACAGTTTATCACCTGAAATAGTTATAAATAAATGACATTAGCACAACTATTATTGCATTTCAGAATCATTTTATGTAAATTCATTATTTCACTGTAATCTAAGAAAGGATCCCCATGATGAACCTTGCTGGTGCTCTGGAAAAAAAGTGGAATCAGTGCTTTTCGCTTCAACTTTGCCGGAAATGGGTAAAATCCTCTGCTAAGGAAAAACGAGTGTTAATGAATGAATTACTATTTTATTTAGGGAAACGTATAAACATTTCTTCATGGGTAGTTTAGTTTGTTTGAAAAGATATCTCTTTTTATTTTAGTTATTTACTTTTTAAAATTTCTGGACGTCCGTCTCACATCGTCCTAAGCCGGTAAAAAAAAAAGCAGAACAGACAAATCCGCTAAGTGAAAATGGACATAAGAATCTAGCTCGTTCTGTCAAGGTGGCGAGTTGACGGGTTTGTCTGTCTTTTTTTTTATTTTTTTATTTTTTTATTTTTAATAGATTAATAGTTTTTTTTTACATTTCAATTAGATTTTTTATTTATATTTTAGAGCAATTTTTATAAAGCATCTTTGAACAAATTTTACTTCAAAAAATAGTGCATATATTCACAAATTAATATATAAAATAAAATCATCAAGAATTAAAATTATTAGAATTAACTAAAAGAAAATGAGATTAAGGTGGGACAAGCTAAACGAATAGGTGCGGCGGGCTTTGGCGAGCAGCAGGTTTTAGCGAGATGGACTTTGGCCGGTGGCGGTTTTTAGTAGGACATACTTTCATGGATGGTGTTTACCCTCGAATTTTGGTAAACAACCGCTGATCTTCCAAATCCTTACACGGATCCAGTTACTTGCGAGATCGATCAGATTGATCTCAGGACACGAGTGTCTTTATTAATCTTGATTATTGTATTTAACATGTTTTGTATATGAAGACAAATGGCTTTAAATGTCGAATTAAAATGCATATAAAGTGAAAGTAAAATTACTTCTAAACTTGAAATGGTAAAAGACTTAAGTAAATGTTACTGAAAATTCTGCAGAAAGTAAATGCATTTACATTAAATGGGTGTATCATACGTACATCCTCAATAAACTCGTTTCTCTTTAACACTTTGGTACTTTGAGTAATTTGTACAAAGATTTTCACCGTCTAAATCGAAATACTAAAGCCACTATTTATACTACTTCGACCCTAACGGTCTTCTACACAAACTAATGCCACGTTTCTGTTTACATGCCTTTGACGAACTCAGAGCCTTCCACGCATCTTTTCGGATAAGATCAAAATATTTGAATTCGAATCTCCTTCTTATCTTGAGCGCCAATCTCTGAAGATGGTCGAACAAAAAAAATGTTTGAAACCTTAGCCACATTTCGAATAACAATCTTTATTCAATAATTCGAATTAGTAAACCTTTCCAACGAATTTTACTCAATTCGAATCTCAACCTTTATGGCTTCACATGAATAAAATAGTGAAATATTCTGAAGTATATTCAAGTCTAACTTTAAAATTCTTAGTCGAAATTTCCAGCTAACAAATTGCCCCCAAGAAATATTCATTTCGAAACAAGAAATGTATATTTTTTGCAACCTCTTCAAAATTTCGACTCCCTGAACATGCTGTCAATCTTTCAACTACTCTGACGTCATCCTCATGATGATATTTAATCTCAAAATGTCAAATCACATCACGGGTATCTATAAATTCCATCATTAGCTACAATGACTAGTTCCTGTATTGGAACTCATAAAACCGTTCATCAGCACGCAGGATCATGCTACACGTGTCCCACTAACCTGAGAATTTTAATTTCTCTTTCATCAAAACGGTTCACTTTCTTCCATATAAATAATATTTTTAATCTCTTTTTCCTTTCTTCAATCTTATTCAATCTTCAAGCTTCTTCTTTCTCAAATCTTCAGCAAAACTTTCTTAACAAATTTCTTTTCTTGTTCGCATCAATGGCGTCTCAAAGCAAAACCAAACCTGAAAAGGGTAAACGAAACAAAGACAACGCTGCCTCTAAACCCCTTTTTCAAATATCAACACCATTAATGATTGGGAACCAGGAATTCGTCCCAACACCATCTTTGAAGAATGAACAGATAGCCATATATTCTTCACAGGTATTAATTCCTTTTACTCTTGCCTCTAAAACATTAGGGTTTATGGGTCCGGTCCTTGATATAGAGAAATCACCTAAACTTAAAAAGTTTTTTCCAACTCACCATTCCACCAAACCCATTGCTAGTAAGACTAATGTAGTCATGAAAACTAAGGCAGATGATAAACAGGATGTTCAAGAGAACCTTCCCCAGGAGAAAAAAGAACTGATAAAAATTCCTTTAAATTTAGACTTCGTTACTGAAGTATCACGCCCCTTTAGATCAGGTCCATCGAAAGATGACCAAAAGTACTTAGGTTAGTTAGCTAGGGTAGAAAAAGTAAAGCTAACTACCTGGATGGAATTAGGGATTTTCGACTTGATTCATCTGTCGAAGTATGGTCCTGAATACTGTCAATTGATATTGACGACTTCGTTTTACTTCTGGGACAATACTTTTAACACGTTCCACCTTCCTTGTGGTATGGTCACCCCAACCCTTTTCGACGTCGCTGCCATCACTGGGCTTCGACCCACTGGAGAGACTTTCAATCCAACAATCAATAGTGAGGACACCATTGATTTCAGCAAAACCTCTCCCACATATAACAATTATATGGATCATTACATAGGAACCACATATGAAGTCAATGATCAAGAGCACATTGCTTTCCTTGAGTTATGGCTCTCAAGGTGTGTTTTCTGCTGCAAGTCTCTCCAAGTTTCTAGGAGATTCTTGACCCTTGCTAATCAATTGCATGCCGGTTGAAACATTTTCTTGAGCGAATTGATTCTCGCTGGACTCTATGAAAGTCTTGGGGAGGCTTCTTCGAGACTGAAAGAATTCGAGCCCCAAACCAACATCCTCCTAGCTGGACCTTATTGGCTGTTGCAATTGTGGTTGAATGCCACATTCGAACCTTCTCTTTCAACCAACAACACTATTAACGAGGCTAATCCTGAGGTCGAGAATAGGACTGTTGAAGGAACCATACTAGTTCAACTGACCCCTGACGAAGGAGGGAAAAACTTGCAAGAGTGCTTCACCAGACACCTTATGATGTTTGCGAGGAGGCACAGATACACTCTTCGATGGCTCCTTTTGTTGCGAGAAGTCATGGCCCAGAATGGTTTACCAGACCATTATTGAATCTTTCAACTGAGCAACAGGTGGAATCCCTTCAAATCTGGGAAGCCTTTATTACTCCTAAACTTCTCCTTACCAGGATTATGCCTAAGAAAACTCAGAATATTCTGCTCACCTACCAGCCAAACTTCGTAGCAAGACAATTTTGTCTTTTCCAGATTCTACTAGAACCATTATATCATAACAAGAGTGGTATTTTCCATAGAGGGATGAATTTCAATAATGTCGAAGCCCAAAGAATTATTAGCAAATTCACAGGCCTTTTTCACATCACTTTTATGCTCTTTACCCCTTCATACTACTTCACTAAACACTTTGAAGAATGGTGGCAAGAATATTATTCTTCCAGCATGTGCGGCATCAAAGACTTTCAAAAACATCTAACAAAAGCCTTTGCTTCTGTGCAGGACAAGACGAAGAAAGGTACGCAACGACACATCAAGGAGATCCATACATTCCAAAAATACTTTGAAACTTTTTACAATCCCACTGATCTTGGTCGAACCATTCGAGACGCATCTGTGACCTTGAAAGAAAAATTTACAGCGAAACTTCCATGTTTGCGCATACCTTCGTGTGTCAAACCTGAGGACATATATGATTTGGCTTTTCAATTAGAGCCTCCAAAATTTCCCAGATTGCCTACAACGGACTTCACTTTGGCCTAGTATCCACCTTATCCACCATGGTTATCGGTGAAAGAGGATTTTAAAGTCATGAGGCAAGATGCACTTAAACTTGAAAAATGAGTGGTTGCAACCAAGCATAATTTGTATAGTTTCAAAGGATTCCTTCATCTGGATTTAAAACATGTCAGGATGGACACTCCAGAAAGTGAAGGTTTGGAAACCATGGACTCCTTGGTTACTTCGAATTCAATTCTTTTCTTCCAAATAATCTTTAACCCTCGCTCCCTTTACAGCTATTGAGAGAAAGCACAACAAAGTGGTGAAGGCTACTATATCGACAGGGTCTGCGCAAGCAGCCCCAATACCAAAGCCTTCGACAACTAGCATTCCTGAAGCGGCTAGAGAAGTTAGCAAGACCAACAAGGTAATCTTATACTTTTTACATATTTTTTACCTACTTGTTGAATCATGCATTGATTTGTGGTTTTTTATTTTCGTTTCAGGATACTGGAAAACCTCCACTTACTCCAAAAAAGAGAAAACTAATAAGCGGGTCCACCTCGACACCTGAAAAAACCAATGCCATGCCATCTGCAGACCTTACCAAAGCCAAAAAGAAGCAAAAGAAAGTAAAATCCTCCACTGCAGGTTCTCCTTCGAAGGAAACTTGTACCAAAAACTAACTCCTTCCAAGTCCAAAAAAGGAAAAAGATAGTGTGGCCTCACTTGTAGCCCGAGTACTTGAAGAAATTGAAAGTGATAACTCCAGCCCTGGGGCTGAGGGAACAAAAGTAATAACTTTTATAATTTTTTTTTAAAAAGTCAACTTTCAAATCAATCAGATTTTAACCCATGTTTCATTTCGCAGGAACAACCAATCACCCTTAGTGAATCTCCAGTTCAGCATGGGGTTCCTCACAGCGCCAGCACGCCATCTATCCCACTTTCCTCAGTGAAAGTCTCAAACAAAGGCTCAACCACTGATGTGCGCATGAAAGATCTCCAAACAGAAGACCCTGATTCTCCTCAATCACCACAGAAATCGAAGCGATAAATAATAACGGATGAACAAACCGATATTGTTGCTCAAGGGGAACCTATTCAAGCCAGTTCAGACGATACTCCATCTGCTGATGCTTCTCCGAAGGCTAATAGGGGGAAATATGATGAAGAAGAATCTAATAGTGATGCCAATGAGTGTGCTGATGAAGATAACATCATTCCACACGAAGATACCAACATGGATGACACTGAGGACCAAGGCCAACAAATCCAAAACATCCCAACTTCATCTGAAGCTGAGAATCCTACAACAAAACCTTCCAACTCCAAAGTTATTGAAGATGCTCTTCCTTTCGTCGAAGAAATGGAGCTTTTAAAGAAGACGAACCCTATGCAGTATATCAGACTTTTTAGATCCAGAAAGGACTTAATGACAGAAATTTCTTTCCCTAGCCTAACTACTGCTTCAAGTGATACTTCGACTGACGAATCCAATGAAGCATTGCTTCAGAAAATTAAAGACACGGTCTTTAGGGAGGATTTATTTGAAACGGTGAAGACAAATGCAACTGCATGTATCGTTATGAGGAAGCTTATCCATAAAGTCGATTTGGGGAAATGTCCCCCTGAGATTGCTGAGGTTCTGATTGATTTGACCACGCTTATCAATAACTTGGAATCTGACTTTCTCAAAGAGAAAGATGTGGATTCCAAACTTACGAAGAAGAAAAAACTTCAAGACTTGAAGTGGGTGCAAGCTTTTGAGTTATCAGATAAGGTTGAGAAGCGCGAGAAAGCCAAAGAACTTGCCCAAAAGGAGCAAGACAAGATTTATTCTTTTATTGCCCTATGGAGAAAACAGATTGAAGAGCTGCAGAAGAAAATTTCTGAGGCTGAAAAACGTCATCAGGCTCTCGAAGCAGAGAAAAATGAAGGAACCGGTGAAGAGATAAACCAAAGCATCCAATGTATTGATGAAGCTAGGAGCTTAGAAGGTGAAGTAACTGATCTTCGAACTGAAAAAGCCTCCATTGTTTGCAGGCTAGGCTTCTCCAAGGCCAAATATGATAAGATGAAGACCAACCTACCTTTCTGATAACTTGTATTTTGACCAATTCGATTCTTGTTTTTTGTATAGGCCAAAGAGCCTTATGCTGTAATTTCGAACAAATCCAGCTTGGCACTCCAATACCATGTTTGACCCTGTTACTTGTTATTTTATCTTTGTTACTATGTCGAAATCTTTAGATCTTGAATTAAAGGCTTATATTGTTTCAAATACTTACCATAAATTCTTAAGATCCTCTTGCCTTCTGCCAGTTCCTCAATTTCGTAGGCATTATTAGTAAAGGTTCTGATGATTCGAAATAGGCCTTCCCAATGTGGGGACCATTTTCCTAACGACTTATTTTTCCTATCCATTGGAAAAATTACTTTCCAAACCAAATCATCATTCGAAAAGATTTTACCCTTAACCCTTTTGTTGTATGCTCTGGATATCCTTTCTTTTTGTCTTCTCAAGACTTCTAGAGCATACAGTCTTTCTTCGTCCAAATCTACTAGATCATTCATCATTGCTTCCCAATAAAAATCTAAAGGAATCTCATTTTGCCTTTGAATTATGACTGATTGTAAATAAATTTCTACTAGCAAGACTGCATCATGCCCAAATGTTAGACGAAATGGAGTTGTATTCGTTGCTTCTTTGGGAGACGTTCGACAAGCCCATAAAGCTTGATCTAGGGTTTTGTGCCAATTTTTTGGCTTTCTTCCCACATGTCTTTTGATTAGCCCTATGATCACCTTATTAGCTGCTTCAACTTGCCCATTGGCTTGTGCATAATAAGGTGTCGATGTTAACAATTTAAAACTCATTTCTTTAGCAAACTCCTGCATCTTTCGACCAGTAAACACTGATCCTTGATCAGTTGTAATGGTTTTTGGGATTCCAAATCTATACACAATATGCTTCTGTATGAATTCCACAATGACTTCTTGGTCGACATTCACCAGAGGTATTGCTTCTATCCATTTTGTGAAATAATATATTCCTACCAAAATGTATTTCTGATTTTTTGATGATGATGGTTTTATTTCGCCAATCAGATCCAATGCCCAACCCCTAAAAGGCCATGGCTTGATAATTGAATGAATTTCACTTGCAGGAGCATGTTGAATTCCTGCATGAACCTGACATTCTTGGCATCCTTTGGCGAAATCTATACAATCTTTCAAGATTGTAGGCCAATACATACCATATCGAAACAACAACCACTTCATCTTGTGACCCGCTTGATGTGCTCCACATGCCCCACTATGTACATTGGATAGTGCTATGTAAGCCTCACTTTCCCCTAAACATTTTAATAAAACTCCCTTTGGGATTTTCTTAAACAATTCGTTTCCTATTAACATATAACTCAAGGCTCTATATTTTACTTTTCTTTCTGCATCCACTGTTGGATCCTTCAAATAGTTTATTATTGGACTTCTCCAATTTGTATCTGCTAAACTATCTATGGCTAAAACCTCAAAATATGCATCATTCACATAACCTAACCTTGAATTCTTTAAATCTGTTGGAGAAAGTTTAGTTGCTAGTACGTTACCACGCACTTTGATTAGGCCTTCTAGTCTTTCCTTCGACACTTTATATCCTGAAGCTATCTGAGCCAGATCATTTGCTTCTTGATTCTCTAGTCTGGGGATGTGCTTGATGTCTATGTATTCGAACTTTAGAAGAAGCCTATTTTCCATCACAAAGTAGAACATCAAGTTTTCTTTTATGCACTTGTATTCTTTGGTAATTTGCTTGATTACTAACTCAGAATCTCCCATTATTTTGACTCTAGTTGCCCCCAATTCCAATAAAGTCTCAAGTCCTTCTATGAGTGCTTCATACTCTGCTTCATTGTTTGAGCAACGAGAACCGGTTATCTTATACTTGAGATTTGTTGGAATTCGGTCTAGAGAAATAATCAAGATTCCAATCCCACTTCCATTTTTATGTGCAGAGCCATCAAAGAATAATTTCCATGGTTCTGGTTCCACAAAGTTTTTGGATATTCCGACCACTGCATGGTCAACAATGAAATCATAGACTACTTGCCCCTCCATTGCTTTCAAAGGCATGAAAGTTAAAGAGTACTCTGTTAAAGCCAAAGCCCATTTACCAAGTCGACTGTGCAAAATTGGTTTGGACAACATATGTTTAATAACATCAAAGTGTGAAGAAACAAAAACATCAACTGACTTTATATAATATTTTAATTTTGTACATGAGAAGTATAGACAAAGACATATCTTTTATATATTTCTATATCTAGTTTCTGTGTCATTAAGACCCTACTTAAGTAGTAAATGGCTCTTTCGGCACCATTATCATCTTCTTGGGCCAACATGCTTCCAATCGTTTTGTTTGACGCTGAAATGTACAATCTCATGCATTTGTTTCTTCTTGGAGGCGAAAGAATTGGTGGATGCACCAAGTATTGCTTGATCCTTTTGAATGCCTCCTGATGTTCTTCGTTCCAGACAAAGGCCTCTTGTTTTAATCGTAAGAGTGGGGAAAAGGCTTGAGTTCGACCACTTAGGTTGGATATAAACCTTCGTAAGAAATTTTTCTTTCCTAAGAGTGATTGCAACTCTTTCTTTGTCGATGGCGCCTTTGTCTCAAAAATTGCCTTTGTCTTGTTTTGGTTGATTTCTATACCCTTCTTATGGACCACAAAGCCCAGAAAATCACCTGCCTGCACAAAAAATGCACACTTAAGGGGATTCATTTTTAGGTCATGCTTGTTGGTGTAAGCCCTAGAGGCCAATACTTTTGGTACTTGTATCGAATTATTTATTAATAATAAAAGGCATTTCTTTATTATGTTTGCTTTCCAAAATAATAAAGTCCCTAGAATGGTTTATTTGTTTAATGAAATGTTAAGTGTGACTTAATCATGAGATCCCATTAAACATAAGACACTATTCTTATAGTATCTGTAGTCAAGCTTTAATGTGAAGTGGGATAACATTAAAGCATTAAGATTATTATGAAGATAGAGTGATGATCATATCTCATGGATCATAGATAAGGAGTTATTAAGTCTTGACATAGGTATGAATATTAGGAGTAATATTTATACTGGATTGACCCGCTATGAGAATACTACATAGAATGTTATGCAAAGTGTCATAAGTTATTCTCATGATGATAATGGTGTATACCACCCTTCGACCTGAAACCACTATGGACCCTAGATGTAGAGTCAAGTACTTTATTGCTGATCAAACGTCATCCGTAACTGGATGACTATAAAGACGGTTGATGGGTACTTCACAAAGCATGCTAAGGGACATGAAGTGACCTAGATGGAATTTGCTCATCCTGCATAACAGGATAAATGTCTAAGGGCCCAATATTGAACTGGACAAGGGTGACACAGTGTATGCCTTGTGTTCAATATAGACATGAGGGCAAAAGGGTAATTGTACAACACAAATATTATCACGAAAAAGGTTTGGTCATATCACATGACATTTTCGTGACTTGGGTAATAGTGATGTGTTGCTAGATACCGCTCACTGTTTATTATATTAAATGTGTGATTTAATATAATTGCCAACGTCGCGAAAACCTACAGGGTCACACACATAAGGACAGGTTGATGAGAGATAGAATAAATAAGGAACACCGTAAGGTACGGTGCACTTAAGTGTAATACGGAAAGTGGTAAGGTACCACGTGGATAAGTGATATATGGTACATCATAAGGTATGATGTCCATAAGCTTAATTGGGCTTTTAGCTTGTAGCCCACACGAGTGATTCTATAAATAGATCCCTTGTGATGAAGCAATTTCACTTGATGCAATTTCATTTTTGATTCTCTCTCTCACTTAAGGTTTCCGTTCGTGATCAGCTAGCACTGTGACTGGAAGCGATCTGTTCGTGTGGACTGAGTAGAGGCGTTGTTCTTCATCAACGCTCGTGATCACAACATCAAAGGTCTGAATCGCCATAAGAGGTAAATATTTCTATCACTGACCATGCTCATTCGTAAGGATCGCTAAAGGAAAATTTTAAATTCCGCTGCTCTTTTGATCGCAATTTTCCTTCAGTGGTATCAGAGCCACTTACGAAACCATGGATCTGATAGTTGTTTATGTTCTATATTTTCTGTTTTGATTCGATTAAAACCAGAATGAATTGAATAATAAACGAGTAATTAAATTTGGCATCTGTTGTGTACGATTTGGATGATTGATGTTGACTATGCTTCAGAATCCGACATTAGTATGGTGAAGCAGCGATACATCGATCGTCCATAGGTTACACAAATAAGATCGATCACTTTTATATATGATATAAGTAAATCTGATGCAACGATGGTATATGGGATATATTGTTTCTGTTTCGTTCATTCAAACACTTGATGATTGTTATTCCTTTGACCGATCACTGTTCATATGCTTCGGAATCCGACATTAGTATGGTGAAGCAATGGCATGTGATTAATCATACTGAATCATCAATCAAAATGTGTTTGACAGCATGAAATTGTTGCATTAGGGTTCATGACGGCACAAGGGTTGTGTTGTTGCAGAGTTATGCGATTAGGGTTGTGAATGCACAAGAGTTGTGCAAAAATGAAGCCGATTTCAAATGAATTGTTCATTAAAATTTTGCGTCGGGGCGCTACCCCTGACAACCCCGCAAAGGGGCGCTGCCCCCTTGACCCCCGTCCGCTGAACGGTCAGCGGAACCACCGTCCGTTGATCGGGCAGCGGAACCCCCGGCTAACTCTGCGTAGTGTGATCAATCGTCGAAATTTAATTTTCCTTTTTTTAATTAACAAAATTTAAACTAATAATAAAAGTGTGTTTATTATTATTGTCTTGTGGTGATCAGTTAAGGCCTTAGTTTTTTCCTTTATTTTGTTTTGAGATTGTAAAATACGGCCTGCGTGTCGTGCCTCTCTCTAAAATTCTTGATGTAACTTCTTTTCTCATCTCACTCCCTCGTATGTAAAACGAGTTTCTTTTATGTAATGTAATGTTATGAAGAAAGAGAAGAATACAATATCAAAGGAGGATAACCTTGGAGATCTTGCTTGGAGAAGTTTAGATCGTTATTAGGTTATCTTAGGTTCTCTCATTGGCTTGGGAGAATAATTGCGCTAGGGGCCATAACTGTATCCTTTTATGTATATTGATGCATGTGTTTATATGTTGATGCATGAGAGAGACGAATTGCATGTTAATCCGGTGAGATCAAACTAATAACAAAATCCCTCAAGTTAAATATTAAGTTCATGCTTTCCAAGTTTTAGCACTCATCAAGACTAGTATCGAACAATGTAGGTTTCGCCTACGCGAGGTGCATGTTCTATATTAGTAAGGTGCGATGGGATAATTGTAATATCCAACTGCTAAAACAATGGGTCAAACTTAACTAAACACATTATAATAAGATTATACATGTTTAGAAGCAAGAGTTGGGAATGATTCATATGATGAATTAGAATAAGGAGTTATTCACCCAACTGAAAATATTCGAGAGTTGTATGAGATACAATTGGAAGGAGTTCCTACCTAAATAACCTAGTTTTGTGTAATCAGCCTAACGCTGACTTAGAACGAAGTGAAATATGGATCTCAACCCACTAGAAAGTCTTCCAACGGGATTTTCCGAATCAAATGATGAGGGTCATTTGGTTTGAGTAAAATAGTGAGAGCATATTTGATTAAAGGCCTAATTAAATATGTTGTTTTAATGATACTTATATTTTCATTTTTTTTTTGTAGATTACCATGACAACAAACAACCATATTTTGCGATCAATCCTAGATAAGGAAAAATTGTCTGGGACAAATTTCCTGGATTGGCACCAAAATCTGAGGATTGTCCTCAAGCACGATAAGAAGCTGTATGTCTTGGAGACACCTGTTCCTGAAGAGGAACCGCCTAGTTCGGCACCTAAGGCAGAAATAGATGCTTATAAGAAGCATTTTGATGATGCTAACGAAGCCGCTTGTCTCATGCTAACTACTATGAACTCGGAGTTGCAAAAGAAACACGAGAACATGTCAGCGTTCGATATGATCGGACATCTGAAAATGCTATATCAAGAGCAGGCAAGAAATGAGAGGTTTCAGGTTTCAAAGGCCCTTTTTAACAGCAAGTTATCTGAGGGAAACCCTGTAGGTCCCCATGTACTCAAAATGATTGGGTATGTGGAGAACCTTGAAAGGTTAGGGTTTCCGCTTGGAAAGGAACTTGCAACTGATTTTATCTTGCAATCGTTGCCAGATAGCTTTAATCAGTTTGTCATGAATTTCAACATGAATGACATGGATAAGAGTCTTCCAGAATTGCTAAGCATGTTGAAAACTGCTGAGCAGAATATGAAGACAAAAGGGAAGTCCATTCTGATGGTCAGTAATGGAAAGAAGCTGAACAAGAGGCCTACCAAGCAGGTTGGTAAAGGGAAAGGCAAGGAAGTTGACAAGCCTAAACCTACTGCTCCTGCTTTGAAGCCTAGTGGAGGCATAGCAAAGGAGGGCACTTGCTTCCATTGCGGTAAGACCGGACATTGGAAGAGAAACTGCCCAAAGTACCTGGAAGATAAGAACAATGGAGCAGGGACTTCAAATTCAGGTATTTTTGTTATTGAAATTAATTTATCTACTTCTGCATCATGGGTATTAGATACTGGATGCGGTTCTCACATTTGTACTAATGTGCAGGGGCTAAAAAGGAGTAGAGATTTGGCAAAAGGTGAAGTTGGCCTACGAGTTGGAAATGGAGCAAAGGTTGCTGCTTTAGTCGTAGGAACTTATGTTTTGACTTTACCTAGTGGTTTAATAATTCAGTTAGAGAACTGTTATTATGTACCTGCAATTAGTAGGAATATTATTTTCGTTTCTTGTTTGGACAAGTTTGGTTTTTCATTTATAATAAAGAACAATTGTTGCTCTATTTATTTGAATGATATATTCTATGCTTCTGCACAAATGAACAATGGACTATATGTCCTTGATCTTGAAATGCCAATTTATAACATTTATACTAAACGGATTAAACCTAATGAGTTAAATCCAAGCTACCTTTGGCATTGTCGCTTAGGCCACATAAATGAGAAATGCATTTCCAAACTCCATAAAGATGGAATCTTGGACTCTTTTGATTATGAATCATATGAGACATGCAAATCTTGTTTAATTGGAAAGATGACAAAGTCCCCATTCACAGGAAAAGGTGAAAGGGCTAATGATCTTTTGGCCCTCATACATACTGATGTATGTGGACCACTGAACATACCAGCCAGAGGAAGTTTTCAATACTTCATCACATTTACTGATGATTTCAGTAGATATGGTTATGTGTATTTAATGAAACACAAATCTGAAACCTTTGAAAAATTCAAGGAATTCAAGAATGAAGTACAAAACCAACTAGGTAAGAATATTAAAGTTCTTCGATCAGATCGAGGCGGTGAATATTTAAGCCTAGAGTTTGATGACCATCTAAAGGAATGTGGGATTTTATCCCAACTTACTCCTCCCGGAACACCACAATGGAATGGTGTATTTGAGAGAAGAAATCTAACCTTGTTAGACATGGTCCGATCCATGATGAGTCACGCCGATCTTCCGAACTCCTTTTGGGGACATGCACTATTGACTGCAGCTTACACACTTAACCGGGTTCCATCCAAAAAGGTTGAGAAGACACCATATGAGATATGGAGTGGTAAGAAACCACATATGTCTTACATGAAGATTTGGGGTTGCGAAGTTTATGTGAAACGACAAATTTCAACTAAGCTTGAGCCCAAATCTGACAAATGCTTATTTGTGGGGTATCCTAAAGAAACAAGAGGGTATTACTTCTACAATCCTTCTGAGGGCAAAGTGTTTGTCGCTCGAACTAGAGTTTTTCTGGAAAAGGATTTTATTTCCAAAAGAATCAGTGGGAGGAAAATAGAGCTTGAAGAAATTCAAGAACCACAAAGCATTGATACACCTATGGAGGAATTAGAGCAGGAAACACAAGTAGTTGTGGAAGAGCAACCTGCTCAAGTAGAACAAGACCAGCGTAGGTCAAGCAGGATACGTCAACAACCTGAGAGATATGGATATCTCATAAGTGATCAGGGTGATGTATTACTCATGGATCAAGATGAGCCTGTGACCTACCAAGAGGCCATAACTGGTCCTGAGTCCGAGAAGTGGCTAGAAGCCATGAAATCTGAAATGGATTCCATGTACACAAACCAGGTTTGGACCTTGGTAGAGCCTCCTATAGGAGTTAACCCTATAGGATGCAAGTGGGTCTTCAAAAAGAAGACTGACATGGATGGTAAGGTACATACCTATAAGGCAAGACTGGTTGCAAAAGGCTATAAACAAATTCATGGGGTTGACTATGATGAAACCTTTTCACCAGTTGCAATGCTTAAATCTGTTCGGATTTTACTTGCTATCGCTGCATATCATGATTATGAAATATGGCAGATGGATGTCAAAACTGCTTTCCTTAATGGGAATCTTCTTGAGGATGTGTACATGACACAACCTGAAGGATTTGACATACCAGAAGAAGCCCAAAAGATATGTAAGTTACAGCGATCAATTTATGGATTGAAGCAAGCTTCCAGAAGCTGAAATCTTCATTTTGATGAAACAGTAAAACAATATGGATTCATCAAGAATGAAGATGAGCCTTGTGTCTACAAGAAGGTTAGTGGGAGGATGATCGTATTCCTGGTATTATATGTAGATGACATATTACTCATTGGAAACGATGTCTCTACCTTGCAACAAGTGAAGACTTGGTTAGGGAATTGCTTTTCAATGAAGGACCTAGGTGAAGTAGCCTATATATTAGGAATCAGGATCTATAGAGATAGGTCACAAAAACTGCTTGGCCTAAGTCAGAGTACATACATAGAAAAAGTGTTGAGACGCTTTAATATGCATGATTCCAAGAAAGGATTCATACCTATGCAACATGGCATGTGTCTGTCAAAAACACAATCCCCTTCAAGTAAGGAAGAAAGGGATCGCATGGATAAGATTCCATATGCATATGCAATAGGATCTATCATGTATTCCATGCTATGTACTCGACCAGATGTCTCATATTCTTTAAGTGCAACGAGTAGGTACCAGTCTAATCCCGGTGATGCTCATTGGGTAGCTGTCAAGAATATCCTTAAGTACTTGAGAAGGACTAAGGACTCATTCTTGATATATGGAGGTCAGGAAGAGCTTGGTATAATTGGATACACCGATGCTAGCTTCCAGACAGATAAGGATGACTTTAGATCGCAATCTGGTTATGTGTTTTGTTTAAATGGTGGCGCTGTGAGCTGGAAAAGTTCAAAGCAAGATACAGTTGCTGATTCTACAACCGAGGCTAAGTATATTGTTGCCTCAACTGCAGCAAAGGAAGCTGTTTAGATCAAGAAGTTCATTAGTGAACTTGGCATAGTCCATAGCATTGTGGATCCCATTGATCTCTATTGTGATAACAATGGTGCTATCGCACAAGCTAAGGAGCCTAGATCTCACCAACGATCCAAACACATACTTAGGCGTTATCATCTCATTCGAGAGATAATCGATCGGGGAGATGTGAAAATATGCAGAGTACCTACACTTGACAATGTTGCTGACCCATTAACAAAGCCTCTTGCGTAGCTAAAGTATGATGGACATACTAGATCTATGGGTATTAGGGGTATGCCTGATTGGCTCTAGTGCTAGTGGGAGATTGTTGGTGTAAGCCCTAGATGCCAATACTTTTGGTACTTGTATTGAATTATTTATTAATAGTAAAAGGAATTTCTTTATTATGTTTGCTTTCCAAAATAATAAAGTCCCTAGAATGGTTTATTTGTTTAATGAAATGTTAAGTGTGACTTAATCATGAGATCCCATTAAACATAAGACATTATTCTTAAAGTATCCGTAGTCAAGATTTAATGTGAAATGGGATAACATTAAAGCATTAAGATTATTATGAAGATAGATTGATGATCACATCTCATGGATCATAGATAAGGAGTTATCAAGTCTTGACATAGGTATGAATATTAGGAGTAATATTTATACTGGATTGACCCGCTATGAGAATACTACATAGAATGTTATGCAAAGTGTCATAAGTTATTCTCATGATGATAATGGTGTATACCACCCTTCGACCTGAAACCACTATGGACCTTAGATGTAGAGTCAAGTACTTTATTGCTGATCAAACGTCATTCGTAACTGGATGACTATAAAGACGGTTGATGGGTACTTCACAAAGCATGCTAAGGGACATGAAGTGACCTAGATGGAATTTGCTCATCCTGCATAACAGGATAAATGTCTAAGGGCCCAATATTGAACTGGACAAGGGTGACACAGTGTATGCCTTGTGTTCAATATAGACATGAGGGCAAAAGGGTAATTGTACAACACAAATATTATCACGAAAAAGGTTTGGTCAGATCACATGACATTTTCGTGACTTGGGTAACAGTGATGTGTTGCTATATACCGCTCACTGTTTATTATATTAAATGTGTGATTTAATATAATTGCCAACGTCGTGAAAACCTACAGGGTCACACACATAAGGACAGGTTGATGAGAGATAGAATAAATAAGGAACACCGTAAGGTACGGTGCACTTAAGTGTAATACGGAAAGTGGTAAGGTACCACGTGGATAAGTGATATATGGTACATCATAAGGTATGATGTCCATAAGCTTAATTGGGCTTTTATCTTATAGCCTTAATTGGGCTTTTAGCTTGTAGCCCACACGAGTGATTCTATAAATAGATCCCTTATGATGAAGCAATTTCACTTTATGCAATTTCGTTTTTGATTCTCTCTCTCACTCAAGGTTTCTGTTCGTGATCAGCTAGCACTGTGACCGGAAGCAATCTATTCGTGTGGACTGAGTAGAGGCGTTGTTCTTCATCAACGCTCGTGATCACAACATCAAAGGTCTGAATCGCCACAAGAGGTAAATATTTCTATCACTGACCATGCTCATTCATAAGGATCGCTAAAGGAAAATTTTAAATTCCGTTGCGCTTTTGATCGCAATTTTCCTTCAATGCTTTCTCATTCTTTCAAATGATTGTTGAAGGTGATCCAAATGGCTTGGCCCTGATATAGATTTCACCACTATGTCATCAATATAAACCTGCCTAAAGGTCTCAATGAAATCATGGAATATTGAATTCATTTCCCTTTGATAGGTTGCCCCTGCATTTTTTAGGCCAAAGGGCATAACCACCCATTCATAGGTGCTTATTGCGCCAGGGCATCGAAATGCTGTCTTTGGCACATCTTCTTCTGCAATAAAAATCTGGTTGTATCCTGAATAACCATCTAACATACTAAGGTATTCAAAACCAACAGCAGAATCTACTAACATTTCAGCCATAAGCATTGGGTATTCATCTTTAGGAGTAGATGAATTTAAATCACGAAAATTTATGCATACTCTAAGAGAACCATTTTTCTTAATTACAGGAACTATATTAGCTATCCATTCGACATACCTTGTAGTCCTGATGAACTTGCAACGTAGGAGTCTTTCAAATTCCTCTTTTATTTTGGACAGGATTTCTGGCGCAAATCTCCTTGGGCTCTACTTGATGAGCTTCTTGCCATCCTTTATTGGCAGCTTCAATTCGACCAGTTCCTTGCTTAAACCAGGCATTTCGTCACAGTCCTAGGCGAAACAATCTTTATACTCCTTGAGCAATTGGATCACTTCTGCTCTTACTTCTGGGTTCAATTTCGCGCTGACGTACGTTGGCCTCCTTTGAGTTCCATCTCTTAGATCCACTTCCTCGAGAGGGTCTTGCACCAGCATCTTCGTGTTGGATGCCGTTGAATCCTTCTCAAATCCCAAAGGCTCATCATCATAGATAGCATCAAGCCTTTGGTCTTTGTCTTTGACAAGTGTGTCTTCGTCAGGTGGTTCAGGTTTGAAGAAAATTCTTGGCCCCTTGTTATGAATTCCTTCAGCCTTGGCTTCAACCGCCATAATTTTAACTTCGGCTTCCAAAGCCGTTTTCATCCTATTTTCAGCCAAATAGGCCGAAATCTTCTTGAAGTAAGAAGACTCAGACATGGACATGGTCTTCGTCTTCCCAGCCAGTTGGCCGCATTCCTGGGACTCCAAGCATGTCTTTGTCAGGTCCTATGTTTTCCTTGTCCAAATAAAATCCATGTGTTGGGTGAAGGGTAAGGAAATACATTGCATTATTACTTGGTGTTGATGCACCTTCTGCTGTAGTGCATGGCCCAATGTTGGCCAAATTCCTGTCAAAATTCCTTCTATCGACATGATTAACCTCAGCCATAAAATAGCTTTGGTCTGCTTCTATGTTTTCGACAATCCCATCATCTCTCCATATTGCCACCCTTTGGTGCATTGAGGATGGAACTGCCCCGATTCCATGTATCCATTCACGACCTAAGAGAAGATTGTAATTCCTCTTCGCCGCAATTACCATGAACATGGTGGGTCTTGTTATGGTACCTACAGTTAATTCTACTTGGACCACTCCTAGAGTTTGTCCAATTTTTCCTTCATAGTTTGACAACACCATGTTGTGTGGTTTGATGTCAGTGTTGAACATCCCAATCCTCTTTAATAGGAATTGAGGCATCAAGTTCACTGCTGCCCCACCATCCACCATAACTTTGTTGATGCCCACCTGTTCAATTTTAGCCCTAATAAATAAAGGCTTAAGGTGGTTTTTCTTACCTACATCTGGCCTTTCGAAGAAGGCGTTCTTCTCTTCAACGGCACCATTATTCATGACATAGTAACATACAGGTTTGTATTTTTTCATTTCCAATTTGTCAGCCTCTTCGGAGTCTTCGACCTCAGTAACCTGGTCGTACTCATGTGGTAAGACAGAAACCACATTGCAATTTATTTGCAAAGAAGATTCTCCACTGGAATTGAAGCTATCTGTTGACATATCTTCATCATCTAATAGCCCATTGCTGGACAGTTCGTTGCTGTCCCCTTCGCCAGGGACCTTCATTTTGGTAGGAGAGAAAAGTTTCCTCCTTGTTGGGGACTTTTCCATTGCTGGGACAATCGAAGTTTGGTTGGTGCTTGACTAGCCAACTTCCTTGTTTGTAAGCTTCCTTTGGGCTTTCTTGTTTCGTTGGTGTCGCCTCCATTGGGACCTAGACATGGGGTTCTCCCCCTTGTAGTTCTCCGACACGTGAGATTGTTGCTTGTTGGAGTGAAACTTCCTCCTAAAGGCCCATGCAGTGAACGTACTTCCTCCTAAAGTTTCACTCTAGGGTGTGGGCTAAAGTTTCCTGCTTTCAGCCATTTTCCCATTGGCATGTTTGTTGGGGGCTTAAATGTTGCCTGTTTGCGTGCCCCGGGGTGTGGGCTATCTACCCTTTTGGGGATGCCTCTTTCATTATTGACGTAGCGTTCCCTATTCCAGCTTTGATTGTTCTAACACTGAGAGTATGGAATCCTTTTGTAAGCTTCAGCAGTCCTTCCATCATATAGCGCGCTACACCATGGGCACATAAGAACTTCTGAACCCATTTTGTGACAATGAACTAAGAATCCCATGAGACTCTCTCCCATCTGGGGGTAAGGTAAGAGTTCCTTCTTCCTTTTCCATTTGCTTCTGGCCTTCTCCTAATAGACCCTTTGGTAGGTAGTAGCCGCTCATTGATCATTCATGATGCTGCATGTTGTACCCCAAAATTTTCTCTCCCATATTTCTCAACACATGGCAAGTGAGGTCCCCAAATTGCTCAAGGAAGTTCAAAGTTGACCAGACAAACTCTCTCCTAAGGCAGTCTACCTCAAATTAGGGTTTCATTTTTCATCAAGATGCTTGAATCCAAAGGATCCAAAATTCTCACCATTTTCCTAATATGTTCTCAAGATCATTCATGTCAAGTTTCAAGCCTCGCAGAAGAAGTTTGCTCAGTCAATTGCTCAAAGGCCTGAAAATCGACTATGTTAGGACAAAAGTCAACTGTGGCCTACATGCAGTTAAACTTCAAGATTTTTGGTCAACATACTCATTTTGAAGTATCATTCATCATTTTATCAAGGGTTGATCATGATTCATCAAGGATTGCTCACAATTCATCAAAACCCAAAAGTTGCTAAATTAGGGTTTTGCAGGAAAAGTAAACTCAACTTTGACCAAGCATAACTTTCTCATACTTCATCAAAAATGACTCATCCAAAGATAATTTTGAATAGGATGCAATTCCCTACAAGTCATCTTCATCTCCCAAGTTCAAAATATGCACTCACAAGAAGATATGAATTTTGACATTATAAGTCATTTTTGAAAGTCGACAAAAACACCTTTTGGGTCAAAGCTTCATACATGAACATGGAAGACTCAATTGAGATTATACCAAAATTATTGCTTAGAGGAAATCCTAAGCTTTCTAAAAAGTCCAAGAACACCTCTCTAGGGTCAAAATTGAGAGAGTTATGCATTGGCCAAGTTGACCTTTTTTGCAAAATTGCCAAAAGTCAACATTGATCAAATTTGCATTTTTTCCAAAGGGGCCCATGTTTTCTTGTTTGAAACATGTTTCTAATAGGACCCACGACCCCTAAACTTTTCCACCTTTTATTTTATTAATTTTATCATTTATTTTGATTTTTTATTCATTTAAATCAAAATAAATCAAAATAAATCAAATTAAATGGTAAAATAATCAAATCAAATCAAATCTTGGATTTTTTGTGAATCTTTTGAGTCTATGTACAACTAGTAGGACAAACAATTCGTGCAAGATTGATTTGGGTGGAAAAAGATTGGATTGAAGCAAATTTGGAAAGATATCATATGCCATGAAAGACGAAATCAAATCTTCATAATGGGCAAGATTCAATTCGTTTTTGTGGACCTAATATGTTGCACTACATATACAGAAGGAATCCAAGGCAAGAAGAGAGGTTGAGCAGTCGTGAAAGAGGCAGAATAGACTTCAAAATTTCAAAGAAAAAGTGCAGATCAAATTCCAAGTTACATGCCATCTCAAGCCATCCTAACCTTACCAATCGATTGCTGGACGTCTCAGGAACGTGTTCCAATCACAAGCAAGCCTCCCCACATCCTGAAACACTTTGTAGCAGTCACACGGTTAGCCTAAAAAACTCGTTTTCATTTTAATTGATTTATACATCATTTGCACGTTTTGATCATATATTCTTGTTCCTTATTGAGTTTGCAAGCTAATCATTCTATTCAATTGCATTTTTATGACTGTATGTAAAACTGCCATGGCTAGGGTTTCTTGGTTAGTTTTAGGGCTTTACAATACAGGTTAAATTGGACGTTGATTCTGGTACCATGATACTCGTGAGGATGAGACGAGTTGATTGGTACCAGCCATGGTCATTTATCTTGCTTGTGGATATCTTTTTGAGATACACAGGTTTGTAGCTACAGCGCAGCGTCCGTAGGTAAAAATATCTTGGGCTAAAACGACAGTTTGGTGAAGAAGATGATGCGTGTCGCTCCCTGGTTGGGTGATTTGAACTTTAGCGCGTTTTTTCCAATTAACTAGATTTTTTATATATTATGCATTATTGTCATTATATGAACAGATGAAGCGCGTGGTACAAATGGTTGGCGTGTTTGGTGTTGGCGTTAGGACCTGGGTTCGATCCCCAGGTCCCAAACTTCGTTCATGTTATTTTTCAATAGGCAATCAGGTACACTGCACCCCCCAACGTCCACCATAGGCCATTCAATTTCCACCATCAGATCCATCAGCAATCTGGATCCAACGCTCAAGTAGCAAGAGGCCCACCATACGCCCCAAGTCAACATGTGCACTGAATCAGGCAAAGTCAAAATAGACTGAGGATCATTTGGGCCCAGAAAATTCATATTCCAACCCCCCAATTGCTAAACACAGGCCCATTATTCCTTTCTTTTTTTTTTTTATTTAAATCTTTCAATACTTATTTTTATTTTTTTAATTCACAAATTAATCTTTTTTTATAATGTCATAAAATCAATAATTCACAAAAATTAGGATTAGGTTTTTTTTATTATTATCAAAATTAATTTAATTTAGTTTAACTTAGGAAATTGTAATTTATTTTCATAAATAAAATCAAATAGAAATTAGGTTAAGACTTTTGATTTAATTTTATTTTGCTCTTTTTCTCAAACAAAAAATAGGTTTTAGCATAAATTAATTTATTTTCTTAAATTAAAATCAATTAGAATTAGGATTTTCTTTTTAATGATTTCTTTATTTTCTTAAATAACAAAACATGACAAAAACATTTTCTTAATCAATCACAATTAGGTTTGGTCAAGGGTTAAAACCCTAGTTGTCTCATATTCGATTCATCGCGCGCGTATTGTTTATTTTTGCCAATATTGTTGTAACTGTTCATGGTTTGTAATAGTTTAATCTAGGACTTTTTTACTTGTCACTTTACTCCAGGTTTTTGGCTATGTAATTAATCCCCCTTCCTAAAGCCTTGTAATAGCGTAGATTTACTTTCTCGCATTTTAATTCCCGCAAATATTCGACTATTTAGATGTATGCTAATAGGATTGTATGACAAGAATGCTTGACAAATTAATACGGTTAGAAAACCCTAATGTGCAAAGATTAAATAACTGAAATAAATCACTCGCACATATCACTCTTAGGGTATACTCTCACTTCGGTTGGCTTCGATAAACGATCATTAAGCATAGGTTGTCTTAGTGGTTGCCCTCCTGTCTAAAAAGATCAAATGTCCCGTTCGAATGTTGCCTCGGAAATGTTGCCTCGAATATGATCTTAAGACTTTAGGGTTATTACTAAGATGTTCTAACATTGCTTTAGTGATCGTACGTCCCTTTCGAATTGACCCTTATAAATCCAACGACGGTGCTACCTATTTCTCAATAGTAGGATAGCGCTGTCTAAAGGAAACAAGAATAGAAACGATCTTTTCTCGAGTTGGTAGATGCTAATAGGTACTTGCTCAAATCAAAACTTTGCACACTCGCACTTTTAAAACAAATTTTCAAAATAACTTCGTCACACCTTTGAGGACTGATACAAGGGTTATCACGAAGTAAAACATTTCTCAAAACAAAGCATATACACAAGCAATTTTTTTTTTAAAATATGAGCAAGTACCTAAGAGCCCATGGAAAACCATGGATAGAAAGGGTGCTAACACCTTCCCTCTCTATAATCTAACCCCCGTACTCAGAATATCTCGAAAAAGGATTTTTTCTGTACTTTTTTCCTTTTCGGTTGGATGAAATAAAAGTCGGTGGCGACTCTTGCTTACCGCGACATTTTGCAAAATGCAAAATGCAAACCAGTATTAACAGTCGGTTCTGCCACCGTATCACAGATCATACAACTCTGCTGGGGATTTATAAGTGGGGTATACCTTAGGATCTAGTTCATCATAATTGCTTCTCTTGATTGCTTTGTTTGCTTTACTTTTAAGGGTTTTGTTTGGGGTTACTATAGACCTAACCCAGATCTGGGGATACCTTTTAGGTAAGTAGCAATAGACTGTGAGGGAACTGTACGGCGTAGACCGATACGGTTGAAGCAATAGCTACATTGATGTGGCACATTGGTTGGTACCGATATCCCTTGTGGAGAAACGAGGAGAATACGGGGCCGCTGCTTGGTGTCGTTAAGCATCAATTGACCTTAGAACCTTTAATCTCCCAACTTGGCCATTAGAAAGTAGTGAGATAACCGGCCTCAGTGTAAAGCTGAGAACTGGTTGATACTCGATGCTACACTCATTGAGACCATACTCCCGAGATAGTTCTGGCCGCAAGAAAAGATTGTGTAAGCTGAAACCATGACCGATGGAGGATGGTCATTGATATTGAGATCCTCTAGAACCCGGTTACTTTTTTCTAGGACAGGTTTGAAACCAAATTAACTTCAAGAGGGTATTACCTTTGACCTCGTGCAAGCCTTAAACCTAAGGGTCTTGTGTGATTTGACTGTGTTTGCAATACTTGTTGTTTGCTATACCTGTGGTTTATCATGACATCATGCATCATAACATGGCATTCATGCTTCATTACACTAACCATTTCAAAGACCAAGGGAATTTATCTTTGTTTTGTTTTGCAGATTATGGCTTCCGTGCGCAGAAATACCATCCGAGTCAACTTTGTGAAAATACCTACCCAACTTAAAGATCTAGCCTCAAGATTTTCTGAGACTTCTATGTTCATTAAGAGACACGGTCAACTTCTCAACCTGGTTACCTCAAATCTTGATGAACAGATGATGAGCGCACTATTTCAGTTCTTCGATTTCGTGCATCATTGTTGCACCTTTCCAGATTACAGCTGGTACCCACCTTGGAAGAGTTCTCTCATCTATTGGGAATACCCATTCTTGAACAGGTACCCTTCACAGGTATGGAAGAAGTCCTTAGACCAGAAGACATTGCCTCAACTCTGCATTTAAAACGGGCTGATGTGGTATCCAATTGGGAAAATCGAAGCGGGGTCGAAGGTTTTTTAGCCAAATTTCTGGTGGACCAAGCTCAGCTATTCTGGGATGATTTGGATTTTCAGGCTTTTGAAAATATCTTGGCTTTTCTTATCTATGGTTTGGTTCTCTACCCTAATCCGAACTCCTTTGTAGATGTGAATGTTGTCAAGATTTTCCTTTCTCGCAACCCTGTGCCTACCTTGCTTGGAGATATCTTGCATGCTCTCCATCCCTAAGTCTGTGCTGAAGAACGAAGAAGGTTTGGGTTGGTCGTACAGAATAATGTCACTTTCCCATACAGATATTCTTTGGTGTTCCCGGGCTATGGAAGACACTGCTGTTATTGACCGTTGTGGGGGATACCCTAATGTCCCATTGCTTGGAATCAGAGGGGGTATAACATACAATCCTTGTCTAGCCTTGCGATAATTTGATCGTGCTCGAAGAGATGGTCCCTATGAGTTACTTCTTGAGGACATTGTATTTGACTATAAGGAGGACGTTAAGGAGCATCGCCAAAGGTTTATACGAGCTTGGGGCATGGTGAACAGATCTGACCCCGAAGAATTGGGACCAAAGACTTCCCTACCTATGCAGCCTTACCTCCAATGGGTCCGAGCTCGCGCCCAGAAGCTTATGATGCCTTATACGGTTGTATTACAAGTGATTGTGGAGCCCACTAATGAAGAAGGCATTCCTTACATGGTTCTCTATCCTTACATGCCCACTGATCTTAGGGAGTTACAGAGGTCTTGGATTCAGCTGAAGAATGAGCGAGACACTTACCGGGAGCAGTTCCATGAGCAAGAAAGGAAGATTTTGAAGCTCACCAGGCAGCTCGAGGAAGAAAGAGTGATCAATGACTATATCAGCACAAAGAGAAAGCGTCCATGGGACTTTTGATTTTGCTTTTTCTAGTTTTAGACTTGTTTTATTTACTTCTTTTTAATGCCTTAAAGGCATTGTTGAACCTTTCAAAGTTAAGCTAATAAAGTTTTGTTTATTTTTGGTTTGCAAATTTAAATCTCCCAAAGTCTTTGAAATCATTACATGCGCATCCCATTATCATGCACATAATCACAAGTACCCCTACATGTTTCTCATATTCTTCGCTGTTTATCCCACGCTGTTGTACCCCAAAATTTGCCCTCTCATTTTATCAAGATTTCCCCCCACAAGACTCTTTGAACTCAAGACCAAGCTAGGGTTTGCTCTGCTCAAGACATCTCCTTGCACTGTTGACCTAAATTAGGGTTTGGGTTTGCACAAGGAATTTTGGACTTCTAATGCTCAATGTGACTTTCATACTTCATGTTGGACTTATAAGATTGCTCATACCAAGTTTCAAGCCTTGAATCAAATTTTTGCCCAGTCAATTGAACAGTTGACCTAGAAATCAGCTGTATTGGGGAAAAAGTCAATTGTGGCCAATTTAGAGTCAAACCTCACAATTTTTGATCCATATCAACAATTATAGACTCATATTAACCATTTGATCAAGTTTGGACCACAACTCCTCAAGAAATTTGATCAGACCATCAAAAGGGCAAAATGGTCATTTTTAGGGTTTTGACTGTAGAAGGGCAATTTCTGATTTTTAACCTAGCCAATGGAAAATTGGGTTCAAACATGGATTCAAGGACTAAATGGCATCATCTTTGCCTATTCACAAGGTTCAAAAGATCTCAAATGCATTGGATTGACAGATGAATTTTTCAGTCAACTGATCAAAATTTGACTGTACACTGAAAAGTCAAACTTTGACTTTTTGGTCAAAATCAAGTGCCAAGGGTCATTTTTCATCAAGATGTGTCAAAACATGAAACTTGTTCATCAAGAAACCTAATTTTGCAAATTAGGGTTTAAAATTGAAAATTTTCATAACTTAGAATTTTTCTAAGTTATGAAATTTTCTTATTTTTTCCCAACTTTTCCCAACATTTTCACCATGATGCAATTGGATTCAAAAAAAACTTCCAACATGAAAGTTGTAGTCCTCCACAAAGTCTACAACTTTTATTCACAAAGTTTTCCCAAAATATGCTTGGATCTCAAGTTATGATTTTTGGAACAAGGGTCCATGAAACTTTTAACTTAGTGAAATTTTGCCCTAGTTTAGGCAGGATTTTGACCTATCTTCATGACCATTTTTCACATGGTTCCACTTGGAATCTCAAAATTCATTTCAAATATGGATTGTAGAGCATGTTACAATATTTCCAAAATGTCCAAGTACTCTCCAAAATAATTTATGGTTAGGTAGAATCGAAGATTTGAATTTGGCAAAAACTCACTTTGATCCATGGCATTTTCATGTTGACACAAGTTGTAAAATTTGTCCAAAATTGCTTTGTACTTGATTACAGGTCTCTAAACCCTTCCACACTCAAAAATTAAATGCAAATACAATGGACAATAGTCTTATTCTGATCTTTGAAGCTTGGCACAATGAATTAATCCATTTATGGCATAAAGGCTGCAATACCATTTCCATAAAGCATACTTTTTGCAATTTTGTATTTCTTGAGCCATGGACCTGATCTCTTGATACAAACAAAGTCCACAAACTTTAGAAAAAGCTCACCAACCCTATGCAGACCTTGAGCTAGCTTGTACAACCTTGTCCTTTGTCACTTCCTACCGTTTCTTCAAAAACAAGTCATTGTGCCAAAAGTCCACATTTTTGAAATCTGATATAACCAAAGGTTGTAAGCATTCCAAACAAGTTTTTCACATTGCCTTGAGCTAGAAACACGATTTGTTCAACCCTCAAGCCTCCCAAAACACAAAATCACCTTCCTCTTGCAAAACAGGGCAGTTTCTGCACTTTGAGTTCCATAGCAAAAACTACTCGTGCGTTTTTCCCCAAACCTGTTCCAATACCTTCCATATAACCCACCCAAGCTATCCCAACCATTGACCCTTGACTGTAACTCCATTTGCAAGCTTCACCATTTCTGTTTTCAGCTTGTGCATGTTGACTTCTACAAGCTTGTTCAAGCAAATCCAAAGCAAACTAAACATTGGGGAAGGTCAAAGGAAGTTCAAGCAAGCTCCCAAACATCTCAGGCCTCATTGAAAACCTCCACATTGCCATACACGAGTTCAACTGAAACAGGTATTTGTCAACTTTCTATCTCTCTATTTAGGAATCATTAGGCTTAGGTTTGTGAATAAAAAATGTAGTACTCATAGCCCTGAAGCTGTACATATTGAAGGGGTGAAAAACACAAGAAGGGGGGGTTGAATTGTAAAACTGGAAACTTAAAGCAATTGACAAGATATTTTTATCCTGGTTCGTTTGATCTCAAACTACTCCAGTCCACCCGTCAAGGTGATTTCGCCTCTCTCCAACAAGGTCTTAATTCACTATATTCAACTGAATACAAATCTGCTTTAACAACTGCTAAAGCCTTCTTGATTCAAACCACAATCCGGTTTGTCAAGGCAACACTTTCTTACAAAGGTATAAAATAAAGTGTGTGAATGTTTTCTACAAAACTATATCACAACTGTGATGTTTACACAAATGAAGCTTAGAAACTTAGAATGCTAAACGCTAATGGAGTATCAGAGTTTGTTGGTTTAGCAAAACTGGTAGATGAAGATTATTGTTCAGCTTTGTGCGTGTAGAGAGTTTTGAAGCATTAGCCATTATAATCTTCGAAGCTTGGTTTATATAGCACTTGAGAAGATGAACGTTGATGCAAATATTCTTGATTCAATGCTATTAACAAGCTTTCCTTTTTGGGCAGATCTTGTCTGGAATGAAGCCGTTGGAATTGATTAGCGTTCAATGCACAGTACCGTTGCTTCTTCAATGCACGTTCTGGCTTGGCTCATTCTGATTCTGCTTCGCTGCTGATGAACTATTGATTCTGTATCAGAGTGTTTTACGCGCAGTTCTGTTCATCAAACTTCAGCATGTTCGTGAGTTGATCATCTGATCTTCACGTTCTGATTCAGCAACTTCTGATGCTGGTGTATCAAATTAAGTTCTGACGCTGATGAAGTGATCTTGCATATTTTAATCATCATATCTGCAAGTCAGAGCATAGTGTTTTTAGGCAGCATATAATTCAATCATGAAACATTTAAATACTATATCTTTTCACTTTGTTATCATCAAAACTTAAATATAGGGTACTAGATTCAAACATTGTTCTAACACATATGTATAGATTTCATTTAAGTTAAGTGTGTTGAGAGAATTTGATTGATGAATTTCCTGAAAAAGTTAGGTTAGAAATTAGGGCCAGAGAAATTCTCTCTGGTCTTTGAGAGTTAGATTAAGTTTTTTATATGGTTAGAATCGTATGATCATGCTCTATAACTTTCATGTTGCAAGTTTTCATTTTTAAGCACAAATGCCGGAGATACAAGTTGTACATCAGAACGCGCGTTTTTGTGTTTGAACGAAGGTTGAAGATGAAGTGTTGGGCTTGGCTTGGCTTGGCATGACTTTTTGCACTCCCTGACCTTCTTTTTGCACCCCCTGACACATTTCTTTATATTTTTGTATTTTTGTATTTATTTTTCATTTTCTGATTTTTATTTTATATTTTCTAAACATAAAAAAAATATCAAAAACATTTGATCAGAAGATTTTTATTTTAGACTCTCAGATCTTTAGACTTGCATCTGATACAATCTGCATGTTCTATCTTTCTGAAAGAAGATTGATCAGAAGTTCACAGTAATATAATTACATTCTGAAGATAAATATATGGAATTAAAACATTTTCATTCTGGGCATACTTTCATGCTGAGATGTTTCAGAATGAAATTAAACCTATCTTCTGAAAGGGGTTTAGTAAAGATATCAGCCCATTGATGGTCTGTATCTATAAATTTCAAGTTTAAAATACCTTTCTGAATATAGTCCCTAATGAAATGATGTTTTATTTCTATATGCTTAGCTCTAGAATGTAAAATAGGATTCTTACTTAAGCAAATAGCAGAAGTATTATCACAAAGAATAGGAATGTTACTCTCAAAAATCTGGAAGTCTTCAAGCTGACTTTTCATCCAGAGCATTTGTGTGCTACATCCTGCTGCTGCTATGTACTCAGCTTCTGCTGTTGACAAAGCAATTGTTGATTGCCTTTTGCTGGACCACGAGATCAGATTTTCTCCCAGAAACTGGCAGCTTCCAGAAGTACTTTTACGTTCCACTCTGTCTCCAGCAAAATCAGCATCACAGTAGCCTACTAAGCTGTAATCACTAGATTTTCTATAAAACAAACCCAGATTAGTAGTACCTTTCAGATACTTGAAAATTCGCTTAACAGCTGTTAAGTGAGATTCTCTAGGATCTGATTGGAATCTAGCACAAATACATACGCTGAATAGAATATCAGGTCTTGAAGCTGTCAGATAAAGGAGAGAACCAATCATACCTCTGTAGACTTTCTGTTCTACGCTTTTGCTTACCTCTTCTCTTTCCAGAATGCACGTGGGATGCATTGGAATCTTTGATGGCTTACATTCTGAGAGGTCAAATTTCTTCAGAAGATCTCTGATGTATTTGCTCTGATGAATGTAAGTTCCCTCTGGAGTTTGATTAATCTGAATTCCTAGAAAGAACTTCAGTTCCCCCATGAGGCTCATCTCAAATTCTGCCTGCATACACTTAGCAAATTTTCTTCCAAGAGAAGGATTAGTAGAGCCAAAAATAATATCATCAACATAAATTTGACAGACTAAAATGTCACTCTTAACTGTTTTACAGAATAGAGTAGTGTCCACTTTCCCTCTGGTGAATTCATTTTCAAGCAGAAAGTTACTTAGCCTTTCATACCAAGCTCTGGGAGCTTGTTTCAGACCATACAGTGACTTTTTCAGTTTGAAAACATGTTCTGGATGTTTTGTATTTTCAAAACCTGGGGGTTGGTGAACATAAACTTCTTCTTCTATATAACCATTTAAGAATGCACTTTTGACATCCATCTGATACAGAGTGATGCCTCTATTAACAGCAAATGAGATTAAAAGTCTGATAGATTCTAACCTGGCGACTGGGGCAAAGGTTTCTGTATAGTCTATCCCCTCTTGCTGACTATAACCTTGTGCAACCAGTCGTGCCTTGTTTCTGACGACTTCACCTTGTTCATTGAGCTTGTTTCTGAACACCCATCTTGTTCCAATGACGTTGAATCCTTTTGGTCTTGGAACGAGATCCCATACGTCGTTTCTGGTGAATTGATTCAGCTCTTCTTGCATTGCCAGAATCCAGTCATTGTCCAGAAGTGCTTCATCAAAAGAAGAAGGTTCAATCAGAGACACAAGTCCCATAAGAGTTTCTTCAGAGTTTCTGAAGCTTGCTCTTGTTCTGATTGGATCTTCCTTTCTTCCTAGAATAGTCTCTTCTGGGTGATCCAAACTGCTTCTGGGTACTCTCTTCTGAGGTTGATCAGCAGCAGTTGTAGGATTTCTAGCATTGCTTCTTTCAGACGTTGAAGGAATGTCTGTGTTGAGAGCTTCTGATGACTTGTCTTCAGAACCTGCAAATTCAATTTCTACACCTGCAAGATTTTCATTCTGCTTTGACTTTTCAGAGTCAAGCTTGTCATCAAAACGAACACTGATTGATTCTTCCACAATCTGTGTTTCTGTATTGTATACTCTGTACCCTCTTGAGCGTTCAGAGTATCCTAACATAATACACTTCTGTGCCTTAGAATCAAACTTGTTCAAATAATTCTTAGTATTTAACATATAGCAAGTACATGCAAATGGATGAAAATACGAAATGTTGGGCTTTCTGTTCTTCCACAATTCATATGGAGTCTTTTCCAGAATAGGTCTTATTGAGATTCTATTCTGAATGTAGCACGCTGTGTTTATTGCCTCTGCCCAGAAAGTCTTAGCAACGTCTGTCTCATTGATCATGGTTCTGGCCATTTCTTGCAATGTTCTGTTCTTTCGTTCTACAACTCCATTTTGTTGGGGAGTTCTAGGACAAGAGAAATCATGCAGAATGCCTTTGTCATTAAAGAATGACTCAAAATCTTTATTTTCAAATTCTCCACCATGATCACTTCTGACTTTAACGATTCTAAGATCTTTTTCATTCTGAACTTGGTTACAGAAGGTAACAAACACAGAGTGTGACTCGTCCTTGTGTCTTAAGAACTTTACCCATGTCCATCTGCTATAGTCATCTACGATTACTAACCCATACTTCTTGCCACTGACTGAAGCAGTTTTAACTGGTCCAAATAAGTCAATGTGCAGAAGTTCTAATGGCTTAGAGGTAGAAACAACATTTTTGGATTTAAAAGAAGGTTTTGCAAATTTGCCTTTCTGACATGCTTCACACAGAGCATCTGAATTGAACTTCAAATTTGGAAGTCCTCTGACCAGATTGAGTTTGTTAATCTGAGATATTCTTCTCATACTAACATGCCCCAATCTTCTGTTCCAGATCCACTGCTCGTTGTTAACAGACAGAAGACATTTTACGTTCTGACTCTTTAGTTCAGAAAGTTTGATTTTGTAAATGTTGTTTTTCCTCTTTCCATTAAATAGGATAGTCCCATCTTTCTGACTAACAGCTTTACATGATTTTTGATTAAAGATTATATCATAACCGTTATCACTTAATTGACTTATGGATAACAGGTTATGCATCAATCCATCTACAAGCAGAACATTATTAATAGAGGGAAGATTTCCGTTACCTACAGTTCCAGAGCCAATAATCTTTCCCCTCTGATTGCCTCCAAAACCAACGTGGCCTCCAGGCTTAAGTTCCAGGCTTTGGAACATATGCCTTCTTCCCGTCATGTGTCGTGAGCAGCCAGAGTCCAGGTACCATGATTGGTGTTTCTGACTTGCTGCTAAAGATATCTGCAACATGTATTATTTTGTCCTTAGGTACCCAGATCTTCTTGGGTCCTGATTTGTTAGTTTTACCAAAACTCTGGTTGAATTTTGGTTTCACAGAGTGCTTACTACTAGTATATTTGATGTCATGTGTGTGACCATACACAAAGTGTGAATTTAGAGGAGTGTGTTTAATAACTAAATCCATGACATTCTTAGGTGTAGGAACCTTACCTTGGTATCCTATTCCTTTCCTGCCGTTTCCGCTAACTCCATAGATCATTGAAGCCATTCTGCTTCTATCTATGCTTTTAGCAAGGAACTTCTGGAAACTATGATCATACTCCTTGATGATCTCATCAGCGTTGCTGGGAGTTTCAGAAATTGGTACCTTCTGAGAGTTTTGTAAAGAGTTTTCTAATTTTAAAATTTTATCTCTCAGCTCAGAGTTTTCCAATTTGAGACACTCAGACTTATTAGAGTCAGATTCAAGAGTCCTTTTCAGGTCTCTGAATTTAGTTCTAATCTGCTGATAACGTTCCAGAATTTCATTGAGGCTTTCAGCAAGTTCAGCCTTTGTAAAATTAACAGCGAAGTTAGGGAATACCTCTTCTGTGTCTGATTCTGAGTCTGAGTCAGAAGCTTCACTGTCATCTGGAATGCTAGCCATGAGCGCTATGTTCGCCCTTTCATCATCTGATTCTGAGTCAGCTTCAGACGAGTCAGAGTCATCCCATGTGGCCATGAGACTTTTCTTCTTCTCTCTTCCAAACTTCTTTTTGGGCTTTTCCCTCTGAAGCTTTGGACAGTCACTCTTGTAGTGTCCTTGCTCATTGCACTCGTAGCAGATGATGTCTTTTGTATTTGGCTTCTTGCTACCAGAGGAGCCTTCAGATCTTCTGTATCCAGAGGAAGAATCTGTCCTTCTGTATCTTGAAGAAGACTCGTTCTGATCAGATCTTCTGGGATTCCTGAACTTCCTTTGTCTTTGCTTCCACAGTTGATTTACTCTTCTGGAGAGAAGGGAAAGTTCGTCTTCTTCTGATGAGGATCCATCAGATGTTTCTTCAACTGCCTGCAAAACTTTAGATTCAGATTTTCTGTTAGATTTTAAAGTTATAGGCTTACCTTGCTTCTGAGGCTCATCAGCTTCTAGCTCTATCTCATGACTTCTGAGGGAGCTTATAAGTTCCTCTAGAGTGATTTTGTTGAGATCCTTCGCTAGCTTCAGAGCAGTAACCATAGGCCTCCACTGCTTGGGTAAACTTCTGATTATCTTCTTGACATGGTCAGCAGTAGAGTATCCTTTGTCCAGAACTTTGAGACCAGCTACCAGAATCTGGAATCTAGAGAACATAGTTTCAATGGATTCAGATTCTTCCATTTTAAACGCCTCATACTTCTGAATGAGCGCCAGAGCTTTTGTTTCTTTGACTTGAACGTTGCCCTCATGCGTCATTCTGAGAGAATCAAAGATGTTCTTAGCTGTGTCTCTGTTGGAGATCTTCTCATACTCAGTATATGAGATGGCACTGAGGAGGATGGTTCTGGCCTTATGGTGATTCTTGAAATCACGCTTTTGTTGATCAGTCATTGATTTTCTTTCAATCTTCTGACCAGTTGCATTCACAGGGTGCGTGTATCCATCTGTCACCATATCCCACAGATCAGCATCATGTGCTAGAAAGAAGCTTTCAATTCTGTCCTTCCAGTAGTCAAAGTTTTCTCCATCAAAGACTGGAGGTTTGCCGCTGAATCTGTCTCTATCCTCATTGTTGTCATTGCTGAAATGAGAGTTGTTTCCTGCCATTGTGTTTTTCTGACGCTGGATCTTGTACTGACACGGTTAAGTGTTTTAGCTCAGAACCAGACGCTCTGATGCCAATTGAAGGGGTGAAAAACACAAGAAGGGGGGGTTGAATTGTAAAACTGGAAACTTAAAGCAATTGACAAGATATTTTTATCCTGGTTCGTTTGATCTCAAACTACTCCAGTCCACCCGTCAAGGTGATTTCGCCTCTCTCCAACGAGGTCTTAATTCACTATATTCAACTGAATACAAATCTGCTTTAACAACTGCTAAAGCCTTCTTGATTCAAACCACAATCCGGTTTGTCAAGGCAACACTTTCTTACAAAGGTATAAAATAAAGTGTGTGAATGTTTTCTACAAAACTATATCACAACTGTGATGTTTACACAAATGAAGCTTAGAAACTTAGAATGCTAAACGCTAATGGAGTATCAGAGTTTGTTGGTTTAGCAAAACTGGTAGATGAAGATTATTGTTCAGCTTTGTGCGTGTAGAGAGTTTTGAAGCATTAGCCATTATAATCTTCGAAGCTTGGTTTATATAGCACTTGAGAAGATGAACGTTGATGCAAATATTCTTGATTTAATGCTATTAACAAGCTTTCCTTTTTGGGCAGATCTTGTCTGGAATGAAGCCGTTGGAATTGATTAGCGTTCAATGCACAGTACCGTTGCTTCTTCAATGCACGTTCTGGCTTGGCTCATTCTGATTCTGCTTCGCTGCTGATGAACTATTGATTCTGTATCAGAGTGTTTTACGCGCAGTTCTGTTCATCAAACTTCAGCATGTTCGTGAGTTGATCATCTGATCTTCACGTTCTGATTCAGCAACTTCTGATGTTGGTGTATCAAATTAAGTTCTGACGCTGATGAAGTGATCTTGCATATTTTAATCATCATATCTGCAAGTCAGAGCATAGTGTTTTTAGGCAGCATATAATTCAATCATGAAACATTTAAATACTATATCTTTTCACTTTGTTATCATCAAAACTTAAATATAGGGTACTAGATTCAAACATTGTTCTAACACATATGTATAGATTTCATTTAAGTTAAGTGTGTTGAGAGAATTTGATTGATGAATTTCCTGAAAAAGTTAGGTTAGAAATTAGGGCCAGAGAAATTCTCTCTGGTCTTTGAGAGTTAGATTAAGTTTTTTATATGGTTAGAATCGTATGATCATGCTCTATAACTTTCATGTTGCAAGTTTTCATTTTTAAGCACAAATGCCGGAGATACAAGTTGTACATCAGAACGCGCGTTTTTGTGTTTGAACGAAGGTTGAAGATGAAGTGTTGGGCTTGGCTTGGCTTGGCATGACTTTTTGCACTCCCTGACCTTCTTTTTGCACCCCCTGACACATTTCTTTATATTTTTGTATTTTTGTATTTATTTTTCATTTTCTGATTTTTATTTTATATTTTCTAAACATAAAAAAAATATCAAAAACATTTTCATAAATTTTCACATTTTATCTTATTATTATTTAGACATAAAAATAATTATTAAATAGTATATACCTTTATTTTCTTTAATAAAAACAAATAAATATTATAGAAATATTATTTATTTTTATTTTTATTATTTATACATATAAAATAATATTTTTTTCACATGTTTTATTTCTTAATATCTTTGTATATATTTATATTTATTTTATTGTACATAAATAAATAATATTAACAAATATACTTTCTTAAAACAAAATTTAGGGTTTTTCCCTTAACAAAAATAACTTTTTATTGTCTTATTTTTTAAATACATTAAAAATTATATTTTTATACACATAAAAATAAACAAAAATATTTTTTTTGCATATTCACAATATTTTGCATATTCATATTTAAATTGTTTATTTAAATTTTGCTTATTTATTATTTGATGCAAAGAGTTCAATTTTTGGATGTAATAGTAAATCTTAGGGTTTTATTTTCTTGCAAATACTCCCCATTCAAAATTGTATCCCCCTCCCCATGTCAATGTTGTAATAATCGTAGATTTATTTTACGCATTTATAGCTTTCAAATATGCCATGATAGAGATTAGGATTTGTATGCAATATCCAAAATCAAAAAAATAGTTAGACCTAATACAAGACATAAATGCATGAAAATGACAACACAATGCACACATACACCCATAGGGTTTCATCCACTTGTTGCCTTTAAAATGGCCATGGTATGCATGTTGAGTGTCTTGGCAAAACAAAACAAAAGATCATAGTCCCTCGATGATGCTATCTTGGTTGCCTATACAAAATGATCTAGTCCCTCAAAAAATTTGCTAAGATACTTAACACAATTGCTATCATGGTCAATACGACGAACCGCGTCTGTCCCGTTTAAACATCCAAATACAAGGTTGTTTACCAAATGCAATGGTAAAACAACAATGTAAAAGGGTTAAAAATGTGTAGGAAAGACTCTTGAGTAGATAGGGTAGACAACTCTTAGTTACTTGATCAAAACTTGCAAAAACATCCTTGCTATTTTCAAACACACCTCACAACACAATTTCAAAACATTTCCCAAAACAAACCTTTAAACATTGAAACATCTTTTCAAAAGACAATACACCTTTGTATACATTCAAACAAGAATCATTACAAAGGTTTCCACAACGATGGCCTCTTTTCAAAACATTTTCAAAACCACACACAAAGCACCATTTCAAACAATTGAAAAGAAAAAGCAAGTGATTTAAACAAGTAACTAAGAGCCCATGGATAACCATGGATGAAAAGGGTGCTTGCACCTTCCCTTTTCATAATCTACCCCCCGAACCCAAGAAAACACCTCAAAGGTCTTTCCTGTACTTTTTGACCTTTCCTTTGGATAAAGTAAAAAGTCGGTGGCAACTCTTGCTAAACCGAAACATTTGCGAACATAAACGCAAAACCTCAAGTCAGTTCTCCCACCGCATCACACACGCAGGAATGTCTTCTGATCAAGCCATCAAAGATCTTCAGGAGCAGAACGCCCAATTCCAACAGATGTTCATAAGTCTGGCTAAAGGGCAAGAGGATCTGAAGGCCCTTATTCTTAAAGAGAAGAAAAAGAAGAAGAAGACTGGTATTCTAAATATGGGTAGAAGATTCAGAGAAAGGTTGAGGCAACCAGCTGATCTGACTGCCTCGTCCAAAGAAGGGCAGAATCAAGAAAGGGAAAAGGACCCTAGTCCTGCAGTTTCTGAAGACGATACTGATTACAATAATGAGCAATATCCTCTTGCTGAGGATAGGTACAAGCAGCTAGAAGACCGTCTGAGCGCTATGGAGATTCAGAAAATACCTGGTTTGGGTTTCGGAGAATTGGGACTGGTATCGGGAGTGGTCATCTCTCATAAGTTCAAAGCTCCAGTTTTTGCCAAGTACGATGGAGTATCCTGCCCAAAGCTCTATCTCCGCTCTTACGTCAGGAAAATCCAACCCCATACTGCTGATAGAAATTTGTGGGTGCATTCCTTTCAAGATAGTCTGTCAGGGACTCAACTTGAATGGTTCTACCAGTTGGAGGGAGCCAATGTCCGAAATTGGGAAGATCTTGCTGCTGCTTTTTACAAGCAGTATCAGTATAACGCTGACCTTGCCCCCACTCGTACTCAGCTCCAGGGTATGTCCATGGGTACAGGTGAAGGTTTTAAGGACTATGCTCAAAAGTGGAGAGACTTGGCTGGAAAAGTCCAACCCCCTTTGTCTGATAGGGAGTTGGTTGACATGTTTCTAGGGACGCTATCTGGTCTGTTTTTCAATCACTTAATCGGCAGTTTGTCATCTGGTTTCACTGAGCTGATTTTAACCGGAGAAAGGGTAGAAGCTGGCATTCGAAGTGAAAAAATACAAAAGGATGTCTCTTCGAGTTCGGTGAAGAAGCCTTTTGCTGGTAAGAAGGAAGCTAGTGCAGTCTATAGCCCGAGGGGCCAAAGCAGATCTGAACACCGTCAGACGGTAAATGCTGTAGTGATACCAAGACCCACAGTTGCTCCACAATGCACAATCAACAAAGGGTGGAGAGACCACAACGGCAGTTTACCTGCATCAACATGACTTTGGCTGAAGTTCTGCCTCATCTGCTGAAATCCAACTTGGCAACCTTGAGAGAGGCTCCCAAGAATCCAAACACTACTTCTCCCAGATACAATCCCAACGCGCGGTGCGCCTACCATTCTGAGAGTCCAGGCCATGATACAAATGATTGATGGGCTCTGAGAAACAAAGCACAAGACTTGCTTGAAGCCAAGGAGATAGAGTTTGACGCTCCAGAAAAGCTGAATGTTACAACTGCTCCCATGCCCAAACATGGTGGTGGAATTAATGTTGTTGACACCGATTTGTTTGTGACCTTTGTTGAACAAATTTCCACTCCTCTTATGACTGTTAAGAAGAATTTGATGTTGGCCGGTTTATTTCCGGGTTGTGGTGAAGGTTGCCACAGGTGTTCGATCATACCTACTGGTTTCCGATTATTGAAGTCAGGTGTTAAGCCCTGATGGATAATAAATAGATTTTGTTCGAGAAGACTATGATTCTCGTTGTTCTCACTGAAGATGTTGCCATTATAACCATTTCCACCAATCCTTCCAAGGTTTCCTCTAGAAAACCTGTTAGGATTACACCTGTTCCAAGAATTGCTCCGCTAGTAATCACCGTTCCTGGTCCCATCCCGTACACCTCAAATAAGGCTATCCCATGGCATTATGGTGCTGATGTGTATTACCATGGTGTTAAGAAAGAATTAAAGACCGAAGAAGCTGATACTGATGTCAGTAATATTGTCGGGACTAGTAAGGTTACCTGAAGTGGAAGGGTCTTCTCTCCCGAGATTTCCCCGAAGACTATCATCAAGCCTACTATTATTCCAACTGCTACTCCAACCAGCACTCCTGACATTTCTCCTGTTCCTACTCCAGTTATTACACCTGCTACTATTCCTGCTCTTACTCCAGTTATCACCCCTGCTGCTGAGCCATCTGGGACTCGGGGCAAGGAAGTCATAGGTGAGCCTTCCCGGATGGAGGCACCTAAGAAAATCGTCGTGGAAGCCTCTAAAAAAGAAATAGAGGAAATACTGAAGATTATCAAGAAGAGCGACTACAATGTGGTCGAGCAGTTGGGACAGACCCCGTCAAAGATCTCCATGTTGTCCTTGCTATTGTGTTCTGAAGCCCATGCAAAGGCTTTGATTGCACTTCTCAAGACTGCGCATGTGCCGTAGGAAACTTCCACAGATCAGTTCAAAGATTGCGTGGCTAGCCTGACTGCTGACAATGGGCTAGGTTTTTTGGACGTAGATCTGACCCCTAAAGGAAGGAATCATAATGATGCTTTGCATGTCTCAATTGAGTGCATGGGCACCACTATGGCCCATGTGCTAGTAGATATTGGGTCCTCACTGAATGTTCTGCCAAAGAAAGCGTTAGACCATTTGGATTATGAAGGTTTAACTTTAAAGCCGAGTAACATTGTGGTAAGGGCTTTTGATGGATAAAAAAGAATGGTGCACGGGGAGGTGGACATCCTTGTCAAAGTGGGTTCTCAGACCTTTGGGGCCACCTTCTACGTAATGGATATCAGACCATCATATTCTTACTTGCTGGGTCGTCCTTGGATTCATAAGGTTGGGGCAGTTACTTCCACGCTCCATCAAATGCTAAAGTACCCAGTGAAGGGGAAGATTGTCACGGTGCAAGGTTAAGAAGAGTATATGGTGAGTCATCTCAATTCCTTCCGCTACGTAGAGATGGACGGGGAGTTCATAGAAACTACTTGTCAGAATTTCGAAGAGGTCCCTCAGTTCTCGGCATCAACTGAAGTTACTACCGGCAAACCTCTGCTGAAGATGGCTTCTCTCAAGGACGCCAGGGCTATAGTTGAAGAAGGTGGGTGTACCAATTGGGGTCAGCTCCCTGATTTCACTCATAAAACTGACAAATTTGGTTTGGGCTTTACTACAGGGGCTTAAAGGGTTGTTAGGCACGCACAGATTGGAAAACCTCCTATACACATCAACAATCGGGGATTTAATGCAATTGAAGACAGTGAAGAGGATTCAGACATCGACAGCTGGATCTACCCAACAACCAACAGTGGACTGAATAACTGGACGGTGAAGAACTTCATACATGTTTCTTTTATTCCGTAATAATTGACTTTTGTTTTAAGATTTGTAATAAACAGTTTGAAACTTTACGGCCCGATGCCTTACCCGAGGCACCTTGGCTTTTCTTGTGAGGGCTATTATTTGTCATTTCATATATCATTAATAAAGCATTGGATGTTTCTTGCATACAAATTTTGCGCTCCTTGTTTTTCTTTTTTGTCCCTCACTTTATCAAAACAGTTATTCTCTTACACACACTCACATATCATACTGCAGATCCATATCCACTCTAGTTCCCATTGATAACAACTCTGCTACTGCCAGTTATGACTTCAAAAATCCGATCAACCAAGCCAAGGACGAAGGTGAGGATGATTGTGAGGTGCCTGGAGAACTTGCTAGACTGTTATAGTAGGAAGAAAGGGCCATACAGCCTCATGAAGAGCCAGTTAAGTCAGTGAATTTGGGTACAGAGAAAGACAGGAAAGAGGTTAAGATAGGTGGGAATCTGGAGCCTAGTTTCAAACAATGGTTAATGCAGATGCTATGCGACTATGTTGAGATCTTCGCCTGGTCCTATGAAGACATGCCTGGTTTGGACACTGATATTGTGGTTCATCGCTTGCTGACTAAAGAAGACTACCCTCCGGTAAAGCAGAAGGTCCTCCGTATGCGCCCTGAAATGTCAGATAAAATCAAGGCAGAGGTTATGAAACAGTTCGACGCAGGATTCTTAGTTGTCACTTCTTATCCGCAGTGGGTTTCCAACGTCGTTCCAGTACCTAAGAAGGATGGTAAGGTATGGATGTGTGTGGACTACATAGATCTAAACAGGGCAAGCCCCAAGGATGACTTCCCACTTCCTTACGTTGATGTTCTAGTCGACAACATCGCGCAACACAAGATCTTCTCTTTCATGGATGGTTTTTCTGGCTACAACCAGATCAAGATGGCTCCTGAGGACATGGAGAAGATAACCTTCGTTACACAGTGGGGCACCTTTTGTTACAAGGTAATGCCTTTTGGGTTGAAGAATGCTGGGGAAACTTATCAGCGCACCATGGTCGCTTTGTTCCACAATATGATTCACCATGAGATCAAGGTTTACGTTGATGACATGATAGCCAGGTCCCAGACTGAGGAAGAGCACCTTGATCATCTCCAGAAACTATTTGACAGGTTGAAGGCATGCAAGCTGAGGTTAAATCCGAACAAGTGTACCTTCGGGGTAAGGTCTGGTAAGCTTCTGGGTTTCGTCGTAAGTGACAAAGGTATTCAGGTAGACCATGCAAAGGTAAAAGCCATATAAGAGATGTCGGCTCCCCGCACAGAGAAGGAAGTTAGAGGTTTCTTGGGACGTCTGAATTACATCTCCAGGTTCATTTCACATCTGACTGCTATTTGTTAGCCAATTTTCAAACTGCTGAAGAAAGATCAAGTGTTAAAGTGGAATGATGAATGCCAGACCGCCTTCGAAAGAATCAAGGAATACCTTCAAGAATTGCCAATTTTAATACCTCCAGTTGAAGGAAGACCTTTGATTTTATACTTGACAGTGCTAGACAATTCAATGGGGTGTGTGCTAGAGCAGCATGATGAGTCTGGCCGAAAAGAGAACGCCATTTACTACCTTAGCAAAAAGTTTACCGACTGTGAGACCTGATACTCATTGCTCGAGAAAACTTGCTGCGCTTTGGCATGGGTTGCTCGCTGGCTGAGACAATATATGCTGACTCACACCACTTTGTTGATATCAAAGATGGATCCGGTCAAGTATATTTTCGAGAAGCCCGCTCTCTCCGGAAGGATAGCAATATGGTAGATGATCTTAATCGAGTATGACATCCAATACACAACCCAAAAGGCAATCAAGGGGAGTGTATTGGCGGATCATTTGGCGCATCAGGCCGTGGATGACTACCAGTCCATGAATTTCGAGTTCCCGGATGAGAATATCATGTTGGTAACCGACTGCGAAGAACCTGGACCAGATGAAGGACCCGAGGAGGGATCTCGATGGTCTATGTATTTTGATGGAGCCTCGAATGCATTGGGTAATGGCATTGGCACTGTAATTATATCTCCTGGGGGATGTCATACTCCGTTCACTGCCCGATTATGTAAGAGGATGGTGTCATAAAAGTAAGAAAATTTTATACAAAGAAAGATATCTATGTGTGTAAAAATCCCATGGGGTTTCCATTCCGCTATAGCCTTCGTATCTCCGAATATCTAGTCCATCTGTTGCTTCGTATGAAGATGATTGGATTGATCAGAAGCTCAAAGTTTGTCTGTGAAGAGATTGTCCTTAAAGTGATCCGACGAGACATAGCCATACGCTTTAATTCCCTAACTTTTTCCTGGACCTCCCTTTCGGGTTTTCAGTCCACCGGGAAACCCTTTTTTGCCCAAGTCGCCCTTTCGGGTTTTCAACTTGCCGGGTGTACAAATTTTTTTGTTTATCCTTAATTTTTGCCTGAACCGCCCTTTCGGGTTTTCGATTCATCGGGATGCCCTTTTTTGCCTAGGTGTGTCAACCTAGCGGGTCATTTATGTGTAGTATCTTTTGACTATGTCTGCGTTCGCAGGGTGCGGCAGGTCGTCACCGTCCATGGTGGTTAGGATCATTGCCCCACCAGAAAAAATGTTCTTGATCACAAATGGTCCTTCGTAGGTAGGAGTTCATTTGCCCATGTGATCACTTTGTGGCAAGATGATGCGCTTGATTACAAGATCCCCGACTTGATATGTCTAGCGTCTGACTTTCTTGTTGAAAGCCTTAATTATCCGTTTTTGATACGTATGACCGTGGCAAACAACAGTAAGTCTCTTTTCATCAATCAAGTTAAGTTGATCAAGTCGGGTCTGAATCCAATCGTCTTCACTCAAACCAGCATCCTTCATGATTCTCAAAGAGGGAATCTGAACCTCGATAGGTAAAACTGCTTCCGTGCCATATACCAAGGAATAGGGTGTTGCCCCAGTTGATGTGCGTGCCATGGTACAATACCCGTGAAGAGCAAACGGCAGCATCTCATGCCAGTCCTTGTAGGTGACTGTCATCTTTTGTATGATCTTCTTGATATTTTTGTTAGCAGCTTCAGCCGCACCATTCATCTTTGGCCGGTAGGGGGATGAATTATAATGTTGAATCTTAAACTGCTCGCACAAAGAAGTGATCATAGTATTGTTAAGTTTTGTACCGTTATTAGTGATGATCCTTTCGGGGATACCATACCGGCAAATAAGGTTCTGTTTGATGAAGCGGGCAACAACATTCTTTGTAACGGATACGAAGGAAGCTGCTTCGACCCACTTGGTAAAGTAATTAATGGCCACCAGAATGAAACGATGTCCATTGGATGTTGTAGGCTTGATCTCTCCAATCATGTCGATTCCCCACATAGTGAATGGCCAAGGAGCTGTTAAGACATTTAGAGGAACAGGAGGCACGTGTACCTTGTCGACATAGATTTGACATTTATGACAAGTGCGAGAGTGTTAATAACAGTCAGCTTCCATGGTAGACCAGTAATAGCCTGCCCTTAGAATCTTCTTAGCCATCGTATGCCCACTAGAGTGAGTGCTAAAGGTACCTTCATGCAATTCAGCCATGATCTTTTCAGCTTCAGCTTTGTCCATACAACGGAGCAGAATAGAATCATGATTACGCTTGTATAGGATGCCATTGCTTAGGAAGAACTTAGTTGAGAATCTCCTTAAGAACTTTTTGTCATTGACTGAAGCTCCTTCAGGGTATTCTTGTGCCTCAAGATACCTTTTGACTCTGTGAAACCACGGCTGGTCCACTACTTCCTCGGTATTAATCTCGTGATAATGTGCAGGTTCGTCCATCCGTTCAATGGTGATTTGGGGAGCCTCATTGTCCCAGTTAAGTTTAAACATGGATGACATTGTAGCTAGAGCATTTGCTAGCTGATTTTCTTCTCGCGGGAAGTGCTCGAAGGTAATCTGCTCGAAATGTGGTAACAATGTCAAGACATGTTCTTTGTAAGGGATAAGGTTTGGATGTTTAGTATCCCACTCTCCTTTGATCTGACTGATGACCAAAGCTGAGTCCCCAAACACATCTAAGGATTTGATTCCCAAGTCTATGGTAGCCTTGAGTCCAAAGATGCAAGCTTCATACTCTGCCATGTTGTTCATACAGTTGAAGCAAAGTCTGGCGGTGAAAGGAGTATGGAAACCTTCTGGGGAGATGAGTACCACGCCGATGCTATTTCAAGTGCATTGGAGGCCCCATCAAAGTACAGGGTCCATCGGGATCCTTGTTCAGGTCCGTCATACGGTCTGTTCTCTTCAATGTTGTCCAATGTCATGATGTCTTTGTCAGGGAAGTCGAACCTCATGGATTGGTAATCTTCAACAGCCTGATGTGCCAGATGGTCATCTAGCACACTCCCCTTTATAGCTTTTTGGGTCATGTACTATATATCGTATTCCGTTAGGATCATCTGCCATCTAGCAATCCTTCCAGACAAAGCAGGCTTCTCAAAGATGTACTTGATCGGATCCATCTTAGATATCAGCAAAGTGGTATGAGTCAACATATACTGCCTTAGCTGGCGAGCAGCCCATACCAAAGCGCAACAAGTTTTCTTGAGCAGTGAGTATCGTGTCTCACAGTCGGTAAACTTTTTGCTAAGGTAATAAATGGCATGCTCTTTTCGGCCAGACTCGTCATGCTGCCCCCAGTACGCACCCCATTGAATTTTCTAGGACGGTCAGATACATGAGTAGCGGTCTTCCCTCGACGGGTGGCATCAAGATAGGAGGTTCTAGCAAATACTCCTTGATTTTATCGAAAGAAATTTGACAGTCATCATTCCATTTAAATACCTGATCTTTCTTCAATAGCTTGAAGATTGGTTCACAAGTAGATGTTACGTGAGAAATGAACCTAGCAATGTAGTTTAGGCGTCCCAAGAAACCTCTGACCTCCTTCTCAATGCGAGGAGCAGGCATTTCTTGTATAGATTTGACTTTGGCAGGATCAACCTCGATGCCTTTGTTGCTGACAATGAAACCCAAGAGCTTACCGGATCGAACTCCGAATGTACACTTGTTTGGGTTCAGTCTGAGCTTGTACTCCTTCAACCTGACAAACAGCTTTTACAAGTGATTAAGGTGTTCTTCTTCAGTTTGTGATCGGGCTATCATGTCATCTATGTAGACCTCTATCTCATGATGTATCATATCATGAAACAAAGCTACCACGGCGCGTTGATAGGTTGCCCCGGCATTCTTCAGTCCGAATGGCATCACTTTGTAACAGAACGTAACCCACTGTGTAACAAAAGTAGTTTTCTCCATGTCCTCAGGTGCCATTTTGATCTGGTTATAGCCTGAGAATCCATCCATGAAAGAAAATACTTTGTGTTGAGTTGTGTTGTCAACCAAGATGTCGATGTGCGGAAGTGGAAAGTCATCTTTAGGGCTGGCCCTGTCTAAGTCTCTGTAATCCATGCACATTCTGACTTTGCCGTCCTTCTTAGGTACGGGCACAATGTTAGCAACCCATTGTGGATAGGAAGTAACAGCCAGAAAGCTAGCATTGAACTGCTTCATAACTTCTGATTTGATCTTCTCGGACATGTCAGGTCTCATGCGGCGGACCTTTTGTTTAACTGGTGGACAGTCTTCTCTTGTGGGTAGATGGTGTACCACAATGTTTGTATCGAGTCCCGGTATGTCTTTGTATGACCAGGCGAAGATTTCAACATAATCATGTAGTAGCTGAATTAGGCGCTCCTTGACACTTGGCTCTACATTGGCACCTATCTTAATTTCCTTTTTGTCATCCTCAGTTTCCAAGTTGATTGTATCCAACTGCTCTTCATGAGGCTCAATTTCTCTTTCCTCTTGTTGTAGAAGTATGGCCAATTCCCCTGGCACCTCACAATCTTCCTCACCTTTGTATTCGGCTTGGTTGATCAGATCTTCAGAGTCACTGAAGGTTATAGCAGTATCGTTACCCATGGGTTCCGGAATGGAAGGGTACCTGCATTTGTGAGTGTGGGTGTGTGTAAGGGACATAGCCATCTTAAAACAACAAAATGTAAAATAAAGACAATGAGCAAAAGGTTTAAATATGAAAAGCGTCCATGATTCATTAAAATGACATATGAAAATGAAATAAGAACCCTTACAAATGGACCTATGTGCCTCGGGTAAGACACACGGTTGGAAAAGTACGAATTGTTTGTGAATTATTACAGATCCAACATAAATGGAAAAGATAAATTACTACGGTATGAAAGTAATGGGAACAAAGTCTTTTGCTTCCCAATTGCACAGTCCTCCGTCAACAGTAGGGAAAATCCAGTCTTCCAAGTTGCCTTCTTCTTCACTGTCCTCTAGTGCATTAACCCCTCGGTGGCTGATCTTCACAGGTGGCCCTCCGGCACGGGAGCGGCGCACAGTCTTCTGACCAGTCGAAGTGAGTCCCAAGCCGAATTTGTCTGCTTTGAAAGGAAAATCGGGAAGCTGCCCCCAGATTGTGGATCCTCCTTCTTCCACCACTTCCCTAGCATCCTTGAGAGACGACATTCGAGGTGGTGGTCTTGTGATCACAGGAGTTGAAGACACTGCTTTAGTCTCCGCTATTTCCTGAGAAACTTCCTCAAAGTGTTGGAATGGGGTTTCTATGAATTCTCCATCCAATTCTACATAACGGAAAGAATTAAGATGACTGATCATGTATTCCTCTTCGCCATGAACAGTTATGATTTTCCCTTAGACAGCGTACTTGAGCATTTGATGCAGAGTGGAGGTGACCGATCTAGCATGGTTGATCCAAGGTCTTCCCAGCAGGCAAGAATAGGAAGGACGGATGTCCATCACATAGAATATGGAGTTGAAGGTTTCAGTTCCCACCTTAATCGGGATGTCCACCTCTCCATGGACCATCCTCTTAGAACCATCAAAGGCTCTGACAATTATATTGTTGGGTTTCAGGGTTAAGCCTTCACAATCCAGTCTATCCAAGGCTTTCTTCGGCAAGACATTTAAAGACGAACCAGTGTCTACCAGTACGTGTGCTAGGGTTGTTCCCCTACACTCCACCGAGACATGTAGCGTGTCATTATGTTTTCTCCCTTTGGAGGTCAAGTCTGCATCGGAAAATCCCAGGCCATTGTCAGTTGTTAAGCTGGCCATACATTCCTGAAATTGATCAGCGGAGGTTTCTTCGGGCACGTGGGCCATCTTCAAAAACTTGACCAAAGCTTTAGCATGAGCTTTTGAACAAAGCAACAGGGCCAACATGGAGATCTTTGAGGGGGTTTTCCCCAGTTGTTCCACCACATTATAATCGCTTTTCTTGATTATTTTCAAAATTTCCTCCATTTCTTTTTGAGAGGTTTCAGGGATGATCAACGGTTAAGCCCTCGTCAGGATAGGCTCCTCTTGAACATTCTTTCCTTTATCGGCGGAAGCAGGGATAGGAGTTGTATTGTCATTGTTGGCGGGTACACTTGCAGGTACAGTTACTGGTATAGGTGTAATCTTCGGGATGGCCGCAGGTCCAAAGACTGCTGTTGGAGGAGCAACCTCTGGAGAAAAGATTCTCCCGCTACGAGTAATTTTGCTTGTTCCATCAATGTTACTGACGTCGGGACTATCTTCCTCAGAGCTTTCTTCTTCTGCAATCTGTTCAATCTGTTTGACACCATGGTAGTAGATTTCTCCACCATAGTTCCATGGTACCATTTTATCGGTTTTGTACGGGGTTGGCCCGGGAATTGTTATCTTCAACGGAGTAGTCATAGGAGCAGATGTAATCCTAACGGGTTTTTTAGGAACCCTGGAAGAATTGGTGTATATGGTTATTATTGAAACTTCTAGAACTGGAATGGGTGAAATGGGAGCTTTCTCAAACAAAATTTCCTTATTATCAATCAATTGTTGAATTTCGTTCTTCAATAGAGGACAATCATATGGGGAGGACAGGCAAGCATGTCAATCTTGGTCACATCCTGGGAACACCTCAACCTGTAACAAATTCAACTTGATGGTTTGGAGAGGAGTTGAAAATTCATCCACAGTAGAAACAAACAGATCTTCTTCCACAACATCAACATTGTGCCCATGCCTCGACATCGGTGCGGAGATAACATTCGGCTTTTCAAGAGCTTCAAATTCAACTTCCTTTGCATCAATCAGATCTTGAATCTTGTTCTTCAGGGCCCAACAGTTGTTGGTGTCATGCCCTGGGCTTTCTTAGTGGTACACGCATCTGGTGTTGGGGTGGTAGTATGGAGAAGCAGTGTTAGGATTTTTAGGGGCCTCCTTTAGCATGGCCAGGTTTAACTTCAAGAGATGTGGTAAGACTTGAGCAGGAGTCATGTTTATCTTGGTGAATTTCCTTACAGGCCTTTCCACCCTTTGCTGGTTATTCCTCGGCTGATCATTTCTCGACTGGTTGTTTCTCGATTGGTCTGATGCAGACTTTTGAATCATAATGGCCCCCACAGTTGGTCATCTTTCAATTCTTCCCTGATTCCTCTGGGCATAGACAGCAGACACTTCCTTCTTTCCAGTGATGGGCTTTTTTGCAGCAGCAAAGGTAGATGCATCTTTCTGAATTTTTCCGCTTCTAATACCAGCTTCCACCCTCTCGCCAGTTAGAATCAACTCAGTGAAACCTTCAGAGGAGCTTCCAATCAGGTGATTGAAGAAAGGACCTGACAGAGTTCCCAAGAACATGTCCACTAGCTCTCTTTCAGATAAAGGTGGTTGCACCCTTCCGGCCAAATCCCTCAATTTTTGGGCGTAGTCTTTGAAACCTTTGTTGGTAGCCATAGCCATACTTTGTAGCTGAGTACAGGTTGGCGCCAAGTCGGCGTTGTATTGATACTGTTTATAGAATGTGGCTGCCAAATCTTCCCAATTATGCACATCAGACCTCTCCAACTGGTAGAACCAATCTAGCTGCGTCCTCGATAGACTGTCCTGGAAAAAGTGGACCCACAAATCTTTGTCAGAAGAATGTGGTTGAATTTTCCTGACATAAGATCGTAGGTGCATCTTGGAACAAGACACCCCATCGTACTTAAAAAACAACGGCACTTTAAACTTAGGAGGAATTACAATTCCAGAGACCAACCCTAACTCCTCAAAATCCAGCACAGGTACTCTCTGTATCTCCATAGCAGCTAGATGTTCTTCCAAGTTCTTGTATTTGTCGTCAGCCAGAGGATACTGTTGTTCAGAGTAATCCTCATCTTCTTCTTCCTCTGCTTCAGAATCTGATGGCACTGCAGTTCCCTTTCCTTTTCCTTCCCCCTCTTCAGATGTTGATGGGAATTCCAAAGTCCGTATGGCTTGTCCTTCAAACCTTCTGCCCATGATAACTACACTGGCCCACTTCCTCTTCTTTTTCTCTTTCTCTTTCTCTAGTAGAGTCTTGAGCTACTCCTTCCCCTTGGCCAAGGTCAAGAGTAGCTGCTGAAATTGTGAATTTTGAGCTTGCAAATCTTTGACCGTTTGTTCAATATCCATCTTGCTGAAATAAATAGCAGAGAGATGAGGAAACTTGGTGTGAAGACCTGCTTATGCATATGATGAATGATATGTATTCATGTAATGCATTCAAGGATTCAAAAATTCAAATTTGTTTTAAACAAAAAAGAAACACATGTCATATTAATAAGATAGAATTTGTTATTACATCAATGCCCAATGGGAAAAATAATACAAAATTCTAAGGTAAAAAGACGCTGCGCATCCTCTTTAGTGCAATGTAGGTGTTGAGAGTCTTCTCTTTGTGAAGTATCTGAGTGAGTTCCAAAACCTTCTTTTCGCTTGCGTAGAATTGGGCTTCGAAAGTATCACGTTCTCCCTTGAGTTGTATCCAACTCCTTTGCAGATCTTCGAGTGATGTTGGCATGTCAGGATGTAGGAGGGTGTATGGAACCTCTCCTTCCATAGCAGGCTCTATAATCACTGGGAGAATGTAGGGGTAAGGCATCATAAGACTTTGGGCGCGGGTTCATACCCACTTGAGGTAAGGCTCAAGAAGGATGGAATTCTTGTGTCCCAAGGTCTTACTGTCTACCTTGTTGGGCATTCTCCAAGCTCGGATGAACCTTCGATGAAGTCCTTGATTTTTGTTGTCAAAGTCGAAAACCAAACCTTGAATCAGCATATCATGTGGGCCATCCCTTCGGGCATAACCAAACGGTCTCAGAACCAAGAAGGGGTTGTAGGTGATTCCTCCCCTAATTCCAAGTAGAGGTACATTAGGGAATTCTTCACAATGGTCAATGATGATGACATTCTCTTTTGATCGAGAACACCAATGAATATTTGAATGGATAAGTGTCATCAATCGTTGTGACCACCTCAAACCTTGCTCATTCTTCAAAACTGATTGGGGAAGATGAGAAATAAACCATCTTGCCAGTAGAGGAGTGTGTTGCACCCCAAAATTTGCCATCCCATATTCTCCAAGAAATTGCCAAGCCAAGTCACAAAATTCCCCAAGGGTTGCACAGCTCAACAGTCTCCCATACAGTCAAAACTAGGGTTTGTGTTCTGATCAAAGAAAGGAAGTTTTCAAAGGCCCAATCAAGTCTCATATGCCTACAAATATGGTCAAGTATCCTCATAGCAAGTTTCAAGGCATTCAGCTCAAGATTGCACAGTCAAAACCCTAAATTGCACTACAGTCAACTGTAGGGGCAAAATGGTCATTTGACAGTCAAAAGTTCAAATTTTTGGCCAACATATCATTTTGAAGCCACAAACATCATTTGATCAATGCTTGATCATGATTCTCAAATTTGGCTCAGAAATCATCAAAGATGCAAAAGTTATTATATTTGGACAACTGAAAAAGTCAACTGAAATTGACCAGGGCATAACTTTCACATGGATTATCAGAAAAATCCCATCCAAAGCTCATTTTGAAGAGAAAGACATTTCCTACAATTCATCTTCATATTCCAAGTCCAATAAATGCTCTCACAAAAAGTTATCAATTTCAACATTATAGGTCATTTTCAAAAGTCAACAAAAAGGGACTTTAAGTCAAAGACCATAACTTGAGATTGGTAAATCAAAATGACATGGGACCAAAGGCATTGGTTAAAGGACTCAAATACCTTTCCAAAATGTCCAAGAACATGTGAAAAGCTTAAAAATTGAGCAAGTTATGCCTTGTGGAAGTTGGGAAATTTTTGGATATTTTGAAAAGTCAACTTTGATCCAAATGACCTAAAAATGCTAATGGGCCCATTTTTCTTCCATGATTCATCATTCTAAGCATATGCACAACCACTTGGCCCAAAGGGAAGTATTTTCTCATTTTTTATTTATTTATTTGAGTTTTTATTTATATTAATTCAATTAAATCAATTAAATATGTGAAAAATTATTTAACCTAACAAAACCAATCTTTTTGTACATGTTTTGGCTTCTATAATTCGTGCATATGCAAATGTGGAAAGTTTTGGTTTGATTTGAGCTAATTGACACCAAATACACATGAAAAAAGATTCAAAAAGATCTTAGAAAATCAATTTGCAAAATCATTGAATGGAAGAGATTTGATTGAATTTATTTGACCTAATGCTTCCACTACATAACCAGGAACCTAAACCTAATTGTATTGGACTGAAAGCTGCGCTCTAAAACACATTGTAAACTTAGAATTTTCACAAAAAAACTCAAAACTGAAAACAGCTTTCCAGGTTGATTCAAGGCACAAAACCTATTCCAAAAGCTTCCTTGGCAATCACTGAACACGTTCCAATCATTAACATCCTTCCAGACTCAAGAAATTGGTAATATGAGGGCAGACTGTACCGAGTAAAAGTCATAATCGTGCATACCAATTCATGCATTTTTTATAAGTTTTGATATGTGTTTTGCATTCCTGATGAAGTTTACAAGCTAACCATAATCTTTGATTGAAATTTCATGCGTTCTAGGCCAAGATGCCATGATAGTTTTCTAGGGTTTTGCAGGACGGGAATTTGGGGCTTTTGCAATAAGGGAAAATTAACCCTCAAGACCACCACCATTGGCTTCAGAATGTTCAAACGATCACAAACCAACTATTGCGCCTAATTTATGATGGCCCTAACGCTAATCGCTATTTTCTGTAAAGACCTTTTTTGCAACGGTGTAAAAACCGTTGCTTATGTTGTTTGTTTTTCAGGATGATGGAGACGACGACATCGTGGCAAAACGTGACTGACTAGTTTCAAATTTCGCGCGCGTTGGGGCCACTAACTCTCTTTTCTTTTATAATATTTATTAACCATTATATATTAAAAGTGATTCAAGCGCTTCAGTGGTAGACGTTCACCCTTGCAATGTCCAAGACCTGGGTTCGAGTCCCAGGTCTGAATAATTTAATATTATTTTTCCATTAATAATCATATGCAGGCACAACCTTAAGGCACACCATATGCCTCAAAATCCAAAGGTCCACGCGTCCAAGGGATGCAGATCAAGGGCTCAGAATTGAAGAACACCATGAGGACTAGTCAACACGCGCATACGTGGCCTGGGAAAGTCAATGGATCTGCATAGTAAATGGGCCAGAATTTCACTAATAAAACCTCCAAAAAGGGGACAGAAACCCCCCAAGGTATTGTATTTTCTTTCTTTTCCTTATTTTATTTATTTCAATTATTTCTTTTTTTTAATTAATTCCTTTAATTTAACTTATTTTCATAAAATATAAAAAATAGTAAAAAACAGAAAAGTCATAAAAATCAAAATATATTTATTTAATTAATATTTTTTGTAAATAAATTTCACTAATAATTAATTATTTATTTTTATAAATCAAAATTGCATGTAAATAATTAGATTAATTTTAGGTTTAATTTTAACATGTTTTTCTTAATAAATAAAAAAAAATTAGAATTAGGATTAATATTTTAATTTCATTTAATTCTCATAAAAAACCATAAATACAAAAAACCTCAAAAATAATTTCTTTTTTATTTTAATTTAATTAATTTGCTCAATATAATTTAATTTCATTAAAAAGGGTCCAACGCCCTCGCTTTCAATTTCAATTCAATTCGCACATTTTATTTATTCCTTCTTTTAAATATTTATGTAATTCTCCCAAAGCCATGTAACTCGGACATTTTATATTTCTCGCACTTTACTTTATTTACTTTATTTACTTTCTGTCAAATCGGGTCCTGGATTTTAATTTTGGCGATGTGGACCCGCGCCTTTGTAATAGTTTAGAACTTTCAATTTCCGCACCTTTTTTACTGTTAAATAAATGCATGCAAGAATGAATGACAAAAATAAAAATAAACGCGTAGATCACCCATGGTATGACAAGATAAAATACAAATGAAAACGACACACAAATCACACACCACCCCTAGGGTACGCCTCACTGTTGCCTTGCCTCGAAAGGTGATCGTCGAGTAGAGGATGTCTTAGTAAGTCCTCATGATCCGGGAACCTGGCATGAGGGTAGCTTCTAAGGTGTCTTCCCATTGCTCTGGTGATCACCATGTCCCGAACCTCGAATTGACCCGAACACCTCCAACGGTGGTGCTACCTACCTCTCAATGGTGAGATGGCACTACTTTAAAGGACACCTACACAGACGAATTCCCTAGGGTAGGTAGACGACTCTATATACTTGCTCTAATTTCAAAACAAATCAAAAAATACTTTTCACACCGACACCTTTTCAAAAAGCTTTCGAAAGCAACTTTTCAAACACTCTTGAGGACCGATACAAGAGTCGAACTGAAATTTTCAAAGAAACTTTTTTAAAACCCACAGTTGAAAAGCAAACAAACCATTTTTGAAAACACAAGTGAGCAAGTATCTAAGAGCCCATGGATAACCATGGATAGAAAGGGTGCTAACACCTTCCCTTTCTATAATCTACCTCCCGAACCGAGAGCAATCTCTTTAAGGAATTTTTCTGTGCTTTTGTCCTTTCCATTTGGAGAAAATAAAAGACGGTGGCGACTCTTGCTTCCGCGACATTTCGCGAACCAGCGTTAAACAGTCAGTTCCAGATCCACCGATCACAAAACTGGCGACTCTGCTGGGGACACAAACTTAAAGTGAGGTGTACCTTAGGGATAGTTCATAACTGTGTTTTAAATTGCTTTCTTTGCTTGCTTTAAATTGTGGGACTGTCTTGGGAGCTCTATAGATCCTAACCCGGATCTGGGGGATACCTTCTTAGAAAGTAGCAACAAGGCTGTGAGGGAACTGTGCGGGGTATACCGACATGGTTGAAACAGTCTGCTACGTTGATGTGGCACTTTGGTGTGTACCGGTAACCCTTGAGTTCAGTCAAGGAGAGTACGGGGCCTCCACGTGGTGTCGTGAAGCATCAACAGACCTTAGGAACCTTAATTGAACTATCTTGGCCTCTTTAGGGTAGTGAGATAACTGACTTTGGTGCAGTCCGAGGTTGGTTGATACTCGATACTACACTCAATTGAGGGTTGCTTTCCTGGAATATTTCGGTCGCCAGTTCAGTGGCTAAATCGAAACGATGAACAATGAAAGCAATCCCGTGATATTGGGAACCTTAGAACCCGGTTACTTTGATTAGGACAGGTTGAACCCACCAACTTCAAGAGGGTAATACCTAGACCTCATGCTGGCCTGAACCCTAAGGGCTCTTTTGTGTGACTTGTGTGCCTTCGTACTTGACTATCTGCGTGCTTGTTACCTGACACTTGTTTCTTGCAGGTCTTGTTTATAGTCCTTAATTGGGACTCATAACAGGGTACTAAACTTCTTGCAGGTCTTGTTTATAGTCCTTAATTGGGACTCATAACAGGGTACTAAATTTCTTGCAGGGTTGTTTATAGTCCTTAATTGGGACTCATAACAGGGTTACTCACATTACCCCATGCATAGCATGACATCATACCATTGCATACCATTGCATACATCCTAACCCATTTCAAGGATCTCAAGGGCTTGTGATGCAGGTCATGGTGAATCAATTATCCCAACAAGGGGCAAAGAGGATTTATTTTCCTCTAGCCAAGGTTGTCAGGGGCTATGACCCACTGGATATGGTGAGCCTTTGACCCTTGACGAAGGATTCTCAACAAAATGAGGTTCTTACAATCAAGCTACCGGTTCCAAATGCTAACAAAGTTTCTCTGTTTACCCCGCGAGGTCCTTGAAAAGATTACATGCATGTCATACATCTCATTGCATTGCAGGTATCCCTTTGACAGGTTGCTTACCCTTCTCCGCTGTTTATTTCAGCCGATCGTCATGAATCCTGAATCATCAGCCGAGCAGACTATCAAGGACCTCCAGGCTCAGAACGCCCAGTTCCAAGAGCTGATCATGAATTTGACCCAGGGGCAACAAGATCTGAAGGCTCTGCTCTTGAAGAAGGACAAGAAGAAGAAGAGGACCGTCTTGTTCAGCCCTAGACGCAGATCTGGGAATACACCGCAGACTGAAACTGAGAGGACTACCCCATCTGTGAGGGAAAGCAGTCACCATGAGAGAGAGGTGCCTAGTCCAGTGGTCTCCGACAACGAGACAGATTTCAACGACGAACAGTACCCTCCTGCTGAGGACAAGTACAAACAGTTGGAGGATAGGCTGAATGCTATGGAGATCCAACAGATACCTGGGCTGGATCTTGGAGATCTGGGTTTGTCAACTGGTGTGATTATTCCTCGGAAGTTCAAAGCACCATCCTTTACCAAGTATGACGGGGCGTCTTGTCCCAAGTTGCATCTCAGGTCCTATGTTCGGAAGATTCAACCATATACGGTGGACAAGAATTTGTGGATCCACTTCTTCCAGGAGAGTCTTTCAGGGACTCATCTCGAATGGTTCTATCAGCTAGATGGGACCAAGGTTCGTAACTGGGAGGAGTTGGCTACTGCTTTCTACAAGCAGTATCAATATAATGCCGACCTTGCTCCTACGCGTACCCAACTCCAGGGTATGTCGTTAGGATCGAGTGAAGGTTTTAAAGAATATGCGCAGAAATGGAGGGATCTTGCTGGAAGGGTACAACCACCTCTGACTGATCGGGAACTTGTCGATATGTTCTTGGGGACCCTGTCTGGTCCGTTCTACAACCACCTAATTGGGAATTCATCTGCTGGATTCACAGATCTTATCTTGACTGGAGAGCGAATAGAAGCTGGCATCCGGTCTGGGAAAATTCAAGAGGCTGCACCTTCTGATAAAAAGCCTCATCATGGAAAGAAAGAATCCAATGCTGTGCACGGTAGAAAGAGCCGTCATGAGGTAGGGGCAATCCAGATCTCCAATCCCGGACCTGCTCAACAAGGACAGGGGCAGCAGCGCAAGGAGAAACGGCAGTACACCAAACTCAACATGTCGCTGGATCAAGCACTGCAACAACTGTTGAAGGCAGGGCTGATCACCTTAAGGGCTCCTCTTCGGAATCCGAACACTTCTGCTCCCAACTATCACCCCAATGATAGGTGCGCATATCATTCTGATAGCCCGGGGCATACTACGGATAACTGCTGGCCTCTCAAGAACAAGATTCAAGACATGATCGACGCCGGGGAGATTCAGTTTGAAGTGCCTGAGACTCCGAACATAATCACTGCTCCGTTGCCCAATCATTGAAGCCTTTTGTTTATTTGAATTTTTGAGTTGTATTTTTCTTTGCTTATACAAACAATTAATGTCATAGCAAACTCTTTTATTCTATTAATGCATCGCATATGTCTGTTTTGGGAATTAATACAATTATTTTTATTATATTCTTTTCATATTTTTTCTAATGTCAACTCTCGGTTAATAATTCTGAGCCTCTTGAGGGAGGATGACGAAAACGATACCACGATCTTTACAGTATGCTTTTGAACAGACCCCGCTGATGAGGTACAGGCATTGTTTCAATCCCTAAACACTGGAGTTATAAGGATGATAATCCCTCGTCAACCCCTCTGAGCCAAAGAAGTAGGAGTTTTTATTTTCGAAAATCAAAACCCTCAATCATAACCTGGGGCAGGGTAGTCTCTCAGTTGATCCGAGTGCATAACGAATGGCACCAAAAAAGAGATCCTTACAAAACGAAGAAAGACAGTGATGGTTCCGAATAATCATAAGGACAGGCAGTCATTATCAAAAAAAATATCACAAATGAAAAGCCCAAAAAGTCAAAGCCAACGAAGAAGACTTACAAAACTGGAGCATCCCGCTGACTGTAATTCCAAAAAAGGAAACAGTTCAGGCAAAAAAGACAAGGATAACAAAATCAAAAAAAGCAAGAGGTCTTATAAACCCTCGACAAAAAAGGAATGACTGCCTATTCAAAATAAGTTATTCGCATCCGAATCATCACCAGAAAATCAGAGCAAAGACTCAAACAAGGTCTAACGTATGATCAACTGAGTTTAGGTTTGAAGAACATCACGAAGAGCGGGTGGGTACAAATAAAATTTGAGCCTTTATCCTTTGTTTCTTAAACCGTGAACCAGGCCACGTTACAACCCTCAAAAGTCCTAGCTGAAGCATGGGTTAGCTCGAAAGCATACTGTTACGAAAGGTATCCTGACTCCTTAAGGCTTACGGTAAATACGGAGTTGACATCACGTTTTACAAACAATCATTTGTTCTATGAAAAAGAATGCATTTTCAAAATCTTCAAGACAGACATAAGCTTTGCATTTTTAACATAACTTTGTTTGCATATGACTTTTTGTTTGAGCAGGGAAATTCACACGATGAATGCCTAATGAACAGAAGCACTTCCAATCAAGGGGCAGGTATGACTATTGTCCATCATCTGGGGCAGTTAAGTCAAGATCCAGAGAATCTCTCAAAAGGCCAAAAAGCCTGGGGAAAATCTCTGCCTGAGTCACTTGGGGCACTCCAGCAACGAATCTGACCTGATCAAACACCTTCTGGTGGCACGACAAAACACTTCTAACAGGGGCAACTCCCTACATTCTGAGAACGGACATAGTCGAAAAGATACTACGCATAATCAAAGACCCGCTAGGTTGACATGCCTAGGCAAAAATTAGGGCTTCCCGGCGAACCAAAAGGGTTCGGGCAAAATGAAGGGATGAAATGAAAAAAATCTGTACACCCGGCAAGTCGAAAACCTGAAAAGGCGGCTTGGGCAAAAATGGGTATCCCGGTGGACTGAAAACCCGAAAGGGCGGTCCAGGCAAAAGTTAGGGATTAAAGCGTACGACTATGTCCTGCCATCTGTCTACCAGAAGAAGGTTTGTCCATCAACAACTATCAGCACCCCACAGGTGCCTCCCCCATAGGAACAGGGGCAATAATGGGTGGTCTAAGCAATCTGATCGTTCTATCCTCCGAGGTATCAGGGTAGGTTCCGTTGAAGAACATAACCCATACAGTTCAATACTTCCCCAGGAGAGTCTAATCTAGTTCCCCAGGAAAGTTGGAATCATCTCCCCAAGCAGTAAGCTTATCCCCAGTAAGTTACAGAAGCTTACCCCTCTCAAGGCACGAACGTGTCGCCCGGCTTTATTCAAAGAGTTATTGCCTTAACAGGATATAACTGGGTTATCCTCAGCCAAAAGCCACGGAAAGAGCGTCCTCGACGAAATTCTTTTATCCCCAGCGAAGTCTAGCAACACTTCCAATACAACAAGGGTATCCCCAGCAAATTATCATCAACAATTCAGCAAAGCATCTCTATCCCCACAGAGTATTGCTTCCCAGCATGATCACTAGAGTATCTTTTCTCCCTGCAGGGTAATCCATTCGCCAAGTTTCATTCCCCGACGGAGTTATCTTCTCCTACCGGTATACTTGCAGTTATCATCCCCAGTGGAAGCAAAATCTATTCCTCAACATCAGCCCAGGATACGACTTCCCGGCACCCGTCAAGGATTTATTTTCTTAGACAAATATACATTCATAAACATCACATCTTCATACATTATAGCATGCATGTGCATCGTACTACACGAATCTCATTGATTTTGAAGACATACAGTTCATGCATCATGATTTTGCATACAATTATGTTTTACCTTTTCAGGAAAAAGATCAATACAAAAATGACTACTATCAACTATCGCAATTCATTCTAGATATAGTTTCAGATATGATCCAGATATGGTGACGTTTTGACGCTGCTTCCAGATTTCTTTCTAGATATAGTTTCAGATATGATCCAGATATGGTGACGTTCTGATACTGCTTCCAGATTTCCTTCTTGATATAGTTTCAGATGTAAACCAGATATGGTGACGTTCTGACGCTGCTTCCAGATTTCTTTCTAGATATAGTTTCAGATATGATCCAGATATGGTGACGTTCTGATACTGCTTCCAGATTTCCTTCTTGATATAGTTTCAGATGTAAACCAGATATGGTGACGTTCTGATGCTGCTTCCAGATTTCCTTCTAGATATAGTCTCAGATATGACCCAGATATGGTGACATTCTGATACTGCTTCCAGATTTCCTTCTAGATATAGTTTCGGATATGACCCAGATATGGTGACGTTCTGATGCTGCTTCCAGATTTCCTTCTAGATATAGTCTCGGATATGACCCAGAGATGGTGACGTTCTGATACTGCTTCCAGATTTCCTTCTAGATATAGTTTCAGATATGACCCAGATATGGTGACGTTCTGATACTGCTTCCAGATCTCCTTCCAGATATAGTCCAGATGTAAACCAGATATGGCAACGTTCTGACACTTATTCCAGTTGAAGATATTTCAAGGCCTTCTCTAGTCCAGCTAAATCGACTCCCAACAGATTTTTCTGATAAAGACTCAGCAGAAGTTATGGTCCCCTCTCCGACAAGTGCGTGAGGTGTTAATTCCTTCTTCAGATGGTCCCCTCTCCGACGATGTGTGAGGTGGTAAGTCCTTTTCCTATGATTCCCTCTCCGACGGCGAGTGAGGTAATTCCCTTTCAGATTATAATGGTCTATTGGTTCTCTTCCTGATCCTGCGAAGATGGTATTTCCCACCAAGATTTTCTCAACGAGCGTTGTTGAAGTTAAAATCACCCAAGGTTCCCTTACCATTCATGCTAAGGCAGTAACCATACCTGGTTCATTCATCATCTTGTGAAGCTCCAGATTCAACTCCTGTGACCCGTCAGGACATATCTATACCAAACATCTGAAAACCAGTTCTTGCAACGTGTCAGGTACTCGTTTTTTCTTTTGCAGGTATGCAGGTTCTCGCTAAGGAATCTCTTACGCGATCAACATCCAGATGGCATCTATAAGCCCATCATCCTATCCAACAATCTCCAAATGGCATCGATAAGCCCATTCCGCTATCACTGTTACTATGTGAGCGCAAATTTCTGGGCACTCTAGTGTTCAATCATCTTATACCCTCGGATTACGAAAGGCACGTCAGCCAATCTGCATCCTCAGGTCTAAGAAGATTGAACAGGGGCAACTGTTGCACCCCAAAATTTGCCCTCCCATATTCTCCAAGAAATTGCCAAGCCAAGTCACAAAATTCCCCAAGGGTTGCACAGCTCAACAGTCTCCCATACAGTCAAAACTAGGGTTTGTGTTCTGATCAAAGAAAGGAAGTTTTCAAAGGCCCAATCAAGTCTCATATGCCTACAAATATGGTCAAGTATCCTCATAGCAAGTTTCAAGGCATTCAGCTCAAGATTGCACAGTCAAAACCCTAACTACAGTCAACTGTAGGAGCAAAATGGTCATTTGACAGTCAAAAGTTCAAATTTTTGGCCAACATATCATTTTGAAGCCACAAACATAATTTGATCAATGCTTGATCATGATTCTCAAATTTGGCTCAGAAATCATCAAAGATGCAAAAGTTACTATATTTGGACAACTGAAAAAGTCAACTGAAATTGACCAGGGCATAACTTTCACATGGATTATCAGAAAAATCCCATCCAAAGCTCATTTTGAAGAGAAAGACATTTCCTACAATTCATCTTCATATTCCAAGTCCAAGAAATGCTCTCACAAAAAGTTATCAATTTCAACATTATAGGTCATTTTCAAAAGTCAACAAAAAGGGACTTTAAGTCAAAGACCATAACTTGAGATTGGTAAATCAAAATGACATGGGACCAAAGGCATTGGTTAAAGGACTCAAAGACCTTTCCAAAATGTCCAAGAACATGTGAAAAGCTTAAGAATTGAGCAAGTTATGCCTTGTGGAAGTTGGGAAATTTTTGGATATTTTGAAAAGTCAACTTTGATCCAAATGACCTAAAAATGCTAATGGGCCCATTTTTCTTCCATGATTCATCATTCTAAGCATATGCACAACCACTTGGCCCAAAGGGAAGTATTTTCTCATTTTTTATTTATTTATTTGAGTTTTTATTTATATTAATTCAATTAAATCAATTAAATATGTGAAAAATTATTTAACCTAACAAAACCAATCTTTTTGTACATGTTTTGGCTTCTATAATTCGTGCATATGCAAATGTGGAAAGTTTTGGTTTGATTTGAGCTAATTGACACCAAATACACATGAAAAAAGATTCAAAAAGATCTTAGAAAATCAATTTGCAAAATCATTGAATGGAAGAGATTTGATTGAATTTCTTTGACCTAATGCTTCCACTACATAACCAGGAACCTAAACCTAATTGTATTGGACTGAAAGCTGCGCTCTAAAACACATTGTAAACTTAGAATTTTCACAAAAAAACTCAAAACTGAAAACAGCTTTCCAGGTTGATTCAAGGCACAAAACCTATTCCAAAAGCTTCCTTGGCAATCACTGAACACGTTCCAATCATTAACATCCTTCCAGACTCAAGAAATTGGTAATATGAGGGCAGACTGTACCGAGTAAAAGTCATAATCGTGCATACCAATTCATGCATTTTTTATAAGTTTTGATATGTGTTTTGCATTCCTGATGAAGTTTACAAGCTAACCATAATCTTTGATTGAAATTTCATGCGTTCTAGGCCAAGATGCCATGATAGTTTTCTAGGGTTTTGCAGGACGGGAATTTGGGGCTTTTGCAATAAGGGAAAATTAACCCTCAAGACCACCACCATTGGCTTCAGAATGTTCAAACGATCACAAACCAACTATTGCGCCTAATTTATGATGGCCCTAACGCTAATCGCTATTTTCTGTAAAGACCTTTTCTGCAACGGTGTAAAAACCGTTGCTTATGTTGTTTGTTTTTCAGGATGATGGAGACGACGACATCGTGGCAAAACGTGACTGGCTAGTTTCAAATTTCGCGCGCGTTGGGGCCACTAACTCTCTTTTCTTTTATAATATTTATTAACCATTATATATTAAAAGTGATTCAAGCGCTTCAGTGGTAGACGTTCACCCTTGCAATGTCCAAGACCTGGGTTCGAGTCCCAGGTCTGAATAATTTCATATTATTTTTCCATTAATAATCATATGCAGGCACAACCTTAAGGCACACCATATGCCTCAAAATCCAAAGGTCCACGCGTCCAAGGGATGCAGATCAAGGGCTCAGAACTGAAGAACACCATGAGGACTAGTCAACACGCGCATACGTGGCCTGGGAAAGTCAATGGATCTGCATAGTAAATGGGCCAGAATTTCACTAATAAAACCTCCAAAAAGGGGACAGAAACCCCCCAAGGTATTGTATTTTCTTTCTTTTCCTTATTTTATTTATTTCAATTATTTCTTTTTTTTAATTAATTCCTTTAATTTAACTTATTTTCATAAAATATAAAAAATAGTAAAAAACAGAAAAGTCATAAAAATCAAAATATATTTATTTAATTAATATTTTTTGTAAATAAAATTCACTAATAATTAATTATTTATTTTTATAAATCAAAATTGCATGTAAATAATTAGATTAATTTTAGGTTTAATTTTAACATGTTTTTCTTAATAAATAAAAAAAATTAGAATTAGGATTAATATTTTAATTTCATTTAATTCTCATAAAAAACCATAAATACAAAAAACCTCAAAAATAATTTCTTTTTTATTTTAATTTAATTAATTTGCTCAATATAATTTAATTTCATTAAAAAGGGTCCAACGCCCTCGCTTTCAATTTCAATTCAATTCGCACATTTTATTTATTCCTTCTTTTAAATATTTATGTAATTCTCCCAAAGCCATGTAACTCGGACATTTTATATTTCTCGCACTTTACTTTATTTACTTTATTTACTTTCTGTCAAATCGGGTTCTGGATTTTAATTTTGGCGATGTGGACCCGCGCCTTTGTAATAGTTTAGAACTTTCAATTTCCGCACCTTTTTTACTGTTAAATAAATGCATGCAAGAATGAATGACAAAAATAAAAATAAACGCGTAGATCACCCATGGTATGACAAGATAAAATACAAATGAAAACGACACACAAATCACACACCACCCCTAGGGTACGCCTCACTGTTGCCTTGCCTCGAAAGGTGATCGTCGAGTAGAGGATGTCTTAGTAAGTCCTCATGATCCGGGAACCTGGCATGAGGGTAGCTTCTAAGGTGTCTTCCCATTGCTCTGGTGATCACCATGTCCCGAACCTCGAATTGACCCGAACACCTCCAACGGTGGTGCTACCTACCTCTCAATGGTGAGATGGCACTACCTTAAAGGACACCTACACAGACGAATTCCTTAGGGTAGGTAGACGACTCTATATACTTGCTCTAATTTCAAAACAAATCAAAAAATACTTTTCACACCGACACCTTTTCAAAAAGCTTTCGAAAGCAACTTTTCAAACACTCTTGAGGACCGATACAAGAGTCGAACTGGAATTTTCAAAGAAACTTTTTTAAAACCCACAGTTGAAAAGCAAACAAACCATTTTTGAAAACACAAGTGAGCAAGTATCTAAGAGCCCATGGATAACCATGGATAGAAAGGGTGCTAACACCTTCCCTTTCTATAATCTACCTCCCGAACCGAGAGCAATCTCTTTAAGGAATTTTTCTGTGCTTTTGTCCTTTCCATTTGGAGAAAATAAAAGACGGTGGCGACTCTTGCTTCCGCGACATTTCGCGAACCAGCGTTAAACAGTCAGTTCCAGATCCACCGATCACAGAGTGCAACACATGAGAACACCTCTTTTCCTTATTGTACGAGTGTGAAAAAAGTGGAGGATATCCCTAAGCAATATAGGCACTAGGTTGCGAGTCATGAAGATTTTGACAACACTCACATCTATGAGTTGGTCAGGGTTAGGGAATAAGACCATCCCATATATGCGAAGAGCTACAATCTCCTCAAAAGGCTGCAAGTCTAGAGAATTCCAACAACTTTGGGCCTTCTCAAACAGAAACTTTGACAAGAAGCCTTTTACACCACTTCTAGTTTCCCAATGTGTTGTGACATCAGATGAGTGCAAGTGTAAGGCTTGAGCAATCTCTTCTAGCTTTGGATCTCTTTCCGTACCGTTGAAGGTTAATTGATTGAGAATTGGAATCCTCAATAGTTGAGAAAATTCCTCCAAAGTAGGCACAAGTTGGTAGTCAGGAAATGTGAAGCAATGATGCAAAGGGTCAAAGAACTGGAAGAGAACTTTCACCATATCCTCCTCTGTGTTGGAAGTGACCAAGTTGAGAAGACGACCATGCCTCTCGGTGAATGGAGAATTCTCAGGAATCCTTGAAGCAAACTCCTTTAGTTGTGGAGGAATTCTTACAAGGTTGATTTAGATAGTTTTCCTGCGAAGTGAATCCATAACCTACAAAATAGGAACAAAGATGAAATTCCAAAATCCTTGAAATGGTTAGTGGATGCGTATGATGTTCATGATGTCCATGATGTTATGCACAAGTATATATGTACAAGCAAATCACACAAGTTCCTAGGTTAGGCTTGCATGAGGTTTCATAGGTAAGTAGCCTCTTGAAGTTTAGTTGGCTCAACCTGTCCTAGAAATAGTAACCGGGTTCTAAGGAGCTCACTGGATTGTTTCCTTGTTCATTGTTTCAATTCAGCCTCTTTACTGGCGACCGAAATATTCCAAGGAACCAACCCTCAATGAGTGTAGTATCGAGTATCTACCAACTTCGGACTGCACACATGCCGGTCATCTCACTACATCCTACAAAAGGCCAAGTTGGTCAAGTAAAGGTTCTAAAAGTCCATTAGTGCTTCATGACATCACTCAGCGGCCCCGTATTCTCTTTGATTGACTCAAAGGCTACCGGTACCCACAAATATGTTGCACTAATATAGCTATTGCTTAGATCATGTCGGTATACCCCGCACAGTTTCCATAATGTATTGCTATTTACCTATGAATGTTTCCCAAATCCGGTAGAGGATTCAAACCCAAACAATAGAACCAAAGTGTAAAGCAAACAAGTCAAGCAAGATAAGCATGTAAAGGTGATCTAAAACCCTAAGGTAACCCCACTTTTATAATCTTCCCCAGCAGAGTCGCCAGTTTTGTGATGCGGTGGGAGAACTGACTTGAGGTTTTGCGTTTGTGTTCGTAAATGTTGCGGTTAGCAAGAGTCGCCACCGACTTTTCTTTTATCCAAAAGGAAAGGTAAAAAAGCAATGGAAAGACCTTTGAGATTGTTTTTGGGTTCAGGGGGTAGATTATGAAAAGGGAAGGTGCTAGCACCCTTTTCATCCATGGTTTTCCATGGGCTCTTAGTTACTTGTTTTAGATCACTTGCTTTGCTTTGACAATTGTTTGAAATGGTGCTTTGTGTGGTTTTGAAAGTATTTTGAAAAGAGGCCATCGTTTTGGTAATCTTTGTAATGATTCTTGTTCGTAAGAATGTATACAAAGATGTTTGTCTTTTGAAAAATGTTTCAATATTTTGAAAGTTGTTTGGAAAATGTGTGTGTGTTTGTTTTGAAAATAGCAAGGATTGTTTTGAAATGATCAAGTAACTAGAATCTTATCTACCTACTCAAAAGTCTTTCTTGTACATTTTTATTCCTTTGATGTTGTTGACCTACCATTGTTTTGGTAGACAACCCTATCTTTGGATGTTAAACGGGACGGGCGTGAGTCATCGTATGACCATGATAGCAATATTTCCAAGTATCTTAGCAAGTTTTTTGGGACCAAGATCATTTGTTTTTAGGCAACCTTGTCTAGTGTCATCGAGGGACTATGATCTTTTGTTTTCTTTTGTTTTGCCAAGATATTTAGCATGCATACTATGGCCATGTTTTAAGGCAACCAAGTGGATGAAACCCTAGAGGTGTTGTGTGTAATGTGTTGTCATTTTTCATGCATTTTTGTCTTGCATTAGGTCATGTTATTTGTTTGATTTTGTCTTAGCATACAAACCCTAGTTTTTACTAAACATGCATATAATGCAATAAATTGCGTAAAGTAAATCTAAGCTATTACAACAATATTATGGGAGGGGATACAAGTTTTGAATGGGGGATATTGCTCAAAATAAAACCCTAATTCACTATTACAACCCAATTGAATTCATTATACAAATAAATAAATAAATAAATAAAGAAGTATTTAAATATGCAATAAAAATGTAAATATGCAAAAAAGTTTTCTAATTGTTTTATGTATGAGAAAATAAAATTATTTAAGCCTTAAAAATAAGAAAAAATAATAATATTATTTTTGAAAGGGGAAACCCTAGTTTTTTGTTTTAAAAGAAAATATATTTTCTATTATTCATTTTATTCATTTATGTAAAAAAAAATTATTTACAAATATTAGAAATTAAAAATATATGTAAAAATAATATTTTATGTGTTAAATAGTAAAAATAAAAATGTATAATATTTTAAGGTATTTACAATTTATTTTAAGAAAATAATTTCTATTTCACTTAAACTAATCAATATTTTGTGCAAAAAATAAGATAAAAATAAAATAAAAATGCAAAAAAATCAAGAAAATATTTTTGGGATTTTTTTATGTTCAGAAAAAAATATTAAAGCAATAAATATAAAAAATGCAAAGAAAATATGAAAAAGAAAACAAAATATGCAAGGGGGTGTGGATAGTGGATCAGGGGGTGTAACAAGTAGAAACAGCAAGCCCAAGCGCGCCAGGCCCAGGCTGGCTTCATCCCTGTCCTCCAGCCAAACAATTTCGCGCGTTCTGCCTTCAAATCACGTTCTTGCTCATGCTTGCATAAAATCAAAAACTCATAACATAAAAAGTGTAGCTTGTAAACTCACGATTCCAATGATATAAAGTTTGTGACCTAACACTCAAAGATCAAGGAGAATTTAATCACCCCTAATTTCTGACCTAGTTTTTTCATGAACTTCAAACTTCAAATTCTCACTACTCAGTTAATATAAATAAAAACTATGCATATGTACAGCTTAAGCAAGTTAAGGACTACATCTTTGCTTCACAAATCGTGACCTAAGGATGCTTAAATAGAGAGATAGAAACTTGAAAAATACCTTGTTCAGTTGAGTTTGGATATGGAAATGTGGGAACTTTGAGTGAGGCCTGAAGATCGTGTGAGCTTCCTTGAAGTTCCCTCAAGCTTTTCCAATGCTCAGCTTGCCTTGTAGATGCTCGAATCTCCCTGTAGAAGTCAACCTGCAAACCTCCAAAATGAAAATGGTGATCCTTGAAACAGGGCACACAGTTGCAAGACAAAGGCCTGGATAGTTTAGGTGTGATGTAGGGAAGATGTTTCAAGGGTTGAAAGGCAAAACACACGAGCAAGTTTCAAGTTGGCAAGTGATTTGCAGAGGTTGCCCTGTTTGGGCAGAAAATGGTGTTTTTTGTGTTTGAGGGTGTTTGAGATGTTAGCAATTCGTGCTTAGGCTTGTTACAAGGTTCTGAAGTTGTGTAGAATAATGCCAAGGCTTCTTTTTATCAGATATCCCAGTTCTATTGACTTTTGCAAGTTTGCTTGCTTTTGAAGAAAGTTGGAAGTGACAATGCCAAAGGCATGCACAGGCTAGCTCTAGGGCTGCAAGGAGTTGGTATACTTTGCCTGATGTTTGTGGATCTTGCTTGCAACAAAAGATCAGATCCATGGCTCAAGATTTGCAAAGTTTCAAAAAGCATGCTTTATCAAAATGGTATTATGAACTTTATGCCATAAATGGATTAAACTCTTGTACAAAGCTCCATAGGTCAGAATAAAGCCAATATCCATTGAATTTGCATTAAATTATGGAGTGTAGAAAGGGTTAGGACCTGTAATACCAAGTACAAGCATGCTAGGACAGATTTGCAACTTGAAGCATTTGTAAACATGGCTTGAACAAAAGTGATAAATTGCAATTTTCCCTTCTTCGATTCTCCCTAACCATAAATGATCTTGGATAGTTCTTGGACCTTTTGGAAAGCTTGTAACATGCTCTAAAATCCATATTTGAAATGCAACTTGAGATTCCTCTTGGAACTAGGTGAAAAGTTGCCATGAAGTTAGGTAAAAAACCTGCCTAAACAAGGGCAAAATTTCACTAAGTTAAAAAGTTTATGGACCCCTATTCACAAAATCATAACTTGAGATCCAAACAGCTTTTGGGAAAACTTTATGAATCAAAGTTGTAGATTTCATGGAGGAATACAACTTTCATGTTTGAAGTTTTCTTTGAATCCAATTGCATCATGGTGAAAAAGTTGGGGAAAGTTGGGGAAAAAATAAGAAATTTTCATAACTTAGAAAATTTCTAAGCTATGAAAAATTTTCAAATTGAAACCCTAATTTGCAATATTGGTTTTCTTGATCAACAAGTTTCATATTTTGATAAATCTTGATGAATTATGGCCCTTGGCACTTGATTTTGACCAAAAAAGTCAAAGTTTGACTTTTCAGTGTATAGTTGATTTTTGATCAGTTGACTGCAAAATTCATCTGTCAATCCTATGCATTTGTGATCTTTTGAACTATGTGATTAGGTCAAGATGATGCTATTGAGTCCTTGAAATCATGCTTGAACCCAATTGGTCATTGGCTAGGTTAAAAATCAGAAATTGCCCTTTCTCAGTCAAAACCCTAATTTTGACCATTTTGCCCTTTTGATGATCTGATCAAATTTCTTGAGGACTTGTGATCTAAACTTGATCAAATGGTACATAGGATCAAATTTCTCCCATGATAACTCATCTTCTGTTTCCATCAAAAGGTTGAACCAATGGATGGTTGCACCTTCCATGCTTAAACACGCTAATTTCACACACATCTCCTCCAATGTATTTTGCACATCAAAATAGATCTCAGCACTCGTGATCCACGTCACCTGGTCATCACCTTCAAACAACGACAATTTCACCTTCTTTCCTGCAAGGGGAGACTCATTAGGAGATGAGTCACCCACAGAGTTCTTCTCTTGAGTAACCACCTTCTTTCCCACTTGTTTACTCAGCTCCGTCGTAATCAAGCTCTGTTGCTGCATTTGCAACGCAAGCTCTTGCAACACCGTCTCTATATTCTCAACTTGTGTATCCAATGCATCAATATGATCACCCATCTTAGGCTTCCTTGGCATCTACAACTTTCAATGGCGGTGTGAATCAGATTCGGTAGGTCGGACCAATTGATAGGGTACTATAGCAGATTATATGATGTTGTGAAAGAAATGGCAAGAGAGAATAAAAGCAATGCAATTGTATTCAATCAAGGAGTCACAATTACATGTAAATGAGAAAGAAAAACGATGCAACAAACTGATAGTGAAATCCCAACCCTAAGAAGCAGGTATGCCTCTTTCCAAATCACCTAGAGGTGACCCCACAAAATCATAACAGAATTCTTAGCTCTCTTTCCTCTACCCCCACTCACTCTTAATATATCATTTTCTCATACTACTCATACATTCTTAACCACGTCATCATTTCCCTTTCCTTTTGTCTTTTTCCTCGTATAAACCTTCCACGCCCTTGGCCCAGGCCCATACTCAAAGCCCACACTATTCACCATGTTTCTATCACGGTACGACAGTAAGTTACTGAAAGAGGTGGTAACACTATTGAAAGATGTGGATTTTCTTATCTTGATAGAGATAAGTTGCAGATTGAGTAACACAGAAAATGAGAAATCTGAAAGCAAAAAGGAAATATTGGGGAAACACCGTTGATAAGAGAAAAGATAGAATTAAAAAAAATCATAGTGCGTAGAGTGAAAGATCAACGATTTGAGAGAAAAATAGAGAAATAATGCTTGAATTCCATGTTGATCATCTTGAACACTGAAAGGGACAAAAACCAAAGGGTTCTCTATTTGTGCATTCATGTTTTTATTTTTGCACAAATTCTGCATAATTTCGACATTGTTCTGCATTTCTAGTTAAGCAATTCTGATAAATGCTTAAAACTGTATCTCTTTATAGTTGTGCATCTTCTGCTGGTCTAACTACCCTGTTTTGTTTTTATAGTTGCATGCAGTTTCTCTTTCATATATTTTCTGTTTTGCACACATTCTCTTGGCTTCTGTGGTGTTGGCTGTTTTAGTTTCATTTGCAGTTTTTGGGGGCTTCCTAATGTCATGTGAACCAACAGATGCAAAGAATCGGACGTTTTAGTTCTTTTTCAAGTTGGAAAATTTGCCAAAACCAATGAATGGGAGACAATGCTCATTTTTTGTAATAGAGTATTATGTATGAAATTGGTAATACTACAATTTTTTCTTTTCAATCACATTGCATACACAACCTTGGAGTTTTGCATGTCTTTTCTAAGTTCATTACCCCAAAGTGCTATTCACCCATGTATGTCTCTAACTGTAATTCCATTGCACCTTCAATGTTTCATTAGCTTCCACTATCTCACCTTTATGATTTGTGGTATGACAATGTGAAAAGAAAACAAACAAGGAAGTATTGGAATTTGGAAGTAATTCAAAAATTAAAGCAGTTTGTTCAGGCAAACTCTAATTAGGAGTCAACCATCGAATTAAAATTCAACAAACAGTACAGCTCACTCCCGTGATATTTCAGTCATAGTCTATTCTATGATATTACAATCTTGGTTCAATCACCTTATAGATTGAAAGACCCCTATAGTTAGTATACATAATGGTAATAATACTATATAAGAATAGCATACCAATTCTTCTTTCTTTCTGGACGAAGAAAATCCAGGTTTCCAAATGACTCTTTCAAATAGAAGACATAGAAAACCTGCTGCATGTTGAGACTGCTCAAATCATTGCTAACTGCAAATAATATATTTGATATATACACTCTAGGCTAATAGCTACTGGTTCAACAACTTCTGTAAGCTTTCAGAGCTCCATCTTCAATTGATTTGAGTGTAGAGATGCTGTAATACAATATTAAACTTAATAGAGCAACTGAAATGGTCCATAGGCATATATTAACTACTCGGGTCCTTTTAAGATCCCTTTATGAAAGCATCATACACCATAAAGTCAAATTATATTAAACATGTCTTTTGAGAGTTAACATGGAAAATAGAAGTTAAATTCAGATCTACCTGAGTTTGCCGAGGAGTCATAACTCAAAAGTGAGTTTTCCTGAGTCATGAAATTATGGTTGTCTTCTTCCCTTCCCCAAAGTGGTTGATGGAATGCATCATCAACTGGCCACTGCTGTTGATAATGTTGTCTGTTACTGTTGAGTGGGATTTCTGGCCACACAAGAGGCGTAGCCATGCTAGGTAACATGCTGTCCATTAAAGATGGCCCCTGTAAATTATCAAGGAGATTTCATGAATGGTTCTCAACCATTAACTGAAAAGGCTGAGGTTGCAATATTAATCACGGTACTTCGTCAAAATCATACCCCATTCCCCCACCCCCAACTCCTAACCTAGTTGAAGACATTCAAACACTCATTTTAATTTCCATAAACCAAGCCAGCAACTTCTGACCTTGATTCAACTGCAATGTGCCAGAGGATTCACAATTAATGAACAGCATAGATTTAGCCAATCAAGTGCAAACCTAAGCACTGGACCTACCGACAACACTCACATTACTACTTTGTGTAATCTTCATAGTGCTTCTTAGTTGTTTTGTTTTGGCAAGACCTCTTAACAGAATGACATAAATCACTATAAATGGCTTCGAGCATCTTTCAGTGTCCCCTCATGTACCATTTCAGTTATTTATTGTACAGATACACATTAGGCAAAAACAAGTACAGTCTATGTAAAGTGTTAATGGAACCAATGATAAAGAATAGAAAGTGCTTTATAAGGAACTTTCGTATATTTTCCCTCATTCCGATTGCTCCACCAGCCCCGGAAAGAAATAGATAAGTTATTCTTTTCTAACAAAAGTTAAATTGAGTTGGATTAATTAATAATACTTACATCAGTAGCCAATAACCTGTCTAAGTTGAAATCAATTCTTGGATTAACTGCTGCCAGTTTCATCGATAAGATCTACAATCAGTGCATAAATCAATGAGAACAAAATCATTTTGATGAAAGCTAACTCAAAACTGTTGTCTTCCAATATATATGTCCTCAGTCTTGTAAATCGTGATATATTTTCGCATATTAGACTCACCTTTCATTTCGAAGCATGGCTATTTTTACAAAATATTACAAGAATGTTATAGCTTTTGAGCATATACACTATATAAATCAATAAGCATTTGAAAAGTCCACAATATGAGGGAAGGATAATAAGTAGACCCATTGAGAAAAGGATATTTCAAAGTAGGTTTTAAGTCAAATAGTCCAAAATCATGGGACCAAGACAGCTTAATGTTTGATGTACAATGTTTACTACTGCTTGCTTACAGGTAAGCAATGTTATATGTGTTCCATGACAGCTTAATGCTTGATGTACAATGCTTACTGAATATCAATTTTGAACATGTAAAGAATTTGGTAAGCAAACCCAACCTTTTTTTTCCAAAAGTTTCTATTCATAATCCATGATTAATTGAGAAACAAATGGAAAATAATAAACACGTATAGCGTGATGATTGTTCAAATAAATTCATGTAAAAAGATGGCAGTGCGAAAAGTCCAACCTCCACTTGACGTTGTAGAGTTTGCACATGGTTGATGATTTCATCAAGAACCAATGCCGTTCCAGATATCTGTAGTAAAAATCATGTCATATCAGGCATCAGCTGTAGTAAAAATCATGTCATATCAGGCATCAGCTGTAGTAAAAATCATGTCATATCAGGCATCAGCTGTAGTAAAAATCATGTTATATCAGGCATCACCTATATTAGACAGATCTTAGCTATTTTGTGTGTTCATCCAACAACATACTTGAACTAAAAGTTTAAAAACTGATTAATGATTAACATTTTGCAACAAAAAAAGGCTTAAATATTAGATGTCAGATAGTAAAGTTAACCGCATGGTACTCCTAGATAAGTCACTGTAACATGAATTGTCACAAAACAAGGCCAACATGCACCATCCCCTCCTCCCTCAAAATTTTTTGATCCTTCTTTCTTTCAACCAACAATAGCCCACCCAGCTTGAGATAAATCATTTTTTCCCTTTTCTGTTTGTTTACTTTGATACATCTGATCTGAGACCTATTTAGTTGTTGGCAGGACACACACCATTCTCAACAATTGAAAGCTTATATATACAAGTTTAGTTCACTAATTGCATATGAGGTTAGCATACATTTCAAGAAACACCAGTATTTCTCTGTTATTATTCTTTTTCGATAACACACAAATATATAAAGACTAAGGAGCATAATAAGGTTGTCTTCATTCAAAAAAAGATGAATCCTAACTGTGCAAGAGCAACACAAATGAACAGTCTCAATTTTACACTTGGTGAAAGCAAATTCCATGTGATTCATTATAAAATATCCATGATTTGATTAAGTCAAAGGTTGCACTTTAAAATTCTGGGTTTGACATACTATCACTTTTATGCATTAATCAATCATGTACAGTGTTGTAGGTTGTATGTCAAAGAAAAGATGGTATAAGATCCATTCATAGCGTAATAAGAAAGACCCAAAAATTGAATAGAAGAACTATTCCAGAGAACGTATTTCCTAAAGTGACCCAATTTGCTAAAAGAAGCCCCCAAGATGCAAAAATTATTAAAAAAAATATTTATATTAAAAAATTCTTTTGAGCATCCAATAAAACTGTGTAGAGAAGGTCAATGTCAGAATGAGCAAAAAAGCTGGATGTTTGGACAAAACTAACCTTCGAAAAAGATTTGTAACCAGAAGGAAATCCCCAAAAAGTGAAACCAAAGAGAAGGTAAAATTACACATATGCCAAGTTCGGCACCTGCTGCCATTGGGCACTTCACTTGACGTGAAAGCAACCACTGTTAGCAGAGGTTTAAAATGGTCCAATGAAAAAATCGTTATTATTAAACCGTACTTAAAAATTAAAATCCATAATTGCACTTTAGCGGACAATTTCGACAGAAAATGATAAATAATCTACACAAAAATGAGTAAAGCACAATTAATTAGAGTAGTAATGTAATTAGTGACTGACCTTGTCACAGCCTGGGACCAGCTCTTGTAAAAGCTTCATGCGTGCATTAATCTTCTCTCTCCTAGCCTAAACCACAAAACCAATTAAAACACTTTATTTATACATCATGATCCAAATTAAACAAACTAATTAGTGATTAGTGATTATTGAGAAGGTTACTCGTTCTGCCAAGCTATGGCTATCTGTGGCTTGACCTCGTCGAACGCGAACATGGACGTAGGGAAGCTTCTCACCCTCACCGGAGGTATCATCGGCGATGCTCTTGCTCTTCTTCGAGCACGCTTTACCCTTAATTTCACAAAATCATTGATAATCATTCAACTGAAAAACAGAAACCCTAATTTCTCGATTCTGTTGAAATTGAAGGATACTGTACCTTCTTCTCTGGCTCCTTTCTCTTCACGGTTCTCTGATTCTTGTTTTCAACAGCTGGATCGGAAACGCACTCTTGAGTCGAGCAAGGGTTTGAATCGGTATCTTGAGGTTCATTCTTCACAATTTCCAAATTCGGTTCAGACACCGGCGAAAACAGCCGCGCCTCTCCGGTGGAAATATCTCCGGCGAACACGGAGAATTTCGCGGCACGTTCAATCAAAGCAGCGTTGACAGGGAAGGTCAAATTATTACCGTCGGAAGAACTCGGAAGATAGGGTTTCTGATTCACGCTGACGTGGCAGCAAGGCAGTCTCCGGGAGTCTGTTCCGTCGCAATCCGGCAAGTGAAGAAGCTCTACGGCCTGCGTTGGAGGAAGCTCCAGTAGAGCTGTGAATGAGCTTGCGTTTTCCGGTGCCGGCGCCGGCGCCGGCACCATAATTCCTTGAATTTCATCATTAAATTGAACGGAATCGAGGTGAATGGATCCACTCAATCCTAATGTAGGTTGTTCCATTGAGGAAGAAAAATTAACGATTCAATTGAAGTTATTGGACTTAAATTATGTTCAATTTGACGATTTTTGAACGGTATAGAAGCAGTGAGTGAGAGTGGTTTAATGGCGGTCAATATGTTTCTCTTTCTCTCTGTTTGTTTCTATCTTGTTCTGTGATTCTGTCTCTGCGATTGCTTCTCAGCCATTTGAAGTACTGCGAAAGCAACGTTACTACGTATACGGTTACTCTACTACTGTGTTGGGTATACGAGTACGGTTCAATACAGTTTCCTTGTGACACAGGAATAGGGGACCACTGCCCAAACCGGGGTCCACTGATATGCATATATCAGTTTTTCATTTTTAATATTTTAGTTTTACTCTACCATAAAATCTTTCGGGAAACGACCAAATTGATTCTGAAGTAGAGATGGCAATTAATATCTATGGATATAAGTATTAATTTTTTTTCTATTCGGTAAATATGATATTTGTATCTCTTTTATATATGTATGGAAATTCGTGGATTTTAAGATATATGCGGGAATATATATGAATATTTATGGATATTTTTATTTTTTAAATATATAATAAATTAAATTTTTTATCCTTTTTAAAGATAATAAAATAATTTTAAATTTAACACATAATAATAATAACAAAAATAAATCACATTTATTTTATTTTTTCTTTTTATAAATAATTATATTATGCTCAACAAAATAATAATAGTTTCATATTCAACAAAATAATAATAATAATAATAATAATAATAATAATAATTTTAATAATTTTAGATAAAATAAATTAATATTTAAATAATTTTATTAATTATTAATGAGTACGGACATCTCTGAATACGGGTATCATCAAATTCATATTTGTACTTGTAAGTAAATGGGTAATTAAATTTCCGTTTATTTTATTCGTTGATACTCATTAAGACAATCTACCCATGCCTGTGACGGGTTTTATCCGCGGGTACTCACGAGTACGAATTTTTTTGTCATCCCTATCCTCAAGTAAATACTATATGTTTCAATATAGGTAAGACTGACAATGAACCAAACCAACTCGAAAATAGTTTGAGATTCGATTCAGTAATTAATTTGTTGGACTTGGCTCATGAACCAAATAAGTTGAATTTGAGTTCAAAATTAAGTTTGTAAAATAAATGAGTTAAACTTGAGCTATGTATAGTTCGATTCGTTTGATTCATGAACTGACTCGGTATATAAGTTTTATGAAGACGTCAATACTTAGTTTTCATATTTAATTATATCATTTGAAAGATGATAAAATATTTTATAATTTTATTGATTAAAAAAATACAAATTAAACATAGTAAAATATATGTTACAAAATTAAATTATAACATTTTATTATTTGCTCATATTACCTACTTTTGATGATAATATCTTGAACTACAATATATTATTTTGAGATGAAACTTATATTATATGAAAGTTAGAAATATTATCAATAATTCTTATGAATACAATAAGGATAAATAAGATTGTTTTAATTGTCATATTATTCATCAAAGTTAACTATTTAGATAAGTTTTAACTCTTAAAATTATTTTAATTCTCTTTAACTTTACTATTAAAGTCCCACATTCCTTACCTTATCCTATTCTCCTATATATAGAACTCATAACTAACATGAGTTATATCTAAGAGTTTCAAGACACTTTCTCTTCTAAAAAAAGTTCATTGTATGGCCCTTACTAAAAAATTTAATTTTTATTTTATTTTTTTGTCTATTTTTGAACTATTTAGTCAGACCGAGTTCGAGTTATCGAGTTGAACCGAATTATTTGTGAACTTTGGACGAGCCGAGTTCGAGCTGGAAAAAAAGTCCGTGATGAACTCGAGTCAAGTTTCGAGCTGAACCAATTCTTATCGAGTCGAGTCGAGCTGAACTAAGGTTCGACTCAGGTCGACTCATTTCCAATCCTAAGTATAGGGAATAAGAAAGGATGTATATGAGATCATGGAATCAATTAGTGTAGTGGAAGTTGTTCTCCGATGCGATTGATGGAGGGAGAATCTGCAAAGTTAACATTTTAATATTCATGGTCGTCAATGAATTTAAGTAATGGAACAAATTATGGTTAAATTGTATCAACACAATTGTCATGGATACTTTGTATACGGGAGGCGGTTAGAATTGTTCCTAGTTTCCTGGAATTGAACACGAGGGGTCTGTTAGATTATGTCTAATGATGGGTAGTTGCTTGTGGTGTGGATTGAGTATAAATCTAATAACTTTAGGTACATTGAACCATTGACTCCTTCATAGGTGCACCTTTGAACTATCTCCCCGTCATCAACCCTTTCATAAAGCCAATGGCACAAATAAAACAGAAAATTGGTGAGGAGAATATAGTTCCCATCGACAAGGAAGTAGGAAAACTGCGTCGGCTTCATCATGGAGACAAAATATCCATCCTGATTAGTCAATGTAGTGTTGGTGAAGAAAGCAGCGAACAAGTGGTGTATGTGCATTAACTTTACCAACCTCAACATGGCCTGCTCTAAGGACCCATATCCCTTACTAGATATTGATTGCTTAATTGAGAAGTTCTCGGGCTACTGCATGGTGAGCTATATGGATGCTTATTCAGGGTACAACCATATTAGAATATATGCTTTGGACGTGGTCAAGATGACGTTCATGTTGAACCATAGAAACTACTATTATAGTGCCATGCTCTCTGACCTCAAGAATGCTAACGCCTCCTACCAACGACTCATGGACACTGTATTCTCGCACCAGATAGGGAAGAATCTAGAGGTATATATTAACGACATGATAGTGAAATCCATCAAATGGAAATTATGCAATAGACTTGTACGATGCCATGTAGGCAGTCACAAAGTGTAACATGCTATAGAATCCCACCAAATGTTCCTTCGGGGTGCATCTGGAGAAGTTCCTTGGCTTCATGCTTACAAAGAGGGGCGTTGAAGCAAATCTAGATAAGTGTCAAGTTGTAATCAAAATGAGAAGCCTCCAACGTCTAGGAAGTTCAGTAGCTTACAGGTTACCTTATCTTCCTACTTGTTTCCTCTCTTGTACGAACAACGAGGTTTTCCTCTTCTTCGCCGCCTTAAAGAAGTTGGAGAGGTTCGAGTGGACCAGAGAATGTGATGAGGCTTTCTCGAGAATAAATCCTTCTTGACGTCTTCGCTTGTCCTATTTTCTAGAGGGAAGTATCACCATTGCTCCTTTACCTTTTAGTCATAAATCAGGAAATGAGTCCAATACCCGTTCAAGAGACAAATAAGGTATAAAGGCTAATGTATTTCATAAACAAAGTGTTCAAAGGTACAAAAACACATTACTAGAAGATCAATAAGCTATATTTGGTCGTCATTATAGTGGCGAGAAAGCTTAGGCCCTATTTTCAAGGTACAAAAGTACTTGTAAAAACCAACGATCTTGTCTGACGGGTCCCAAAGACACCAGATCTGGCAGATCGAGTGGTATCATGTGCGGTGGAATTCTCAGAGTATGAAATCTAGTATGTCTCGAGAGGAGGCATTAAATACCAAGTTTTAGCATTTTTTTGGTAGAATTCATCTTGTCGGTTGATGAGGAGACGTCCTCAAAGTGGACATTATCAGCTGATGGTGCATCAAATGTAAAAGGAAGCAGTGCTGAAATAGTATTAGAAGTACCTAAAAACCTATGGATTAAACAAGCACTGGATTTTCATTCAAAGCTAGCAATAATTAGGTTGTGTATGAAGATCTAATTGTCGACATGGTTCTCGCCCTATAAATGGGTGCCTCCAGGTTGAAGGAAAAAAGTGATTCACAGCTAGTCCCTAACTAGGTTGCCAAAAAGTACCTGGTAAAAGAATCACATATCGTAAAATATTTCAATAAGATATAAAATTTATCAACACACTGTACATCATTTAAAGTCGAACAAATTCCAAACTTGCTAGTTCGAAGACTGTGGGGGTTGAATAGAATAAAAATACAAGAGACTCTCGTGGCCCCGATATTAAGGCAAAAATATATATTCCTTAAAAGTCAACCCCGAGTTAGGATGGATGTCTCCCATACTACACTATCTACAGGAGGACAAGCTCCCTCAAGACCAAGAAGAAGCAAGGAAGGTTTTGAAGCAGGCGATAAAATACACCCTTCTTACCGGAAAACTCTACGAGATGGGAAGATCCTCCATGATTCTATGATTTTTAGGGTAGAATGAAATCATCTTATAACTTGTTGAGGTCCATCACGGGGCCTACGATAGCCATATTAGTAGCAGAGATATCACCCACAAGCTACTTAGGGCATGATATTTTTGGCTCACCTTGCTAAAGGACAACATGTTTTTCATCAAGATATGCAACCAACGTCAGAGACACACAAACCTTCATCATGCTCCAGCTGAACTTCTTTATTCCATGACATCGCACTGGCCTTTTTACTAGTGAGGGTGGAATTCCTAGGTCCATTCCCCTTGTGGTCTGGGATACTAAAGTTTTTTATTATAAGAGTCGTCGCCAAAATCACAGTAGAAAGGGTTTGCTACTTCTGATAGCAGAAGATCATGTTCAAGTTCAGACTACCCGACATCATCGTCTATGAAAATGGAACCCAATTAGATATCACCATACTCAATAAATTTTGTCGTGAATCAGGAGTTCAAACAAAGTTCATATTTTTTGTCCATGCATAAGCCAATGGATGGATGAAGTCAACAAACAAGGTGGTCCTAAAAGGAATCAAGAAGAACATTGATGATGCCAAGGTGTTATAGGCGGAGTAACTCCATGAGATATTATGGTCGTACCGCAACATGCTTCACTCAAATAATAAGGAGACTCCCTTCACCATACTATACGGGGCAGGTGATATATTGCCCATAAAGATTGATATGCCTTTGTAACGATGGTTCCAATTCAACCAGGAGGGCTAAAGTGTTTCATGGGTTTGGTCAATGAGGTAATAGACGTCATCTGCATTTGGGAATTCGTCGCCAAGAAAAGAGCTCCTAAAAGATATAACTCTATGCTCATGCTAAGAGAAATGCAAGAAAGCGACCTAGTGCTGAGGTATGTGGTTCTCACTATGCAGTAGGGGAAGCTGCAACCCAAATGGGAAGGACCGTTCTGCATATTCTAGAAGCTCCTAAACGGGGCATACAAGCTATAAGAATTGGATGGATAACTCATTCCTAAAACTTGGAACTCTTTAAATTTAAAATATTATTATAGTTAAACTAATTGTAATTTTTTAGGGGGAACATCGTCTGCCTATGTACAAAATTTTGAATGTTTATAAACAAGTAGAACATTTCGATTTCGATATCATGTACCTTGGACTTCCATAGGAAGATTCATGCTGTCTTCATAGGTAATACAAATATGTTGGAATTCTATAAGAAGATCCTTACCGCCTTCTCAAGCAATACGAGTATCCTGGACTTCCATAGGAAGATCCTTGTGTGGAACCTTATTTTGCAGGTGACAAAAGTTGTTTTGATGATGACAACTGTTGAACCCCAAAATTTACCCTCTTTTCATACACGTGTATTATTGGTTTTATGGTTATAGAATAAAGGTATATTTACCAAGCTTCTTCAGGTTACAAGTGACGTTTATTTCGCCAATGGATATTCTCAGAGTATTTTCCGTGCTGAAGATCGGTTCGTCGTTTTGAAATGATTTGGGGGTTCAAAGATTCACAAGTCTAACCCGGCGCTTCATATTCAGGTGTTCTTTTGCCAAGATATCTCTGATAACGTATTCTCAAATTCTGGTTCGTATCAAGAGTCAATTCTTTAAAGAAGGTCTCCGAATGTGTGAGTTTTCTCGAAGAAATGTGGTGAAAAAGTGTGCTGAAAGTGCAGTTTTTACGCATTAAAAAATTCATAACTTGAAGATCGTGGATTGTTTTGAACCCGTTCTGGTGGCAAAAATTCCGTCTTGACGTCATTTACATTTTCATCTCTCACGGATGGAAGCCAATTTCGATCAAAAGGTCTTCAAAAATGCGGATTTATCAAGTATTTTTGTATAGAAAATTTGTGACAAGTTTATTTGCATCATGTTCAGAAAATCATAACTTGGTCGATTTTCATTGTATCGAGCTGGTTCCAGTGCCAAATTTTCACAAATTGAGTTGGATAAGTTTTCACAAGAGGTATTTAGTTCGAACAGTATCCAAAAAGCCTTCGTTTTTTGCTTAAAATGCACGTGACGCGCCGAAAATTCTGAATGCTGAATATTATTTTATCTGGGTCGAAACTTCGAAAATTCATAACTCGGTCAATTTTTATCGGATTGAGCCCATATTTTTACACAAGGTCACTGACTCAGAGATCTGCAACTTTTCTTCAAAAGTCGAGACCGGGTTATGCTCCGATCAATACCAGTTTTTTATTGAAGAACGTGTCAGAGTCGACACTAGAGCCCAAAATAAGTTTGTCTGAGCTAAAACTTCAAAAATTCATAACTAATTCACCATTTATCCGATTGAGCCCATTTTCGGACAGGAGTTAGTTCTCGATATTGGCTACATTTTATTTTCACATTTCAACTTCAAAAATTGAACTTAAGCCCCTGCGATTTAGCCTGGAACATGACGGACTCAAGTGAACATTGGAGGCCCAATTGCACATTCAAAGCCCATTTTTCTCTCTCTAATTTCTATTATATAATCTCATTCTTTTCACACAAACAATGAGGAGGATGAAAAAAAACCTTTGCCACAACCCTGTCAGAATACCAAATTCTTTTAAGAATCCTAAAACCTTTAAATCCTTATTACAAATCTCCATCTCACTACAAACAAGTCATCATTGTTACAAATCCTCATCTCACTACAAACAAGTCGTCCTTGTTACAAATCCATATCTCACTACTTCTCCTGTAAGGGTAAGGTTGGTTTGATCTCCATGATCAAAAGGGTATAATCATTCATACATGCCATATCGATTTTAACATTAATTTTTTTAATATATTTGCTTTATTTGTATTTCATGATATATAGTAATTTATTTAATATGTTCATGAGATTCAACACTGCAGATTTAGACAGGGTCCCATGCAGGTTCATTACAGAATGCTGAGGCCAAAACATCAAAATAGAACAACCATCAATGCATGGCGAGACAGACATCCTGAGAGGGTTAAGGGCGTGGGTTCAACAACCACCCCTATTGGTTTTGGTTTTCTTCCTTTCTATTTATCCTTTTACCTATTTTCATTCTTTCTGTTTAAAACTTTTTTTTCCCATAAAACTTAACATTTTTCACAAACTTTTGATTTTTCCTCCTAAACTCGAATAATTAATTTTAGGTTTTTTAAATTTAATTTTAGGTTTTAAATTAATTTGTGGTTCATCACCCATCCCTGACATTTGCATTATATTTATTTTCTAACCTTATTTTTCATTGATGTTTCTTCCCCTATCTATTTTTTGGCAAACTTAATTCTTTCTTATTAATCATTACACATAAACTTTTTTTTTAAAATTAACTTTTTTTAATTAAAATTAATTTAGGTTTTAAATTTTTTATTATTATTATTAACTCTTTTTTTTATTAACTCTTTAATTTGATTAATTAACTATTTTTTAACAAATTATGATTAGGTTTTTGTTTTAGTTAGTAACTGAATTTTTGGCTTTTTTTCATTTATTAATAAATTAAGTTAATTAACTTTTTTTTATTAAAATTAGTTAGAATTATGTTTTTTTTAATTAACTTAAAATTATTTTCTAAAAAAAAACGCCAAAAACATTAACTTAGAATTTTAGGTTTTAATTTTTCCTTAATTTCTTTTTATTTATTCTTTTACATTTTAATTTCTAGGAAAATTGTATAGGTCGCATTATCAATGTAATAGCGTAGATTTATCTTTTCTCGCATTTTTTTCTTCTAATTATGTAATTGTTTCCGGGATGTAATAGTTTTAGGATTTCTTTTCTGCACTCTTCATTATTATTGTAATTGTTCATGGTTTGTAATAGTTTAATTTAGGGCTTTTACTTATCGCTTTTCCCCAGGTTTTTGGCTATATAATTAATCCCCCTCCACAAAGCCTTGTAATAACGTAGATTTTTTTTCTCGCATTTTTAATTCCCGCAAATATTTAACTGTCTAGATGTATGTTAATAGGGTTGTATGACAAGAATGCATGAAAAATTAACACAATTAGAAAACCCTAATGTGCAAAGATAAATAATTTAAACAAATCATTCGCACATATCACTCTTAGGGTATACCCTCACTTCGGTTGCCTTCGGTAAACGATCATTAAGCATAGGGTGTCTTCGTGGTTGCCCTCCTGTCTAAAAAAGATCAAACATCCCATTCGAATGTTGCCTCAGAAATGTTGCCTCGAATATGATCTTATGACTCTAGGGTTATTACTAAGGTGTCCTAATATTGCTTTAGTGATCGTATGTCCCTTTCGAATTAACCCTTACAAACTCCAACGACGGTGCTACCTATTTCTCAAATAGTAGGTGTTGTACCCCAAAATTTGCCCTCCCATATTCATCAAGAAATTGCCAAGTCAAGGTCACAAAATTCCCCCAGGGTTGTGCAGCTCAACTGTCTCCTATACAGTCAAAACTAGGGTTTGAGTTCTGGTCAAGCAAATGAACTTCTCAAAGGCCCAATCAAGTCTCACATGCTTAAAAAGATGGTCAAGTGTCTTCATGTCAAGTTTCAAGGCATTCAGCTCAAAATTGCACAGTCAAAACCCTAAATTGCACTACAGTCAACTGTAGGGGCAAAATGGTCATTTGACAGTCAAAAGTTCAAATTTTTGGTCAATATATCATTTTGAAGCCACAAACATCATTCGATCAATGCTTGATCATGATTCTCAAAATTTGGCTCAGAAATCATCAAAGATGCAAAAGTTGCTATATTTGGACAGCTGAAAAAGTCAACTGAAATTGACCAAGGCATAACTTTCACATGGATTATCAGAAAAATTCCATCCAAAGCTCATTTTGAAGAGAAAGACATTTCCTACAATTCATCTTCATGTTCCAAGTCCAAGAAATGCTCTCACAAAAAGTTATCAATTTCAACATTATAGGTCATTTTCAAAAGTCAACAAAAAGTGACTTTAAGTCAAAGGCCATAACTTGAGATTGGTAAATCAAAATGACATGGGACCAAAGGCATTGGTTAAAGGACTCAAAGACCTTTCCAAAATGTCCAAGAACATGTGAAAAGCTTAAAAATTGACCAAGTTATGCCTTGTGGAAGTTGGGAAATTTTTGGGAATTTTGAAAAGTCAACTTTGATGCAAAACGCCTAAAAATGCAAATGGGCCCATTTTTCTTCCAAATTTCTTCATGCCAAGCCTATGCACGACCACTAGGCCCAAAGGGAAGTATTCTCATATTTTTTAATTATTTATTTGAATTAATATTAATTTATATTCATTTAAATGATTTTAATATATGAAAAATATCAAACTAACCTAAAAAAATCTTTTCATGCACATTATAAACTCAATATTTCGTGTAAGTCTTAAATAGGAAAATTTGGATGAGATTGGATCATGATTGAACAAAAACAACATGAAAAAGATATGAAAAAAGATTTTCCAAAATCAAATATTGAAATTCATCAATGCATAAGATTTTGTCCAATGTTTCTTGACCTAATCACTCCATATATGATCAGAATGAGAACCCTAATGCTCCAAGACTCCAAGCTGCGCATGAACAAGCTTTGGCATTCTTGAATTTTCTCATAAAAACACCAATACTGAAATCAAGGTTTTAGTGTGATTCAAGCTCCAATTTTTATTCCAATAGCATCCTGAGATATCCCTAGACGTTTCTCAATCAAAAACAACAAGCAAAACACCTTGAATCGGTACCTCTAAGTCAAACTGAACCAAGAAAATATTGAAATCGCATAGCATGTTTTAAGCATTCTTTTGCATTTTTGTTCATGGATTCTTGTTTATATTGATGTTTCTAAACTAACTGATGCGTTTAATTGTGTTTTTGAGCCGCCTATGCGAATTCACCATTGTCACACACTAGGGTTTGCAGGCTTGCTAATTTGGGGCTTTTGAGATAACGTAAAATTGGAGCTCCAGACCTTCGCCATTGCATTGAGCACGACCAGACGAAAAGCTTCCAACCCTCGCGCTCAATTTATGAGCGTCGAGGGTCTAATCGCTATTTTTTGATATATAGCTTTAGGCCACGCTCCATAAACCGTTGCCCATGTGTTTCTTATTTCAGGAAAACAAAGAAGAAGAAGTCGTGTCTGAACCTGATTGGACATTTTGAATTTTCGCGCGAAATTCCAAAGCGTTAGCGTGTTCTTTTTATATTATTTATGTTATATTATATGTTAAACGTGAACGTGATGGCTCAGTGGTTAAGTGCTACGCTTGTGACCTTCAAGACCTGGGTTCAAGTCCCAGGTCTGGCCAAATTCTATATTATTTTTCAATTGTAAATCCCATGCAGCTTCAGGACTGTGCACGTACTATACGTCCTTCTCATCTAAGCGTACATATGCCTGAGGGTCCCAGATCAAGGGCTAATATTGAAAGTACACCATAGGCGTGAGTCAAAGCATCGCACACAATCCAAAAAAGTCAACGAAGACTGAAGCTTATTGGGCCTGATCTTTGGACCTATACCTCCTGATTTGGGACAACCCCCCACCCTGGTTTGCATTTTATATTTTTTTTTCTTCTTACATTTATTTTTATTGTATTATTTATTTTTATGGCTTTAATTAATTTATTTTTCTATAAAATATAAAAACATTAAAAAATACAGAAAAGACAAAAAATACAATTTTTATTTTATTATTGCTATGAATAAATTAGAATATAAAATGTTTAGTTTAATTAGGTTTTAATTTTAATTCTTTTTTTAATAAAAATCCAAAACATGTAGAATTAGGTTAATTAATAGTTTTAATGTCTTTTTTTAATTTTTATTTCTCACAATACTATTTATTTATTATTTTATTTTATAATTAAAAATTGTACATAATAAATTTTAGGTTTAATTTAGATCTTAATTTAATTCTTTCTTAATAAATAAAAAATATTAGAATTAGGGTTTGCCGTTTAATTTAATTTCAATTAACTCTTTTTTTTCTTTTAATAAATAAAAAACATAAAAATCTAAAAAACATTTTCCTTTTGAATTTTAATTTTAATTTCCTATTTAATTCTAATTAATTAATTCTTGTAATTTAATTTTTGCAAAAGGGTCCAACGCCCTAGTTTTATTCAATTCCTTTATTTCGCGCATTTACTTTTTATCGTTTATATAATTATGTAATTGCCCCAAAGCGTTGTAATTTACTTTTCGCACTTTATTTCTTCGCATTATTTATTTTTCCGCTAAATCGGGTCCGGTTTAATTTTGGCGATGTGGACCCGCGCCATTTGTAATAGTTTAGATTTATTTCCTCGCAAAATATTTAACTGTTAACCAAGCATGCAAGAATGAATGGACAAATTAAAATCAAGCGTAGAACACGACAAACATGACAAGACAAAAATAAATGAACATGACACACAAATCACACACCACCCCTAGGGTACGCCTCACTGTTGCCTTGCCTCGAAAGGTGATCGTCGAGTAGGGGATGTCTTAGTAAGTCCTCATGATCCGGGAACCTGGCATGAGGGTAGCTTCTAAGGTGTCTTCCCATTGCTCTGGTGATCACCATGTCCCGAACCTCGAATTGACCCGAACACCTCCAACGATGGTGCTACCTACCTCTCAATGGTGGGATGGCACTATTTTAAAGGACATTTACACAGACGAATTCCTTAGGGTAGGTAGGTTCTCGTGGATACTTGCTCTAATCTCAAAACAAATTCAAAAAGACTTTTCACATTGACACCTTTTCAAAAAGCTTTCGAAAGCAATTTTTCAAACACTCTTGAGGACCGATACAAGAGTCGAACTGGAATTTTCAAAGAAACTTTTAAAAACCCACAGTTGAAAAGCAAACAAACCAATTTTGAAAACACAAGTGAGCAAGTATCTAAGAGCCCATGGATAACCATGGATAGAAAGGGTGCTAACACCTTCCCTTTCTATAATCTACCTCCCGAACCGAGAGCAATCTCTATAAGGAATTTTTCTGTGCTTTTGTCCTTCCCATTTGGAGAAAATAAAAGACAGTGGCGACTCTTGCTTCCGCGACATTTCGCGAACCAGCGTTAAACAGTCAGTTCCAGATCCACCGATCACAGAACTGGCGACTCTGCTGGGGATTCTTATAAAGTGAGGTGTACCTTAGGGTTAGTTCATAATTGTGTTTTCAATTGTATTGCTTTGCTTGCTTTAAATTGTGGGACTGTCTTGGGAGTTCTATAGATCCTAACCCGGATCTGGGGGATACCTTCTTAGAAAGTAGCAACAAGGCTGTGAGGGAACTGTGCGGGGTATACCGACATGGTTGAAACAGTCTGCTACGTTGATGTGACACTTTGGTGTGTACCGGTAACCCTTGAGTTCAGTCAAGGAGAGTACGGGGCCTCCGCGTGGTGTCGTGAAGCATCAACAGACCTTAGGAACCTTAATTGAACTATCTTGGCCTCTTTAGGGTAGTGAGATAACTGACTTTGGTGCAGTCCGAGGTTGGTTGATACTCGATACTACACTCAATTGAGGGTTGCTTTCCTGGAATATTTCGGTCGCTAGTTCAGTGGCTAAACCGAAACGATGAACAATGAAAGCAATCCCGTGATATTGGGAACCTTAGAACCCGGTTACTTTGATTAGGACAGGTTGAACCCACCAACTTCAAGAGGGTACTACCTAGACCCCATGCTAGCCTAAATCTAAGGGCTCTCTCTTGTGTGACTTGTGTGCCTTAGTACTTGACTACCTGCATGCTTGTGACCTAACATTTGCTTCTTGCAGGTTTTGTTTCAGTCCTTAATTAGGACTCATAACAGGATTCACTCACATTACCCCATGCATACCATAACATCATGCCATTGCATGCATCCTGCATACATCCTAACCTATTTCAAGGATCTCAAGGGCTTGTGATGCAGGTCAAGATGAATCAAACATCTAGCCAGGGGCAGAGAGGATTTATTTTCCTCTAGCCAAGGTTGTCAGGGGCTATGACCCACTGGATATGGTGAGCTTTTGACCCTTGAAGAAGGACTCCCAACAACATGAAGTACCTTCAATCAAGTTACCGGCTTTCAACTCTAACAAGTTTCTCTGTTTACCCCGCGAGGTCCTTGAAATCATTGCATGCATGTCATACATATCATTGCATAACAGGTACCCTTTCTCTGCAGGATACTTACCTTCTCCGCTGTTTGTTTCAGCCGATCGTCATGAATCCTGGATCATCAGCTGAACAGTCCATCAAGGATCTCCAGACTCAGAACGCCCAGTTCCAAGAGCTGATCCTGAATTTGACCCAGGGGCAACAAGACCTGAAGGCTCTGCTTTTGAAGAAGGACAAGAAAAAGAAGAGGACTGTGCTGTTCAGCCCTAGACGCAGATTTGGGAATACACCACAAGTTGAAGCTGAGAGGACACCCCCATCTGTGGGAAAAAGCAGTCATCATGAGAGAGAGGTTCCCAGTCCAGTGGTCTCCGACAACGAGACAGATTTTGATGAAGAGCAGTACCCTCCTGCTGATGACAGATATAAGCAACTGGAGGATAGAATGAAAGCTATGGAGGTTCAACAGATACCTGGGCTGGATTTCGGAGACCTGGGTTTGTCGACTGGTGTGATTATCCCACATAAATTCAAAGCACCAACTTTCTCGAAGTATGACGGGGCGTCTTGTCCCAAGCTGCACTTACGGTCCTATGTTCGGAAGATTCAGCCGTACTCTGCGGATAAGAATCTATGGATCCACTTCTTCCAGGAGAGTCTTTCAGGGACTCATCTCGAATGGTTCTATCAGCTGGATGGGACCAAGGTTCGTAACTGGGAGGAGTTGGCTACTGCTTTCTACAAGCAGTATCAGTATAATGCCGACCTTGCTCCTACGCGTACCCAACTCCAGGGTATGTCGTTAGGATCAAGTGAAGGTTTCAAAGAATATGCGCAGAAATGGAGGGATCTCGCTGGAAGGGTACAACCACCTCTGACTGACCGTGAACTTGTGGACATGTTCTTGGGGACCCTGTCTGGTCCATTCTTCAACCACCTCATTGGTAACTCATCTGCTGGATTCACCGACCTCATCCTGACCGGCGAAAGAATTGAAGCTGGTATCAAGAGCGGGAAAATTCAAGAGGCCACACCTTCTGATATTCATAAAAAGCCTTACACGGGAAAGAAGGAATCTAATGCTGCATACGGTCAAAAGGGTCGCCGTGATCAACATGCAGGGGCAGTCATGATCTCTGGTTCTGCACCACGCCGCCAACCACAGAGGGGAAACCAGCAAAGGCCGGACGGGCCTAAAAGGCAGTTCACCAACATCAATATGCCTTGGTCACAAGCCCTGCAACACATGTTGAAGATGAACCTGATTGCAGTGATCAACCCTCCTGCCAATCCTAAGACCTCCTCTCCTAGCTACAATCCAGAAGCCAGATGCGCTTATCACTCCGATAGCCCGGGGCACGATACTGAAGACTGTTGGGCACTAAAGTACAAAATTCAGAACATGATCGATGCCAAAGAGATCGAGTTCGAGCCTGCTGAGACCCCCAACGTGATCAATGCTCCATTGCCGAAACATGGCTAGGATTGAGAAAATTTTTTGTTCATTTGAATTCAAGTTGTATTTTTCCTTTCTGGTTCAGATAAACAATTATTATGTTAAACTCTTTATTTCATGAATGCATTACACATGTCTGTCTTGATTAATTATGTTTACTATGCTTAAAACCGCTTTCATATTTTTGCAATGGTCAACTCTTAATTGAAAATTCTAAACCTCTTGAGGGAGGATGACGAAAACGATACCACAATTTACAGTATGCTTTTGAACAGACCCCGCTGATGAGGTACAGGCATTGTTTCAATTCCTAAACACTGGAGTTATAAGGATGATAATCCCTCGTCAACCCATCAGAGCCAAAGAAGTAGGAGTTTTTTATTTTCGAAAATTAAAACCCTTTATCATAACCTGGGGCAGGGTAGTCTCTCAGTTGATCCAAGTGCATAACGAATGGCACCGAAGAGATCTTTACGAACAAAGAAAGACAGGGGATGGTTCCGAACAATCAAAAGGACGGGCAGTCATTATCAAAAAATGTTCATAAATAAAAAGCCCAAAAAGTCTAAACCTACAAAGGGGACTTATGAAGCTGGGGCATCCCGCTGACTGTAATTCCAAAAAAGGGAAACAGTTCAGGCAAAAAACAGGGATAACTAAATCAAAAAGCAAGAGGTCATACAAACCCTCAACAAAAAAATGACTGCCCATTCAAATAAATCATCAACATCCGAACCATCGCTGATATATCAAGCAAAGACTCAAACAAGGTCTAACGCACGATCAACTGAGTTTAGGTTGGAAGAACATCACGAAGAGCGGGTGGGTACAAATAATTTGAGCCTTTATCCTTTGTTTCTTAAACCGTGAACCAGGCCACGATATAACCCTTAAAAGTCCTAGCTGAAGCATGGGTTAGTTCGAAAGCATACTGTTACGAAGGTATCCTGACTCCTGAAGGTTTGCTGTAAAATCTTGAGTTGACACCGCACTGTATTACAAAAAATGCATTTTCAAAATTCAAGACAGACACAGGCTTTTGCATTCTTAAAATAACCTTGTTTGCATATGACTATTTGTTTGAACAGCAGGGAAATTCGCACGATGAACACCTTGTGAACAGAAGTACCTCCAATCAAGGGGCACAGTAGGAGCATTGCCCAGTATCTGGGGCATGACAAAATACTTCCAACAGGGGCAACTCCCTACGTTCTGAGAGCATGGACATAGTCGAAAAATACTGCACATAATCAAAGACCCGCTAGGTTGACACACCTAGGCAAAAATAAGGGCTTCCCGGCGAACCAAAAGGGTTCGGGCAAAATGAAGGGATGAAATGAAAAAACATGTACACCCGGCAAGTCGAAAACCTGAAAGGGCGGCTTGGGCAAAAATGGGTATCCCGGTGGACTGAAAACCCGAAAGGGCGGTCCAGGCAAAAGTTAGGGATCAAAGCGTACGACTATGTGCCGGTATCTCATCACTTGTCTACTCGAAGATTTATCAATCACCCACACAGGTATCCTCTTCCCTCATCTCCAAATCAGGGGCAATAATGAGTTATCCAGGCGATCCAATTACTCTGTCAACCAAACTACAAAGGAAAGATCAACATAAGGATGATTACCATCTACCTTTACAAATTCCAGATCGTGGGTTAACATCCGAAACCAAACAGGACAATCATCCACTTAATCAAAATCATGCAACCCTACACCGGTTCCTTCTCAATTTTCAGACAAAGTCATACACAGACTCATTCTCCACAAGTAACCTTACCCCGGTTCATCAAGAAGTTTTTACACAAACTTATCTAAGTAACCTTACCCCGGTTCGTCAAGAAATCTTACATGGATTTATTCCAAGGTAACCTAACCCCGGTTCCTCCCAGAAATCTTACATGGATTTATCATAAGTAACCTTACCCCGGTTCCTCCAGAAGTCTTACATGGACCTATCTCAAGATGACCTAACCCCGGTTCATCAAGAAGTTTTTACACAAACTTATCCAAGTAACCTAACCCCGGTTCCTCCAGAAGTCTTACATGGACCTATCTCAGGATGACCTAACCCCGGTTCATCAAGAAGTTTTTACACAAACTTATCCAAGTAACCTAACCCCGGTTCCTCCAAGAGTCTCACATGGACCTATCTCAAGATGACCTTACCTCGGTTCGTCAAGAAGTTTTACACAAACTTATCCTGCAGCAACCTAACCCCGGTTCCCCCCAGAAGTCTTACATAGATTTAGCCCAAGATAACCTCACCCCGGTTCATCAAGAAGTTTTACATGAACTTACCTCACCAAGCAACCCTACACAGGTTCTCCCTTTCCAAAAACGAAGTTTTACACGAACTCATCATCAAAGTAACTCTACCCAGGTTCCTTCTCCATTTCAGATGCGGTTTTACACGAGCTTATCAGCAGGCAACCCTACATAGGTTCCCTCTTTCAACCTACAGCATTACAGTTCAAAATCTCCCCAGGAGAATCCAATCCAGTTCCCCAGGAAAAGTTGAAATCCATCTCCCCAAGCAGTAAGCTTATCCCCAGTAGATTCTGGAAGCTTATCCCTCGCAGAACACGAATGCGTCGTCCCGGCTTGATTTAAAGAGTTATTTCCGTAATAGGATATAACTGGGTTATCCTCAGCCGAAAGCCACGGAAAGAGTGTCCTCGGCAAAGTATCTTCCTACCCCAGCGAAGTCTATCAACACTTCCAGCACAACAAGGATATCCCCAGCATAACTCGTCAACGGTATCCCCAGCGGAGTTATCTTCATCAACACTCAGCAAAGCATCGCTATCCCCACAGAGTAGTACTCCCCAGCATGATCGCTAGAGTATCTTTTCTCCCGCAGAATTATTTCATTTGCCAAGTTTATTCCTCAACGGAGTTGTCTTCTCCTACCGGTATTCTTGCAACAATCATCCACGGCGGAAGCAAAATCTCTTCCTCAACATCAGCCCAGGATATGACTTCCCGGCACCCGTCAAGGATTTATTTTCCTAGACGAAAACATACATAAAACTTCACATACATCATTATAGCATGCATAACGCACTGCATCATATCAGACGAATCTCATTTATGTTGAGAACATCATTGCTTGATCCATATCATGCATTGCATATAACTGACCTTTACCTTTCAGGAAAGATGCAGTTGAAATTCTCAAACATATTTCAAGGACTTCTCTAGTCCAGTTAAATCGACTCCAAACAGATTTTTCCGATAAAGACTCAGGGATATTCTCTTATGGTCCCCTCTCCAACAGCGTGTGAGGTGGTAATTCCTTCTTCAGATGTTTCCCTCTCCGGCATGAGCGTGAGGTGATATTCTCTTATGGTCCCCTCTCCAACGGCGTGTGAGGTGGTAATTCCTTCTTCAGATGTTTCCCTCTCCGGCATGAGCGTGAGGTGATATTCTCTTATGGTCCCCTCTCCAACGGCGTGTGAGGTGGTAATTCCTTCTTTAGATGTTTCCCTCTCCGGCATGAGCGTGAGGTGATATTCTCTTATGGTCCCCTCTCCAACGGCGTGTGAGGTGGTAATTCCTTCTTCAGATGTTTCCCTCTCCGGCATGAGCGTGAGGTGATATTCTCTTATGGTCCCCTCTCCAACGGCGTGTGAGGTGGTAATTCCTTCTTTAGATGTTTCCCTCTCCGGCATGAGCGTGAGGTGATATTCTCTTATGGTCCCCTCTCCAACGGCGTGTGAGGTGGTAATTCCTTTTTCAAGATGTTTTCCTCTCCGACGATGAGCGTGAGGTGATAGTCTCTTATGGTCCCCTCTCCGACGGTGAGCGTGAGGTGGTAATTCCTTTTTCAAGATGTTTTCCTCTCCGACGATGAGCGTGAGGTGATAGTCTTTTGTGGTCCCCTCTCCGACGGTGAGCGTGAGGTGGTAATTCCTTTTTCAAGATGTTTTCCTCTCCGACGATGAGCGTGAGGTGATAGTCTTTTGTGGTCCCCTCTCCGACGGTGAGCGTGAGGTGGTAATTCCTTTTTCAGATGTTTCCCTCTCCGACGATGAGCGTGAGGTGATAGTCTCTTGTGGTCCCCTCTCCGACGGTGAGCGTGAGGTGGTAATTCCTTCTTCAGATGTTCCACTCTCCGGCATGAGCGTGAGGTGATATTTCCTTCCAGATTATAATTTCCTATAGTTCCTTCTCCAACGACGAGTGAAGTGACTCCCTTTGAGATTATAATGTCCTTTGGTTCTATTCCTGACACTACGAAGATGGTAATTCTCACCAAGATTTTCTCAACGAGCGTTGTTGAGGTTAAAATCATTCAGGATTCTCTTACCATCCATGCTAAGGCAGTAACCATCCCTGGTTCATTCATCAGCGTTTGAAGCTCCAGACTCAGCTCCTGTAGTCAGTCAGGACACATCTATGTCAAGCATCTAAAATCAGCTCCTGCGACGTGTCAGGTACTCATTTTTCTGTTTTGCAGGTATGCAGGTTCTCGCTAAGGAATCTCCTACGCAATCAACGTCCAGATGGCATCTATAAGCCCATCATCCTGTTCAAACAACATCTAATGGGATCAAAACCGAAGCTTGAATTGACCTCAAACCTTGATTTCAGTATTTGAGTTTTTTGTGAAATTTAATTATGTAATTGCCCCAAAGCGTTGTAATTTACTTTTCGCACTTTATTTCTTCGCATTATTTATTTTTCCGCTAAATCGGGTCCGGTTTAATTTTGGCGATGTGGACCCGCGCCATTTGTAATAGTTTAGATTTATTTCCTCGCAAAATATTTAACTGTTAACCAAGCATGCAAGAATGAATGGACAAATTAAAATCAAGCGTAGAACACGACAAACATGACAAGACAAAAATAAATGAACATGACACACAAATCACACACCACCCCTAGGGTACGCCTCACTGTTGCCTTGCCTCGAAAGGTGATCGTCGAGTAGGGGATGTCTTAGTAAGTCCTCATGATCCGGGAACCTGGCATGAGGGTAGCTTCTAAGGTGTCTTCCCATTGCTCTGGTGATCACCATGTCCCGAACCTCGAATTGACCCGAACACCTCCAACGATGGTGCTACCTACCTCTCAATGGTGGGATGGCACTATTTTAAAGGACATTTACACAGACGAATTCCTTAGGGTAGGTAGGTTCTCGTGGATACTTGCTCTAATCTCAAAACAAATTCAAAAAGACTTTTCACATTGACACCTTTTCAAAAAGCTTTCGAAAGCAATTTTTCAAACACTCTTGAGGACCGATACAAGAGTCGAACTGGAATTTTCAAAGAAACTTTTAAAAACCCACAGTTGAAAAGCAAACAAACCAATTTTGAAAACACAAGTGAGCAAGTATCTAAGAGCCCATGGATAACCATGGATAGAAAGGGTGCTAACACCTTCCCTTTCTATAATCTACCTCCCGAACCGAGAGCAATCTCTATAAGGAATTTTTCTGTGCTTTTGTCCTTCCCATTTGGAGAAAATAAAAGACGGTGGCGACTCTTGCTTCCGCGACATTTCGCGAACCAGCGTTAAACAATCAGTTCCAGATCCACCGATCACAGTAGGATAACACTGTCTAAAGGAAACGAGAATAAAAACAATCTTTTTTCGAGTAGGTAGATGCTAGTAGGTACTTGCTCAAATAAAAACTTTTCACACTTACACATTTCAAAACAATTTTCAAAAACAACTTCGTCACACCTTTGAGGACTGATACAAGGGTTATCACGAAGTCAAACTGTTTCAAAACAAAGCACATACACAAGCAATTTTTAAAATATGAGCAAGTACCTAAGAGCTCGTTAAAAACCATGGATAGAAAGGGTGCTAACACCTTCCCTTTCTATAATCTACCCCCGTACTCAGAAACATCTCAAAAAAGGATTTTTTTTTGTACTTTTTTCCTTTCCGATTGGATGAAATAAAAGTCGATGGCGACTCTTGCTTACCGCGACATTTTGTGAACAAAAAATGCAAAATGCAAACCAGTATTAACAGTCGATTCTGCCACCGTATCACAGAACTGGCGACTCTGCTGGGGACTTATAAGTGGGGTGTACCTTAGGATCTAGTTCATCATAATTGCTTCTCTTGATTGCTTCGATTGCTTTACTTTTAAGGGTTTTGTTTGGGAGTTACTATAGATCCTAACCCGGATCTGGAGACACCTTTTAGGTAAGTAGCAATAGACTGTGAGGGAACTGTACGACGTAGATCGATACGATTGAAGCAGTAGCTACGTTGATGTGGCACATTGGTTGGTACCGGTATCCCTTGTGGAGAAACGAGGAGAATACGGGGCCGCTGCGTGGTGTCGTTAAGCATCAACTGACCTTAGAACCTTTAATCGACCAACTCAGCCATTAGAAAGTAGTGAGATAGCCGGCCTCGGTGTAAAGCTGGGAACTGGTTGATACTCGATGCTACACTCATTGAGACCATACTCTCGAGATAGTTCCGGCCGCAAGAAAAGATTGCGTGAGCTGAAACTATGATCGTTGGAGGATGGTCAGTGACATTGAGATCCTCTAGAACCCGGTTACTTTTTCTAGGATAGGCTGAAACCAACTTAACTTCAAGAGGGTACTACCTTTGACCTCATGCAAGCCTTAAACCTAAGGGCTTTGTGTGATTTGACTATGTTTGCAATATCTGTGTTTGCAATATCTATGTTTGCTATACCTGTGGTTTACCATGACATCATGCATCATAACATGGCATTCATGCTTCATTACACTAACCATTTCAAAGGCCAAGAGAATTTATCTTTGTTCTATTTTTCAGATTATGGCTTCCGTGCGTAGAAATACCATCCGAGTCAATTTTGTGCAAATACCTGCCCAACTTAAAGAGCTAGCCTCAAGAGTTTTTGAGACTTCTATGTTCATTAAGAGACACGGTCAGCTCCTCATCTTGGTTACTTCAAATCTTGACGAGCAGATGATGAGTGTGCTATTTCAGTTCTTCGATCCTGTGCATCATTGCTTCACCTTTCCAGATTACCAGCTGGTTCCCACCTTGGAAGACTTCTCTCACCTATTGGGCAAATCCATTCTTGAACAGGTACCCTTCACAGGTATGGAAGAAGTTCCTAGACCAGAAGACATTGCCTCAGCTCTGCATTTGAAACGGACTGATATAGTATCCAATTGGGAAACACGAAGCGGGGTCGAAGGTTTTCTAACCATATTTCTGATAGACCAGGCTCAGCTATTCTGGGATAATTTAGATTTTTAGGCTTTTGAAGATGTCTTGGCTCTCCTTATCTATGGTTTGGTTCTCTTCCCAAATCTGGATTCCTTTGTAGATGTGAACACTGTCAAGATTTTCCTTTCTCGCAATCCTGTGCCTACCTTGCTGGGAGATATCTTACATGCTCTCCACACCCGTACTGTGAGAAGGAGATGTACTCTTATGTGTTGCATGTCGTTGCTGTCAAGGTGGTTTATTTCACACCTCCCTAAGTCTGTGCTGAAGAACGAAGAAGGTTTGGGTTGGTCCTACAGAATTATGTCACTTGCTCACATATATATTCTTTGGTGTTCCCGGGCTATAGAAGACACTGCTGTTATTGACCGTTGTGGGGGATACCCTAATGTCCCGTTTCTTGGAATCAGAGGAGGTATAACTTACAATCCTTGTCTAGCTTTACGACAATTTGGTCGTGCTCTGAGAGATGGTCCCCATGAACTGCTTCTTGAGGACATTGCATTTGATTACAAGGAGGACGCTAAGGAGCAGCACCGGAGGTTTATACGAGCTTGGGGCATGGTGAACAGATCTGACCCCCAAGAGTTGGGACCAAAGACTTCCCTTCCCATGCAGCCTTATCTCCAGTGGGTCCGAGCTCGTGCCCAGAAGCTTGGGATGCCCTATGAGGCCGTGTTACTAGTGATTGTGGAACCCACTAATGAAGAGGGCATTCCTTACATGGTTTTCTATCCTTACATGCCCACTGACCCTGGGGAGCTGCAGAGGTCTTGGATTCAGCGGAAGAATGAGTGGGATACTTACCGAGAAAAGTACCATGAATAAGAAAGGAAGATTTTGAAGCTCACCAGGCAGCTCGAAGAAGAAAGAGTGATCAATGAATATATCGACACAAAGAGGAAGCGACCATGGGACTTTTGATTTTGCTTTTTCTAGTTTTAGATCTTGTTTTATTTACTTCTTTGTAACGCCTTAAAGGCATTGTTGAACCTTTCAAAGTTAATCTAATAAAGTTTTGTTCATTTTTGGTTTACAAATTTAAATCTCCCAAAGTCTTTGAAATCATTACATGCGCATCCCATTATCATGCACATCATTACAAGTACCCTTACAGGTTTCTCATCTTCTTTTCTATTTATTTCAGCAGTTATGTCTTCCGATCAAGCCATCAAAGATCTTCAGGCACATAACGCCCAATTCCAACAGATGTTCCTAAGTCTGGCTAAAGGGCAAGAGGATCTGAAGACCCTTATTCTAAAATAGAAGAAGAAAAAGAAGAAGGTATGTATTCTGAACATGGGTAGAAGATTCAGAGAAAGGTTAAGACAATCAGCTGATCTGACCTCCTCATCCAAGGACGGGGAGAACCAAGAAAGGACAAAGGACCCTAGTCCCGCAGCTTCTGATAACGATACGGATTATGACGATGAACAATATCCTCCTGCCAAGGATAGATACAAGCAGCTAGAAGACCGTCTGAGCGCTATGGAGATTCAGAAAATCCTTGGTTTGGATTTCGGAGAATTGGGACTGGTATCGGGAGTGGTCATCCCTCATAAGTTCAAAGCTCCGGTTTTCGCCAAGTACGATGGAGTATCCTATCTAAAACTCCATCTCCGCTCGTATGTCCGAAAGATTCAACCCCACACTGCTGATAGAAATTTGTGGGTGCACTTCTTTCAAGATAGTCTGTCAGGGACTCAGCTTGAATGGTTTTATCAGTTGGAAGGAGCCAGTGTCCGAAACTGGGAAGACCTTGCTGCTGCTTTTTACAAGCAGTATCAGTATAACACCGACCTTGCTCCCACTCGTACTCAGCTCCAGGGTATGTCCATGGGTGCAGGTGAAGGTTTTAAGGACTATGCTCAAAAGTGGAGAGACTTGGCTGGAAGAGTCCAACCCCCATTTGTCTGATAGAGAGTTGGTTGACATGTTTCTAGGGACGCTATCTGGTCCATTTTTCAATCACTTGATCGGCAACTTGTCATCTGGGTTTACTGAGTTGATTTTGACTGGAGAAAGAGTAGAAGCTGGCATTCGAAGTGGTAAAATACAGAAGGATGCTTCGTCAAGTGCAGCAAAGAATCTGTTCACCGGTAAGAAGGAAGCTAGTGCAGTCTACGGCCCGAGGGGCCAAAATAGACCTGAACACCGTCAAACGGTAAATGCTGTAGTGATATCAAGACCCACAGTTGCTCCATAACGCAGCAATCAGCAAAGGGTGGAAAGACCACAATGGCAGTTTACCCGCATCAACATGAATTTGGCTGAAGTTCTGCCTCATCTGTTAAAATCCAACTTGGCAACTTTGAAAGAGGCTCCCAAGAATCCAAACACTGCTTCTCCCAGATACAATCCCAACGCATGGTGCGCCTACCATTCCGAGAGTCCGGGCCATGATATAAACAATTGCTGGGCTCTGAGAAACAAAGTGCAAGATTTGCTGGAAGCTAAGGAGATTGAGTTTGATGCTCCGGAATAGCCATACGTTATAACTGCTCCTATGACCAAACATGGTCGTGGAGTCATTGTTGTGGACACCGATTTGTTTGTGACCTCTATGGAAGAAATCTCCACTCCTCTAATGACTGTTAAGAAGAACTTGTTGTTGGCCGGTTTATTTCCGGGTTGTGGTGAAGGTTGCCACATGTGTGCGATTCTGCCTTCCGGTTGTTTTTTTATTGAAATCAGGTGTTCAGCGCCTGATGGATAATAAAGAGATTTTGTTCGAGAAGATTATGATGTCGTTTGTTCCAAATGAAGACGTTGCCATTATCACCATTTTCGCCAATCCTTCCAAGGTTTCCTCGAGAAAACCTGTTAGGGTTACACCTATTCCAAGAATTGCTCAGTTAATAATCACTGTTCCGGGTCCCATCCCATATACCTCAGATAAGGCTATCCCATAGCATTACGGTGCTGATGTATATTACCATGGTGTTAAGCAAGATCTACAGACTAAAGAAGCTGGTTCTGATATCAGTAATATTGTCGGGGCTAACAAGGTCACCAGAAGTGGAAGACTCTTTTCTCCCGAGATTTCCCCTCTGACTATCCACAAACCTGTTGTCATTCCATCTACCAATACATCAACAGCTGTCCCAGTTCCTATTACAGTTATCACCCCTATCGCCGAGCCATCTGGGACTCGGGGTAAATAAATCATAGGTGAGCCTGCCCGAACGGAGGCACCTAAGAAGATCATTGTAGAAACCTCTAAACAAGAGATAGAGGAAATACTGAAGATTATCAAGAAGAGCAACTACAATGTGGTCGAGCAACTAGGGCATACCCCGTCAAAGATCTCCATGTTGTCCCTGTTATTGTGTTATGAAGCCCATGCGAAGGCTTTAATTGCATTTCTCAAGACTGCGCATGTGCCGCAGGAAACTTCCGCAAATCAGTTCAAAGATTGCGTAGCTAGCCTGACTGCCGAGTATGGGCTAGGTTTGTCAGATACGGATCTGACTGCTAAAGGGAGGAACCATAATGATGCTCTAAACGTCTCGATCGAGTGCAGAGGCACCACTATGGCCCATGTGCTGGTAGATACCGAGTCCTCAATAAATGTTCTGCCAAAGAAAGCGTTAGACCGTCTGGATTGTGAAGGTTTGATTCTAAAGTCAAGTAACATTGTGGTAAGGGCTTTTGATGGATAAAAAAGAATGGTGCACGGGGAGGTGGACATCCCTGTCAAAGTGGGTTCTCAAACCTTTGGGTCCACCTTCCACGTAATGGATATCAAGCCGTCGTATTCTTGCTTACTGGGTCGTCCTTGGATTCATAAGGTTGGGGCGGTGACTTCCACGCTCCATCAAATGCTAAAATATCCGGTGAAGGGGAAGATTGTCAAGGTGCAAGGTGAAGAAGAGTATATGGTGAGTCATCTCAATTACTTCCTCTATGTGGAGATGGACGGGGAATTCATAGAAACGCCTTGTCAGAACTTCGAAGAGGTCCCTCATACTTTGGCATCAGCTGAGGTTGCTACCAACAAACCTCTGCTGAAAATGGCTTCTCTCAAGGATTCCAGGGCTATAATTGAAGAAGGTGGGTGTACCAATTGGGGTCAGCTCCCTGATTTCACTCATAAAACTGACAAATTTGGTTTGGGCTTTACTACAGGGGCTCAGAGGGCTGTTAGGCGCGCACGGATTGGAAGACCTCCTCTACACATCAGCAATCGAGGAGTTAATGCAATTGAGGACAGTGAAGAAAATTCAGACATCGACAGCTGGATCTACCCAACAACTAATGGTGGACTGAATAACTGGACGACGAAGGACTTCATACCTGTTTCTTTTATTTCGCAGTAATTGACTTTTGTTTTAAGATTTGTAATAAACAGTTTGAAACTTTACGGCTCGGTGCCTTGCCCGAGGCACCTTGGATTTGTTTGTGAGGGGTTATTACTTGTCATTTTCATATATCATTAATAAAACATTGGACGTTCCTTGCATTACAAATTTTGTGCTCCTTGTTTTTCTTTTCTGTCTCTCACTTTATCAAAACAGCTATTCTCTTAGACACACTCATGTATCATAATGCAAATCCATATCCACTATGGATCCCATTGATAACAACTCTGCTACTGCCAGTTATGACTTCGAAGATCCGATCAACCAAGCCGAGGACGAAGGTGAGGATGATTGTGAGGTTCCTGGAGAACTTGCTAGACTATTATAGCAGGAAGAGAGGGCCATACAACCTCATGAGGAGACAGTTAAGTCAGTGAATTTGGGCACAGAGGAAGACAAGAAAGAGGTCAAGATAGGTGCGAATCTGGAGCCTAGTGTCAAACAACGGTTAGTACAGATGCTACACGAATACTTCAAGATCTTCGCCTGGTCCTATGAAGATATGACTGGTTTGGACACTGATATTGTGGTACACCGCCTGCCGACCAAAGAAGACTGCCCTCCAGTAAAGCAGAAGGTTCGCCGTATGCGCCCCGAAATGTCAGAGAAAATTAAGGCAGAAGTCATGAAACAGTTCGACGCAGGGTTCTTAGCTGTCACTTCCTATCCGCAGTGGGTTGCCAATGTTGTTCCAGTACCTAAGAAGGACGGTAAGGTACAGATGTGTGTGGACTATAGAGATCTAAACAGGGCAATCCCCAAGGATGATTTCCCACTTCCTCACATTGATGTTTTGGTCGACAACACCGCGCAACATAAGATCTTCTCCTTCATGGATGGTTTTTCTGGCTACAACCAGATCAAGACGGCTCCTGAAGACATGGAGAAGACAACCTTCGTTACGCAGTGGGGCACCTTCTGTTACAAGGTAATGCCTTTTCGATTGAAGAATGCTGGGGCAACTTATCAACGCGCCATGGTCGCTTTGTTCCATGACATAATTCACCATGAGATCGAGGTTTACGTGGATGACATGATAGCCAGGTCTCAGACTGAGGAAGAGCATCTTTATCATCTCCAGAAACTGTTTGACAGGTTGAAAATGTATAAGCTGAGGTTGAATCCGAACAAGTGTACCTTCGGGGTAAGCTTCTGGGTTTTGTTGTCGGTGACAAAGGTATTCAGGTGGACCCTGCAAAGGTAAAAGCCATACAAGAGATGTCGGCTCCCCGCATAGAAAAGGAAGTTAGAGGCTTCTTGGGACGTCTGAATTACATTGCCAGATTCATTTCACATCTGACTGCTACTTGTGATCCAATCTTCAAGCTGCTGAAGAAAGATCAAGTGGTAAAATGGAATGATTAATGTTAGACCGCTTTTGAAAGAATCAAGGAATACCTTCAAGAACCACCAATTATGATGCCTCCAGTTGAAGGAAGACCTTTGATACTATACTTGACAATGCTGGACAATTCGATAGGGTGTGTGCTGGGGAAGCATGACGAGTCTGGCCGAAAAGAGCACGCCATTTATTACCTTAGCAAAAAGTTTACTGACTATGAGACCCGATACTCATTGCTCGAGAAAACTTGCTGCGCTTTGGCATGGGCTGCTCGCCGGCTGAGACAGTATATGCTGACTCACACTACCCTATTAATATCAAAGATGGATTCAATCAAGTATATTTTCGAGAAGCCCGCTCTCTCCGAAAGGATAGTAAGATGGTAGATGATCTTAACCGAGTACGACATCTAATACACAACCCAAAAAGTGATCAAGGGGAGTGTATTGGCGAATCATTTGGCGCATCAGGCCGTGGATGACTACCAGTCCATGAATTTCGAGTTCCCGGATGAAAATATCATGTTGGTAACCGACTGTGAATAACCTGGACCAGATGAAGGACCTGAGAAAGGGTCCCTGTTGTACCCTAAAATTTGCCCTCGCATTTTTCCACAAGAGATCACATCTTCAGGCTTTTCCTGATTGTTCAGACTGGCTCAAGAATCGGTCAAACAGACTTTTCTCGTCAGTCAGACAAAATTAGGGTTTTCATTGATTTTCATGGCTCTGGGACAATTCAAACAATTGGTTTAGGGTTTGGTTGATTTTGGCTCAACTTTGATCAGGCGAACGCTTCTTTGGCATTTGATCAGGAACTAGGGTTTGTGCGCAGATCTCTCAGAAAGATTTAAATTCTACAGTGCTTTTCAAGTTATTCCGAGATATGGACTGAGGCATTTGGACTGAGTTTGCAATGTTTGACTAAATCAGTGAGAAGAAAAGACATTTGGGCATGTATGATTTGACGGTGCATTGCTTTGATTATTCAAGATGTCGGACGTTTATGGATTATTTATTATTCTGAGTTAAATGGTTGGAATTTATTTTCAATTATTATAATTTAAAGAATTATAAATAATAAATAAACAATTGAAAAGAATAAAAAGAATTAATTGGTTAAAAGGAATTTTTATTCATCTTTAAATATTTGTTACAATTGTTATTTAAATACAAGTATTTATTTACAAAGTATTTATAATAATGATAGTTACAATAATTAAAATTGAAATAAACTATCCTAAATTCCTAAGTCTTCAAATTCTTCATCCTCCATTTGTTGCTATTTGATTTTTTATCTGCAAAGAAAAGAAGAAAAAGTCAGAAGCAGATAAATAATTAAAACAATTAATTTGGGCTCATCATTAAAGGCAACTGACTGAAATCAGTTAGCCCTCTCTGCAAATCACGGGATTTCTCCCGGTTCACAGAGAGGGATGGATAATGCTTGCTAAACATGAATGCACAAAGTTGAAATGCACAAATTCAAATTTTTGTCAAACCTACTGCATAATTCCAAAATTGCCAAACAAACTACAAAGTCCAAGACCAAACTGAATGGCCTAAACCAAGTCAAGAGTCCAAACTGAGTTCACATTCAAACTAAGCGAAAAGCTGTCAAAATGTCCAAAATATGGAAAGATATCAAGATATAAAACAAAAGGCTACTCAGTACTGTCACAAAGAAGCAGGCAGTATGGAAAAGAGATAAAGTATGCAGGTTAAAACCAACATTGCAAGCAAGCATAGTCAAATGCATCATTTTCCAGCAGTGCCTTTTCAGCTAAAGTACATGGTAAACATTATTTAAATGCTTAAAACTGTACTAGAGAGAGAAGAGAGAATAAAGGAAGTACAGGTTTGCAGGCTTAGGCTTGAGAAACAAAATATAAAACAAACTAATCAAGACAGAAAAAGGGAGAAAAATATCACAAAAGAAAAACCACAAGCAGCAGGTCCCAAGCAGAAACCTTTCCCACCAAAGCTTCAAGCTCTAAACCTGTGTGCTCAAAGCCCTCAAACATCCTGCATAAGCATAACACAAACAGGAACCTCAAAGCCTTCCAAGGCCATAACCTGCAAAACCCCAACCTGCATTCCAAGCCATAAACCTGAAACCCTTTGTCAAAAACATGAGGCCATAGCCTGCTTCACACTTAAACCCCTGACCTGTAATAAAACAACACAAATTGTCCAAGCCTGAAACCTGGTTCAAACTTAAAGCCAAAAAACCTGCAAACAGTAGGTCAAGCCTCAAGGCCATAAACCTTTAACCTGCCAAGTTTCAAAAACTAGAACAACAATCAACAACCCTAAAACTTGTCAACCCCTGTCTAAAACAGAAAACCTGTGGCCTCAAAGCTCAAACCTGTAAGTTCACCAAAAGCCATAGCCACAAGACTGGAGCCTAAGCATTCAAGGCAACACAAGCCCTCAGAGCACTCTCATCATTGGGCTAATAATAACAAGCAACTCAACAATTCAAAAGGAAACAGAAGCGAGGCAGAAAGAAGAGAGGAAAAGCTAGTCAAAACCAACGTTTCAACAATAGCATATCAGAGGCAAATACTCAAAATCATCATCAAGGCAACCAAACACAGGGCAAGCATTACAAGGTATCAAGCTAACATACGAAGCCAACAAGAAAACAAGGAAAAGAAGCATTTCAAGGCAACAGGGCGAGCATATTCAGTACACTCAACAATATCCAGGCATCAAAGCATATTAGCAGGCAAATTAATTAGAAGAAGAAAAGAAGTGAAACCCAGCAAAGCAAGTGCCAAACTCTCAGAACCTAAGGCCCTTCACTGAGTAACGTTTAGCAAGCATACAGCAAGCAAGCAAGAAGAGAAAAAAGACATTAAAGCCAGGTTTTCATTATCATCATCAAACCGAAAGAAAACACGAAATACCAGGGTTCCCAAACTAGCTCAAACGCTCGTCATCACCGCCCCTCGCCGTTAAGCCGCCACAGCGCCTCCGACCCCCTCTCCTCCTCCGTCTCCAAAAGGTAATACCTATTTCCTTTCATACACCTCAATAACAAACAATAACGAAGCTTAATCAGAATCAATAATCACAAAAACTAAACATGCAATAAGGGATTAACGAAAACCTTAAGACATAAGCGAGAAAGTCATAACCTTTTTGTTACCGCCGTTTGAGTGAGCGTGAGGATGAAGATGAACGATGGCGCTGGTGGCTTTGGGGCAAAGGGTATTGTTCTGGACGTTTTGGCTTGAGAGGTGAAGGAGACAAAGAAGTGACGAAGCAAAGCGACGACGGCGCTGTAACCCTAAGCCTTTCACCAAATGAACGACAATAAACAACCCTAAAAGAAACTGAGTTGTTGTTTGCGTTGGGCCTTGCCCTTTTCAGCGTACCTAAGCCCGTTTGAGTCTCAATATGCATGCACCCCCCATCACTCCTGAAGCGTGTTTGTTTTGGTTGGGCCCAAGCCCATTCATTTCTTCCTTTCATTTCTAAATTTTATGTTTGTTTTCTTTTAACATAACTATTTTTTTGAAATGATATATTAGTTTTGCATATAAGAATATCAAATAAAAATACATAAAATTAAATCCTTTCTTAAAAACATTTTCTTTTCTTAAAATTTTCTTGCTTTATGCACACTAATTAAATACATGAGTGTTAATACATAATAAAAATAGATTTTCAAAGTTAAATACTTTTTCTTAAAACATTTTCTTGTCTCTAATTAAAATAATTTTATTTGTACATAAATGGATCAATACATAATTTTTCTTTGAGTTAGAACATTTTCTTTTCTTAAAATACTTTATTTGTACATATCAACAAATACGAGAATACAAAATTAAATAAACAAATGAATACTCAATAATACATTAAGTTAAACACATCTCAACTTATAAATACATACACTTACACATTTGAAATACGTTGATACATTTACTTTGCCTTCCACATACACATTTGCTTATTCTTATACATTGCTATACATGATACATATTATATTTGATCGCAATTCGATTTGGTTGTAATTACTTAAGTCTCATCCCCATTTGTAAATTTGTACCCTCACTCCCGGATGCTCATTTGTAATAGTTTAGGACTTTAAATTCCTGCAATTTACCGCTTTCAAATATACCATGGTTAGACCTAGGGTTTGTATGTACATAAAATCAAACGCTAGATAACCTAACACAAAGACAAAAATGCATGACAATCAATACACCATTCACACTTGCACCCCTAGGGTAATCCCACTCGTTGCCTTCCAAAATGGGCCATGCTTACACATCGAGTTTCTTTGGCAAAACAATTCAAATGATCATAAGTCCCTCGATGACGCTTTTGAAAGTTGCCTATCAAAATGATCATAGTCCCTTCAAGAAAAATTGCCAAAGACACTTGGCACCATTGCATTCATGGTCCATACGATGACCCGCGCCTGTCCCGTTAAACATCCTAAACGCAAGATTGTCCACCAAATTCAATGGTGGAACAAAATTGTTAAAAAAGGGGTTGAAAACATAGAGAAAACCTTTGAGTACAATAGGGGTAGACAAAGCTCTTAGTTACTTGGATCGAACTTGCAAAAAACACTTGCCTATTTTTCAAACCACACTTCACAAACACTTTCAAAACAAACTTCCAAAAACATTTTGAAACATCTTTTCGAAAAGATACACACCGTTGTATATACTCAAACATGAGTCATTACAATGGTTACCGAAATAAAGGCATCTATTTCAAAAACATTTTCAAAACACACACATGCACACACCATTTTCAAGCAATCAAAATCAAGGCAAGTGATCTAAAACCAAGTAACTAAGAGCCTATGGATAACCATGGATGAAAAGGGTGCTAATACCTTCCCTTTTCATAATCTACCCCCCGAACCCATGAAACATCTCAAAAGGTTTTTCCTGTGCTTTTTAACCTTTCCTTTAGGATAAAATAAAAAGTCGGTGGCGACTCTTGCTAAACCGAACAAGTGCGAATACAAAACGCAAAAACTCAAGTCAGTTCTCCCACCGTATCACAGAACTGGCGACTCTGCTGGGGATTAATTTAAAAGTGGGGTTACCTTAGGGTTTAGATCACCTTTACTTTCTTGCTTTGATTGCTTTGATTGCTTTACTTTTTGGGTCCTTGTTTGGGTTTGTTGTAAATCCTACACCCGGATTTGGGGCACCTTCTTAGGTAAATAGCAAAAAAACTGTGAGGGAACTGTGCGGGGTATACCGACATGGTTGAAGCAGTAAGCTATGTTAGTGTGACATATTTGTGAGTACCGGTAACCCTTGAGTTTAATCAAGGAGAGTACGGGGCCACTGAGTGATGTCGTGAAGCACTAACGAACTCTTAGAACCTTAATTGACCATCCTAGCCTTTTTAGGGGTAGTGAGATGACCGACTTTGGTGCAGTCCGAAGTTGGTAGATACTCGATACTACACTCATTGAGGGTTGTTTTCTTGGAATATTTTGGTCGCCAGTTAAGTGGCTAAATCAAAACGATGAACACAGAAAACAATCCAATGATATTGAGCTCCTTAGAACCCGGTTTCTATTTTAGGACAGGATGAGCCAACTAACTTCAAGAGGGTACTTACCTAAACCCAATGCAAGCCTAAACCTAAGGACTTGTTTTGCTTTGTGTGAATATAATTACCTGTATATACACTCACTTGCTTTTACATACATCATGACATCATACCATAGCATTTTCAATAACCTTTTCAAGGATCTCGAGGGTTCTTTTGATGCAGGGTTACGTTGAACCAGCCGTCTACCATGGGCAAGGGGTTTCTCCTCTAAACAAATGCCAGTCAAAGATCAAGTGCAACAACTTGAATCAGGGGCTATGACCCACTTGACATGGTGAGCTTGATTCTCGTGGAAAGACATCCACCGATACAAAGTTCTCCAACCAAAGATCAAGTACAACAACTTGAATCAGTGGCTATGACCCACTCGACATGGTGAGCTTGATTCTCGTGGAAAGACATCCACCGGTGCAAAGTTCTCCAACCAAAGATCAAGTACAACAACTTGAATCAGTGGTTATGACCCACTCGACATGGTAAGCTTGATTCTCGTGGAAAGACATCCACCGGTGTGAAGATCTCCAATCCAAGATCAAAGTTCAACCTCTAAAATTTTCTTGTGTTTACCCCAAGAGATCCTTGAAAGCATGCATCCACATATCATGCATTGCATTTTGACAGTTTTTCCTTTTTCAGGTTTCTTTACTCTCCTGCTGTTTATTTCAGTAAGAGATGGCTCTAGAAAGGTCCGTCAAGGATATCCAGAACCAGACTGCTCAACTGCAGGAGATGTTCTTGAACTTGTCTCTGGGACAAGAAGAGATGAAAGCTCTCCTCACAAAGGGCTTGGAGAATTCAAACAATGCCAGGAGTGATCAGCTTGCGGAGCTGCATTTTGATCTGGAAACATTGAGGATCCAAGTGATGGGGCAGTTAGTGGGCCAGATGGCTCTCATCCAAGACCTGTCTCAAAGACAAGAGGAACTCAGAGTTCTCGTCCGCCAACTGCTTCAAAACAACCAACTGGGGCAAACATCTGAGGTTGAAGAGCAAGTCACCACTCAGCCTCCATCCACTCAAGAAGACGAAGGGAAGGCTCCTTTGCTTGCTTCAGGGTCACAAGCCCACCAACAACCTCGCCAGCGTCAACGGGGTAATCGGCGTAAGCAAGAAACATCGGGAAGACAATTCACGGAGACTGAGATACCATCATCCTTCATACTGAAGCGCTTGTTGGAGGTCAATCTGACTGCTTTGAGGGATTCTCCTCGGAAGCCCAATACCTCCGCTCTTAACTATCATCCCGATGCGTTTTGTGTTTACCACTCCTACAGCCCGGGACACGACACCGACGACTGTTGGGCCTTGAAGAACAAGATTCAAGATCTGATCGACATTGGAGTGCTGGAATTCATGCCAGACGGCGAGATGAAAATGTTCCGTTAAGAAGTTCCCCACCTGAAGTGACGAAGCTCAAACTGAAAGACTTTTGCTTCATTTGAATTTTCAAAGTTGTAATTTCTTTTGTTATTCAAACAATTATCTGTTGATGTTCAACTCTGTTTCATTAATGCATTGCATATGTTTGTCTTGAATTCATCCATTCGTTTTCACTACTCTTATGCTTTCTTTATGATATTTTACTCTTGATAAAAGATGCAAGCCTTTAGAGGGAGGATGACGAAACAATACCATAATCTCATACAATATGCTTTTGAACAGACCTTGCTGATGATGTACAGGCATTTCTTTCAATTCCCAAACACTGGAGTTATAAGGAAGATAATCCCTAGTCAACCCCTTCGAGCCAAAGAAGTAGGAGTCTTCTGTTCTAAACAATCAAAACCCTTGACATAAACCTGGGGAAGGGTAGTATCTCAGTTAATTCAAAAGAAAATGCGCATTGAAGTCGCAAACTCTCAGTTCGTAACACAACGAACGACGTCAAAAAAGAAAAGCATTCCCTTGGAATCAAAAGACAGTGATGGTTCCTTACCATATAAACAGTCATTATCTCTCAAAAAAGAAAAAGCCCACTGAGCCAAAACCAGTAAAGGAGGCTTAAGAAAGCTGGGGCATCTCGCTGACTATAATCTCAACAAACGGGAACAGTCAGGCAAAAGTTAGGGATAACAAATCAAAATCAAAATAGTGAGGTCATTACAAATCCTCAACAACATGAAAAATGTTGCAAAGAAAAAAGGAGATGATGACTGTCTCCCAAAATTCAACTGGTGAACCATCACCCAAAGGTCATTCCAAACTCAAAACAGAGTGCGACGCACAATTAACTGAGCTTAGGGTTGAAGAACATCACGAAGAGCGGGTGGGTACAAATACACTTTGAGCCTTTATCCTTTGTTTCTTAAACCGTGAACTAGGACACGTTACAACCCTTCAAAAGTCCTAGTTGAAGCATGGGTTAGTTCGAAAGCATACTGTTACAAAAGGTATCCTGACTCCTGTAAGGCTTTGCTCTAAAATCTTGTGTTGATTTGTCTTATGAATAAGTTTTCTGCTAAAAACGCATTTTTCAAAACTTCAAGACAGACATAAACTTTGCATTGCTTGAATATCACTGTTTGCATTTGGCTATTTGTTTGACAGTGAAGAAATTCATACAGCGAAGGTTCGGAGGAACGAAAACTCTCTCAGTGAACAAAAATCACTTCAAGAAGGATGACACTTCCATTGGCAAATCTCCTATCAACAAGGGGCGTGACATGGCACCATCCAGTTAACCTGGGCCAGTCCAACCAAGGTTTCAACAGATCTTTCAAAATCCAGTTAACCTGGGGCAGTCCAGTCAAGGTTTCAACAAATCTCTCAAAAAAGTTCAGTGAACTCGGGGCAAGTCTCCTTCATCTTCACTTAGGGCATTCGAATGTCAAAAGTGTTCAGCAATTCCTTCATCACCTGTTGGAAGTTACAGTCGTCAAAGACCAAATTCTCACAAAATTCAAGTTATGAAGCCCGGATTTGACCGGATAATATCTTGATCTCTACCGCACATTGTGAAGATCGGACTACGACCAGATAACAGTGTCAGATTACCGCAAAGCTTGGATTACAACCAGATAGTGGGATCTCCTGAATTCAAGCCGTGAAGCCCAGATTTGACCGGATAACAGTTTAGCAAATTACTGTGAAGCCTGGACAACGACCAGATAACAGTTAACCCTCAAGAATGAAGACTCTCATCCTTGAAGCCTCAGAAAATTGGTATACTCCCAATTTCTGACCCTGAACAAAATCAAGATCTAGAGATAGTTCAAGATGTGACCCAGAGATGGCGACATTCAGTAACTTATTCCAGATCAACACCACTTGGGGCATTCGAATGTCAAAAGTGTTCAACAATTCCTTCATCACCTGTTGGAAGATACAGTCCAGATACGCTCCAGACACGGTAGCCATTCTGTCACTCATTCAGATCCTAGTTACAGTTTCAGATATACTCCAGACACGGAAGTCATTCTGCTACTCATACAGATCTCTACTCCAAGATACAGTCCAGATACGCTCCAGACACGGTAGCCATTCTGTCACTCATTCAGATCCTAGTTACAGTTTCAGATATACTCCAGACACGGAAGTCATTATGCTACTCATACAGATCTCTACTCCAAGATACATTCCAGATACGCTCCAGACACGGTAGCCATTCTGTCACTCATTCAGATCCTAGTTACAGTTTCAGATATACTCCAGACACAAAAGTCATTCTGCTACTCATACAGATCTCTACTCCAAGATACAATCCAGATACGCTCCAGACACGGTATCCATTCTGTCACTCATTCAGATCCTAGTTACAGTTTCAGATATACTCCAGACACGGAAGTCATTCTGCTACTCATACAGATCTCTACTCCAAGATACAGTCCAGATACGCTCCAGACACGGTAGCCATTCTGTCACTCATTCAGATCCTAGTTACAGTTTCAAATATACTCCAGACACGGAATTCATTCTTCTACTCATACAGATCTCTACTCCAAGATACAGTTTCAGATACGCTCCAGACACGGTAGCCATTATGTCACTCATTCAGATCCTAGTTACAGTTTCAGATATACTCCAAACACGGAAGTCATTCTGCTACTCACACAGATCTCAAATCCAAGATGCAGTTTTACACGGACTCATCATGAAGCAACCCTACACTGGTTCCTTCTCAAACTCAAAAGATTCTTGTAATCCCCAACCAGAGAGCCTTACAGAATCTAATTCCCCTCAGAATCAAGTTTCAAGATCCCCAGCGGAGCTAAAACTTACAACTATCAATCCCCAAACAGAGTGAAGACTCTCATTCTCAGTTCCTCACAGAATATTCGAATATTCCCTAGTGAAGATCTCCTCAAGACAGGAATCTCCAATAGTTTGGCATACAACCCAAGCTTCTGATTCCCCAACAGTGGTCCAAGGACTTCTCATTTTCAACAATCAGAAGATTCTTGCCCTCCACGGTAGCAGCCAAGGATTTATTTTCCCCGGCAGCAATCAAGATTCTTTTATCTCCAGCCATCCAGGATTCATCTATCCTCAGCAAGACAGCTCATCAGCTTACATACGCATCCATCACATTCGTATCATAAACATTGATAACATACATTGCATCATGCATCATGATGTTGCATACAACTAACTCTTTACCTTTTCAGGTAAGATCAGTCGACAGACAAAGATCATCATCTTCCGAGATTCTTTCTAGAAGTAGTTCAGATGTGACCCAAACACGACGACATTCTGATACTTATTCCAGATTCATCCAGATGCAGTTTCACACGGACTCGTCATCAGGAAACCCTACACCGGTTCCTTCTCCACTTCAAGACTTCTGAAAACAGTTTACGGACGCTTCCTAATAACGGATGCTGCTCTATTGATCATTCAACTCCAACTCCTGAAAACAGTTTACGGATTCTCTAAACACGGATGTCAATCTATTGCTTATTCAGATCACTAGTTCAGAGATGTTCCAAAGCATGGATGCCTTTCTGATACTCGTCCACTCACCAGTGACATATAGTTCAACAATCACCTTCAGATGGCATCTATAAGCCCATCCTCCTCCAGCAAGTTCCAAATGGCATCTTTAAGTCCATTTCCAGATGGCATCTATCAGCCCATCCTCCTATCAGCAGTCACCAAATGGCATCTTTAAGTCCATTTCCAGATGGCATCTCTAAGCCCATCCCCCGACAAGATTCTATCACATCCCTAGATGGCATCGTTAAGCCCATCACCAAACAGCATCTGTAAGCCCATTCCCTCTACCATCACATGGCCGAGTGCAAATTTTCTGGGCACTCTAGTGTCCAATCTCCTTTTACCTTCGAGTCGCGAAAGGCAAACTTGCCAATCTAACTCTCCAGGTTCAAGAAGATTGAACAGGGGCAACTGTTGTACCCCAAAATTTGCCCTTGCATTTTTCCACAAGAGATCACATCTTCAGGCTTTTCCTGATTGTTCAGACTGGCTCAAGAATCGGTCAAACAGACTTTTCTCGTCAGTCAGACAAAATTAGGGTTTTCATTGATTTTCATGGCTCTGGGACAATTCAAACAGTTGGTTTAGGGTTTGGTTGATTTTGGCTCAACTTTGATCAGGCGAACGCTTCTTTGGCATTTGATCAGGAACTAGGGTTTGTGCGCAGATCTCTCAGAAAGATTTAAATTCTACAGTGCTTTTCAAGTTATTCCGAGATATGGACTGAGGCATTTGGACTGAGTTTGCAATGTTTGACTAAATCAGTGAGAAGAAAATACATTTGGGCATGTATGATTTGACGGTGCATTGCTTTGATTATTCAAGATGTCGGACGTTTATGGATTATTTATTATTCTGAGTTAAATGGTTGGAATTTATTTTCAATTATTATAATTTAAAGAATTATAAATAATAAATAAACAATTGAAAAGAATAAAAAGAATTAATTGGTTAAAAGGAATTTTTATTCATCTTTAAATATTTGTTACAATTGTTATTTAAATACAAGTATTTATTTACAAAGTATTTATAATAATGATAGTTACAATAATTAAAATTGAAATAAACTATCCTAAATTCCTAAGTCTTCAAATTCTTCATCCTCCATTTGTTGCTATTTGATTTTTTATCTGCAAAGAAAAGAAGAAAAAGTCAGAAGCAGATAAATAATTAAAACAATTAATTTGGGCTCATCATTAAAGGCAACTGACTGAAATCAGTTAGCCCTCTCTGCAAATCACGAGATTTCTCCCGGTTCACAGAGAGGGATGGATAATGCTTGCTAAACATGAATGCACAAAGTTGAAATGCACAAATTCAAATTTTTGTCAAACCTACTGCATAATTCCAAAATTGCCAAACAAACTACAAAGTCCAAGACCAAACTGAATGGCCTAAACCAAGTCAAGAGTCCAAACTGAGTTCACATTCAAACTAAGCCAAAAGCTGTCAAAATGTCCAAAATATGGAAAGATATCAAGATATAAAACAAAAGGCTACTCAGTACTGTCACAAAGAAGCAGGCAGTATGGAAAAGAGATAAAGTATGCAGGTTAAAACCAACATTGCAAGTAAGCATAGTCAAATGCATCATTTTCCAGCAGTGCCTTTTCAGCTAAAGTACATGGTAAACATTATTTAAATGCTTAAAACTGTACTAGAGAGAGAAGAGAGAATAAAGGAAGTACAGGTTTGCAGGCTTAGGCTTGAGAAACAAAATATAAAACAAACTAATCAAGACAGAAAAAGGGAGAAAAATATCACAAAAGAAAAACCACAAGCAGCAGGTCCCAAGCAGAAACCTTTCCCACCAAAGCTTCAAGCTCTAAACCTGTGTGCTCAAAGCCCTCAAACATCCTGCATAAGCATAACACAAACAGGAACCTCAAAGCCTTCCAAGGCCATAACCTGCAAAACCCCAACCTGCATTCCAAGCCATAAACCTGAAACCCTTTGTCAAAAACATGAGGCCATAGCCTGCTTCACACTTAAACCCCTGACCTGTAATCAAACAACACAAATTGTCCAAGCCTGAAACCTGGTTCAAACTTAAAGCCAAAAAACCTGCAAACAGTAGGTCAAGCCTCAAGGCCATAAACCTTTAACCTGCCAAGTTTCAAAAACCAGAACAACAATCAACAACCCTAAAACCTGTCAACCCCTGTCTAAAACAGAAAACCTGTGGCCTCAAAGCTCAAACCTGTAAGTTCACCAAAAGCCATAGCCATAAGACTGAAGCCTAAGCATTCAAGGCAACACAAGCCCTCAGAGCACTCTCATCATTGGGCTAATAATAACAAGCAACTCAACAATTCAAAAGGCAACAGAAGCGAGGCAGAAAGAAGAGAGGAAAAGCTAGTCAAAACCAACGTTTCAACAATAGCATATCAGAGGCAAATACTCAAAATCATCATCAAGGCAACCAAACACAGGGCAAGCATTACAAGGTATCAAGCTAACATACGAAGCCAACAAGAAAACAAGGAAAAGAAGCATTTCAAGGCAACAGGGCGAGCATATTCAGTACACTCAACAATATCCAGGCATCAAAGCATATCAGCAGGCAAATTAATTGGAAGAAGAAAAGAAGTGAAACCCAGCAAAGCAAGTGCCAAACTCTCAGAACCTAAGGCCCTTCACTGAGTAACATTTAGCAAGCATACAGCAAGCAAGCAAGAAGAGAAAAAAGACATTAAAGCCAGGTTTTCATTATCATCATCAAACCGAAAGAAAACACGAAATACCAGAGTTCCCAAACTAGCTCAAACGCTCGTCATCACCGCCCCTCGCTGTTAAGCCGCCACAGCGCCTCCGACCCCATCTCCTCCTCCGTCTCCAAAAGGTAATACCTCTTTCCTTTCATACACCTCAATAACAAACAATAACGAAGCTTAATCATAATCAATAATCACAAAAACTAAACATGCAATAAGGGATTAACGAAAACCTTAAGACATAAGCGAGAAAGTCATAACCTTTTTGTTACCGCCGTTTGAGTGAGCGTGAGGATGAAGATGAACGATGGCGCTGGTGGATTTGGGGCAAAGGGTATTGTTCTGGACGTTTTGGCTTGAGAGGTGAAGGAGACAAAGAAGTGACGAAGCAAAGCGACGACGACGCTGTAACCCTAAGCCTTTCACCAAATGAACGACAATAAACAACCCTAAAAGAAACTGATTTGTTGTTTGCGTTGGGCCTTGCCCTTTTCAGCGTACCTAAGCCCGTTTGAGTCTCAATATGCATGCACCCCCCATCACTCCTGAAGCGTGTTTGTTTTGGTTGGGCCCATGCCCATTCATTTCTTCCTTTCATTTCTAAATTTTATGTTTGTTTTCTTTTAACATAACTATTTTTTTGAAATGATATATTAGTTTTGCATATAAGAATATCAAATAAAAATACATAAAATTAAATCCTTTCTTTAAAACATTTTCTTTTCTTAAAATTTTCTTGCTTTATGCACACTAATTAAATACATGAGTGTTAATACATAATAAAAATAGATTTTCAAAGTTAAATACTTTTTCTTAAAATATTTTCTTGTCTCTAATTAAAATAATTTTATTTGTACATAAATGGATCAATACATAATTTTTCTTTGAGTTAGAACATTTTCTTTTCTTAAAATACTTTATTTGTACATATCAACAAATACGAGAATACAAAATTAAATAAACAAATGAATACTCAATAATACATTAAGTTAAACACATCTCAACTTATGAATACATACACTTACACATTTGAAATACGTTGATACATTTACTTTTCCTTCCACATACACATTTGCTTATTCTTATACATTGCTATACATGATACATATTATATTTGATCGCAATTCGATTTGGTTGTAATTACTTAAGTCTCATCCCCATTTGTACCCTCACTCCCGGATGCTCATTTGTAATAGTTTAGGACTTTAAATTCCTGCAATTTACCGCTTTCAAATATACCATGGTTAGACCTAGGGTTTGTATGTACATAAAATCAAACGCTAGATAACCTAACACAAAGACAAAAATGCATGACAATAAATACACCATTCACACTTGCACCCCTAGGATAATCCCACTCGTTGCCTTCCAAAATGGGCCATGCTTACACGTCGAGTTTCTTTGGCAAAATAATTCAAATGATCATAAATCCCTTGATGACGCTTTCGAAAGTTGCCTATCAAAATGATCATAGTCCCTTCAAGCAAAATTGCCAAAGACACTTGGCACCATTGCATTCATGGTCCATACGATGACCCGCGCCTGTCCCGTTAAACATCCTAAACGCAAGATTGTCCACCAAATTCAATGGTGGAACAAAATTCTTAAAAAAGGGGTTAAAAACATAGAGAAAACCTTTGAGTACAATAGGGGTAGACAAAACTCTTAGTTACTTGGATCGAACTTGCAAAAAACACTTGCCTATTTTTCAAACCACACTTCACAAACACTTTCAAAACAAACTTCCAAAAACATTTTGAAACATCTTTTCGAAAAGATACACACCGTTGTATATACTCAAACACGAGTCATTACAATGGTTGCCGAAACAAAGGCATCTATTTCAAAAACATTTTCAAAACACACACATGCACACACCATTTTCAAGCAATCAAAATCAAGGCAAGTGATCTAAAACCAAGTAACTAAGAGCCCATGGATAACCATGGATGAAAAGGGTGCTAATACCTCCCCTTTTCATAATCTGCCCCCCGAACCCACGAAACATCTCAAAAGGTTTTTCCTATGCTTTTTAACCTTTCCTTTAGGATAAAATAAAAAGTCGGTGGCGACTCTTGCTAAACCGAACAAGTGCGAATACAAAACGCAAAAACTCAAGTCAGTTCTCCCACCGTATCACAGTCCCGATGGTCTATGTATTTTGACGGAGCCTCGAACGCATTGGGCAATGGCATTGGCGCTGTAATTATATCTCCTGAGGGCTATCTGTGATACGGTGGGAGAACTGACTTGAGGTTTTGCATTTGTGTTCGCAAATGTTTCGGTTTAGCAAGATTCGCCACCGAATTTTTATTTTATCCAAAGGAAAGGTCAAAAAGCACAGGAAAGACCTTTGAGATGTTTTCTTGGGTTCGGGGGGTAGATTATGAAAAGGGAAGGTGCAAGCACCCTTTTCATCCATGGTTATCCATGGGCTCTTAGTTACTTGTTTAGATCACTTGCTTTTGCTTTTCAATTGTTTGAAATGGTGCTTTGTGTATAGTTTTGAAAAATGTTTTGAAAAGAGGCCATCGTTGTGGAAACCTTTGTAATGATTCTTGTTTGAATATATACAAAGGTGTATTGTCTTTTGAAAATATTTCAATGTTTGAAAGTTTGTTTTGGGAAATGTTTTGAAATTGTGTTGTGAGGTGTGTTTGAAAATAGCAAGGATGTTTTTGCAAGTTTTGATCAAGTAACTAAGAGTTGTCTACCCTATTTTACTCAAAGATCTTTTCTACACATTTTTAAGCCTTTTGAAAGTGTTGTTTTACCATTGCATTTGGTAAACAACCTTGTATTAGGATGTTAAACGGGACAGGTGCGGGTCATCGTATTAACCATGATAGCAATATTGCCAAGTATCTTTAGCAATTTTCCGAGGGACTAGATCATTTTGTATAGGCAACCAAGATAGCGTCATCGAGGGACTATGCTCTTTTGTTTTGCCAAAATACTCAACATGCATAACATGGCCCATTTTTAAGGCAACAAATGGATGTAACCCTAGGGGTGCAAGTGTGCATTATGTTGTCAATTTACATGCTTTTTGTCTTTGTATTAATCAAGCTATTTGTTGATTTTGGATTTTTGCATGCAAACCCTAATCTCTAATCATGGAATAATTGAAAGCATAAAGTGCGTAAAGGTAAATCTACCACTATTACAACATGATTATGGGGAGGGGGATACAATTTTTGAATGGGGATTATTTAACAAGAAATTAAAACCCTAATTTTACTATTACATCCAAATTGAATCAATGGCATAAATAATAAATGAATAATATTTAAGTAAACAAATTAAATAAATATACAAAATATTATGAATATGCAAAAATGTTTATGTTTATTTTTTATGTATGTAAAAAATATTTAATGCAAATAGAAAGAAATAAATAAAAAAAGATTATTTTTTTATTAAGGGTAAAACCCTAATTTTCTTTTTAAGTAAATATATTAACTATATTATTTATGTACAATAAAAATAAAAGTGTATATACAAAAATAAAATATATTTAAAAAAAAAGTATTATTTAAGTATAAATAATAATAAAAAATAAAAGTATAATTTTTAATGTTTTATTTTTAAGTTTTCATTAAAATAAAATAAAGGTATATATTCATTAAATTACTTTTATGTTTAGAAAAATTAAAATAAAATCCAAAAATAAATGTGAGAATTTATAAAAAATATTTTGGTATTTTTTTATGTTTGAAAAATAAGAAAACAAAATCAGAAATAAAAATAAAATGGAAAAATACAAAAGTATGAAGAAATGGGCCAGGGGGTGCAATCAGTAAAAGGGGGGTGTCAAAAACAAAAGCCAAAGCCCATCCCAAAGCCAGACTTCATCTTCAACCTTTGTTTACAAACGCGCGCACCCTGTACACAAATGCAAGATCCTGCATACGTGCTCTAATGCAAAAACACATAACATCAAAGTTGTAGCATTTTTCAAGACGAATTCAACCATATAAGAAACTTGTCCTAACTCTCAAAGACCAGAGATAATTTCTCTGGCCCTAAATCTTAACCTATTTTTTTCAGGATGTTCATGGATCAAATTCTCTTAGCATGCTTAACTAAAATGAAAACTGAGCATATGTACAACTTCATGGCTATGAATACTACATTTTTTATTCACAAACCTAAGCCTAATTATTCCTAAATAGAGAGATAGGAAGTTGACAAAAACCTGTTTCAGTTGACTTCGTGTATGGCAATGTGGAGCTTTTCAGTGAGGCCTGGGATGTTTGGGAGCTTGCTTGAACTTCCTCTGACCTTCCCCAATGCCTAGCTTTCCTTGAATGTGCTTGAACAAGCCTGTAGAACTCAACCTGCAAAAGCTGAAATAAAAAATGGCAAACCTTGTAAATGGAGTTACATTCAGTGTTTAAGGGTTGGGATAGTTTGGATAGGTTATATGGAAGGTGTTTGAACCAGTTTGAGGCAAAACGCACGAGGGATTTGTGCTATGGAAATCAAACTGCAGGGAGTGTAATGTTTTGCCAATGGGAGATGATTTTGTGCTATGGGAGGTTTGAGGGCTCAAAGGCTCGTGTTTCTGGCTCAAGGGGATGTGAGAAACTTGTCTCAAATGCTTGCAAAAGTTGGTTCTCTCTGATGTTCAAGTTATTTGATATTGGACAAATTTCTTGGTTATGAAGCAAAACATGAGAAGTGATGGAAGAAAAGCCTGTACATGCTATCTATCAGCTTGCACACTATGCCCTTGGCCCCTCAAGTTTGTGGATTTGATTTGCTGCATAAGATATGGCTCAATGCTCAAGGATTTAGTTTTGACATAAAGCAAGATTTAAGCAAAAATGGTAATGTACCTTTTACCATTTTTGGATTAATCTAATGTGCAAACCTCTAATGACCAAAACAATTCCTTAGACCAATGTATTTGCATTTAATTATTAAGTATGAAATTGTTTTGAGGCCTGTAATCTAGTGCAAAGCAAGCTGATTAGAGTTTGCAACTTGTATCAATATGAACATGCCATGGATAAAAAGTGAGTTTTTTCCAACTTCAAGCCTTCAATTCTCCCTAGCCACAAATGAGTTTGGAGAGTTCTTGGACATTTTGGAAAGCTTGCAACATGCTCTACAATCCATATTTGAAATGCAATTTGAGATTCCAAGTGGAACTACCCTTGAAATGCTCTACCCTTGTTCCAAAAATCATAACTTGAAATCCAAGCTTCTTTTGAGAAAACTTTGTGAATCAAAGTTATAGACTTTGTCGAGGAATACAACTTTCATGTTGGAAGTTTTGTTTGAATCCAATTGCATCATGATGAAAATGTTGGGCAAAGTTAGGAAAAATTAAGAAAATTTCATAACTTAGAAAAATTCTAAGTTATGAAAATTTTCAACTTTAAACCCTAATTTGCAAAATTGGGTTTCTTGATGAATAAGTTTCATGTTTTGACACATCTTGATGAAAAATGACCCTTGGCACTTGATTTTGACCAAAAAGTCAAAGTTTGACTTTTCAGTGTACAGTCAAATTTTGATCAGTTGACTGGAAAATTCATCTGTCAATCCAATACATTTGAGATCTTTTGAACCTTGTGAATAGGTCAAGATAATGTCATTGAGTCCTTGAGTCCATGCTTGAGCCCACTTTGCCATTGGCTAGGTGAGAAATCAGAAATTGCCCTTGTGCAGTCAAAATCCTAAAAATGACCATTTTTCCCTTTTGATGATCTGATCAAATTTCTTGAGGAGTTATGGTCCAAACTTGATCAAATGGTTCATATGAGTCTATAATGTTGATGTGGATCAAAATTTATGAGGTTTGACTGTAAATTGGCCACAGTTAACTTTTTCCCCAATACAACTGATTTCTAGGTCAACTGTCCAATTGGCTGGGCAAAAATTTGATTCAAGGCTTGAAACTTGGTAGAGGTAATCTTGTAAGTCCAACATGAAGTATGAAAGTCACTTTGAGCATTGAAAGTCCAAAAATCCCTGTGCAAACTCAAACCCTAGTTTAGGTCAACAGTGCAAGGAGATGTCTTGAGCAGAGTGAACCCTAGTTTGATCTTGAGTTCAAAGAGTCTTGTGATGAAAAATAATGATAAAATGAGAGGGAAAATTTTGGGGTACAACACTGTCATACTCCGCTCACCGCCCGATTATGTTTTAACTGCACCAACAATATGGCGGAGTATGAAGCGTGTATCATGGGTCTTCGAGCTGCTATTGACCTGAGGATTAAGTTTTTGAGTGTGTTCGGAGATTCTGCTCTGGTGATAAGTCAGATCAAAGGCGAGTGGGATACGAAGCACCCGAATCTTATTCCTTACAAAGAGTATGTATTGACGTTGCTCCCAAACTTTGAGGAGGAAACCTTTGAACATTTCCCACAAGAAGAGAACCAGTTGGCAGATGCGTTAGCTACCTTGTCTTCTATGTTCAAAGTCAGGTGGGACAATGAAGCTCCCCAGATCACCATTGAGAGGTTGGACAAACCCGCACATTGCTGTAACATTGAGACTGAAGAGGTAGCAGGTAAACCCTATTTTCATGAGGTAAAGAGGTATCTTAAGGCTCAAGAATACCCTGAGGGGGAATCTGTTAATCACAAGAAGTTTCTGAGAAGGTTCGCAGCGAAATTCTTCATCAGCAATGGAATCCTCTATAAGCGTAACCATGATTCAACCTTACTGCAATGCGTAGACAAGAACGAGGCAGAAAGAATCATGGAAGAGCTACATGAAGGTACCTTTAGAACTCATTCTAGTGGACATACTATGGCGAAGAAAATCCTACGGGCAGGATATTACTGGTCCACTATGGAAGCTGATTGCTATCAACACTCTCTAACCTGCCATAAATGTCAGATCTATGCTGATAAGGTGCATGTACCTCCAGTTCCTCTGCATGTCTTTACGGCTCCTTGGCCCTTTACAATGTGGGGGATCGACATGATCGGCGAAATCATACCTACTATGTCTAACATGCATCGCTTCATTCTGGTAGCAATTGATTACTTTACGAAGTGGGTTGAGGCTGCTTCCTTTGCTACAGTAACCAAGAACGTCGTGGCGCAGTTTATCCGACACAATTTGATCTGTCGATATGGTGTACCAGAGAGGATCATTACGGACAATGGTACAAATCTCAATAATACAATGATCACCGAGTTCTGCAAACAATTCAAGATACAACATCATAACTCTTCTACCTACCGATCGAAGATGAATGGGGATGTTGAAGCGGCTAACAAGAACATCAAGAAGATTGTGCAGAAGATGACAGTGACATAAAAAGACTGGCACGAGATGTTACCGTTCGCTCTTCATAGGTACCGTACCTCAGCACGAACATCGACAAGGGGCAACACCCTACTCTTTGGTGTACGGCATGGAGGAAGTCCTACCCATCAAAGTCCAGATACCCTCTCTCAGGATTATGAAGGATGCGGGTTTGAACGAAGACGACTGGATCCAAACCCGACTTGATCAGCTGAACCTAATCGATAAGAAGAGACTTACTGCTATCTGCCATGGTTAGACATATCAAAAGCAAATGACCAAGGCTTTTAACAAGAAAGTCAGATGTCAAGAATATCAAGTCGGGGATCTAGTGATCAAACGCATCATACTACCGCAAGGTGATCCCAGGGGCAAATGGACCCCCACGTACGAAGGGCCATTTGTGGTCAAGAATATTTTCTCGGGAGGAGCTATGATTCTAACTACCATGGATGGTAACGACCTCCCTCACCCCGTCAATGCGGACATAGTGAAAAGATACTACACATAATCAAAGACCCGCTAGGTTGACTGGCCTAGGCAAAAATAAGGGCTTCCCAGCGAACCAAAAGGGTTCGGGCAAAAGTAAGGGATGAAAATGAAAAAACTGTACACCCGGCAAGTTGAAAACCCGAAAGGAAGGCTTGGGCAAAAAATGGTATCCTGGTGGAATGAAAACCTGAAAGGGTGGTCCAGAAAAAAATTAGGGATTGAAGCGTAACACTATGTCTCATTGGATCATCTTGCAACTAGACTTCGGTATCAACTATCAAGCTCGGACAACGCCAATCAATCTGATCTATCTTCATCCAAGTAGCAAAGTGATGAGACGCTTGAAGATATAAAGGCAATAGCAGAGCTGAAACTCAATGGGATCGTTTCACATAACTGTTTTTCCTTTTGTTACACAAATTTTAATTTCTTTCTTTCGGCGGTGTTCTCTTACTAGGGCGTCAACCCCTTTGTACAAAATGCCTATTACAGGCCAACTGCAAAAATCAATACAATCCATTTTCACAAGAAATTTCAAATTGTTTTTCTTTTTCTGTTTTGTTTTGCAAGAACGTCCAATGATTCATTTTTGATATATGCATTTGAAAATAATTGCTGCTCATAAATATTTACATGAGAAACAAAAGACGATTACTCGTAATTCCAGGAATAGGGAAAACAAAAAGTGCCTAAACCTTACAGTTACTCTGCCCATCAGGCACCGGGATAGAGCCAGCTTGAGAACATGAGCAGTGTTACATACACACCCCACAGAGTAAAAAGTATCCAAAGACGGTAATGTTAGCTTTCCCGAACAGGACACAACTCTCCCCAGCCGAGGTTCACGATCACGAGTGAGTCGACATAATTTTTCCCCAAGCAGAGTTTGTTTATCACCAGCAACAGAAGTTCATCCCCAACTGATTTATTTCTCCAAGTCGGAAGATCTATCAACAGAGTATCTCCTCTCCAACAGAGTTATTCCCCGCAGAGTTATCCTCAGACAGGGTCCCTTCCGGCAGAATATTCGCCAACCAAGGGGAAAAATCCCCAGCACGGTCATATTTGTTCACCATCCCCAACAGAGGTGGAGGAACTATGGTTTTCATATCAATCAGGGATTTATTTTTCCAGATTCAGATTATCACGTCAGCATTTCATGTTCATACATCATGACATATGCATACATCACATATAATATAGTCTCATTTATTTTGAGAACGTCATCATACAATGCATCTCACGCATCACATATAGCTAACCCTGTATTTCTTTCAGGAAAGACATTATTATCAACAATTCTCAGCAAGTCCGTGATCAACACTCAAATCTAAACAGAGTAATCATCGGCGCGACAAGAACAACCTTACCCAGTTTCCCTCTGCAGTTTTACCCAAACTCATTCCGAAGTAACCCTACTACCCAGGTTCCTTCTCATAGCCCTACTACCCAGGCTTTCATATCGAAGTAACCCTACTATCCAGGTTCTTTCTCATAGCCCTACTACCCAGGCTTTCATATCGAAGTAACCCTACTATCCAGGTTCCTTCTCACAGCCCTACTACCCAGACTTTCATATCGAAGTAACCCTACTATCTAGGTTCCTTATCACAGCCCTACTACCCAAGCTTTCATATCGAATTAACCATACTATCTAGGTTCCTTCTCACAGCCCTACTACCCAGGATTTCATATCGAAGTAACCCTACTATCCAGGTTCCTTCTCACAGCCCTACTACACAGGCTTTCATATCGGAGTAACCCTACTATCCAGGTTCCTTCTCACAGCCCTACTACCCAGGATTTCATATCGAAGTAACCCTACTATCCAGGTTCCTTCTCACAACCCTACTACCCAGACTTTCATATCGAAGTAACCCTACTATCCAGGTTCCTTCTCCTAACCTTACTATATGGGTTCGACCTCCCTTATCCCCAGACAACAGTCTATAACACTGTAAGACCGGGACCCAGTCAAACACAATTAATTTCACATTTCCCCAGAAAGTCATGGTGCATCATATATCCCGACCAAATACGCAGTTCACTTCCGCTCCCCAAATCAGAATTATTCCCCAACAGAGTAACAGACAACTGAAGCTCCTAAAATTCTGTTTCTCTCAAGACATAGACCAATATTCCCCAACGAAATCCTCCTCAGACAACGGGTATACGGGTTCTCGCAGAGGAATCTCTTATGCTATCGACACTTCTTCGGATGGCATCTTTAAGCCCATCTCCGACAATTCTCTAGCAACCTCCAAATGGAATCTATAAGCCCATTCCCGATATCGCAAGTCAAATATCACTTCATGCGAGTGCAAATTTCTGGGCACTCTAGTGTTCAATCATCTTCCACCTTCAGGTCACGAAAGGCAGTCCCGCCAATCTACATCCTCAGGTCTAAGAAGATCAAACAGGGGAAAATTTTGTACCCCAAAATTTTCCCTGCCATGTTTCTCAATACATGTCAAGTGAGGTCCTCAAATTGCTCAAGGAAGTCCATGGGTTGACCAGACAAACTCTCTCCTAAGGCAATCTACCTCAAATTAGGGTTTCATTTTTCATCAAGATTCTTGAATCCAAAGGATCCCAAATTCTCACCATTGTACTAATATGTTCTCAAGATCATCCATGTCAAGTTTCAAGCCTTGCAGAGGAAGTTTACTCAGTCAATTGCTCAAAGGCCTGAAAAATCGACTGTGCTAGGTCAAAAGTCAACTATGGCTCCCATACAGTCAAACTTCAAGATTTTTGGTCAACATCCTCATTTTGAAGTATAATTCATCATTTTATCAAGGGTTGATCATGATTCATCAAGGATTGCTCACAATTCATCAAAACCCATAAGTTGTTAAATTAGGGTTTTGTAGGAAAAGTCAACTCAACTTTGACCAAGCATAACTTTCTAATACTTTATCAGAAATGACCCATCCAAATCTCATTTTGAAGGGGATGCAATTCCCTACAATTCATCTTCAGCTCCCAAGTTCAAAATATGCACTCACAAGAAGATATGAATTTTGATATTATAGGTCATTTTTAAAAGTCAACAAGAACACCTTTTGGGTCAAAGCTTCATATATGAACATGGAAGACTCAATTGAGATGAGACCAAAAGGGTTTCTTAGAGGACATCCTAATATTTCTAAAAAGTCCAAGAACACCTTTCTAGGGTCAAAATTGAGAGAGTTATGCATTGGCCAAGTTGACATTTTTTGCAAAATTGCCAAAAGTCAAATGTGCTCAAATTTGCATCTTTTGCTAAATGGGCCTAACGTTTTAGGCTTGCATATCATTCCTAACATAGTCCACGACCTATGGGACCCTCCATGGTTTATTTATTCATTTATTTAATTTATTTTGATTTTTATTCATTTAAAATTCAAATAAAATCAAATAAATCCTAATAAATCATATATTATATTTTAGGGATGATTTTTTTACATTAAAAGAAGATCTTATATGCTGTCAATTGAAGATCAACTGGTGCAAGGTCATTTTGGTTGGAAAAAGATTGGATTTGAACAAAATTTGAAAGGAATCATATACTATGAAAGATCAAATCAAATCTCCATGGTGAGCAAGATTGAGGTCGTTTTTGTTGACCTAATAGTTTGTATTACATATACGGAAGGAGACCAAGGCATAAGGAGGTTAGAAGCAGTCGTGCAGAGGTGAAACAAAACTCAAAAAATTTCAAGAAAAGTGGTGATTCAATTTCCACATTAGAGGCCAATTCATACCATTCTCACGACACCAACAGGTTCTTGGACATCTCCAAAAGGAATTCCAACCGTTTGCAAGCTCTCTCACGCCTGGAATTGTAAGATATAGGTATCACGACTTGCTTCCAAATTCAAATTTGGTTTCATTGATTTACTCATCCTATGCATATTTTGATTGTATATTCGTGTTTATCATTAAGTTTGCAAACAATTGGTACCATTTAATTGCATTTCTAACGCCTGTACAGGATGTTGCCATATCTAGGGTTTTGTGTTCTTGATTAGGGCTTTGCAGGATAGGCAAAATTGGGCGTTGATTCTGGTACCATGAGACTCGTGAAGAAGAAACGAGTTGATTGGTACCAGCCATGGCCATTTATCTTGAGCACACACGATTTTTGAAATACACATGGATATACCTACAGTAAGTGTCTGTAGGTAAAAGTTTGCCACCTAAAATGACGGTTTGGGAGGAAGATGACGATGCGTGTCATCCCCTGGTTGGGTGATTTGAATTTGGCGCGTTTTGAATTTCAGCGTTTTGTTTTTATTATATTATAATTGATTTCCATTATATATTCAAACAAAACAATTGGCTCAGTTGGTAAGCGTTCAGGGGGAAAGTGCAGAGGACCTGGGTTCGATTCCCAGGTCCCAACCTTTATTTCACATTTTTCTTCAATAGTTGATCCAACGCATAGCAAGTCAGGAAGTTCACCATGCACCATCAGGATTTGGCCATTCAATGTATCAACGCCCCAGATCAACATACCACCATGGGAGGACCACCATGCGCCTCAGTCAAACGTGCACACTGGATTGGGTGAAGTCAAACAAGCCTTAGCCATTTGGGCCCAGGAATTCATATTCCAACCCCCTTCAATTGCTGAACAACATCAGGCCCATTACTAATATTTTTCTTATATTTCTTTTCTTTATTCTTTTTTTTATTCTTTTAATTTCCCTTATTTATTTAATTTACAAATTAATTTATCTTTCACAAAAAAATATAAAATCAACAATTCACCAAAATTAAGATTAGTCTTTTTTTATTATTATTATCAAAATTAATTTAATTTAGGTTTAACTTAGAGAAGTTGTAATTTATTTTCATAAATAAAAATAAAAAATAGAAATTAGGTTAACTTTTAATTTTATTTTGCTCTTTTTATCAAATAAAAAAAATAAAAAAATAGGTTTAAAATAAATTAATTTATTTTTCTTAGATTAAAATCAATTAGAATTAGGCCTTTCTTTTGTTTAATGTAATCATTTCTCTATTTTCTTGAATAAAAAAACATGACCAAAACTCTTTTACTACTAATCACAATTAGGTTTAGGCAAGGGTCAAAACCCTAGTTGTCTCGTTTTCGATTCATTGCGCGCGTGTTATCATTTTTACCGATATTCCTGTAAATGCCCATGGTTTGTAATAGTTTAATCTAGGACTCCTTTTTTATTTATCGCTTTTTCCGGGTTTTTGGCTATGTAATTAATCCCCCTCCCCGAAGCCTTGTAATAGCGTTAGATTTATTTTCTCGCATTTTTTTAATTCCCGCAAATATTTAACTATTTAGATGTATACTAATAGGATTGTATGACAAGAATGCATGACAAATTAATCCAGTTAGAAAATCCTAATGTGCAAAGATTAAATAATTGAAAAAAAAATCACTCGCACATATCACTCTTAGGGTATACACTCGCTTCGGTTTCCTTCGGTAAAAGATCATTAAGCATAAGGTGTCTTAGTGGTTGCCCTCCTGTCTAAAAAATATCAAACATCCCATTCGAATGTTGCCTCGGATATGATCTTAAGACTCTAGGGTTATTACTAAGGTGTCCTAATATTGCTTTAGTGATCGTATGTCCCTTTCGAATTGACCCTTACAATCTCCAACAATCTTTTTTCGAGTAGGTAGATGTTAGTAGGTACTTACTCAAATCAAAACTTTTCACACTTACACTTTTCAAACAAATTTTCAAAACAGCTTCGTCATACTTTTGAGGACTGATACAAGGGTTATCACGAAGTCAAACTGTTTCAAAACAAAGCACATACACAAGTAATTTTTAAAAGAGGAGCAAATACCTAAGAGCCCATGGAAAACCATGGATAGAAAGGGTGCTAACACCTTCCCTTTCTATAATCTACCCCCCGTACTCAAACATCTCGAAAAAGGATTTTTTCTGTACTTTTTTCCTTTCCGATTGGATGAAATAAAAGTCAGTGGCGACTCTTGCTTACCGTGACATTTTGCAAACAAAAAACGCAAAACACAAACCAGTATTAACAGTCGGTTCTTCCACCGTATCACAACAACTATAAAGATCATAACAAATATTCAACATGACAAAGGTGCAATATGATAAAAGAACAATGAAATTTCAGCACTTTAAAACTGATTTCAAGATTGATGTCCCAACACCAAAACACAATGTCAAGAAAGATGTTATGACATCATCTGCTGGCAGGAAACACTTTTACCAAAACAATAATTATGCATGATTAAATTGCAGAAGGTAAAAGAGAAAATCAATTAATAACCCAGTTCGGTGCAACTCACCTACTCTAGGGGAATCCAAGCCAGAAAAGAATTTCAATATGATAGTACTAGTTCAAATCTAAACAACCTTAGTTTACAACTTATCACCTAATCGCTATATTGTGCAACTTCTACCTCAGTGACAATAATAAAAATAGAAGAACACACTTCCAAATACAATACTCAATTTTGCTTAAAATCTTTTAACTAAGAATAATATCTTGACACACAATAAATTATTTGCTTAAAAGCTCATGAGTGATGGGCAAGTAACAATGAATAACCAGTCTACCTCAATGTATCAGAAGATACATGAGTGACATACAAAAACAAACAAAGTAAAACGACTCTCAAAACTAAGACTTTAAACTTCCTTTTTTTTTATAATTTGTGAAGGCCAAATTGCATTATATTTAGTGAGTCCTTATATAGAGATTTTTGCAGTATGGGCTTGGACTCTTAACACAAATCTAATCTTCCAGTTGTAAATCATCTACAAAATATTCTCCATAAAAATAGGAAAAAATCTTCAAATTTTCCTAAAAAGTCTCAAAGATCCTTTTTATGAAATCAAATCAAATCTGAAATGTTCCTAAAAAATCATTGCTTAGTTGCGACTATATGAGAACTAAAATCATCTAAAATATCATATTTTAAAATCAAATATTCAAAGATTTAAAAACCTGAAATATACTTCAGTTCTGGTATGACATGTTAATACATATGTCTTTAGTAGTGTCTTGATCAACAAGTCAAGAAATTAACAGCAGAACATGTTGTATCAATTGGCAAAGATATCACAACATATTGCTCAACACTTTGGAAGCAGCGACACTTGTCAACAGCAACACCTATTATAACAATTTTTCAAGATGTCACAACATCTTGTCCAACATCTGGATATGATACTTGTTTTCCTAAAAGAAACATGTTTTACCAAAATTGTTTCCAATCATAAAATTACAGACCTAACAATCTTCCCTTTTGGAAAATTTTGGCTAAAACAACCTTAGCACAAACAAACTGGAGAAGAGGAATAAAACCAGAAAGAACAAAATACAATCTACTTGAGAACCATGTATACTTTGTATAAAATGCAAACAGAAATATATATCAGAGATAACATGCAACTACAAATCATAAGAGATTACAACTCCTTCAAAATCCATAAATCTCTAGAGATCAGATGTCAAGACATGTGGTCTGACAACACATCACCATAACCAAATAACTCAACATTAGTCATATGCTAAGTTCAATAGTCTCCAACACAACATAGTGTCTAGATAGGTGTTGTACCCCAAAATTTTCCCTCTCATTTTCAAGATTTCTCTTGCATGTGTGGTTACAATCACTTGTTTGAAGAAATGAAGAAAATGATTTTCTTTGAAGATGGAAAGCTGTTACTTCGACTGATCGAAGGAAAAGAAAAATGAAGATGTTAATGTGCCTTTTTACAAGTTAAATAAGAGCAAGTTTGCTTCAAATCCACATCCTTCGATTGGGCATCTAGGCTTTCTTCGAGCAAACTTGAGTCATCCTTCGTTTGGGGCATTGGTTTCCTTCAAAATCAACCTGCTTCAAATCCACCTCCAAACCTGCTTCGAATCAACCTTCATGCATGCTTCGAATTGACCTCTAAGATTGCTTCGAACCCTCCTGCACAAAAGCTTCGATTGCACCTTTGGCCCCTTACATGTTTGCCTTGAGTCACAAAGCAGTAACCTCCTGCATGCAGGCTTTGACAGGGAATTGACTCTTCATGCAAACCTTCATTTGAGCAATGGCCTCTTGTATGCTTCCTTGGAGTCACAAAGTAGCGACCTTCTGCATACAGGCTTCGACAGGGCATTGGCTATGTTTACACTAGCTTTGACTGGACAATATTTCACTTTGAAATAGTTTGCTTTGATTCCACCCTTGTAAACCTTCAACACACATGGTTGGTGGCCCCTTAAAAGGACATGTATTGGTGTATTTGAAGGGCATACATATGGGTCCCTTTCGAAGGATATACCTTACTAGCCCATTCGAAGAATTGCATTTGACCCTTCGAAGGACACACGCATATAGTCCAATTGAAGGATACATACTTGGCCCTTTCAAAGATACCCACATGACCCACTTAAAAGACATGTCTGGGTGTCCCATTCGAAGGACATGTTTGATGGACCATTCGAAGGACTTGCAAGACATACCTTAAGACATATTTTGGTGACCCATTCAAGGGGCACACATTTGGCTCCTTCGAAGGATGCACAAAAAGAGCCCATTTGAAAGATACTTGTTGGGTGAAAATCAAATAATGTTGTTTGAAGGAGAATCTGGTCGAAGGTGGTCAAGACAAAAGGTAGAGATATCAAAAGATGCTTGCTGCTAAGTTCAGGCCTGATACATTGACCATAACGCTCCAAAAATGCTGCACAACAGTCCTACAACACTGCCCCTATTCTTGCACCAATTTGGCATACGAATACTGCCCCTCGAAAGCTACAAAAACAGTTTGACCATTTTGTTCAAATTGTTTTGTTTTCCCTCATAACCTCAGCCAACTTCGCCTATAAATAAGAGGCTCCATAACACGTCTAAGGGGCTGGACAACACATCTAGAGACATTTGGGTGGTGCGGAAAGAATCTTAAAAAAATCATCAAACTATGAAAACTCTTAAACTCTCAAGATTCTCAAACACTAAACACAAATCCAGAATCCATGAGAAACACAACACTTGTTTCCTTGGCCCTTCGAATCTAGAAGAAACACCACACCTTTTTCCTTGGCCCTTCGAATCTAAAGAAACATAACACTTGTTTCTTTTTTCTCTTTCGAATATGAAGCAATCCAACGCTTGGTTCCTTCCTTTGAACCCAGTCATTAGAAACGTCACCTTTGTTTCTTCCCTTCGAATCTAGGAGTATCCAGGGAAGCAACTAAAGGTCCAACTCACATACCCCAGCTTCAAGCAAGGTAAGTCACTCTAACCTTAAGCTTTTTCGTTTCAGAACATGTACATAACATTTGTTTCCTTTTTTGTTTCAATTTGTTTTCATTGCTAATCTTATTGTCTATATCCTTTATTTATCAAACATGTTTTAAGAACTAACCTGGCCATGAGACAATACTAGTATGGACTCCGGACATGTTACTATTTAAATCCCAAATGAAAGAAAACAGGAGGAAGGAGGTGCGAATTGAAGTTTTAGGCTTCACCTCTGGCTGCTTCACAGTTGCAAGCAGAACAAAGAGTGTGGCCTTAGGCTTCGCCACACACTGACTTCCAGGCTATTCGAAGGAGCAAAAAGGGAGAAACGAAAGTTGTCCACACTGATTGCCAGGCCCAATCGAAGAAGGCAGCAAGGAGTTTGGGGTGAAGAGTGCACCTCATGCTGATTCCAGACCCCAATCGAAGGAAGCAGAAAGGCAGAATCGAAGGTTGCATCTCATGCCTCACGCTAAGCCCAAACCGAAGGGAGCCAGAGAAGCAGAATCAAAGGGTTCTGCTTCCCAAATCGAAGCACTCATTTTCCTCCTTTTACTTTGTTTTGTCTTTCATTTTCTTGCTATTCAATATGGTTGAATAGTGTAGGATTTATTTTCTGCATTTTTATTGCTTTTGTACAAATGTTAGTAATTAGGATGTATGGTAAGATAAAGCCAACAAGTAGACAACCCTAAATTTAAGACAAAAATGCATGCAAGTAAAACACATTATTCACACATGCACCTCTAGGGTAATCTCACTTGTTGCCTCGAAAAAATACTCATGTCCCTTGAATATGGGCGTTTTAGCAAAGACCCTTGATAAAAGGTCATAGTCCCTCGATGACCCTCGATGTTACCTTCAGTAAACTATCTAGTCCCTAAATGAAAATTGCTAAAACGTCTCATAGGTTTCCTTATATGACTATACAAATAACACACGCCCATCCCTTCACATCCAACGATGGGGCTTCTTACCAAATTAATGGTAAGATAGCAACATATAAAGGAGGAGGAAAAGAACATTATACCTTTTGAGTAGGTAGGATGCTCATAAATGCTCGCTTTCTCACAACAAAAACATTTTACACACCAACACTTTCATCTGGAACATTTTCAAAATATAAAGCTCTTTGTACGCATTCTTATAGAGATGAGAATCATTACAAAGACACTTTTCAAAATCACTTTCAAAAACACATTCCACAAACACATCTTTGAACTATTTTCAAAACCAACACTTTGTACGTGTTCTTATAGAAACGAGAATCATTACAAAGACGTTTTTCAAAATACCTTCAAAACCCACACCACAAGCACATTTTTAAACAAAAGCAAGTGATCTAGCAAGAAAATAAGATCCCGTAGATAACTACGGATGAAAAGGGTACTAATACCTTCCCTTTTCATAACCTACCCCCCGAACTCAAGAAATAATCTCGAAAGACACCCATCATATACCTTGTTCACAAGGATACTAGGGTTTAGATTTTAAAGGCTTAGAAAATAGGGTTTTAATATTTTAATAGGGGAACTCGCCACAATTCTAGTCGTATGCCTACGTATCTTCTTATGAGGAATCAGAGTCCAAATTCGTAGTTCGCGGTTGGTTTGTGTTTTTTATGGATTACACAAATATTTTAATTCCCTTTGTACTTAGTCTGGGTGTATGAATAAAGGAGATTTTGAACAAAGCGCGCAGTTAATTAAAATATACTTTATAATCCTTTTCAAAAATGAATTGTTAAATTAATTTAATTTACGAAAATAACTTGTGGTTGGTTAAGTATTTTTTATGTAATAATTGTAAAAAACTATCTTATTTAAATACATGATTAACAAAAAATAGTTTAATGCAAATAAAATAAATAATATTTTTTATGGGTTGGAAAATAATATATTATTTATATGATAATAATAAATTATATAATATTATAAATATAAAATATAAAATATAAAAATTATAAAATAATAAATGAAAAAAGGAATAAATTAAAACGCAAGGGGGTATGAATTTAGTTAAGCTGGTAACAAAGGGGGGTGTTAATAGCATGGGCCTGAATTCAGATATTGAATTCAGGCCCAAAAGGCAGGGGGTGTATTTTTGAATTATCCAGTAAAGTGGAGGGAGGGTACAATGAGCGTGGGTCCAAGTCCAGATATTGAACTTGGCCCATTTGGCCAGAGGGTGTTGTTTTCAATGTAACAACAAAAATAAAAAAGGTAGCGGTGTGTTTGGTAGTGGGCTCGGCCCAAAGGGTTTGAGTCCGTTTGGATCGGGTGTAACTGAGCGCGTGGTAATTATCATGGCCGTGCATTTTGGAACGTAGGATTGTGATCATGTGGACGTGATGGAGGGTGCGTGATAATGATTGTAGTGTGGCAAGCTGTTGGAGCAGTGTAGCGACGAGCAACAAAAGTTTTGGAAATATTTATCCGGGATTTTATCGTGTCCATAGAGATTGGTTATTAAATTTCTATTTGATAAATCTCTCGTTAATTAGTTTGGGGATAAATGGGTTTGTAAAGAAAATGTTATCAACAGAAAATAAATGTAAACAAAAGAAAAAAATAAGAAAGAACTTATCAAGCCTGCATATAATCTACTCATCATAGACTTAAATCTATTGACCAGTTATATTAAACCTAACAATACTCATCAATGATCTCTCTACCTCCTCAAAAACACAGAAGACCGACTGTATCAGCAAGGAAATGATCTCTCTTCCTCCTCAACAACACAGAAGACAACTATGTTATCGCATTGATGATCTCTCAGCACAACACAACCACACAAAGGCATTAAGCTCTGATACCCAAGTAGATGACAACTCTAAATCTATCACTAGAGTTCAGAAACTAACAGATAATCATCCTAGATAAGAATCTAAGCAGTATATATCTATAACAACTTAAATCCCTAGCACATAGCAAAAATCCAGGACAACAATGAACAAAGATTTATAAAGCAAGTTTAATATAACGCCATGGACGACAAATATACATAAGTTCAGAGTAAATACATTTACAAACTCAACACATAAAGAGTACACAAAGAGGAAGAGAAATGAACCACAAATCTCCTGGTTTGTCAGCACCGATTGATGAGAAATCCACCTCAGATCATCTGTATGCAAGATTCAATGTTGTTTTCTAAGCTAATCCTATCCAAAATACCGAAAACCATAACCAAAAAATGTGTTTTTTACATCTAAATACGCATTTCTGACTGTCCAGCATCGCCCGACGACCAAAAAGTGTCGCCCGACGACCAAAACAACATTTTCCCTTGCTACAGCTCGCCTAGCGTCGCCCGGTGATCATAAGCGTCGCACATCGATGGATAACAGAAAGTTGAAAAATCAGCACAACATTTTGAACTGTTTCAGCCATAACTTTTGAACCGTAACTCTGATTTGCGCCTGGTCAAAAATGTTGGAAAGCTTATTAGATGCTCTATCTAACAATGCCTAAATATCAATGCTTGGATACCTATAAAAATGAGATAAAATCAATTAAACTCAATAATATTTACACAATAATGCAATAAATACACTATAACATAAATTATACCGAATATACACTAAAGTTGAGGTTTATTGATAAAAAGCAAATGAATTAAGCTGATGAGTGCTAATTATTCACACTCAAATTCACAACAATTTAGCACTCATCAAACTCTCCCCAACTTAAAACATTGTTTGTCCTTAAACAAAGTCAAACAAACTTAAAGAAGCAAAATACGATAATCAAAGAATCACGAGTCAACAGGTTTTTGAAAACGAAAAACAAATGTATGGTTCAAAATAAAAACGTACACACAAGGAAAAAACTTACCACTAAACTACAATGATAACATGTAAATGAAACGAATCCTAAGTACAAAAATCATACTGAACATTCTAAAACAAAACAAGCTCATTCATGAATAACACCTAGCAAACATTCATCGGTATATGAAAAACACCTAATTGTGAGAACTTTTGACACTCATCCATAATCTTGTAAACAATAGACTAAATTATGCATTTATCCAAAAACTCATATTAAAAATACACAGGCAATAATCACAAGGGCTTTTTAATGTTGTAATGTGGCTTGGTTAACAAACAAATGATAAGTCCTAAAGTTAATCGGAAAAAAAACTTGCCTAAACCAAAGGGAGTAATTACTCACAAAGTCTCAAGCAACAAAATTTCAATCAAACTTCTTCTTCATCCCAAATTTCAAACCAACACACTTCACTTATTCAACACAACATTATTCCATACTCTTTTTATTTTTATTTTTCAAATCATTTTTCATCTTTTTTTTTTCTTTTTCTAATCTTTCTTTTTCACTTTTTTTCTTTTCTCTTTCTTCTTCTCAACCTCATAACAACCTCACTATAAATGAGCAAACATTTCTCTCCTCAACTTGAGTTCAACCAACATTAATGTGTCAATACTCCATACTTTCCAAGGCAAGGTAAAAATTCATACAACAACAAATAGTTGAGGGTTCAAGAAACAAAAGAATCAACATCCATAAAAAAGGTGAACTAAACACTCATAGACAAGGATCAAGTTCAAATAAACATGGATATTGACAAAAGCTTAAAGGGGCTAAGAAATGATCACACACTCATAAGGTGAATTGAATATTTGGCCAAGATAGTTGTGCTCAAAATAAAACAGAATTCCTTGATCACTTTCATGTATTCATACAATCTACATAAACAAAAAATTAAACATAATAAAATCCCATTAAAACAAGAATTGTGGCCTCCAGCATATATGAACAATGCAAAACTTACTCATATTTATGGGTAAAAAAGGAACTAAAGTGATTCAAGTAATGAGAAAGCAATGCAAAAAGAATGAATGACATGGTAATTATACAAATGAAAATTTTCCTAAACATGTCATGTTATAGAAAGCGATAAACGAGTACCTGACGTGTACCAACTTCAAAATAACATCATTACCATACATCCGCAAGTCAAAAAGATGAAACTCGAAAAATCACCTTAAAATTCTTCAAGTTACTGGACCAAAATTTGATAACAAACAACAAAAGAATTAGAAAAATAATACTCCAATAAAGTTTTAACGTACAAAGTTTACAATATATACTGCAAACAAAAATACTCAAGCTAAACACGAAAAGCTTTATGAAAACATAAATTGACATAACAAAACAAATACAAATAAAGATATGAAAACCAGGTGAAAATGAATTAACAAGTCGAAAAGTGAAGATTTGAAATTCAGAACACTTCCTTGTTTCAACTTGTTAAAGCACAAATCACCATACACATAAACAAATACAAACAAACATGCTTATTTTACGTCGTAAGCTCTACGCCTTTATTGTGCGAGCTAGTAACCTTCTCTCATCATGCCATGGTATTGTCACACCGCGCAAACCTAAAGAAAGTTTCCTAACAATCACACAACAAACGTTACGAAAACGAGACAATTCACAACAATACATGAAAACACATATATGCACAAATATCATATACACGTTAATGTACAATTTCTATACAACATATACATTAATTACAAAACTCAAAAACAAAAGAATTATCGCAATGTAAAGACAATAGAACCAATCCCCGACAAAGACGCCATTTTGTTGGAGTGGTGCATCGGCAACCAACAAAAGTTTTAGAAATATTTATCCGAGAATTTATCGTGTTCACCGAGATTGGTTATTGAATTTCCATTCGACAAATTTCTCGTTAGTGAGTTTGGGGATAAATGGGTTGAAAAGAAAATGTTATCAACAGAAAATAAATGTAAACAAAAGAAAAAAACTAAGGAAGAACTTATCAATCCTGCATATAATCTACTCATCATAGACTTAAATCTATCTACTAGTTACATTTAACCTAACAATACTCATCAATATCACCACGTATCACTCACAACCTAAGTTATTTCTAACCTAAATTGAGACACCAACTCTATCACCAAGGAAATGAACTCTCTACCTCCTCAACAACACAAAAGATAACTATGTAATCGCACTGATGATCTCTCAGCATAGTACAACCACACAGAGGCATTAAGCTTTGATATCCAAGTAGATGACAACTCTAAATCTATCTCTAGAGTTTAGAAACTAACAAATAATCGTCCTAGATAAGAATCTAAGCAGTATATGTCTATAACAACTCGAATCCCTAGCACAGAGCAAAAATCCAGGACAATAATCGACAAAGATTTATAAAGCAAGTTTAATATAACACCATGGGCGACAAATATACATAAGTTCAGGGTAAATACATTTACAAACTCAACACATAAAGTTTACACAAAGAGGAAGAGAAATGAACCACAAATCTCCCGGTTTGTCAGCGCTGATTGATGAGCAATCCACCCTAGATCATCCGTGTGCAAGCTTCAATGTTGTTTTCTAAGCTAATCCTATCCAAAAATGAAGGTTGATGGAGTTGGGATCAAAAATACCCAAAAACCATACGCAACAAATGTGTTTTTACACCTAAATTCGCATTTCTGACTGTCAAGCATCACCCGGCGACCAAAAAGTGTCGCCCGATGACCAAAATAGCGTTTTCCCCATGCTACAACTCGCCTAGCGTCGCCTAACAATGAATGATAGAAAGTTAAAAAATCAGCACAACATTCTGCATTGTTTCAGCCATAACTTTTGAAGCGTAACTCCGATTTGCACTCGGTTGGAAGTGTTGGAAAGCTTATTTGATGCTCTATCTAACAATGTCTAAATATCAATACTTGGATACCTAAAAAAATGAGATAAATCAATTAACCTCAATAATATTTACACAATAACTCAATAAATACACTATAATATAAATTATACCGAATATACACTAAAGTTGAGGTTTATTGACAAAAAGCAAACGAATTAAGCCGATGTGTGCTAATTATTCACACTCAAATTCACAACAATTTAGCACTCATCACAAGCACCATATTATTGGACTTAATAAATTTTCTTTTTACAAAACAAATGCCTCATTTGTTATTCTCTTTCTCTCTCTCTCTCTCTCTCTCTCTCTCTCTCTCTCTCTCTCTCTCTCTCTCTCTCTCTCTCTCTCTCTCTCTCTCTCTCTCTCTCTCTCTCTCTCTCTCTCTCTCTCTCTCTCTCTCTCTCTCTCTCTCTCTCTCTCTCTCTCTTTCTCTCTCTCTCTCTCTCTCGCCTCACAACGTAAAATAGAGCCCTAACTTGTCTCAAGCGGCGGAGGCACCCTATTCCTTCTCTTCTCCAGCACAACAATGATAACCTACAACCCAACAATAACCCTAAACCCCGAGCCTACAAGATGTAACAAGAAATACCCCTAAAGCTAAGGGTTTACCTCAGCCGTGTTTGTTCTTATTTGCTTCCGATATGAGTTTTTTGGCTAATCCCTCATCCTTCTGTTTGCAGGCACGGTGACTGTTTAATGATCTGATGGATCTATATGGAGGTTGATGGGAGGGCGTGGTCGAAAAACAGCGGCGGCCGTGTAGATCGGGAGGAGGGCACCTGAAGCTGAGTGGTTTAAAATGGAAGATGGCTCGCGGATTTGGCTATGCCTACTGGTTGATGGAATCGAAGCTTGTTGGTGGTCTTGCGCGGTGGTGATACAAACAGACTCCCTCTGTTCTTCAACTTTCTTTCCTTCCTTTTCTACCTCTGCAATAATAATCTTTATGTCCTCCCCCCTCTTCTACTGTCTTAATTCTTAGGCTTTTATAGATTTTCGATTTAGACGATTTAGGAAATATAGTCAATGTTTTATCATTACTCTTAGAAATAGGTAATCACCGATTGTAAATTGATTTTGTAGTAATTGCTCCCGATTCTGTATAGAGCTTTAAATTTGTTTATGTTTTTGAGTTGTTACGTTCTTGCAACATTGAATGCAAGATTCGATATGTAAATAAAAAACATGATTTGATTCTATTCGGATCTGTTTCTGTATTAGTTCGTTCTTGTTTTGAAAAATGGAATGTAAAGATCATGGTTTGATGAAAACAATAATTTTAGCCTTAAACATGCACTATTCCTTTGATTCGTACAGTACCTGTTCCCTTATTAAAGCATGTGTTTTTTCTTTTAATCCAAATTGTGCTTGCTTATTAGGTTTTTTGAACGTGTGTTTTTTTTTGTTTTGGCCCATATGCGCTTTTTATTGGGCCTGGGCTGCTTATTTAAAAGTTCTAAGTTTTGGCCTTCCACGTTTTCACACACTAAATATAGTTTCAACAATAATAATGTTAATGAGAAAATAATAATACTAATAATAATCAATAATAATAATAATAATAATTGATAAAAGTAATTATAATAGGATAATAGTAATGTTAACAAAACGATTCTTAAAACAAAACAAAAAGTTGACCAGGCCATCTAATTTCAATTTATTGAGCTTTAATAAGAAAATGGATTGCTTTACACCTCTTTGATTAAAACAATACACCTCCCATTTTCCAACATTTGTGATGGACCAAAATTTTTACATGGGCTAAGAGACCAAAAATGATCTTTCTGATTTGAGAAAGCCCACCAGCTCTTAATTAGAACACAAACCCCCTATATAACAATGCACCTCCCTTTTTAACTTGAAATGAACTTTTAAAAACCTAATGGGCCATCAGATATTGATGGTCCATTTTGGATCAACACATTCCTCTTCCATGTTTTACTCCCCCATAGAAATAAAAACTATATAATACAATTGATTTAAATAGAACCCTAAATATAATATAAGGGTAGGGTAAATTTGGGATATAAAAGCTACCGCTATTTAATTGTCTTTCAATTGAATAGTGTGAGAATACGCAGGTCTCACACGTTTGATCAAAAGTTTATTAAATATATGAAGGCCCCAAGATTTGTCTGAGAGATTATAAGGATACGTTGTACAACGTTACCTTGAGTATAAAGAGTGGGCACAAATGATGATGTATCATCTTACCAGCGTTTGAAATAGAGTTTTTTACTTAGACATGATGACACAGATAACTCGTTAGTATCTAAAAGAGATTGTAAATATTTGCTTATTCACCATAACCTAGAAGGTAAATGATGCAAGTTTGAAAAGCTGACTTACTAATGCTTGGGGACTAATAAACTAATTTTGTGACGCATATTTCGTATATTCATTGCAGCCTAGGGGATGAATAACATAAATCTTAATAATACACTGCTGCTTAGAGACTAACGCGATGAGCCAAAGATTTTTTTTGTATACGCACCATAGCCTAGAGGATAGATAATACGAGCATGAAACCAGATATTTGGAGCTTGGAAAGACGATGTAGGTTGTGTCAACCCTCACCCAAGACTCGATAACCAAATGAAATATGCTATATTTGAAGCGGTGAACCCCAAATTCCCTAATGGTGTCAGTTGTGTCGCCCTCAACCATGATTATCAACAGAAAGAATTAAATCCAAAATTCTTCAATGATGTCGATTATGTCACCCTCTTCCATGACTATCAACATGAATAAATAAACCCCAAATCCACGATGATGTCAGTTGTGTCATCCTCAACCATGACTTATCAACATGAATAAATAAACCCCAAATTCATCGATGACGTCGATTATGTTACCCTTAACCAAGACTATCATCATGAAGAAAAAGAACCCCAAATTCATTGCTGATGTCGTTTGTGTCTTCCTCAACCATGACTATCAACATGAAGAAATAAACCCCAAATCCATGATGATGTCGGTTGTGTCGTCCTCGACCATGACTATCAACATGAAGAAATAAACCCCAAATTCATCGATGATGTCGGTTATGTCGCCCTCAACCAAGACTATCATCATGAAAAAAAAGAACCCCGAATTCATTGCTGATGTCGGCTGTGTCTCCCTCAACCATGACTATCAACATGAAGAAATAAACCCCATATTGCTTAAAGTTTGAGCTATATAGTTCGCACAGATAAGCTTGCTAACGATGGACCCCAAGAAAAATCGAAATTTAAAAGATGTCACTCATGATGTATATGCATAATGTGAGGCTCTTAATGGGAAATCTACTGCCGAGATTTCCAAGGAATCTATTGCCAAGATTTTGATGTAGAAATTACCTTCTGCCTAGGTCTTCTGGAAAATCATTTGTCGAGATTAACCAGGAGAATATACTGCCAAGATTCGATTGTGAGCTACCTTTTGCCGAGGTCTTATGGAAAATAAACTTCTATGATCAACTATTATGGTCAACCAGGGGAATCTACTGTCGAGATTGTTTGTGAACCACCTTTTGTCAAGGTCTTTTGGAAAATCATCTGCCAAGATTAACCAGGGGAATCTATTGCTGAGATTTAATGTAGAATTACCTTCTGTCGAGGTCTTGTGGAAAATCATCTGCCGAGATTAACCAGAGGAGTCTACTGTCGAGATTCTGTTAAGTACTACCTTCTTCCGAGGTCTTCTGGATAATCATCTACCAATATTAACCAGGGTAATCTACTGTCGATATTCAACGTAAAATTACCTTCTGCCGAGGTCTTTTGGATAATCATCTGTCGAGATTAACCAGGGGAATCTACTGCCGAGATTCTGTTGAGTACTACCTTCTTCTGAGGTCTTATGGATAATCATCTGCCGAGATTAACCAGGGGAACCTACTGCAAGATTCAATGTAGAATTACCTTATGTCGAGGTATTCTGGGTAATCATCTTCCGAGATTAACCAGGGGAATCTGCTGCCTAGATTCGATGTATAATTTGTAGCTTGATTGACAATGATGATTGTCTTCACATAAAACAAGGTTTTATGTTATGCGTGTAAATTTGACTGATGCATGAAATGTAATGATTGATTGATGCATGTAATGAGTGACTTGGATATGCTTCAATGGATGTTTGAATTTTGAGGTGCCAATGAGAATTGGGCTTAAGGGTAGACGCCAAGTGAGATTGGGCTCTTTGTTAGATCCATGCTGTCAGAGTTAAGATGGATGTTGTGATACGGTGGGAGAACTGACTTGATGGTTTTACGTTTGATCGCAAATGTTGTGGTTAGCAAGAGTCGCCACCAACTTTTCTTTTATCCAAAAGGAAAGGTGAAAAAGCACATGAAAGACCTTTGAGATTATTTCTTGAGTTCGGGGGGTAGATTATGAAAAGGGAAGGTATTAGCACCCTTTTCATCCATGGTTTTCCATGGGCTCTTAGTTACTTGCTAGATCACTTGCTTTTGTTTGAGATTATGCTTTGTGTGGTTTTTGAAAGTATTTTGTAAAGAGGTCATTATTTAGGCAATCTTTGTAATGATTCTCGTTCGTAAGAATGTATACAAAGATGTTGACCTTTTGAAAATGTTTTCAAGTTTGTAAGATGTCTTAAAGTGTAAGTGATTGTTTTAAAAATAACAAGGATGTTTGTTTTGAAATTGAGCAAGTAATTAGGAGCATTCTACCTACTCAAAAGTCTTTCTTGTTCATTTTCCTTTTCCTTTGACATTGTTGTCTTACCATTGATTTGATAAGCAACCTTATCTTTGGATGTAAATGGGACGGGCGTGGGTCATCGTATAACCATGATTAGCAATGTTGCAAGGTATCTTAGCATTCTTTTTTAGGGACTAAGATCATTTAAAAGGAAATTTAGATAGCGTCATCGAGGGACTATGATCTTGTATTTGCTAAGATACCTTACATGCGTAATATGGTCATTTTGTATAAGGCAACCAAGTGGAATAACTCTAGGGGTGCTTGTGTGAAAGTGTATCATTTTCATGCTTGTTTTTGTCTTGAATTAGGGTTTTCTAAGTATTGGTTTTAGTCTTTCCATACAAACCCTAATTACTAGCATTTGTATATAAAACAATAAATTGTGGAATTTAAAGTTACTACGCTATTACAACATTTGTGGAGAGGGGGGGTATACAAATTGAATGGGGATTGCAAGAATTTTAAACCTAATTAGTCTATTACAATTATATTGAATGAGTATTAATATACAAGGAATTTAAATGAATACAATGTACAAAATAATAAATGTACAAAAATGCAAAATATGAAGTAAATGGATATTTGTTTGGATTTTTTTAGAGAAAAGGGATTTTGTCTTAATGTAATTAATTAAAAGAAAAATAATTAATGAAAAATAAACCCTAAATTGCTAAGAAAATATTTTTAAGAAAAACCCTAAATCTATTAATTAAAATAAAAGAAATTAAGTTTTATAAGAAAAGTGTTTTTTGGTATTTTTGTGTTGAAAATATTTACAACATTATAAAATATTTTTAGGCTTTAATATTAAAATAATATATTTTAAATGGTGTGAAAGAAAATAAATGAAAACATAGTATTAATTAAATTTACAAGATAAATTAGTACAAAATAAATAAAGTTTAGTTAATAAAAATATTTTTTGTGAGAAAAAATAAAATAAACTAAGTTAAAATAAAAATCTAATCTTTTTTCGTATTTTTTAATATTAGGAAAAATAATTAAGAAATAAAATGAAATAAATAAAAATAAAAAAGTAAAAATAAATAAACTTGGGCTAGGGGCGCAAACAGCCTGCAGGGGGTTAGCTAGCAAAAATAAAAACAAGCCAGGCCCAAAGAGGCCCAGCGCCTGCCAAAAAGACAAATCAAAAAACAAAAAAAAAGTGTGAAAAATCAAAAAGGGTACCACTGGGGCTTGAACCCAGGTCCCAAAGGTTATAGGCACGCGCTTCTATCACTGGGGTGGCTATACATCCGTTAACATAAGCAAAACAATAAATATACAAGGCAAAACGCGCCCTGATGACTTCATCTTTAACCTCCAGCCAGACCAACTGTAACTTGCTCATTTCTCATCAAAAATGAAAACTGTAAACATGGAACTTGTAGTAAATTTTCTCACGGTTTAAGAAATGTAAAGCATTAAAACTATAGATCAAAGATAAGCGTGAATTTTAATGGCCCTAATCTGAACCCTAAAAATCTCAGAAATTTCAGTTTCAAAATTCTCTAAGCTCAAGCAAAATTAATGGAAACTATGGACATGGTTAGCTTTAGGGAAATAAGATCTACATGTTTTGTTCAAAAATAAATCATTGATGATGCCTGTATGAAGAGTTCCAAGTTGAGAAAACTTACCTCAAAACTGGAAATCGTGTTTTGAGTTTGAGCTTGTTTCAAGTGATGGTGATGATCAGGTTAACTTCCTTGAGGTCCCAGGAAGCTAATGCAATGATTAGCTTGAACAATGGATGGCTGAAATGGTCTGGAGAAGTCAATGTGCAGAGCTAAGTTTTTGAAAATGGAGGATGGTGTTAATGCATTGGAAGACAATGATAGCAGCTGTGACATGGACGAGTGGATTTTTCCAACCATCAATGGAGGACAAAACAATTGGGAGGCCAAAGATTTTATTCCTATTACTTTTATTCAAGAGTAATTGTCTTTTAAATTTTCCGTACATGTAATATTTAAACAATTTAGACTTTAAAACCTTGTATCTTACCCAAGGCACAATGGTCCATCTGTGAGGGTTGTTACTTCATCTTCATATGTCATTAATAAATCATGGGACGTTTTTGCATGCAAATTTTACGCTCTTTATTTTTCTTTTTCTACCTTTTATTCTATCAAAGATAGCTATGCTCTTACACACACTCACATATCGAAATGCAAATCCACATCCACTCGGGATCCCATTGGTAACGGTTCTGCTATGGCCTATCATGACTTTGAAAATCCGACCTACCAAGCCAAGGACGAAGGTGAGGAAGATTGTGAGGTGCTAGGGGAACTTGCCAGATTATTACAACAGGAAGAAAGGACCATACAGCCCCACGAAGAACCGGTTGAAACAGTTAACTTAGGTACTGAAGAGGATAAGAACAAAGTTAAGATAGGTGCCAATCTGGAGTATAGTGTCAAGAAGAGTTTAACTCAAATACTACATGACTATGTTGAGGTCTTTGCCTGGTCATATGAAGACATGCCAAGACTTGACACTGATATCGTGGTCCATCGTCTGCCGATAAAAGAGGAATGCCCTCCGGTGAAACAGAAGGTTCGTCGTATGCGGCTTGAAATGTCATAAAAAATCAAGACTGAAGTCATGAAGCAGTTCAACGACCGATTCTTAGCTGTCACCTCTTATCCATAATGGTTTTCCAATGTCATTCCGGTGCCTAAGAAATACGGTAAGGTACGTATGTGTATGGATTATAGAGACCTGAATAGGGCAAGCCCAAGGATGATTTCCCGCTTTGTCACATCGATATTCTGGTTGACAACACCACATGACATAAAGTATTATTCTTCATAGATGGCTTCTCCCGATACAATCAGATCAAAATGGCACCCAAGGACATGGAGAAAACGACCTTCGTCACATAGTGGGGCATGTTATGTTACAAAGTTATGCCATTTGGGATGAAGAACACCGGTGCAACCTATCAGTGTGCTATGGTAGATTTGTTTCACGATATGATCCATCACGAGATAGAGGTCTATGTGGATGATATCATAGCCAAATATCAAACTGAATAGGAATACCTTGACCATCTGCAGAAACTGCTTGAAAGACTAAAGAAATATAAATTGAGGTTGAACCCAAATAAGTGCACTTTTGGAGTAAGATCTGGTAAACTCTTAGGCTTCATTGTTAGCAGCAAAGGTATTGAAGTAGAACCAACAAAATTAAAAGTAATACAAGAAATGCCCACTCCTCGCACTGAGAAGGAAGTTAGGGGATTCTTAGGATAGCTAAACTACATCGCTAGATTCATTTCCCATCTAACTGCTACTTGTGAACCAATCTTCAAATTACTGAAGAAAGATCAAGTGGTGGAATGGAATGACGACTGCCAGACTGCCTTTGACAGGATCAAGGAGTACCTTCAAGAGCCTCCCATTTTGATGCCGCCAGTTGAGGGAAGACCTCTGATCATGTACCTAACAGTTTTGGAAAATTCAATGGGGTATGTGCTGGGGAAGCATGACGAGCATGGCCGAAAAGAGCAGGCAATATACTACATGAGCAAAAAGTTTACCGACTGTGAAACCAGATATTCACTGCTTGAGAAAACATGCTGCGCTCTGGCATGGGCTGCTCGCCGACTAAGACAATATATGCTGACTCATACTACCTTATTGATATCTAAGATGGATCCAATTAAATATATATTCGAGAAGCCCGCCCTCTCTTGAAGAATAGTAAGATGGCAGATGGTCCTGATCGAATACGAAATTCAGTACACTACCCAAAAAGCAATAAAGGGAAGTGTACTAGCTGATCACCTGGATCATCATGCTGTGGATGACTATCAATCCTTGAATTTTGAATTCCCGGACGAAGACATCATGTTGGTAAATGATTGTGAAGAAATCAGACCATATGATGGACCTGAACAAGGATCCCGATGTACCATGGTTTTTGATGGAGCTTCCAACGCACTCGACAACGACATCGGTGTTGTGATCATATCCCCTGAAGGCTGTCATACTCCCTTCACTGACAGGCTATGTTTCAAATGTACATTTAATTTGGATGAATATGAAATGTGCATTATGGGTCTCAAAGCTTCCATAGATTTGGGGATCAAATCCTTAAGTGTATTTGGAGACTCAGCCTCAGTGATCAGTCATATCAAAGGAGAATGGGACATGAAGCATCCTAATCTCATCCCTTACAAAGAACATGTGTTGACGCTGATCCCACATTTTGAGGAAATTACCTTTGAGCATTTTCCACGAGAGAAAGATCAACTAGCGGACGCGCTAGCCACTATGTTATCCATGTTCAAAATCAGGTGGGATAATGAGGCTCCTCAGATCACTATTGAGAGGATGGACGAACCAACATACTATCACGAGATTAATACTGAAGAAGTAGCGGACAAACCTTGGTTCCATGAAATTAAGAGATATCTCGAGGCCCAAGAATATCTTGAGGGAGCTTCAGTCAATGATAAGAAGTTTCTAAGAAGGTTCTCTGCTAAATTCTTCCTCAGTAACAGAATCCTCTATAAGCGCAACCACGAATCTACTTTGCTTCGGTGCATAGACAAGATTGAGGCAGAAAAGATCATGGTTGATTTACACAAAGGTACCTTCGGCGCCCATTCTAGTGGGCACACGATGGCTAAAAAGATCCTATGGGAAGGATACTATTGGTCCACCATGGAAGTGGACTGTTATCAGCATTCACGAACTTGTCACAAGTGCCAGATCTATGCTGAAATAGTACATGCGCCTTCGGTTCCTCTAAACGTCCTGACTGCTCCTTGGCCATTTGAAATGTGGGGCATTGACATGATTGGAGAGATCAAACCTATAGCTTCTAATGGACACTGCTTCATCTTGGTTGGCATTGATTACTTCACGAAGTGGGTCGAGGCAACTTCATTCGCTTATGTTACCAAGAACATTGTGGCTCGATTCATCAGACATAATCTTATCTGTCGGTATGGTATTCTGGAGAGAATAATTACATATAATGGTACTATAATATGGTGGGAGAACTGACTTATTGTTTTGCGTTTGATCGCAATTGTTGTAGATAGCAAGATTCACCACCGACTTTTCTTTTATCCAATAAGGAAAGGGTGAAAAGAACAGGAAAGACCTTTAGAGATGTTTTCTTGAGTTCGGGGGGGGGGGGTAGGTTATAAAAAGGGAAGGTATTAGCACCCTTTTCATCCGTATTTATCTACGGGCTCTCAGTTTTTTGCTAGATCACTTACTTTTGTTTGAAAATGTGCTTGTGGTGTGGGTTTTAAAAGTATTTTGAAAAGTGTCTTTGTAATGGTTCTCGTCTCTATAAGAACGCGTACAAAGTGTTGTTTTTGAAAATAGTTTAAAAAGGTGTTTGTGGAATGTGTTTTTGAAAGTGATTTTGAAAAGGTGTCTTTGTAATGGTTCTCGTTTCTATAAGAATGCGTACAAAGTATTTTAACTTTTGAAAATATTTCAAATGAATGTGTTAGTGTATAAAATGTTTTTTTTGTGAGCAAGCGAGCAACTAGGAGCATCCTACCTACTCAAAAGGTCTTAATGTTCTTTTCCTCCTCCTTTAGATGTTGCTATCTTACCATTGATTTGGTAAGAAGCCCCATCATTAGACGTGAAGGGACGGGCGTGGGACGTTTGTATAGTCATAGAAGGCAACCTATGGGACGTTTTAGCAATTTTCGTTTAGGGGCTAGATTGTTTACCAAAAGAAACATTAAGTGTCATTGTGATACAGTGGGAGAACTGACTTGAAGATTTTGCATTTGATCGCAAATGTTGCGGTTAGCAAGAGTCGCCACCGACTTTTCTTTTATCCAAAAGGAAAGGTGAAAAAGCACAGGAAAGACCTTTGAGATTATTTCTTGAGTTCGGGGGGTGGATTATGAAAAGGGAAGGTATTAGCACCCTTTCCATCCATGGTTATCCATGGGCTCTTAGTTACTTGCTAGATCACTTGCTTTTGTTTGAAAATATGCTTTGTGTGGTTTTTGAAAGTAATTTGTAAAGAGGCCATTGTTTAGGCAATCTTTGTAATGATCCACGTTCATAAGAATGTATACAAAGATGTTGATCTTTTGAAAATGTTTTCAAGTTTGTAAGATGTTTTGAAATATGTAGGTGTTTTTTTTTGAAAATAGAAAGGATATTTGTTTTTTTTAAATGGAGCAAGTAATTAGGAACAATCTACCTACTCAAATGTCTTTTTTGTTCATTTTATTTTCCTTTGACATTGTTATCTTACCATTGATTTGGTAAGCAACCCTATCTTTGGATGTAAACGGGACGGGCGTTGGTCATCGTATAACCATGATTATCAATGTTGCAAGACATATTAGCATTCTTTTTGAGGGACTAAGATCATTTGTAAGGCAACTTCGATAACGTCATCGAGGGACTATGATCTTGTATTTGCTTGTTTTTTGCTAAGATACCTCACATGCGTAATAGGACCATTTATAAGGCAACCAAGTGGATTTTACCCTAGGGGTGCTTGTGTGCAAATGTATTGTTTTCATGCTTGATTTAGTCTTGAATTAGGGTTTGCTATTTATTGATTTTAAATCTTTCCATACAAACCCTAATTACTAGCAATTGTATATAAAGTGATAAATTGCGGAATTTTAAAGTTACTATGCTATTACAACATTTGTGAGAGGGGGTGTACAATTGGTAAATGGGGATTGCAAGAATTTAAACCTAATTAGTCTATTACAACCATATTGAATTGACATGAATATACAAGGAATTTAAATACAAAGTATAAAAATGAATAAATGTACAAGGATGCAAAATGTGAAGAAAATGAAATTTGTTTGGTTTTTTCATGAAAAAAAGATTTTGTCTTAACCTAATTTAAATAAAGAAAATATTTAATTAAGTTTCAATTTATTAAGAAAAATATTTTAAAAGAAAACCCTAATTCTTATTAATTAATCAAAAGAAAATAAGTTTAAGAAAAGTATATATTCTTTAGTATTTTTTATCTTGAAAATATTTGTAGTATTATAAAATATTTTTAGTCCCTTTTTTTATATTAAAATAATGTATTTTAAATGGTGTGAAGAAAAATAAATAAACAATATAATATTAATTAAGTTTATAAGATTCACTTAAATAAATAAATAAAGTATGAAGAATAAAAAATATTTTTATTTATGGAAAAATAAAATAAAACAAGTCAAAATATAAAATATCATTTTTTTTGCATTTTTATCATTTTTAGTATTTTAGAAAATATATTTGAAAAAATAAAATAAAAAAAATGAAGAAATAAAATAAGATTGGGCCAGGGGTGTCAAAAGCCTGCAGGGGGGTTAGTAAGCAAAAAAACAAAACAAAACAAAGCCCAAAAGGCCCAGCGTCTATTTGCTGAAAAATGACCAAAAAAATGTAAAAACAAATGCAAAAAGGTAGCGCTGAGGTTCGAACCCATGACCTCTACCAATAACGCGCGCTGCCTTACCACTGGGGTGGCTGTACATCCGTTAATATAAATGAAACAATAAATATGTAAGATAAAACGTGTTCTGAAGACTTCATCTTCAACCTCCAGCCAAAGGACCTGTATCTTCTTCATCTCTCAACAAAAATGAAAAGTTCAAACATGAAAGTTGTTGCATTTTTTCCCACGAATCCAAACATATAAACAACTTAAGCTAACAATCAAAGATGAATGAGAATTTTTCTAGCCCTAATTCAAAACCTAAAAATTTTAGAAAACTTCAACCCTAAAATTCTCTAAGCTCAGGCCATATAAATGTAAACTATGGATATGTACAGCTTCGTGGCAATGGTATCTACATTTTATCTTCACAAACCAAACTCAAATGATGCTTGTATGAAGAGATAGAACTTTGAAAACTTAACTCTTGCAGCTGGAGTCGTGTATGGAGTTTGAGCAACCTTTGTGATGGCCTGATCATTTCTATAAGTTGCCTGGACCTCCTTGAATGTGTTCCAACTCCTACTTTGCTTTGAGGATGGTTAGAACTCCCTACTCAAGTCAAGTTGCAATCTTCAGTTTTGAAAATGGTGCATGATTATGGAGGAGTTACAGTTAGGAAATGAGGGCCTGGATCACTTTGATATGATGTATAGAAGGTGTTTAGATGATTAGTTTTCAAAATACACGAGTGGAAATGAAGATGGTGAGTTTTTGCTCAAAACTGTCAAGTTTAGGCAGTTCTTTGTAGCAAGATGCTTGGGAGTGTTTTTGGACTTGTGAAAACCTGTGTTGTGTTGAAATTGACTTGCTAATATGTATGGAAAAGATTAGAGCACAAAATCACTCAAGGCTTTTGAGTTATTGGGTTATGGCTCTATAACTTGCTTTTGAAGAAAAGTGAATTGACAAATCTCAAGTATTGTACAAGCATGTCCTGAGCTTCTTCAGGCCTTAGTCACCTTTATTTTGGTTTATAGGGGTTGTGTGTGCAGAAAGAACAAGTTAGAAGCTCAAGATAAGTTGACTTTGTGATTTAAGCAACTTTTCAAGAATGGAATGGTAACTTTTTCCTAAAATGGCAAATTAACTTGGAAAATGCTTGGAACACTTGGATAATAGCTCAAAAGCAAGTGTAATCTTCTGATTATGGAGAGATCTTGAGATTTAGAGGCCTGGAAAACAAGATTGTGCAGCATAGGTTTGAAATTGAATTCTTGTTCATCACAAAATGCCTTGTAATTCAAGTGACAAAACACCAACTTCCACTCTTCGATTCTCCCTACTCAAGAATGATCTCAAGGAGTTCTTGGACATTTTGGAAAGCTTGCAATGTTCTATACAACCTATATTTGAATTGCTTTTGAATATTCCCCTTGTAACTATATGAAAAAGTTCCATGAAGTTGAGTCAAAATCCTAACCAAATTAAGGCAAAATTTCACTAAGTGTTTAGTTTCATGATCCTATGTTCTTGAAATTATAACTTGAGATCCAAGAACTTTTGGAAGAAGTTGTGTGAAGAAAAGTTGTATATTTCATGGAGATCTACAACTTTCATGTTGGAAGTTTCTTTTGAATCATCTTGCATCATGGTGAAAATTTGGCTAAAAGTTATGAAAAAAACATGAATTTTCAACACTTAGAAAATTTTTTAAGTTAAGAAATATTGACTTTTCAAAATGAAATCTTGACTTTTTGATTTCTTGATGAATAAGTTTCATATTTTGATATGTTTTGATGAATTGTGATCTTTGGCACTTGAATTTGACCAAAAAGTCAAAGTTTGACTTTTCAGTATACAATTGACTTTTGATCAATTGACTGCAAAATTCATCTGTCAATCCAATGGACTTGAAATGTTTGAAACCATGTCATTAGGTAAAAATGATGCAATTGGACTATTGAGATCACGCCTTAAACCAATTGACCATTTGTTAGGTCAAAAATCAGAAATTGCCTTTTCCTAGTCAAAACCCTAATTTTGAACATTTTGCCCTTTTGGAGATTTGATCAAACTTCTTGAGGAATTGTGGTCCAAACTTGATAAAATTATACATATGGGTTTAAAATGTTGATGTGGATAAAAAATTATGAGGTTTGACTGTAAATTGGCCATGGTTGACTTTTTCCCTAATACAATTGATTTTTAGGTCAACTATTCAATTGATTGATCAAAAGTTTGATCCAAGGCTTGAAACTTGACATGAGTAATCTTGGGGGTCCATAATGGTCCATGAAAGTCATATGAAGCATTGATAGTTCAGAAATCCTTTTGCAAACTCAAACCCTAATTCTTGGTCATCAGTGCGTAAGGAGGTGTCTTCAGCTGATCAATCCCTAGTGCAGTCTTGAGCCCAAGGAAATCTTGTGAGAAAATTATTGATAAGTGAGAGGGAAAATTTTGGGGTATAATAGCTGCCCATGTTCAATCTTCTTAAGCCTGAAGAGTTAGATTGGCGAGTTTCGCCATTCGTGACTCGAAGGTGGAAGATGATTGGACACTAGAGTGCCCAGAAATTTGCACTCGGTGATGTGATAGTTGAGGGAATGGGCTTAAAGATGCCATTTGGAGAGGTGATAGAAAGCTGTAGGAGATGGGCTTAAAGATGCCATCCAAAAGTGATTGTTTGTATTGTAATTTGTAAGCTGAAAGAATGAGTATCAGAATGGCGTCCGTGTCTGTAGCGTATCTGAACTGCATCTGGGAGCTGATTTTGAATGAGTATCAGAATGGTGTCCATGTATGGAGCGTATCTGAACTGTATCTGAAATTTGAATCTGAATGAGTATCGGAATGACATCCGTGTTTGGAGCGTATTTGAACTGTATCTGAAAGTTGAATCTGAATGAGTATTGTAAGTGTTTGTTTGTTGGCATTTTTTTTTGGTAAAACCAGATTTGCAAATGTCATGACTGATGTCATAACATTCTGGGATAAAGGTACATTCTGCAGAAAAGAATGTTCTACAGGAACTACTCAGTATGAGTGATTATCATGATCATTAAACTATGATCATACATATTGAATTCTACCAAAATCAGTGAGCAAGATACATGATGTCATAACCAATGTTAAGACATACTGTACTGATCAAGTTGTTGTGCAGATTTATTATTCCTGAGATTTTTCAGGAAACTGGTGTGCTGCTCTGGGTTGAAGAAGTATTGTCCAGATCAGTTGCTCATGTGGACATTAGGTTAACCTTGCTTAACCCTAATCTGTTATGAAAAAGCCCTAGACCAAGTCTTTAGGTTAACTTTAGTTAACCCTAGCTATTTTCATGGAAGCCCTAAATGAGGAATAGTTTGCTTATATATTTCTCACGAAGCCTAATGGACTGAGATACTTTTTGACAGAAGATCAATAAGGGATTGTATAGTTGTAACTACTGTGAGCCAAGCTATTATCGTTTTGATAAGTAACTTGGAGTAGGATTTGATTGTAAGGGTTATTTATCACTCAAAGCTTTGAAGCACGAGTGTTTGTGTATCTTGATTAAAGCTTTGAAGCAAAATCAAGTTAGGGTAGTTTATCACTCAAAGCTTTGAAGCACGAGTGATTGTGTCTCTTGATTATAGCTTTGAAGCAAAATCAAGTGTGTGTATTGAAGAATGTCTTCATAATCTCATTAATCAATAGTTTAGTATCACTGCTGTGATTGAGGGGGAGTGAGTAGGAACTCAGGTTTAAGTTGAAATTAGATTGAAATTGCATTGGGTAAGTCTTAAGTGAAGGAGATAAATTGGTTGGTTTATTCCTAAATTAATATCTCTTATAGTGAATTTCCTCCCTGGCTTGGTAGCCCCCAGAGTAGGTGTCGTTACACACTGAGCTGGGTTAACAATTGATTGTGTTCTTTACTGTTTTTAAATTACTGTCTTGAAGTGTGTACAAGTTTGTCAGATACGGTGTCATAACATTCACTGTGACATTAAGTATCTGTTGCCAGAATTTCAATTGGCATCAAAGCAGGCACCCTGCCTGTCTTTATGGGTGAGATCTAGGGATATTATTTTCTGGAACTATGGACAAGGAAGGAGGATTTGGGAATAGACCACCTATTCTAGATGGATCAAATTATGACTACTGGAAACCTTGTATGATTGCCTTCTTGAAGTCACTGGACAAAAAAGCTTGGAGAGCTGCTGACAAAGGATGGAACCATCCCACCATAACTGGGAAAGATGGGACGACCAGTCTGAAACCTGAGGAAGAATGGAACAAAGAAGAAGATGAGTTAGCCCTGGGTAACTCCAAAGCATTAAATGCCTTGTTCAATGGAATTGATAGAAACATACTCAGACTAGTACATCAATGTGAACTGGCCAATGATGTGTGGGACACTCTCAAAACCACCCATGAGGGTACATCCAAAGTAAAAATGTCAAGACTTTAGATGCTTACTACTAAATTTGAGAACCTAAGGATGATGGAAGATGAGACCATTCATGAGTTTCACATGAACATCTTAGAAATTGCCAACACCTCAGGAGCATTGGGAGAAAAGATGTCAGAAGAAAAGCTGGTGAGAAAGATTCTCAGATCCTTGCCTAAAAGGTTTGCAATGAAGGTGACTGCTATAGAGGAAGCTCAGGATATTTGCAACTTGAAGGTTGATGAACTCATTGGGTCACTTCAGACTTTTGAGATGGGGATCAGTGACAATGTTGACAAGAAAAACAAGAGCATAGCACTTGTATCCAATACTGAAGATGAAAACAAGGAGGGTGATGAAGTGAATATTTCAGAAGCTATAGCTATGCTTGGAAGGAAGTTCAACAAACTCATCAAGAGAATGGACCCAAAGTCAAGGTCAAATGTCAAGAACATTCCCTCTGACATTAGCAGATCCTATACCTCCAGCAGAAGACCTAAGTCTGAAGAAAAGGGAAATCAAAGCAGAGGAATCCAATGCCATGGATGTGAAGGATATGGGCACATTCGAGCTGAATGTCCTACCTTTCTTAAGAAACAAAAGAAAGGAATGTCTGTTACTTGGTCTGATTGTGACTCAGAAAGTAACTCTGAAGAAGAATCTGCAAAACTAGTTACTGCACTAGCTGGTATTTGTAACTCTGATAGTGACTCTAGTGATGAGGAAGTGACATTTGAAGAACTTGCTGACTCCTACAAGAAGCTATGTATCAGAAGTGCTGAAGTCTGTCAACAAAATGAGAAATAGAAAAAACTCATAGTAAAGTTGGAGGCTGAGAATAAGGCAGACACTGATACTATAAGCCATCCCGAAGGTGAAGTTCAAATGGTGAACTCAAAACTTGATCAGATGACCAAGTCTGTCAAGATGCTGACAAATGGAACTGACAAGTTGGAAGAAATCCTTCAGGTTGGACAAAATGTGGGAAACAAGTCTGGTCTAGGATTTGTGGCTGCAAAGAAATCTACTGTAGACAAGAAGAAGATCAGGCCTGATAAACAAATGTCAAAGCAGATGTCACAACATAGCACTCAACATCGAGAACACAAAAATATGAAGAAAAGGTATCAAAGATGGAGATGTCATCATTGTGGAAGGTTTGGTCACATAAAGCCATTCTGCTTCAAATTATATGGATATCCTAATCAGACCCCAAATGTCAAACCTAAGTCTAAAAAGGCACCATATACTCAACAGTGGAAGAAAAAGTCTGCAACCCGGATATCTCACACCTTCCTTAGAGTTTCTGCCAAGGAAGACTGGTACTTTGACAGTGGATGCTCTAAACACATGACTGGAATCAAGAATCTTCTGAATAATGTTAAACCTTATACTACTAGTTATGTCACTTTTGGAGATGGTGCTAGAGGAGAAATCAAAGAAGTTGGAAACTTGGACTTCCCTGGAGTTCCAAACCTAAATGAAGTGTTGCTGGTAAATGGCTTGACTGCTAATCTCATAAGTATCAGTCAATTATGTGATCTAGGATTCAAGGTCAACTTCACCAAGTCTGAATGTCTTGTAACTAATGAAAAACAAGAAGTTGTAATGAGAGGAGTCAGATCAAAAGACAACTGTTACTTATGGGAGTCTGAGAACACTAATTACTCTTCTGTATGCTCTATAGCCAAAGAAGAAAAGGAAGTGAAACTGTGGCACCAAAAACTTGGTCACTTACATCTAAGAGGGATGAAAAAGATCATATCTATGGAGGCAGTCAGAGGGATTCCAAGGCTTCAAATTGATGAAGGGAGAGTCTGTGGTGAATGTCAGGTTGGAAAGCAAACTAGAATGTCACATCCAAAGACAAGACATCTGACCACCTCTAAGGTGCTAGAACTTCTACATATGGATCTGATGGGTCCAATGCAGGTGGAAAGTCTTGGTGGAAAGAGATATGCATATGTTGTTGTGGATGATTTTTCCAAATTCACCTGGATTAACTTCATTAGGGAAAAGTCTGATGTATTTGATGTATTTAAGGAACTGTGCAAAAGAATTCAAAGAGAAAAAGAAGGATGCATTGTCAGAATCAGAAGTGATCATGGTAAGGAATTTGAAAACAGTAAGTTTGATGAGTTCTGTTCCTCAGAAGGAATCAATCATGAGTTTTCTTCACCCATAACTCCTCAACAAAATGGAGTTGTGGAAAGGAAAAACATGACTATACAGGAATCTTCCAGAGCAATGGTACATGCCAAAAGACTCCCTATTCATTTTTGGGCTGAAGCTATGAATACAGCCTGTTATGTCCATAACAGGGTCACCTTGAGAAAGGGAACATCATCCACCATTTATGAACTATGGAAGGGAAGAAAGCCTACAGTAAAGTAGTTCCATGTATTTGGAAGCAAATGCTATATTCTGACAGACCGTGAACAAAGGAGAAAGATGGACCCTAAAAGTGATGAAGGAATATTCCTAGGATACTCTACCAACAGCAGGGCATATAGGGTATTCAATTCTAGGACCAAAGTTATGATGGAATCTATAAATGTCATAGTTGATGATCACCATGAGGAAACAAATGTTCCATATGATGTTGAGACATTCTTTGAGACTTCAACTCAAGTGACTAAAAAGGATGATGTACCTAAAACTACTTCATCAGAGTCTGAATCAAAGGAAGCTAACAAAGATCCTTCCATCAGAATTCAGAAAGATCATCCTAAGGAACTCATCATAGGAGACCCTAACAGTGGAGTCATTACAAGATCTAGAGAAATCATCACAAACTCTTGCTTTGTATCTAAGATTGAACCAAAAAATGTTAAAGAGGCCTTGACTGATGAATACTGGATTGGAGAAATGCAAGATGAATTGAACCAATTCAAGCAACATGAAGTATGGGAGTTAGTTCCTAGACCAGAAGGAACAAACATCATTGGCACAAAGTGGATCTACAAGAACAAATCAGATGCTGAAGGAATTGTCACCAGGAATAAGGCAAGACTTGTTGCTCAAGGATACACTCAAGTTGAAGGGGTTGATTTTGATGAGACTTTTGCTCCTGTGGCCAGATTGGAATCAATCAGACTTCTATTGGGAGTTGCTTGTCTTCTTAAGTTCAAGCTATTTCAGATGGATGTGAAGAGTGCCTTCCTAAATGGGTACTTAAATGAGGAAGTATATGTGGAACAGCCTAAAGGATTTGTGGATCCAAACTGTCCTGATCATGTCTACAAATTGAGAAAGCTTTATATGGTCTGAAACAAGCTCCTAGAGCTTGGTATGACAGGTTGACAAAATTCCTCACTGACAAAAGATACAGGAAAGGATGGTTGGATAAAACTCTCTTTGTCAAAAATGAAGAAGGAAAGATAATGGTAGCTCAAATTTATGTTGATGACATAGTGTTTGGAGGAATGTCAGATAAAATGGTTAAACATTTTTGCTGACCAGATGCAAGCTGAATTTGAAATGAGCCTCATGGGAGAATTGACCTACTTTCTTAGACTGCAAGTCACACAGATGGAAGACTCAATTTTTCTGTCTCAAAGCAAGTATGCAAAGAATATTGTCAAGAAGTTTAGAATGGAGAATGTCAGTCACAAAAGAACTCCTGCACCTACTCATTTAAAGTTGTCCAAAGACGCAAGCGGGGCAAATGTGGATCAAAGCTTGTACAGGAGCATGATAGGAAGTCTGCTATACTTAACAGCCAGCAGACCTGAAATTGCTTTTGCAGTTGGAGTATGTGCAAGATACCAGGCTGAACCCAAAGTAAGTCACATCAACCAGGTGAAAAGAATTCTTAAGTATGTGAGTGGAACTTACAACTATGGCATGCTGTACTCTCATGGATGTGAACCAATTCTATCTGGTTACTGTGATGCTGATTGGGCTGGTAGTGCTGATGATAGAAAGAGCACCTCTGGAGGATGCTTCTTTTTGGGAAATAATCTTGTCTCTTGGTTCAGCAAGAAACAAAACTGTGTGTCTCTATCTACTACTGAAGCTGAATACATAGCAGCTGGTAGCAGCTGTTCTCAAATGATCTGGATAAGACAGATGCTGACTGAGTATAATGTCACACAAGATGTCATGACATTGTACTGTGACAATCTGAGTACTATTAACATTTCAAAGAATCTTATACAGCACAACTGGACTAAGCATATTGATATTAGACATCACTTCATCAGAGATCTTGTGGAGGAAAAAGTGATTAAGCTGGAACATGTTGCCACTGAACTACAACTGGCTGACATTTTTACCAAGGCACTTGATGCTAGTCAGTTTGATAATTTAAGGGGCAAGCTGGGTATTTGCCAATATGAAGAGATGTAGCAATTAATTTTGCTTAAAACAAGGGATGAAAGAGATATTTTAGTCAAGTCTATTCTGATTGGGCTAATCATTTGTTTCCCTCTTTCTTTCCAAAATTTTAAGAAGTGGAATAGACATTCATATATCTCCCTCTTCTCGCATTTCTGCAATAGTCTCATTTCCCTCAAACAAAGATTTCACACTCGCTGTTACTTGTTCTCTAAATCTCTCGAGATGTCTCAACAATCCATGTCATCATCTTCATCAAAGGCGACTGCTTCTTCCTCACCTTCTGACACCGAACCTAGGGCAATCGTAAACTGCATGGATGCTGATGTTCTTGCGATCACTTCTCTTCGTGAAATGGCAGCTGATCCTACTAAGGTCAAGAAGCTGAGAACCATACATGAAAGAAGATCACAAGCTTCTCCATATGGTAAACCTTCTCAACCATCATCTTTTGTTCCTCCAGAAATAGCTAATAGGGAAGGTTCTGCTTATGTATATCAAGCTATTGCCAAACTAGTCACTAGGATTCTTAATGAGAATCACTCTGTTCCTGGCATATCTGTTCCTTTCAACCAAGAAACTGCTAGCCCTAATGTAGAAAGGGATCCAGATGTCACTCAGAATGTTGAGACACCTGATGACAACATTAGGAAATCTCCAGAAAAACCTGATGATCACCAGAACCCTACTGACAAGGTTGTTGAACCTCCTGTTATTGATGTTGATGAAGACTTTTCTGACAATGATTTAATTGCGAATATCAACCCTAGCATAGATAGAAGGATGATGAGTAGAAAAGAAAAGCAGAATGCTGCCCAAAGTCCCTCCAAAGACAAGGCTACTGAAGTTGTTCATAAGAAAACTAAGCCTGAGAACAAGGCTAGAGTAGAAGATGAGAAGGATCAAAAAGATGGAACGTCTAAAGGGAAGGGGAAGGTAAAAGCTAGAGTACCTGTTGGTAGTCTCTCAAAACCTTTGAGACAACCTATAGCCAAGAAAAGAAAGGATCCTGAACCATCTGAATCTGATGAGGAATCATACTTTGATTTTGATGTTGAGAGCAATGTTCCAGACATTCCTCTCAGGAAGAAACCATCTTCTAGAAAACTGCCTAAGGTTCCTGAAGTTGCCATTGACAACATCTCCTTTCACCATCCAGAAAATGCAAGCAGGTGGAAGTATGTGTTTCTGAAAAGGATTGCCTTGGAGAGAGAGCTGAACAGCAGTGCTATTGAGTGTAAGGAAGTCATGGATCTAATCAAAGCTGCTGGCCTAATGAAAACTGTGGTCAAGTTTTCCAACTGCTATGAGATTCCTGTCAAAGAATTCATAGTAAATCTGTCTGATGGTTGTGCTGATGGAGAGTCAACTGATTTTAAGAGTGTTTATGTGAGAGGAAGGAAGGTTAATTTCTCACCTACTGTGATAAACAAGTTCCTAGGAAGACCTGATGATGTTCAACCTGAGCTTGAAGTTTCTGACAACCAGGTTTGTCAAACCATCACTGCCAAGCAAGTCAAGCACTGGCCCTTGAAAGGGAAGCTAACTGCAAGCAAGCTGAGCATGAAGTTTTCCATACTGCACAAAATTGGTGCATCTAACTAGGTTCCCACCAACCACAAATCCACCATTTCCACAGGTTTGGGAAGATTTATCTATGCTGTTGGAACCAGAACAAACTTTGATTATGGCAAGTACATCTTTGATCAAACATTGAAACATGCTGCAAGCTGTGCTATTAAAGGCCCTATTGCTTTTCCCTCTCTCCTGTGTGGTATAATCATTGATCAGTATCCTGATATTCTGGTTGAAAAAGACTCTGTATGCAAAAGAGCCCCTGCACTTGGTTTTCACTATAAGCTGTTTTAGGGAACACATGTCCCTGACATTGTTATGACATCTGCTGAGACATCAAATGTCAAAACTCATTCCAAGAAAACTGATGTTATAGTTGTGCTAAAAGAAACCTGCAGAGAGCTTGATACAAGAAAAAGGACTCTTGAAGAGCTAATTGCTAGACTAGAACAGGAGGAGAATGAAGAACAAATAAGGGAAGAGGATGCTGATGAAGACCAGCATAATGCTGAAAATAGTGCTTCCTCAGGGGATGACAGTGCCTGAAGGTCAGTGTTGCTGAAAAGATTGTTGCTGGAACTTGTTGCTGCCAAATGACTTCTTATTATTTCTATGTTTTTTATATATTTCCTTTTGGATGACTGTATAACTTAAAAGTACAAGTATCTTTGGCCTCTTTATGGCTAAAAAGGGGGAGAAGAAATTGTGATAATTGTGATAATTTTGGTAGATTTAGATATTGGTAGCTGTTATTAAAAAATTCTGCTGCTTTCTAATCTCTGATTGTTTAGGGGTTTTAGCCAAAATTTTTCCAAAGGGGGAGTTTGTAAGTGTTTGTTTGTTGGCATTTTTTTTGGTAAAACCAGATTTGCAAATGTCATGAATGATGTCATAACATTCTGGGATAAAGGTACATTCTGCAGAAAAGAATGTTCTACAGGAACTACTCAGTATGAGTGATTATCATGATCATTAAACTATGATCATACATATTGAATTCTACCAAAATTAGTGAGCAAGATACATGATGTCATAACCAATGTTAAGACATACTGTACTGATCAAGTTGTTGTGCAGATTTATTATTCCTGAGATTTTTCAGGAAACTGTTGTGCTGCTATGGGTTGAAGAAGTATTATCCAGATCAGCTGCTCATGTGGACATTAGGTTAACCTTGCTTAACCCTAATCTGTTATGAAAAAACCCTATACCAAGTCTTTAGGTTAACTTTAGTTAACCCTAGCTATTTTCATGGAAGCCCTAAATGAGGAATAGTTTGCTTATATATTTCTCACGAAGCCTAATGGACTGAGATACTTTTTGACAGAAGATCAATAAGGGATTGTATAGTTGTAACTACTGTGAGCCAAGCTATTATCGTTTTGATAAGTAACTTGGAGTAGGATTTGATTGTAAGGGTTATTTATCACTCAAAGCTTTGAAGCACGAGTGTTTGTGTCTCTTGATTAAAGCTTTGAAGCAAAATCAAGTTAGGGTTGTTTATCACTCAAAGCTTTGAAGCACGAGTGATTGCGTCTCTTGATTAAATCTTTGAAGCAAAATTAAGTGTGTGTATTGAAGAATGTCTTCATAATCTCATTAATCAATAGTTTAGTATCACTGCTGTGATTGAGTGGGAGTGAGTAGGAACTCAGGTTTAAGTTGAACTTAGATTGAAATTGCATTGGGTAGGTATTAAGTGAAGGAGATAAACTGGTTGGTTTATTCCTAAATTAATATCTCTTATAGTGAATTTCCTCCCTGGCTTGGTAGCCCCCAGAGTAGGTGTCGTTACACACTGAACTGGGTTAACAATTGATTGTGTTCTTTACTGTTTTTAAATTACTGTCTTGAAGTGTGTACAAGTTTGTCAGATACGGTGTCATAACATTCACTGTGACATTAAGTATCTGTTTCCAGAATTTCAAGTATCAAAATGGCATCCATGTCTGGAGCGTATTTGAACTGTATTTGAGAGTTGAGTTTGAATGAGTTTCAGAATGGCATCCGTGTCTGGAGCGTATCTGAACTGTATCTGAGAGTTGAATTTGAATGAGTATAAGAATAACATCCGCGTCTGAAGTGTATCTGAAATGTATCTGCAAACTTTGAACATTGTTAATGGTAACTGTTAATCTTATCCTGAAAAGGGTAAAATGTTAGCTAAAATGCAAAGTCATGTTATATGAAATGTATAATATAATGCATTTGTTTTATCAATGTTTATGATATGTGGATGCCATGTATGCGTATGTGAGCTAGTCTATTGCATTGTTTGTTGGATTTGGGGAAAATAAATCCCTGAATGTTGCTGAGGGTATGTAAGTCTTCATGTGTTGAAGACGAAGTGTTGATGAATTTCTGTTTAGAGAAATAAATTCTGTTGTAAGGGAAATGCTATGTACTGCTTGAAAAATCTGTTTGGGGAATCTTGGGAAATTGGGTGATTTCTAACGGGGACTGATAATTGGAAGCTTTGTTCCACTGGGGATTAATCTGTACACTGCGGGGGATTTTTATGGAAAATAACTTAGATAGATTTCCCTATCTCTTAAAGCCATCAATAATTGTATTTTATTTTGTTTATTTGTAAACAGTAATTATGTTCAAATGCATATGTTCAACAATGAATCATTCGACATTTTTGTAAACAAAACACAAGAGTAAAGAAAAACAAATAGTTTTACACTTTCAAAAGAATATCTTCGTATTGACTTTGAGTAAGTATTTTTTTTACAGTGAGACAAACATTCTAGTAAGAGAATGCCGTCGTAAAATGAAAATTTTAATACAAAGAAAAGATAGCTATGTGTAATAATCCCATGGGGTTCCCATTCTGCTATAGCCTTCGTATCTCTGAGCATCTTGTCTATTTGTTGCCTTGTCCGAAGATGATTGAATTGGTCAGGAATGTCGAGTTTGCAAGTTGTCTGTAAGGTGATCCAACGGGACATAGACATAAACTTTAATTCCCTAACTTTTGCCTGGACCACCCTTTCGGGTTTTCAGTCCACCGAGATACCCTTTTTTGCCCAAGTCGCCCTTTTGGGTTTTCAACTTGCCGGGTGTACATATTTTTTTTGTTTCATCCCTAATTTTTGCCCGAACCTTTTTGGTTTGCCGGGATGCCCTTGTTTTGCCTAGGTGTGTCAACCGAGCGGCTCTCTTATGCATGGTATCTTTTGACTATGTCTGCGTTCGCAGGGTGCAGCAGGTCGTTGCCATCCATGGTGGTCAAGATCATTGCTCCACTAGAGAAAATGTTTTTGATTACAAATGGTCCTTCGTATGTAGGAGTCCATTTGCCCCTGGGATCGCCTTGCGGTAGTATGATACGTTTGATCACCAGATCCCCAACATTATACACTTGGTGTCTGACCTTTTTGTTGAAAGGCTTGATCAAGTCGAGTCTGGATCCAATCGTCTTCATTTAGACTTGCATCCTTCATAATTCTTAAAAAAGGGATCTGAACCTCAATAGGCAAGACAACTTCCATGCCGTATACCAAAGAATAAGGTGTTTCCCCGGTCGATGTGCGAGCTGTAGTACGATACCCGTGGAGAGCGAATGGTAACATCTCATGCCAGTCTTTGTATGTGACTATCATTTTCTGTATGATCTTTTTAATGTTCTTATTTGCAGCTTCGACAACACCATTCATCTTTGGACGGTAAGGGGAAGAATTGTGATGCTGGATCTTGAATTGCTCGCACAAGGCGGTGATCATAGTATTGTTCAGGTTTGTACCATTATCGGTGGTGATCCTCTCCGGGATACCATACCGGCAGATGAGATTTTGTTTAATGAACCAGGCTACAACATTCTTGGTAACGGAAGCGAAAGAGGCTGCCTCAACCCACTTTGTAAAATAGTCAATGGCCACTAGGATGAAGCGGTGTCCATTGGAGGCTGTTGGCTTGATTTCCTCAATCATATCTATTCCCCACATAGCAAAGGGCCAAGGATCCGTCAAAACATTCAGAGGAACTGGAGGTATGTGCACTTTATCATCATAAATCTGACACTTGTGGCAGGTTCGAGAGTGTTAATAGCAATCTGCTTCCATGGTAGACCAGTACTAGCCTGCCCGTAGGATTTTCTTTGCCATCGTATGCCCACTGGAATGGGTGCCAAAGGTGCGTTCATGTAACTCAGTCATGATCCTTTCAGCTTCAACCTTATCTACGCATCGAAGTAACACAAAGTCATGGTTGCTTTTGTAAAGAATGCCATTACTAAGGAAGAATTTAGCAGAGAATCTCCTTAAGAACTTCTTATCATTGACTGAAGCTCCTTCTGGATACTCTTGAGCTTCAAGATACTTCTTGACTTCGTGAAACCAAGGCTGGTCCACTACTTCTTCAGTATTAATCTTGTGACAGTATGCTGGTTCATCCATTCGTTCAATAGTGATCTGGGGAGTCTCGTTATCCCATTTAAGTTTAAACATAGATGACATTGTGGCTAGTACGTCTGCTAGCTGATTTTCTTCTCGCGGGAAGTGCTCGAAGGTAATCTTCTCAAAATGTGGGAGCAATGTCAAAACATGTTCTTTATCAGGGATAAGGTTAGGGTGTTTGGTGTCCCATTCCCCTTTGATCTGGCTAATAACTAAAGCTGAATCTCCGAATACATTCAAAGACTTGATCTCCAAGTCTATGGCAGCTTTGAAACCAAAGATGCACGCTTCGTATTCCGCCATGTTATTTGTACAGTTGAAGCAGAGTCTTGCCGTAAAAGGAGTATGAAATCCTTTAGGAGATATGAGTACAACACCAATACCATTGCCAAATGCATTGGAAGCCCCATCAAAGAACAGGGTCCATCGGGATCCTTGTTCAGGTCTGTCATATGGCCTGAATTTTTCACAGTTGTTTACCATCATGATGTCTTCATCTGGGAATTCGAACTTCAAAGACTGGTAGTGTTCCACATCTTGGTGAGCAAGGTGATAAGCTAGCACACTGCCCTTTATAGATTTCTGGGTAGTATACTGTATGTCATATTCTGTCAAGATCATCTGCCATCTCGCTATTCTCCCAGAGAGAGCAGGCTTCTCGAAGATGTATTTTATCAGATCCATTTTAGATATCAACAAGGTAATATGAGTCAGCATGTACTGTCTTAGGCGGCGAGCAGCCCATGCCAGAGTGCAGCAAGTTTTCTCGAGCAGTGAATATCTTGTTTCCCAGTCGGTAAACTTTTTGCTCAGGTAATAAATAGCGTGCTCTTTTCGTCCAGACTCGTCATGCTGCCCCAACACACACCCCATTGAATTTTCTAAAATAGTTAGATACATGATCAATGGTCTTCCCTTGACTGGTGGCATTAAAACAGGAGGCTCTTGCAGGTATTCTTTTATTTTGTCGAAAGCAGTTTGGCATTCATCGTTCCATTTGACTACTTGATCTTTCTTCAATAGTTTGAAGATTGGCTCACAAGTAGCGTTCAGGTGAGAAATGAATTTGGAAATGTAGTTTAAACGTCCAAGAATCCTCTAACTTCCTTCTCAGTACGAGGAGAAGGCATATCTTGTATCGCTTTTACCTTGGCAGGATCTACTTCAATACCCTTGTTGCTGACAAAAAATCCCAGGAGTTTACCAGACCTTACTCTAAACGTGCATTTATTTGGGTTCAACCTCAGCTTGTACTTCTTTAGCCTCTCAAACAGTTTTTGTAAATGATCAAGATGCTCTTCTTCTGTTTGAGATCTGGGAATCATGTCGTCCACATAGACCTCTATTTCGTGATGTATCATGTCGTGAAATAAAGCTACCATGGCATGCTGATAGGTTGCCCCAACATTCTTCAGCCCGAATGACATCACCTTGTAGTAGAATATGCCCCACTGTGTGACAAATGTTGTTTTCTCCATGTCCCCAGGCGCCATTTTGATTTGGTTGTAGCCTGAGAAACCGTCCATGAAGGAAAACACTTTGTGTTGTGCCGTATTGTCAACTAGGATGTCAATGTGGGGAAGTGGGAAATCATCCTTAGGGCTTGCCCTATTCAAATCTCTGTAATCTACGCACATTCGTACCTTGCCGTCTTTCTTGGGCACGGGAACAACATTGGAAACCCATTACGGATAGGAGGTGACAACTAAGAATCTAGCGTTAAATTGTTTCATGACTTATGCTTTAATCTTCTCTGACATATCTAGTCGCATTCGATGGACCTTTTGTTTTACTGGTGGACAATCCTCTTTTGTAGGCAGACAATGTACCACAATATCTGCATCAAGTATAGGCATGTCTTTATACGACCGGGAAAAGACCTCAACATACTCGTGTAGCAGCTGAATCAGACACTCCTTGACACTCGGTTCCAGATTGGCACCCACCTTGACCTCTCTTTTATCTTTTTCAGTACCCAGGTTGATTGTGTCCACTGGTTCCTCGTGGGGTTGAATGGTTCTCTCTTCTTGCAGTAGTAATCTGGCAAGTTCCCCTGGTACTTCACAATCTTCCTCACCTTCATCTTTGGCTTGGTAGATTAGATTTTCAGAGTCACAAAAACCCATAGCAGAACCGTTATCCATGGGATCCCGAATGGATGTAGACCTGCATTGTGAGTGTGAGTGTGTATAAGGGTATAACTATCTTTGAAAGAAATGAAAATGTAAAAAGCAAAAACAATGAGCACAAAGTTTGTATGCAAAACGTCCATGATTCATTGATGTCATATGGAAATGAGATAATAACCCTTACAAATGGACCATTGTGCCTCGGGTAAGACACATGGTTTTAAGAGTTTGAATTGTTTTAATATTACAGATCTAATAAAATGTAAAGACAAATTACTGTGGGATAAAAGTGATCGAGACAAAATCTCTAGCCACCCAGTTGCTGAGCCCTCCACTACCAGTTGGGAAGATCCAATCCTCCAGGTTGCAACCATCTTCATCATCCTCTACCATGTTGACTTCATTGTTGCTGATCTTCAGGGGTGGTCCTCTAGCACGAGCGCGACGTATAGCCTTCTGAGCACCTAAAGTGAAACCTAGGCCAAACTTGTCAGACTTGTATGGGATGTCTGGGAGTTGTCCCCAGATAGTGCATCCTCCTTCTTCTATCACTGCCTTTGCATCCTTCAAAGATGACATCCTGAGTGGAGGCCTTGTGATCTTGGGAACAACCTTAGTCACTGCCACATCTTGCGGGACCTCTTCAAAGTGTTGGAATGGAGTTTCAATAAATTCACCATCTAATTCCACATATCTGAAAGAATTGAGATGGCTGATCATATACTCTTCCTCTCCAAGAATGGTGATAATCTTCCCTTGAATAAGATACTTCAGCATTTAGTGCAACGTAGAAGTGACAACGCCAACATTATGAATCCATGGTCGGCCTAGCAAGCAGGAATATGAGGGACGAATATCCATTACATAAAAAGTTGAATAAAATGTTTGGGTTCCAACCTTTATGGGGATATCCACTTCTCCATGTACCATCCTTTTCGAGCCGTCAAAAGCCCTTCTAACTATGTTACTTGGCTTCAATGTCAATCCCTCACAGTCCAGCCTATCAAGAGCTTTTTTAGGCAATACATTCAGAGATGAGCCAGTGTCCACCAAAACATGAGCCAGGGTTGTGCCCCTACATTCAACTGAGACGTGCAATGCCTCATTATGTTTCCTTCCTCTTGGCGTTAAATCAACATTCGAAAAACCTAGACCATTATCCGTAGTCAAGCTGGCTACGCAGTCTTGGAACTGATCGACATATGTCTCTTGGGGTACATGGGCAGTTTTTAGGAATTTTACCAAGGCTTTTGCATGCGCCTCGGAACATAGTAGTAAAGCCAACATGGAAATTTTAGACGGAGTTTGCCCCAATTGTTCAACTACATCGAAGTCGCTTTTTTTTATGATCTTCAGAATTTCCTCCATCTCTTTCCGGGAGGTCTCAGAGATAGCCAATGATCGTGCCTTCGTCCGGATAGGCTCAATCAAAATGCTTTTACCTCGGGTCTCGGTTGACTTGGCAGCAGGAATGTCAGTAGGAGTAATAACAGGGGTTATGTCAGCTTTGTCAGTTGGAATATTGGTTAATATGATTGTAGGACCAGAAATAGCCTTCGGAGGAGCAACAACAACATGAATGATTACGGGTCCAGAAACTGCTTTTATGGGAGCAATTTTTGGAGAGAATATCCTTCTGCTTCGGGTAATCTTGCTAGTCCCCGCAATATTACTGATATCAGAGTTAACTTTCTCGGATCTTGAGTCTTCGGCAGCTGGCCAATCTTGCTTGACACCATGGTAGTATACATTCCCTCTGTAATTCCATGGTATGGTTTTGTCTGACAAATACGGGACTGGTCCAGGCATTATAATTATCAAAGGAGTTGCTTTCGGAACTGATGTAATTCTAACGGGTCTTTTGGTGGAGACCATGGAAGAATTGGCAGAAATGGTAATGATAGAAACATCTTTAAAAGGAACAGGTGGAACATAAGTTTTTTCAAACAAAATTTCTTTGTTATCTATTAGGCAATGAATGCCTGCTTTCAACAAAGGACAGTTGGTTGGTGAGGACAAACAGAAATGACAGTCTTCATCACAGCCCAGGAACACACCGGCTTTCAACAAGTTCACTTTAATAGTCAGGAGTGGGTTCATAAGTTCATCAACTGAAGTAACAAATATTTCTTCTTCAATGGAATTGGTATTATGGCCATGTTTGGGCATATGGGAAGAAATGACATTTGGCTTTTCGGGCGCATCGAATTCAATCTCTTTGGCTTAAATGAGGTTTTGTACTTTGTTCTTTAGATCCCAAAAGTTATTAGTGTTGTGGCCGGGACTTTCAGAGTGGTATGCACAACGAGCATTGGGATAATAGTGAGGAGATGTTGTGTTAGGATTCTTTGAAGCTTCTTTCAAAGTCACCAAGTTAGATCTTAATAGATATGGAAATACTTGAGATAGGGCCATGTTAATTCTGGTGAACTGTCTGACTGGTCTTTCCATCCTTGGTTGGTTATTTCTTTGCTGATCAGGCGCAGGTTTAGGAATCATAATAGCCCCCACCATTGGATGGTGTTCGGCCCTATCTTGATTTCTTTGAGGATAAACAACAACCACTTCTTTCTTTCCGATAAATGGCTTTCTTATAGCAGCAGATGATGTATCCTTTTGAATCTTTTCACTTTTTATTCCAGCTTCTACCCTCTCTCCAGTCAATATCAGTTCCGTAAAACCTGTCGATGAACTCCCAATTAGGTGATTGAAGAAGGGACCAGACAAGGTGCCCAAAAACATGTCTACTAATTCTCTTTCAAATAGGGGAGGTAGAACTCTTCCAGCCAAGTCTCTCCATTTTTGCGCATAGTCCTTGAAACCTTCATTGGAAACCATGGCCATACTTTGGAGTTGAGTACGGGTAGGCGCAAGATCAGCATTGTATTGGTATTGTTTGTAAAAAGCTGCAGCAAGATCTTCCTAGTTATGAACGTTGGCTCTTTCTAACTGATAAAACCAATCAAGTTGAGTTCCAGACAGACTGTCTTGGAATAAGTGTACCCATAAGTCTTTGTCAGCGATATGGGGTTGGATTTTCCTCACATAGGACCAGAGATGCATTTTAGGGCATGAAACTCCGTCATATTTGGCGAACATAGGTCCTTTGAATTTTGGAGGAATGACAATCCCCGACACCAAACCCAATTCCTCAAAGTCCAAGCCAGGCACTTTTTGGATTTCCATTGTGCTCAACCGCTCCTCGAGATGTTTATACTTGTCATCAGCTGGAGGGTATTGTTCTTCAGAATAATCTTCTTCTTCCTCTTCCTCTTCTGATTCTGACGGGACAACTGTTTCCTTGCCTTTCCCATCTTGATTGTCTCTCTCATCGGATGACATTGCAAAGTCTAAAGTCCTTCTTGTCTGCCCATGAAATCTTCTTCCCATGTTTAGGACTCCAGTTACCTTCTTTGTCTTCTTTTTCTTTTCCTCAGCCAGCAAAGTCTTTAACTCTTCTTGTCCTTTGGCCAGAGTTAAGAACAACTGTTGAAACTGTGCATTCTGAGCTTGGAGATCCTTCACCATTTGCTCGAGATCCATCTTACTGAAATAAACAGTAGAGAGATGAGGAGACTTGTTGCGAGAAACCTGCTTATGTTATGATGAATGGTAAATGCGTATGCAATAATTTCAAGGATTTTAAGATTCAAATTCGTTTTAGACAAAAAGGAAACACACGTTATATTAATAGATTAAAGCTTGAGTACAATAATGCCTTCTTGATCAAAACAAATACAAGAAACTCTAATATGAAAAGGTAGTGCGCATCCTCTTTGGTGCAATGTAGGCATTCAGAGTCTTCTCCTCATGAAGTAGCCTAGTGAGTTCCAAAAACTTCTTCTCGCTTGTGTAGAATTAGGCTTCGAAGGTATCTCCCTCCCCCTTGAGTTATATCCAATCCCTTTGTAGGTCTTCAAGAGAGGTAGGCATGTCAGGATGTAGGATAGTGTATGGAACATCTCCTTCCATGACAGGCTCAATGATTACCGAAAGAATGGAGGGGTAAGGCATCATAAGACTCTGAGCACGAGTTCGTACCCATTTGAGGTAAGGCTCAAGAGAGGTGTAATTTTTATGCCCCAAAGTCTTGCTATATACCTTTTTTAACATCCTCTAAGCTCAGATAAATCTCTGGCGAAGACATTGATCATAGTTGTCGTAGTCAAAAACCAAACCTTGAATCAGCATCTCGTGCGGGCCATCCCTTCGGGCGTAACCAAACTGTCTTAAGGATAGGAAGGGGTTGTAGGTGATACCTCCCCTAATTCCAAGTAAAGGGACATTAGGAAATTCTCCACAATGGTCGATAATAGTAACATTCTCTATGGATCAGGAGCACCAATGAATATGTTAATGTTTGAGTGTCATAAACCTTTGTGACCACCTTGAACCTTGCTCATTCTTCAACATAGATTGGGGAAGATACAAAATAAACCATCTTTCCAAGAGAGGAGTGCAACACATAAGAACACCTCTTTTTCTCATTATACGAGTGTGAAAAGAGTGTAGGATGTCTCCTAGCAAAGTAGGCACCGAGTTGCGGGATATAAAGATTTTGACGGTGTTCACGTCTATGAGTTGGTCAGGATTTGGAAACAAAACCATCCCATAGATGAGGAGAGCCACAATTTCTTCAAAAGCTTGCAGGTCCAAAGAATTCCAAAAGTTTTGGGCTTTCTCGAACAAGAACTTTGCTAGGAAGCCTTTGACACCACTCCTTGTTTCCCAATTAGTTGTGACATCAGATGAGTGCAAGTGTAGAGCTTGAGAAATCTCTTCTGGCTTTGGGTCTCTTTCTGTACCGTTGAAAGGTAGTTGGTTGATAATGGGAATCCTCAAGAGTCGGGAGAATTCTTCCAAAGTAGGCATAAGTTGATAGTCGGGAAATGTGAAGCAATGGTGTAAAGGATCAAAGAACTGAAAGAGCACTTTCATCATGTCCTCATCAGTGTTGGAGGTGACCAAGTTAAGTAGGCGACCATGTCTCTCGGTGAATGGAGAGTTTTCAGGAATCCTTGAAGCTAACTCCTTGAGTTGTGGAGGGATCCTTACAAGGTTGACTTGAATAGTTTTCCTGCAAAGTGAATCCATATCCTACAAAACAAGAACAAAGATGAATCCCAAAATCCTTGAAATGGTTAGTGAATGTGTATGATGTTATGATGTTCATGATGTTATGTACAAGTATGTATACACAGATAAAGCAAACAAATCCTTAGTTTTAGGCTTGCATGGAGTTTTATAGGTAAGTACCCTCTTAAATTTTAGTTGGCTCAAACCTGTCCTAGTAATAGTAACCGGGTTCTAAGGAGCTCAATATCACTGCTTTGTTTCCTTGGTTATTGTTTCAGCACAAGCCTCTTTAATGGCGACCGAAATATCCCAAGAAACCAAACCTCAATGAGTGTAGTATCGAGTATCTACCAACTTCGGACTGCACCAAAGCCGGTCATCTCACTATATCCTAAAGGCCAAGTTGGTTAAGTAAAGGTTCTAGAAGTTCATTAGTGCTTTATGACAATACTCAGCGGCCTCGTATTCTCTTTGATTAACTCAAAGGCTACCGGTACCCACAAATATGTCGCACTAACGTAGCTATTGCTTAGACCATGTCGGTATACCCTGCATAGTTTCCACAATGTATTGCTACTTACCTATATTGTATCCCAAATCCGGGTAGAGGATTCAAACCCAAACAAAGAACCATAATGTAAAGCATACAAGTCAAATAATGTAAGCAAGTAAATGTAATCTATCCCTAAGGTAACCCCACTTTTAGAATATTCCCCAGCAGAGTCGCCAGTTCTGTGATACGGTGGGAGAACTGGCTTGAAGGTTTTACGTTTGATCGCAAATGTTGCGGTTAGCAAGAGTCACCACTGACTTTTCTTTTATCCAAAAGGAAAGGTGAAAAAACACAGGAAAGACCTTTGAGATTATTTCTTGAATTCGGGGGGTAGATTATGAAAAGGGAAGGTATTAGCACCCTTTCCATCCATGGTTATCCATAGGCTCTTAGTTACTTGATAAATCACTTTCTTTTGTTTGAAAATATGCTTTGTGTGGTTTTTGAAAGTATTTTGTAAAGAGGCCATTGTTTAGGCAATCTTTGTAATGATTCTCGTTTGTAAGAATGTATACAAAGATGTTGATCTTTTGAAAATGTTTTCAAGTTTGTAAGATGTTTTTAAATGTGTAGGTGTTTGTTTTGAAAATAGCAAGGATGTTTGTTTTTTGAAATGGAGCAAGTAATTAGGAACAATCTACCTACTCAAGTGTCTTTTTTGTTCATTTTCTTTTCCTTTTACATTGTTGTCTTACCGTTGATTTGGTAAGCAACCCTATCTTTGGTTGTAAACGGGACGAGCGTGGGTCATCGTATAACCATGATTAGGAATGTTTCAAGATATCTTAGCATTCTTTTTGAGGGGCTAAGATCATTTGTAAGGCAACTTCGATAGCGTCATCGAGGGACTATGATCTTGTATTTGCTTGTTTTTTGCTAAGATACCTCACATGCGTAATAGGGCCATTTATAAGGCAACCAAATGGATTTTACCCTAGGGGTGCTTGTGTGCAAATGTATTGTTTTCATACTTGATTTAGTCTTGAATTAGAGTTTGCTATTTATTGGTTTTAAGTCTTTCCATATAAACCCTAATTACTAGCAATTGTATATAAAGCGATAAATTGCGGAATTTTAAAGTTACTACGCTATTACAACATTTGTGAGAGGGGGTGTACAAATGGTGAATGGGGATTGCAAGAATTTAAACCTAATTAGTCTATTACAACCATATTGAATTGACATGAATATACAAGGAATTTAAATACAAAGTATAAAAATGAATAAATGTACAAGGATGCAAAATGTGAAGAAAATGAATTTTGTTTGGTTTTTTCATGAAAAAAAGATTTTGTCTTAACCTAATTTAAATAAAGAAAATAGTTAATTAAGTTTGAATTTATTAAGAAAAAGATTTTAAAAGAAAACCCTAATTCTTATTAATTAATCAAAAGAAAACAAGTTTAAGAAAAGTATATATTCTTTGGTATTTTTTATCTTGGAAATATTTGTAGTATTATAAAATATTTTTAGTCCCTTTTTTTATATTAAAATAATGTATTTTAAATGGTGTGAAGAAAAATAAATAAACAATATATTATTAATTAAGTTTATAAGATTCACTTAAATAAATAAATAAAGTATGAAGAATAAAAAATATTTTTATTTATGGAAAAATAAAATAAAACAAGTCAAAATATAAAATATCATTTTTTTTTGCATTTTTATCATTTTTAGTATTTTAGAAAATATATTTGAGAAAATAAAATAAAAAAATGAAGAAATAAAATAAGATTGTGCCAGGGGTGTCAAAAACCTGCAGGGGGGTTAGTAAGCAAAAAACAAAACAAAACAAAACAAAGCCCAAAAGGCCCAACGCCTATTTGCTGAAAAAATGACCAAAAAAATGTAAAAACAAATGCAAAAAGGCAACACTAAGGTTCGAACCCTTGACCTCTACCAATAAGGCGTGCTGCCTTACCACTGGGGTGGCTGTACATCCGTTAATACAAATGAAACAATAAATATGTAAGGCAAAACATGTCCTGAAGACTTCATCTTCAACCTCCAGCCAAAGGACCTGTATCTTCTCATCTCTCAACAAAAATGATGAAGATGTGAAAAATACAAGAAGGGGGGGGGGGGGGGGTTGAATTGTAAAAGTTAAAACAAATGGCTTGACAACACAGTATTTTTATCCTGGTTTGTTTGATCTCAAACTACTCCAGTCCACCCGTCAAGGTGATTTCGCCTCTCTCCAACGAGGTCTTAATTCACTATTCTCAAAGAATTACAACCGCTACTTTAACAACTGTTAAAGTCTTCTTGAGTACAACCACAATCCGGTTAATCTCAAGGAACTTCTTTTACAAATGAATTGAACAAGTGCGTTTTTGTTTTCTTACAAAACTGTATATCACAACTGTGATAATTACACTAAAATAAGCTTGGAATAAATTGACTTTGCTTAAGCTTTGAATATGCGTGGTTTGGATAGCTTAGCAAAATTGAGTGCGTACGTACGTGCTTCTTTTCATAAGCAGTCCTGTTTATATAGGCAAGTAAGGATACGTTGTCCATAAAGCAGATTTAATGATAATAATGCACTTTCCTTTTATAGAAGATCTTTGTCTGAAGAAAGCCGTTAGCATTTAATTCAGTCTTGAATAACTAGTAACGCTTCAGAGTCTTCTTTGCTGTATCTGCTGATAACGCTTCAGAGTGTTGATGACTTGGTAAAGATGTCTTTAATCAGAGTCAGAGTGTATTTGTTTAGGCGTAGATTCTGGTCATCAAACTTCAGTGTTTCAGCGTGTAACATAGGTTACTGATCTTCTGATGCTGATTCCATTCTGATGTTGATTCCATCAGAACCTCTGCATATACAAAGCATAATTTTAAGGAGCATAATTGTTCTTTGTATATACCTTAGAAATAATATTATTCTTTGTATTTTGTTATCATCAAAACTTTAATCACGGGTTGTAGAATCAAACTATGTTCTAACAATCTCCCCCTTTTTGATGATGACAAAAACCAGATTTTTTCAATAAAGAATAAAGAATAGAAAGTATAGAATTAAGTAGGAGAACTCCCCCTGAGTTGATTACTTCCTTTTAATTCCATGAGTCTTTGAGCATCAGAATCTTACTGTATCTTTCAGCAGAATTTTGTACCTGTTCAAGCTTTTTAGAAGAGAGAATTTAAGTAGATTGGAATGTTTGAGACTTATGTCTCAGTAATCCGTTATTGAAAATATCTTTTTCTTTCTCCCCCTTTTTGTCAGTTATCAAAAAGGACAAATAATCAGAGCCAAAATGAGTTGATATTAAAAAGAATCAATGATAAGTTCCGAGCTATGTAGAGAATAATACAGATAAACAAATTTTTAAACATAGGAAAATCTAAGAGGGAGGAGGAAGACGCATGAACAAAGCTTCCAACAAGACCTTGATTTGTATGTTGGTTTCCTCTTGCTTGGTTAACATGCTCTTGATTTCCGAAATTTTGCCATCCTGTTTATCCATTCTTTCCTGCATCAAAATATCAGATCTCTTCAGGTCTTCTAAAGTCCGCCTTTCATAGGAGGAAGCTTGAGGATCTTCAGCAACTGGATGCTTCTCAGAGCATTCTGCAATATCCTCTTTTTGACCCAGTTCTTCAGCAGGAATCATCTGCTCTAAAGTATCAGTCAGGTTGAGGACTTCTGACTTTGGTTGAACTTTGTCTGCTGGACGATGTTCAGACCAGGGAGCATTGTCCAGAGGGAGAACTTCTTCCTTGAGTAGCTGGCTCAGAACTTGATCTTCAAAAACTTTTAGCAGGTTACTGAAGTTCTGTTCAACTTGTTTGTAGCTCTGTTCTTGCATTTTATGAGTTTCAGAATATACCCATTTTCTGAAACTTGTCCAAAGATAATCTGTTGCAGCAGGATCAATCAGCTCAAGACTAGCTTGCTTCAGTGAAGTTATCAACTTCTGCATTTCTGTTTCAAATATCAATAAACTGGTACCAACATCTGGTGTAGGTTCATATGGTTTTGGTTTTGCAATGGCTGTTTTGTTGGTTATGGCAGCCAGGCATTCAAAAACAGTTAAGTCAATGACAGTTTTGGCATGGTCATTTGGATTGATCTTTGGTGAGGAAGTGGGAGAGTCTGGAATGATTATTGGACTTGTTGGGGTGTTTGGTGGAGTTGATTCTAGTGAGGAGGGAATTTGAGGTATATCCAGGATGGTCAGGGGTATACTGATGTTCAGAGGTTCAGTGATTCCAAGAATGGGAATGGGATCAGAATCAACAGTTTGGTTGGATTGATGGTGATGAAGTTATGGTTCGCAGGATTCAGGGGGTTGGACCTCATAAGTTTGCACTTCAGGTTGTAATTGTTCAGGTTGTGGAGAAGGTGGATGAGTTTCTGGTAGAGGAGAGAGTGGAATTTCTGGTTGAGGTGCTTCTGAAATGGTTTCAGAGTTTGGATTTACTAGAATGTGAGCAGATATATGCTGATCAAAGGTTTCAATATCTGACAGAACTTTTCCAAGTTCTTGATGAGTTACTTCAATATTTGGATTTATAGGTAGGGAGTGAGACCCTCTAAGAGTTAAAGTTTCTGAGGGGTCAAATTCAAAGTCAAGGTCATCAAGTGTTTGTGGAGTAGGGTTTTCTGATTGAGTGGGGATTGGTACAGATGTTGATACAGATACTGAATCTAAAACAATTACAGAAGAAGGATTACCTCTCTTTTTAGCTGCTTTGGGAGTGCGCTAGGATGATCCTTCTGCTGCAGCCTTCCTTTTCTTGTTTTTCTTCAGCACAACTTCTAGAGCCTTCTGCTGTAGATCCTGAATGTTTAAATGTGGTGTTGTACCATCTGCCTTGCATGCATCCAGATATCTGACTATTATCTCAGGTTTAGAATCAATTTCTGAGAACATGGGAAAGTTATCCAGAGGGATTCTTCTGCTGGAGATGGTTGCAAAAGAAGTGACATTGGGTTCCTTCTTGATGTTCTCAATGATCTTCATCTTCTTTAAATTCTTTGCATTCAACTGTTTGCCAACAGTAGCTTCTAAAGTGCTGATTTCCTGAGCTTCTATTAGATGATCAATCAGCTTATTCTCTGTTAGAATATATGATATGAGCCTTCCTAGGGGTATCCAGTCCCTTTTTGTGCGCTCCTCTTCTCTGGTCTCCTTAACACTAGTCCTTAGATGGTTGAACAGCAGATGAGCCATATTCACCTTAATCTTCTGGGAGATGAAGTAGATCAGGAAATGCTGATCAATATTGATGTAGTCAGGAGAGCTGGTTGGCTTCCTGTGGTTTATGCATCCCAGAATAATCTTAGCCCATATTCTGTGATGGTCTTTCAGATCCCTTATCTTGCTGGAGGGAAGACCTAAAGTGAAGATTTCTCTAGCAATTAGGGCGACATCAGCACATCTTTCAGCCATGTCTATGCATCTTACGCCACCACCACTGTAGCCTATCAACCTTGCAATAAGGTCTTCAGTTATGACTATCTTCTTCCCCATTATGTATGAAGTAACTTGATGGTTGGAAGATGAAGCATGAATCCAAAATTCCTTCACAAGGATTGGGAACGTTTGACCTACCAGACGGTCAAAATACCTGTTCTATCCTTGAGCCTTTACTTCTTCAGAGAGATTGAACCCGTTCTCTTGAAGACTGTTAAAGTCCACAATCAATTATGAGAGTACTTCTAGATTTTTAATGGGCGTGAGAATATTTCTGAAGGGTTCTTCATATTGTTCTGAGGAATCTGTTCTCTGAGTACTGGAAGTTGGGTTGCTTGAGGAAGCCATGTTCACACAGAGAGTTTTGAGAAGAAATTGAAAGGCTTTTGAGAAAGATGCAAACTGAAATCAATTAGATTGTAGAGAAAGTGAAAGTGAAAGTGAAAGAGTGTAAAGAATGAGAAATGTGTTTAAATAGATTTTGAAAAAGATTTTGAAAACGTAAATGGCAAGAGAGAGAAATAAATTATAATGATTATGAGCATTAATGACAGCTGATTTTGGGGGATTCAAAAAGATATTGGAACGGTTACCCATGACATGTGTCCCAATGCATCCAATCAGTGCTTTTGATCTTTCAGAAAAGTGAACGCGTGTTCAGCCTCAGAAAGTAGCTGATGAATGGATGACAACTGTTTGCTTGAGTGAACAACACATTTCTATCCTTGAAATGAAGCGCTCAGATCTTCATGGATAAATTCTGATACAGTCTGTACTTCTAAAGATCTGAAGGCAGATTGATCAGTAGTTCACAGAAAATAACCAAAATTCTGAAAGTTAAGATATGGAAATAAAACTGTTTTATTCTGGGCAAAGCTTCATGCTGAGATGTTTCAGAATGAAGTTAAACCTATCTTCAGAAAGAGGTTTTGTAAAGACATCAGCCCATTGATGGTCTGTGTTAATAAATTTTAAATTGAGAATCCCTTTCTGAATATAGTCCCTAATAAAATGATGTTTTATTTCTATATGCTTAGCCCTAGAATGCAAGATAGGAGTTTTACTGAGACAAATAGAAGAAGTGTTGTCACAGAGGATAGGGACGTTACTCTCAAATATATTGAAGTCCTCAAGTTGACTTTTCATCCAGAGCATTTGCGTGCTACATCCAGCTGCTGCTATGTATTCAACTTCTGCTGTTGATAGAGCTATTGTGGATTGTCTGTTACTGGACCATGAGATCAGATTTTCTCCCAGAAACTAGAAGCTTCCAGAAGTGCTTTTACGTTCTATTCTGTGTCCAGTAAAATCAGCATCACAGTATCCTACTAGGATGTAATCACTTGATTTTCTATAAAACAAACCCAGATTAGTAGTACCTTTCAGATACTTGAAAATTCACTTAACTGCTGTTAAGTGAGATTCTCTAGGATCTGATTGGAATCTAGCACAAATGCAAACACTGAATAGAATGTCAGGCCTTGAAGCCGTCAGATAGAGAAGAGAACCAATCATACCTCTGTAGACCTTCTGTTCTACCTTGTTACTTACCTCTTCTTTTTCCAGAATGCACGTGGGATGCATTGGAATCCTTGAGGGCTTACATTCTGAGAGATCAGATTTCTTCAGAAGTTCTATGACATATTTGCTCTGATGAATGTAGGTTCCTTCAGGAGTTTGATTAATCTGAATGCCTAAAAAGAACTTTAGTTCCCCCATTAGGCTCATCTCAAATTTTGCCTGCATACATTTAGCAAACTCTCTTCCCAGAGAGGGTTTAGTGGATCCAAATATAATGTTATCAACATAAATTTGGCATACTAAGATGTCATTCTTAACTGTCTTACTGAACAGGGTTGTGTCCACTTTCCCTCTGGTGAATTCCTTTTCTAACAGGAAGTTACTTAGTCTTTCATACCAAGCTCTGGGAGCTTGTTTCAGACCATAGAGTGACTTCTTTAGTTTGAAAACATATTCTGGATTTTTGGAACTTTCAAAACCAGGGGGTTGGTGCACATAAACCTCTTCTTCTATATAGCCATTTAAGAATTCACTCTTGACATCCATCTGATACAGAGTGATGCCTTTATTAACAACAAATGAAATTAAAAGTCTAATAGATTCTAACCTGGCGACTGGAGCAAAGGTTTCTGCATAGTCTATCCCTTCTTGTTGACTATAACCTTGTGCTACCAGCCGTGCTTTGTTTCTGATGACTTCACCTTGTTCGTTCAGTTTGTTTCTGAACACCCATTTTGTGCCTATGACGTTGAATCCTTTTGGTTTGGGAATCAGATCCCATACGTCATTTCTTGTGAACTGATTTAGCTCCTCCTACATTGCCAGAATCCAGTCATTGTCCAGAAGTGCTTCATCAATTGTTGTTGGTTCAATCAGAGAAACAAGTCCCATGAGGGATTCTTCAGAGTTTCTAAAGGTAGATCTTGTTCTGATTGGATCTTCCTTCCTTCCTAAGATTGTTTCTTCTGGGTGATCAATTCTGCTTCTGGATGGTCTTTTCTGGAGTTGATCAACAGAAGGTGCTGGGTTTCTTGTAGTGACTCTTTCTGATGTTGAGGGAGTGTCTCTGTTGAGAGCCTCTGAGTTGTCTTTAGTACCTGTGATTTGAACTTCCATACCTGCAAGGAATTCATTCTGCTTTGACTTTTGAGAGTCAAGCTTATCATCAAACCGAACACTGATTGACTCTTCAACAATCTATGTTTCTGTATTGTATGCTTTGTACCCTCTTGAGCGTTCAGAGTATCCTAACATAATACACTTTTTTGCTTTAGAGTCAAACTTGTTCAAATAATTTTTTGTATTCAAAATAAAACATGTACATCCAAATGGGTGAAAATAGGAAATGTTAGGTTTTCTGTTCTTCCACAATTCATATGGAGTCTTTTCTAGAATAGGTCTTATGGAGATTCTATTCTGAATGTAACACGTTGTGTTTATTGCTTCTGCCCAAAAGATCTTAGCAACGTTAGTATCGTTGATCATGGTTTTGGCCATTTCTTGCAATGTTATGTTCTTTCGTTCTACAACTCCATTTTGCTGGGGAGTTCTAGGACAAGAGAAGTCATGCAGAATGCCTTTTTCATTAAAGAATAATTCAAAGTCTTTATTTTCAAATTCTTCACCATGATCACTTCTGACTTTGATGATTCTAAGATCTTTTTCATTCTGAACTTGGTTGCAGAAGGTAACAAACACAGAGTGTGACTCGTCCTTGTGCCTTAAGAACTTTACCCATGTCCATCTGCTATAGTCATCTACGATTACTAACCCATACTTCTTGCCACTGACTGAGGCAGTTTTTACTGGACCAAATAAGTCAATGTGCAGAAGTTCTAATGGCTTAGAGGTGGAAACAAAGTTTTTGGATTTGAAAGCAGGTTTTGCAAACTTGCCTTTTTGACATGCTTCACACAGAGCATCTGAATTGAACTTCAAGTTAGGAAGTCCTTTGACCAGATTGAGTTTGTTAATCTGAGATATTCTTCTCATACTAACATGTCCCAATCTTCTGTGCCAGATCCATTGCTCGTTGTTAACAGACAGAAGACATTTTACATTCTGATTTTTCAGTTCAGAAAGTTTGATTTTATAAATGTTGTTTTTCCTCTTTCCATTAAATAGGATAGTCCCATCTTTCTGACTAACAGCTTTGCATGAATTTTGATTGAAGATTATATCATAACCGTTATCACTTAATTGACTTATGGATAACAGGTTATGCATTAATCCATCAACTAATAAAACATTACTAATAGAGGGAAGATTTCCATTACCTACTGTTCCAGAGCCGATAATATTTCCCCTCTGATTGCCTCCAAAACCTACGTGGCCTCCAGGTTGAAGTTCCAGGCTTTGGAACATATGGCTTCTTCCCGTCATGTGTCGTGAGCAGCCAGAGTCCAGGTATCATGACTGGTGTCTTTGCTTTGCTGCTAAAGATCCGCCACATGTATTATTTTATCCTTAGGTACCCACATTTTCTTGGGTCCTGATTTGTTAGTTCTACCAAAACTCTGGTTGAATTTTGGTTTGACAGAGTAATCACTCCTTGTATATTTTATGTCATGTGTGTGCCCATATTTAAAGTGAGAATCAAGTGGAGTACGCTTTATAACTAAATCCATGGCATTTTTTGGTGTAGGAACCTTACCTTGATATCCTATCCCTTTTCTGCCATTTCTGCTAACCCCATAGATCATTGAAGCCATTTTGCTTCTGTCTATGTTTTTAGCTAGAAACTTCTGAATGCTGTGATCATACTCTTTGATGATCTTATCAGCATTGCTGGGAGTTTCAGGGATTGTTTCCTTCTGAGAGTTTTGCAATTGATTTTCTAATTTTGAAATTTTATCTTTTAACTCAGAATTCTGCAATTTGAGACTCTCAGTCTTATCAGAGTCAGAAGCAAGATTCCTTTTCAGGTTTCTGAATTTGACTCTGATCTGCTGATACCTTTCCAAAATTTCATTAAGGCTTTCAGCTAATTCAGCCTTAGTAAAATTTATAGTAAAGTCAGGGAATACCTCTTTTGTATCTGATTCTGAATCTGAACCAGAAGCTTCACTGTCTTCAGAGACGTTTGCCATGAGAGCTATGTTTGCTCTTTCATCATCTGATTCTGAGTCAGCTTCAGATGTATCAGAATCATCCCATGTAGCCATGAGACTTTTCTTCTTTTCTTTGCCAAACTTCTTTTTGGGCTTCTCCTTCTGAAGCTTTGGGCAATCACTTTTGTAGTTCCCTTGCTCGTTACACTCATAGCAGATGATGTCTTTGTAGTTTGTCTTTTTGTATCCTGAAGAGCCTTCAGATCTTTTGTTTCCAGAGAAGGATTCTGACCTTCTATATCTGGAGGAAAATTCATTCTGATTTTTTGATCTTCTGGTATTCCTGAACTTCCTTTGCCTCTACTTCCATAGTTGGTTCACCCTTCTGAAGAGAAGAGACAATTCATCTTCTTCTGATGAGGATCCATCAGAGGTTTCTTCCATAGCCTGCAAAACTTTGGAGTCAAATTTTATGTTAGATTTTAATGCTAATGGCTTACCTTGCTTTTGAGGTTCATCTGCTTCTAGCTCTATCTCGTGACTTCTGAGGGAGCTGATAAGTTCCTCCATAGAGATTTTGTTGAGATCCTTGGCTAGCTTAAGCGCTGTGACCATTGGCCTCCACTGTTTTGGCAAGCTTCAGATGATCTTCTTGACATGATCAGCAGTGGAATATCCTTTGTCAAGAACTTTTAGACCAGTAACAAGAATTTGAAATCTTGAAAACATAGCTTCTATTGATTCACTGTCTTCCATCTTGAATGCCTCATACTTCTGAATGAGCTCAAGGGCTTTTGTTTCTTTGACTTGAATGTTGCCTTCATGCGTCATTCTCAGAGAGTCAAACATATTCTTAGCAGTTTCTCCGTTTGATATTTTCTCATATTCTAAATATGAGATGGCGCTGAGAAGAATTGTTCTGGCCTTGTGATGATTTCTGAACTCACGCTTTTGCTGATCAGACATCATTTTCCTGTCAATCTTCTGACCACGTCCATCCACTGGGTGCGTGTATCCATCAGTTACCATGTCCCACAGATCAGCATCATGGTCCAGAAAGAAACTCTTAATTCTGTATTTCCAGTAGTCAAAGTTTTCTCCATCAAAGACTGGAGGTTTTCCATTGAATCTGTCCCTTTCTTCATTGTTGTCATTGCTGATGTTTTGACTTGGTCCTGCCATTGTGTTTTTCTGACGCTGGATCTTGTACTGACACGGTTAAGTGTTAAAGCTCAGAACCAGGTTCTCTAATGCCAATTGAAGATGTGAAAAACACAAGAAGGGGGGGTTGGATTGTAAAACTTAAAACAAATGGCTTGACAACACAGTATTTTTATCCTAGTTCATTTGATCTCAAACTACTCCAGTCCACCCGTCAAGGTGATTTCGCCTCTCTCCAATGAGGTCTTAATTCACTATTCTCAAAGAATTACAACAGCTACTTTAACAACTGTTAAAGTCTTCTTGAGTACAACCACAATCCGGTTAATCTCAAGGAACTTATTTTACAAATGAATTGAACAAGTGCGTTTTTGTTTTCTTACAAAACTGTATATTACAACTGTCATAATTACACTAAAATAAACTTGGAATAAAATGACTTTGCTTAAGCTTTGAATATGCGTGGTTTGGATAGCTTAGCAAAATTGAGTGCGTATGTAGTGCTTCTTTTCACAAGAAGTCCTGTTTATAAAGGCAAGTAAGGATACGTTGTCCATAAAGCATGTTTAATGGTAATAATGCACTTTCCTTTTGTAGAAGATCTTTGTCTGAAGAAAGCCGTTAGCATTTAATTCAGTCTTGAATAACTGGTAACGCTTCAGAGTCTTCTTTGTTGTATCTGCTGATAACGCTTCAGAGTGTTGATGACTTGGTAAAAATGTCTTTGATCAGAGTCAGGGTGTATTTGTTTAGGCGCAGATTCTGGTCATCAAACTTCAGTGTTTTAGCGTGTAACATAGGTTGCTGATCTTCTGATGCTGATTCCATTCTGATGCTGATTCCATCAGAACTTCTGCATATACAAAGCATAATTTTAAGGAGAATAATTGTTCTTTGTATATACCTTAGAAATAATATTATTCTTTGTATTTTGTTATCATCAAAACTTTAATCACGGGTTGTAGAATCAAACTATGTTCTAACAAATGAAAAGTTCAAAAATGAAAGGTGTGGCATTTTTTCTCACGAATCCAAACATATAAACAACTTAAGCTAACAATTAAAGACGAATGAGAATTTTTCTATCCCTAATTCAAAACCTAAAAATTTCAGAAAACTTCAACCCTAAAATTCACTAAGCTCAGGCCATATAAATGTAAACTATGGATATGTACAACTTCGTGGCAATGGTATCTACATTTTATCTTCACAAACCAAACTCAAATGATGCCTGTATGAAGAGATAGAACTTTGAAAACTTACCTCTTGCAGCTGGAGTCGTGTGTGGAGTTTGAGCAACCTTTGTGATGGCTTGATGATTTCTATAGCTTGCCTGGACCTCCTTGAATGTGTTCCAACTCCTACTTTGCTTTGAGGATGGCTGGAACTCCCTACACAAGTCAAGTTGCAAGCTTCAGTTTTGAAAATGGTGGATGATGATGGAGGAGTTACAGTTAGGAAAGTAGGGCCTGGATCACTTTGATATGATGTATGGAAGGTGTTTGGATGATTAGTTTTCAAAATGCACGAGTGGAAATGGAGATGGTGAGTTTTTGCTCAAAATTGTCAAGTTTGGGCAGTTCTGTGCAGCAAGATTCTTGGGAGTGTTTTTGGACTTGTGAAAACCTATGTTGCATTGAAATTGACTTGTTAATATGTATGGAAAAGATTATAGCACAAAACACTCAAGGCTTCTGAGTTATAGGGTTATGACTCTATAACATGCTTTTGAAGAAAAGTGAAATGACAAATCTCAAGTATTATACAAGCATGTCCTGTGCTTCTTCAGGCCTTATACACCTTACAAGTATTATACAAATCTCAAGTTATAGGGTTGTGTGTGCAGAAAGAACAAGTTAGAAGCTCAAGACAAGTTGACTTTGTGAGTAAAGCAACTTTTCAAGAATGGAATGGTAACTTTCTTCCTAAAATGGAAAATTGGACTTGAACAATGCTTGGAACACTTGGATAATAGCTCAAAAGCAAGTGTAATCTTCTGATTATGGAGAGATCTTGAGATTTAGGGCCTGAAAAACAAGATTGTGCAGCATAGGTTTGAAATTGAATTCTTGTTCATCACAAAATGCCTTGTAATTCAATTGATAAAACACCAACTTCCTCTCTTCAATTCTCCCTACTTAAGAATGATCTCAATGAGTTCTTGGACATTTTGGAAAGCTTGTAATGTGCTCTACAACCCATTTTTGAATTGATTTTGAAGATTACCCTTGGAACTATATGAAAAAGTCCCATGAAGTTGAGTCAAAATCCTGACCAAATTAGGGCAAAATTTCACTAAGTGTTTAGTTTCATGACCCTATGTTCTTGAAATTATAAATTGAGATCCAAGCACTTTTGGAAGAAGTTATGTGAAAAAAAGTTGTATATTTCATGGAGATCTACAACTTTCATGTTGGAAATTTCTTTTGAATCATCTTGCATCATGGTGAAGATTTGGCTCAAAGTTATGAAAAAAACATGAATTTTAAACACTTAGAAAATGTTCTAAGTTAAGAAATTTTGACTTTTCAAAATTAAATCTTGAATTTTTGATTTATTGATGAATAAGTTTCATATTTTGACATGTTTTGATGAATTGTGATCTTTGGCACTTGAATTTGACCAAAAAGTCAAAGTTTGACTTTTCAGTATACAATTGACTTTTGATCAGTTGACTGCAAAATTCATTTGTCAATCCAATGAACTTGCAATGTTTGAAACCATGTAATTAGGTCAAAATGATGCAATTGGACTCTTGAGATCATGCCTTAAACCAATTGACCATTTGTTAGGTCAAAAATCAGAAATGTTTCCTAGTCAAAGCCCTAATTTTGACCATTTTGCCCTTTTGAAGATTTGATCAAACTTCTTGAGGAATTGTGGTCCAAACTTGATCAAATGATACATATGGGTTTAAAATGGTGATGTGAATAAAAAATTATGAGGTTTGACTGTAAATATGCCATGGTTGACTTTTTCCCTAATAAAGTTGATTTTTAGGTCAACTGTTCAATTGACTGATCAAAAATGTGATCCAAGGCTTGAAACTTGACATGAGTAATCTTGGGGGTCCATAATGGTACATGAAAGTCATATGAAGCATTGACAGTTCAGAAATCCTTGTGCAAACTCAAACCCTAATTCTTGGTCATCAGTGCCTAAGGAGGTGTCTTGAGCTGATCAAACCCTAGTGCAGTCTTGAGCCCAAGGAAATATTGTGAGAAAATTCTTGATAAGTGAGAGGGAAAATTTTGGGGTACAACAGTCATCGAGGGACTACGATCTTTTATCGAGGGCCTTTGCTAAAACGCCCATATTCGAGGGACATGACTATTTTTCTGAGGTAACGAGTGAGATTCCCCTAGGGGTGCATGCGTGTAAATAGTGTGTTTGATTGCATGCATTTTGTATTTTGAATTTTAGGTTATCTACTTGTTGTTTTTATCTTACCATACATCCTAATTACTAACATTTATACAAAAGCAATAAAAATGTAAAAAAAATAAATCCTACACTATTACAACCATATTGAAATAGCAAGAAAATATAAAGATAAAATAAAAATAAAAAGAAGAAAAATGAGATCTTTCGATTCAAACAGAAGCATCCTTCGATTTTGCATTTTTTGACCTCTTTCGATTTGGGCTTGGAGTCAACAAGGTTCTGTCCTTCGATTGAGAGATGGAAGTCAGCAAGGTTCTGTCCTTCAACTTGGAGCTGGAAGTCAGCAAGGTTCTTTCCTTCGATTGGGAGCTGGAAGTCAACAAGGCCACCTTCCTAATTACTTTCTTAATTTGAGGCTTGGAGTCAGTGTGAGGTGCATTCTTTGCCTCAGGCTCCTTGCTGACTCCTTCGACTGTAAGAATGCTAGACCCTCCGGTTGAGATTCGAAAGGCTTAAGAAGTTAGCCAATTGAAGGGTATAGTGAACCTTTCGTAAATTCTTAAAATGCAACATTCAAGTGTAACTACAAGCCAAGGGTTAGCACAAAATCATTGGATCTCAAAGTCCAAAGCCTAACTAGTCAGAGTTAAGAGTTTTAGCATATGGGCAGTCAGAATCGAAGGTTTAAACATGGTTAAGCTCCCTATATGAAATATATACATTTCTCTTTATTGGTATGTGCACATGATATTTAAATAAAATAGATTCAAGTTCAAAGGGAACTTACCTCTTGAAGTTATTAAATCAAAGGAAATTATAAGTGTCTTCCTTGGTGGTGAATAGAAGTTCATTGGGAGCTTCCTGAGACTAATCTATTACTACTTTGTGCAAGCAGTAACTGAATCGAAGGATGGTGTGTGAGTGGATTGAAAGTTCTTTTTATAACAAGTAACGAAATGACTCAAAGGGTTACTGTATGGTAGTTGGAGAAGTGGGTCGAAGGCTAGTTAAATGGTCACTTGGGGGGTGAATCGAAGGATTCACTTTGTGTACAAAGAGGGTTGAGTTTTTTTACGAGTGTTGGGAATTTTTAAACAAAAGCGTAGGATGGATGTTTGAGAGTTTGAAGAATTTTAACAAGAGTTCTCTTGCAATTCTTCAGGCACCCCTAACATGTTTGGTAGAGGCTCATATTTATAGATGGCCTGGGCTGATGTTTTAGGAGGGAAAACAAAAGATTTAAACAAAAAAGGCATGATGTGTTTGTAGTCTTCGAGGGTCTGTGTTTGTATGCCATTTTGGTGCAAGGAATAAGGCAGTGTTGCAGGACTGCTATGCAACAGTTTTGGAGTTTTATGGCCAGTGTATCAGGCCTGAACCTGGAACGCATGCGACTTGGTCAATAAGTACCTTTGGGTATCTCAACCTTTTGTCTTGACCCCCAGGCCCTATCTTTCAACCAAACTCTTCAACAATCATTTCTTTTTTTCAAATCGAAGTGTCCTTCGAATGGCTCATGTGGGTATCCTTTGAAGGGGCCCAGGTAAGTGTATTTCGACCAGGCCCTTCATGGGTTCCTTCGAATGGTTCAAATACATGCTTCTGGGGTGAGTCAGCAAAACATGTCATTCGATTGGGACATTCAGACATGTCTGGCAAGTCCTTCGAACGTGCCACCATGGTACCTATTTGAAGCAAGCCATTTCCAAGGGAGATACTGCCCATTCAAACTTTCCTGCAAATGGCCATATGGCCAAACGAAAGGGTGTATGTGGGAGGTCCTTGCTTTGTGACTTCATTCAAACATGCAAGAGATCTTTGCTCAAACAAAGGTTTGTGTTAAGGGAACCATGTGCCCAAACGAAGAATACATGCAGAGGATGAAGGGCACAATCGAAGCTTGCAACACAGGGAAGGCCATATGCCCCAAACGAAAGAGGCCTGCAGGAGGCAAGATGTTTAATCGAAAGAGAGAAGAAGAGAGACTTTTTCCTCCTGAATTGAAGGGCATCATCAGAAGGCTTTTTGCCTTGTGAATTGAAGCTAGTTGAAGATAAGTGTTGCCCTGTCGAAGCCTATAACAAGTTGATTCAAAGGGTGACTTTGGCCTTGTGCATGCTAGCATGGTAAGGAATTCTTCCTTGTAAATCTTGGCTAACATGCAGGAAAGATGCTATATAGCCAAACAAAAGATTTGCACAAAGAGAATAAAACGTCCAAACAAAGTCTAGTACCCAAACGAAGCAGGAAATGAACTTGATCAAATGAAGTACAACACCCAAATTAAGGATGCAACCAAAGCCTACATCGAAGGAGCTAAAGTGGCCAATCGAAGGATGTCAAATCAAAGAGAACTTGTTTTTCCTTCAATTTTGTCAAAAAGAGTATTTTCATCTGTTTTGCCCCTTTTAGAAATTTCCTTTTTAATCTTGATGTTGAAAAATCCAAATATATTTGTGTAAGCTTGAATTTTTTGGGAGCCCCTTGTGAGAAATGCCTTGAGAAATGAGAGGGAAAATTTTGGGGTACAACAGCTGCCCCTGTTCAATCTTCTTAAACCTGAAGAGTTAGATTAGCGAATCTGCCATTCGTGACTTGAAAGTGGAAGTTGATTGAGCACTAGAGTGCCCAGAAATTTGCACTTGATGATGTTGTGGTTGATTGTGTAGGGAATCGGCTTAAAGATGCCATTGGGAGAAATGATGGATAGTTTTTGGAAATGGGCTTATAGATGTCATCCATATGTGATTGTGAGCAGAAATTAGACTAAGTCTAAGCTTGAATTTGATTGGAAAAGAATCAGAATAAACTATTGATTGATATAAACTGAACCAGCAAATGTCTAGAAAAGAATCAGAATAAATCTTTGGAGAAATTTATCTGAACCAGAGAAAGTGTCTATCAGAAAGGAATCAGGATAAACCATTGATCGATTTAAACTGAACCAGCTGAAGTTTGGAAAAGAATCAGAAAAAATATTTGGAGCGATTTATCTGAACCCGAGAAAGTGTCTACCGAAAAAGAATCAGGTTAACCATTGATCAATTTAAACTGAACTAGAAAAAGTCTTGAATAATCTTTAACTAATAATAAAACAGGATAAATCTTTGGAATGATTTATCTGAACCAGAGAAAGTGTCTACTGGGAAAGAATCATGATAAACCATTGACCAATTTAAATTGAACCAGTAGAAGTCTTGAATAATCTTTAACTGGAAAGAATCAGGATAAATCTTTGGAGTGATTTATCTGAACCAGAGAAAGTGTCTACTTGAAAGAATCAGGATAAACCATTGAGAGATTTAAACTGAACCAACAGAGGTCTTGAATATTCTTTAATTGGAAAGAATCAGAATAAATCTTGGAGCGATTTATCTGAACCAGAGAAAATGTCTACGGGAAATAATCAGGATAAACCATTGAGAGATTTAAACTGAACTAGTAGAGGTCTTGAATATTCTTTAACTAGAAGGAATCAGAATAAATCTTGGAGCGATTTATCTGAACCAAAGAAAATGTCTACGAGAAAGAATCAGGATAAATCATTGAGATATTTAAAATGAACCAATAGAGGTCTTGGATATTCTTTAACTGGAAAGAATCAGAATAAATCTTGGAGCGATTTATCTGAACTAGAGAAAATTGTCTACGAGAAAGAATCAGGATAAACCATTGAGAGATTTAAACTGAACCAGCAGAGGTCTTGAATAGTCTTTAACTGGAAAGAATCGGAATAAATCTTGGAGCGATTTATCTGAACCAGAGAAAATGTCTACGAGAAAGAATCAGGATAAACCATTGATCAATTTAAACTGAACCCGCAGAAGTCTGGAAAAGAATCAAATAAATCTTTGGAGCGATTTATCTGAACCAGAAAAACTGTCTATTAGGAAAGAGTCAGGATAAACCATTGATAGATTTAAACTGAACCAGCAGAGCTTTTGAAGGAAGTATTCGTTATGTAGATAATCACCCAGTCCTGCTTCAGGAATTGCTATACAATTGATTTGTTCACAGATAATTGTCCTGTCTTATCGAAAATTTGTTGATGATAATTTTCTATTGATTGATCTTTACTGAAAAGGTAACGAGTTATTTGTATGAAATTTCATGACGTATGAAATGCATGGCATAATGATGTTTCTCAAAATAAATGAGATTGTGATTTGTGTTGTTGATGTTATGATGTATGAATACAATGTATGAACATATTAGTTGTTCTGCTGTAGTGTTGTCGGTCTGGGGAAAATAAATCCCTGGCTGCTACTGGGAATGAGGAGTGTAAGTCTTCATATTTTAAGTTGAAGTGTTGATAGACGGGCCTCCATTATTATAGAAATAAAGTCTGTTGGGGAAGGGAAACACCTGTGCATTTCTTGTGGACTTTGTGAAACCCTGTTGGGGAATCCTGAGAAGCTGGGCGACTTTCACTGGGGAATGTTGATTTTGCTTGAGAAGAAAACTCTGTGGAGAGTGTTGATTTCCGCTTGGGGAAAAGAGTTCAGGAGTCTTCTTTGTCCGTTGCTCTACTGGGGAGCTATTGAGGATTGTAGGAAAGTCTACTTGGGAAGAGGAGTTGTGGTCCCTAGATTTGTGATAGTCTGAGAGGAAAATTCAAGTTGGGGAATCTTTCCGTTTGTTGGGGAAATAAACCCTGTCTCCAGTCTGCTGGAGAGGCGTTTCCTTTTGATAGAACTCCTCGAAGATTCTTGAGATCAAACCCAGTTGGGGAGAAGTTTTCAGAGATTGAAACTTTGTCTGGGGATCACCCTATGAAAAGGACTTTGTAGGAGATTTATCACCGCCCCTAGTAGAAAGTGTTTGTAGTATTGCTAGGAAATGTTTACTTGACTTTATACAACCCTTTGTTGGAGTTCATATTCAATTCCCCAAGTGACTCGGATGCAAATCTGCCTCTGGTTATTCAGCACTTCTTGAGAGATTTCTTAGAATCTTGCCTTGACTGTCCCCAAACGAATTGGACAATGACATGTCATGCCCCTTGCTTACTAGGAGATTTGTCATTGGGAATGTCATCACATTTTAAGTGATTTTGCTCACTGAGAGAGCTTTCATTTGCTGAATATTCGTCGTGTGAATTTCTCTATTGTCAAACAATTAGCCATATGCAAACAACGATATTTCAAAATAATGCAAAGTTTATGTTTGTCTTGAAGTTTTGAAAACGTGTTTTAGCAGATAAAAGAATTTTGCAAGTATCTGAATTCAAATAAGTATTTAGAGTAAACCTTACAGGAGTCAGGATACCTTTTGTAACAATATGCTTTCGAACTAACCCATGCTTAAATTAGGACTTTGAAAGGTTTTATCGTGGTCTAGGTTCACGGTTTAAGAAACAAAGGATAAGGCTCAAAGTGTAATTGTACCTGCCTGTTCTTCGTGATGTTCTTCATTCCCAAACTCAGTTAATTGTGCATTTGAACTCCAATTGAGTCTGGAATGGCATTTTGGTGATGGTTCAAACAAGTTAAGTTTGTTGGAAGGCAGTCATTTTTGCCATATTTTCCATTTTGTTGAGGATTTGTAGTGACCTCTTTTTGATTTATTATCCTTGATTTTTCCTGACTATTCTTCTTTTTGAGATTACAGTCAGCGGGATGCCCCCTTTTTTCTTAAGTCTCCTTCGTAGGTTTTAACTTAGTGGGCTTTTCTTTTGAGAGATAATGACTGCCTATTTGATAGGGAACCATCACCATATTTTGATTCAGAAGGAATGTTTTTTATGTCATTCATTGTGTACGAAGTGAAAGTTTACGACTGAACGCGCGTTTGAATTAACTGAGAGACTACCCTGCCCCAGGTTTTGATTAAACCGAAGGCAACTGAAGTGAGAGTATACCCTAGGAGTGCACAGGTTCGAGTGATTCAATTTCAAGTTATTCTACTTCTTTGGCTCAAAGGGGTTGACTAGGGATTGTCCTCCTTATAACTCTAGTGTTTAGGAATTGAAAGAACGCCTGTACATCGTCAGCAAGGTCCTTCCAAAAGCATACTGTATGAGATTATGGCATTATTTTCGTCATCCACCCTCTAAAGGCTTGCAACTTTTTGAAACAAGAGTTGAATATCATAAAGGGAGTAAAAAGCATAGTTTAAATGTAATGAAAATGAATGGATTGATTCAAGACAAACATATTTAATGCATTAATGAGAGTAACCAAAGTCTGACATAAAGATAAGTGTTTAAGCAAACAAAGAAATTACAACTGAGAATTCGAATAAACAGAAAATTTCCTCGCCCAGACCGTCGTTTCATGCGGATTCCCTTGAGGGGTGATAGAAAAGCTCTAGTTGATCATCTTGTGTAAATTCCAACATTCCTTCATCGATTAAATCTTGAATTCTGTTCTTCAGAGCCCATCAACCATTCGTATCATGCCTAGATCTATCAGAATGGTATGCATATCTCTCCTTGGGATGGTAACTAGGAGCAGCAGTGTTAGGATTCCGGTGAGGAGACTTTAATGTAATTAGCTCTGCTTTCAACATGGTTAAGCTCTCTATATGAAATATCTACATTTCTCTTTATTGGCATGTGCACATGACATTTAAATAAAATAGATTCAAGTTCAAATGGAACTTACCTCTTGAAGTTCTTAAATCGAAGGAAACTGCAAGTGTCTTTCTTGGTGGTGAATGGAAGTTCGTTGGGACCTTCCTGAGACTAATCCAGTTACTACTTTGTGCAAGCAGTCACTGAATCGAAGGAGGGTGTATGAGTGGATCGGAGGTTCTTTTTATAACAAGTAACAAAATGACTCAAAGGGTTACTGCATGGTAGCTGGGGAAGTGGGTCTTAGGCTAGTTAGATGGTCATTTGGGGGTGAATAGAAGGATTCACTTTGTGTACAAAGAGGGTTGAGCTTTTTACGAGTGTTAGGAATTTTTAAAGAAAAGCGTAGGATGGATGTTTGAGAGTTTGAGGAATTTTCACAAGAGTTCTCTTGCATTTCTTCAGGCGCACCTAACATGTGTGGTGGAGGCTCATATTTATAGATGGCCCGGGCTGATGTTTTAGGAGGGAAAACAAAAGATTTAAACAAAAAAGGCATGCTGTGTTTGTAGTTTTTGAGGGGCAGTGTTTGTATGCCATTTCTTTTTTTCAAATTGAAGTGTCCTTCGAATGGCTCATGTGGATATCCTTTGAAGGGGCCCAGATAAGTGTCTTTCGACCAGGCCCTTCAGGGGTTCCTTCGAATGGTTCAAATACATGCTCCTGGGGTGGGTCAGCAAAATATGCCATTCGATTGGAACATTCAGACATGTCTGGAAAGTCCTTCGAATGTTCCACCATGGTACCTCTTTGAAGCAAGCCATTTCCAAGGGAGATACTGCCCACTCAAACTTTCCTGCAAAGGGGCCATATGGCCAAACGAAAGGGTGTAAGTGGGAGGTCCCTTCTTTGTGACTTCATGCAAACATGTAAGATATCCTTGCTTAAATGAAGGCTTGTGTTAAGGGAACCATGTGCCTAAATGAAGAATGCATGCAGAGGATGAAGGGCACAATCGAAGCTTACAACACAGGGAAGACCATATGCCCCAAACGAAGGAGTTCTGCAGGAGGCAAGATGTGTAATCGAAAGAGAGCAAAAGATAGACTTTTTCCTCCTGAATCGAAGGGCATCACCAAGAGGTTTTTTGCCTTGTGAATTGAAGCTAGTTGAAGATAAGTGTTGCCCTGTCGAAGCCTATAACAAGTTTCTTCAAAGGGTGACTTTGGCCGTGTGCATGCTAGAATGGTAAGGGATTCTTCCTTGTAAATCTTGGCTAACACACATGAAAGATTCTATATGATTAAACGAAAGATTTGCACAAAGAGAATAAAATGTCCAAACGAAGTCTAGTACCCAAATGAAGCAGGAAATGAACTTGCCCAAATGAAGTCCAAGACCCAAACGAAGGATGCAACCAAAGCCTACATCGAAGGAGCCAAAGTGCCCAATCGAAGGATGTAAAATCAAAGAGAACTCGTTTTCCCTTCAATTTTGTCAAAAAGAGTATTTTCATCTGTTTTACCCCTTTAGCAATTTCCTCTTTAATCTTGATGCTGAAAAATCCAAATATATTTGTGTAAGCTTGAATTTTTTGGGAGCCCCTTGTGAGAAATGCCTTGAGAAATGAGAGGTTTTTTGGGTACAACAGGTACCAATCTCAACAATACTATGTTCACTGCACTATGCGCGCAATTCAAGATCCAGCATCATAACTCTTCTCCTTAAAGTCCGAAGATGAATGGCGCTGTAGAAACCACTAATAAAAACATCAAGAAGATCATACAAAAGATGACAGTGACCTATAAGGACTGACATGAGATGTTACCATTTTCTCTCCACGGTTACCGTACCACGACACGCACATCAATAGGGGCAAGTCCTTTCTCTTTGGTATACGACATGGAAGCTTTCCTACCAATTGAAGTTCAGATACCTTCTCTGAGAATCGTAAAGGATGCAGGGTTAAATGAAGACGAATGGATTCAAAATCGATTTGACCAACTGAACCTGATTGATGAGAAGAGGCTTACGGCTGTCTGCCATGGTCAGATGTACCAAAAGCGTATGATTAAAGCTTTTAACAAAAAGGTCAGACGTCAGGTATATCAAGTTGGTGACCTTGTAATCAAATGTATCATACTGCCACAAGGTGATCCCAGGGGAAAATGGACTCCTACATATGAAGGACCATTTGTGATAAAAAACATATTTTCTGGTGGGGCCATGATCTTAACCACTATGGACGGTGACGACCTTCTGCACCCTGTAAACGCGGACATAATTAAAAGATACTACGCATGAAAAATACCCGCTAGGTTGATTGGACTAAGCAAAAATTAGGGATAAACACAAAAAATCTGCACACCCGACAAGCTGAAAACCCGAAAAGGTGGCTTGGGCAAAAAAGGGTATCCCGGTGGACTGAAAACCCGAAAGGGTGGTCCATAAAAAAGTTAGGGATTTAAAGCGTATGACTATGTCCCGTTGGATCACCTTACAACCAACCTCCAGTATCAATTGTCAGACTCAAACGATACTAATCAATCCAATCAGCTTCAGACAAAGCAACAAGTGGATGAGACTCTCAAAGACATAAAGGCTATAGCAGAATGGGAACCCCATGGGATTATTTCACATAGCTGTCTTTCTTTGTATTAGTTTTCGTTCTTACGACGATATTCTCTTACTAGGATGTTCGTCTCTTTGTACAAAAATGCTTATTCAAGTTAATACAAAGCTATTCCTTTAAAAGTGCAAAACTATATGTTTTTCTTTTACTTTCCTGTTTTATTTTCAAAAACGTCCAGTGATTATTTTGAGCATATGATTTTGAACGTAATTACTGTTTACAAATGAACACATAAAAAGGAAAAGAAAATAGAAAGACAATTACTAATGGCTTTAAGAAACAGGATAATATCTATAGGCCATTCCATAAAATCCCCGCAGGTACTTTCTCCGGCAGGAGTAGAGGCAGATACATCCTGCTACAGGATCACTATCGTATCCCCAGTATGCAGCCTAATGGTATCAGGTTCTCTCATATCCCCGACCGAGAAAAATTTCCATATTAACGCTCCAAAGATTCCCCAATGAAAGTCGCCCAGCTTCTCAAGATTCCCCAGCAGGATTTCACCAAGTCCACAAAGAAATGCATGGTGTTTCCCTTACCCAACAAATTTTATAATGGAAATCCATCTATCAACACTTTCACACTCCTCATTCCTAGCGGCAGTCAAGGATTTATTTTCCCCAATCCAACAACACTGCAACAGAACAATTAATATGCTCATACATTACCTTCATACATCATAGCATCGATAACACAAATGCATATATATCGCGATCTCATTTATTTTTGAGAAACATTAGTACGCCATGCATTTCATACATCATGGCATTGCATATAACTAACTCTTTACCTTTTCAGGAAAGATCAATCAACAAAAAATTACCATCAACAAATTTTCGATAAGACAGGACAATGATCTGTGAACAAATCAATTGTAGATCAATTCTCGAAACAGGACTGGGTGACTATCTACATGACAAATACTTTATTCAAGACTTCTGCTGGTTCAGTTTAAATCGATCAATGGTTTATCCTGATTCCTTCGCAATAGACACTTTCTCTGGTTCAGATAAATCGCTCCAAAGATTTATCCTGATTCATTCCAGTTAAAGATTATTCAAGACCTATGTTGGTTCAGTTTAAATTGATCAATGGTTTGTCCTGATTCCTTCCCAGTAGACACTTTCTATGGTTCAAATAGATCGCTCCAAAGATTTATTATGATTCTTTTCCAGACCTCTGTTGGTTCAGTTTAAATTGATCAATGGTTTATCCTGATTCCTTTCCGGTAGACATTTTCTCCGGTTCAGATAAATTGCTCCAAAGATTTATTCTGATTATTTTCCAGAACTCTGCTGGTTCAGTTTAATTGATCAATGTTTTGTCCTAATTCCTTCCCAGTAGACACTTTCTCTGGTTCAGATAAATCGCTACAAAGATTTATTATGATTCTTTTCAAGACCTCTACATGTTCAGTTCAAATCTATCAATGGTTTGTCCTGATTCCTTCCCAATAGACACTTTCTCTGGTTCAGATAAATCGCTCCAAAGATTTATTATGATTCTTTTCCAGATCTCTGCTGGTTCAGTTTAAATCGATCAATGGTTTATCCTGATTCCTTCCCAGTAGACACTTTGTCTGGTTCAGATAAATCACTCCAAATATATATCCCAATTCTTCCCAGTTAAAGATAATTCAAGACCTCTAAGGGTTCAATTTAAATCAATCAATGGTTTGTCCCGATTCCTTCCCTGTAGACACTTTCTATGGTTCAAATAAATCGCTCCAAAGATTTATTATGATTCTTTTCCAGACCTCTGTCGGTTCAGTTTAAATTGATCAATGGTTTATCCTGATTCCTTTCCGGTAGACATTTTCTCTGGTTCAGATAAATCGCTCCAAAGATTTATTCTGATTATTTTCCAGACCTCTGCTGGTTCAGTTTAAATTGATCAATGGTTTGTCCTAATTCCTTCCCAGTAGACACTTTCTCTGGTTCAGATAAATTGCTCCAAAGATTTATTATGATTCTTTTCAAGACCTCTACATGTTCAGTTCAAATCAATAAATGGTTTGTCCTGATTTCTTCCCAGTAGACACTTTCTCTGGTTCAGATAAATCGCTCCAAAGATTTATTATGATTCTTTTCCAGACCTCTGCTGGTTCAGTTTAAATCGATCAATGGTTTATCCTGATTCCTTCCCAGTAGACACTTTCTCTGGTTCAGATAAATCACTCCAAAGATTTATCCCGATTCTTCCCAATTAAAGATAATTCAAGACCTCAGCGGGTTCAGTTTAAATCGATCAATGGTTTATCCTGATTCTTTTCCGTTAGACACTTTCTCTGGTTCAGACAAATCATTCCAAATATTTATTCTAATTCTTTTCCAATTAAAATCAAGCTTAGACTTAGTCCAATTTAGGTCAACAATCACCTTTGGATGGCATCTATAAGCCCATCTCCGACAACTATCTATCATTTCTCCAAATGGCATCTTTAAGCCTATTCCCTACACAATCAACCACCACATCATCAAGTGCAAATTTCTGGGCACTCTAGTGTTCAATCATCTTTCACCTCCAAGTCACGAATGACACACTCACCAATCTAACTCTTTAGGCTTAAGAAGATTGAACAGGGGCAACTGTTGTACCCCAAAATTTTCCCTCTCATTTCTCAAGGCATTTCTCACAAGAATTCTAAAAATTCAAGCTTGCACAAGTACAATTGGATTTTTCCAGCATCAAGTTAAAAGAGGAAATTGCTAAAAAAGGCAAGACAAATGAAAATATTATTTTTGACAAAATTGAAGGAAAAACAAGTTCTCTTTGATTTTACATCCTTCGATTGGGAACTTTGGCTCCTTCGATGTAAGCTTTGGTTGCACCCTTCATTTGGGCACTGGACTTCTTTTGGGCAAGTTCATTTCCTTCTTCGTTGGGGCATTGGACTTCATTTGGGCAAGTTCATTTCCTGCTTTGTTTGGGCATTGGACTTCATTTGGGCAAGTTCATTTCCTGCTTTGTTTGGGCATTGGACTTCGTTTGAACATTTTATTCTCTTCATGTAAATCTTTCGTTTGGCCATATAGCCTCTTTCCTGCATGTTAGCCAAAATTTACAAGGCAAAATTCCCCACCATGCTAGCATGCACAAGGCCGAAGTCACCCTTTGAAACAACTTGTTTCAAGCTTCGACAGGGCAACACTTATCTTCAACTAGCTTCAACTCACAAGGAAAAGAGCCTCCTGATGATGTCCTTCGATTCAGGAGGCAAAAGCCTCTTTTCTGATCTCTTTCGATTACACATTTTGCCTCATGCGGGCCTCCTTTGTTTTAGGCATGTGACCCTCCTTTGTTGCAAGCTTTGATTGTGCCCTTTATCCTTTACATGCATTCTTCGTTTGGGGTGTGTAAATCCTTCAGTACAAGTTCTTGGTTACACCTTTCGTTTGGGAATGTGGTTCCCTTTATGCAAGCCTTCATTTGAGAAAAGATCTCTTGCATGTATGCATGAAGTCACAAAGCAGGGACCCCCTACATACACCCTTTTGTTTGGCTATATGACCCCTTGCAGGAAAGTTTGAGTGGGCAGTATCTCCCTTGGAAATAGTTTGCTTCAACACACAAATTCTACACTATGCCATAGTCTCGTGCGAAAGAAGTACCATGGTGGCACATTCGAAGGACTTTCCAGACATGCCTGGATGTGCCAATCGAATGACATGTTTTGTTGATCCACTCCAGGGGCATGTATTTGGACCATTCGAAGGAACCCATAAAAGGCCTGGTCGAAGGATACCCATATGAGCCCTTCGAAGGATACTTCGATTTGAAAAAAGGAAATGTTGTTGAGGAGTTTGGTCGAAATATTGAGCTAGGGGGTCAAAACAAAAGGTTGAGATGCCCAAAGGTACTTGCTGACCAAGTGCCATGCGCTGCCAAGTTCAAGCCTGATACACCGGCCATCAAACTCCAAAACTGCTGCACAACAGTCCTGCAACACTGCCTTATTTCTTGCACCAATTTGGCATACGAATACTGCCCCTCGAAAGCTCCAAACACAACATGCCTTTTTTGTTTAAACTTTTTGTTTTCCCTCCTAAAAAATCAGCCAAAGCCATCTATAAATATGAGCCCCCACCACACATCTTAGGGGCCCCTGGATAGTTGCAAGAAAACTCTTGTGAGAAATTCTTCAAAAACTCTTAAACATCCATCCAACGTTTTTCCTTTAAATATTCCTAACACTCCTAAAAAACTCAGCCCCATTTCTACACTAAGTGAATCCTTCGATTCACTCCCCAAGTGACCAGAGAGCTAACCTTCGACCCACTCCCCCAACCACAATATAAAAATCTTTTCATTCACTCCCTTACCTAGTAACCTTCGATTCACTCACATACCCTTCCTTCGATTCAGTGACTACTCAAGCAAGGTAGTAACTGGACTAGTCTCAGGAAGGCCCCAACGAACTTCCATTCACCACCAAGGAAGACACTTGTAGTTTCCTTCGACTTAAGAACTTCAAGAGGTAAGTTCTCTTTAAACTTGAAACTATTTAATTTAAATATCATGTGTGTTGTACCCAAAAATTTTCCCTCTCATTTTACTCAAAACATACTCCTAGAGGTCCTCAACTTGCCCATGGATGCCTAAGGATTGACCAGAAAAATCCTCCTCCTAAAACAATGAGCCTCAACTTAGGGTTTCATTCCTCATCGAGATGTTTGAGTTCAAAGGGTCCCAAATGATTTCCATTTCCTTAATATGTTCTCAAGATCATCCATGTCAAGTTTCATGCCTTGCACAAGAAGTTTGCTCAGTCAACTGCTCAAATGCCTTAAAATCAACTATGCTAGGTCAAAAGTCAACTGTGACCCACATACAGTCAAACTTCAATATTTTTGGTCAACATAAATATTTTTAAGTTATGTTCATCATTTGATCAAGGTTTGATCACGATTCCTCAAGGAATGCCCCAAATTCATCAAAATTCAAGAGTTACTAAATTAGGGTTCCTATAGGAAAAGTCCACCAAAACTTTGACCAGGCATAACTTTCTCATACTTTATCAGAAATTTACCATCCAAGGCTCATTTTGAAGAGGATGAAATTCCATACAACTCATATTCATCCCTCAAGTTCAAAAAACTCACTCATGAAGAGATATGAAATCAAACATTATAGGTCATTTCAAAAAGTCAACAAAAACACCTTTTGAGTAAAAGCTTCTTACATGAACATGGAAGAACCAATTGAGGTGAAACAAAAAGGGTTGTTTAGAGGACATCCTAGGCTTTCTAAAAAGTCTAAGAACACCCTCTTAGGGTAAAAATTGAGAGAGACGTGCATCATCAAAGTTGGCCATTTTTGGAAATTTGCACAAAGTCAACCATGCCCAAAATGCATTTTTCTTCAAATGGGCCGAACTTTTTATGCTTGTATCTTGTTCCTAACATTGTCCACAACCCATGAACCACTCCATGCCTTATTAACTTATTTATTTAATTTATTTTGATTTTATTCATTTAAAATTCAAATAAAATCAAATAAAATCAAATAAAATCAAGTAAATCATATAAATTGCTTTTGTAATGATTTTGGCATTGAATGAAGATGATATATGCTGGCATATCAAGATCAAATCGTGCAAGGGGTGATTGGAGCAAGAATGGCATGATTTGGCTTGTTTTGGAAACAAATGATGCAAGGAACCAAATCAAATCTTCTCTTCATAATTATGCAAGATTCAATCTGTTTTTGTGAACCTAATACGTTCCAATACATATACACAAGGAGGCCAGACCTAGAAGACATGAAAAGACTTCCTCCATAAGAAGAACAAAACATAATTTTTTTTAAAAAAGGCGTGGTTCGAAATCTGATTTAAAGGGTGGTTCAAGGTGATTCAAGGCCACCAATCCACTCCCGGACGTCTCCTGAAGCTAACAACATCGTTTGCATGCATAAAAGCTCCAGGATTCATCACCTTACAGTGTCACGGTTTGCCATTTTTCTCGAATTTGGTTCTGCAAATTTACGCATCATAAATAATTTCTAAGCATGCCTTCATGTTTGTATCATCATTTAGAACGTATTAGTATGATTAATTAGGAGTTTTAGAGCATGTATGGATAGTTGCAATTATTAGGGTTTGAGATTGCGTTTTAGGGCTTTTTGATACAGGTAAAATCAGGGCAAAAGATGGATGCCATCATACTCATGAGATCAAAACGAGTTGATCTGTATGCTTGGATTTGATTTATCTTACCTGGTATTGATTTTTGAGATTTGCAGGGTTATAGTTATAGCTGGTGTCCGTAGGTAAAAGACTGATACCTAAAACAACAATCATGGGGAGAAGATGATGATGTGTCTGTTAACCGTTGGCTGGTTTGAAATTACGCACATTTTTGGGCATAAGGCATTTCTTTCTATTATATTGTTGTTTGTTCATTATGCTAACAAATAAACAAGAAGGCACGGATGGTAAGGGCGCATGCGTTGAAGCGAAGGGTTCTGGGTTCAATCCCAGAATCTCACGTTTTCATATTTTCTCAATTTCTTTATACAGGATCCTATACGTCTCACGTTCCAAGCGCCTACCATGCACTTCAGATCCCTCCATTGGATCAATCTCCTTCCAGATCTGGCGCTCACACAAGCAAAGTCCATGGTGCACCCTCAGACATGGCCCTCATTGGATCCAAACAATTGGCTGAGCTTGTGCGTTTTGGGCCCAACGAAAGTAAGCAGTACACCCCCCAGACCTGCTTTCACCACAGGTCCAATTTACTTTCTTTTTTAATTTATCTTGTTTAAATTATTTTCTTAATCATTTTTTTACAAAAAAAATAAAATCATTTTTTTATTAAATCAAAAAAGTAACAAAAAAATATAGAATTAGGTTTTTTTATTTAAATTAATTTTATTGAACATGATTTAGTTTAATTAGATTAACTTAATTATTTTTCCTATTAATTAAAATTAACTAGAAATTAGGTTTAACTTTGCAATTAAATTATTTTCTCAATAAAAAAATATACAAAAATATTTTTTAATTAATTATATTTGTAGTCTTCTAATTTAATCGTGTATTTAATTCGTCTCGCGCGCATTTACTTATTTTTAATTCAAATTATTGTAAGTGTTTCGAGGTTTGTAATAGATTAATTAGGATTTTGCTTTCCGCACCTTTATTTTCAGTCAAATATTCCTGTATCTGCCCATAAGCCTAGTAATAATTAGGACTTTGATTTCTTGCACTTTTTAATTTCCGCAACCATTAAACTGCTAGATGTATGGATATTAGGGTTGTATGCGAAAGATAAATCAACGATTAAAAGGTAGATAACCCTAATTATTCAAAGATAATTAACTGAAAAAATCACCCTTGCACTTGCTCACTCCTAGGGTTTTCCCCACTTCGGCTGCCTTCGATAAACGGTCATAAAGCATAGGGAATTTTAGTGGTCGTCCTCTAGTCCCAAAAGATAAAAAATGACTCGTTCGGATGTTGCCTCAGAAAGATCTTTAGGACTTTAGGGTAATTACTAAAGTTCCCTAACCATTGCTTTTGTGACCGTACTTGTCCCTTCAAATGTCCTTTAAAACTCCAATGATAGGGCTACCTACTCCTTGATAGTAGGATAACGATGTCTAAAGGAAATGAGAACAAACAGTCTTTTCTTTCGAGTAGGTAGAAATCTTAAGTACTTGCTCAAAACAACAAAACTTCTTCATAAACACTTTCAAAATAGTTTTCAAAAACAAATTTGTCACACTCTTGAGGACATACACAAGGGTTATCACGAAGTTGAACAAAAACTTTTCAAAACACACACAAGAATTTTCAAAATGAGAAAGTACCTAAGAGCCCATGTAAAACCATGGATAGAAAGGGTGCTAACACCTTCCCTTTCTATAATCTACCCCCGTACTCTGAAACTCTCGAAAAAAGATTTTTTCTATTCTTTTTCCTTTCCTTTGTTAGATGAAATAAAAGTCAGTGGCGACTCTTGCTTACCGCGACATTTGCAAACAAAAAATGCAAACCAGTATAATATTCGGTTCTGCCACCATATCACTGAACTGGTGACTCCGCTGGGGAATAAATAAGTGGGGTATACCTTAGGATCTAGGTCATTTTCAAAATTGCTTTCTTGTTTGCTTTGCCTGCTTTATCTTTGAGGGTTTTGTTTGGGTATTATTGAAGATCCTACACCCGAATCTGAGAACACCTTTTAGGTAAGTAGCAATAAACTGTGAGGGAACTGTGTGGGGTATACCGACACGGTTGAAGCAGTAGCTACATTTATGTGACACTTTGGTTGGTACCGGTAACCCTTGAGTCAATCAAGGAGAGTACGGGGCCGCTGCGTGGTGTCATAAAGCATCAACTGACCTTAGAACCTTTAATTGCATAACTTGGCCTGTAGGTCGTAGTGAGATGGCCGACTTTGGTGTATTCCCAAGGTCGACAGATGCTCGATGCTACACTCATTGAGGTTTGACTCTTGAGTTTTGTTTGGTTGTGAGTCAGTCGCCTATTGAACGAAGCATGGGGGAAAGATCGATGATATTGAGATCCCTTAGAACCCGATTACTATTTATAGGACAGGTTGAACCAATCCAGCTTCAAGAGGGTATGACCTTAAAACTCATGCAGGCTTTAAACCTAAGGACTTCGTGTGACTTGTTTGTTGCTTGCTATACATGTGATTTTTTAGCATAATCATGACATCATAAGCATGGCATATCATATTAACCATTTCAAGGATTTTCTAGAGCTCATCTTTGCTTTGTTTTGTAGGACATGGCATCCACCCGTAAGAACACTATCCAGATTAACCTTGTGAAAATGCCTCTCCAACTAAAGGATTTGGCATTAAGGATACCTGAAAGCTCTCCCTTCACTGAAAAATATAGTCGGTTTCTCAACTTGGTCACTTCAAAACCTGATGAAGAATTGCTAAAAGTGCTATTTCAGTTCTTTGCTCCTTTGCGCCCATGCTTCACCTTCCCGAATTACCAAATAGTGCCTACTATAGAGGAATTTTCTCGTTTGTTGGGGGTACCTATTCTTGATCAGTTACCTTTCAAAGGTATGGAAGAATATCCAAAGCTTGAAGAGGTTGCTCGAGCTTTGTCCTTACAATGGTCCAATGTAGTGACAAATTGGGAAACTATGGGAGTTATCCAAGGAATCCCGGTTAAATTTCTATTCGAGAAGGCTTACTATTTTTGGGATACCCTAGATTTACAAGCTTTTAAAGAGGTATTGGCACTCCTCATCTACGGGATGGTACTATTCCCTAATGCGGACCAATTCGTAGATATGAATACAATTAAGGTTTTTCTGTCTCATAATCCGGTGCCTACATTACTTGGGGATATTCTACACTCTCTGTATGATTGCACTCTAAAGAGAAGGGGGACCCTCCTGTGTTGCACCCCTCTGTTGGCTAGGTGGTTTATTTCGCACCTACCCAGGTCTATTTTGAAGAATTAGCAGGGTATGTAATGGTCTCATAGGCTGATGTCCCTTACACATTCAGACGTTCATTGGTAATCACGGTCCTCGGAAGAGGTTACCATCATCGATCGCTGTGGTGAATTCCCTAATGTCCCTCTCTTAGGCATTAGGGGAGGAATCACTTATAACCCTTGTATGGCACTGCAGCAGTTTGATACACTTATCCAAGGAATTGCCTTCGACTATGAGAATGATGCTCAAGGTTACTGCAAAAGGTTAATGCGAGCTTGGGGCATGGTACATAAAATTGATAGAAAGACACTAGAGCATAAGAATTCCATCCCTCTTGAGCCTTATCTCAGATGGGTACGAGCCCATGCCCAAAGTCTTATGATGCCTTAACCTGCTGTCCTACCAATGATTGTGGAACCAGTAGCTAAAGGAGACACTCCTTATCTTGTTCATCATCCTGACATGCCAACTGATCATGAGGAGTTACAAAAATCTTGGGTTCAACTTAAAGAGGAGCGAGATACGTTTGAAGCTCAATTCTATGCTAGCGAGAAGAAGGTCCTGGAGCTCACTAGGCTACTTCATGAAGAAAGGAACATAAACGCCTACATTGCACCGAAGAGGATGCGCTCCTGGGAGACCTAATTTTATTTTTGCTTTAAGTGTATTTTTGTTTAATTCTAAGCCTAAAGGGCACTCTTTATAACAATTTGAACTTATTAATACAATTAACATGTGTTTCTTTTAGTTAAACAAATTTGAGCCTTTAAGAGTCCTTGAAATCATTGCATATGCATACCATCCATGACATTGTATAAACAGGTACCATTACAGGTTTCTCATCTTCTTCGCTGTTTATTTCAGCAATAATGTCTTTTGAACAAAGCATCAAAGATCTCCAGGCACAAAATGCCCAATTTCAACAAATGTTCATAACTTTGGCAAAAGGGAAGGAAGATCTGAAGGCCCTTATCCTAAAGGAAAAGAAGAAGAAGAAGACCTCTGGTGTTCTGAATCTGGGTAGAAGGTTCAGGGGGCCGTTAAATCAACCAATTGATCTGACCTCCTTATCCAAAGAAGGGGAGAATCAAGAAAGAGAGACAAGGGAGAAGGACCCTAGCCCTGAAGTTTCTGATAATGACACAGACTACAATGATGAGCAGTATCCTCCCACTGAGGATAGATATAAATAGTTAGAGGATCGGATAAGCGCTATGGAGATCCAGAGAATACCCGGATTGGATTTTGAAGAGACGGGTTTGGTGTCTGGGGTAGTCATCCCACAAAAGTTTAAGGCTCCGTTCCTATCTGAGAAAGATTCAGCCTCACACTGTTGATAGGAACTTGTGGGTTCACTTCTTTCAAGACAGTCTGTCAGGGACTAAGCTCGAATGGTTCTATCAACTGGAGGTAACCAATGTCCTTAACTGGGAGGATTTGGATGCTGCTTTTTATAAGCAGTATCAATATAATGCTGACCTTGCCCCTACTCGTACTTAACTCCAGAGCATGTCCATGGATGTAGGTGAAGGCTTTAAGGACTAAGCGCAGAAGTGGAGAGATATGAATGGGAGAGTCCAACCCCCTTTGTCTGATATGGAGTTGGTTGACATGTTTCTTGGGACGCTGTCTGGTCCATTCTTCAATCACCTGATTGGTAGCTCCTCAACCGGTTTCATCGAGCTGATATTAACCAGAGAAAGGGTAGAAGCTGGGATCCGGAGCGGCAAAATACAGAAAGATACCTTGTCAAGCTCAGTGAAGAAGCCCTTCGCGGGTAAGAAGGAAGTCAGTTCTATTTATAGCCCAAGAGGTCAGAACAAAGCTGAACACCGTCCAACGGTAAGTACTGTGATGATACCTAGGCCTGCGGCTACCCCACCACGAAACAATCAGGAAAGGGTAGAAATACGGCAAAGGTAGTTTACTCAGATTAACATGACATTGACTGAGGTTCTAACTCATCTGCTAAGATCCAACTTGGAAACCTTGAAAGAGGCTCCCAAAAATCCTAACACCACATCTCCTCGGTACAATCCAAACGCTCGGTGTGCATACCATTCTGAGAGTCCTGGCCATGATACAAATGACTGCTGGGCTCTGAGAAATAAGGTACAAGATCTAATTGAAGCCAAGGAGATTGAGTTTGATGCTCCAGAGAAGCCTAATGTCATAATTGCTCCTATGCCCAAGCACAACCGTGGAGTTAATACCATTGATACTGATCTGTTTGTTACCTCTGTTAATGAAGTTTCTACTCCTCTTATGACCGTTAAGAAGAATTTGTTGGCCGGTTTATTTCCAGGCTATGGTGAAGGATGCCATATGTGTTCATCTCTGCCCTTTGGTTTCTATTTTCTGAAAGCAGGTGTTTAACGCCTGATGGATAACAAAGAGATTTTGTTCGAAAAGACTTTGATTCCGACTGTTCCGTGTGAAGATATTGCCATTATAACCATTTCTCCAACCCTTCCAAGGTCTCCTCTTAAAGACCTGTTAGGATTACACTTGCTCCAAGAATCTCCCCATTGATAATCACTTTTCCGGTCCTGTACCGTACTCCTCGGACAAAGTTGTCCCTTGGAATTATGGCGATGGTGTTTACTATCATGGTGTTAAACAGGATTTGAAGAATGAAGAGGCTGATCCCATTGTCAGTAACATTGTTGGGACCAACAAGATCACCATAAGTGGAAGGGTTTTTTCTCCCGAGATCTCCCCGAAGACTATCACTAAGCCTGTTGTTATTTCATCTGCTGTTCCTACCGGTACTTCTGTTACTACTCCCATTATTACTCCAATTGTTACTCCTGCCATTGAGTCATCTGGGGCTCGGGGAAAAGAAGTTGTGGGTGAGCCTTTCCGTACGGAGGCACCTAGAAAAGTTGTTGTAGAATCATCTAAGAAAGAAATATAGGAAATCTTAAAAATAATAAAGAAGATCGACTACAATGTGGTCGAGCAGCTGGGGCAGACCCCTTCGAAGATATCAATGTTGTCTCTGTTGTTATGTTCCAAGGCCTATGCAAAGGCTTTGATTGCATTCCTCAAGACTGCGCATGTACCGCAAGAAACCTCAGCCAATCAATTCAAAGACTGTGTGGCCAGTTTGACTGCTGACAATGGGTTGGGTTTTTCAGATGCCGACTTAACACCAAATGGGAGGAAGCATAATGATGCTCTGCATGTCTCGATAGAATGCAGGGGCATTACTATGGCTCATGTGCTGGTAGACACTGGATCTTCACTGAATGTCCTTCCTAAGAAGGCTCTCGATCGGCTAGATTATGAAGGCTTGACCCTAAAGCCCAGTAACATTATGGTGAGGGCTTTTGACGGGTCGAAGAGAATGGTGCATGGGGAGGTGGACATCCCTGTCAAAGTGGGCTCTCAGAACTTTGGGTCCACCTTCTATGTGATGGACATCAGGCCATCGTACTCTTGTTTGTTGGGTCGTCCTTGGATCCATGAAGTTGGGGCTGTTACTTCTACACTGCACCAAATGCTGAAATATCCGATGAAGGGGAAAATCGTCACTGTGCACGGTGAAAAGGAGTATATGGTAAGCCACCTGAACTCTTTCAGGTATGTGGATATGGACGGGGAATTTATAGAGACCCCTTGTCAAAACATTGAAAAGGTTCCCTAGATTTTGGCGTCAACCGAGGCTACCACCAGCACCAAACCTCCTTTGAAGATGGCTTCGCTCAAAGACGCCAGAGCAGTAGTTGAAGAAGGTGTGTATACCAACTGGGGACAACTCCCTGATTTTACTCATAAAATTGACAAGTTTGGTTTGGGCTTTACTTCAGGAGCTCAAAGGGCTGTTCGACGCGCTCGAGCTGGAGGACCTCCCCTACGCATCAATAATCGTGGGGTCAATGCTATTGAAGACAGTGAGGAAGATTCCGATATTGACAGCTGGATCTACCCGACTACCAACGGTGGACCGAGTAACTGGACGGCCAGAGATTTTATACCAATTTCTTTTGTTCAGCAGTAATTATCTTACTTGTTTTTAGAATTTGTAATAAACAATTTAAACTCTACGGCCTTGTGTCTTACCCGAGGCACAGTGGTTTTGTTTGTGAGGGCTATTATATGCCATTTTCATATGTCATCAATAAAACATTGGACGTTTCTTGCATGGAAATTTTGCGCTCTCTATTTTTCTTTTTTGCTTTTCACTTTATCAATACAACTATGCTCTTACACACACTTACATATAAGACTGAAGATCCATATCCACTCTGGATCCCATTGATAACAGTTCTGCTATTGCCAGTCATGACTTTGAAAATTTGATCAACCAAGCCGAGGATGAAGGCGAGGAAGATTGTGAGGTTCCTGGAGAACTCGCTAGACTGTTAAATCAAGAAGAAAGGGCTATACAGCCTCATGAAGAGACAATTGAGACGATAAACTTGGGCACGGAGGTAGACAGAAAAGAAGTCAAGATCAGCGCAAATCTGGAGACTAAGATCAAACAGCGGTTGATATAGATGTTACATGACTATGTTGAGATCTTCACATGGTCATATGAAAACATGTCTGGTTTAGACACTGATATTATGGTACATCGTCTTCCAACTAAAGAAGATTGTCCTCCGGTTAAGCAAAAGGTCCGCCACATGCACCCCGAAATCTCAGAGAAGATTAAAGCTAAGGTCATGAAGCAGTTCAACACTGGATTCTTAGACGTCACCTCCTATCCGTAGTGGGTTGCTAACGTCGTTCCAGTGCCAAAGAATGACGGTAAGGTACAGATGTGTGTGGACTACAGAGATCTGAACAGGGCAAGCCCCAAGGATGACTTCCCGCTTCCCCACATTGATGTTTTGGTTGACAATACTGCATAGTATAAAATTTTCTCCTTCATGGATGGTTTCTCTGGATACAACCAGATCAAGATGGCTCCTGAAGACATGGAGAAGACAACCTTCGTCACACAGTGGGGCACCATCTGTTACAAGATGATGTCTTTTGGGTTGAAGAATGTTGGGGAAACTTATCAGCGAGCCATGGTCGCCTTGTTCCACGATATGATTCACCATGAGATAGAGGTTTATGTTGATGACATGATAGCCAGATCCCAAACTGAGGAAGAGTACCTTGACCATTTGCAAAAGCTGTTTGGTAGGCTGAAGACGTACAAGCTGAGACTAAATCTAAAAAATGCACCTTTGGGGTAAGGTCTGGTAAGCTTTTAGGGTTCATCGTCAGTGACAAAGGTATTCAGGTAGACCCCGCAAAGGTAAAGGCCATACAAGAGATGCCGGCTCCCTGTACAGAGAAGGAGGTTAGAGGTTTCTTAGGACGCCTAAATTATATCTCCAGATTCATTTCAGATATGACCGCTACTTGTGAGCCAATCTTCAAGCTCCTGAAGAAAGATCAAGTGGTAAAGTGGGATGATGAAATCCAGACCGCTTTCTAAAGAATCAAGGAATACCTTCAAGAACCACCAATTATGACGCCTCCAGTTGAAGGAAGACCTTTGATATTATACTTAACAGTGCTAGACAATTCAATGGGGTGTGTGCTGGGGCAGCATGACGAGTCTGGTCGAAAAGAGCATGCAATATACTACCTTAGCAAAAAGTTTACCGACTGTGAGACAAGATACTCACTGCTCGAGAAAACTTTCTACGCTTTGGCATGGGCTGCTCGCCGACTAAGACAATATATATATGTTGACCCACACTACTCTGTTGATATCTAAGATGGATCCAATCAAATACATCTTCGAGAAGCCCGCACTCTCCGGAAGAATAACGAGATGACAAATGATCTTAACTGAATACGATATCCAATATACAACCCAAAAAGAAATCAAGGGAAGTGTATTGGCTGATCATTTGGCTCATCAAGCTGTGGATGACTACCAGTCCATGAATTTTGAGTTCCCGGAAGAGAATATTATGCTAGTGACTGACTACGAAGAACCTGGACCGGACGAAGGACCTGAGGAAGGATCCCGATGGACTATAGTTTTTGACGGAGCTTCGAATGCACTCGGTAATGGCATTGGTGCCGTAATCATATCTCCTGAGGGATGTCATACTCCTTTCACTTCCCGATTATGTTTCAACTCCACTAAAAACATGATGGAGTATGAAGCCTGCATCATGGGTCTCAAAGCCGCTATCGACCTCAGGATCAAGTTTTTAAATGTCTTCGGGGATTCAGCCTTGGTGATAAGTCAGATCAAAGGCGAATGGGATACGAAGCATCCGAATCTCATCCCGTATAAAGAGCACGTGCTGACATTGCTCCCACATTTTGAGGAGGTAGCCTTTGAACATTTCCCACGAGAGGAGAATCAGTTATCGGACGCGTTAGCTACCATGTCTTCTATGTTCAAATTCAGGTGGGACAACGAAGCTCCCTGAATCACCATTGAAAGGTTGGATGAACCAGCGCACTGCTGCGAGATTGATACTGAAGAGGTAGCAGATAAACCTTGGTTTCACGAAGTGAAAAGGTATCTCGAGACTCAAGAATATACCGAAAGGGGAATCTGTCAATGATAAGAAGTTCCTGAGAAGGTTCGTTGCAAAATTCTTCCTCAGTAATGGAATCCTCTACAAGCGAAATCATGATTCTACCTTACTACGGTGTGTAGACAAGAGCGAAGCAGAGAGGATTATGACAGATTTACATGAGGGTACTTTCGGAACCCATTCAAGTGGACATACCATGGCTAAGAAGATCCTATGGGCAAGATACTACTGGTCCACTATGGAAGCATATTATTATCAACACTCCCGAACTTGTCATAAGTGCCAAATCTATGCTGATAAGGTGCATGTGCCTCCGGTTCCTTTGAATGTCTTGACGGCTCCTTGGCCCTTTGCAATGTGGGGCATTGACATGATCATAGAAATCAGGCCTACCACTTCCAATGGGCATCACTTCATCCTGGTGGCCATCGATTACTTCACAAAATGGGTTGAGGCGACCTCTTTTTCTACTGTGACCAAGAACGTTGTGGCACAGTTTATCAGACATAACCTGATCTGTCGGTATGGTGTGCCAGAGAGAATCATCACTGACAATGGTACAAATCTCAATAACATGATGATCACCGAGCTCTGTAAGCAATTCATGATACAACATCATAACTCTTCTCCCTACCGGCCAAAGATGAATGCCGCTGTTGAAGCGGATAACAAGAACATCAAGAAGATCATACAGAAGATGACAATGACATACAAAGACTAGCATGAGATGTTACCATTTTCTCTTCATGGGTACCGTACCTCAACACAGACGTCAACAGGAGAAATACCCTACTCTCTAGTATATGGAATGAAGGCAGTCCTACCCAATGAGGTCCAGATTCCTTCTTTAAGGATTACGAAATATGCGGGTTTAAACGAAGACGACTGGATCCAGACTCGACTTGACCAACTGAATTTGATCGATGAGAAGAGACTTACTGCTGTCTGTCATGGTCAAACGTATAAAAAACGGATGATCAAGGCTTTCAACAAAAAAGTCAGACGCCAAGAGTATCAAGTCGGGGATCTAGTGATCAAGCGCATCATACTGCCGCAAGGTGATCCCAGGGGAAAATGGACTCCCACATACGAAGGGCTATTTGTGATTAAAAACATTTTCTCGGGTGGAGCCATGATTCTAACCACCATGGACAGTGACAACCTTCCTCACCCTGTCAATGCGGACATAGTGAAAAGATACTACGCATGATAAAAGACCCGCTAGGTTGACTGGCCTAGGAAAAAATAAGGGCTTCTCGGTGAACCAAAAGGGTTTAGACAAAAGCAAGGGATGAAAACGAAAAAAAAATCTGTACACTCGGCAAGTCGAAAACCTGAAAAGGCAGCTTGGGAAAAAAGGGGTATCCCAGTGGACTGGAAACCCGAAAGGGCAGTCCTGGAAAAAGTTAGGGATATAAAGCATATCACTATGTCCCATTGGATCACCTTGCGATCAGACCTCAATATCAACTATCAAGCTCGAACGACACCAATCAATCTAATCAGCTTTAGATAAGTAGCAAAGTGATGAGACGCTCGAAGACATAGCGGCAATAGCATACTCGGAACCCAATGGGATTGTTGTGCATAGCTATTTTATATTTTACACAATACTGTATAGATTCCATTTTTACGGCGGTGTTCTCTTACTAGAGCGTCATCTTCCTTGTACAAAAACGCCTGTTATAGGCCAACTTCGAAAATTAATACAAGTCATTTTTTACAAAATCATTTTCTTTTCGTTTTCTGTTTTGTTTCGCAAAAACGTCCAATGATTTATTATTGACATATGCATTTGAATATGGTTGCTGTTCACAAATGTTTGTATAAGAAACAGAAAGACTATTGCTCGTAATTTAAGAAACAAGGGCAAAAACTAAAAATGCCAAACCCGACAGTTACTCCGTCCAGCAGGTACCAGGGAAGAGACAACTTTGAAACATAATCATCAGTACATACGACCTCGTGACATCTACACTCCCCAGAGTAAAGGTAATCAAAGCGTTGATGTCAGCTTCCCCAAAACAGGAGGTACTTTCCCCAGCCGGTTCCCTTTAGAGAACTGACAGCTATATTCCCCCCAGCCGAATTTCATAATCTCAAGCGGGTCATAAAATTTGTCTCCAAAATAGATTTTATTTCTCAGAATACAGAAGCTCAATCCCCGATAGAGTTCATCCTCCAGTAGAGTTATTCCCTCCCAGAGCTATTCTCAAACAAAGTCTCTCCCTGGCAGAATACTCACAAACAAAAAGGAATAAATCCCCAGCATAGTCATCTCCGTTTACCATCCCCAGCGGAATTAGAAGAACCACTTTTTTCTACGACGGTCTGGAATTCAGTTTCCAATACTCTCCAGCAACAGTCAGGGATTTATTTTCCCAGACTCAGATATGTCACAATAGCATCTCATGTTCATACATCATGATGTGCACATACATATTGCATACAGCATAATCTCATTTATTTTGAGAACATCATCCCACTATGCATTTCATGCATCGCATATAATTAACCATGTTATCTTTTCAGGAGAGACAATTGTCACCTATAATCCAGCAGTTATACATGTCATATCTGCAGATAGCTAATGAAAAATCAATTCCCGAAACCAAATGGGTCAACTAAGCTACGTGACCAAATGAAGTAACCCTACGACCCAGGTTTCTTCTCATAGCCCTACTATCCAGGATTTCTTCTCATAACCCTACTATCCAGGCTTACATCTCGAAGTAACCCTACTATCCAAGTTTCTTCTCATAACCCTACTATCCAGGCTTTCATCTCGAAGTAACCCTACCATCCAGGTTCCTTCCCACAAGCCCTACCATCCAGGCTTTCATTTCAAAGTAACCCTACTATCCAGGTTCCTTCCCACAAGCCCTACCATCCAAGATTTCATTTCGAAGTAACCCTACGACCCAGGTTCCTTCTCATAGCCCTACTATTCAGGATTTCATCTCGAAGAAACCCTAATATCCAGGTTCCTTCTCTCTTATCTCCAGACAACAGTTTACAACACTGTAAGACCTGGACCCAACCAAATACGGGCGATTTCACGTTTCCCCAGTAAGTCGTTGTGCAACCTGGACCCTGACCAGACATGCAATTTACTTTCACCTCCTTAATCAGGAGTTAATTCCCCAGTAGAGTAGTGGACAACCTAAGCTCCTATACTCTATCTCCCAGGACATAAACCAATATTCCCCATAGAAGTCCTCCTCAATGGCAGGTACATGAATTCTCGCAAAGGAATCTCTTATGCGACCGATATCTTTTTTGGATGGCATCTTTAAGCCCATCTCTGACGATTCTCCGTCAACTTCCTAATGGCATTTGTAAGCCCATTCCTGATATCACCAATCAGTATTCCTTCATGCGAGTGCAAATTTATGGGTACTCTAGTGTTCAATCATCTTATACCTTCAGATCACGAAAGGCAGACAAGCCAATCTACATCCTCAGGTTTAAGAAGATTGAACATGGGAAGCTGTTGTACCCCAAAATTTTCCCTCTCATTTTACTCAAAACATACTCCTAGAGCTCCTTAACTTGCCCAAGGATGCCTAAGGATTGACCAGACAAATTCTCCTCCTAAAACAATGAGCCTCAAATTAGGGTTTCATTCCTCATCAAGATGTTTGAGTTCCAAGGGTACCAAATGATTTCCATTGCCGTAATATGTTCTCAAGATCATCCATGTCAAGTTTCATGCCTTGCACAAGAAGTTTGCTCAGTCAACTGCTCAAATGCCTGAAAATCAACTATGCTAGGTCAAAAGTCAACTGCGACCCACATACAGTCAAACTTCAATATTTTTGGTCAACATCAACATTTTTAAGTGATGTTCATCATTTTATCAAGGGTTGATCACGATTCCTCAAGGAATGCCCCAAATTCATCAAACTTCAAAAGTTGCTAAATTAGGGTTCCTATAGGAAAAGTCAACCAAACTTTGACCAGACATAACTTTCTCATACTTTATCAGAAATTTCACAGGCTCATTTTGAAGAGGATGCAATTCCATACAACTCATCTTCAACCCTCAAGTTCAAAAAATGCACTCATGAAGAGATATGAATTGAAACATTATAGGTCATTTCAAAAAGTCAACAAAAACACCTTTTGAGTCAAAGCTTCTTACATGAGCATGGAAGAACCAATTGAGGTGAAACCAAAAGGGTTGTTTAGAGGACATCCTAATATTTCTAAAAAGTCAGAGAACACCCTCTTAGGGTCAAAATTGAGAGATATGTACATTGTCAAAGTTGGCCATTTTTGGAAATTTGCACAAAGTCAACCATGCCCAAAATGCATTTTTCTTCAAATGGGCCCAACTTTTTATGCTTGTACTTGTTCCTAACATGGTCCACGACCCATGAACCACTCCATGCCTTATTAACTTATTTATTTAATTTATTTTGATTTTATTCATTTAAAATTAAAATAAAATCAAATAAAATCAAGTAAATCATATAAATTGCTTTTGGAATTATTTTGGCATTGAATGAAGATGATATATGCTGACATATCAAGATCAAATCATGCAAGGGGTGATTGGAGCAAGAATGGCATGATTTGGCTTGTTTTTGAAACAAATGATGCAAGGAACCAAATCAAATCTTCTCTTCATAATTGTGCAAGATTCAATCTGTTTTTGTGAACCTAATACATTCCAATACATATACACAAGGAGGCCAGACCTAGAAGACACGAAAATACTACCTCCATAAGAAGAACACAACTCATTTTTTTTTGAAAAAAGGTGTGGTTCGAATTCTGATTTAGAGGGTGGTTCAAGGTAATTCAAAGCCACCAATCCACTCCTGGACGTCTCCTGAAGCTAACAACATTGTTTGCACGTGTAAAAGCTCCAAGAATATCACCTTACTGTGTCACAGTTTTCCATTTTTCTCGAATTTGGTTCGTAAAATTTATGCATCATAAATAATTTCTCAGCATGCCTTCATGTTTGTATCATCAATTAGAACATATTGGTATGATTAATTAGGAGTTTTAGCGCATGTATGGATAGTTGCCATTGTTAGGGTTTGAGGTTGCATTTTAGGGCTTTTTGATGCAGGTAAAATCAGGGTAAAAGATGGATGCCATCATACTCATGAGATCAAAACGAGTAGATCTGTATTCTTGGATTTGATTTATCTTGCCTGGTATTGATTTTTGAGATTTGCAGGGTTATAGTTACAACTGGTATCCGTAGGTAAAAAGCTGATACCTAAAACAACAGTCCTGGGGAGAAGATGATGATGTGTCTGTTAACCACTGGCTGGTTTGAAATTATGCGTGTTTTTGGGCATAAGGCGTTTCTTTCTATTATATTATTGTTTGTTCATTATGCTAACAGATAAACAAGATGGCACGGATGGCAAGGGCGCATGCGTTGAAGCAAAGGGTTCTTGGTTCGATCCTAGAATCTCACGTTTTCATATTTTCTCATATTCTTTGTACATGATCCTATACGTCACACATTCCAAGCGCCTACCCTGAACTTCAGATCCATCCATTGGATCAATCTCCTGTCAGATCTGGCGCTCATGCAAGCAAAGTCCATGGTGCACCCTCAGGCGTGGCCCTCACTGGATCCAAACAATTGGCTGGGCTTGTGCGTTTTGGGCCCAACGAAAGTTAGCAGTACACCCCGAAGATCTGCTTTCACCATAGGCCCAATTTATTTTCTTTTTAATTTCTCTTGTTTAAATTATTTGCTTAATCATTTTTAAAAAAAAACAAATAAAATCATTTTTTTTATTAAATCAAAAAAATAACAAAAAAATATAGAATTAGGTTTTCTTATTTAAATTAATTTTATTGAACATAATTTAGCTTAATTAGATTAACTTAATTATTTTTCCTATTAATTAAAATTAACTAGAAATTAGGATTAATTTTGCAATTAAATTATTTTCTTAATAAAAAATACACAAAAATATTTTTTTAATTAATTAGATTTGTAGTCTTCTAATTTAATTGTGTATTTAATTCGTCTCGCGTGCATTTACTTATTTTTAATTCAAATTATTGTAACTGTTTCGAGGTTTGTAATAGATTAATTAGGATTTTGCTTTCTGCACCTTTATTTTCAGTCAAATATTCTTGTATCTGCCCAAAAGCCTTGTAATAGTTAGGACTTTGATTTCTCGCACTTTTTAATTTCCGCAACTATTAAACTTCTAGATGTATGGATATTAGGATTGTATGTGAAAGATAAATCAATGATTAAAAGGTAGATAACCCTAATTGTGCAAAGATAATTAACTGAAAAAAGCACACTTGCACATGCTCACTCCTAGGGTTTTCCCCACTCCGGGTTCCTTCGGTAAACGGTCATAAAGCATAGGGAATTTTAGTGGTCGTCCACTAACCATTCGGATGTTGCTTCGGAAAGATCTTTAGGACTTTAGGGTAATTACTAAAGTTCCCTAACCATTGCTTTTGTGACCGTACTTGTCCCTTCGAATGTCCCTTAAAACTCCAATGATAGGGCTACCTACTCCTTAATAGTAGGATAGCGCTGTCTAAAGGAAATGAGAACGAACAGTCTTTTCTTTCGAGTAGGTAGAAATCTTAAGTACTTTCTCAAAACAACAAAACTTCTTCACAAACACTTTCAAAAAAGTTTTCAAAAACAACTACGTCACACTCTTGAGAACAGATACAAGGGTTATCACGAAGTTCAACAAAAACTTTTCAAAACATACACAAGCAATTTCAAAATGAGCAAGTACCTAAGAGCCCATGGAAAACCATGGATAGAAAGGGTGTTAACACCTTCCCTTTCTATAATCTACCCCCCGTACTCTGAAACTCTTGAAAAAAGTTTTTTTTCTGTTCTTTTTCCTTTCCTTTGTTGGATGAAATAAAAGTCGGTGGCGCAAACCAGTATAACAGTCGGTTCTGCCACTGTATCACAATGTGCACATGCCAATAAAGAAAAAATGTAGATATTTCATATAAGGAGCTTGACCATACTTTAACCTTCGATTCTGACTGCCCATGTGTTGAAAATCTAAACTCTGACTAGTTAAGCTTTGGACTTTGAGACCCAATAATTTTGTGCTAACCCCTGGCCTGTAGCTTTTGAAAGTTACACTTAAATGTTTCATTTTAATAGTTTAAAATAGGTTCTCTGTACCCTTCGATTGACTAAGTATTCAAGCCTTTTGAATCCCAGTCTGAGGGCCTAGCATTCCTGCAGTCGAAGGAGGCAGCAAGGATCCTGAGGCAAAGAGTGTACCTCACGTTGACCCCAAGCCTCAAACGAAGGAAGTAGCCAATAGGATGTCCACACTGACTGCCAAGTCTCAAAATGAAAGAAGCATCCAGAAGGATGGTCACGCTACCTTCCAGCTCCCAATTGAAAGGAACAAGCAAGGGGTGAAATCGAAGGACATGACTTTGCTGACTCCAAACCCAAATTGAATGAATCCAAGAAGTGCAAAATCGAAGAGTGTGGTTGCCTGAATTGAAAAATCCCATTTTTATTTCTTTATTTTATTTTGTCTTTACATTTTCTTGATGTGATACGGTGGGAGAACTGACTTGAAGGTTTTGCGTTGAATCGCAAATGTTGCGGTTAGCAAGAGTCGCCGCCGACTTTTCTTTTATCCAAAAGGAAAGGTGAAAAAGCACAGGAAAGACCTTTGAGATTATTTCTTGAGTTAGGGGGGTAGATTATGAAAAGGGAAGGTATTAGCACCCTTTTCATCTATGGTTTTCCATGGGCTCTTAGTTACTTGCTAGATCACTTGCTTTTTTTTTAAATTGTGCTTGGTGTGGTTTTTGAAAGTATTTTGTAAAGAGGCCATTGTTTAGGCAATTTTTGTAATGATTCTTGTTTGTAAGAATGTATACAAAGATGTTTGATCTTTTGAAAATGTTTTCAAGTTTGTAAGATGTTTGAAAGTGTGCGTGTTTATTTTGAAAATAGCAAGGATGTTTGTTTGAAATTGAGCACGTAATTAGGAGCATTCTACCTACTCAAAAGTCTTTCTTGTTCATTTTTCTTCTCCTTTGACATTGTTGTCTTACCATTGATTTGGTAAGCAAACTTATCTTTGGATGTAAACGGGACAAGCGTGGGTCATCGTATAACCATGATTAGCAATGTTGCAAGGTATCTTAGCATTCTTTTTAGGGACTAAGATCATTTTAAAGGCAACTTAGATAGCGTCATCGAGGGACTATGATCTTGTATTTGCTTGTTTTTGCTAAGATACCTTACATGCGTAATATGGTCATTTTATATAAGGAAACTAAGTAGAATAACCCTAGGGGTACTTGTGTGCAAGTGCATTGTTTTCATGCTTGTTTTTGTCTTGAATTAGGGTTTTCTAAGTATTGGTTTTAGTCTTTTCATACAAACCCTAATTACTAGCATATTATGTATAAAAGCGATAAATATAAACCTAGTTAGTCTATTACAACCATATTGAATTGGTATCAATGTACAAGGAAATAAATAAATACAAAGTACAAAATGAATAAATGTACAAAAAATACAAAATGTAAAGAAAATGGATCTTTGTTTGGTTTTCATGAGAAAAAGGGAAATTGTCTTAACCTAATTAATTAAAGAAAATAATTAATTAAACTTAAATTTATTAAGAAAAGATTTTAAATAAAACCTCAGTTCTATTAATTGATTAAAATAAAATAAGTTTAAGAAAAATATTTTTTTGGTATTGTTGTCTTGAAAATATTTATAGCATTATAAAATGGTTTTGGCCCTTTTTATATATTAAAATAAATATATTTTAATAGATGTAAAAGAAAAACAAATATTAACCTAGTTTTAATTAAATTTACAAGATGATTTGTAAAAAATAAATAAAGTATAGTTAATAAAAATATTTTTTGTGAGAAATATAAAATAAACTAAATTAAAATGAAAATCTAATTTTTTTAATATTTTTTATGATTTTTAATATTAGTAAAAAAAAAATTAAGAAAACAAATGAAATAAAAATAGGAAAATAAAAATAAACTGGGTCAGGGGTGCAATAAGCTTACAGGGGGGTTAGTAAGCAAAAAAACAAAATAAAAACAGGCCCAAGAACGCCCAGCGCGTGCAAAAAGAAAAATAAGAAAACAAAGAAATGTGAAAAATCCAAAAGGTACCACTGGGGCTCGAACCCAGGTCCCAAAGGTTACAGGCGCGCACTTCTACCACTAGGGTGGCTATACATCTGTTAACATAAGCAAAACAATAAATATACAAGGCAAAACACGCCTTGATGACTTCATCTTCCACCTTCAGCCAGACCAACTATAACTTACTCATTTCTCATCAAAAATGAAAACTGTAAACATGAAAATTGTAGCAAATTTCCTCACGATTTCAGAAATGTAAAGCATTAAAATTATAGATCAAAGATAAGCATGAATTTTAATGGCCCTAATCTAAATCCTAAAATCTCAAAAGTTCCAGTTTCAAAATTCTCAAAGCTGAAGCAAAATTAATGGAAACTATGGACATGGTTAGCTTTAGGGTAATGATATATACATGTTTTGTTCACAAATAAACTATTGATGATGCCTGTATAAAGAGTTCAAAGTTAAGAAAACTTACCTCAAAACTGGAAATCGTGTTTCGAGTTTGAGCTTGTTTCAAGTGATGGTGATGATCAGGTTAGCTTTCTTGAGGTCCCAGGAAGCTAATGCAATGATTAGCTTGAGCAATGGATGGCTGAAATGGTTTGGAGAATTCAATGTGCAAAGATCTGTTTTTGGAAATAGAGGATGGTGTTAATGGTGTTACAGTTCTATAACATGGCGTGAGATCAACTCTATATGATGTTTAGAAACTTTATAAACCAAAAGGCCAAGAAACGCACGAGTAGATTATGAGTTTCAAGTTTTTGGTCAGTTTGTGTGAAAATGGAAGTGTGAAGTGTGATTCTGAGTTCTAGGTGTTTTCAAGGCTTGAGCATTCGTGTCTTTGTGTCAAATGGTTTGTGTATGTATAAACAAAAGTGTTTGAGAGCTTTGGACAATCAGAAGTACAAGTTTCTAGCTTTTGGCTAGGTTACTTGATTTTGAAGAAAAGAGGGAAACAAGTTTCAAGAAGAGGTACAAGCATGTGATGGGTGATTGTATGTGTTTGAAACATTTCTCATGAGTTATAGGACCTGTTTGATCAGAAGAGAACAAGTGCAAGGCTCAAGAATAAGTTTGTACAAAAAGTCACTTTATCAAAATGGCAATGTAACCTTTCTTCCAAAAATTGATATAAAGCATGTCCATGCATTGAATGCTTGAAGTGAGGACTCTAACAGTTGTTTAAACCATTGATTATGGAGTGCCTAACAAGTTTGAGGCCTGCAAAGTAGTGTTTATGCAACATAGTTTGAATTTGAATTTTGTTCATCACTAAAATGACTTGTAATGAAAGTGATAAAACCCTAACTTCATCTCTTCGATTCTCCCTACTCAAGAATGATCTCAAGAAGTTTTTGGATATTTTGGAAATCTTGGAATGTTCTCTACAACCCATATTTGAATTGATTTTGAAGATTCCCCTTGGAACTATATAAAAAAGTGTCATGAAGTTAGGTCAAAATCCTGGCCAAATTAGGGCAAAATTTCACTAAGTGTTTAGTTTCATAACCACATGTTCATAAAATTATAACTTGAGATCCAAGCATTTTTAGAAGGAGTTATGTAAAGAAAAGTTGTAGATTTCATGGAGATATACAACTTTCATTTTGGAAGTTTCTCTTGTATCATCTTGCATTATGGTGAAATTTTTTCTCAAAGTTATGAAAAAACATGAAATTTTCAACACTTAGAAAAATTTCTAAGTTTAGAAATTTTGACTTTTTAAAATGAAATCTTGACTTTTTGATTTCTTGATGAATAAGTTTCATATTTTGACATGTTTTGATGAATTATGATCTTTGGCACTTGAATTTGACCAAAAAGTCAAAGTTTGACTTTTCAGTATACAGTTGACTTTTGATTAGTTGATTGGAAAATTCATCTGTCAATCTAATGGACTTGCAATTTTTTGAACCATGTCATTAGGTCAAAATGATTCAATTGTACTCTTGAGATCATGCCTTAAACCAATTAATCATTTGTTAGGTCAAAAATCAGAAATTTCCCTTTCCCAATCAAAACCCTAATTTTGACCATTTTGTCCTTTTGGAGATTTGATCAAATTTCTTGAGAAGTTGTGATCCAAACTTGATCAAATGATACATATGAGTCTAAAATATTGATGTGGATAAAAAATTATGAAGTTTGACTATAAATTGGCCATAGTTGACTTTTTCCCCAATACAACTGATTTTTAGGTCAACTGCTCAATGGACTGAGCAAAAGTGTGATCCAAGGTTTGAAACTTGAGATGAGTAATCTTAGGGGTCCATAATGATCCATTAAAGTGATATGGGGCATTGGAAGCTCAAAAATCCTTGTGTAAACTCAAACCCTAATTTTGGTCATCGGTGCTTAAGGAGGTGTCTTAAGCTGATCAAACCCTAATGCAGTCTTGAGTCAAGGGAGATCTTGTGAGAAAATTCTTGATATGTGAGAGGGCAAATTTTGGGGTACAACAACTTCCCCTGTTCAATCTTCTTAATCCTGAAGAGTTATATTGGCGAGTTTTTCCATTCGTGACTCGAAGGTGGAAGATGATCGGACACTAGAGTGCTCAAAAATTTGAACTCGGTGATGTGATGGTAGAGGGAATGGGCTTAAAGATTCCATTAGGAGGGATGATAGAAAGTTGTTGGAGATGGGCTTATAGATGCCATCCAAAAGTGATTGTTGAATCTGAAAGAGAGTCTGAATGAGTATCAGAATGGGGTCCGTGTCTGGAGCGTATCTAAACTGTATCTGAAAGTTGAAATTTTGAATGAGAATCAAAATGGAATCCGTGTCTGGAGCGTATATGTATTGTATCTGAGAAAGAATCTGAATGAGTATCAGAATGGCATCCGTGTCTGGAGCGTATCTGAACTATATCTGAAAGTTGAATCTGAATGAGTATCAGAATGGCGTCTGTGTCTGGAGCGTATCTGAACTGTATCTGAAAGTTGAATCTGAATGAGTATCAGAATGACGTCTGTGTCTGGAGCGTATATGTACTGTATCTGAGAAGGAATCTGAATGAGTATCATAATGGCATCCGTGTCTGGAGTGTATCTGAACTGTATCTGAAAACTCTGAACATTGTTAATGGTAATTGTTGATTAATCTTATCCTGAAAAGGGTAAAATGATAGCTAATATGCAATGTCATGCTGTATGAAATGCATGGTTTAATGTATTCGTATTATCAATATTTATGATATGTGGATGCGATGTATGCGCATGCGAGCTAATCTGCCACACTGCTGTTGGATTGGGGAAAATAAATCCCTGACTGCTGCTTAGGATATGGAGTGTAAGTCTTCATGTTGTGAAGTTGAAGTGTTGATGAATTTTAGCTTAGAGAAACAAACTCTGTTGTAAGGGAAATTCCGTGTATTGCTTGCAAAATCCTGTTGGGAAATCCTGAGAAATTAAACGACTTCTATTGGGGATTGATAATTGGAAGCTTTGTTCCACTAGGGATTAAACTGCACACTGCGGGGAATTTTATGGAAATAACTAGGAGAGATTTCCCTATATCTTAAAGCCATCAGTGATCGTATTTCTATTTTGTTTATTTGTAAACAATAATTATGTTCAAATGCATATGTTCAAAAATAAATCACTGGACGCTTTTGTATACAAAACGCAAGAGTAAAGAAAAACAGATAGTTTTGCATTTTCAAAGGAATATCTTTGTATTGACTTTTAGTAAGTATTTTGTACAACGAGACAAACATTCTAGTAAGAGAATGCCGTCGTGAAAAAATTAAAATTTGATACAGAGAAAAGATAGCTATGTGCAATAATCCCATGGGGTTCACATTCTGCTATAGCCTTCGTGTCTCTGAGAATCTTGTCTATTTGTTGCCTCGCCCGAAGATGATTGGATTGATCAAGACCTCGAAGTTTTTTTAGTTGAAGCCAAAGGTTGTCTGTAAAGTAATCCAATGAGACATAGTCATACGCTTTAATTCCCTAACTTTTTCCTGGACCGCCCTTTCGGGTTTTCAGTCCACCGGGATATCCTTTTTTACCCAAGTTGCCCTTTCGGGTTTTCAGCTTGCCGGGTGTACATATTTTTTTGTTTTATCACTAATTTTTGCCCGAACCTTTTTGGTTCTCCGGGATGCCCTTGTTTTGCCTAGGTGTGTCAACCTAGCGGGTCTCTTATGCGTAGTATCTTTTGACTATGTCTGCGTTCGCAGGATGCGGCAGGTCGTCACCATCCATGGTGGTCAAGATCATTGCACCACTAGAGAATATGTTTTTGATTACAAATGGTACTTTGTATGTAGGAGTCCATTTTCCCCTAGGATCACCTTGCGGCAGTATGATACGTTTGATCACCAGACCTCTAACTTGATACACTTGGCGTCTGACCTTTTTGTTGAAAGCCTTGATCATCCGTTTCCGATACATTTGACCATGACAGATAGCAGTAAGCCTTTTCTCATCAATCAAGTTTAGTTGATCAAGTCGAGTCTAGATCCAATCTTCTTCATTCAGCCCTGCATCCTTCATAATTCTTAGAGAGGGGATCTGGACTTCAATAGGCAAGACATCTTCCATGCCGTAAACCAGAGAGTAGGGTGTTGCCCCGGTTGAGGTGGGCACTGTGGTACGATACCCGTGGAGAGAGAATGGTAGCATCTCATGCCAGTCTTTCTATGTGACTGCCATTTTCTGTATGATCTTTTTAATGTTCTTATTCCCGGCTTCGACAACACCATTCAACTTCGGCCGGTAAGGGGAAGAATTGTGATGCTGGATCTTGAATTGCTCGCACAAGGCGGTGATCATAGTATTGTACAGGTTCGTAGCATTGTCTGTAATGATCCTCTCCAAGATACCGTAACGACATATGAGATTCTGCTTGATGAACCGGGCGACAACATTCTTGGTAACAGAAGCAAAAGAAGCTGCCTCCACCCACTTGGTAAAATAGTCAATGGCCACTAAAATGAAGCGGTGTCCATTGGATGTTGTTGGCTTGATTTCCCCAATCATATCAATCCTCCACATAGCAAAGGGCCAAGGAGCCATCAAGACATTCAGAGGAACCGGAGGTACGTACACCTTGTCAGCGTAGATCTGACACTTATGGCAAGTTCGGGAGTGTTGATAGCAATCTGCTTCCATGGTAGACCAGTAATAGCCTTCCCGTAGGATTTTTTTGCCATCGTATGCCCACTGGAATGGGTGCCAAAAGTGCCTTCATGTAACTCAGCCATGATCCTTTCAGCTTCAACCTTGTCTACGCACCGAAGTAACACGGAGTCATGGTTGTGTTTGTAAAGAATTCCATTACTAAGGAATAATTTGGCAGAGAATCTCCTTAAGAACTTCTTATCGTTTACTGAAGCTCCTTATGGATATTCTTGAGCCTCGAGATACCTCTTGACTTCGTGAAACCAAGGCTGGTCCACTACTTCTTCAGTATTAATCTCGTGACAGTGTGCTGGTTCATCCATTCGTTCAATGGTGATCTGGGGAGCCTCATTATCCCATTTAAGTTTAAACATAAATGACATCGTGGCTAGTGCGTCTACTAGCTGATTTTCTTCTCGCGGGAAGTGCTCAAAGGTAATCTTCTAAAAATGTGGGAGTAATGTCAAAACATGTTCTTTGTAAGGGATAAGGTTAGGGTATTTGGTGTCCCATTCCCCTTTGATATGGATGATAACCAAAGCTGAATCTCCGAATACATTCAAAGATTTGATCCCCAAGTCTATGGCAGCTTTGAGACCAAAGATGCACGCTTCGTATTCTGCCATGTTATTTGTACAATTGAAGAAGAGTCTTGCCGTAAAGGGAGTATGACATTCATCAGGAGATATAGTAATGCACCAATACCAATTCCGAGTGTGTTAGATGCCTCATCAAAAATGAGGGTCCATCGGGATCCTTGTTCAAGTCCGTCATATGGCCTGAATTCTTCACAGTTGTTTACCGTCATGATGTCTTCATCCAGAAATTCGAACTTCATGGACTGGTAGTCTTCCACAGCTTTGTGAGCAAGGTGATCAGCTAGTACACTTCCCTTTATTGCTTTCTGGGTAGTATACTGTATGTCATATTCTGTCAGGATCATCTGCCATCTCGCTATTCTCCCAGAGAGAGTAGGTTTCTCGAAGATGTATTTTATTGGATCCATTTTAGATATCAACAAGGTAGTATGGGTCAGCATATACTGTCTTAGCCGGCGATCAGCCCATGCAAGAGCACAACAAGTTTTCTCGAGCAGTGAATATCTTATTTCACAGTCGGTAAACTTTTTGCTCAGGTAATAAATAGCGTGCTCTTTTCGGCCAGACTCGTCATGCTGCCCCATTGAATTTTCCAAAACAGTCAGATACATGATCAATGGTCTTCCCTCGACTGGTGGCATCAGCACAGGAGGCTCTTGCAGGTATTCTTTGATCTTTTCGAAAGCAGTTTGGCATTCATCATTCCATTTGACTACTTGATCTTTCTTCAGTAACTTGAAGATTGGCTCACAAGTAGCTGTAAGGTGAGAAATGAATCTAGAAATGTAGTTTAAATGTCCCAAGAATCCTCTGACTTCCTTTTCAGTACGAGGAGCAGGCATCTCTTGTATCTCTTTCACCTTGGCAGGATCTACTTCAATACCCTTATTGCTGACGACAAAACCTAGGAGCTTACCAGACCTTACTCCAAACGTGAATTTATTTGGGTCCAACCTCAGCTTGTACTTCTTTAATCTCTCAAAGAGTTTCTATAAATGATCAATATGCTTTTCTTCTGTTTGAGATCTAGCTATCATGTCGTCCACATAGACCTCTATTTCGTGGTGTATCATGTCGTGAAATAAGGCTACCATGGCACGCTGATAAGTTTCCCCAACATTCTTCAATGCGAACGACATAACCTTGTAGCAGAATGTCCCCCATTGTGTGACAAAGGTTGTCTTCTCCATGTCCTCAGGCGCCATTTTGATTTGGTTGTAACATGAGAAACCATCCATGAAGGAAAACACTTTGTGTTGTGCCGTATTGTCAACTAGGATGTCAATGTGGGGAAGTGTGAAATCATCCTTAGGGCTTGCCCTATTCAAATCTTTGTAGTCCATGCACATTCGTACCTTGCCGTCTTTTTTGGGCACGGGAACAACATTGGCAACCTATTGCGGATAAGAGGTGACGCCTAAGAATCCAGCGTTGAATTGCTTCATGACTTTTGCTTTAATATTCTCCGACATATCTGGTTGCATTCGATGGACCTTTTGTTTTACTGTTGGGAAGTCCTCTTTTATAGGTAGACGATGTACCACAATATCTGCATCAAGTCCTGGCATGTCTTCATACGACCAGGCAAAGATCTCAACATACTCATGTAGCAACTGAATCAAACGCTCCTTGACACTGGGTTCCAGATTGGCACCTACTTTGACCTCTCTTTTGTCTTCTTTGGGACTTAGGTTGATGGTGTCCACCGGTTCCTCGTGGGGCTGAATGGTTCTCTCTTATTGTTGTAGTAATCTGGCAAGTTCCCCTAGTACTTCACAATCTTCCTCACCCTCGTCTTTGGTTTGGTAGATTTGATTTTCAGTCACAAAAAGCCATAGCAGAACCATTACCCATGGGATCCAGAATGGATGTAGACCTGCATTGTAAGTGTGAGTATGTGTAAGAGTATAACTATCTTTGAAAGAAATGAAAATGTAAACAGAAAAACAATGAGCACAAAGTTTGTATGCAAAAACGTCCATGATTCATGGATATCATATGGAAATGAGATAATAACCCTTACAAATGGACCATTGTGCCTCGTGTAAGACACAAGGTTTTAAGAGTCTGAATTGTTTCAATATTACAGATCCAACAAAATGTAAAGATAAATTATTGTGAGATAAAAGTGATCGAGACGAAATCTCTAGCCTCCCAGTTGCTGAGCCCTCCACTGACAGTTGGAAAAATCCAATCCTCCAGGTTGTAGCTGTCTTCATCATCCTCCACCGTATTGACTTCGTGTTGCTCATCTTCAAGGGAGGTCCTCCGGCACAAGGGCGGCGTACAACCTTCTGGGAACCTGAAGTGAAACCCAGACAAAACTTGTCGGATTTATATGGGATATCTGAGAGTTGTCCCTAAGTAGTGCACCCACCTTCTTCTATCACTGCCTTGGCATCCTTTAAAGATGACATCCTGAGTGGAGTCCTTGTGATCTTGGGAACTTGAGACACAACCTTGGTCACTGCCACATCTTGTGGGACTTCTTCAAAGTGCTGGAATGGAGTTTCAATAAATTCACCATCTAACTCCACATATCTGAAGAAATTGAGATGGCTGATCATATACTCTTCTTCTCCATGAACGGTGATGATCTTCCCTTGAATCAGATATTTTAGCATTTGGTGCAACATAGAAGTAACAACACCAACATTGTGAATCCACGATCGGCCTAGCAAGCAGGAATATGAAGGGAAAATATCCATTACATAAAAAGTTGAATAAAATGTTTGGGTTCCAACCTTTATGGGGATATCTACTTCCCTATGCACCATCCTTTTTGAGCCGTCAAAGGCTATCACTACTATGTTTCTTGGTTTCAATGTCAATCACTCACAGTCAAGCCTATCATGAGCCTTTTTAGGAAATACATTCAGAGACGAGCCAATGTCCACCAAGACATGAGCCAAGGTTGATCCCCTGCATTCCAATGAGACATGTAATGCCTCATTATGCTTCCTCCCTCTTGGCGTTAAATCAACATATGAAAAACCTAAGCCATTATCTGCAGTCAAGCTGGCTACGCAGTCTTGGAACTGATCGACAGATGTTTCTTGGGGTATATGGGCAGTTTTCAGGAATTTTACCTAGGCCTTTGCATGCGCCTCGGAACATAGTAGTAAAGCCAGCATGGAAATTTTTGATGGAGTTTGCCCCAGTTTCTCAACTACATTGTAGTCGCTTCTTTTTATGATCTTTAGAATTTCCTCCATCTCTTTCCGGGAGGTCTCAGGGATAGCCAATGATTGTGCCTTCGTCCGGACAGGCTCAATCAGAATACTTTTACCTCGAGTCTTAGTTGACTCAGCAGCAGGGATGTCAGTAGGAGTGATGACAGGGGTTGTATCAGCTTTGTCAGTTGGGGTATTAGTAGAGATGATTGTAGGACTGGGAGGAGCCTTTGGAGGAGCAACAACAACATGAATGATTACGGGTCCAGAAACAACCTTTGGGGGAGCAATTTCTAGAGAGAAAATCCTTCCACTTCGGGTGATCTTGCTAGTCCCTGCAATATTACTGATATTGGAGCCAACCTTATCAGAACTTGAATCTTGAGCAACTGGCCAATCTTGCTTGATACCATTGTAGTAGACATCCCCTCCATAATTCAATGGTACAGTTTTGTCTGACGAATACGGGACTGGTCCAGGCATTGTAATTATCAAAGGAGCTACTTTTGGAACTGATGTAATTCTAACGGGTCTTTTGGTGGAGACCCTGGAAGAATTGTCGGAAATGGTCATGATGGAAACATCATTATAAGAAGCAGTTGGAACAGAAGCCTTTTCGAACAAAATTTCCTTATTATCTATTAGGCACTGAACGCATGCTTTCAACAAAGGGTAGATGGTTGGTGAGGACAAACAGAAATGACAACTTTCATCATAGCCCGAGAATACACCAACAATCAACAAGTTCTTTTTAATAGTCAAGAGTGGGGTCACAAGCTCATCAACTGAAGTAACAAACATATCTTCCTCAATGGAGTTGGCATTATGGTTGTGTTTGGGCATAGGGGAAGAAATGACATTGGGCTTTTCTGGCGCGTCGAATTCAATATCTTTGGCTTCAAGGAGGTCTTGTACTTTGTTCTTTAGAGCCCAACAGTTATTAGTGCCATGGCCGAGACTTTCAGAGTGATATGCACAATGGGCATTAGGATGATAGTGAGGAGAGGTTGTGTTAGGGTTCTTTGGAGCTTCTTTCAAAGTCACTAGATCGGATCTTAACAAGTGTGGCAATACTTGAGATAATGTCATATTAATTCTGGTGAACTGTCTGACTGGTCTTTCCATTCTTGATTGGTTGTTTCTTTGCTGATCAGGCGCATGTTTAGGAATCATAACAGCCCCCCACCATTGGACGGCGTTCGGCCCTACCTTGATTTCTTTGAGGATATACAACAACCACCTCTTTCTTTCCGATGAATGGCTTCCTTACAGCAGCAGAGAATGCATCTTTTTGAATCTTTCCATTCTTTATCCCGACTTCTACCCTTTCTCCGGTAAATATCAATTCAGTAAAACCTGTCGATGAACTCCAAATTAAGTGATTGAAGAAGGGACCAGACAAGGTGCCCAAAAAGATGTCTACCAACTCTCTTTCAGATAGGGGAGGTTAAACCCTTTCGGCCAAGTCCCTCCATTTTAGCGCATAGTCCTTGAAGCCTTCACTTGAAACCATGGCCATACTCTGGAGTTGAGTACGGGTGGGTGCAAGATCAACATTGTATTGATATTGTTTGTAAAAGGCTGCAGCAAGATCCTCCCAGTTATGAATATTGGCTCTTTCTAACTGATAAAACCAATAAAGTTGAGTTCCAGACAGACTGTCTTGGAAGAAGTGTACCCATAAATCTTTGTCAGCGGTATGGGGCTGGATTATCCTCACATAGGATCGGAGATGCATTTTAGGGCATGAAACTCCGTCATATTTGGCCAACACAGGTGCTTTGAATTTTGGAGGGATGACAATCCCTGATACTAGTCCCAACTCCTCAAAGTCCAATCCAGGCACTTTTTGGATTTCCATTGCACTCAACCGCTCTTCTAGATGCTTATATTTGTCTTCGGCTGGAGGGTATTGTTCTTTAGAATAGTCTTCTTCTTCCTCTTCCTCTTTTGATTCTGACTGGACAACTGTTTCTTTGCCTTTCCCATCTTGATTGTCTTTCTCACCAGATGTCGTTGCAAAATCTAGGGTCCTTCTTGCTTGCCCTTGGAATCTTCTTCCCATTTTAGAACTCCGGTTATCTTCTTTGTCTTCTTTTTCTTCTCTTCAGCCAGCAAGGTCTTCAACTCCTCTTGTCCTTTAGCTAGAGTTAATAACAACTGTTGAAACTGTGCATTCTGAGCTTGGAGGTCCTTCACCGTTTGCTCGAGATCCATCTTACTGAAATAAACAGTAGAGAGATGAGGAGACTTGTTGCAAGAAACCTGCTTATGATATGATGAATGGTAAATGCATATGCAATGATTTCAAGGATTTTAAGATTCAAATTTTTTTAGACAAAAAGGAAACACACGTTTGATTAATAGATTAAAGCTCGAGTATATCAATGCCTTCTTGGGCAAAATAATACAAAAACTCTAAGAGAAAAAGGTAGTACGCATCCTCTTTGGTGCAATGTAGGCATTCAAAATCTGCTCCTCATAAAGTAGTCTAGTGAATTCTAAAACCTTATTCTCGCTTGCATAGAATTGGGCTTCGAAAGTATCTCACTCCCCCTTGAGTTGTATCCAATCCCTTTGTAGGTCTTCAAGAGAGGTGGGCATGTCAGGATGTAGGATAGTGTATGGAACATCTCCTTCCATGATATGCTCAATGATTACCAGGAAAATGGAGGGATAAGGCATCATAAGACTCTGAGCACGAGTTTGTACCCATTTGAGGTAAGGCTCAAGAGGAATGGAATTTTTATGCCCCAAAGTCTTGCTATCCACCTTGTTCAACATCCTCCAAGCTCGGATAAATCTCTGGCGAAGACCTTGATCGTTGTTGTCGTAGGAAAATACCAAACCTTGAATTAGCATCTCGTGCGGGTCATCCCTTCGGGCGTAACCAAATTGTCTTAAGGCTAAGCAGGGGTTGTAGGTGATACCTCCCCTAATGCCAAGTAAAGGGACATTAGGAAATTCTCCACAATGGTCGAAAATAGTAACATTCTCTATGGATCAGGAGCATCAATGAATGTCTAAATGTTTGAGTGTCATCAACCTTTGTGACCACCTTGAACCTTGCTCGTTCTTTAATACAGATTGAGGAAGATGCGAAATAAACCATCTTGCCAAGAGAAGAGTGCAACACATAAGAATACCTCTTTTCCTCATAGTGCGAGTGTGAAAAGAGTGTAGGATGTCTCCTAGCAAAGTAGGCACCAGGTTGCGTGATATGAATATTTTTACGGCGTTCACGTCTATGAGTTGGTCATGATTTGGAAACAAAACCATCCCATAGATGAGGAGAGCCACAATTTCCTCAAAGGCTTACAAATCCAAGGAGTTCCAACAGTTTTAGGATTTCTCAAACAAGAACTTTGCTAGCAAACCTTTAACACCACTCCTTGTTTCCCAATTAGTTGTGACATCAGATGAGGACAAGTGTAGAGCTTGAGCAATCTCTTCTGGCTTTGGGTCTCTTTCTGTACCGTTGAAATGTAGTTGGTTGAGAATGGGAATCCTCAAGATTCGAGAGAATTCTTCCAAAGTAGGCACAAGTTGATAGTCGGGAAATGTGAAGCAATGGTGTAAAGGATCAAAGAACTGAAAGAGCACCTTCAGCATGTCCTCATCTGTGTTGGAGGTGACCAAGTTGAGTAGACGACCATGTATCTCGGTGAATGGAGAGTTTTATGGAATTCTTGAAGCTATCTCCTTAAGTTGTGGAGGGATCCTTACAAGGTTAACTTGAATAGTTTTCCTGCGAAGAGAATCCATATCCTACAAAACAGAACAAAGATAAATCCCAAGATCCTTGAAATGATTAGTGGATGAGTATGATGTTATGATGTTCATGATGTTATGTACAAGTATGTATATACAAACAAAGCAAACAAATCCTTAGGTTTAGGCTTGCGTGAAGTTTTATAGGTAAGTACCCTCTTGAAGTTTAGTTGGCTCAACCTGTCCTAGTAATAGTAACCGGGTTCTAAGGAGCTCAATATCACTGGTCTGTTTCCTTGGTCATTGTTTCAGAACAAGCCTCTTTAATGGCGACCGAAATATCCCAAGAAACCAAACCTCAATGAGTGTAGTGTCGAGTATATACCAACTTCGGACTGCACCAAAGCCGGTCATCTCACTACATCCTAAAGGCCAAGTTGGTCAAGTAAAGGTTCTAGAAGTTCATTAGTGCTTCATGACACCACTCAGCAGCCCCGTATTCTCTTTGATTAACTCAAAGGCTACCGGTACCCACAAATATGCCGCACTAACGTAGCTATTGCTTATACCATGTAGGTATACCCCGCACAGTTTCCAAAACATATTGCTACTTACCTATAATGTATCCCAAATCTGGGTAGAGGATTCAAACCCAAACAAAGAACCATAATGTAAAGCATACAAGTCAAACAGCGAAAGCCAGTAAATGTGATCTAACCCTAAGGTAACACCACTTTAAAAATTTCCCCAGCAGAGTCGTATGCTCTGTGATACGGTGGGAGAACTGACTTGAAGGTTTTGCATTCGATTGCAAATGTTGCGGTTAGCAAGAGTCACCACCTACTTTTCTTTTATCCAAAAGGAAAGGTGAAAAAGCACAGGAAAGACCTTTGATATTATTTCTTGAGTTCGGGGGGTAGATTATGAAAAGGGAAGGTATTAGCACCCTTTTCATCCATGGTTTTCCATGGGCTCTTAGTTACTTGCTAGATCACTTTCTTTTTTTTTGTTTGAAATTGTGCTTGGTGTGGTTTTTGAAAGTATTTTGTAAAGAGGCCATTGTTTAGGCAATCTTTGTAATGATTCTTGTTTGTAAGAATGTATACAAAGATGTTTGATCTTTTGAAAATGTTTTCAAGTTTGTAAGATGTTTGAAAGTGTAGGTGTTTGTTTTGAAAATAGAAAGGATGTTTGTTTGAAATTGAGCACGTCATTAGGAGCATTCTACCTACTCAAAAGTATTTCTTGTTCATTTTCCTTTTCCTTTGACATTGTTGTCTTACCATTGATTTGGTAAGCAAACTTATCTTTGGATGTAAACGGGATGGGCGTGGGTCATCGTATAACCATGATTAGCAATGTTGCAAGGTATCTTAGCATTCTTTTTTAGGGACTAAGATCATTTGAAAGGCAACTTAGTTAGCGTCATCGAGGGACTATGATCTTGTATTTGCTTGTTTTTCCAAAGATACCTTACATGCGTAATATGGTCATTTTGTATAAGGCAACCAAGTTGAATAACCCTAGGGGTGCTTGTGTGCAAGTACATTGTTTTCATGCTTGTTTTTGTCTTGAATTAGGGTTTTATAAATATTGGTTTTAGTCTTTTCATATAAACCCTAATTACTAGCATATTATGTATAAAAGCGATAAATTACGGAATTTAAAGTTACAAATTGAATGGGGATTGCAAAAATATAAACCTAGTTAGTCTATTACAACTATATTGAATTGGTACCAATGTACAAGGAAATAAATAAATACAAAGTACAAAATGAATAAATGTACAAAAAATGCAAAATGTAAAGAAAATGGATCTTTGTTTGGTTTTCACGAGAAAAAGGAAAATTGGCTTAATCTAATTAATTAAAGAAACTAATTAATTAAACTTAAATTTATTAAGAAAAGATTTTAAATAAAACCCTAGTTCTATTAATTGATTAAAAGAAAATAAGTTTAAGAAAAATAATTTTTGGTATTTTTGTCATGAAAATATTTACAGCATTATAAAATGTTTTTGGCCTGTTTTATATATTAAAACAAATATATTTTAATAGATGTAAAAGAAAAATAAATATCAACCTAGTTTTAATTAAATTTACAAGATGATTTGTAAAAAATAAATAAAGTATAGTTAATAAAAATATTTTTTGTGAGAAAAATAAAATAAACTAAGTTAAAATGAAAATCTAAATTTTTTTATATTTTTTATGATTTTTAATATTAGTAAAAAAATAATTAAGAAAACAAATGAAATAAAAATAAGAAAATAAAAATAAACTGGGCCAGGGGTGCAATTAGCCTACAGGGGGGTTGGTAAGCAAAAAAACAAAATAAAAACAGGCCCAAGAAGGCCCAACGCGTGCAAAAAGAAAAATCAGAAAATAAAGAAATGTGAAAAATCCAAAAAGGTACCACTGGGGCTCGAACCCAGGTACCAAAGATTACAGACGCGCGCTTCTACTACTGAGGTGGATATACATCCGTTAACATAAGCAAAACAATAAATATACAAGGCAAAACACGCCCTGATGACTTCATCTTCAACCTCTAGTCAGACCAATTGTAACTTGCTCATTTCTCATCAAAAATGAAAACTGTAAACATGAAACTTGTAGCAAATTTCCTCACGGTTTCAGAAATGTAAAGAATTAAAACTATAGATCAAAGATAAGCATCAATTTTAATGGCTCTAATCTGAACCCTAAAAATCTCAGAAATTTCAGTTTCAAAATTGTCTAAGCACAAGCAAAATTAATGGAAACTATGGACATGGTTAGCTTTAAGGAAATGATATCTACATGTTTTGTTCACAAATAAACTATTGATGATGCTTGTATGAAGAGTTCAAAGTTAAGAAAACTTACCTCAAAACTGGAAATCGTGTTTTGAGTTTGAACTTGTTTCAAGTGATGGTGATGATCAGGTTAGCTTCCTTGAGGTCCCAGGAAGCTAATGCAATGATTATCTTGAGCAATGGATGGCTGAAATGGTTTGGAGAAGTCAATGTGCAGAGCTCTGTTTTTGGAAATGAAGGACTGTGTTAATGGTGTTACAGTTCTATAACAGGGTGTAGGATCAACTCTATATGGTATTTAGAAACTTTAGAAACCAAAAGGCCAAGAAACGCACGGGTAGATTATGAGTTTCAAGTTTTTGGTCAGTTTGTGTGAAAATGGAAGTGTGAAATGTGATTCTGAGTTTTAGGTGTTTTCAAGGCTTGAGCATTCGTGTATTTGTGTCAAATGGTTTGTGTATATATAAACAAAAGTTTTTGAGAGCTTTAGACAATCAGAAGTACAAGTTTCTAGCTTTTGGCTAAGTTACTTGATTTTGAAGAAAAGAGGGAAACAAGTTTCAAGAAGAGGTACAATCATGAGATGGGTGATTGTAAGTATTTGAAACATTTCTCATGAATTATAGGACCTGTTTGATCAGAAGAGAACAAATGCAAGGTTCAAGAACAAGTTTTGTAAAAAAAGTCACTTTATCAAAATGGCAATGTAACCTTTCTTCCAAAAATGGATATAAAGCCTGTCCATGCATTGAATGATTTAAGTGAGGCCTCTAATAGCTGTGTAAACCGAGTTCCTAACAAGTTTGAGGCCTGCAAAGTAGTGTTTATGCAGAATAGTTTGAATTTGAATTTTGTTCATCATTAAAATGACTTGTTGTTAAAGTGATAAAACCCTAACTTCATCTATTCGATTCTCCCTACTCAAGAATAATCTCAAGGACTTCTTGGAAATTTTGGAAAGCTTGAAATGTGATCTACAACCCATCTTTGAATTTCTTTTGAAGATTCCACTTGGAATTATATGAAAAAGTGTCATGAAGTTAGGTCAAAATCCTGGCCAAATTAGGGCCAAATTTCACTAAGTGTTTAGTTTCATAACCACATGTTCATAAAATTATAACTTGAGATCCAAGCATTTTTGGAAGGAGTTATGTAAAGAAAAGTTGTAGATTTCATGGAGATCTACAACTTTCATGTTGGAATTTTCTCTTGAATCATTTTGCATTATGGTGAAAATTTTGCTCAAACTTATGAAAAAACATGAAATTTTCAACACTTCGAAAAATTTCTAAGTTTTGAAATTTTGACTTTTCAAAATGAAATCTTGAATTTTTTATTTATTGATGAATAAGTTTCATATGTTGACATGTTTTGATGAATTATGATCTTTGGCACTTGAATTTGACCAAAAAGTCAAAGTTTGAGTTTTCAGTATACAATTGACTTTTGATCAGTTGATTGAAAAATTCATCTGTCAATCTAATGGACTTGCAATTTTTTGAACCATGTAATTAGGTCAAAATGATGCAATTGGACTATTGAGATCATGCCTTAAACAAATTAATCATTTTCTAGGTCAAAAATCAGAAATTGCCCTTTCCCAGTTAAAACCCTAATTTTGACCATTTTGCCCTTTTGGAGATTTGATCAAATTTCTTGAGGAGTTGTGGTACAAACTTGATAAAATGATACATATGAGTATAAAATGTTGATGTGGATAAAAAATTATGAATTTTGACTATAAATTGGCCATAGTTGACTTTTTCCCCAATACAGTTGATTTTTAGGTCAATTGCTCAATGGACTGAGCAAAAGTGTGATCCAAGGTTTGAAAATTGACATGAGTAATCTTGGGGGTCCATAATGATCCATGAAAGTCATATGGGGAATTGGAAGCTCAAAAATCCTTGTGCAAAATCAAACCCTAATTTTGGTCATCAGTGCTTAAGGAGGTGTCTTGAGCTGATCAAACCCTAATGCAGTCTTAAGTCAAGGGAGATCTTGTGAGAAAATTCTTGAAATGTGAGAGGGAAAATTTTGGGGTACAACACTTGCTATTCAATATGGTTGTAATAGTGTAGGATTTACTTTTCTGCATTTTTATTACTTTTGAATAAATGTTAGTAATTAGGATGTATGGCAAGATAAAACCAACAAGTAGACAACCTAAAATTGAAAGACAAAATGCATAAAATCAAACACACTATTCACACACATGCACCCTTAGGGTAATCTCACTTGTTTCCTCAGAAAAATAGTCATGTCCCTCGAATATGGGCGTTTTAGCAAAGGTTCATCGAGGGACTATGATCTTTTTAACCGAGGGTCTTTGCTAAAGCGTCCATACGTTCGAGGGACATGACTATTTTCCGAGGCAACGAGTGACGTTAACCTAGAGGTACATGTGTGAAAAGTGTTTTGATTCAGTTATTTTATCTTTCAGAATTAGGGTTTTCTAAGTTCAATTATTAGTCTTTCCGTACAAACCCTAATTACTAGCAAGGTAATATAGCAACAATGAGAAAATAGTAAAATGCGGGAAATAAAGTTCTACGCTATTACAAGGCTTCGGGAGTGGGGGTACAAAATAGTAAAAATGGGGGAAATTGAAAGTAAAACCCTAATTTAAACTATTACAAACATAGCAGTTACATAATCGGAAAAATAACACGAAAATAATAAAGCACGCGAAGATTGTAAAATAAAGGGAAAAAGAAAATTGTTTTATGCTTTTGATAGAAAAAAATGATTTGATGATTAACATAAAACCTAGTTAATTTTAATTAATTAAGAAAAAGAATTGATTAATTAGGAAAACTCTAAACTAATGTTGATTAAAAGAAACTTTAGTGAAAAACCTAAAAAAACTAAGTTAATTAATTAAATGAAAAAAGTTAAATTAATTTTATTAAAAAAATTAGTTAAGTTAATTAATTAAAAAAACCTAAGGTCTAAATTAAATTTAATTAAGAAAAAAATAACCTAATTATGTTTTTAAGAAAGAAAAATAATTTAAATAAAATAAAATTAAAAAATTGAGACTGGGCCTAAATTTAAGCAAATCGGGGGTATGAGGAAAGAAATTCACTAGGCCCAAAACAATAAGCTGAGGATGCCTGCGTTGAATCCAGTGTGGCTTCCAAGGAGGGTTCACCATGGTCCATCATATTTGGGGCGTCAAATTTGAACTTGTGGAGATCTGATGGTGATGAGATGAGGCGCATGGTGGACGCATGAGGGTTAGCTACGCTGAATCTGCAATAGAACAAAAATATGAAAAAACAAAATACTAGAGGCAAGGATCGAACTCGTGCCCTGATATAGCAATGCCTCATCACGCACGCTTCTACGGTTGGGGTGGCTGTACATCCATTAACCTAAATGAATCAAAATATATAATATAAAAACAAATGTATTGACCAGAGAGGCGCCAGAGCCCTAGCTCCGATCGTCTTCTCTGGCCTGCCTTTCCACCAAACCTGCAAGAACGCATTAAAATGAAAGATCTAATGACTTAGGTCCACTAATTAAGATGTTTCAATTTTAATGGCAGGGTTAGTTGGGATTGAAAATGCTTGTATCATCCAATTCGACGTTCAACGGTTTTTGAGCCCTAACAATGGTGAAACGTGATTCCTGCATCAAACTCACATGTAATGCGTCAATCATATTCTAGCGGTGCATATGAATAAATTTAACATGTTAGCAATGATCGAAAATACATAAAATCAAGGATTATAAATTTACCAAACTTTCCAACCAGTGTAGTTGAGATATTGCCTTTTGGCGCTTGAGGGATTCAGCTATAGACCTGGATCTACTCCTTTGATCCTCAGGAAGTGATTGTGGGCCTTAGTTTGGATTGAAAGTGGATGGAAACTGAAATACGGATCTTGCACTTTTATTTGAATTTTGTGAATCTTTTAGAGGTGTGTTTGAGGAAGCTTTTTCGTGTCCTTTGCATCTGGTATTGTTAGGTATATATAGGACATGAGATTAGGTCAACAATTATGGAAGGAATCATATCATTAAGAGGCGAAGATTTTGATTGAAAATTTGTATGAAAACTTGCTATTTTTGGCTCAATCTTGAACCAATCAACCTTGCACGAATTTGACAGCTTGCACATGTAATCTTGGGCCTTAAATATAATCCATAGTAGAGCCCACATGTCTTAACCTATGGATCTTATATTTTATTTAATTTATTTTGGATTTAATTGAATAAATAAAAAATAATTAAAATAAAAATAGGTTAAGGGGTGTAAGAATAAGATTTAAGGTATTTGAGAAGTATAATACACGTTTGGACTCTTAAACCATGACCCAATAGCCCAAAATAATAAGCTTGCTCACTTTGAACCTCATGCATTTGCTCAAAATTTCTCAACTTGCAATGGTCATAACCCTCCCAATTTTCATCTTTTGAAGGTGATTTTGGACTTTTTAGAAATCTCAAGATGTCCCATACAATCTCTATATTGATCATTTTTGCTTTTGAAGACTTTATCTTGATGTAAGTTGCCTTGAAAAAAGTGTCTTTTTGTTGACTTTTGAAATGACATGTAATGTATTGGCTCATATCTCTCAAATGATGCATTTTTTGGACTTGATCTTAGAGAGTCAAAGTTGTAGAGAATTGAATTTCATTCAAAATGAGCTTTGGTTGGGGAAAAGATAATGAAGCATGTGAAAGTTATGCTTGATCAAAGTTCAGTTGACTTCTCCTAAGGAAACCCTAATTTGGCAACTTTTGACTTTTGATGATTTGAGGGCTTTTCTTGAAGAATAATGATCAACCCTTGATCAAATGATGAATTTGACTTCAAAATCTTGATGTTGACCAAAAATCTTGAAGTTTGACTGTATGTTGACCACGGTTGACTTTTTGTTCAGTTTAGTTGATTTTCAGTCATCTGAGCAATTGACTGAGCAAACTTGTGATGCAAGGCTTGAAATTTTGCATGATAATTCCTTGAGACATATGAGAAACCATGGGTACCACTTGTGACCTTGGAAACCCAATATTCCTTGAGAAATACAAAACCCTAGTTGTGAGTCCATTGCTTATGAGGAGAATTTATCTGATTAATTCTTGAGCCACCTTGAGCATTTGAGAACCCTAGGAGAATGTCTTGAATAAGATGAGAGGGAAAAATTTGGGGTACAACATCTGCCCCTATTCAATCTTCTTTAACCTGAAGAGTTAGATTGGCATGTCCTCCATTCGTGACTTGAAGGTGGAAGAGGATTGAACACTTAAGTGTCTGGAAATTTGCACTCACCGGTACATGAAGTAACACTGTTGGTTGATAGTGTTGCTTGAATGGGCTTAATGATGCCATTAGGAGAGTTGACAGAATGTCATCGGAGATGGGCTTAAAGATGCTATCCAAGATAATTGTTGATAGGAGTACCAGAGTGAGTCTATGCTCGACTTGATCTGATGGAACGTTTTTCAGAATAAATCTCTGAAGGAAGATGCCTTTTCAGAATTCAGTCTTTGAAGGGAAGATGCTTGTCAAAACTCAGTTTCTGAGGGAAGTGTTTGTCATGTAGATAGTCTCCCTGTCCTGTTTCGGGAATTGATTTACATTCTGTTTTCGTTGGTAAACCCGTCCTGTTCTGGGAATTCATACCACTTGATGATAAAGATAGTCGCCCCATCCAGTTTTAGGAATTGATCTTCATTTGGCCATAAAGATAGAAAGATAGTCCCCCCATCCTGTTTCGGGAGTTAATCTTGGCTCGGTTGTATAAATAGTTTCCCCGTCCTATTTCAGGAGTTAATCTTTACCCTGTTTTTATAGATAGTCGCCCCGTCCTGTTTCGAGAATTGATCTACAATTTGTTTTCACATATAGTTGCTCTGTCTTATTTCAAGAATTAATATGTGTTTGGTCATGTAGATAGTTGCCCTGTCTTGTTTTAGGAATTAATCTACGACCTGTTTATAAAGATAGAAAGATAGTTTCTTCGTCCTGTTTCGAGATTTAATCTTTACTTGGTTGTATAGATAGTTTCCCCGTCTTGTTTCAGGAGTTAATCCTCAACCTGTTCATGGAGATAGTCGCCCCATCCTGTTTCGATAATTGATCTATAATTTGTTTTCACAGATAGTTGCCCTGTCTTGTTTCAGGAATTAATCTGTGTCTGGTCATACAGATAGTTGCCCTATCTTGTTTCAGGAATTAATCTGTGACTTGTTTGAAAATTGTTGATGATATTCATCTGTTTGTAGACTTTACGTGAAAAGATAAAGAGTTATTTGTATGCAATGTCATGATGTATGAAATGCATTGCTTAATGATGTTCTTAAAGTAAATGAGAGTGTGCTATATGTGTATCGTATGCATATGCTATGATACTTGTAAATGATGTATGAATGTGAAATATCGTTGAAGTGTATTTGTAGATTTGTATAAAATTTATGACTGGGGAAAATAAATCCATGACTGTTGCTAGGTATGAAGAATATGTGTAATCTTTAATCTCTGTTTAGAATGTTTCTGCTAGGGACTCCTATTTTCTGTTTGGGGAAACTCTGCTGGGGAATTTGATTTTTGCTTGGGGAGAAGAGTTCAAGAGCATTGGTCGCTCATCGCTCTATTGGGGAGTTTAATTCTTATATACCCTGACTGGGGATAAAAGAGATGGATAACCTTTTAAGGTGCTGTTTGACCGAGTTTCCAATATGGGTGCCGATTCGTTTGGGGAGGATAAGGTTAATAGATATCTGGTCAGGTTTCAGATTTCGTAGCAACTTTCCGGGGATAGTGGTCTGGACTGCCCTTTGCTGGAGAAGAAATTTTGCCGGTGATTTGTAGTAGCCAAAGGGATAGACTCAAGCTGGGGAGATTGTATCTTGTTGGGGAAATAAACTCTGTTGAAGAAATGAGCCCTGCTGGAGAAGAGAACTCTGCAAGGGATTTTACAGTGTTGGTGAAATCAACCCAGTTGAGGAAGAGAATTTCTGCAAACTGTACTGAGGACATAATCTATGATGAGGATTAGGATTTTGTAGGTTGGCGAAATTACTGGGAAAAAGATCATACTCCTTTATCTGCTAGGGTGATATGCTGGTGAATATGATTAGGATATTTCAGACTTGCAGGGAATGTGTTGAGTTTGTGAAGATGAGCTTGTGAAGATGACTCCGCGGGGGATAATCTCAGGGAGGTTGTTCTATCAGGATTTATGGACAACTTGAACGTTATCCCAACTCCTAGAGTCTTGAGAAAATGCTTATTCCTGTTTTTATACATATATTTGTTAACAGTAAGCATATTCATATGCATATGTTCATTTAATTTAGTCATTGGACGTTTTTATGAACAAAACAGAAAAAAGTAAAAAAAAATTTGAAATTTGAAATTATGTTTATATTGATAGTTTGCCTATAAACAAGCGATTATTGTACAAAGAGACAAAAATCCTAGTAAGAGGAAATCGTCGTGAAATCAAAAGAGTACAAAGTAAAACAAAACATATAGCTATGTGTAAATGATCTCGCCAGATTTCAACTCTGCTACTGCCTCTATATCCTCGAGCATCTCATCTATTGCTGTCAGAAGAAGTTTATTGAATTGTTCAGTACCGTTTGAACTTGACGTTGGTAATAAAGTTGGCTGTAAGTGATCCAACAGGACATAGTCACACGCTTTAATCCTTAATTTTTCCTAGACCGCCCTTTCGGGTTTTTAGTCACCGGGATACCCTTTTTTGCCCAAGCCTCCTTTTCAGGTTTTCGACTTGTGGGGTGTATGATCTTTATATATATATCCTTGATTTTTTCTTGAACCTTTTTGGTTCGTCGGGATGCCCTTATTTTTTCCTAGGCCATTCAACCTAGCGAGTCGTTTTTTATGCGTAGTATCTTTTAACCATGTTCGTGTTCACATGGTGTGGAAGATCTTCACCATCCATGGTGGTAAGTATCATAGCACCGCCCAAAAATATCTTCTTGATTACAAATAGCCCTTCGTAGGTGGGATTCCATTTTCCCCTGGGATCACCCTATGGTAGGATGATGCACTTTATTACGAAGTCACCATCCTTGTATACCCAATGCTTTATCTTCTTGTTGAAAGCTTTGATCATACATTTCTGGTACATCTGACCATGACAGATAACTGCAAGCCTTTTCTCATCAATCAGATTTAAGTGGTCCAACCTAGTCTAAATCCATTCATATTCGTCTAAATTTTCCTCCTTCATGATTCTCAGGGAAGGAATCTGGACTTCGACAGGTAGGACATCTTCCATATTGTAGACTAGAGAGAATGGGGTTTCCCCCGTTGATGTTTATACCGAAGTGCAATAGCCATGAAAAGCAAATAGTAAAATCTCATGCAAATATTTATATGCCACTATCATCTTTGTATAACCTTCTTAATATTCTTATTGGCGGCTTCCACTGTGTCGTTCATCTTCGCTCGATACAGAGAATAATTGTGGTGCTTGATCTTGAACTGTGTGCAGAGTTCCGTGATCATAATGTTATTAAGAATGGTACCATTATCTGTGATAATCCTCTCGGGGATGCCATACCGACAGATAAGGTTATGCTTAATGAACCGGGCGACCACATTCTTAGTAGCAGAGACAAACGAGGCTGCTTTAGCCCATTTGGTGAAATAATCAAAGGCGACGAGGATGAAGCGATGCCCATTAGAAGAAGTGGGCTTGATTTATCTAATCATATCAATGCCCCACATTGCTAATGGCCAAGGAGCAGTTAAGACATTGAGAGGTACCAGAGGCACATGTACTTTGTCAGCATAGATCTAACACTTGTGAAAATTTCTTGAGTGGTGATGGCAGTTTGTTTCCATAGTCGACCAATAATATCCCGCTCTCAGAATCTTCTTAGCCATAGTGTGTCCACTGGAGTGAGTACCAAAGATGCCTTCATGCATATCTTCCATAATCTTCTCTGCCTCTTTCTTATCCACACAACGAAGCAGAGTCGAATCATGGTTGCACCTGTACAAAATTTCGTTACTCAAGAAGAACTTAATAGAGAACCTCCATATGAATTTCTTGTCATTCATAGCTGCCCCCTCGGGGTACTATAGCGGTAGAAATGTTGAGACTAAGCCATTGGATTGACTTGACTCACATAAATCAAAATAAAAATCGCCACCGTTCTTTATTGTTTCCAAAGGAATGAGAAAAGAGAGAATAATCCAAAAAGATGGGGAGAGAATCTAAGTTTGGGGTTGTTTATGCAAAGGGAAGGTATTAGCACCCTAAACATCTACGGTACTCCACAGGAACCTCTTTGAAAATATGTGTATTTTGGCTTTAAGAGTTGTATAAAAAATAGATGGTGGAGATGAGAAAAGAAGTATTTTTTTATAATTTTTGCATCCTCCGCGGTTGCGAACCTTTAGTGCCTACGTACCACCTTCCGTGCAATAGGAGATCAGGGTACTCATAGTTCACCTTTAAAAATTTTTAAAACACAAGTGTGTTGGTTAATTTTAAGAGACGAGACATTATCGTCATCTCCGAGTGGAAGAACATACTTACTACCCAAGATTATGAGAAAGGAGAATTTGCATCATCTCAAAGTGGAGGATTTAGCTTGGATTTTAAAATCAACATAGCCTCGCTCAACACCCAAGTGGAAAATATCTCACTTTACTACATATCGTCGAATTATAGTAGCTCACATCACTACAAGGATTGACAAGAGTCTAATATTTTGAGAAAAGTTTTAAGGTAAAAAGTCAAAGTGGAAAAATGGTTTGTATGAGATTGATTGACTTCTAGTCTTCTCACAAAAATGTCAAAGTATTGTTAAATTGTTTAAAGTTTGATTAAGAAAATATTTTTAAAAATATATGGACCTAAGTCCAAGTTTATTACGAAAGCGGTTCAAGTTTAAAAACAAGAAGAGTTTTCAAAAGGAGGGAGAAGATTTTTGAAATAAAAGAAGATGGGAGGAGATGAAGGGACTATCCTAAAGCATAAGGTAAAAGCTAGGGAAAAGAATCATCTAACCAACAAGAAGCCAACACTTGACACAATGAGTCAATGTAGAATTCCAATCCTTTGGATTTGAAACCAAACAAGCAAAGATAATAAACCTCTTAAGAATACCAAACTTCAATTGAATTAAGTCTTCACAAAAATTGGGCAGAGTAACAACTGTATACAGATGAATTCACGATCACAAACAAATCATATAATCACAATAACCTGCACACAAAGCAAACAAACAACCCAATGTCTTGGGATAAACCCCAAGAGCTCCAGACAAAATAACATTTGAGGTCACAAGGTCTCAAGGTAGGTCAAGGTCTCTAATCCTAAGTCCAATAAGTCCATCACTTCATAATGCCAAGGATAGTAACCAAATAGTCCAAGTAACATTAAAGTTTTTTATGGTCCAAGTTTATTATTAAGTATCTTCAAAAAGAAATGAAACAACTCAAGTGAGCAAAATAAAAATGACACAAAAGTAAATTCTCAAGTTAGCAAAGATGAAAATAGCATGAAATGTAAATGTTAAAATAAATGTGCTTAAAGTAAATAGCATAAAGTAAAGATACAAAATAAAGTCAATTGTTAGAAATTAGAGGTTAGTTGAATGGCCATCTTGAAACTTTCATTTGAAACTCATTAGAAGATTGATAAAATTAAAGCTTCTCAACAACAAGTCTCATTTTCTTTTTTTCAAGTATATCATTCATTTAAAATTCTCAAAGCAACAATGAATGATCAATGATGTTTAAGCGATTCACTTTGACCAAAGCTTATGAAGATTCATTAGTGGATTGATAAGACCAAAGCATCTTAACAATGAACAACAAAGTTATTGGATCAAAGGATTCAAATTAAGATACTTGGGCTTACAAACATGGGTTTGGGCCACGAATGATCATTTCTCGAATCGGAACAAAATTTAGCGCTATGTTAAGCAATCGTAAGTGGACTTATATAGAAGTCGCACCTATTTTGAGGTTGGTCAATAGAAATTTATGTGTCATATGTTTGGAGAGATGATATGTATATCATTGTATAACAACATGTGACACAATAAGAAGAAGATAAGATGAAGAGGGATGGGATAAGAATTAAACCACCTTTGAACCAAAAATTTAATCAAGCCATCATTAAAATCATCCCTCCATTTTGGTGGAGTTAAACTCAATACCCAAGATCCAATGATGTTAATGAAGCTTATGATCAAAATCTCATAGTCCAAGATTAACCAGAATATATACAAAATAATATTGTAAAAAAAAAAAAAAAAAAGATTTTTAAAATGGGTTTTAAATGAAAATAAAAGGGGAAAATAACAACTATATTCAAAACATCCAAGAAAAATTAAAGAAGACCATAGAAAAGTCAGAAATGAGCTCAAATATTTTTATAAAATTTTTGGTAATTTTTTAAAGTCAGAAAATATTTTTAAAATTAAAAGAAATAGGAAAAATAAACCAAAAATTGTGAAAAATAGTAAATTCATAAATAAAAATAAAATGAGGTCACCAATATTTGTCAAGAGGTCATTGGATTCTCCCATATTTTTTTTCAGAATTTAAAAATTAAGAAAAGTATTTTTAAACATTTAAAATAATTCAAATAAAGTGAAAAATATAAAAAAATCAAAGCATAAAATAAAATTGTGAAAAAATAATAATCAGAAAGAGAAAAATCAAAAGTATTTTTAAGAATTTTTTGAAGTTAAAATGAATTTTTTTATGAATTTTTGATGTTTAAAACAAATAAAATATAAAATCAGAAAATAAAATAAAAACCAAAAAGATGTAGACCATTGGATGAGAGTCAAAACACGTTAGTAAGCTAATCCAATGGATCAGACGCGTTGTGCATATCATGGTCCTTAGTAAATAAAACACTGAATCATTTATTAAAATCAGAATTTGAAAAAAACAAATGACACGATATCATTGGTTGAGAGATGACACGTTGGTCATCTTCAACCTCCAGCCATGCAAATTGCGGGTCTCTGAAATGGAAAAAATAGAGCTCGAGATCGGTAACATTCACTTTGTCTCTTCAAGACGATTCCAATGGTACCCTCGTAGAAAATTTATGTAAGGTGTAGCTCAGTCATTTTGGAAGGAAAGATTTGAAAAGGGATTTGAAAATTCATGGCCAAAACTCACTTCCAGTTGAAAATAAATGTTGCGACTAGAATCATAATGATGAGAGCTTCATTACAGTATAAAAATTTGAGAGAATTGGTGAAGGAATCTACCTATTGAAGTTCAAATTCAGAGTTCTGAAACTTAGCTTGGCTAGCACAATTTAGGAAGTCTTAGAGCTTAGTTCTTCTTCTGTTAGCTTCAGTGAGGTTCAAGGATGATGAACTGACAAAGAAAATGGATTGAGGGAAGCTGTAAAACCAAATTCGAATTTGCAGCAAAGTGGGTTCAAGAGGAAGTTTAACAGGGTGATTCTGACTCTCTAAGCTTGAGAAAATGAATGAGGTATGACCCTTTATTTATAGGGAAGCTAATGGAATGCTTAAGCGTGTGAAATGATGAAGTTTGGAGGGAAATCGTGTGAAGTTGCAAACATGAAAATTGCGACTTCTATTTTGCTTAAAACTCAACCAAAGCTTGCGTTTCAATGTGCTAATCACTTCTGGAAGGTCATTAAACATGACTAGAAGTGAAAACATGCAGAAATTTTGTGTTTAGAGGCCAAATCAAAGATTTCAAATTCTGACTTTGAAGAAAACTTCAGTATCAAGGTACCATCTTTGAATCAGTGGTGTGCATGATTTAGGGAACCTTGGGACTTGATTCTTGATGCATTGGAAAGATGAGATCACAAACTTTATAATGTGAAAAGAATGGAATCAAATGGATGCTTGAGCTGAAAGTTGTGGTGAGTCAAAGTTGAGAAAAAAATGATGACTTTTTGTACTTAGAAAAATTCTAAGTTTTCCTTAAAAAATTACCTATAATGTCTTGCATCCAAACACGGCCTTCCATTTAAAATTTTCTATTGACCAAAAAATATGGAATGAATTAGATCTCTTGAATGAAATTTTGAGACTTGAATCATTTAAAAACTCCAAAAATTGAGAAAGTTATGACTTTGTGAAGTTGGTAAAAATTCATGAGATGACCTATAATCTTTTGCATGCTTAGGGAATCTTCCATCCATTTACAAGCTTAGTACATAAAAGAAGATTTGAAGTTCACATATTTAAGATCATTGTGGAAAAGATTAGGCTCAAGGAGGTAAAAATTGAACAAGTTAGGATCTTTTGAAGTCACCTAAGGGAATTTGATGGCTTATCTAGAGGACTTTTAATCTTTCCTCGTAATTAGGTATCTTCTACACAAAATTTTCTTGATACTTTTGAAGTGATTTGTTGATAAACCTTTGAAGAGAAGCATGTTTTTGGAATCACTTAAAAATACCAAAAGATGAGCAAGATATAGCCCTTTGAAGTTCAAAACCCTAGCCCCTAGAGTAACAAAATAACTTGGAAACTCTTCTTAATTTTCACTAACCTTCTTGCACAAATGCTTTTGTAATGTAAATAGAAGTTATTGAGGATGATAACGAGGAACCATAGCAACCATAACCACTTCCAAATATTTAGAATTGATGGAGATGTGCACTTGTGATCAAGAAATCCAAAACTTGTCCAATTAGGTCAAACTTCTTCCATCAACCCTTATATCTTTGGACTATATTTGACAACTTGAGGCATGATGGATCATAATAGAATTTGTCATGATATTACTTCAAAACATCTTCAATTATGAAGCTTGAATCTCAATGAAGCTTTGTTGAAGAAGGCATGGAAATAAACTCATGAACTTGTAGATCAACTTGATGGAATATGTTATGCTTTCACCTATAATATCAACAATTGTGGCAAACATTCATTGTATTTATTAGTTAAAAGTTAATCAATACAAAACATAGATGATCACAAAATACAAGTCAAGATGCTTGGTGATTCCCCATGAGCAAAGCTAAAGATAAGGAGAAGAACTAAACCCTAGTATGATCTTGTTATGATTGAGTTGATATGATATGATAGAGGAATCTTAGGGGCAAAAATTGGGGTACAACAGGTACTCTTGAGCCTCAATATATCTTTTAACTTCATGAAACTAAGGTTTCTCTTCTACTTCGTCAGTGTCAAATTCATAACAATGTGCAGGTTCGTCTAGCTTTTCTATGGTAATTCTGGGAGCATCGTTGTCCCTTCTGACTTTGAACATAGATGACATGGTAGCCGATGCATTTTCCAATTGATTCTCTTCTCTTGGGATGTACTCAAATGTGATCTCCTCAAAGTACGGGATTAAGGTAAGCACATGCTCTTCATAAGGAATGAGAATCAGGTGCTCCGTATACCTGTCTCCCTTAATCTGGATGATTACCAGGTGTGATACAGTGGCAGAACCGACTATTATATACTGGTTTTGCGTTTTTTGTTTGCAAATGTCACGGTAAGCCAGAGTCGCCACCAACTTTTATTTTATCCAACAAAGGAAAGGGTGAAAAGAACAGAAAAATACCTTTTTCGAGATTTTCTAAGTAAGGGGGGTAGATTATGGAGATGGAAGGTATTAGCACCCTTTCCATCCGTGGTTTTCCACGGGCTCTTAGGTACTTGCTCATTTTTGAAAACTCTTTGTGTTTGTGAGTTTTGAAAGATTTTTGTTTGCTTATGGTAACTCTTGTATCAGTCCTCAAGAGTGTGATAAAGCGTTTTTGAAAATAGTTTTTGAAAAGTGTGTAAGTGTGAAAAATTCAGATTTGAGCTAGTACTTAAGAACAATCTACCTACTCGAAAAAGGATGTTCTTTTCCTCCTTTCCTTTAGATAGTGTTATCCTACTATTAGTGAGTAGGTAGCCCTATCATCGGATGTTGAGGGATAATCGAAGGGGCTTTTTACAATCACGAAGGAAATTTATGGAGACGCTTTAGCAATTTTTCTTTTAGGGACTAGATCATTTACCGAAAGGCAACTGTAGGGTCATCGAGGGACTATGATCTTTTTTGATTTACGGGTCTTTACTAAAGCGTTTCTGCCTCATGACTGTTTTATTTAAAGGCAACCAAAGTAGGAGATACCTTAGAGGCGCGCATGTGCAAGTGTGTTAAATTCGGTTATTTATCTTGCATTATTAAGTTTGCTAACGTTTTAATTTTCGGTCTTATCATGCACGCCTAGTTACTAATAATTAATATTTACAGAAATTTAAAGTGTGAAAATTTAAATCCTAGACTATTACAATGCTTTGAGACAATTACATAAAAAACTTCAAGAAAATAAAATGCAGAACTTTAAATCTAGACTATTACATCTCATAATCAGTTACATTATTTATAAAAAATACGAGAACAAAAATAACGCGCGCAAAATAAATATTACGTCTAAAAATCTTCAGAAAAATTCTAAGTAAACAAGAAAAATATTTTTGGTTATATTTTTATTTATTTCAAGAAAAATAATTAAACTAAATATAAATTAAATTTAAGAAAATAGATATTGAATGAAATTAATCTAATTCTAATATTTTTGCATTTTTTATTAAGAAAACATTTGAAACATAAATTAAATCCTAAATTCTAATTCATTTTAAAATAAGAAAGTAGTTAAAATTTAATTAATTAATTAATTAATTAAAGCAATTCATTACTTTAATTAAAAAAAAGTCTAAGGCTAATTTTTTCGAGAGTTTTTTATATTATTTTCTTAATTAAGTAAAGAAGATAAAAGAAATTAAAACACTGCAAAAAAAACTAGATGGGCCTGAGATAGTAAAAAAAAGTGGGGGTGTGGTTGTTGAATTCGCTGGCCCATGAAGGGAGAGGCCCAAATTTGCTTCTGGATCCAATATGGATTTGTCTAGATGGCACATGGTGAGTCCGCAGATGGAGTGTGCTAGATCTGATCAGATGGACATTTGATGGCACATGTCTGATGGTGTATAATGCACATCTAGCTACGAGGAGCACCTGATCTACATGAAACAAGTTAGAAAATATAAAAATGGAGCTTACTGAGGCGTTTTGTGATGTTTCAAGGCTTGGTAATGATTGCAAAAGCTTCAGGGAGCCTCCAGGAATGTATTTAGATCTTTTGTTTGGACTGAGGAAGGCTGGAACCTAAAATGCAAATTTTACAACTTTGATATTTTTTGCTAAATTTGTAGAGCTATTCCAGGCTGTGTAGGTGTCTTGAAATTCTTGCTAGATGCTTGTTTATATAGAGAGGAATGAGGAGACAAGAAAATAAAGGTTTAAACAACCTTAAAGCAAACGTTTCAAAGTCAGAATGATATTTGTAACTTTGGCCAAAAATAAGGAAACTTGTCTTTTTTGAATTTGAATGAATGTGGACACCTTTGCATGAAATTGTATGGGCCTAGGTTGTCCAAAACATCAACCCAAAGCTCAAAGCCCATTTCCAATTATTTTATACATTTTATTTTATATTTATTTGAAATAAATTAAAATAAATATGAATAAAATAGTTAGCAAATGCAAGGCACAACAAGAATAATTTTAGAGGTCCTCTATAAACTTAGGAAGATGCTTGAAGTCCAAGAAATTGAGCCATAGCCTTAAAACTTCAAATTTGCTCAATGCATAATTCTTGAAAATTCCCAAATTTTCCCAACTTGGGCAAGCTATAACTTGCTCAATATTTATTTCATGATGATGATCTTGGACTTTTTGGAAATCACAAGATGTCTACTTGAATCCCTCTTATGATCAATTTTGCATTTGAAGATTTATCTTGATGTAAAAGGTCTTGGAAAAAATTAGCTTTTGTTGACTTTCTGAAAATGACCTGTAATGTATGAGCTTGTATCTTTCAAATGGTGCATTTATTGAACTTGAGGGCTGAAGAGAAGTTGGAGGGAATTGGATTCTATTCAAAATGAGATCTGGTTGGAAAATTCATGATAAAGTATGAGAAAGTTATGCTTGGTAAAAGTTCAGTTGACTTTTCCTATTGAAACCCTAGTTGGGGGTTCATTGCCTTGGGAGGATAATTGTCTGGTCAATTCTTAGTCAACCTTTAGCAATTGAGGACCTCTAGGAGTATGTCTTGAATAAAATGAGAGGGCAAATTTTGAGGTACAACAGCTGCCCCTGTTCAATCTTCTTAGACCTGAGGATGTAGATTGGCTTGTCTGCCTTTCGTGATCTGAAGGTGGAAGATGATTTAACACTAGAGTGCCCAGAAATTTGAACTCGCCCGAAGTGAGATTGTTGGTGAATAATATCGGGAATGGGCTTACAGATGCCATTCGGAAAAGATGACAGAAGAATGTCAGAGATAGGCTTAAAGATGCCATCCAAGGAATATGACGGAGAGTCATTGGAGATGGGCTTAAAGATGCCATCCAAAATAGATGCTGACTTCGTAAGGAGTCTCTTTATGGGGAATCTTGTTCCTGTTGTCCGAGGAGGAGTCTGATGGGGAATGTTTTTTAGGGGAATAGAGTCTAGGAGCTTCGGTTGTCCATTACTCTACTGGGGAGTCATCTCTTGACTGAAGAGACGGAAGTGAACTGTTATTTGGTCAGGATCCAGGCTTCACGGTGACTTGCTGAGGATGATAAGGGTGACTGCTATCTGGTCGTATTCCAGGCTTTACAGCGACTTACTGGGGAAATGAGATTAAAATGTTGTCTGGTTGTACCCCAGGCTTTGCAATTTCTTTAATTGGGTAAGAATCAGAAAATCATAGGGTCGATTTAACGGAACCAGAGAAAGCATCTACCAGAAAAGAATCAGTAATAAATCAATGGTCGATTCAAACTGAACTAGCAGAGGTCTTGATTTATCTTTGACTGGATAAAAATCAGAAAAATCTTAGTGTCGATTTAACTCAACCAGAAAAAGGTCTTGGATTATCTTCAACTGGAATAGAAATCAGAGAGATCTTAGTGTCGATCTAACTGAACTAGAGAAAAATCTTGGATTAACTTTGATTGGAATGGAAATCAGAAGAATCTTAGGATCGATTCAACTGAAGCAGACAAAAGTCTTGGAATATCTTCAATTGGAATAGGAATCAGAGATATCTTAGTGTCGATTTAACTGAACCAGAAAAAGGTATTGGATTATCTTCAACTAGAATAGGAATCAGAGAGATCTTGGTATCGATCTAACTGAACCAGAGGAAAATCTTTAATTAACTTTAACTGGATAAGAATCATAAAAATCTTAGTGTCGATTTAACTGAACCAGAAAAAGTCTTGGATCATCTTTAACTAGAATATGAATCAGAGAGATCTTAGTGTCGATCTGACTGAACCAGAGAAGGTCTTTAATTAACTTTGACTGGAATGGAAATCAGCAGAATCTTAGTATCGATTTAACTGAACAAGATAAAAGTCTTGGAATATCTTCAACTGGAATAGGAATCAGAGAGATTTTAGTGTCGATCTGATTGAACCAGAGAAGGTCTTTAATTAACTTTGACTGGAATGGAAATCAGAAGAATCTTAGGATCAATTCAACTGAACTAGACAAAAGTCTTGGAATATCTTCAACTGGAATAGGAATCAGAGAGATCTTAGTGTCGATCTAACTGAACCAGAGAAGGTCTTGGATCAACTTTAACTGGAATGCAAATCAGAAAAATCTTAGTATCGATTCAACTGAGCCAGACAAAAGTCTTGGAATATCTTCAACTGGAATAGAAATCAGAGAGATCTTAGTGTCAATCTGACTAAACTAGAGGATGTCTTGGATTAACTTTGACTGGAATGGAAATTAGAAGAATCTTAGTATCGATTCAACTGATCCAGACAAAAGTCTTGGAATATCTTCAACTGGAATAGAAATCAGAGAGATCTTAGTGTCGATCTGACTGAAGCAGAGAAGGTCTTGTGAGGACATATTTCTGAGGAAATTCCTGAAATAACCCTTCATTAGACGTAGCTTTTGAGAAGACTACCAAGTCACATAAGTAGCGGTGTTTGTTGATTTGACCTTTCCCTGAAAAAGTTAAAGAGTTAGTCATATGCAATGTCATGATGTATGAAATGCATTGTGATGATGTTCTCAAAATAAATGTGATTATGTTGTATGCGATGTGTATGCGCATGACACGATGTATGAATATGGGATGCTATTGTGATATTTCCCAGTCTGGGAAAATAAATCTCGGACTACTGCTGGAGAGTATTGGGAAGCTGAATCCTTCATTTCCATTGGGGGTGATGAATGGAGATGATTTTCCAGGGATTTCCTCTTTCTGTTTGAGAATACTCTGTCGGGGATTGATTCTACTTGAGAATAACTCTGTGGAGGGAGGATGCTTTGTTGGAAGATTTTGCCGATGTAGAGAAATGAACTCTGTTGGGGCCTGAACTTCTGCAATTAGAGAAATAAACTCTACCCGAGAGGAGGTTTTTATAAACTGTTTAGAATTATAAAACTCGGTCGAGGGAATACAAATTTCAGCTCTCTGAAGGAACCTTGCTGGAGAAGGTAATTCCCGCTTGGTGGAGGAGAGATCAAAACATTGGTTGTTTCTGCTCTGTGGGGAACATAAATATCTTTCTGTTTTTTATGCAAGTATTTGTGAACAATGATCATATTTAAATGCATATGTCAAAAATAATCATTGGACGTTTTTGCAAAACAAAACAGAAAATAAAACAAATATCTTTCGTACTCTCAAGGAACGATTTATATTGATTTTTTTGAAGTTCGCCTATAACATGCATTGTGTATAAAGAGACTGACGTTCTAGTAGGAGAACACCGTTGTAAAGAATAGAATATACAAAATAGTGTACAAGGAGAAGAAAGCAGCTATGTGTAACAATCCCATTGAGTTTCAATTCTGCTATTGCCCTTATGTCTTCGAGCGTCTCATCACTTTGCTACTTGTCCGAAGCTGACTAGATTGATTGGTACCGTTTGAGATTGATAGTTGATACTGAAGCCTAATCACAAGGTGATCCAATGGGACGTAGTTGTACGCTTCAAATCCCTAACTTTTTCCTGGACCGTCCTTTCGGGTTTTCAGTCCACCGGGATACCCTTTTTTGCCCAAGCCGCCTTTTCAGGTTTTCGACTTGTCAGGTGTACATATTTTTTTTGTCTTTATCCGTAATTTTTGCCCGAACCCTTTTGGTTCGCTGGGATGCCCTTATTTTTTCCTAGGCCAGTCAACCTAGCGGGTCATTATTCATGCGTAGTATCTTTTAACTATGTCTACGTTTACAGGGTGTGGAAGGTCGTCACCGTCCATGGTGGTTAAGATCATGGCTCCACCAGAAAATATGTTCTTGATCACAAATGGCCCTTCGTATATGGGAGTCCATTTGCCTCTGGGATCACCTTGCGGTAGGATAATGCGCTTGATTACCAGATCACCAGCCTGATATACCTAACGTCTGACCTTCTTATTAAAAGCTTTGATCATACGTTTTTGTTACATTTGACCATGGCAGACAGCTTCGAGCCTTTTCTTGTCAATCAGGTTTAATTGGTCGAGTCGAGTCTGAACCCATTTGTCTTCATTTAAACCTGCATCTCTCATGATTCTCAAGGAAGGGATTTGGACTTCAATGGGTAGGACAACTTCCATATCGTATACCAAGGAGAAAGAGTTTCCCCTGTTGATGTGAACACTATGGTACGATAACCATGAAGAGAAAATGGTAACGTCTTGTGCCAGTCTTTGTAAGTCACCGTCATCTTCTGGATGATCTTCTTGATGTTTTTATTAGCAGCTTCTACAGCGCCATTCAACTTAGGCCAGTAAGGAGAAGAGTTATGATGCTGGATCTTAAATTGCATGCAGAGCTCGGTGATCAAAGTGTTATTGAGATTGATACTATTATCCGTAATGATTCTTTCTAGAATACCATACCGACAGATAAGGTTATGCCCGATGAATCAGGCCACAACGTTCTTGGTGACAGAGGAAAATGAAGTTGCCTCGACCCACTTCTTGAAGTAATCAATGGAAACCAGGATGAAGTGGTGCCCATTAGAGGCCGTAGGTCTAATCTCTCCAATCATGTCGATCCCCACATTGCAAAGGGTCAGGGAGCCATTAAGACATTCAAGGGAACTAGAGGTACATGTATTTTATCAGCATAAATCTGACATTTGTGACAAGTTTGGGAATGCTGATAACAATCTGCTTCCATAGTGGACCAATAGTATCCCGCTCCTAGGATCTTTTTAGCCATGGCGTGTCCACCAGATTGGGTGCCAAAAGTACCTTCATGTAAATCAGCCATAATCCTCTCTGCTTCGCTCTTGTCTACACACCGAAGTAAAGTAGAGTCGTGGTTGCGCTTGTAGAGGATTCCATTGTTGAGGAAGAACTTTGCGGAGAACCTTCTCAGAAACTTCTTATCAATGACAGATGCCCCCTCAGGATACTCTTGAGCCTCAAGATACCTTTTCACTTCATGGAACCAAGGTTTGTCTGCTACCTCTTTAGTGTCAATCTCATAGCAGTATGCTGGTTCATCCAACCTCTCAATAGTGACCCGAGGAGCTTCGTTGTCCCACTTGACTTTGAACATAGATGGCATAGTATCTAGCGCGTCTGCTAACTGATTCTCTTCTCGTGGAAAATGTTCAAAGGTGACCTCTTCAAAGTGTGGAAGCAATGTCAGCACATGTTCTTTGTACAGGATGAGATTAGGGTGCTTCGTGTCCCAATCTCCTTTGATCTGACTTATTACCAAGGCTGAATCCCTGAAAACGCTCAAGAATTTGATCCTTAGGTCAATAGAAGCTTTGAGACCCATGATGCATGCTTCATACTCCGCCATATTGTTGGTACAGTTGAAACATAATCTAGCGGTGAAGGGAGTATGACATCCCTCAGGAGATATAATTACAACACTGATGCCATTGCCGAGTGCGTTGGAGGCTCCATCAAAAACCATAGTCCACCGGGATCCTTCCTCAGGTCCTTCATCTGGTTCAGGTTCTTCATAGTCAGTCACTAACATAATATTCTCATCCGGGAATTCAAAATTCATGGACTGGTAGTCATCCATGGCCTGATGAGCCAAATGATCAGTTAGTACACTTCCCTTAATGGTTTTCTGGATCGTGTATTGGATATCGTATTCGATCAAGATCATTTTCCATCTTGCTATTCTTCCGAAGAGAGCGGGCTTCTCGAAGATGCACTTGATCGGATCCATCTTAGATATCAACAAAGTAGTGTGGGTCAACATATATTGTCTAAGTCGGCGAGTAACCCATGCCAAAGCGTAACAAGTTTTCTCGAGCAGTGAGTATCTTGTTTCACAGTCGGCAAACTTTTTGCTAAGGTAGTATATTGCATACTCTTTTTGACCAGACTCGTCATGCTTCCCCAGCACACACCCCATTGAATTATCTAACACTGTTAAGTACATTATCAAAGGTCTTCCTTCAATCGGAGGCATCATAATTGGAGGCTCTTTAAGGTATTCCTTGATTCTCTCGAAGGAAGTCTGGCATTCGTCATTCCACTTTACCACTTGATCTTTCTTCAGGAGTTTGAAGATTGGCTCACAAGTAGAAGTTAAATGGGAAATGAACCTGGCAATGTAATTTAGGCGTCCTAAGAAACCTCTGACCTCCTTCTCAGTGCGAGGAGCCGACATCTCTTGTATAGCCTTCACCTTTGTAGGGTCTACCTGAATGCCTTTTTCGCTGAAAATGAAACCTAGAAGTTTATCAGACCTTACCCCGAAGTTGCACTTGTTCGGATTTAACCTCAACTTGTACATCTTCAACCTGTCAAACAACTTTTGTAGATGATCGAGGTGCTCTTCCTCAGTTTGGGACATGGTTATCATGTCATCAACATAGACCTCTATTTCATGGTGAATCATGTCATAGAACAAAGCTACCATGGCTCGCTGATAGGTTTCCCCAGCGTTATTCAACCCAAACCGCATCACTTTGTAACAGAAAGTGCCCCATTGTGTGATGAAGGTTGTCTTTTCCATGTCTTCGGGTGCCATCTTGATCTGATTGTAACTAGAGAAACCGTCCATGAAGGAAAAGATCTTGTGTTGCACGGTGTTGTCAGCCAGGACGTCAATATGGGGAAGCAGGAAGTCATCCTTGGGGATGGCCATGTTCAAATCTCGGTAGTCCATACACATTCATACCTTTCCGTCCTTTTTAGGTACCAGGACTACGTTAGCAATCCATTGGGGATAAGAAGTGACAACTAGGAACCTAATGTTGAATTGTTTCGTAACCTCTACTTTGATCTTCTCTGACATTTCAGGGCGCATGCGACAGACCTTCTGCTTTAACAGAGGGAAATCTTCTTTAGTTGGCAGACGATAAACCACAATATCTATGTCCAGTCCTGGCATGTCTTCATACGACTAGGCAAAGATCTCAACATAATCATGCAACATCTAAATTAAACTCTATTTGACACGAAGCTCCAAATTTTCACCTATCTTGACCTCTTTTCTGTTCTCTTATGTGCCCAAATTCACTGTCTCAATTGGCTCTTCATGAGGCTGTATAACCCTTTCTTCCTGCTGTAACAGTCTGGCAAGTTCTCCGGGTACCTCAAAATCTTCCTCACCTTCGTCCTCGGCTTGGTTGATCGGATTTTAAAAGTCATAACCGATGATAGTAGAACTGTTATCAATGGGATCCAGAGTGGATATGGATCTGTAGTTTGATATGTGGGTGTGTGTAAGAGCATAACTGTATTGAAAAAGTAAAAAGCAACAAATAAGAACAGAGAGCATAAAATTTGTATCCAATAAACGTCCAATGCTTTATTAATGCCATATGATATTAAACATGATAACCCTCACAAATAAAACATTGTGCCCTGGGTAAGACACATGGCCAAAACTTTTATATTGTTTATTACATACCAAAAACAAGAAAGACAATTACTTCTGAATAAAAGTAATTGGTACAAAGTCCTTTGCTTTCTAGTTACTGGGTCCACCATTGGTAGTAGGGAAGATCCAGTTATCCATGTCACAGTCATTGTCAACCTCTTATGTGGCAGAGACAACATTAATAACATTTATTCTCGGGCCATGTTTGGGCATGGGTACAGTTATGACATTGGGAGTTTCCGGAGCATCGAATTCAATCTCCTTTGCCTCGACCAGATTCTGCACCTTGTTCTTCAAAGCCCAACAGTCGTTCGTGTCATACCCCGGTGTCTCAGAATGGTAGGCGCATCGAGCATTTGGATTGTAGTGGGGAGAGGCAGTGTTGGGATTCTTAGGAGCTTCCCTCAGAGTTACCAGATTAGATTTCAAAAATTGTGGCAAAACTTGAGACAAATTCATATTTATCTGGTTAAATTGCCTTACAGGTCTTTTTGCTCTAGGTTGATTGTTCCTTTGTTGAGTAGGTGCAAGTTTAGAGATCATAACAACCCCTACCGCTGGACGACATTCAGTTGTGTCATGATTCCTTTGGTTGTACACAACACTAAACTCTTTTTTTTTCCAGAAAATGGCTTCCTTGCTGCACTGGAGGATGCATCCTTCTGGATCTTACCACTCCTAATTCCAACTTCCACTCTTTCTCCCGTCAAGATCAATTCAGTGAAGTCGGCCGAGGAGCTTCCAATCAGGTGATTAAAAAACAGACCAAATGAGGTACCCAGAAACATATCCACTAGCTCCCTATCAGACAGGGGGGGGGGGGTTGGACTCTTCCTGCTAAGTCCCTCCACTTCTGAGCATAGTCTTTAAAGTTCTCGCTCGAACCCATAAACATGCTTTGGAGTTGTGTACAGGTGGGAGCAAGGTCTTAATTATACTGATACTGCTTGTAGAAAGCAACAAAAAGTCTTCCCAATTACGGATGTTGGACCTTTCTAGCTGGTAGAACCATTCTAGTTGAGTTCCGGACAGACTATCCTGAAAGAAGTGGACCCATAAGTCCATTCCAGCAGTGTGAGGCTGTATCTTCCTCACATAAGATCGGAGGTGCATCTTGGGACATGAAAGCCCATCATATTTGGCGAACACCGACACCTTGAACTTTTGCGGGATGACAACCCCAGAAACCAAACCCAGTTCTTCAAAATCCATACCTGGTACCTTCCGGACCTCCATTGCATTTAAACGATCCTCCAACTGTTTGTATTTTTCATCAGCAGGAGGATACTGTTCTTCATCATAGTTAGATTCATCATCGGATTCTTTTGGACTGGAGTCTTCCTCTCTTGTTTCCTCCTCTTGATTGTTTCCTTCCTTTGATGAAGTTATCAGTTCAGAGGCTCGCTGCACTGGTCCTATGATCCTTCTTCCCAGATTCACTAACCCAGTTGGCTTCCTTGGCTTCTTCTTTTCTTGAGCAAGCAAGGCTTTCAGTTCTTCTTGCCCCTTGGTCAGATCCATGATCATCTATTGAAACTGAGCATTCTGAGTCTGTAGATCCTTCACTATTTGTTCTAGATCCATTGCTGAAATAAACATCAGAGAAGATGAGAAACCTGCTATGAAACCTGTTTATGCAATGATATGTATGATATATGTATGCAATGTTTTCAAGGATCTCGCAGGGTAAATAAGAGAATGTCAGAAGTTGAAATTTGCAGCTTTGATTGAAGAATTTCGTATCATTGAGTGTCCTTCTACGAGAGTCAAGCTCACCATATCAAGTGGGTCATAGCCCCTGACTCAAGTTGTTGAGTTTTGATCTTCTGACGACATTGGCTGGAGGAAAATAAACCCCCTTTGCCCCTTGCTAGACGTTTGATTTACCATAACCTGCATCACAAACCCTTGAGATCCTCGAAATGGTTAAGGAAATGATGTGGCATGATGTTATGATGTGTATGATTATGCTAAGAAATCACATATATAGCAAGCAAATCACACAAAAGACCTTAAGTTTAAGACTTGCATGGGTTTTAAGGTCATACCCTCTTGAAGTTGGATTGGTTCAACCTGTCCTATAAATTGTAACCGGGTTCTAAGGGATCTCTATATCACTGATCTTTCCCACAAGTTTTGTTTGATAGGCGAATGACTCGCAACCAAACAAAACTCAGGAGTCAAACCTTAATGAGTGTAGCATCGAGTATCTGACGACTTTGGGAATACACCAAAGATGGCCATCTCACTACGTCCTAATGGCCAAGTTGTTCATTTAAAGGTTTCTAAGGCAAGTTGACTCTTTATGACACCATGCAGCGGCCCTGTATTCTCCTTGATTAACTCAAGGGATACCGGTACCAACCAAAATGTCGCATCAATGTAACCATCGCTTCAACCATGTTGGTATACCCCTCATAGTTTCCATGATCTATTGCTACTTACCTAAAAGGTTTCCCTAGATCCGGGTGTAGGATCTACAGTAACCCCAAACATTCCCTTAAAAGTAAAGCAAACAAACAAGCAAACAATTTAGAAATGATCTAGACCCTAAGGTAAACCCCACTTTTATAATTTTCCCCAACAGAGTCGCTATTTCTGTGATACGGTGGCAGAACCGACTGTTATATACTGGTTTTGCGTTTTTTGTTCACAAATGTCGCGGTAAGCAAGATTCACCACCGACTTTTCTTTTATCCAACAAAGGAAAGGGTGAAAAGAACAGAAAAAGACCTTTTTCGAGATTTTCTGAGTAAGGGGGTAGATTATGGAGAGGGAATGTATTAGTACCCTTTCCACCTGTGGTTTTCCACGGGCTCTTAGGTACTTACTCATTTTTGAAAACTGTTTGTGTTTGTGTGTTTTGAAAGATTTTTGTTTGCTTTATGGCAACTCTTGTATCAGTCCTCAAGAGTGTGATAAAGCGTTTTTGAAAATAGTTTTTAAAAAGTGTGTAAGTGTGAAAAATTCATATTTGAGCAAGTACTTAAGAACAATCTACCTACTCGAAAAAGGATGTTCTTTTCCTCATTTCCTTTAGATAGTTCTATCCTACTATTAGTGAGTAGGTAGCCCTATCATCGAATGTAGAGGGATAATCAAAGGGACATTTTACAATCACGAAGGAAATTTATGGAGACGCTTTAGCAATTTTTCTTTTAGGGACTAGATCATTTACTGAAAGGCAACTGTAGGATCATCGAGGGACTATGATCTTTTTTTATTTACGAGTCTTTACTAAAGCGTTCCTGCGTCATGACTGTTTTATTTAAAGACAACCAAAGCGGGAGATACCTTAGAGTTGCACATGTGCAAGTGTGTTAAATTTGGTTATTTATCTTGCATTATTAAGTTTGCTAACATTTTAATTTTCAGTCTTATCATGCACGCCTAGTTACTAACAGTTAATATTTACAGAAATTTAAAGTGCGAAAATTTAAATCCTAGACTATTACAACACTTTGGGATAATTACATAAAAAAGTGCAAGAAAATAAAATGCAGAATTTTAAATCTAGACTATTACATCCCATAATCAGTTACATTATTTATATAAAATGCGAGAACAAAAATAACGCGCGCGAAATAAATATTACCTCTAAAAATCCTAAGAAAAATTCTAAGTAAACAAGAAAAATATTTTTGGTTTTATTTTTATTTATTTCAAGAAAAATAATTAAACTAGATCTAAATTTAATTTAAGAAAATATATATTGAATGAAATTAATCTAATTCTAATATTTTTGCATTTTTTATTAAGAAAACATTTGAAACATAAATTAAATCCTAAATTCTAATTCATTTTAAAATAAGAAAGTAGTTAAAATTTAATTAATTAAAGCAATTCATTATTTTAATTAAAAAAAGTCTAAGCCTAATTTTTTTGTGAACTTTTATTATTATTTTCTTAATTAAGTAAAGAAGATAAAAGAAATTAAAACATTACAAAATAAACTAGATGGGTCTGAGATAGTAAAAAAAATGGGGGTGTGGTTGTTGAATTCACTGGCCCATGAAGGGAGAGGCCCATATTTGCTTTTGGATCCAATGTATATTGGTCTTGATGGCACATGGTGAGCCCGCAGATGGAGTGCGCTAGATCTAATCAGATGGACATCTGATGGCACATGTCTGATGGTGTATAATGCACATCTAGCTATGAGGAGCACCAAATCTATATGAAACAAGTTAGAAAATATAAAAATGGAGCTTAGTGAGGCGTTTGTCATGTTTCAGGGCTTGGTAATGATTGCAAAAGCTTCAGGGAGCCTCCAGGAATGTATTTGGATCTTTTGTTTGGACTGAGGAAGGCTGGAACCTAAAATGCAATTTTTACAACTTTGATATTTTTTGCAAAATTTGTAGAGCTTTTCCATGTTATTTAGGTGTCTTTAAATGCTTGCTAGATTCTTGTTTATATATGAGGAGATAAGAAAACAAAGGTTTAAACAACCTTAAAGCAAACGTTTCAAAGCCATGAATGAAATTTGTAACTTTGGCCAAAAATAAGGAAACATGTCATTTTTTGAATTTGAATGAATGTGGACACCTTTGCACGAAATTTTATGGGCCTAGGCTGTCCAAAGCATCAATCCAAAGCTCAAAGCCCATTTCCAATTATTTTATACATTTTATTTTATATTTATTTGAAATAAATTAAATTAAATATGAATAAAATAGTTAGCAAATGCAAGGCACAAAAATAATAATTTTAGAGGTCCTCTCAAATTTAGGAAGATGCTTGAAGTCCAAGAAATTGAGCCCTTGCCTTAAAACTTCAAATTTGCTCAATGCATAATTCTTGAAAATTCCCAAATTTTCCCAACTTGGGAAAGCCATAACTTGCTCAATATTTATCTCATGATGATGATCTTTGACTTTTTGGAAATCCTAAGATGACTACTTCAATCCCTCTTTTGATAAATTTTGCATTTGAATATTTATCTTGATGTAAAAGGTCTTGGCAAAAAGTGGCTTTTGTTAACTTTCTGAAAATGACCTGTGATGTATGAACTTGTATCTTTCAAATGGTGCATTTCTTGAACTTGAGGCCTGAAGAGAAGTTGTAGGGAATTGTATTCTCTTACAAATGAGCTTTGGTTGGAAACTTTCTGATAAAGTATGAGAAAGTTATGCTTGGTCAAAGTTTAGTTTACTTTTCCTATAGAAACCCTAATTTGCCATTTTTTTACTTTTGATGAATTAGGAGCATTTCTTGAGGAATCATGATCAACCCTTGATAAAGTGATGGATATCACTTCAAAATTTTGATGTTGACCAAAAATATTGATGTTTGGCTGTACATGGTCCACAATTAACTTTTGACCTAACACAGTTAATTTTCCAATACTTGAGCAATTGACTGAGAAAACTTATTGTGAAAGGCATGCAATTTGGCATGGATAATCTTGAAGACATATTAGGACAATGGAGAACATTTTGGATCCTTGGAGCTCAACCATCTTTATGAAAATTAAAACCCTAGTTGGGGGTTCATTGCCTTAGGAGGATATTTGTCTTGTCAATTCTTAGTCAACCTTGAGCAATTGAGGACCTCTAGGAGTATGTCTTGAATAAAATGAGAGGGAAAACTTTGGGGTACAAAACCAGGGCTGAGTCCCTGTACACGCTCAAGAACTTGATTCTCAGGTCGATAGCAGCTCTAATACCCATGATGCACGCTTCATATTCAGCCATTTTGTTGGTACAGTCAAAGCATAATCTAACGGTGAAGGGCATATGGAAACCCTGAAGAGAGATAATTACAACACCAATTCTTCTTCCAAGTGCCTTAGAAGCACCTTCGAAAACTATATTCCATCGGGATCCTGGCTTAGGTCCTTCATACGGTCCAGGTTCTTCATAATCTCTAACTAGCATAATTTTCTCGTCCGGGAATTCGAAGTTCATAGATTGGTAGTCGTCTACGGCTTGATGAGCCAAATGATCTTCCAGTACACTTCCTTTGATTTATTTCTGAGTGGTGTACTGAATGTCGTATTCTGTCAAGACCATTTTCCATCGGGCTATTCTCCCGGAGAGTGCGGGTTTCTCGAATATGTATTTGATGGGATCTATTTTAGAGATCAACAAAGTGGTATGAGTCAACATATACTGTCTTAGTCAGAGATAAGCCCATGCCAAAGCGCAACAATTTTTCTCGAGCAGTGAGTATCTCGTTTCACAGTCGATAAACTTTTTGCTAAGGTAGTATATTAGATGCTATTTTTGACCAGACTCGTCATGCTAGCTTAGTACACACCCCCATTGAATTCTCTAGCACCGTTAGATACATGATTACAGGTCTTCCTTCAATTGGTGGCATCAGAATCAGAGGTTCTTGTAGGTACTCCTTTATTTTGTCAAAGGCTATCTGACAATTGTCGTTCCATTTTACTACCTGTTCTTTCATTAGCAACTTGAAGATCGGCTCACAAGTAGTAGTCAAATGAGAAATGAATCAGGCAATATAATTCAGTTGTCCCAAGAAACCTCTGACTTCCTTCTCAGTATAGGGAGTGGTAATTTTTTGAATAGCTTTGACTTTATCGGGATCAACCTCAATACTTTTACCGCTGACGATGAAACCCATGAGTTTACCGGATCTCACCCCAAAGTTGCATTTGTTCGAATTCAACCTCAGCTTGTACTTCTTTAGTCTCTCAAACAGTTTATCTAAATGGTTAAGGTGCTCTTCTTCAGTATAAGATCTGACTATCATATTATCGACATAGACCTCTATCTCGTTATGAATCATGTCATGGAATAAACTACCATAACATACTGGTAATTTGCGCCGGTGTTCTTCAACCCAAAAGGCATAACCTTATAGCAGAAAGTGCCCCACTGTGTGATGAAGGTAGTTTTCTCCATGTCTTCAGGTGCCATCTTAATCTGATTATACCTTGAGAAACCATCCATGAAGGAAAATACCTTGTGTTGAGTGGTGTTGTCGACCAAAACATATATATATGGCAGTGGGAAGTCATCTTTGGGGATCTCCCTATTCAGATCCCGGTAGTCTACACCCATATGTACCTTACCATACTTCTTTGGTACATGAACAACATTTGCAACCCATTAAGGATACAATGTAACAACCAAGAAACCCGTGTTAAATTGTTTCACAACCTCAGCCTTGATCTTCTTTGACATATCGGGACGCATGCGATGAACCTTCTGCTTTACCGGAGAACAACCCTCTTTCATCGGTAGATGGTAGACCATAATATCAATATCGAGCCCGGGCATGTCTTCGTATGACCACGCAAAGATCTCAACATAGTCATGCAACACCTGAATCAATTTGTCCTTGACACTGTCCTCTAAGTTGGCGCCTATCTTGACTTCTTTTTTGTCTGCTTCAGTACCCAAGTTTACAACTTCAACTGGCTCTTCATGTGGTTGAATAGCCTTTTCTCTTGCATTAACAGTATGGCAAGTTCTCCAGGTATTTCACAATCTTCCTCACTTTCGTCTCCGACTTGGTAGATCAGATTTTCAAAGTCATAAGTGGCAATAGCAGAGTCGTTATCAACGGGATCTAGAGTGGATGTGGATCTACAATTTATTGTGTGGGTGTGTGTAATAACACATAGCTATTTGAAAATGATAAAAGTAAAAAGAAATACAGAGAGCACAATATTTGAATGCAAAACGTCTAATGTTTTATTAAATGAAAATATGTTTATGAAATGATAACCCTTTACAAACGAACTGTTGTTCCCCGGGTAAGGTACAAGGCTTAAAGTCATTGTTTAAATATTAAAAAGCCAAAAATTAAAAGTAGTAAAAACATAAATGTAGATATTACTCCTGACTAAAGGAGATAGATATAATGTCTTTCGCCTTCCAGTTGTTGAGCCTGTTGCCAATGGTAGGAAAAATCCAGCTGTCAAGGTCATGATCACTGTTAGCATCCTCTATAGAGTTGACTTTGTTGTTGCTGATGCATAATGGTGGTCTTCCAGCATTAGCGCGACGAAAAGCCCTCTGACCCTATGCAGTGAAACCCAAACCAAAATTTTCAGATTTATATGGAATTTCAGGAAGCTGACCCCAAGTAGGACAACCACCTTCTTCTACAATAGCTTTAGCGTCTTTCGGTGAAGCCATTCTGGGCGGAACCCTGGTAACTTTGGGAATGGTAGATACGTCTTCAGTAACGGATGAAGGGATAACTTCAAAAGTCTGGTAGGGATTCTCAATGAATTCGCCATCCATCTCTATGTTTCGGAATGAGTTCAAGTGGCTAACCATATACTCCTCTTCACCGCAGACATTAACAACCTTTCCGTTCACGGGATACTTTAACTTCTGATGTAGGGTTAAGTTAACAACTCCTGCCCCATAGATCCAAGGGCGTCCCAATAAGCAAGAATAAGCTGGCAGAATATCCATTACGTATAAGGTAGATTCAAAGATCTACGAACCTACCTTGATCAAAAAACCGACTTCTCCGTGTACCATCCTCTTTGACCCGTCAAAGACTCGAACCACAATATCACTAGGTTTCAGTACAACCCCTTCGCAATCAAGTCTGTCCAGAGCACCTTTCAGTAGAACATTTAATGAGGAACCAATATTAACCAATACATGAGCCAAAGTAGTGCCCCTGCATTCAATGGAGACATACATGGCCTTATTGTGATTTCTTCCTTCCAGAGTCAGATCAACATCACAGAAACCTAATCCATTATCAGTCGTTAAGCTAGCAACATAACTTCAAAATTTATCGCGGAAATCCCATGTGGCACGTGGGCAGTCTTCAAATATTTCACTAAAGCCTGTGCATGGGCTTCAGAACATAGTATCAGGGATAACATGGAGATCTTAGATAGGGTCTTCCCTAGTTGTTCAACAATTTTGTAATCACTCTTGCGGATAATTTTCAATACCTCTTCTAACTCTTGCCTAGAGGTGCCTTCAACTGTAACTTCTTTAGGGGCCTCCGTCTGGGAAGACTCCGTTATTTACTCTTTGCCCCGAGTCTCAGCAGTTGACCCGATAGCGGTAACTTTAACAGGTGTAGCAACAGTCTTTGGAGAGATTTTCATGGAGAAAACTCTTCCGCTTCAAGTAACCATATTAGTCCCAGGAATATTGTCAATTTTGGGATCAGTAACTTCAGTAACTTCATCTTCAATAGTCGGTAGTTCTTGCTTGACGCCATGGTAGTAGACGTCGGATCCATAGTTCCATAAAATAGCTTTATCAGAAGAATATGGGATAGGTCCAGGTGTAGTGATGATCAGAGGAGCAACTTTCGAATTGGCAGTAATTCTTAACAGACCTTTGGAGGTAATCTTGATAGGAGTGCCATATATTACAGATAAGTCTTGACACAAATTCTTAGTAGACGGATTTTTCTTGATCAGAATTATATGGTTGTCCATTAGGCATTGAACGCCTTCCTTCAGTAACTTGCATCCATTAGGTTGGGTTGCGCAGCAATAAAATCTTTTGATACAACCCAGAAATAAACTGGCCTGCAACAGATTCTTCTTGATGATTGGTAGGGGAGTATCCAATTCACTTACGGTAGTAGCATAAAAAACATCGTCAATATCACTTACTCCTTTGTCATGCTTCGGCATATGTGCATTAATCAAATTCGAGTTCTCCGGAGGATCAAACTCAATCTCTTTGTTGTCAATCATGTCCTGAATTTTGTTTTTCAGGGCCCAACATTTGTTGGTATCGTTCCCAGGACTGTTGGAATGATAGGAACACTTCACATTTGGATTATAACGAGAAGAGGGGGTTTTGGGGTTCTGAGGAGGCTCCCTCAATGTTATCAGCTACGCTTTCAGTAAATGTTGCAATGCCTAAGTGTTGTACCCCAAAATGTTCCCTCCCTTTTTCACAAGAAATCACAACCCTAGGGCTTTCTCTGATTTTTAAGATTGGTTCAGGAATCAATCAAACAGACTTCTCTTTGGCGGTAAATCAAGAATCAAGTTTTCTCTCGCATTTCTCAGAAGAAATTGAATCCACAGAAATTCAGTTTAATGTTACATTGTTTTCACACCTTTTCAAAGTTTGTTGAAAGGTTAACTGATTATTCTCAAAGCCTGATTATCTGGGATAAGAGCTGAGACTTTTATTTGGAATATTAAGACATCTTCTTGTTAATGGAGTGAAAGGTTTCCCGTTTAATGGAATGCTTGCTTGTTTAACTATACAATGCGTATGTTAATTGGAATGCTGTTGCAAAGTTATGAAACTGCAAAGTTTTGGATCATTTGAGATTTAAGTGATCTGGATTAGAATTGTTGGAATGCAATTTCAATTATTTTTTATTGTGAGAAACTTAAATAATTAAGTAAAGGTGCAAGAAAGAATGGCAAGATATGTGACAATAGAAAAATTCTTTTGGATAAAGATTTTTTATTCATTTCAAATGTTGTTACAAAATTATTTGAATATTGAAGTTTACAACTTATAGTATTTACAATAATAATTGTTTACAATAAATGGAAAATAAATCTAAGTCTAAAGCCTAAACCCCATTGCCCCATGCTCAAGATTTCTTGCTTCCTCTTGCTTCCTCTATCGTCCAATTGGTGTTCACCTGCAAAAGGCAAAGGAAAAGAAAATTAGTACAAGAATTTTCAAATGAAAAAAGAAAGGAAAAGTCATCATTAAAATTGGCCGTCTGGAATCAGAATGCTTATTTTCATCACGCTTTATTTTTCTCTCTAAAAATCACAAGAAGATTGCTCTTCTTGGTTCACAAAGAGAAAATTAAAATACAAATTGAAAAAATGCAAGCATACTGAGTTACAAAGTGAATATACAAGGCAAACCAAGGCGCCAAAATTCAAATATGATGGGCACCCATTGTACTGCATTGCAAACCAAACTGTCAAACTAAGCCAACTAAACATGGCAGCCAAACCAAACTGAGTTACAAAATTCAAAAGGGCAAACAGGCGCTAAAACTGCCAAAGCATGGGTCAAACAAATAAACAATGCAGCAGCAAGCAAAGTCCCAAATTCAGCTATAGAACAAATTGCCCAAAACCAAGTTACAAGACAAATTGGATAAATGTAGCAATGCAACATGGAAACAGAAATACAGCAGGCAAAAGTAAAACAGCAAGAGGTAACTACTTGACAAGTCAAAGCTTGTCAAAACCTGTCATCATTTTCCAGACAACCAATTTTTCAGAAATATAATATAATAAGCAAAAGTGCTTATTTGAGAGAGAGAGAAAGAGAGGACCTTTGGTGAAAAAGTTTGCAGTTTGGCTAAAGCAGGCTGTCTCAAGTTATCAAAGGCAAAGACAAAAAGATATAAAACAAAAGGACTACATAACAGTCTAGAGAAGAACATTAGAGCCAAGCTTAAGAAAAAACTCTCCAAACCTGCAAGTTACAAAAACTCTCCAAACCTGCACGATTTGCAAACCTGCAAGCATAGCCAAAACAGAACCAAAAACTACAAACCATAAGCCTACAAGCCGGCCAAGCCAAGCTAGAAACCAAACAATCTGCAGAAAAACATCAACCAAAACCTTCAAACCAAAACCTGTGACAGTATCCAAACCCAATATCCAAAAACAATACAACTTGCCCAAACAAACTCAAAAACCTGCAGAATATCTGCAATCCAAAACCCATAAACTGCATAACACAACTATAACAACAATCCAAACTACAAACTCAACAACCCAATATCCAAAAACAATACAACCTGTCATCAAAACAACAAGCCAAAGCTACAACAACAAAAAAACCTGCAAACTGCATAAGCTCACCAAAAACTAAGCCAGGCCTGCTATCAAACCAACACAGTTTCAGAATCAAGTTCATCATCAACAAAAAACATAGTTTCAGAAAATCATCATTAACATTCCAAGAGAAAAGAAGAGAGGTTCAGAAGCAAGTCAAGAACCAAAAACAGTTTCAGAAGTTCATCATCATCAACATCAAATATCCAAGAAAAGCAGAAGAGCAATCAACAACAAAGAACATTCAAGTCTTAGAATCAGAATCATCATCAACATCACAAGTGCTAAAGGGACGAAAAAGATACCAGAAAAAACACGTTTAGGCCATCATCTTCCTCCACCGCTAGCCACCAAGGACGCGCCACCGGCCCACCCTCCGTCTCTCTTTTCCAGAAGCAAATCTCTCAAGGTAAGCTTTTTTCTCAAACCTTCATCACTGACATAAACATCAAAGGATTAAAAAAACTGAGCATGCAAGCAAAAATCAAACAAAGCACACAAAACTGTAAAACCCAAAAGGAAATAAATCGTACTGTTCAAACAAATGCCATGCACCACTGTAAGAAGATGGAGAGTGAGAGAGGGCGGCGCTCCGGTAGCTAGGTTTAGGAAGAATATCAGTTTTTGTTTGAGAAAGATGAAAAGATGAAGAAGAGAGTGAGAGAGCGGCGCCGCTGTAAAGGGGTTTGCAAACCCTAATCAAAACAACAAACCCTAATTCTGAGAACTCAAATGAAAGAACCCCTAAACAAAAAAAAAATGTTGTACAACTTTACATTTGGGCCGCCCCATGCCTTTGCCTTAAGGCCACATTTTGTTTTACCAGCGAAACCCTCATTCTGTCCATACTGACCATCCTTTCGTTTACTTTTTTGCTTTGGGCCTAACCATAAATCCCTAAGCCCATTCTTACCAAATGTTAATTGTTGTTTTTTTCTTTATATTCACTCACTTTAACTAATTTGTTTTATTTTGTTAATGATAACACTAATAAATTTATTTTCTTAAAATTAATATTATTTTCTTCTTTTATTAATTAATTTTGTCTCATAATAAAAATACAAAAATAATAGAAACTTTAATTTAAGTAATTTTTCTTTCTTTAAAACTTTTCTTTTCACAATTAATAAAACACAATAATAATAATACTTAATCTTTATTAGGTTAAATTTTATTTGTTTATTTGTAAATAAATACATACATCTCATAATTTATGGATTTTCCTTATAATTTATTATAATTAAATTGAGACAGTTCGATTTGGTTGTAACACATATTTGGACATTATTATTCTTATGAGACTCATCCCCATTTGTAAATAATTGTACCCCCATCCCCATATACTTTTTTTGTAATAACTTAGACTTTTAATTCCCGCAATTTATTGCTTTCAATATACTGTATAGTAATTAGGGTTTGTATGCGAAATTCAAAAATCAATCGCTAGATAACCTAATACAAGAATCAAATGCATGAAAATGACAAACACAATGCACACTTGCACCTCTAGGGTAACCTCGCTTGTTGCTTCAGAAAATGTAATCATGTCCCTCGAATATGAGACACTCTAACAAATGCCCCTTCGATAAACAAAGATCGTAGTCCCTCGATGACCCTCAATGTTGCCTTCGATAAAACGATCTCGTCCCTTACAAAATTGCTAGAGCGTCTCACAAGTTGCTTTCAATGATTGTATGCGATGACCCGCGCCTGTCCCGTTTAACATCCTAACACAAGGTTATTCACCAAATGCAATGGTGAAATAACACTGTCAAAAGGGTTAAAAACATAAGAAAGATCTTTGAGTAAAATAGGGTAGACAACTCTTAGTTACTTGATCAAAAGCTTGCAAAACATCCTTGCCATTTTCAAACACACTTCACAACATAATTTCAAAATAAACTTTCAAAACATTGAAATATCTTTTCAAAAAGACACACACCTTTGTATATATTAAAACAAGAATCATTACAAAGGTTGCCTAGACAAGGCCTCTTTTTCAAAGCATTTTCAAAAACCACACACAAAGCACCATTTCAAACAATTGAAAAGCAAAGGCAAGTGATCTAAAACAATTAACTAAGAGCCCATGGAAAACCATGGATGAAAAGGGTGCTTGCACCTTCCCTTTTCATAATCTACCCCCCGAACCCGAGAAAACATCTCAAAGGTCTTTCCTGTGCTTTTTGACCTTTCCTTTGGATAAAATAAAAAGTCGGTGGCGACTCTTGATAAACCGAACAATTGCGAACACAAACGCGAAACCTCAAGTCAGTTCTCCTACCGTATCACACTAAGACAATGGCATACTGATCTTCGTAAATTGTCTTCTCGGAGAGTCTAACCAGTGTTGATTTCCCTGTTGTTGTTGTTGAACAGACACAGGATTATAAATTAATACCACTCCCACAGAATGATTACAGTCACTTTTAACACGGCCCTTCTGGCTATAAACAACATTGGTCTCCTTCCTACCACTGAATGTCTTCTTCAAAGCACTTGAAGATGCAGCCACTGGAAATTTTCCGCTCTTGATACCAATTTTGACATGTTCTGCTATTAGAATCAGCTCAATGAAACCAGATGAAGAGCTTCCAAACAGATGGTTAAAGAATGTCCATGCCAAAGTGCACATGAACATATCCACCATCTACCTATCAGACAATGGGGGTTGAAATCGTCCAACTAGATCTCTCCACTTTTGGACATACTCTTTGAACCCTTTATTCGAGCCCATAGTCATGTTTTGTAATTGCACATAAGTTGGTGCAAGGTTAACATTATATTGATACTGCTTGTAAAAAGCAGCAGCCAAATCTTCCCAAATACGGATATTGGTTCCCTCCAATTGATAGAACCACTCGAGTTGTGTACCAGACAAATGTTCCTGAAAGAAGTGAACCCATAACTTTCTGTCAACAGTATGGGGTTGGATCTTCCGAACATAGGATCTCAGATGAATTTTAGGATAAGAAACACCATCATATTTAGAAAAGTTGGGGACCTTGAACTTGTTAGGGATAACTACCCTCAGAATAAGACCCAACTCTTCAAAATCTAATCCAGGCACTTTCTGGATTTCCATGGCCTTGATGTGATCTTCCAACTGTTTGTACCTGTCATCAATGGGAGGATACTGTTCATCATAATAGTCTTTGTCCTCAGGAATTTTACCATAACCATAGTTGCTTCCACCTTCATCCTTAACAATTCTACCGTCTTCCTCTTAATTGTCATCTTTCTCAGAGGAGATATTACTAGTTTAAATCGGTTTAGCGGGACCTTTGAACCTTCTCCTAATATTGAGCATATAAATTGGCTTTTGAGTCATCTTCTTTTTGGCGATGAGCGCCATCATCTCTTTTTGCCCCTGGGCTAGGTTTCGGGAGGGTTTCTTGAAATTGGGAATTTTGTGCTTGGAGTTCCTTGACAGTCTGTTCTAGAGCCATATTTTATTGAAATAAACTGTAAGAAGATGAGAAAACCTGCTTATAGAGTACTTGTTATGTGATGATGTATGATATATAAATGCAATATTTTCAAGGATCTGGCGGGGTAAACAAAAAGAAGTATTAGAAGTTGAGTCTGACTGCAGCTTTTACTGAAGAACTTCGTGTCGTTGAACGTCCTTATATGAGCCTCAAGCTCACCATGTCAAGTGGGTCCTAGCCTTTGACTCAAGATAATGTACTTCGGTCTTCGACGACATTGGTTAGAGGAAAATAAATCCCTTTTCCCCTTGCTAGATGTCAGTTCTTGATACTTTGACGGCATTTGGTTAGAGGAATATAAAGCCTCTTGCCCCTTACTAGATGTCAGTTCATGATACTTTGACGACATTTGGTTAGAGGAAAATAAATCCTCTTGACCCTTTATAGATGTCTGATTTATGATAACCTGCATCAGAGGCCCTTGAGATCCTTGAAATGGTCAGTGAAAATGATATGGAATGATGTCATGATGTTATGATTTTATGTTTGAACAGATAATCAAACACAAGCAAAGCACACAAGGCCTTAGGTTCCGACTTGCATGGAGTTTATAGGTAAGTACCCTCTTGAAGTTTAGTTGGCTCAACCTGTCCTAATAAAAGTAACTGGGTTATAGGAGTCTCAATATCATCGATTTTTCTCCCAGGCATTGTTTCAGCACAACATCTGATTTGCGACTGAAATATCCTGAGAGTCCAATCTCAATGAGTGCAGTATCGAGTATCAACCAACTTCAGTCTACACTAAAGCCGACCATCTCACTACCTTCTAATGGCTAAGTCAGGTCAATTAAGTTTCTACGGTCAGTTAGTGCTTATGACACCATGCGGTAACCTGGTATTCTCCCCGACTGACTCGAAGGACACCGGTACCAACCAATGTATCTCACTAACATAGCCCTCGCTTCAACCATATCGGTCTATGCCATACAGTTTCCACGATCTATAACTACTTACGTAAAATGTCACCAGATCCGAGTATAGGATCTTTGCAAGAAAATAAACCTGAGCAAGCCCCAAAATGTAAAGCACATAAAACAAACAAGGAAAGTATTAAAAATGATTTAACTCTAAAGGTAACCCCACTTTTAGTTTTCCCCAACAGAGTCGCTCGTTCTGTAATACAATGGGAGAACTGAATTGGTTTCTAAGGAGGGTTCACCATGGTCCAGTAGATCTAGGGTGCCAGATCTGAACTTGTGGAGATCTGATGGTGATGAGATGAGGCGTACGGTGGACGCATGAGGGTTAGCTACACTGAATCTGCAATAGAATAAAAATATGAAAAAACAAAATACCAGAGGCAGGGATCGAACCCGTGCCCTGGTACAACAATGCTTTATCACACGTGCTTCTATCGCTGGGGCGGTTGTATATCCATTAACCTAAATGAATCAAAACATATATAATATACAAACAAATGTATTGACCGGAGAGGCGCCGAAGCCCTAGCTTCGACCATCTTCTCCGGCATGCCTTTCCATAAAACCTACAAAAACGCAGTAAAATGAAAGATCTAATGACTTAGATTCACTACTTAACATGCTGTAATTTCAATGGCACGGTTAGTTGGGATTGAAAATGCTTGTATCATCCAATTCGACGTTCAACAATTTTTGAGCCCTATCTGATCAATTCTTGAGCCACCTTGAGCATTTGAGAACCCTAGGAGAACGCATTGAATAAGATGAGAGGGAAAATTTCGGGGTACAACAATGGGCCTGAATTCAGATATTGAATTCAGGCCCAAAAGATAGGGGGTGTATTTTTGAATTATCCAGTAAAGTGGAGGGTGCAGGGAGCGTGAGTCTAAGTCCAGATATTGGACTTGGCCCATTTGGCCAGGGGGTGCTATTTTCAATGTAACAACAAAAATAAAAAGGTAGGGGTGTGTTTGGTAGTGGTCTCGGCCTAAAGGGTTTGATATGTTTGGACCTGGTGTAAGTGAGCGCATGGTAATTATCGTGGGTGTGCATTTCGGAACATAGGATTATGATCATGTGGATGTGATGGAGGGTGTGTGATAATGATACCAGATTATTGGACTTAATAAATTTTAGTTTTACAAAATAAATGCCTCATTTTTTATTCTCTTTCTCTCTCTCTCCATCTCATCTTTCCTCTCTCTCTCTCTCTCGCCTCACAACACAAAACAAAGCCCTAGCTTGTCTTAAGTTGCGACAGTGCCCGATTCCTTCTCTTCTCCAGCACAACAATGACAACCTACAACCCAACAATAACCCAATACCCCGAGCCTACAAAATGAAACAAGAAATACCCCTAAAGCTAAGGGTTTACCCCAGTCGTGTTTGTTCATATTTGCTTCCAATATGAGTTTTTTGGCTAATACCTCATCTTTTTGTTTGCAAGCGCAGCGACGACTTGATGATCTGACAAAGCTATATGGAAGTTGATTGGAGGGTGTGGTCGAAAAACAACAGCGACAGTGTAGATCGGGAGGAGGGAAACAAAAGTTGGGTGGTTTAAAATGGCGGATGGCTCGTGGATATGGCTATGCCTGCTGGTTGGTGGAATCGACAGTTGCTGGTGGTCTTGCACGGAGGTGATACGAACAGACTCCCTCTATTCTTTAACTTTCTTTCCTTCCTTTTCTACCTCTGCAATAATAATCTTTCTGTCCTCCCCCCCCCCCTCTTCTATTGTCTTGATTCTTAGGCTTTTATAGATTTTCGATTTAGACTATTTAGGAAATATAGTCAGTGTTTTATCATTACTCTTAGAAATAGGGAATCACCGATTATAAATTGATTTTGTAGTAATTGCTCCTGATTCTGTATAGAGCTTTGAATTTGTTTCTGTTTTTGAGTTGTTATGTTCTTGCAACATTGAATGCAAGATTCGATCTGTAAATAAAAAAACACAATTTGATTCTATTCGGATCTGTTTCTGTATTAGTTCGTTCTTGTTTTGAAAAATGGAATGTAAAGATCATGGTTTGATGAAAACAGTAACGTTAGCCTTAAACACACGCTATTCCTTTTGATTCGTACAATACTTGTTCCCTTATTAAAGCATGCATTTTTATTTTATTTTAATCCAAACAATGCTTGCTTATTAGGTTTTTTGAACATGCATTTTTTCTTTTGGCCCATATGTACTTTTTATTGGGCATGGGCTGCTTATTTAAAAGTTCTATGTTTTGGCCTTCCACGTTTTCACACACTAAATATAGTTTCAACAATAATAATGTTAATTATAAAATAATAATACTAATTGTGATACGGTGGCAGAACCGACTGTTAATACCGGTTTGTGTTTTTTGTTTGCAAATGTCGCGGTAAGCAAGAGTCGCCACCGACTTTTATTTCATCCAATCATGGAAAAGGAAAAAAGTACAGAAAAAATCCTTTTTGGAGATTTTGGGTACGGGGGGTAGATTATAGAAAGGGAAGGTGTTAGCACCCTTTCTATCCATGGTTTTCCATGGGCTCTTAGGTACTAGCTCATTTTTAAAATTGCTTGTGTTTGTGCTTGTTTTTTTTGAAAATGTTTTTACTTCGTGATAATCCTTGTATCAGTCCTCAAGGATATATCGAATGGGTCATTTGATCTTTAGACTGGGGGGCCACCACTAAAATTTCCTATGCTTAATGATCATTTTACCGAAGGCAACTGAAGTGTGAGTATATCCTAGGAGTGCACATGTGCAAGTGATTTGATTTCAGTTATTATCTTTGCACATTAGGGTGTTCTAGCCATTTTAATCTTTTCATGCATTCTTGTCATACAATCCTATTATCCATATATCTAAGCAGTTAAAGAGTTTGCAGGAATTAAAGTGCGAGAAAATAAACCTAACTATTACATGGCTTTGACAGTTACATAATAATCTTGGCGGGAAATAAAAGTGCGGAATTTAAAAACCCTAATTTAACTATTACAACTTGGAAGCAGTTACAATAATAATAAAAAGAGTAATAAAGCACGCGCGGTAAAAGTAAATACGAGAAATTAGGGGTTTGGCCCTTGACTAAACCTAATTGAAATTAAAAAAAAAACATTTTGTCATTTTTTATTATTTAAGAAAAATAAAGACTAATTAAGTTAAAAAAGAAACTAATTACAAATTAATTTTTAATTGCAAAAATTAATTAGATTAATGAAAAAAAAATTATCCTATTTTTGTATTTTTATTTTTAGAAAGAAAATAATTAAAACCAAGAATTAAACCTAATCTTGCTAATTAATTTTAATTGTAAAAAAGAGTTAAAATTACCCTAACTTAACTTAATCTAATTAATTAGTGAAAAATTAAATTTAAAAAAAAACTAATCCTAATTTTCTGATTTTTTATTCTATGATTTTATTAAAAAAATGATTTTTTTTTTAAAAAATAAAATAAATAAATAAACTAAAAAGAAATAAAGAAAATAAAAAAGTGTGAGAATGGGCCTGCTGAAGCAATTAAGGGGGTATCAATCTGAATTTTCCAGCCCATTAAGCTCCAAGCCCAGTCAACTAGGCTGGATCCTGTGCAAGCGTTGACTTGAGGTGTACCAAGGTCCTTCGTTGCTTGAGCGTTGGATCTGACTAGCCATGAATCCAGTGGTAGGATGACGGTAGCGCATGGTAGAAGATGGTGATTGAACACCTCATCATCTTCTCCAGTGTCTGTCGTCTTAGGTTTTGTGACTTTTACCTACAGACATCAAGCGTTGGTATAGCCCTTGTCCATTTCAAAAATCTTGTACACGCATGATAAATGAAACCTAATGGTACCAATCAACTCGTTTCAATCTCACGAGCATCATGGTACCATTATCAACGCCTAATTTCTCCTGCATAAAAAACCCCTAAAAACAACGAACAAACCCTAGCCATGGCATCTGCACATATAGGCGTCAAAAATGCAATTGAATCATGGTGTCACTTTGCAAACATCTCAAAGGTTATAAATATGCCAATCAAATATGCTAAATATGCAAGAATTAGTGTATTCAATTTCAAGAAATTAAGCAAACCGTATGAATGTTGTAGGGTGATTCTGAGTGTCTTAGACCTTGCAAACGATCTTGTTGGCTTCAGGGATGATCCAAGAATATGAATTAATCTTTTGAAACGCTTTAAACGGCCTGCGGAGCAAGATTTGATCAACACTTTTCTTTGAAAAAATTGAACTTTTTTCTGCCTTTTCACGCCTCTAACCCCTCTGTTTTTGGTTTTCCTATTTTCAATATCTATAATAGAGTGCATTAGGGTAAAAATTTGCATCAAATCTTTGCCATTTATGAAGATTGACCATTGATTTATTCCTTGCACCAAATCTTTCCAAAACAAGCATTTTCAATCTTTTCCTGTCCATATGAAGCCTTGCACGATTTGATCTTGCCATAGCTATATAATGACTCTAATCATGCACAAAATCTCAAGGTTTAATTGATTTTTAATATTTTCATTATTTTATATTGATTTTATTTGATTTAAATGAAATAAAATCAAAATAAATAATAAAAATAAAAGAATGACAAGTGGAAGGGCTCATGGGTCGTGGATCACATCACAAGCTCAGTGCAAGCATAAAAAGTTAGGCCCATTTAGCAAAAAATGCAATTTTGGACACATTTGACTTTTGGTAATTTTTCAAAAATGGTAAACTTTGACAAGGCATATCTCTTTCAATTTTGACTCTATGAGGGTGCTCTTGGAATTTTTAGAAATCTTAGGATGTCCCCTAAGCAACCTTTTTTGTCTCATCTCAATTGAGTCTTCCATACTCATGTTATGAAGCTTTGACCCAAAAGGTGTTTTTGTTGACTTTTCAAAATGACCTATAATGTCAAAATTCATATCTTTTTGTGAGTGCATATTTTGAACTTGGAAGATGAAGATGAATTGTAGTGGATTGAATCGTCTTCAAAATGAGCTTTGGATGGGTTATTTTTGATAAAGTGTGAGAAAGTTATGCTTGGTCAAAGTTGAGTTAACTTTTCCTACAAAACCCTAATTTAGCAACTTTTGGGTTTTGATGAATTGTGAGTAATCCTTGAGGAATCATGATCAAACCTTGATCAAATTATGAATGATACTTCATAAGGAGGATGTTGACCAAAACTCTTGAGGTTTGACTATATGGGGGCCACAGTTGACTTTTGACCTAGCACCGTCGATTTCTAGGTATTTGAGCAATTGATTGAGAAAACTTCCTCTGCAAGGCTTGAAATTTGACGTGGATGATCTTGAGAACATATTAGGACAATGGTGAGAATTTTGGATCCTTTGGGCTCAAGCATCTTGATGCGAAATGAAACCCTAATTTGAGGTAGACTGCCTTAGGAGAGAGTTTGTCTGGTCAATTCTTGGACCTCCTTGAGCAATTTGAGGACCTCACTTGACATGTATTGAGAAATATGGGAGGGAAAATTTTGGGGTACAACAGCTGCCCCTGTTCAATCTTCTTAAACCTGAGGATGTAGATTGGCTTGTCTGCCTTTCGTGATCTGAAGGTGGAAGATGATTGAACACTATAGTGCCCAAAAATTTGCACTCGCATGAAGTGATACTTGTCTTGCGATATCGGGAATGGGCTTACAGATTCCATTTGGAGGAGTATCGATCGCGTAATAGATTCCTTTGCGAGAACTCGTACACCTGTTGTTGAGGAGGACTTCGCTGGGGAATGTTGGTCCTTGTCTTGAGAGAGAAATAGAGTTTTAGGATCTTGAATTGTCCGTTACTCTACTAGGGAAGGATTCCGGTTTAGGAAGCGGGAGTGATCTTGTGTTTGGTCGGGGTATATGTTGCACCGCGACTTACTAGGGAAATGTGAAATCAATTGTGTTTGATCGGGTCCAGGTCTTACAGTGTTGTGGACTGTTGTCTGGGGATAATAGAGGAAAAACCCGGATAGTAAGGTTATGAGAAGGAACCTGGATAGTAGGGTTACTTCGATATAAAAGCCTGGGTAGTAGGGATGTGAGAAGGAACCTGGATAGTAGAGCTGTGAGAAGGAACCTGGATAGTAGGGTTACTTCGACATGAGATCCTAGATAGCAGGGCTATGAGAAGGAACCTGAATAGTAGGGTTACTTCAATATGAAAGCCTGGATAGTAGGGCATTGAGAAAGAACCTGGATAGTAGGGGTACTTTGATATGAAATCCTGGATAGTAGGGCTGTGAGAAGGAACCTAGATAGTAGGGTTACTTCGATATGAGAGCCTAGGTAGTAGGGCTATGAGAAGGAACCTGGATCATAGGGTTACTTCGATATGAGATCCTAGATAGTAGGGCTGTTAGAAGGAACCTGGATAGTAGGGTTACTTCGATATGAAAGCCTAGATAGTAGGGCCGTGAGAAGGAACCTGGATAGTAGGGCTACTTCGATATGAAAGCCTAGATAATAGGGCTGTGAGAAGGAACCTGGATAGTAGGGTTACTTCGATATGAGAGCCTGGATAGTAGGGCTATGAGAAGGAACCTGGATAGTAGGGTTACTTCGATATGAGAGCCTGGATAGTAGGGTTGTGAGAAGGAACCTGAATAGTAGGGTTACTTCGATATGAGAGCCTGGATAGTAGGGTTGCTTCGATATGAGAGCCTGAATAGTAGGGCTGTGAGAAGGAACCTGGATAGTAGGGTTACTTCGATATGAAAGCTTGGATAGTAGGGTTGTGAGAAGGAACCTGGATAGTAGGGATGTTAAAAGGAACCTGGATAGTAGGATTACTTCGATATGAGAGCCTGGATAGTAGGGCTACTTTGATATGAGAGGCTGGATAGTAGGGCTGTAAGAAGGAACCTGGATAGTAGGGTTACTTCGATATGAAAGCCTGGATAGTAGGGCTGTGAGAAGGAACCTGGATAGTAGGGTTACTTCGATATGAAAGCCTGGGTAGTAGGGTTACTTCGATATGAAAGCCTGGATAGTAGGGTTGTGAGAAGGAACCTGGATGAGGTTGCATTTGTTGCTGATAATTACTCTGTTTAGCTTTGAGTGTTGATCATGGACTTACTAGCAATTGTTGATAATAATGTCTTTCGTGAAAGAAATATAGGGTTAGTTATATGTGATGCATGAGATGCATTGTATGCTGACGTTCTCAAAATAAATGAGACTATGTTATATGTGATGTATGTATATGTCATGATGTATGAACATGAAATGCTGACGTGATAATCTGAATCTGGGAAAATAAATCCCTGATTGCTATGAAAACCATAGTTCCTCCACCTCTGTGAGGGATTATGAACAAAGATGATCGTACCGGGGATTTGCCCCTTGGCTAGTAAATGTTCTACCGGAAGAGACTTTGTCTGAGGATAACTCTGTGGGGAATAACTCTGTTGGAGAGGAGATATCCTGTTAATAGATCCGCTGTCTTGGAGAAATAACTCAGTTGGGGATGAATTCCTGTTGCTGGTGATAGTGAATTCTATTGGAGATCGACTTTCTGACTGTGAGAGAAATAAACTCTGCTTTGGGGAAAGATTTACCGAAACGCTCGTGATTGTGAACTTTAGCTGGGGAGAGTTGTGCTCTGTTGGGAAAGTTAACACCACTGTCTTTGGATACTTCTTACTCTGTGGGGAGTGTATGTACCACTTCTCATGTTCTCCAGCTGGTTCTGTCCCTGTACCTGGTGGGCAGAGTAATTGTAAGGCTTGGACACTTCTTGTTTGTCCCTGTTCCTGGAATTACGAGTAATCGTCTTTTGTTTCTTATGTAAATATTTATGAGCAGCAATTATTCTCAAATGCATATATCAAAAATGATTCATTGGACGTTCTAGCAAAACAACACAGAAAAAGAAAAACAAATTGAAATTTTTTGTGAAAATGGATTGTATTGATTTTGAAGTTGGCCCATAATAGGCGTTTTGTACAAGGAGGATGACGTCCCAGTAAGAGAACGCAGCCGAAAGATAGATATTACAATTTTTGTAAAATAAAGAAAAACAGCTATGTGAAACGAACCCATTGGGTTCCAAGTCTGCTATTGCCTTTATATCTTCAAGCATCTCATCACTTTGCTACTGGGTTCAAGGTGGATCAGATTGATCGGCGTCGTGTGAGCTTGATAGTCGATGCCAAAGTTTGGTTACAAAATGATCCAATGAGACATAGTGTTACGCTTCAATCCCTAACTTTTTCTGGGACCGCCCTTTCGGGTTTTCAACCCACCGGGATACCCTTTTTTTACCAAGCCGCCTTTTCAGGTTTTTGACTTGCCGGTTGTACAGTTTTTTCATTTTCATCTCTTATTTTTTCTCGAACCCGTTTGGTTCGCCGGGAAACCCTTATTTTTTCCTAGGACAGTCAACCTAGCGGGTCTTTGATTATGCGTAGTATTTTTTCACTATGTCTGCATTGATGGGGTGAGGAAGGTCGTCACCATCCATGGTTATTAGAATCATAACTCCTCCCGAGAAAATGTTCTTAACCACAAATGGACCTTCGTATGTGGGGGTCCATTTGCCCCTGGGATCACCTTGTGGTAGTATGATACGTTTGATCACTAGATCCCCGACTTGGTATTCTTGACGTCTGACTTTCTTGTTAAAAGCCTTGATCATTCGCTTTTGATACGTCTGACCATGACAAATAGCAGTAAGTCTCTTTTCATCGATTAGGTTCAGCTGATCAAGTCTGGTCTGGATCCAATAGTCCTCGTTCAAACCTGCATCCTTCATAATCCTGAGAGAGGGTATCTGGAGTTCGATGGGTAGGACTGCCTCCATGCCATATACCAGAGAGTAGGGTGTTGCCCCTGTCGACGTCCGTGCTGAGGTACGGTACCCATGAAGAGTGAATGGTAACATCTCAAGCCAGTCTTTGTAGGTCACCGTCATCTTCTGCACAATCTTCTTGATGTTCTTGTTAGTTGCTTCAACAACCCCATTCATCTTCGGCCGGTAGGGAGAAGAGTTATGATGCTGAATCTTGAACTGTTTGCAGAGCTCGGTGATCATTGTATTGTTGAGATTTGTACCATTGTCCGTAATGATCCTCTCTGGTACACCATATCGACATATCAGATTGTGTCGAATAAACCACGCCACGATGTTTTTTGTTACTGTAGCAAAGGAAGCTGCCTCAACCCACTTTGTGAAATAATCAATTGCTACCAGAATGAAGCGATGCCCGTTAGACGCAGTAGGTATGATCTCGCCGATCATGTCGATACCCCACATTGCAAAAGGCCAAGAAGCTGTCAAAACATTTAGAGGGACTGGAGGTACATGCAACTTACCAGCATAGACTTGGCACTTATGACAGGTCCGAGAGTGCTGATAACAATCGGCTTCCATAGTAGACCAATAATATCCTTCCCGTAGGATTTTCTTTGCCATGGTATGTCCACTGGAATGAGTTCCAAAGGTACCTCCGTGTAGGTCTGCCATGATCCTTTCTGCCTCGCTCTTGTCTATGCACCGCAGTAAGGTTGAATCATGGTTACGCTTATAAAGGATACCATTACTGATGAAGAACTTCGCAGCGAACCTTCTCAGAAACTTCTTATCATTAACTGATGCCCCCTAGGGGTATTCTTAAGCCTCAGGATACCTCTTTACCTCGTGAAACCGGGGCTTATCTTCTACCTTTTCAGTCTCAATGTCACAGCAGCGTGCGAGTGTGTCCAACCTCTCGATGGTAATTTGGGGAGCTTCATTGTCCCACCTGACTTTGAACATAGAAGACATGGTAGCTAGCGCGTCCGCTAACTGGTTCTCCACTCTCGGGAAGTGTTCAAAGCTTATCTCCTCAAAGTGTGGGAGTAATGTCAGTACATATTCTTTGTAAGGAACAAGATTTGGGTGCCTCGTATCCCACTCGCCTTTGATCTGACTGATCACCAGAGCAAAATCTATGAATACACTCAATAACTTAATCCTCGGGTTAATAGAAGCTCGAAGACCCAGGATACACGCTTCATACTCCGCAATATTGTTGGTGCAGTTAAAACATAATCGGGCGATGAACGGAGTATGACAACCCTCAGGAGATATAATTACGGCGCCAATGTCGTTACCCAAAGCATTTGATGCTCCATCAAAACACATAGACCATCGGGATCCTTCCTTAGGTCCTTCATCCGGTCCAGGTTCTTCACAGTCAGTTACCAACATGATATTCTCATCCGGGAACTCGAAATTCATGGAATAGTAGTCATCCACGGCCTGATGCGCCAAATGATCCGCCAATACACTCCCCTTGATTGCTTTTTGGATTGTGTATTGGATGTCATACTCAGTTAAGATCATCTGTCATCTTGCTATCCTTCCAGAGAGAGCGGGCTTCTCAAAAATATACTTGATTGGATCCATCTTTGATATCAACAGGGTAATGTGAGTCAGCATATATTGTCTTAGCCGGCGAGCAGCCCATGCCAAAGCGCAACAAGTTTTCTCGAGCAATGAGTATCGGGTCTCACAGTCGGTAAACTTTTTGCTAAGGTAGTAAATAGCGTTCTCTTTTTGGCCAGACTCGTCATGCTGCCCTAACACACACCCCATTGAACTGTCTAGCACTGTCAAGTATAACATCAAAGGTCTTCCTTCAACTGGAGGCATCAGAATTGGTGGCTCTTGAAGGTATTCTTTGATTCTTTCGAAAGCGGTCTGGCATTCATCATTCCACCTTACCACTTGATCTTTCTTCAGCAGCTTGAAGATTGGTTCACAAGTAGCAGTCAGATGTGAAATGAACCTGGCGATGTAATTCAGACGTCTAAAGAAACCTCTAACTTCTTTTTCTGTGCAGGGATCCGACATCTCTTGTATGGCTTTTACCTTTGCAGGGTCCACCTGAATACCCTTATCACTGACGATGAAACCCAGAAGCTTACCAGACCTTACCCCGAAGGTACACTTGTTCGGATTCAACCTCATCTTGTACGTCTTCAACCTGTCGAACAGTTTCTAGAGATGATCAAGGTGCTCTTCCTCAGTCTGGGACCTAGCTATCATGTCATCAACATAAACCTCGATCTCATGGTGAATCATGTCGTGGAACAAAGCGACCATGGCGCGCTAATAAGTTGCCCTAGCATTCTTCAACCCGAAAGGCATTACCTTGTAACAGAAGGTGCCCCACTGTGTAATGAAGGTTGTCTTCTCCATGTCTTTAGGAGCCATCTTGATCTGGTTGTAGCCAGAAAAACCATCCATGAAGGAGAAGATCTTGTGTAGCGCGGTGTTGTCGACCAGAACATCAATGTGAGGAAGTGGGAAGTCATCCCTGGGGCTTTCCCTATTCATATCTCTATAGTCCACACACATTCGTACCTTACTGTCCTTCTTAGGTACTGGAACAATGTTGGCAACCCACTGCGGATAAGAAGTGACATCTAAGAATCCTGCGTCGAATTGTTTCATGACCTCTGCTTTGATTTTCTCTTACATCTCAGGGCGCATACGGCGGACCTTCTGCTTTACCGGAGGGCAGTCTTCTTTGGTCGGCAGGCGGTGTACCACAATATCAGTGTCCAAACCAGGCATATCTTCATAGGACCAGGCAAATATCTTAACATAGTCGTGTAGCATTTGTATCAACCGTTGCTTGACAGTAGGCTCCAGATTCGCACCTATTTTGACTTCTTTCCTGTCTTCCTCTGTACCTAAATTCACTGACACTGGCTCTTGATGAGGTTGTATGGCCCTTTCTTCCTGCTGTAACAGTCTAGCAAGTTCTCCAGGCACCTCACAATCATCCTCACCTTCGTCCTCAGCTTGGTTGTTCGGATTTTCGAAGTCATAACTGGCAGTAGCATAACTGTTATCAATGGGATCCAGAGTGGATATGGATCTGCATTATGATACGTGAGAGTGTGTGTAAGAGAATAGTTGTTTTGATAAAGTGAGAGACAGAAAAGAAAAACAAGGAGCGCAAAAATTTGTAATGCAAGAAACGTCCAATGTTTTATTAATGATATATGAAAATGACAAGTAATGAGCCCTCACAAGCAAAGCCAAGGTGCCTCGGGCAAGGCACCGGGCCACAAAGTTCCAAACTGTTTATTACAAATCTTAAAAACAAAAGTCAATTACTGTGGAATAAAAGAAACAGGTATGAAGTACTTCGCCGTCCAGTTGTTCAGTCCACCATTGGTTGTTGGGTAGATCCAGTTGTCGACGTCTGAATCTTCTTCACTGTCTTCAACTGCATTAACTCCCCGACTGCTGATGTGCATATGAGGTCTTCTAATCCGTGTGCACCTAACAGCCCTTTGAGCCCCTGTAGTAAAGTCCAAACCAAATTTGTCAGTTTTGTGAGTGAAATCAGGGAGCTGACCCCAATTAGTACACCCACCTTCCTCAATTACAACCCTGGCGTCTTTGAGAGAAGCCATCTTCAATGGAGGTTTTCCGGTAGTAATTTCAGTTGATGCCGAGAACCGAGGGACCTCTTTGAAATTTTGATAAGGAATTTCTATGAATTCCCCATCCATCTCTACGTAATGGAAAGAATTGAGATGACTCACCATATACTATTTCTCACCTCGCACTGTGACAATCTTCCCCTTCACCGGATATTTCAGCATTTGATGAAGCGTGGAAGTCACTACCCCAGCCTTATGAATCCAAGGATGACCCAGCAAGCAAGAATATGATGGTCTAATATCCATTACATAGAAGGTGGACCCAAAGGTCTGAGAACCCACCTTGACAGGGACGTCCACCTCCCCGTGCATCATTCTTTTTGACCCATCAAAAGGCCTTACCACAATATTACTCGGCTTTAGAATCAAACCTTCACAATCCAGACGGTCTAGCGCTTTCTTTGGTAGAACATTCAATGAGGACCCGGTATCTACCAGTACATGGGCCATAGTGGTGCCCTTGCACTCGGTCGAGACGTGCAGAGCATCATTATGATTTTTCCCCTTAGCAGTCAGATCTGCATATGAGAAACCCAACCCATTGTCGGCAGCCAGGCTAGCTACCTAATCTTTGAACTGATCGGCTGAAATTTCCTGCGGCACATGCGCAGTTTTGAGGAATGCAATTAAAGCCTTTGCATGGGCTTCAGAACACAACAACAAGGACAACATGGAGATTTTTGACGGATTCTGCCCCGGCTGCTCGACTATGTTGTAGTTGCTCTTCTTTATAATCTTTAGTATTTCCTCTATCTCTTGTTTAAAGGTTTCTACAATGATCTTCTTAGGTGCCTCCGTCCGGGCAGGATCACATATGACTTCTTTTCCCCGAGTCCCAGATGGCTCGGCAGCAAGGGTGATGACTGGAGTGGGAACTGGGACAGTAGTTGATGTACTAGCAGACGGAATGACAACAGGTTTATGGACAATCGGAGGGGAAATCTAGGGATAAATTAGTCTTCCACTTCTGGTGACCTTGCTTGTCCCAACAATGTTACTGATATCCATATCGGCTTCTTCAGTCCTCAGATCTTGTTTGACACCATGGTAATATACATCAGCACCATAATGCCATGGGATAGCCTTATCTGAGGTATATGGGATGGGACCCGGAGCGGTGATTATTAATGGAGCAATTCTTGGAACGGGTGTAACCCTAACAGGTTTTCTCGAGGAAACCTTGGAAGGGTTGGCGGAAATGGTGATAATGGCAACATCTTCAAACGGAATCATAGTCTTCTCAAACAAAATTTCCTTATTATCCATCAGGCGCTGAACACCTGTCTTCAATAAGCAACAACCGGAAGGCAGAATGGTACACATGTGGCAACCTTCACCACAGCCCAAAAATAAACCAGCCGACAACAAATTCTTCTTAACCGTCATCAAAGGAGTAGAAATTTCTTCCACATAGGTCACAAACGAATCGGTGTCCACAACATTGACTCTAAGACCATGTTTGGGCATAGGAGCAGTTATAACGTTTGGTTTTTCCGGAGCATCAAACTCAATCTCTTTAACTTCCAACAAATCTTACACTTTATTCCTCAGAGCCCAGCAATCGTTTATATCATGTCCTGGGCTTTCTGAATGGTAGGCGCACTTCGCGTTGGGATTTTATCTGGGAGAAGAAGTGTTTGGATTCTTGGGAGCCTCTTTCAAGGTTTCCAAGTTAGATGTTAACAGATGAGGAAGAACTTCAGCCAATGTCATGTTGATACGAATAAACTGCCGTTGTGGTCTTTCCATCCTTTGCTAATTGTTGCGTTATGGAGCAATTGGTGGTCTTGATATCACTACAACATTTACTGCTTGACGGTGTTCAGGTCTGCTTTGGCCCCTCGGGCCATAGACTGCACTAGCTTCTTTCTTACCGGTGAAAGGCTTCTTTACTGCACTTGATGAATCATCTTTCTGTATTTTACCACTTCGAATGCCAGCTTCTACTCTCTCTCCAGTCAAAATCAACTCAGTAAACCCAGACGACAAACTGCCGATCAGATGATTGAAAAATGGACCAGATAGCGTCCCTAGAAACATGTCAACCAACTCCCTATCAGACAAAGGAAGTTGGACTCTTCCAGCCAAGTCTCTCCACTTTTAAGCATAGTCCTTAAAACCTTTACTTGCACCCATAGACATACCCTGGAGCTGAGTACGAGTGGGAGCAAGATCGACGTTATACTGATACTGCCTGTAAAAAGCAGCAACAAGGTCTTCCTAGTTTCAGACACTGGCTCCTTCCAAAAACCATTCAAGTTGAGTCCCTGACAGACTATCTTGAAAGGAGTGTACCCACAAATTTCTATCAGCAGTGTGGGGTTGGATTTTTCTTACGTAAGAGCGGAGATGGAGTTTTGTACCGGATACTCCATCGTATTTAGTGAAAACCAGAGCTTTGAACTTATGAGGGATCACCACTCCCGATACCAGTCCCATTTCTCCAAAATCCAAACCAGGGATCTTCTGAATCTCTATAGCACTCAGACGGTCTTCTAGCTGCTTGTACCTACCCTTAGCAGGAGGATATTGCTCATCGTCATAATCTGTATCGTTATTAGAAACTGATGGACTAGGGTCCTTTGTCCTTTCTTGGTTCTCCCCATCTTTGGATAAGGAGTTCAGATCAGCTGATTGCCTTATCCTTTCTCCGAATCTTCTACCCATGTTCAGAATACCGACCTTCTTCTTCTTCTTCTTCTTCTTCTTCTTCTTCTTCTCTTTCAGAATAAGGGTCTTCAAATCCTCTTACCCTTTTGCCAGACTTAAGAACATCTGTTGGAATTGGGCGTTCTGGGCTTGAAGATCTTTGATAGCTTGATCGGAAGAAATTTCTGCTGAAATAAACAGCGAAGAAGATGAGAAACCTGTAGTGGTACCTGTAATGATGTGCATGATAATGGGATGCATGTAATGATTTCAAAGACTTTGGGAGATTTAAATTTGCAAACCAAAAATAAACAAACTTTATTAGATTAACTTTGAAAGGTTCAACAATGCCTTTAAGGCGTTACAAAGAAGTAAATAAATCAAACTCTAAAAACTAGAACAAGCAAAATCAAAAGTCCCATGGATGCTTCCTCTTTGTGCCGATGTAGTCATTGATCACTCTTTCTTCCTCGAGCTGCCTGGTGAGCTTCAAAATCTTCCTTTATTGCTCATGGTACTTTTCCCGGCAAGTATCCCGCTCATTCTTCAGCTGAATCCAAGACCTCTGCAACTCCCCCGGATCAGTGGGCATGTAAGGGAAGTCTTTGGTCCCAACTCTTGGGGGTCAGATCTGTTCACCATGCCCCAAGCTCGTATAAACTTCCGGCGGTGCTCCTTAACGTCTTCCTTGTAGTCGAATACAATGTCCTCAAGAAGTAACTCATGGGGACCATCTCTTCGAGTACGACCAAACTGCCGCAAAGCTAGACAAGGATTGTAAGTTATACCCCCTCTGATTCCAAGCAACGAGACATTAGGATATCCCCCACAACGGTCAATAACAGCAGTGTCTTCCATAACCCGGGAACTCCAAAGAATATCTCTATGGGCAAGTGACATTATCCTGTAGGACCAACCCAAACCTTCTTCGTTCTTCAATACAGACTTAGGGAGGTGCGAAATAAACCACCTCGACAGCAGCAGCATGCAACACATAAGAGTCCCTCTTCTTCGCACGATACGAGTATAGATGGCATGCAAGATATCACCCAGTAGGGTAGGCACAGGATTGCGAGAAAGGAAAATCTTGACAACATTCACATCTATAAAGGAATCTAGATTCGGGAAGAGAACCAACCCATAGATAAGGAGAGCCAAGATATCTTCGAAACCCTGAAAATCCAAATTATCCCAGAATAGCTGAGCCTGGTCTATCAGAAATTTGGCTAGAAAACCTTCAACCCCGCTTCGTGTTTCCCAATTGGATACTACATCAGCCCGTTTCAAATGCAGAGCTGAGGCAATGTCTTCTGGTCTAGGAACTTCTTCCATACCTGTGAAGGGTACCTGTTCAAGGATGGATATGCCCAATAGGTGAGAGAACTTTTCCAAGGTGGGAACCAGCTGGTAATCTGGAAAGGTGAAGCAATGATGCACAGGATCGAAGATATCTAATTACTAATTAATTTTTAATTGCAAAAAATAATTAGATTAATGAAAAAAAACATAATTATCCTATTTTTGTATTTTTTATTTTTAGAAAGAAAATAATTAAAACCAAGAATTAAACCTAATCTTTCTAATTGATTTTAATTGTAAAAAAGAGTTAAAATTACCCTAACTTAAGTTAATCTAATTAATTTTTAGTGAAAAATTAAATTTAAAAAAAACTAATCCTAATTTTCTGATTTTTTATTCTATGATTTTATTAAAAAAATGATTTTTTTTGAAAATAAAATAAATAAATAAACTAAAAAGAAATAAAGAAAATAAAAAAGTGTGAGAATGGGCCTGCTGAAGCATTTAGGGGGGTATCAATCTGAATTTTCCAGCCCATTAAGCTCCAAGCCCAGTCAACCAGGTTGGATCCTGTGCAAGCGTTGACTTGAGGTGTACCAAGGTCCTTTGTTGCTTGAGCGTTGGATCTGACCAGCCATGAATCCAGTGGTAGGATGACGGCAGCGCATGGTAGGCGTTTTGGATGATAATGCACCGGATCTGTAGAAATAAAGTGAGAAAATAAAACTTGTTGGGACCTGGGATCGAACCCAGGTCCTCATGTTTACCACTAGAAGCCTTTTCCAGCAGCGCTATGATGATTAGTTATTAGAGAAACAAAAATAATATATAATATATAAAAACAATTCCCATGAAACTGAAGCAAAAACGCGCGCATCATATTCAAATGGTCCAACGGTGATTGAACACCTCATCATCTTCTCCAGCGTCCGTCGTCTTAGGTTTTGTGACTTTTACCTATAGACATCAAGCGTAGGTATAGCCCCTGTCCATTTCAAAAATCTTATACGCGCGTGATAAATGAAACCTAATGGTACCAATCATCTCGTTTCAATCTCACAAGCATCATGCTACAATTATCAACGCCCAATTTCTCCTGCATAAAAAACCCCTAAAAAAAATGAACAAACCCTAGCCATGGCATCTGCATATACAGGCGTCAAAAATGCAATTGAATCATGGTGTCACGTTGCAAACATCTCAAAGGTTATAAATATGCCAATCAAATATGCTAAATATGCAAGAATTAGTGTTTTCGATTTCAAGAAATCAAGCAAACCGTATGAATGTCGTAGGGTGATTCTGAGTGTCCCAGGCCTTACAAACGATCTTGTTGGCTTCAGGGATGATCCAAGAATATGAATTGATCTTTTGAAACGCTTGAAACGGCCTACGGAGCAAGATTTGATCAGCAGTTTTCTTTGAAAAAATTGAACTTTTTTTTGCCTTTTCACGCCTCTAACCCCTATGTTTTTGGTTTGCCTTTTTTCACTATCTATAATAGAGTGCATTAGGGTAAAAATTTGCATCAAATCTTTGCCATTTATGAAGATTGACCATTGATTTATTCCTTGCACCAAATCTTTCCAAAACAAGCATTTTCAATCTTTTCCTGTCCATATGAAGCCTTGCACGCTTTGATCTTACCACCAGCTATATAATGACTCTAATCATGCACAAAATCTCAAGGTTTAATTGATTTTTGATATTTTCATTATTTTATATTGATTTTATTTGATTTAAATGAAATAAAATCAAAATAAATAATAAAAATAAAAGAATGACAAGTGGAAGGGCTCATGGGTCGTGGATCACATCAGAAGCTCCGTGCAAGCAAAAAAAGTTAGGCCCATTTTGCAAAAAATGCAATTTTGGACACATTTAACTTTTGGTAATTTTGCAAAAATGGTCAACTTTGACAAGGCATATCTCTTCCAATTTTGACCCTATGAGGGTGCTCTTAGACTTTTTAGAAATCTTAGGATGTCCCCTAAGCAACCTTTTTAGTCTGATCTCAATTGAGTCTTCCATACTCATGTTATGAAGCTTTGACCCAAAAGGTGTTTTTGTTGACTTTTCAAAATGACCTATAATGTCAAAATTCATATCTTTTTGTGAGTGCATATTTTGAACTTGGGAGATGAAGATGAATTGTAGGGGATTTCATCCTCTTAAAAATGAGCTTTGGATGGGTTATTTTTGATAAATTATGAGAAAGTTATGCTTGGTCAAAGTTGAGTTGACTTTTTCTGCAAAACCCTAATTTAGCAACTTTTGGGTTTTGATGAATTGTGAGCAATCCTCAGGGAATCATGATCAAACCTTGATCAAATGATGAATGATACTTAAAAATGAGGATGTTGACCAAAAATATTGAGGTTTGACAGTATGTGAGCCACAGTTGACTTTTGACCTAGCACAGTCGATTTCTAGGTATTTGAGCAATTGATTGAGCAAACTTCCTCTGCAAGGCTTGAAACTTGACATTGCTGATCTTGAGAACATATTAGGACAATGGTGAGAATTTGGGATCCTTTGGACTCAAGCATCTTGATGCAAAATGAAACCCTAATTTGAGGTAGACTGCCTTAGGAGAGAGTTTGTCTGGTCAACTCTTGGACCCCCTTGAGCAATTTGAGGACCTCACTTGACATGTATTGAGAAATATGGGAGGACAAATTTTGGGGTACAACACTAATAATAATCAATTATAATAATAAAAATTAATAAAAGTAATTATAACAGGATAATAGTAATGTTAACAAAATGATTCTTAAAACAAAACAAAAAGCTGACCAGGCCATATTATTTCAATTTATTGGGCTTTAATAAGAAAATGGATTGCTTTACACCTCTTTGATTAAAATAATACACCTCCCATTTTCCAACATTTGAGATGGACCAGAATTTTTACATGAGCCAAGAGACCAAAAATGATCTTTCTAATTTGAGAAAGCCCAACAGCTCTTAATTAGAACACAAACCCCTATATAAAAATGCAACTCCCTTTTTAACTTGAAATGGACTTTTAAATCTAATGGGTCATCAGATATTGATGGTCCAATTTGGATCAACACACCCCTCTTCCATGTTTTACTCCCCCATAGAAATAAAAACTATATAATACGATTTATTTAAATAGAACCCTAAATATAATATAAGGGTGTGGTAAATTTGAGGTATGACAATTTTCATCCAAAGTCTCATCAAAAATATATTCCAGTAGTTTTTCAGGGGTACCAAGCTTAGGAGTAACACTTTTTCCTATAGCAAGACTCATGATAAAGTGGTGACCAATATTGTTGTACCCCAAAATTTCCCCTCCCTTTTTTACAAGAAATCACAACTTCGGGGTTTTCCCTGATTTTTCAAATTGGCTCAAGAATCGGTCGAACAGATTTTTCTTTATCAAGTAAATCCAGAATTAGGGTTTCCACTGATTTTGTTGAGATTGGCTCAGGAATTGATCAAACAGACTTTTCTTTGACAACAAGTCCAGAATTAGGGTTTCCACTTATTGGGTTGAGATTGGATCAGGAATTGATCAAGCATACTTTTCTTTGACGACAAATCTGGAATTAGGGTTTTCGCTCGTATTTCTCAGAAGAAATTGAATCCACAATAATTCAATTGACTGTTACATTATTTTTACACTTGTTTCGGATTACCGATTGTTTCTCAAAACCTAAATATCTGGGATAGGAGCTAAGGCTTTGTTTGAAACTTTGAAGCATTGGTTTGATCAATGGAGTGAAAAGTGTGTGGAATGCTTGTTTAACTGTACAAAGCATATGATTAATTGGAGTGCCAGGCGTATTGTGATTAATGCAAGATTGCGAGACGGCAAAGTTTGTTGATTATTTATTTCATCTGGATTAAAGTTATTGGAATGCATTTCCAGTTGTTTTAATTTAAGAAACTTAAATAATTAAATAGGCAATACAAGGAAAGAATGGAATATTTGACAGTAGAAAATTATTTATTTATTTATTTCAAATATTGTTACAAATGTTATTCGAATATTGTAAATTTATAATTTACAGTGTTTACAATAATATTTATTACAATAAATGAAAAGAAAATAAATCTAAAGCCTAAATCTCTTGAAATCTTTGATCTTCTACTGCTTCTTCCATTATTCAACTGATACTTACCTGCAAAGGACAGAAGAAAAAGAGATCAGTGCAGTTAACTGAAAATCATTTTTAAGCAAGATAAATAAGGAATCATCATTAAAGCTTGTTGGCCGGAATCAGATTGTTTTTGGGTTCATCATGTTTTACTTGTCCTCTTTGCAAATCACAAGAAGATTTCTCTTCTTGGTTCACAAAGAGGAAAGTAAAAATAATTTGCAAGCATACAATTAAATGCAAAGATATAAGGCAGCAAGGCAAAGCAAACTGGATTCCCAACATGCATTAGTCAACCAAAGGCACAAGGCTGCACACAAAAGCAAACTAAGTTGCAAAACTGTCAAACCAAGTACACAAAGATGTCAAAGCAGAAAAGCTGTCAAAGAAAGCATACAATGCAGGAAATATGGAAACAAGTATAGAATGCAGAGATAAACCAAGATACAAGCAAGAAGGCTTGTCAAACTCATCATAATATTCTGGCCAACTAGATTTTCAGAAAAAAATACATTAAGCAATTTAAAAATGCTTTTATGGAGAGAGAAAGAGAGAACCAGAAAAAGGTTTGCAGTTTGGCAGGCTGTACAAGGCAGTGAGAAAGCAAATAAATAACAGTATAATAGTCTAACAGTAAAAGAGGGGAGGGGGAGCCACAAACTGAACTCAATTCAAACTTGCCTAAAATACTGCAATTTATCAAACCTGCCAAAACTCATCAAACTGCAGTCACAAGAACTACAAGTTATCAAACCTGCAAAGCTGCCTCAAACTGAACTTGCATCCAAGAAGCAAGCCCATAAACCAGAAGCCTGCCTAAGACTTACCAAAAAACTGCCTCCAAAATAGAAATACGAGCAAACCGGCAAAACTGCAAGTTTAAGAATCACAGAGGCCTGCCTTAAAAACACTAAAACCTCCAAGCTCAGAAGCCTGTCAAGCAAACTTAAAAATCACACAAGCCTGCCTTCAACAAGCAAACCTGTAACCTGCCTAAAGCTTACCAAGAAAAGCCCGCCTGTACTAAAAACACAAGCAAATGCAAAAACCTCAAAACCATTCAAACCTTCACCAAAAACTCACAAACCTGCCCAACTACACAACAAACCTGTAAGTATATCCAAACTGCAAAACTTGCCTAAATACAAGCAAGTTCAAAATCCAAACAAAAACAACTCAAGTCGGTTTTCCCAAAAAACCCATTCCTGCCTAACAAACAAACATCAAAACTCAAACATCAATATCAAAAAGAAGAACAAGCAACCAATTCCAGGTTGTGTTCACCAACGAGTTTCAAGCAACATGAAGAACAACAACAAATAGCCCTTTTTCAGAATACATGTTCATCATCAAATAAACAGGGTACCCAAAGAAGAAGAGAGATTCAGAAGTGATAGAAGATTCAGAATACATGTTCATCATCAAATAAACAGGGTACTCAAAGAAGAAGAGAGAATCAGAAACAAATATTCAAGGGTTTTCAGAAATAATATCATCATCAAACAACGAAAAGATACAAAATACCAGCGCGCAATCGTCACGGTCCTCCTTCTCCGGCCACCAAGAGCGCCACCACTCCAAGCCCTCTCTCCACCATCCACTCTCCAGAAGCGAAACCCCAAAGTTATTGTTTTCTTTTCCCTCAATTTTCCTACATCTCATGCATGAAATATCAAAGATCAAACATTGCAAAACATAAATGTCCAAGAGAATCAAACATGTAAATTGGAAAAAACCTAAAGAATCAGAACAAGACATAAAAATATACCTTTCAAACCATCGCTTTGCACCGTCGTGGAGAGGAGAGGACGGAAGCAGCGCTTTGGCGGCCTGAAGCTTGGAGGATGAATCAGATGCTCATGGGGTTTGAGAGAGACGAAGAGGACGAAGATGAGAGGAGCGACGCCGCTGTACAAAGTGTAAACCCTAATGTCCAAAAAAATGAGTTAACCCTAAAAATTTGTTAAGCATCACATGGGCCTTTGCCCAAACAAAACCCTGAGCCCACAACATTCCTAGCGCCTGCACCCCCCCATTCTAACCAAATTCTTGTTTTTTATTTGGGCTAAAACACATGCTTAAGCCCATCACCATTCTTTTTGATATTTTTAAATAATAATCTTTTCTCTTCTTTACTAATTAATTTACTTTCTTTAGAAAAATTAATACTTTTCTTTTTATTTATTCTAAAAAAATTTGTTTTGTTAATAGTAAAGAGAAATAATAAATTAAAGTTTGTTTTGCTATATTTTCTTTAATATTTGTATATTTAATTAAATATAAAAGAATACTATGTTTAATTAATCTTTTATATAAGTTTCTAAAAAAAATTAACAAAAATACAAAAAAAAATAATAATAATTATACTTAATCTTTTTTAGGTTAAAATTTTTATTTGATCATTTGTAAATAAATACACACATCTCCCAATACTTTTGATTCTCTTTATTTTTACGTTTTGTTACAATTTGTTAATATTTGAATTGCGTCGATTCGATTTGGTTGTAACATAATAATTGGATATTATTATTCTGATAAGACTCATCCCCATTTGTAAACATTTGTACCCCCATCCCCGGATACTTATTTGTAATAACTTAGACGTTAAATTCCCGCAATTTATCGCTTTCCATATACTGTATAGTAATTAGGGTTTGTATGCTAAGATTCAAAATCAATCGTTAGATGACCTAATACAAGATAAATGCATGGAAATCAATAGACAATTCACACTTGCACCTCTAGGTTAACCTCGCTTGTTGCCTCGGAAAATGCAATCATGTCCCTCGAGTATGAGACACTCTAGCAAATTCCCCTTTAATAAACAAAGATCGTAGTCCCTCGATGACCCTCAATGTTGCCTTCGATAAAACGATCTCGTCCCTTACAAAAATTGCTAGAGCGTCTCACAAGTTGCTTTCAATGATTGTATACGATGACCCGCACCTGTCCAGTTTAACATCTTAACGCAAGGTTGTTCACCAAATACAATGGTGAAACAACACTGTTAAAAGGGTTAAAAACATAAGAAAGATATTTTGAGTAAAATAGGGTAGACAACTCTTAGTTACTTGATCAAAAAATCTTGCAAAACATCTTTGCCATTTTTCAAACACACTTCACAACACAACTTCAAAACAGTTTCAAAAACAACTTTCAAAACATTGAATTATCTTTTCAAAAAGACACACACCTTTGTATATCTTCAAACAAGAATCATTACAAAGGTTGCCTAGACAAGGCATCTTTTTCAAAACATTTTCAAAAACCACACACACAAAACACCATTTCAAACAATTGAAAAAGTAAAGGCAAGTGATCTAAAACAAGTAACTAAGAGCCCATGGATAACCATGGATGAAAAGGGTGCTAGCACCTTTCCTTTTCATAATCTACCCCCTGAACCCAAGAAAACATCTCAAAGGTCTTTCCTGTGATTTTTGACCTTTCCTTAGGATAAAATAAAAAGTCGGTGGCAACTCTTGCTAAACCGAACAAGTGCGAATACAAACGCAAAATCCCAAGTCAGTTCTCCCACCGTATCACAAATATGAATGAGCTTTGTCCTGCTGAGTAGAAAGAAACCCTTGAAAATGTTTATTGTAACATGCTTGCCACAATACAATGTCATGACATCCTATTTAACATTGTATTCTTTTAGCATCCAAATCAATTTAGATTAACATCTTTCTTCAACAGTATACTTAGCCTAAGTGAAGGACCAATATACATAAAATATCTTATTACCGATCCAAGAGGCAAGATTTTTTCCCAAGAAGAGAAATCCTCATCAACGTTATCTCCATCAGATTTGATCTTGAAAATCCATTTTGTGCCAATAGCTTTCCTCCAAAATTCACAAGAAAAGGTCTCTCAAGAGGGATCTTTGTTGGCTTAGAGTTCTCTGAATCAGTGCCTGGTAGCTCTTCAAAGTCTGCCTTATTTTCTGAAGTCTCAAACTTCTAAGATGATATTCTAACACTTGCTTCAACATTAGTCCCTTTCTTAGTGATTGAATCACTAGCTTTGGTTCTGGAGTTAACATCTCTATATCCTTTCATCACTTTTGGAACCCATCTTCCCCTTATGTTTTTCCTTGAAGGAGTTGATAAATGCCTTTGAATTCCCCACAAATATTTAATTTTTCTTTGCTACAAATTACCCAGATAAAAAGAAACAATCACCAACATTCACATAAACATGCCTCTGTTCACCAAGACACACACCTTGCACTGGCCACATTAGACCTATAAGAGGAAATTCTAGAACTTTGGCAGCAGTCTGATGATGCAACATCTGGTGTGACATCTTGACTTCATCTTCCTTGGACATTAAACACGTGGATGAGAAAGCAGATTCTAGTAGTACCCACAAATAGTAATTGTATTTGGACTTAAATTCCCTCATCAGAACTTCATTATTCCCATTAGTGACCAAACCTTATCCCTTAGTGAAATTTACCTCCATACCTTGATGACATTACTTACTAATTCTTATCAAATTAGTTTCCAGAGCTTTAATAATGGGGACAACATCAATACTTGGGAATCCTGAACATTACAGTTTTTTCAACACCCTAATTTTTTTACTTTTTGCACCATTATTAAAGTAACATAGCTGGTAGAATGAGACTTAAAGTTTATAAGAAATTTTCACTGTCAGAGCACCAATCTTCTTTTATTGAATCTCTAATTGAGGTAAGAGAAATACGGCAATTATCACTTTCCTTGGGACTCCAGACCTTCCAAGTTTTCACCACTGCTTAGTCAATCTTAGGTTGAGTTGAACCTTTTGGGATAACCATTCAATTTGAAACAAAGGGACCTGATATGATCAACTATACCATAAAAGTGACATTTCCAGTGCAAGAACATGCCTTTAGCTTAAGAGTTTTTATGTTTAGTATGATGTTGAGACATTTGGTTTGACATCATTGACTCAACATGCCTTTTGGGGAAACAAAGTTTATCACTATATATTTTCCTTGCTTGATAGATCCTTGATAACCAAACCCTATTCTTTTTAGGTTTCCAGTCATCTTCCTATCTTGAAAAATCTCATCGAACATATCAGAACCATTTGTTCCACATCCTCACAGACTTGGTCATGTTTTTCAAGTTTGGAAGAAAATAAAGTCACTCAATCTGTATGTTAAAATGGTAGACACACATTCTTTCTTTTCAACATGTAGTTAAGAAATAGTTACCTTCTGTCTTTCTTCTTGTTGACCGTATTCATCACTTTTAATGCATAATTCTTTGAAAAAGGCAGCCAACTCATCAAAATTTATTTCTTCATCACATGATTCTACATCACATTTCCATCTTTAAGGCAACAATAGCCTTGGCATATTCATCATTAGGACCGCTACCCTCATTATACTAGGAAATAGAAATCCCTTTAAGTTGATTCTTGAGATAGGTAGGGAATTATACTCTAATATGTCCAAAGCCTTCACATTCATGATACTTAATGCCTTTACTTTGATTGGCCTTTTCTATTGTTTCATCTTTTGATCAACATAGTTCTTGCTGATCTCAGGCCCTATGTTCTTGACATTTGGTCTTGACCTTCTATCCACTCTCATCAGTAACTGGTTGACTTTCTTCCCAAGTAAGACAAAAACATTGGATAACCCTTCATCAGAATCCAGGTCATATTGCTCCTCATCATCTACAGAGTTGGAGACAAAATCTAAGCTATTGTTCTTTGTTTCAGATCTTCGAGTCAAATATATTGGGAAGAGATTTGATTACCTTCCTGATTAGCTTTTCTTCTGAAATTGTTTCTCCCAAATCACTTAGACGTGCCTTCATAAGTGGTCTTAAGATATTCTCAAGAAATTTTGGCCACATAACACGTGTTTATCAGTCTGAACATATTTTTATCAACTCCATTGAATATGGCATTCCCTTATGGCTTTAAGGAAACATTCTCTTGTTTATCCTAAACAATAGGATTTTCCCAACATTTGATGATAGATTTCTAATTTATGTTGTCCATTAATTTCAAGAAAGCTATCATTCTAGTCTTCTAATAGTGATAAAGAACCAGAAAAAATATCCCTGGAGCTCACCCAAAAATAGAACAGGGTGCCATCTCTGATACCAATTAATATTATGGTACTTTAAAACTGATGTCAAGACTGATGTCCCAACACCAAAATACAATGTCAAGACAGGTGTTATAACATCATATGCTGACAAAAGTCACTTTTATCAAAACAATAATTATGCAGAAGTAAATTGCAGAAAGTAAAAAAGACAATCAATAGACAACCCAGTTGGGTGCAACTCACCTACTCTGGGGGCATCTAAGTCAGGAAGGAAATTCACTATGATAGTATTAGTTCAAAGTTAAACAACCCTAGTTTACAACTTATCACCTAATCACTATCTTTTGCAACTTCTACCTAGAAATCTTCTAGATATGAGACCCCCCCTCACTTTCCACAGTCGCCTCAATGATAATAACAAAAACATAAGAACACACTTCCAATTACAATACTCAGTTTTTTAAAAGCTTTTAACTGATAACAATAACTTGACACACAATCAATTATTTTCTTAAAAGCTCATCATTGATGGGCAAGTAACAATGAACAATCAAGCTACCTCAATATATCAGAAGATACATGGGTGACACACATAAATAAACAAAGTAAAATGACTCTTAAACCTAAGACTCTAAACTTCCATTTTTATAAATTATTAAGGCCAAATTGCATTAGGTTTAGTAAGTCCTTATATAGATACTTTTGCAGTATGGGCTTAGACTCTTTATATAAATTCAATCTTCCCGTTGTAAATCATATGCAAAATCTTCTCCATAAAAATAGGAAGAAATCCTTAAATTTTCCTAAAACCTCTCAGAGATCCCTTTTATGAAATCAAATCAAATATGCAATGTTCCTAAAAAAAATCCCTGCTTAGATGTAACCATATGAGAACTAAAATCATATGGAATCTCATATTTTAAAATCAAATCTTCAAAGATTTAAAAACCTGAACTATACTCTAGTTCTGGTATAACATGTCAAGACGTATGTCTTTAGTGGTGTCTTGATCACTATGTCAAGAAATTAACAGCTGAACCTGCTATATCAGTTGGGAAATATCTCACAACATCTTGCTCAAGACTTTGGAAGCAGCAACATCTGTCAGCAGCATCACCTGTTATAACAGTTGTTCAAGATGTCATAACATCTTGTCAAACATCTGACTGTGATACATGTTTTCCCAAAAGAAACACATTTTACCAAAATTGCTGCCATTCATAAAATCACAGACCTAACAAACATAACCTGTGACAATTCATCATGATAAATATGCAACCATTTAGAAAGTCAACCAACATACTCAATAGGTTAAAGATGCAAGCCATAAGGGTTGATAAAGATTGACAAAGTCTTAGTTGATAAAGTATTGACAAAGTTTCAGACCTAGATAAAGCTTCAGGAATCAACAAAGTCTCAGATAATGGCAACCAAATGGATTATATCAAAAACCTCAGGAGATGTCAAAGCAAGTGTCAAAAAGAATATACTTTTGGAAGTATATATAAGTTGCATAGAAATATATGGGAGCATTCAAAAAGCCAAAAAAATATTTTTTGACTAAATATAATCAATTAAAACTTAGTGTTAGTCGATTAGATTATCACTATCTCGAGGAGCAACACTATTTGAACATGCTCAGATCATATGAAACAACTATATATCTATTCCTTCATATTTTGGAACTCATAGTCGTTTCTTTTAATAAGTTAATTGATTGGCTTGATCAATTAACAACAATCATTTTTCCTTTAATGATGTTTCTTCTTTTGGGGGTTTTCAAGCCTATAAAAATAGGTCTCAGTATTTTTTTCAAAGCATTTAGAAAATGAATAGTGTGATAAAACACACACACTCTCTCTCTCTCTCTCTATGTTTTCATTTTCACTTTCTCTCATTAGTTCTTATAACCAAATGCTTTTTTGAGGAAAGATCTTTTGCAAGTGAGGTGTCTATGTAATTATGGATGGGTAGAAATGTATGAGTTCTTCATGATTGTTGTTGATGCAATTTGGATTAACACAATCCATTTTAGGGACAAAAATACGTGTTTAGAAGCTAAACATGTCAAAATCTTTGGTTGGAGATTGTGTGATTAGTTCGCATGTTTCTTTAGGTTGAAGATTGTCAATATTGATGAGCTTCCCTTAAGGCTCTTATTAAGCCTTGTTTATTCAAAGGTTGAAGATCATCAATATTGATGAAGTTACCATTAGGTTCATGGTTAGCCCATTTAAAACAATGGTATAGAAGATCAATTTGTTAAAATCTCAAGAAGTTAATGGTTATCCTGTTAAACCATATTGAGCTTAGTTATTTTGTGGAGAGAAGTTTAATCACTTAAATCTGCAGTTGGGAAAGAAGCTTGACCACTTCAGTCTCAACAATTTTTATTGAAAATATGTAAACGATCATATCTTCCACCTTGTATTATCATGGTTGTAGGACAACTACCATTTCCTTGTATAAGGGGGTTCGTGAGCATCACCTACTAAAAACTCTCAAGTATATAATAGAAACTTTCAAGACCAGTTCTTGGGGAGAGGAGTAGGTCACTTTTATTTTTGACAGAACCTCTATAACTCTTGGTATTGTTATTCTTCCCTTAAACTCTATAAATTCTGCATTTTATTTCAATATTTGTTTTCATCTGCTTAGAAATAGAAAAATGTTTTTTCAAACTCTGATTTAATCTCCAAAAAATTTCAAAACCATATTTTTCCAAACCATACAATTCACCCTCTCTTGTATATGAAGTTTCAAGTCCAACAACTGGTAGCAGAGCCTAACTCCCATTTAAGGACTAATAGTCTCAGGAGGAAGATGACTTTCATCACAATTTTTTTTCAAAACTCAACACCACCTTTTTTGAAAATTATTCTTTCCTTTATACACATGAGTTTTTCTTGAAAATTAAAACCTTTTCTTTAAAAATTTAATCAATGGTTTGTTTTACCCTTACTCATCAAATCAATGATAAAGAAGTGGAAAAACCTTATTCTATCCATGGACCAAATAAAAAAAAAGAAAACTTTCAAATTTAAATCTTTTGATATTTATCATTTCAAAACCGCCAAGGAAATGCATGATACTTTGGAAAGGATACAAGGAGTTTCTCCAAATATCGAGCCAAATGATATGAACACATGAAGTGAAGAAAAGTCTTTTCTCAAAATATTTAAATTATTGTCACTAACATTTATTTTAAATATTTAAGATTGAAATTTTTTCAAACTCCTACATCTATAGATAGAAACCCTTCATGAATTTCAGGAAAATCAAGAAAGAAGGAAATCATAAAAGCTAATGCAGTTAAAAGATTAAACTAGAAGATCATGACTCATATCATACCATGTTCCAGTTCAATCAACATCAATAAAGGAATCCTCGTGTTCTAAGAACAAAAAAGAAGATGAAGAAGTTTCTTCACCAGTTGAACAAAGAAATATAAATAATCGTCTTCCAACGAAGAAGATAACACATGCTCAAAGGCACCCTACAAGGAAGATAAAAGATAGAAATAATCAGAATAACATATTTACTTACTTTGCAGGCAATGCAATCTAGAACTCTAAAAAAGATCATTTGAAGAAGAAAGCAAAAGTATAATCTACTAGTATATAATTTATAGTATTTGATCTTAGAAGATGAACGACGATGATATATATGATCAAAGCAACGCCACTTGAGAATTTCTCAATTTATGGTATGTAATGATCAATAAAGTAAATAAGTTTATGACAGACTTATTTAGATATTTGTTTACCAACTCTCACATCCAATAATATGTGGATAAGGATACACTTTTGAAGTGTCTTCCCTAAGGGAATCTTTATCAATAATTTTTCTTAATATAGGTAAAATCATTTTAAGGTTGAAATAGTCGGTCAATCTGATTAACCCTTATTTAATTATTCTTAAACTCTTTTATGCTTTAAATAAATATTATTTCAAGATTAATTATTTCTAACCCTTAAAAAAAGTTTGCTCAAGTGTTTTAGCTTAGGGGTTTCAAAAGAGTGAATTGGAAGTGTTAAGGAAGCAGCCCAAGAGGCCCAAAGACAAGAAAAAGCAAAAAATGGAAAAAAAGGAAGGATTTTAGATTGACATAATCAATTAGATGACTCAAAACGGTAAAAATCCGAACGTTGAACTACTCCCCAATGGATAGTTGGAGAATTAAAATTTGTAAGAGATACTTGTAACAAAAAATTCTCAAATATTACTGTTCCTAATTAATTGACCCAATCGATTAAATGAAGGCTATATAAAGAGGTAAATTTTCATTCTTCTTCACAAAATTATTTATCAATTATTTCTTGCATAAAAACTACTTTTTTCATTCATAACTCATCATCATCATCATCATCATCAAATGGCCTATAAAAGAACCCGATCTTCCCAACCAACACCCCCTACTTCTCTGAAGAACTCTCAAACTAAGCTCAATAAAACACACACACACACCTACACACACACACACACACACACACACACACACACACACACACACACACACACACACACACACGCACACACGCACACACGCACACACACACACACACACACACACACACACACACACACACACACACACACACACACACACACACACACACACACACACATATATATATATATATATATATATATATATATATATATATATATATATATATATATATATATATATATATATATATATATATATATATATATATATATATATATATATATATATATATATATATATATATATATATATATATATATATATATATATATATATATATAGAGAGAGAGAGAGAGAGAGAGAGAGAGAGAGAGAGAGATCTTTACCTCCCACTACCTAGATGAATAACTCTTTAAGGATTTCTCCTTCATGGAAGCATTCAATTTTGCAGGGTTGAAAACCTTTGTCTTAGAAAAACCAATAGAAAGGTATCTTGACCTTGTAAGAAGTTGTATGCAAACTTCACCTATACAAATGGGATCATCTACTTTGAAGTCATAAAGTATCCCATCACCCTCTCTCTTGATGAATTTGCAAACATCTTCAACCTACCCTACTTAGACCAAGACTATGATCAAAATTATGAAGGTAATGAACTTGATCTTGATACTCTTACGTATTGATCCTACTTCCTCAATCATTATCCATTAATTGTCCGAGTCTTCCATATAAACATTAGGTTAGTTTACTACACCTCAAGTCGAATCTTGTTTCCAAGAAAAGGCAAATATGGCACTATCTCAAGAGCAGACATACCTGTTATCTAGTTTCTTCATAACTGAATTCCTAAAAATTGGACAATTTCAGTTCTTCATCATATGCTTGAAATAAACATAAAAAACAATTTCTTTTCCTATTCTAAACTCATTACCAAAATCCTCCCAAACATCGGCTACCCATTTGGAGAAGAAGAACCTATTTTTGAGAATATAATGATAGGACAAGCTGCAATAAGAAAAATATAGGCTTTACAATTCAAACAAGGGGAACTTGTTTCCAAATAATCAATAAGGAGATAAAGAATGAACACTCATCCATCTAGATTCAACACCAACATCCCAGAAGAGAAAATAAAAATGAATGAAAAACTTAACTTGCTCATCGAGAAAATAGTTAGAAGAAACTCATCTTACCTCTAGCCTCTAGCGAATATGATGATGAGATGAACTAAAAAATGTTTATGCTTTCATTTCCTTTCTTTTTTTATTGCATTTCCTTTCCTTATTCTAATGATTTCCCTTTTCCAATAATATGAGTATGACTTGTTACCTTTCTTACTTTACGCATGTTTGAAATGTTCTCTTGAACTCTTAATAGATTTTATTTTGACAAACAAATAAGTATAACATTTGTCAAACCTTGTTTTGCATAAAACACTCTTGGGCACACGCCAAAGTTAAAATATATATGTGAATATGACAAAAACTTATACCAAAATATATGCCTTAGGGAACCTTAAAAAATGCATACGTCTCATAAAATTTCATATGACACACACATGCTTCATGATACTTCATCATTATGTCATATTATCTCCAACATGTATAAGTGTTTCATATCTTGCACATATACCATGAATAAGGATTAGGAAACCTTGTTGAGGACCAATATGTTATTTCCTACTAAGTGTAATACTTCCCTCATTTTACCATGATCAATATCCTTATTTTAAATGAAGATATATATATATATATATATATATATATATATATATATATATATATATATATATATATATATATATATATATATATATATATATATATATATATATATATATATATATATATATATATATATATATATATATATATATATATATATATATATATATATATATATGCATGTTGTAACGTGGTGGGAGAACTGACTTGGATGTTTTACGTTTTGTTGCAAATGTTGCAGTTAGCAAGAGTCGCCACCGACTTTTCTTTTTTCCAAAAGGAAAGGCTGAAAAGAACAGGAAAGACCTTTAGAGATGTTTTCTGAGTTCATGGGGTAGATTATGAAAAGGGAAGGTATTTGCACCCTTTTCATCTGTAGTTATCTACGGGTTGTTAGTTGCTTTCTAGATCACTTGTTTTTGTTTGAATTTGCTTGTGGTGTGGGTTTGGAAAGTATTTTGAAAATGTCTTTGTAATGGTTCTCGTTTCTATAAGAACGCGTACAAAGTGTTGTTTTGAAAATAGTTCAAAGATGTGTTTGTGGAATGTGTTTTTGAAGATGATTTTGAAAATGTGTCTTCTTTGTAATGGCTCTCGTTTCTATAAGAACGCGTACAAAGTGTTTGTCTTTTGAAAATGTTTCAAGATGAGAGTGTTGGTGTATAAGATTTTTTTTTGTTGTGAGCAAGCCAGAAACTAAGAGAGAATATACCTACTCAAAAGGTCTTAAATGTTCTTTTCCTCCTCCTTTAGATGTTACTATCTTACCATCATTTTGGTAAGAAGCCCCATCGTTGGATGTGAAGGGACGGGCGCGGGTAAACCGTAAAGTCATGGAAAGCAACTTGTGAGACGCTTTAGCAATTTTTGTAAGGGACTAGATTGTTTTACCGAAGGCAACATAGAGGGACATCGAGGGACTATGATCTTTTTTATCGAAGGGTCTTTGCTAAAGCGTCCCATATTCGAGGGACATGACTGTGTTTTCGAAGCAACAAGTGAGATTACCCTAGAGGTGCGCGTGTGAAAAGTGTGTTCGATTCAAGTGAATTTGTCTTTTATTAGGGTTATCTAGGGGTTGTTTTTTATCTTGCCATACACACCCTATCTTACTAACAATTATATGAAAAGCGGTAAACTTGCGGAAATTAAAATCCTACGCTATTACACTATTAGGGGGATGGGGATATAGTTTGCAAATGGGGATGAAATAAGTGTCTAATTATTACAACCATATCGAATAAGTGGACTGTAATGGAGTATATATGTATATAATACAGAAATAGTGTAAAAAGAGAGAGAAAAATAGAATTTTGAACTATTATGTGTCGACACATGCTGTTATGCATCGACACATAACTTTCCTTGCCCCTGTCAAACCAAATCAACTCAGTATTAGTCGATGCATAATGGCATGTATCGACTCATTTCCTGCTTGTGTCAACACATACGCGTTTTGTATCGACTCATGCACTTTCCATCTTTCTGTTTTAGGCCCTGGATAGCAGTATGAGTCGATGCATAAGGTCATATGTCGACTCATACCATGTTTATTCACTTAGAATGATTCGACCCATATTGGTATGTATCGACCCCTAAAACACGATTTTGATAACTAGTCAATGATGTTACAGTTTTTTGCCTCTATCACCATTCTTTTAAATGTGTCAGTCAGTTTTCAACATATAAATGATAAAAATGAACATTAAGGAAAGATTAACTTCAAGAGTAGTGATTACTTCATCTTATCTTCAGAAATAAACCAACAATGATGTATGGAAAATGCAAGATTGATATGACTTACCTTGCAACTGCACTTTAGGTTTTGAGTCTGAAACCCTTCAAGATGTTGTGTGGACTTTAATGAAACTCCAGGAAGCTGCTAAACTTCCCTTTATGTTGAAGGTTGTTGAACCAACTCCAAACAATCAAGTTTATATAGTACTGTCTTTTGTTTAGAAGTTGAGAATAAGAACACTACAGAGACTGTTCTTGAGCTTGAGCAGTATCTATGTGATATGAAGTGTTTTTTTTGAGGATTTATGGGATGGTTTGCAAGGTTGTAATAATAGTGGATTGTGGATCTTTTCTGTTTTGATGAGTAAAAACAGAGTTGGAGATGAACAGAGCTTTTTTGGATCAACTGGGTTTTATGAGTGAGTTGGTTTTAACAAAAATTATGTTTTTCTTTCCACTCCTTTTTTTTCTCCAAAAAAATCCTCTCTATCTCCTATGAATCAGTCCCTTTTGTAACCCTTTTACTGAGGTTTAGGAGGGAAACAAAATAAGTTGTTTTGAATTATTTTTGCCTACTACTTTGATGCTTTTTCCACACAATATTCTTTTGCCATTTTGGTGCAATTTTGTGGCTGTTATGATACAGGTTGGAGCAAACTGCATAGAGTATTTTTGGACCAGTTTTTTGGATTGTATAAGGCAGCATATACAGGTTTTGTGACATGTTTGTGGTGCAGCATAGCACAATGTTTTGTAGGACAGCAAATGAATAGGTTTTTGGAGTGTTGTAGCAATGCATAGAAGTAGTATATCATTTTTTTGTTCAGCCATAATTTGGACATCATAGTTTACAGCATGGAACAAGTTTGGTTTGTGGAGCAATTTATGCATATTATATCAAAGACAAAGCATTGTGGCAAGGTTTTGAGTCAAAGGGAAAAAGTCCAAGCAATACAAAGTTTAGGGTTTGTAAACTTGCAAAAATGTCACTTTGTAATAACTTGAATTATTTTTAATTGTAGTGACAAGATGTCATGAAGCAATGAACTTTACTTAGAAAAATTTCCAAATCTTGCAAAAGTTGGATTTTGACTTTCTTGATTTTTGATGATCAAATTTCATATTTTGGATGTCTTGATGAAATATGATTTTTGGGACTTAATGTTGGTCAAAAAGTCAAACTTTGACTTTTTTTTAATGTACAGTTGACTTTTCCCACCAGTTGACCGAATTTTGTCTATCAATCCACTGATCTCAGGAGATGAATTGAAAAATGAAATTAGGTCAAAGATGACGCGCTCAGAACCTTGTGATCATACTTCCAACCAATAACCCACGTATTAGATAAAAAATCAGAGTTCGGTCAATAAAAACCCTAATTTTGCCCATTTTGCCCTTTTGAATGTCTTTCTTGGGAAATTGTAGTCCAAAGATTTACTCTGAATTTGACTTCAATTGGGAAAAGAATCAGAGTAAATCTTTGGTCGATTTAAACTGAAACTAGTAGAAGTCTTGAATATTGTTTGACTGGAAAGAATCAGAATAAATCTTAGAGTGATTTATCTGAACCAGAGAAAATGTCTATTTCGAAAGTATCGGGATAAACCATTGAGAGGTTTAAATTGAACCAAAATAGGTCTGGAGAAGAATCAGAATAAATCTTGGGGCGATTCATCTGAATCGAAGAAGGTGTCTGCGGGAAAGAATCAGAATAAACCGTTGAGAGGTTTAAAAATGAACCTGCAGGGGTCTAGAGAAGAATCAGAATAAATCTTGGAACGACTTATCTGAACCAGAGAAGATGTCTGTGGGAAAGAATCAGAATAAACCGTTGAGAGGCTTAAAACTGAACCAGCAGGGGTTTGGAGAAGAATCAGAATAAATCTAGGAGCGATTTATCTGAATCGGAGAAAGTGTATACAAGGAAAGAATCAGGATAAACCGTTGAGAAATTTAACTTGAACCAGCATGGGTCTGGAAAAGAATCAGAATAAACCTAGGAGCGATTTATCTGAACCAGAGAAAATGTTTATAGGAAAGAACCAGAATAAACCGTTGAGAGGTTTAAAACTGAACCAACAGGAGTCTGGAGAAGAATCAGAATAAATCTAAAAGCGACTTATCTGAACCAGAGAAAATGTCTATGGGAAAGAATCAGAATAAACTGTTGAGAGGTTTAAAACTGAACCAGCAGGGGTGTGGAAAAGAATCAGAATAAATCTAGGAGCGATTTATCTGAACCGGAGAAAGTTCCTACTAGGAAAGAATCAGAATAAACTGTTGAGAGGTTTAAAACTGAACCAGCAGGGGTCTGGAAAAGAATCAGAATAAATCTAGGAGCAATTCATCTGAACTGGAGAAAGTGTCTACAAGGAAAGAATTAGGATAAACTATTGAGAAATTTAAACTGAACAAGTAGGGGTCTGGAAAAGAATCAGAATAAATCTAGAAGCGATTTATCTGAACCAGAGAAGATGTTTGCGGGAAAGAATCAGAATAAAATGTTGAGAGGTTTAAGCTGAACAAATAGAGGTCTTGAATATTCTTTCATTTATGATGGGCATGTGTAGGGCTTCTTTAGGATACATATGAGAGGGAAGCCTAGGTAGGGCTGCTTCAGGATGAATCCGTGTGAAACTTCATCTAGAATTAAAGAGAAGGAACCTGGGTAGGGTTGCTACAGGATAAGTCAGTGCAAAACTATATCTGGGAATGAGAGAGAAGGAACCTGGGTAAGGTTACTTCATGATGAGTCCGTGTAAAACTTCATTTGGAAATGTCTGAGAAGGAATCTGGGTAGGGTTACTTCATGATGAGTCCGTGTAAAACTGCATCTGGAAATGTATGAGAAGGAACATGGGTAGGGTTACTTCATGATGAGTCTGTGTAAAACTGCGTTTGGAAATATCTGAGAAGGAACCTGGGTAGGGTTACTTCATGAGGAGTCCGTGTAAAATTGCATCTGGAAATGTCTGAGAAGGAACCTGGGTAGGGTTACTTCATGATGAGTCCGTGTAAAACTGCATCTGGAAATGTATGAGAAGGAACATGGGTAGGGTTACTTCGTGATGAGTCAGTGTAAAACTGCATCTGGAAATGTATGAGAAGGAACCCGGGCAGGGTTGCTTCATGATGAGTCCGTGTAAAACTGCATTTGGAAATGTCTGAGAAGGAACCTGGGTAGGGTTACTTCAGCTGGTCGCGTAGATAGTTGTCCTGGCTTGTTTCAAGTATTGATCTTTGACCTTTAGAAAAGAAAGATAGTTTTCTTGGCTTGTTACAAGTATTAATCAGGAACTGTTGAAAAATGATAGTTATCTATTGTTTGATATTTCCTGAAAAGGTAAAGAGTTAGTTGTATGCAATGTCATGATGTATGAAATGCATGGGGTAATGATGTTCTCAAAATAAATGAGATTATGTTGTATGCATTTATCATGTATGTAATATGATGCATGAAATGTTGTCAGAATGTAATTTGGAAAATAAATCCTTGACAAGTGCTGGGGAGTTTTGGGAAGCTGAATCCCGGATGTCCGTTGGGGATAAAGAGTATGCACACTGTTGTACCCTAAAATTTTCCCTCCTATTTTTTCTCAAAACATACTCCTAGAGGTCCTCAATTGCTCAAGGTTGACTAAGGGTTGACCAGACAAATCCTCCTCCTAAGACAATGAGCTTCAAACTAGGGTTTCACTCCTCATCAATATGTTTGAGTTCCAAGGGTCCTAAATTATTTCCATTGCCCTAATATGTTCTCAAGATCATCCATATCAAGTTTCATGCCTTGCACAAGAGTTTGCTCAGTCAACTGCTCAAATGCCTGAAAATCAATTGTACTAGGTCAAAAGTCAACTGTGACCCACATACAGTCAAACTTCAAGATTTTTGGTCAACATCAATATTTTGAAGTAATATCCATCATTTTATCAAGGTTTGATCATGATTCCTCAAGGAATTCTCCTAATTCATCAAAACTCAAAAGTTGCTAAATTAGGGTTTCTAAAGGAAAAGTCAACCAAACTTTGACCAGGCATAACTTTCTCATACTTTATCAGAAATTTCTCATCCAAGGATCATTTTGAAGAGAATCCAATTCCCTACAAGTCATATTCATCCCTCAAGTTCAAAAAATGCACTCATGAAAAGATATAAATTCAAACATTATAGGTCATTTCAAAAAGTCAACAAAATGACTATTTGGATCAAAGCTTCTTACATTAACATGGAATATCCAATTGAGATGAAACCAAAAGGGTTGTTTAGGGTACATCTTAAGCTTTCTAAAAAGTCCAAGAACACCCTCATAAGGTTAAAATTGAGATAGATATGCATTGTTAAAGTTGGACAATTTTTGGAAAATTGCACGAAGCAAATATTGACCAACCTTGGATTTTTTTCCAAATGGGCCTATATTTTCAAGTTTGAAACTCATTCCTAACATGGTCCACGACCTCTAAGCCCACCCATACATTTTTCTACTATTTATTCTATTTATTTTGATATTTTATTCATTAAAATTCAGAATTAATTAAATAAATAATAGAAATAATGTAAATTTTGATGTGAATCCATTTTCGGCAAGTTTTATGTTGCTTTATGTCAATTGATTTCGTGCAATAACCCTTGAAATATTTCCATATTCATTCACATGTGAAAATGGCATGAAATCATCAAATATGGCATTTTTTCAAATTTTGATCATGGTCTTAAAACACAACATTATGAGGGAGATTCTTTCCATGCTTTCTTGTCTTCCCATTCTCCTCTATAAATATAGAGCCATACAATCTTGAAAGACACGAAATTCCTCTTTAAGAAAGCTCTACAAAATTCTCAAAAAAATTGCTAAAAGTTGCAAGAGTTCGCAGCTATATTCCCAAGTGCTATTATTCCAAAAAAGTGGGAAAATCACATTTCTAAGACTTCTAGGAGTCTACTCAGGCCTCTTTCCAGGCCAGTCCACGCCCAAAACAGTCGCACCAAGTAGCTCTGGTTGGGTAAAAATTCTTAATTACAAACGCTCAATTCTTACGTTGTAAATGGTTTATAAGCGTTCATGCATGTTCATACTAATGTTTAGAATGTATTAGAACTATTGCTTTTAAGTTTTGACGCAGGAATCTAAAAATTCCATATCTAAAGCCTCAAAGCCGCGTCCCCGTGGTGCACCCCAAGACGTTATCCACACTGGATCCAGCGTAGAACTGGGCTTTGTCAAGTTTTGGCTTTAAATTCTGCTTCTTTCTCACCCCTCATTTTCATTTTTGCAGCGCGACCCATTTTTCTTTTTTGCTTTATTTATTTATTTTTATTTCAATTATTTTCCTTTTATTAAAAAGATCATAAAATCAAGAAATCACAAAAAAATGTAGAATTAGTTTTTTTTCTCCTTATTTATTAAATTAATTTTGAAAATAGATTAGTTTAATTAGGATAATTTGGTTTATTTTCATAATTAAAATTAGCTAGAAATTAGGTTTAAATTGCAAGTTAATTATTTTTTCTCAAATAAAAATACAAAAATATTAGGTTATTTAGAGTTAATTTCCTTTCATTTTTAACTTAATGTTTTTTCCTAAAAAATAAAAAATAACAAAAAATATTTTCTTTCATTAATTAAGTTTTCTTAGAATTTAAACTTTAATTCCCGTATTTAATTTTTCGCACGCATTTTCTTCTTTCGCACTTTTATATTCATGTACATATCAATGTAGCCAAACTATAAGGCATTTTTATTGTTTTCCTTTATATTTCTCCCGGTTTGGACTTGTAATTAATTCCCTCTCCCTGAAGCCATGTAATAGCGTAGGAATTTACATTTCCGCACTTTATATTTCTCTACATATATTAACTTTTAGATGTATGGCTAATAGGATTGCATGAACAAGATAAACCAATCGCTAGAAAACTAAACTTAAAGACTAATATATCTGAAATCAAATACACTCGCACATACGCAACCCTAGGGTATCACCACTTCGATTGCCTTCGGTAAACGGATATGAAGCATAGGGAGTTTTAGTGGTCACCCTTCAGTCCAAAAAGATCAAAATGACCCATTCGAATGTTGCCTCAGAAATATCTTTAGGACTTTAGGGTAATTACTAAAGTTTCGTAACCATTGCTTTTGTGACCGTAAAAACGTCCCTTTAGATAGTCCCTTAACATCCAACAATAGGTCTACCTACTCCTTAATAGTAGGATAGTGTTGTCTAAAGGAAACGAGAAAATGAATATCCTTTTTCTAGTGGGTAGACACTGTTAAGTACTTGCTCAAAAACCAATGTTTTTTCACTAACACTTTCAAAACAATTTTCAAAAACAATTTCGTCACACTCTTGAGGATAGATACAAGAGTTACCGCGATGTAAAAAAAAACATTTCAAAACACAAGCACAAAAGAAATTTAAAAATGAGCAAGTACCTAAGAGCCCGTGGAAAACCAAGGATAGAAAGGGTGCTAACACCTTCCCTTTCTATAATCTACCCCCATACTCAGAAACATCTCGAAAAAGGTTTTTCCTGTTCTTTTTCCCTTTTCCTTTGTTGGATAAAATAAATGACGATGGCGACTCTTTCTTACCGCACATTTGCGAACAAAATACGCAAAAACTAGTAGCAACTAAACAGTCGGTTCTTCCATCGTATCACATACACCTTTCTAGACCTTGTTTTTAGAATGTTCCCGCTGGGGATTCTTCTTTTGTTGTTTGAGGAGAACTCCGCTGGGGAATATTGATTTTGCTTGAGAAGAAAATTATGTGGAGAGTGTTGATTTCTGCTTGGGGAAAAGAGTTCAAGAGTTTTAGTTTTTGGTTGCTCTACTGGAGAGTTATCTCTTGATGAAAGAGAAAGGAAGTTAACAACTTGTTGGGGACAAAGAAAGTTAATTGTTATCTGGTTGTCTTCCAAGTTTGGCAACAATTCACTGGGGATTGTAGAAGAGTCTACTGGGGAAGAGGGGTTATAGTTCCTTGTAGTAGTTGGATAGGTAAACTCAAGCTGGGGAATCTGTAGTTTATTGGGGAAATAATCCTTGTTTCCAATCTTCCGGAGAGGTGTTTTCTTTTGGCAGAAATCCTCGAGGATTCTTCTTGAGACCAACTCAGCTGGGAAGAAGGTTTTCCAGAGATTGAAACTCTGGTTGGGATTCATCCTATGAGAAGGATCTTGAGGAGATTTATCACCTCCCCTAGTAGCAAGTGTTTGTGGCACTGCCGGGAATTAATTATTTGTAGGTAACCCTTTGTTGGGATTTGCGTTCAATGCCCCAAGTGTTGGAGACCTTCCCCTGGTATATTCATCATTTCTTGAAAAAAAAATTTTGGATCTTGACTGGAGTGTCCTAGGTGTGCTGGATAGTGACATGTCATGCCCCCTTGTTGATAGGAGATTTGTCATTGGAAGTGTCATCCCACTTGAAGTGATTTTGTTCACTGAGAGAGCTTTCGCTCACTGGATATTCGTTGTGTGAATATCTCTGTTGTCAAACAAATAGCCATATGCAAACAACGATATTCAAATAATGCAAAGTTTATGCTTGTCTTGAAATTCTAAAAATGCGTTTTAGCAAGTAAAGAAGTTTTATGAGAAAATTTAAACTCGGGATTTAGAGTAAAGCCTTACAGGAGTCAGGATACCTTTTGTAACAGTATGCTTTCAGACTAACCCATGCTTCAATTAGGACTTTGAAAGGTTGTATCGTAGTTTGGTTCACGGTTTTAAGAAACAAAGGATAAGGCTCAAAATTTATTTGTACCCGCTCGTTCTTCGTGATGATCTTCAGTCCTAAACTCAGGTGATTGTGCGTTTGAACACCAATTGAGTCTAGAATGACGTTTTGGTGATGGTTCAAACAAGTTTAGTTTATTGGAAGGCAGTCATTTCTTGCAACATTTTTCATGTTGTTGAGGATTTGTAGTGACCTCTTTTGATTTAATATCCCTGGTTTTTGCCTGACTGTTCTTGTTTTGAGATTACAGTCAGCGGGATGCCCCAGTGTTCTCAAGTCTCCTTTGTAGGTTTTGACTTAGTGGGCTTTTCTTTTTGAGAGATAATGACTGCCTATTTGTTAGGGAACCATCATTTTCTTTTGATTCCATAGGAATGTTTTTGATGTCATTCGTTGTATTATTAAGTGAAAGTTTGCGGCTGAACGCGCATTTGAATTAATTGAGAGACTACCCTGCCCCGGGTTTTGATTAAAGGTTTCAATTTGTGTAAAAAGGAAACTTCTACTTCTTTGGCTCGAAGGGGTTGACTAGGGATTATCTTCCTTATAACTCTGGTGTTTAGGATTTGAATGAATGCCTGTACATCACCAGCAAGGTTTGTCCAAAAGCATATTGTATGATATTATGGCATTGTTTTCGTCATCCTCCCTCAAAAGGCTTGTAACTTTTAGCAAGAGTTGAATGCCATAAAGGAAGTAAAAATAGCATAGTTTAAATATCATGAAAACGAATGGATTAATTCAAGACAAACAAATGCAATGTATTAATGAAACAAAGTTTGACATTAATAGATAAGTGTTTGAATAAAAAAAGAGATTACAATTGAAAATTCAAAATAAACTAGAACGATTAATTATTTGGCATGGAAGCGGTGATCACGTTGGGAGCCTCTGGAGGGTAGAACTCAATCTCCTTGGCGTCAATCAAATTCTGAATCTTGTACTTCAATGCTCAACAATCGTTAGTATCATGCCCGGGACTTCCGGAATGATAAGCACATGTTGCATTAGGATTGTAGTTAGGAGAAGAAGTTTTGGGGTTTGGATGAGGTCATATCAACATAATCAGATTCATCCTCAACAAGTGTTGTAGCACTTGAGCCAGCGGCATGTTGATGTTGGTAAACTATCTTTTGGGCTCGTCTGGCCTTCGTTGATTTCCAATTTGCTGTTGCCTGTGCGATGCAGAATCAGAGATCAGGACTGCCCCCACATGTTGGTCATGATGACTCTTTTAACCATACCCAACATTGGACTCTTTCTTCCCATTGTATGGCTTTTTCTGAACATCGGAGGGTGTAGCTCCTTGGATCTTTCCGCTTTTGATGCCAACTTCGACCCTTTCGCCAGTCAGTATTAGCTCGGTGAACTCGATCGAGGAGCTTCCGATTAGGTGCTTGAAGAAAGGTCCTGTCAAGGTTCCCATGGAGATGTCAATCAGCTCCCTGTCAGTTAGATGGGGTTGCCCCTACCAGCCAGATCTCTCCACTTTTGGGCGTATCCTTCGAAGCTCTCGTTGGAACCCATGGTCATGTTCTGCAATTGCACACGAGTTGGTGCAAGATCAGCATTGTATTGGTACTTCTTGTAGAAAGCAGCAACTATATCCTCCCAGGTGTGGATGCGAGAACTATCCAATTGATAAAACCATTCAAGTTGAGTCCCCACTAGGCTCTCTTGGAAGAAATGGATCCAAAGCTTCGGATCAGTTGTGTATGGTTGAATCTTGCGAACATAAGACTTTAAGTGTATCTTAGGGCAAAAGACTCCATCGTACAGAGCAAAGGTAGGGATTTGGAACTTTGGCGGGACGACCACCCCAGAAACCAAACCCATGTCTCCTAAATCCAAGCCAGGTATCTGTTGAATCTCCATAGCCTTGAGGAGATCCTCCAAATGTTTGTACTTGTCATTAGCGGGAGGATATTGTTCCTCAGAGTATTCAGCTTCGACTTCATCAATCTCCAGACTGTTATATCCTTCTTTTGTCTGATTGTCTCCTTCGGTTGACGGAGTTGAGAGATCTAGAGTTCTCTTGACTGGTCCTCTAAGTCTTCTTCCCAAGTTCAGGACGCCTACTGACTTCTTTAACTTTTTATTCTTGTCCTTGAGAAGAAGAGTCTCCAGTTCCTCTTTCCCCTTAGCCATGGCCAGGATCATTTGTTGGAATTGGGCATTTTGTGCTTGGAGATCCTTCACCGTTTTTTCCATATCCATCTTACTGAAATTAACAGTAGGAAGATAAGGAGACTTGTATAGGAGAAACCTGTCATGATATGATGTATGATATGTGGATGCATGTTTTCAAGGATCTCGCGGGGTAAGCATAAGAAGATGTTAGAAATTACTTACAGCTTGATTGGAGAACTTGGTATCGATGGATGTCTTTCCACTAGAATTAAGCTCATCATGTCAAGTGGGTCGTAGCCCTTGACTCAAATTTGTTATAATCGATTTTTGACAGTGTTTTGGTTAGAGAAAAATAAATCTTCTTGCCCCTTGATAGACGTCTAGTTCAACGTGACCCTGCATCAAAAACATTTGGATCCTTGAAATAATTATTGAAAATGCTATGGTATGATGTCATGATGTTATGTACAAGTATACAAAGTAAGCAAGTACAAATAATCATATTCACATAAAGCAAACAAGTCCTTAGGTTTAGGCTTGCATGGGGTTTGTAGGTAAGTACCCTCTTGAAGTTTAGTTGGCTCAACCTGTCCTAGTTAATAATAACCGGGTTCTAAGGGATCTCAATATGACTGATTTGTCTTCTCGGGCATTGTTTTAGCGCAAGTCTCTTTCACGGCGACCGAAATATCCAAAAAAAATAAACCTCAATGAGTGTAGTATCGAGTATCTACCAACTTCGAACTGCACCAAAGCCGGTCATCTCACTAAGTCCTAATGGCCAAGTTGGTCAAGTAAAGGTTCTAAAAGTCAGTTAGCGCTTCATGACATCACTCAGCGGCCCTGTATTCTCCTTGAATACTCAAGGGCTACCGGTACCCATAAATATGTCACACTAACGTAGCTATTGCTTAGACCATGTCGGTATACCCCGTACAATTTCCACAACGTATTGCTGCTTACCTATAAGGTATCCCAAATCCGGATAGAGGATTTAAGCCTAAACAAGGAACCAAAATGTAAAGCATACAACTCAAATAAAGAAAGCAAGTAAACTCAATATGAGTTGACGCATAATAGGATGTATCGACTCATTTCCTACTTGTGTCGATACATACGCGTTTTGTGTCGACTCATGCACTTTCCATCTTTCTGTTTTAGGCCCTGGATAGCAGTATGAGTCGATGCATAAGGTCATGTGTCGACTCATACCCTGTTTTTTCACTTAGAAAGAGTCGACCCATATGGGTATGTATCGACCCATGTTACATTTTGTTTCCTCTATCACCATTCTTTTGCATGTGTCAGTCAGTTTTTAACATATAAATGATAAAAATGAACAGTAAGGAAAGATTAAATTCAATAGTAGTGATTACTTCATCTTATCTTCATAAATAAACCAACAATGATGTATGGAAAATGCAAGGTTGAGATGACTTACCTTGCAACTGCACTTTAGGTTTTGAGTCTGAAACCCTTCAAGATGTTGTGTGGACTTTAATGAAACTCCAGGAAGTTACTAAACTTCCCTTTATGTTGAAGGTTGTTGAACCAACTCCAAACAATCAATTTTATATAGTATTGTCTTTTGTTTAGAAGTTGAGAATATGAACACTACAAAGACTGTTCTTGAGCTTGAGCAGTATCTATGTGATATGAAGTGTTTTTTTGAGGATTTATGGGATGGTTTGCAAGGTTGTAATAATAGTGGATCGTGGGCCTTTTCTGTTTTGATGAGTCAAAACAGAGTTGGAGATGAACAAAGCTTTTTTGGATCAACTGGGTTTTATGAATGAGTTGGTTTTAACAAAAATTCTGTTTTTCTTTTCACTCCATTTTTTTTCCAAAAAAATCCTCCCTATCTCTTATGAATCAGTCCCTTTTGTAACCCTTTTACTGAGGTTTAGGAGGGAAACAAAATAAGTTGTTTTGAATTATTTTTGCCTACTGCTTTGATGCTTTTTCCACACAATTTTCGTTTGCCATTTTGGTGCAATTTTGTGGCTGTTATGATGCAGGTTGGAGCAGACTGCATAGAGCAGTTTTAGACCAGTTTTTTGGACTGTATAGGGCAGCATATACATGTTTTTTGACAGGTTTGTGGTGTAGCATACCATAATGTTTTGTAGGACAGCAAATGAACAGGTTTTTGGAGTGTTGTGGCAATGCATAGAAGTAGTATATCATTTTTTGGTCCAGCCATAATTTGGACAACATAGTTTGCAGCATGGAACAAGTTTGGTTTGTGGAGAAATTTATGCACATTGTATTTAAGACAAAGCATTGTGGCAAGGTTTTAAGTCAAAGGGAAAAAGTCCAAGCAATACAAAGTTTAGGGTTTGTAAACTTGCAAAAATGTCACTTTGTAATAACTTGAATTATTTTTAATTGTAGTGACAAGATGTCATGAAGCAATGAACTTTACTTAGAAAAATTTCCAAATCTTGCAAAAGTTGGATTTTTGACTTTCTTGATTTTTGATGATCAAATTTCATATTTTGGATGTCTTGATGAAATATGATTTTTGGGACTCAACGTTGGTCAAAAAGTCAAAGTTTGACTCTTTTTTTTTGTGTATAGTTGACTTTTCCCACCAGTTGACCGAATTTTGTCTATCAATCCACTAATCGCAGGAGATGAATTGAAAAATGCAATTAGGTCAAAGATGACGCGCTCAGATCCTTGTGATCATACTTCCAACCAATAACCCAAATATTAGGTCAAAAATAAGAGTTTGGTCAATAAAAACCCTAATTTTGCCCATTTTCCCTTTTGAATGTCTTTCTTGGGAAATTGTAGTCCAAGACTTGAAACTTGATAGAAGCAAGCCTGAGAGTGTAGGAGGATCCTTTTGAGAAATGAGAGGGAAAATTTTGGGGTACAAGACATGTTCATAAGTGTATTCAACAAATTGTTTGCATATGATAAAGACCTTATGCCATCTCTAAAAAACTTTTTAAGAAACCTCACTTTAAAGAATTCTTTGTTTCTCATCAAAGAGTAATTCCTTTTACGTCAAAATACATGCTTCTTTATATGACACAATCTTTGCCATACATAAATGTATCTCATCACTACTTTCTCTTGCATAGTTCAAAAACTTATGAGGTTTTTATTTTATAAGCATGACCTATCCTTATTATGGTGTTTGATAAAATATTTTATGCCATGTATTGCTATATTTATTTTCCATGAGGTTTTGTGCTATAGATTGATAGAAACATAAGTGCATATTTGCATCTTTTATCTTCCTTTTTGATTTTGACAAATGGGGAGAAGTATACTCTCAGAGGGAGGGTATACACTTTATCTAACTCAGGGGGAATGTTATCACTCCAAAATATATTAATTTGTTTCTTTTATCACCTCCCCTGAGTGATGTGTTTTCATCATAAAAAAGGGGAGAATATGGAAACTTGTTTTGCAGGTAACAAATGTTGTTTTGATGATGACAACTATAAAGATTATAACACCCCCGATTATTTATCTAATTATTTTAATAAATTAATCATGTGATGTTTTACCTTTATTGTGTTAATTAGCATTTTTTATATGATGTGATACCTTGTTGTGGGGTAGTTACCTTAGAAAATTTTGATGTTAAGGTATAAGAGGTGTATGAACAAAAGTGTAGACACATAAGAGTGGAAGGATTTTATTATTAAAATATTATTGTTTAAATTAGAATATTAGAATATTATTATGATGATAATAATTAAATAACTATTTTAGTTATTATTATTTGGAAGGGCATAAGTGAAATAATATATTAGGAGTCTAAGGGTTAGATTAATAAAACAAGAGAAAAAGGAATTTGTTTTGGTGAAAAGTCTGATCGTAGAAACAAAAAAGAGAACGAAAGAAGAGAAGAGGAGAATAGTGCACCAAGAGGCTAGGGCAAGGGAGAATTCATTGTTGAAGCTTAGGAACTGTCAATTCAAGGTAAGAGTAGGGTTCCAACTTTCTAAGGGATTGTATAATGATAGGTAGGTTAGAGGATTAGGATTGCCATAGTTATTGTATGCTTTATTCATGAATCTTAATTTTATCGTGATTGAATCAAATTGATGATTTTCACATGATTTTGATTGAAGTAGTGGAATTGTTTTTATGGAATGATTAGGAATGTTGTATAACATGTATGTATAAATTACAGAAGTGATGAACCTGGTTTTGTATGCAAATTGGGGTTTTGGTGTGGAAAGGAAGTGATTTTCGTACTTTGAGAAATAACAGAAAATTGCATTTTTAACAGTGGGAATCGGTTACTAGAATTAGGGTAACTAGTTACCACATTGAAAATAAACGTGAAAATTTGGGTTACAGGGGATGTAGCCGATTTCCCGTCTGATGGTAACCGGTTACCAGACAAAATACAAAGACGTTAATTTTGGTTACAATGGGGTGTAACTTGTAACACCCTTCTAAACCCCAAGGAATATTCACAATTATTTTAATAATTAAATCAAAGTATATCACCAACAAGGGTGTCACATCTTCATATAAAACATCATATTTGATACATCATGCTCCGTAACACGAGTTTTCAAAATATTTAACAAAATATAATCAACATTTTAGTTCTTCAACTCATGGCAGCATAAATCATATTTCTAAACACCTCATTGTTGTAACTGGTTTTAAATTGAGAGTTGTCACCCTTAATTTTTATTCTAAGGAAGGGAATATAAAGATTAACCCTAAAAAGTTAGAGATTCTAGGTCGTTGGACTCGTTCTTAGACGAAGGGGAGGTGTTAGGCACCCCTCGTCTACCTTGTTCGCAAGGATACTAGGATTTAGGTTTAAAATTAAGGAATAGGGTTTAATTTTTTAGTTAGGGGAACTCGCCATGATTTAAGTCACATGCCTATGTATCCTCTTAGGAGGAATCAGAGTCCCAATTTTTAGTTCACAGTTAATTTGAAAGTAATTCTCCTTAATCCTTTTCCGAAAATAATCTTGTAGTTTTTATTATGTTAGTAGAAAAATGCTTTGATGCTAGTTAGCTGTTTTGATGTTTTATTGATCGAGTATGGTAGGACGTAGAGCGGAGGAGTCTGATATAGTCTCCTCATCACGTGGCCAGATTTTGGCCATGTGTCATTCACAGATAGTGAATTTGCTGATTAGTATGGATTTTAATTGTTTAATTTTGAATAATAAATCTGTAGACGATGTGTCGACTGATTTAATTACTCGAAGGGGGGTTTTCTCTTTAGATGTGCATGGTTTTAATGTTTGTTTCCACTTGTGATATTTCTTGGGTGCAATGTCTTCTAATGTGTTATGTGTTTCCACTACCTGTGTACATTTACTCTTTTTATTTTTGTCAATATTTTGGATAAAAAGGGGGAGTAAAGTGTTGTGTTTTGATGTTATATCACATGTCTTGACATGTTAATTTAGCCTTGTGATAGGGATGTATGTAGGCATGGCAAATAAACCCGCCCAGGCCGGGCGCCGACCGCCCCGCCGCGAAATTAGCAGGGAAAATCCGGTTTTACCGAGGGCGGGTGCGGGGAAAACCCGATTTTTATTTACAGGTGCGGGTGTGGGGGCGGGTGATGCTAGTACCCACCCTGCACCCGCACCCGCCAACTAAATTTAATTTATTTAATTTATTTTTTAATAGTTTTATTACTCATTTACACTTTTTAATGTTATAATATCATGTTTATTAGAATTATTATTTATTTTTTTTGAAAATACAATTTAAATAAAAAGATCAAACATAAAAATGCTTTTAAAATAATTAACTATTTAGTTTAATTATTGATTTTTATTTTTATTGAAAAAATATATAAATTTTTAAAAGTTAATATTTTATTCGGGCGGGGGCGAGTGCTGGGAAACCCATTTCTTATTGGGGGAGAGGGCGGGGGAACAAATATTAGCCCTGACTGGGTTTGGGGGCGGGGGCGAGTCTGGGTCGGGTGGTGGGCGCAGATCTGGGTGTGCTTAAACCCGCCCCGTTTCCATCCCTAGATGTATGCTACTAATTTTGGGAGAGTAGTTGTTTGTGATTGCCTATGCAATCATTCACGGGGAGTGTGATACAGTGGGAGAACTGACTTGGTCTTTTGCGTTTGATCTTAAATGTTGCAGATAGCAAGATTCGCCACCGACTTTAATTTTATCCAATAAAAGAAAGGGTGAAAAGAACAGGAAATACATTTTGAGAATTTTCTTGAGTTCGGGGGGTAGGTTATGAAAAGGGAAGGTGTTAGCACCCTTTTCATCCGTAGTTATCTACGGCCTCTTAATTGCTAGTTCACTTTGAAATTTGTCATACCCCAAATTTGTCCTACCTCAGGAATCCATTTTCTTAGAGTTATTTAATTAAAGATGGTACAACAATATCTGATGGACTATCTTTATTCAAGATCAAGGGGGTGTTTTTAGTTGTTATTAAAAAAGAGGGGTGAAAATTAAATCTGAGAGTATGCAAAATAAAGGAAGAATTAACGCTAGGCCCAATTGAATTAAGGGAGAAGTTCTGACGGCAAATGAGGAAATGCTAGGCTGTATGGATCAAGCGTTGACTCATCAGAACTTCTGAGACAGAAATCCCAGAAGTTCTTCCTTACAGAAGTAAACGCAAAAGTTGTGCAGATCAGATCCAGAATCACGCACAGGCTAGCGCTAGTATAGAGCTGGAATATCAGATCCTCTAGCAGAGTCAAGCAAGGGAAGAATCAGATTATCTTCCATAGCCCAAGCTCAAAGTTTCAGAGGCTAAGCAACCCAAGCCCAAATCTGTTGGACGTGCGCTGTATCAATTCCAATCAAATCTTCCACAAATAATCAATTCCAATCAAATCTTTTCAATTCTATCCTCAATCTTTGTTCTAGCCATAGTCCACGTCCAAAAATTGAACATTATAAATAGAAGAGCAAATTAACAAATCGGAGAAAAAAAGAGAAGAAAAAGGAAGAAAAGAATACGAGGAGAGAGACAAATTTGCAGAGAAAAGCAACACAGTAACACCTTGAAGAAAGAGAAATGGTAGAATTTCTGGAAAACCCAGAAGAAGAAAACGCAGGAGAATTACCGAGGTTTCAATATCTGGAACCCTAGTTTCAATTGCTGTCGCTCCACCTTCCGTCGCCGTTGTCACCATAATTCTGATTGCATGTTCATGCTAATTTATTATGTTCAGATGTAGTTCCTTTTTAGAAGTTCTGACTAGGTTAACCCCGGTTTCAGATTTTTTCCCTTGTCTAGAATCAGTATTAGGCTTATACACTCTTTGTCAGCCCTTTTTCCAGAAACTCTGAGTAGTGGGCTTCCAGAATTTGAGGTCCCTATTTCCTGACTTTGCTTACAGCGTGCCTTTTCATAAGTTTTGCAACTGGGCCAAAACCCAGTCAATTTCCATGCATCCCCTGCAGAACTTCTGCCCCTTCAGAACATCCCCTTTTTCCAAAATTTTCCCTAGGGCTTAACAACCATAAGATGCAACCCCCTGTTCATAAACTGTTTTGTTTTTTCCTTATTTTTCTTATTGTAATTATTATAATTATTTTCTATTATTACTATTATTAATTTTTTTGTGAATATTATTTATTATATCACTTAAATTATTTTTACATCAAAAATTGCATATTATGTTCTTATATTATTTGCATTAAATATTTTTTATATCATGCATTAATAAGAATGTTTGCAATTAATATCTAATAAAAAACATACAACAAACCTCAAAATTTTCTTCGCAATCAAATAATCTAAACAACTATTTTTGCAAAAGGGTTTCAAACAGATTTTGACTTACTGCGCATTTAGCCAAAATCTCCGCAATCACTACTCTCGGCCAAAATGTGAGGTGATTCAAAGTACATTTGCAACCCATAAAAAACACAAACCCATACTAACTATGAATTGGGACTCTGATTCCTCATAAGAGGATACGTAGGCATACGATCAAAAATTGTAGCGAGTTCCCCTATAAAGAATTTAAACCCTTTCCCCTAATAAAATTTAAATCATGTTTCCCCAGCTCAAACCTAAAACCTAGTACCCTTGTGAACAAGGTAGATGAAAGGTGCCTAACACCTTCATTTCGTCTAAAGAAGTCCAAAACCTAGAATCTCTGTCTGTGAATTAGGGTTTTCTATTAGATTCCCTTCCCTAGAATAAAAACTAATAGTGGCAGTCTGATTTAAAAACCAGTCGCTACAAAATGCTTTAGTGTTTGTGTAAGTTTGAAAATATTTTGAAAATGCCTAAGTTTGACAAACTTTGCAATGATTCTCATATCATTAGAATGTATACAAAATGTTGGTTTTGAAAATATTTGTTGAAAGGGGAATGTTTGGAAATATGTTTTGAAAATGTGAGGTGTGAAAATGGTTTTAGTTTGTGAGCAAGAAATTACGAGAAATCTACCTACTCAAAAAGTCTTTGTTCTTTTCCTCCTCCTTTAGATAGTGTTATTTTACCATTGGTTGGTAGAGAGCCTTATCATTGGATGTGAGGGACAGACGTGGGTCATTGTACAGACATAGAAGGTAGCTTGTAAGATGTTTTAACAATTGTCATAAGGGACTAAGATCGTTTATCGAAGGAAACATTGAAGGGTCATCGATGAACTATGATCTTTTAATCGAGGGTCTTTGCTAAAACATCTCACGTTCGAGGGATATGATTGTTTTCATTTGAGGCAACAAATGAGGTTAACCCTAGAGGTGCATGTATGCAAAGTGTTTTGATTTCAAATACACTGTATTTTAATTAGGGTTTTCTATGGTTTGATTTTAAGTTTTGTCATGCAAACCTTAATTACTAACAAAAAAGAAAAGCGGTAAATTGCAGAATTTAAATGTTCTATGCTATTACAACGATTTGGCAATGGGGGTACAAGTTTATGAATAGGTGTAAGAAAGAAATAAAGCCCTAATTATCTATTACAAACCAGTGAGCATGAATAGAAATAAAACATACAAAATGTAAAGAGGAAGAAAGAAATTGTCTTTTTAGGGTTTTGATAGAAAAAGGTTTTAATAATTTAACCTAATTAAACTAATTAATTTTAATTATAAGAAAAGTTAGTTAATTATTTAATCAAAACCTAAAATCTAAGTTAATTAAAATAAAACCTAAATCTAATTTAATTTTTTTAGAAAATAATTTTTGTTAATGTTAATTAGAAAATATTCTACAATATATAAGAAATAATAAAATTTAATTTAACAAAAAAATAAAATAAAATGCTTAAATCATATTATTTAATAAAAATATATGTTTTTGTATTTTTTGGTTTTAATAAAATAAATAAATAGATAAATAAAATAAAAATATAAAAATATATGGGTTGGGTGTTAAAAGGTAAAAAGGGGTTAAAAGTAGCAAAAAGAGTTAGGCCCAACAATGAATTTGTTTGGAATCAGAAAATAAATAAATAAATAAAGTTATGGGCCTGCACAATATAAAGTAAAATGGGGGTGCAAAAACAAATTCAGTCAAGGCTCAGAAGAGAGAGTCCAACGCCTATTTGTGATCCTGTGTGGCTGACTTTCAAAGGGTCCATGATGCATATGTGAGCTTGGAGTGTGGGATTTGAAAGCTGGCAGATCTGATGGCATTAGTGTGAAGCGCGTGGTAGGCGCGCATAGCCTGCTTGCATAGAATATGAAAGAAGAAAATTGTAAAAAAACAAAAGGGAACCACTGGGGCTCGAACCCAGGTCCTTATAGTTCAATGCCTTACGTGCACTTCCTCTGCCACTGGGGTGGCTGTTTCATCTGTTAATAATACAACTTGTAATAAATTTAAAATAAACCTCATCTTAATGGCACTTCATCCCTAACCTCGCGCCAACATCTCCAACACCATTTTTGAATTTTGTAACTTCCTCATTTCTCAATCAAATCAGAAAATGTAAACATGAAACTTGCTCCATTTTTCAATACAAATTCAACCATATAAATTTCATGACCTATAAATCAAAGATGAATGAGAATTTTACTGGTACCAAATAAAAACCTAATTTTTTCAAAAAGTTCAAACTCAAAAATCGCTTCACTCAGGCAACATAAATGAAAACTAAAGGCATGGTTAGCTTCAGAGCTATGATGTCTACATTTTTTATTCACAAAGTAACCATTAATGGAAATCGTGTATGGAGTTTGAGAAACCTTGGAAGTGTGGTGGTGATCTGGATAGCTTCATTGGACTCCTAGGAAGCTAATGCAACTCTTACTTTGTGCTGAAAGTGTCTGAATCGTGTTGGAGAAGTCATGTTGTAGAGCTGAGTTTTTGAGTTTGGAAGATGATGAATATGGAGTTACAGTTGTGAAACAGGGATGGGGATGAGTTGTATATGATGTATGGAAGCTTTATGATTGATTTGGAGAGGAAATGCACGAGTGGATTGTGATATGGAAGTTCAATGTCAGAAATGATAAGTTATGGATGTTTTTGTGAAAATTCTAGTTTGAGGGAGTTTGGGGCTTGTCAATTCGTGTGTTAGGTTGCAAATGGATTCTCTATTTATAGAGGAAAGGTCTTGAAGTCTCTAGTGATCAGAATCAAGAAATCACATGTTATGCTTTTGAAACTTGCTTTTGAAGTAAACAAGAAATGCATAGTTTCAATGTGAAGTACAAGGGCTTGCAAGGTGGTTAACATGTTGTAGATATCTTGCTTCTTGCTTTGAAATGTTTTTGAGTCAGAAGAAACAATGTATGTCCTCAAGGAGTTGACATTATGATTAAAGTTGACTTTTCTAAAATGGAAGTGGTGACTTTGTGCCAAAAATGGAAAATCAACTTGGACAAAGCTTCAAAATATCAGACAATGGCTTAAACAGTTGTGTAAACATTTAATTATTGAGTGATTTGCAAGTTTTAAGGCCTACAAAGCAATATTATGCAGCATGGCTTGAGATTTATTCAAGCGTTCTTCATGAAAGTTCCCTAAAATTCAAGAATGGATGCCCAACTTCTTTTATTCGATTCTCTTAGCTCAAGAATGATATCTTCAAGTTCTTGGAAATTTTGGAAAGCTTGAAACATTATCTACAACCTTAATGTTGACCACTTTGGCTAAATCATCTTGGAGCTTGGTGAAAATTGGCCAACAAGTTAGGGCAAAAAATCTGTCTAACTTGATGAAAATTTCACTAAGTGTTTTAGTAAAAAGGTCATGACTTCATGAGCCTATATATTCAAATCTAAGTGTTTTTGGACATAAACCATAAGGGAAAAAGTTTTATAATTCATCAATATCTACAACTTTCATTTTGAAAGTTTTCCTTGAATCATCTTGCATCATGGTGAAAAATTGTCATGAAGTAGTGAAATTATCAAGGTTAAAAAACACTTAGAATTTTCTAAGTATTAGAAATCTTGACTTTTTGTTGACTTTCTTGACTTTCTTGATTCTTGATGATTAAGTTTGATATTTTTGAATGTCTTGATAAATCTTGATCTTTGAAATTCAATGTTGACCAAAAAGTCAAAGTTTGACATTTTATGTATCAGTTGACTTTTCATCAATTGATCAAATTTCAACTATCAATCCATTGATCTTGAGAAATGATTTGAGCCATGAAATTCGGTCAAGATATTGTGTTTGAGTCCTTGAGATCATGCTTCAAGCCATCAGGTCGTGTACTAGGTCAAAAGTCATTAATCAGTCATTCGCAATCAAAACCCTAATTTTGACAATTTTGCCCTTTTGATGATTTGAATGTTTTTCTTGAGGTATTGTGATCAACCCTTGATTAATTGATAAATATGACTTCAAAATGTTTATGTTTTCCAAAAATCATGAAGTTTGACTGTATATTGACTACAGTTGACTTTTTACCTAATACAACTGATTTTTAGTTATCTAAGCAATTGATTGAGCAAATTTGTGATGCAAGACTTGAAACTTGGTATGAGCATTATTGAAGACCCGCAACAAACCATGAAAGTCATTTGAGGCATAAAAAGTCAAATTTCCTTGAGAAAACCAAAACCCTAATTTGGAGATTCAGTGCTTAGGAGGTGAGCTTGTTTGATCAAACCCTTGAGAACCCTTGAGCATTTGACATCTTTGGTGAGAAATGTATTGAGAAAAGAGAGGGAAAATTTTGGGGTACAACAGCTTCCCCTGTTCAATCTTCTTAAAACTGAAGAGTTAGATTGGTGCATCTGCCATTCGCAACTTGAAGGTAGAAGATGATTAAACACTTAAGTGCCCGGAAATTTGCACTCGGTTGTGCACGAAGTAATGATGTTTGTTGATTATATCAGGAAGGTGCTTAAAGATGACATTTGGAGAGATGATGGAGAGCCATCAGAGATGGTCTTAAAGATGCTATCCAGAGTAACTATGGATAAAAATTAGACTAATTTTATGATCGTCTTTAACTGGGAGAAGTATCAGAATAAATCTTTGGTCAATTTAATCTGAGCCAGAAAAAGTATCTATTGGAAGAAGTATTAGAATAAATATTTGGTTAATTTAAAACTGAACCAGCAGATGTCTTGTGTTGTCTTTAACTAGAAAAGAATCAGAATAAATCTTTAGTCGATTTAAACTGAACCAGCAGTTGTTCCTACTGGAAAAGTATCAGAATAAATCTTTGGTCAATTTAAATTGAACCAACATATGTCTTGTGTCATCTTTAACTGGTAAAGAATTAGAATAAATATTTGGTTGATTTAAACTGAACCAGCAGATGTGCCTACTGGAAAAGTGTCAGAATAAATCTTTGGTCGATTTAAACTAAACCAACATATGTCTTGTGTCGTCTTTAACTGGAAAAGAATTAGAATAAATCTTTGGTCGATTTAAACTGAACCAGCAGATGTTCCTACTGGAAAAGTATCAAATTAAATCTTTGATCGATTTAAACTGAACCAGCAGATGTCTTATGTCGTCTTTAAATGGAAAAGAATCAGGATAAATCTTTGGTTGATTTAAACTAAACCAGCAGATGTGCCTACTGGAAAAGTATTAGAATAAATCTTTGGTCGATTTAAACTGAACCAGCAGATGTCTTGTGTCGTCTTTAACTAGAAAAGAATCAGAATAAGTCTTTGGTCGATTTAGACTGAACCAAAAAAAGTGTCTACTGGAAAAGTATCAGAATAAATCTTTGGTCGATTTAAACTGAACTAGCTGATGTATGTGTTTTCTTTAAATGGAAAAGAATCAGATTAAATCTTTAGTCGATTTAAACTGAACTAGAAAAAGTGTGTACTGGAAAAGTATCAGGATAAATCTTTGGTCGATTTAAACTGAACCAATAGATGTCTTGTGTCGTCTTTAACAGGAAAAGAATCAGAATAAATCTTTGGTCGATTTAAACTGAACCAGAAAAAGTGTCTACTGGAAACGTATTAGAATAAATCTTTAGTCAATTTAAACTGAACAAGAAGAGGTCTTTAAATCTTTAACTGGGAGAAGTATCAGAATAAATCATTGGTCGATTTAAATTTAACTAGAAAATGTTTCTACTGGAAATGCATCATAGTAAATCTTTGGTCGATTTAAACTGAACCAGCAGATGTCTGTGTTGTCTTTAACTGGAAAAGAATCAGAATAAATCTTTAGTTTATTTAAACTAAACCAGAAAAAGTGTCTACTGGAAAAGTATCAAAATAAATCTTTGGTCGATTTAAACTGAACCAGTAGATGTATAAAGGAAGTGTTCGTCATGCAGATAGTCGCCCCGTCCTGTTTCAGAATTGATCTTTATCTGAGCAGAGAGAAAGAAAGGAAGATAGTTTCCCCGTCCTATTTTGGGAGTTAATCTTCAATTTTCTTGTTCTTCACAGATAATTGTCATGTCTTGTTTCAGGGATTAATATGTGGCCGGTTATCCCGAAAGTTTCCCCATCTTGATTCGGGAATTAATTTGGAACTGTTTGAAAATTGTTGATGATATTCGTCTGTTGATTGATCTTTCCTGAAAAGGTAAAGAGTTAGTTGTATGCAATGTCATGATGTATGAAATGCATTGCGTTATGATGTTCTCAAAATAAATTAGATTGTTCTATATGCATTTCGTATGCATATGTTATTATCAATGAATCTGCAATGTTGTTGAAGTGTATTTGTCTTGGAAAATAAGTCTCTGACTATTGTTCAGGATGAAGAGTATGTGTATCTTCAATCTTGTCTAGAATGCTTCCGCTGGGGATTCCTGGTTACTTGTTTAAGGAAAATCTGCAGGGGGTGTATTGATTTCTATTTGGGGAGTAGAGTTTAGGAACATTGGTCGTCTGTTGCTCTATTGGGGAATTTATTTCTTATATACCCTGACTGGGGATAAGAGAGATGGAAAATATTCCGACTTGTCTAGGGAGGATAAAGTTAACTGGTATCTGGTCGGATTCCAAGCTTCGCAGAAACTTTCTGGGGATAGTGATGACATTATTGGGGAGAAGAATTTTATCAGTGAATTATAGTAGACTGAGGAATAGACTCGAGCTGGAAAATTTGTAGTCTGTTGGGGAAATAAAACCCTGTTGGGGAAATAAACCCTTGTTGATGGAGAAGTGCTTTGCTGGGGAAATCAACTCTCTTAGGGGAATTGAATTTACCAAAAAGAAGAATTCTGCAGGAACTTTTCAGTTTTGGAGGACCAAACTCAGCTGGGGAAGAGAAATTTCATGCATTGTACTGATTGGAACTCCCTAGGTTGGTGATATTGCTGGGGAAAAGAATATAATTTTTTATCTGTTGGAGTGATTTGCTGGGGAGATTGTGGGGAATGTACCCTTATTTGTGAAGACTACTATGTGGGGAAAATTTTCATAGAAGTGGCTCTGAAGACTTCACTGGGGATAACCTTATGAAAGGGATTATGTTGGGATTTATGGACAACTTGAGTGTCATCCCAGCTCCTAGAGTTTTGAGTAAAGGTTTATTCCTGTTCTTATGAATATATTTGTTAACAGTTAATCATGTTCATATGCATATTTTCATTCAATTTGTCATTAGACGTTTGTGCAAACAAAATAGAAAGAACAAAAAGTTTGGACTTCGAAGTATATTTGTATTGATAATTTTCCTATAAATAGGAGATTTTGTACAAAGAGACAGAAATCCTTGTAAGAGGAAGTAGTTGTGAAATGAAAGAGTACAAAGTGAAAAAAATATATATAGCCATGTGGAAGTGATCTCATTGGGTTCCAACTCCACTATTTCCCCTATGTCTTTGAACATCTCATCCCTTGCCGTCGAAAGAAGTTGATTGAACCATCTGAACTTTTGACCTTGGTAATAAATCTGGTTGTAAGTGATCCAACGGGACATAGTCGTACGCTTTAATCCATAATTTTTGCCTGGACCTCCCTTTCATGTTTTCAGTCCACTAGGATACCCTTTTTTCCCAAGCCGCCCTTTCAGGTTTTCGACTTGCTGGGTGTACAATATTTTGTATATATCCCTAATTTTTGCTTGAACCCTTTTGGTTCGTCGGGATGCCCTTCTTTTTGCCTAGGTACGTAAACCTAGCTGGTCATTCTTATGCGTAGTATTTTTTGACTATGTCCGCGTTCACAGGTGCGAGAAATCTTCGTCATCCATAGTGGTTAGCATCATAGCACCGCCCGAGAATACTTTCTTAACAACAAATGGCCCTTCGTAGGTGGGAGTCCATTTGCGCGTGGGATCGTCTTGGGGCAGAATGATGCACTTTATTACCAAGTCACCATCCTGGAATACCTGATGCTTGATATTTTTGTTGAATGCCTTGATCATGCATTTTTGGTACATCTGAACATGACAAACAGCAGCAAGCCTCTTTTCATCAATCAAATTCAACTGATCCAACCTAGTCTGAATCCCTTCGTCTTCGCCTTAGTCTACTTCTTTCATAATCCTAAAAGAAGGAATATGAACTTCGATAAGCAGGACAACCTCTATGCCATAGACTAAAGAGAATAGGGTTTCCCCAGTTGATGTTCGTGTTGAAGTACGGTAGCCATGAAGAGAAAATGGTAATATCTCATGTCAGTCTTTGTAGGTTACCACCATCTTTTGCAAAATCTTCTTTATGTTTTTGTTGGAGGCTTCCACTACGCCATTCATCTTAGGTTTGTATGGATAAGAGTTGTGATGCTTGATCTTGAACTGCATGCAGAGTTCAATGATCATGGTATTGTTGAGATTAGTACCATTGTCAGTGATGATCCTCTCTGGGATACCATACCGTTAAATGAGGTTATGCTTGATGAATCGAGTCACGACATTCTTGGTAAATGAGGTAAATGAAGTTGCTTCAACCCACTTGGTAAAGTAGTCAATGGCGACAAGAATGAAGCGATGTCCATTAGAAGCAGTGGGCTTGATTTCTCTGATCATGTCAATGCCCCACATTGAAAACTGCCAAGGAGCAGTCATGACATTCAAAGGAATTGGAGGCACACAAACCTTATCAGCATAAATTTGGCACTTATGGCAAGTCCTCGAGTGGTGGTGACAATCAGTTTCCATAGTCGACCAATAGTAACCAGCTCTCAGAATCTTCTTGGCCATAGTATGTCCACTTGAGTGAGTACCAAAGATGCCTTCGTGCATGTCCTCCATAATATTCTCTGCTTCCTTCTTGTCCATACAACGGAGCAAAGTTGAATCATGGTTGATCCTGTATAGAATTTGTTGCTCATGAAGAACTTGGAAGAGAACCTCCGTAGGAATTTCTTTTCGTTGATTGACGCCCCTTCATGATACTCTTGAGTTTTAAGATATATTTTCACTTCGTGAAACCAAGGCTTCTCCTTTACTCCATTAGTGTCAATCTCATAGTAGTGCGTTGGTTCATCAAATCTTTCAATGGTAATTATGGGAGCTTCGTTGTCCCATTTGACCTTGAACATGGATGGCATGGTAGCTAAGGCATCCGCCAACTGATTTTCTTCCCTTGGGATATCTTTAAAGGTAACCTCTTCAAAGTACGGGATGAAGGTTAGCACAAGTTCTTTATAAGGGATAAGATTTAGATGTTTTGTATCCAACTCTCCTTTAACCTGACTGACCACCAAGGCTGAGTCTCCATACACGCTTAGAAATTTGATTCCTAAGTCAATCGCAGCCTTAATATCCAAGATGCACACTTCATATTCGGCCATGTTGTTGGTATAGTTAAAGTAGAGTTTGGCAGTGAAAGGCGTATGGAAACCTTCGGGGGAAATGATCATATCACCAATTTCATTACAAAGTGCATTGGAAGATCCATCAGAAACCATAGTCCATCAGGATCCTTGTTCAGGTCCTTCATACGGTCCAAGTCTTTCACAATCTGTGACCAGTATGATGTTCTCGTCCGGTAATTCAAAGTTCATAGATTAGTAGTCATCTATATATTGATGCGCCAAATGATCTTCCAGTACACTTCCTTTGATTGCTTTTTGTGTAGTGTACTGAATGTCGTATTCAGTTAAGATCATGTGCCATCAGGCTATCCTTCCGGAGAAAGCTGGCTTCTCAAAGATGTACTTGAGGGGATACATCTTAGAGATCAATAGAGTAGTATGAGTCAACATACATTGTCTTAGTCGACGAGCAACCCATGCCAAAGTGCAATAAGTTTTCTCGACCAATGAACATCTTGTTTCATAGTCGATAACTTTTTTTCTAAGGTAGTGTATCATATGCTCTTTTCGACCAGACTCGTCATGTTGCCCCATCAACACCCCATTGAATTCTCTAACACGGTTAAGTACATGACCAGAGGTCTTCCTTCAACTGGTGGCATCAGGATTTGAGGCTCTTGTAAAAACTCTTTAATATTGTCAAAAGCTATTTGGCAGTCGTCATTCCATTTTACTACTTCATCCTTCTTCAGCATCTTGAAGAGTGGTTCACAAGTAGCAGTCAAGTGAGAAATCAATCGGGAAATGTAGTTGTGTCGTCCTAAGAAACCTCTAACCTCCTTCTCAGTACGAGGAGCTAGAATTTATTGGATAGCTTTGACTTTAGCAGGATAAACCTCAACACCTTTGCCACTGACGAAAAATTCTAGGATTTTTCCAGACTGTTGTACCCCAAAATTTGCCCTCCCATTTTACTCAACAAATGTCAATGGAAGTCCCCAAGTTGCTCAAGGAAGTCCAAGAGTTGACCAGACAAACTCTCCTAAGACAGTATACCTCAAATTAGGGTTTCCACTTTCATCAAGATGTGTGAACCACAAAGGGATCAAATGCTTTCCAAGGTTATAATATGTTCTCAAGACCCTACATGTCAAGTTTCATGCCGTGCACAAGAAGTTTGCTCAGTCAACTGCTCAGATGCTTGAGAATCGACTATATTAGGTAAAAAGTCAACGGTGACCCACATACAGTCAAAATTCAAGATTTTTGGTCAACATCAACATTTTGAAGTGACTTTCATCATTTGATCAAGTTTTGACCATGATTCCCCAAGGAATGCTCCAAATTCATCAAAACCCAAAAGTTGCTAAATTAGGGTTTTGTAGGAAAAGTCAACCCAACTTTGACCAAGCATAACTTCTTCATACTTTATTAGACATTTTCCATCCAAAGCTCATTTTAAGAGGATGCAATTCCCTACAAGTCATCTTCAGCCCACAAGTTCAAAATATGCACTCATCAAAAGATATGAATTTCTACATTATAGGTCCTTTTGAAAAGTCAACAAAAACACCTTTTGGGTCAAAGCTTCGTACATGAACATGGAAGATCCAATTGAGATGAAACCAAAAGGGTTGGTTAGGGAACATCGTAAGATTTCTAAAAAGTCAAATAACACCCTCCTATGGTCAAAATTGAGAGAGATATGCATTGTCAAAGTTGGCCATTTTTGAAATAAATTGTCAAAAGTCAACATTGATCAAAATTGCATTTTTTCCAAAGGGGCCCATGTTTTCTTGCTTTAAACTTGTTTCTAATAGGACCCACGACCCCTGAGCTTATCCACCTATTATTTTATTATTTTTATTATTTATTTTGATTTTTTATTCATTTAAATCAAAATAAATCAATTTAAATGGTAAAATAATAAAATCAAATCAAATCTTGGATTTTTTGTGCACATTATGAGTCCATATATGGCTAGCATGGCATTTAATTCGTGCAAGGATGATTTAGATTGAAAAATTCATGATTGGAGCTATTTTGGAAAGAAATCATACAAGGCCAAAATCAAATCAAATCTTCATAATTCCTCAAGATACCATGAGATTTCTTCCATTATTTTTTATCTAAATTCCTCTATATAAATACAACACCCTCATACACTAGGGAGCACGAAATTGGCTGCCCAAGAAAACTCTCTAAAAACCTCAAATTCTGTCAAAACTAGTGCAAAGTCAAAACCGAAGATCCAGCCACTTTCAGTCCAAGACATCAATTACAAATCATTCCTGAGGTATCTAAGGGTAAGAATAGGTCGAAAGTCATGGCCATTGATGCTTGAAACAAGCATACTCATCTTCTCTTATTTGCTTTTCTTTCAAACATTCATATAATTAATTTCATGCATTGCTAATATTTATTAACTGTCCAAATGAGTTATTGTTGTTACGTAGAACAGGTTTGAATCACAAACAATAGTTTGGCTTGGTGGATGAGGCGCCTAACTGTGACCCAAGGGCCATGGATTCATCACCCACCCCATGCATTTTTCACTTTTTTGACTATTTTCTTTTCTAACCCTTTTCATTTATTTATTTTTCACTTGATTTGTTTTCTATTATTAATTTAATTAACATATAAAATCACAAAAAATCATTAAATATTAGTTTTAGGCTTTTAATTAATTAAAATAATTTTTGACATAAAAGTTGTTTTGATTTAATCAATATTGATTTTATTTCATAATTAACCTGTGAGTTAATCAAAGTTAGATTTTTAATTATTAATTCACACTTTTATTATTTTCCTAACAATTTACTGCAGATTCAGTACATCACCATTCCATGCGTCCATCATACGCTCACAAATCCTACCCTTTGGATCATCCCTTGGTCCAGATCCAGCGTCCAACCACAGTAGCCCATGGTGCACTCTCTGAAGTTAATCCTAATGGAATCACACGCAAGGAACATGGGCCAACCAATTTGGGCCTAACAATTTGGAAATGCACCCCTCAGTCTGCATTCTACCACACAGGCCCAATCTTTTCTTTTTTATTTTATTTCAATTCATTTTTATTGTTTTAATTTATTTATTTTATTTGTTTTCCAAAAATCATATTTAATCAAAACATAAAAATCAGAAAATCACAAACAATATTAGGTTTAGTCCTTTTTTTTAATATTTAATTGCATTAATTAGTTTAATTAGGTTAACTTAAATCTTTTTTTCATAATTAAAATCAAATAGAAATTAGGTTTAATTCTTAATTTTAATTCCTTCTCAAAATAAAAACACAAAAATAGGTTAATTGTTTTTTTCATTAATTTAATGATTTTTGATAATTAAAACTTAATTAGTGATTAGGATATTTTGCAATTTATTCTTTATTTCCTTAAATAAAAATGACAAAAAAATGATTTTTTTTCTTTAATTAAATTCAATTTGGTTGTCAAGGGTCAAAACCCTAATTTCTTGCATTTACGTTTGTCGTACGTACTTTTCATTATATTTTTGTAATTGCTACGAGGTTGTAATAGTCTTTTAAACTAGGGTTTTATTTACTGTTTAATTTCCCCCCGAGTTTTGGTTATGTAATCCCATTCCCCGAAGCCTTGTAATAATTAGATTTACTTTTCCGCTTTTAATTTCCACAACTATCAAACTGCTAGATGTATGCCTAGGATTGTATGCAAAAGACAATTTGCATGAAAAATTAAAACAGTTAGAAAACCCTAATGTGCAAAGATAACATTAACTGAAAAAGAACACTTGAACATGCTTACTCTTAGGGTATACTCTCACTCCGGTTGCCTTCGGTAAACGGTCATGAAGCATAGGATGTTTTAGTGGCTATCCTCTATGTCCCAAAAGATCAAAAAATGACCCTTTCGATTGTTGCCTCGGAAAAGATCTTTAGGACTCTAGGATGGTTACTAAGGTGTCCTAACATTGCTTTTGTGACCGTACGCCCCTTTCGAATGTCCCTTACAACTCCAATGATGGTGCTACCTACTCCTTAATGGTAGAATAGTGATGTTTAAAGGAAATGAGAACAAACAATCTTTTTTCGAGTAGGTAGAATCTTAAGTACTTGCTCAATGAAAACTTTTCACACAAACACCTGTCAAAACAGATTTTCAAAAAAAACCTCGTCACATCCTTGAGGACTGATAAAGGGTTATCACGAAGTAAACATTTTCAAGACAAACACACACAAGCAATTTGAAAAAAAATGAGCAAGTACCTAAAAGCCCGTAGATAACTACGGATAGAAAGAGTGCTAACACCTTCCCTTTCTATAATCTACCCCCCGTACTCAGAATATCTCGAAAAAAGGTTTTTTCTGTTCTTTTCCCTTTTCCATGATTGGATGAAATAAAAGTCAGTGGCGACTCTTGCTTACCGTGACATTTTGCAAACAAAAAACGCAAAACGCAAACAAGTATTTAACAGGTGGTTCTGCCACCGTATCACAGAACTGGCGACTTTGCTGGGGGAACATTCTATAAAGTGGGGTATACCTTAGGATTTAGATCATTTTAAAATTGCTTCTCTTGATTGTCTTGATTGCTTTACTTTTGAGGGTTTGTTCGGGGTTACTATAGATCCTACACCCGGATCAGGGGAACACCTTTTAGATAAGTAGCAATAAACTGTGAGGGAACTATGCTGGGGTATACCGGCACGGTTGAAGCAGTATCTACGTTGATGTGGCACTTTGGTTGGTACCGGTAACCCTTGAGTCAATCAGGGAGAGTACAGGGCTTCCGCGTGGTGTCATGAAGCATCAACTGACCTTAGAACCTTTAATTGCACAACTTGGTCAATAGGACATAGAGAGGTGGCCGACTTTGGTGTATTCCCAAGGTCGACAGATACTCAATGCTACACTCATTGAGGTCTGACTCTTGAGCTTTGTTTGGTTGCGAGTCAATTGCCTATTGAACGAAGCTGGGAGAAAGATCAGTGATATTGAGATCCCTTTTAGAACCCGGTTACTATTTATAAGACAGGTTGAACCAATCCAACTTCAAGAGGGTATGACCTTAAAACTCATGCAAGCCTTAAACCTAAGGACTTGATGTGACTTGTTTGTTGTTTGCTATACCTGTGATTTTCTAACCTAATCATGACATCATAAGCATGGCATATCATGACTAACCATTTCAAGGATTCCCTAGGGCTCATTTTTGCTCTGTTTTGTAGGACATGGCATCTGCCCATAGGAACACTATACAAATCAACCTTGTGAAAGTGTCTCTCCAACTAAAGGATCTGGCATTAAGTGTTCTTGAAGGTTCTCATTTCACTGGAAAGCATGGTCAGTTGCTCAATCTGGTCACTGCAAAACCTGATGAAGAGTTGTTAAAAGTGTTGTTTCAGTTCTTCGACCCGGTGCACCATTGTTTCACCTTCCCGGATTATCAGTTAGTACCTACTATGGAGGAATTTTCTCAATTACTGGGAGTACCTATTCTTGACCAGTTGCCTTTCAATGGTACGGAAGAACATCCAAAGACCAAAGAAATTGCTAGAGCTTTGTCTTTACAATGGTCTGACATAGTGGAAAATTGGGAGACTAGAGGGAGTGTCCAAGGAATTCCGGTTAAGTTTCTATTTGAGAAGGCTTATCATTTTTGGGATACCTTAGATTTACAAGCTTTCGAAGATGTGCTAGCACTTGCCGTATACGGGACGGTACTTTTACCTAATGCTGATCAACTCGTAGATGTGAGAGCCATCAAGGTTTTCTTGTCTCATAATCCAGTACCTACATTACTCGGGGATATTCTGCACTCTTTGCATGCTCGCACTCTAAAGAGAAGGGGAACCCTCCTGTGTTGCACTCCTCTATTGGCTAGGTGGTTTATTTTGCACCTACCCAGGTCTGTTTTGAAGAATGAGCAGGATTTGAAATGGTCTCGCAGGCTGATGTCCCTTAAACATTTAGACATTCATTGGTGTTCACGGTTCTCGGAAGATGTTACCATCATTGATCGTTGTGGTGAATTCCCCAATTTCCCCCTCTTAGGCATTAGGGGAGGAATCACTTACAACCCTTATTTGGCACTGCGTCAGTTTGGTTATGTGAGAAGATATGGTCCTCATGATACGATTATCCAAGGAATCGCCTTCAATTATGAGAACGACGTTCAAGGCTATTGTAGAAGGTTCATAAAGGCTTGGGGAATGGTACATAAAATTGATAGCATGACGATAGGACACAAGAATTCCATTCCTTTTGAGCCTTATCTCATGTGGGTACGAGCTCGCGCCCAAAGCCTTATGATGCCTTACCCAGCTGTCCTACCAATAACCATGGAGCCAGCTACTGAAGGAGACACCACTTCACTTATTCATCATCCTGACATGCCAACCGATCATGAAGAGTTACAGAAGTCTTGGGTTCAACTCAAAGAGGAGCGGGACACATTTGAAGCTCAGTTCTATGCTAGCGAGAAGAAGGTCCTGGAGCTCACTAGGCTACTTCATGAAGAAAGGAACATAAATTCCTACATCGCGCCAAAGAGGATGCGCTCCTGGGAGACCTAGTTTCTTTCTTCAAGTTTTGTTTTGTCTAATTGTAAGCCTAAAAGGCATTCTTTGTAACAATTTGAACTTATTAATGCAATTAATGTGTGTTTCTTTTGGCTAAACAAATTTGAGCCTTTAAGAATCCTTGAAATCATCACATACACATCCCATCCATAGCATTGCATAAACAGGTAGCATTACAGGTTTCTCATCTTCTTCGCTGTTTATTTCAGTAGAAATGTCTTTCGAACAAAGCATCAAGGACCTTCAGGCACAGAACGCCCAGTTCCAACAAATGTTCATAAGTCTGGCAAAAGGGCAGGAGGATCTGAAAGCCCTCATTCTGAAAGAGAGGAAGAAAAAGAAGAAGGTTGTTGGTATTCTGAATATGCGCAGAAGGTTTGTAGAGCGGTTGAAGCAACAAATTGATTTGACCTCTTCATCCAGGGAAGGGGGAATCAGGAAGAGGAGAAGGACCCTAGTCCTGCAGTCTCTGACAATGATACTGATTATAACAATGAACAATATCCTCCGGATGAGGATAGATACAAACAACTAGAAGACCGTCTGAGTGCCATGGAAGTTCAGAGGATATCTGGACTAGATTTCGAAGAACTGGGATTGGTGTCAGGAGTGGTCATCCCGTAGAAGTTCAAAGCTCCAATTTTTGCAAAGTATGATGGGGTGTCCTGCCCAAAACTCCATCTCTGTTGTTATGTCAAAAAGATCCATCCCCACACCGCTGATAGAAATTTGTGGGTTCACTTATTTCAAGACAGTCTGTCAGGGACTCAGCTTGAATGGTTCTACCAACAGGAGAGAGCCAATGTCCGAAATTGGGAAGATTTGGCTGCCGCCTTTTATAAGAAGTATCAATACAACATCGACCTTGCTTCTAATCGTACTCAACTCCAAAGTATGTCCATGGGTGCAAGTGAAGGCTTTAAGGACTATGCACAGAAGTGGAGGGATTTTGTAGGGAGAGTCCAACCCCCTTTGTCTGATAGGGAGTTGGTTGATATGTTTCTCGGGACGCTGTCTGGTCCATTCTTCATTCACTTGATTGGTAGCTCCTCAACTGGTTTCACCGAGCTGATATTGACTGGAGAAAGAGTAGAAGCTGGGATCCGGAGTGGTAAGATCTAGAAAAATACATCTTCGAGTATAGAAAAGAAGTCATTTGGTGGCAAGAGGGAAGCAAATGCTGTGCACGGCCAGAAGGGGCGTAGCAAGGCAGACTACCACCAATCTGTGGGGGCAGTGCTGATCTCTAATTCGGCACGCAAACAACGAAACAATCAACCAAGGGTGGAAAGACCTCAAAGGCAGTTCACCCAAATCAACATGCCACTATCACAAGCATTGCAACACATGTTGAAGATGAAGCTGATTACGGTGATAAACCCTCATCCGAACCCGAAGACTTCCTCTCCTAACTATAATCCAGAGGCAAGGTGTGCTTATCATTCTGACAGCCTGGGGCACGATACTAGGCGCTGAAATACAAGATTCAGAATATGATTAATGCCAAGGAGATCAAATTTGACCCTCCTGAGACTCCCAACATGATCACTGCTCCCTTGCCAAAACATGGCTAGGATTGAAAGCATTTTTGTTCATTTAAATTATGAAGTTGTATTTTCTTTGCTTATTCGAACAATTATTGTCATGACAAACTTTATTATTTCATCAATGTATTACACATGTCTGTCTTGAATTAATTTGTTTTCATTATGCTTAAATTGCTTTATATTTCCTTTTCATGATATTCAACTCTCGACTAAAAAATTGTAAGCCTTTAGAGGGAGGATGACGAAAACAATACCACAATCTCTACAGTATGCTTTTGAATAGACCTTGTTAACAATGTACAGGCGTTGTTTCAAATCCTAAACAGTGGAGTTATAAGGAAGATAATCCCTAGTCAACCCCTTCGAGCCAAAGAAGTAGGAGTTTTTCTTTTCACACATATTAAAACCCTTAATCATAATCTGGGGCAGGGTAGTTTTCTTAGTTAATTCAGAGGCGTATTCAGTCACAATCTGCCGCTTCGCACACAATGAGTGGCATCAAATACGTCCTTCCGAAACAAAAGACGGTGATGGTTCCCTATAATCATCAAGACAGGAAGTCGTTATCTCTCGAAATAAAAGCCCATTAGGTCAAAACCTATGAATGAGACTTAAGAAAAAACACTAGGGCATCCCGCTGACTGTAATCACAAAAAGAAACAGTTCAGGCAAAATACAGGGATAGTAAAATAAAAAAGAAAGAGGTCCTACAAACCCTCAACAAAAAAGAAATGACTTCCTATTCAAAATAAGCTGTCAGTATCCGAACCATCACTGGAATATCAGATCAAAGACTCAAACGGGATCTAAATTCATAATTAGCTGAGTTTAGGATCGAAGAACATCACGAAGAACGACAGGTACAAATAAAATTTGAGCCTTTATCCTTTGTATCTTAAACCGTGAACCAGGCCACGTTATAACCCTTAAAAGTCCTAGCTAAAGAATGGGTTAGTTCAAATGCATACTGTTACAAAAGGTATCCTGACTCCTGAAGGTCCGTTAAAAATCTTGAGTTGATATCACATCTTTGCAAAATTCTATTTTTGCTATAAAAAAACTGCATTTTCAAAACTTCAAGACAGACGTAAGCTTTGCATTCTTAAAATAACATTGTTTGAATATAACTATTTGTTCAGCAACAAAGAAATTTGCATGACGAATATCTAGTGAACAAAAACCTTCTCAATAAAAAGGATCACCTCAAGTGGAAAAACACTTCCAACCAAGGGGCACGACATGATCATTGTCCATCATCTGGGGCAGTCAAGTCAAGATTCAAGGAATCTCTCAAAGATGCCAAATAGCCAGGGGCAGATCTCCATCTGAATCACTTGGGGGCATTGGGCATGAATTCCAGCAATGAATCATGTACGATCAAACAAATATCTTCTGGTATTGTGGCAACACAACACTACCGACAGTGACAAATCCCTACACCCTGAGAGCGTGGACATAGTCAGAAAATACTGCGCATGAACAAAGACCCGCTAGGTTGACTGGTCTAGGGAAAAATAAGGGCATCCCGACGAACCAAAAGGGTTCGGGAAAAAAGTAGGGATAAAAACAAAAAATATCTATACACCCGGCAAGTCGAAAACCTGAAAAGGCAGCTTGGGCAAAAAAGGGTATCCCGGTGGAATGAAAATCTGAAAAGACAGTCCAGGAAAAAGTTAGGGATTAAAGCGTACGAATATGTCCCGTTATCTTGTCACTTTCCTATTAGTAGAAGACTTATCATTCTGATCGGCAGTTACCAAGCACCTCATAAGTTAGGATAACACTCAATCTACAAGGCCTCTGCAGGTACTTTCTCCAGCAGATACAAGGGTAGAAAAGTCATGATGCAAAGTCATTGTCGTGTCCTTAGCATATGACCCTGTGACATCTACACTCCCCACAGAGTAGAGGCAACTAAAGTTTTAACATCGGCTTCCCCAAACAGGAGCTATGTTCCCCAACAAAGTTCCTTCAGAGAATCGACATCTATATTCCCCGACCTAATTTCATAATCGCAAGTGGTTCGTAAATTTATCTCCCAAGCAGAGTTTATTTCTCTGAATACAGAAGCTTAATCCCTAACAGAGTTTATTCCTCCGGCTACGGAAGTTTATCCCCCAGCGAAGTTTATCTTACTCTGAATCGGAAAGATATTCCAACAAAGCATCTCCTCTCTCAAACAGAGTTATTCCCCCGCAGAGTTGTTCTCAAGCAGAGTCTCTCCTTGGCAGGATATTCGTAAACAAGGGGAAAATCCCCAACATAGTCATATTTGGTTCACCATCCCCAACGGAAGTAGAAGAACCACTTTTTCTATGACGGTCAGGAACTCAATTTCCGTTACTCTCCAGCAGCGGTCAGGGATTTATTTTCCCACTCGAATATGTCACAATAGCATATCATGTTCATATATCATGACGTGCGCATACACATTGCATACATCATAGTCTCATTTATTTTGAGAACATCATCATACAATGCATTTCATGCATCATATACGATTAATCATGTACCTTTTCAGGAAAGATGGTTATCATCAATAACTTCCAACAAGTTCAAGATTAGCTCTTGAAACTAGACAGAGTAATTATCTGCGCGATCAAATGCAGCTTTATACGGGTTCATCACGAAGCAATCTTACACGGGTTTCTCCTAAATGCAGCTTCACACGGGTTTATCCTGAAAAATCTTACACGGGTCCTTTCTCATACATTTCCTTCTGAAGTTTCACACGAACTTATCACAAAGTAACCTTACCCAGGTTCCTCCTTAAGTTTTACACGAACTTATCACAAAGTAACCTTACCCAGGTTCCTTTTGAAGTTTGACACGAACTTATCACAAAGTAACCTTACCCAGGTTCCTCCTGAAGTCTTACACGAACTTATCCCAAAGTAACCTCACCCAGGTTCCTTCTGAAGTTTTACACGAACTTATCACAAAGTAACCTTACCCAGGTTCCTCCTGAAGTTTTACACAAACTTATCACAAAGTAACCTTACCCAGGTTCCTTCTGAAGTTTTACACGAACTTATCACAAAGTAACCTTACCCAGGTTCCTCCTGAAGTTTTACACGAACTTATCCCAAAGTAACCTCGCCCAGGTTCCTTCAGAAGTTTTACACGAACTTATCACAAAGTAACCTTACCCAGGTTCCTCCTGAAGTTTTACAGAAACTTATATCAAAGTAACCTTACCCCGGTTCATTCTGAAGTTTTACACGAACTTATCACAAAGTAACCTTACCCAGGTTCCTCCTGAAGTTTTACACAAACTTATATCAAAGTAACCTTACCCCGGTTCATTCTGAAGTTTCACACGAACTTATCATAAAGTAACCTTACCTGGGTTCCTCTTGAATTTTTACATAGACTTAGCCCAAAGTAACCTTACCCAGGTTCCTGCCAAAGTTTTACACGGACTTATCCCGAAGTAACCCTACCCAGGTTCCTCCTAAAGCCCTACACAGACTCCTCACAAAGAAGCCTTACCAAGGTTCCTTCTCAGTTCAGATGAAGTTTTACCCAAACTCCTCACAAAGCAACCTTACCCAGGTTCCTTCTCAGTTCAGATGCAATTTTACCCAAACTCCTCACGTAACAACCTTACCCAGGTTCCTTCCTATAAGCCCTACTATCCAGGTTCCTTCTCATAACCTTACCATCCAGGTTTCTTTTCTCTTATCTCCAGACGGCAATCCACAACACTGTAAGACCTAGACTTGATCAATCACGATCGGTTTCACCTTCCCCTAGTAGGTCGTGATGCAACCTATACACTGACCAAGATATGCAGTTCACCTCCGGAGTTAATTCCCCAGTTGAGTAACGGACAACTGAAGCTCCTAAAATTCTATTTCTCCCAAGACAGATACCAACATTCCTCAATAGATTCCTCCTCAACGATAGGAGCAGGGATTCTCATCAAAGGAATATCTTAGGAAATCCACATTATCTAGATGGCATCTTTAAGCCCATCTCCGAAGATTATCTGTCACATCCAGGATGGCATCTTTAAGCCCATCTCCGACAATCTTCTATCATTAACCTCCAAATTTCATCAGTGATCCCATTCCTGATATCACAAATCAAGGGCCACTTCATGCGAGTGCAAATTTTTGGGCACTCTAGTGTTCAATAATCTTCCACCTTCAGATCACGAAAGGCAGAACAACCAATCTACATCCTCGGGTTTAAGAAGATTGAACAGGGGCAGCTATTGTACCCCAAAATTTTCCCTCCCATTTTACTCAACAAATGTCAATGGAGGTCTCCAAGTTGCTCAAGGAAGTCCAAGAGTTGACCAGACAATCTCTCTCCTAAGGCAGTATACCTCAAATTAGGGTTTCCACTTTCATCAAGATGTGTGAACCACAAAGGGCACAAATGCTTTCCAAGGTTTTAATATGTTCTCAAGACCTTACATGTCAAGTTTCATGCCTTGCACAAGAAGTTTGCTCAGTCAACTGCTCAGATGCTTGAGAATCAATTATATTAGGTCAAAAGTCAACTGTGACCCACATACAGTCAAAATTCAAGATTTTTGGTCAACATCAACATTTTGAAGTTAATTTCATCATTTGATCAAGGGATTACCATGATACCCCAAGGAATTCTCCAAATTCATCAAAACCCAAAAGTTGTTAAATTAGGGTTTTGTAGGAAAAGTAACCCAACTTTGACCAAGCATAACTTCTTCATACTTTATCAGAAATTTTCCATCCAAAACTCATTTTGAAGAGGATGAAATTCCATACAACTCATCTTCAGCCCCCAAGTTCAAAATATGCACTCATAAAAATATATGAATTTCTACAATATATGTCATTTTGAAAAGTCAACAAAAACACCTTTTGGGTCAAAGTTTCATACATGAACATAGAAGATCCAATTGAGATGAAACCCAATGGGTTGGTTAGGGTACATCCTAAGCTAAAAGTCCAAGAACACCCTCCTATGGTCAAAATTGAGAGAGATATGAATTGTCAAAGTTGGCCATTTTTGAAAAAAATTGTCAAAAGTCAATATTGATTGAAATTGCATTTTTTCCAAAGGGGCCCATGTTTTCTTGCTTGAAACTTGTTTCTAATAGGACCCACGACCCTTGAGTTTATCCACCTATTATTTTATTATTTTTATTATTTATGCACATTATCAATCCATATACAGCTAGCATGGCATGGAATTCGTGCAAGGATGATTTAGATTGAAAAAGTCATGATTGGAGCTATTTTGGAAAGAAATCATATAAGGCCAAAATCAAATCAAATCTTCATAATTCCTCAAGATACCATGAGATTTCTTCCATTATTTTTTACCTAAATTCCTCCTCTATATAAACACAACACCCTCATAAAATAGGGAGCACGAAATTGGCTGCCCAAGAACACTCTCTAAAAACCTCAAATTATGTCAAAACTAGTGCAAAGTCAGAACCGAAGATCCAGCCACTTTCAGTACAAGCCATCAATTACAAATCACTCCTAAGAAATCTAAGGGTAATAATAGGTCGAAAGTCATGGCCATTGATGCTTGAAACAAGCATACTCATCTTCTCCGATTTGCTTTTCTTTCAAACATTCATATAATTAATTTCATGCATTGCTAATGTTTATTAACTGTCCAAATGAGTTCTCGTTGTTACGTAGAACAGGTTTGAATCACAAACAATAGCTTGGCTTGGTGGATGAGGCGCTTAACTGTGACCCAAGGGGCATGGGTTCATCACCCACCCCATGCATTTTTCACTTTTTTGACTATTTTCTTTTCTAAGCCTTTTCATTTATTTATTTTTCACTTGATTTGTTTTCTATCATTAATTTAATTAACATATAAAATCAAAAAAAATCATTAAATATTAGTTTTAGGCTTTTAATTAATTAAAATAATTTTTGAAAAGTTGTTTTGATTTAATCAATATTGATTTTATTTCATAATTAACCTGTAAATTAATCAGAGTTAGATTTTTAATTATTAATTCACACTTTTATTATTTTCCTAACAATTTACTGCAGATTCAGTACATCACCATTCCATGCGTCCATCATACGCTCACAAATCCTACCCTTTGGATCATCCCTTGGTCTAGATCCAACGTCCAACCACAGCAGCTCATGGTGCACTCTCTGAAGCTAATCCACATGGGATCACATGCAAGGAACATGGGCCAAGAAATTTGGGCCTAACAATTTGGAAATGCACCCCCAGTCTGCATTCTACCACACAGGCCCAATCTTTTCTTTTTTATTTTATTTCAATTCTTTTAATTGTTTTAATTTATTTATTTTATTTATTTTCCAAAAATCATTTTTAATCAAAACATAAAAATCAGAAAATCACAAACAATATTAGGTTTAGTATTTTTTTTAAATATTTAATTGCATTAATTAGTTTAATTAGGTTAACTTAAATATTTTTTTCATAATTAAAATCAAATAGAAATTAGGTTTAATTATTAATTTTAATTCCTTCTCAAAATAAAAACACAAAAATAAGTTAATTGTTTTTTTTCATTAATTTAATGATTTTTCATAATTAAAACTTAATTAGTGATTAGGATATTTTGCAATTTATTCTTTATTTCCTTAAATAAAAATGACAAAAAAATGATTTTTTTTATTTAATTAAATTCAATTTGGTTGTCAAGGGTCAAAACCCTAATTTCTCGCATTTACGTTTGTCGTACGTACTTTTCATTATATTTTTGTAATTGCTCTGAGGTTGTAATAGTCTTTTAAACTAGGGTTTTATTTACTGTTTAATTTCCCCCCAAGTTTTGGTTATGTAATCCCCATTCCCCGAAGCCTTGTAATAATTAGATTTACTTTTCCGCTTTTAATTTCTACAACTATTAAACTGCTAGATGTATGCCTAGGATTATATGCGAAAGACAATTTGCATGAAAAATTAAAACAGTTAGAAAACCCTAATGTGCAAAGATAACATTAACTGAAAAAGCACACTTGCACATGCTCACTCTTAGGGTATACTCTCACTCCGGTTGCCTTCGGTAAACGGTCATGAAGCATAGGATGTTTTAGTGGCTATCATCTATGTCCCAAAAGATCAAAAAATGACCCTTTCGACTGTTGCCTTGGAAATGATCTTTAGGACTCTTGGATGGTTACTAAGGTGTCCTAACATTGCTTTTGTGATCGTACGTCCCTTTTGACTGTCCCTTACAACTCCAACGATGGTACTACCTACTCCTTAATGGTAGTATAACGCTGTCTAAAGGAAATGAGAACAAGCAATCTTTTTTCGAGTAGGTAGAATCTTAAGTACTTGCTCAATGAAAACTTTTCACACGAACACCTGTCAAAATAGATTTTCAAAACAAACCTCGTCACATCCTTGAGGACTGATACAAGGGTTATTACGAAGTAAACATTTTCAAGACAAACACACACAAGCAATTGGAAAAAAATGAGAAAGTACCTAAGAGCCCGTAGATAACTATGGATAGAAAGCGTACTAACACCTTCCCTTTATATAATCTACCCCCCGTACTCAGAATATCTCGAAAAAATGTTCTTTCTGTTCTTTTCCCTTTTCTATGATTGGATGAAATAAAATTCGATGGTGACTCTTACTTACCGCGACATTTTGAGCACAAAAAACGCAAAACACAAAGCAGTATTTAACAGTCGGTTCTGCCACCGTATCACACAGACCTTACTCCGAAAATGCATTTTCTTGGATTCAACCTCAACTTGTATTTCTTCAGCCTTTTAAACAGCTTGTATAGATGATCAAGGTGTTCTTCCTCAGTTTGTGATTTGGCTATCATGTCATCAACATAGACTTCTATCCCATGATGAATCATGTCATGAAATAGAGCCTCCATAGCCCATTGATAAGTTGCGCATGCATTCTTTAGCCCAAAAGGCATGACCTTATAACTGAAGGTACCCCACTGGGTGACAAAGGTAGTCTTCTACATGTCTTTGGGCGTCATTTTGATTTGGTTGTAATTGGAGGAGCCATCCATGAAGGAAAATACCTTGTGTTGAGCAGTGTTGTTGATCCATACATTAATATGTGGTAGTGGGAAGTCGTATTTGGAGCTTGCCCTATTTAAATCCTTGTAGTTTAAACATATACGGACCTTAATGTCTTTTTTCGGCACTGGAACAACATTTGCAACCCATTAGGGATACGAAGTTACTACCAAGAAACCTGCATTGAACTATTTCATTACCTCATCCTTGATCTTCTCAGAAATATCAAGACACATGCGAAGAACCTTTTGTTTGATCAGACAATATCCCTCTTTCATTAGCAGACGATGAACCACGATATCAGTATCGAGCCCTAGGATGTCTCCATATAACCAAGAGAATACCTCAACGTAGTCGTGAAACATCCGAACCAATCTGCTCTTGACACTATCTTCCAGGTTGGCACCAATATTGACTTCTTTCTAATCTGCCTCAGTACCCAAGTTTATCACTTCGACCGATTCTTCGTGCAGTTGGATAACCTTTTCCTCTTGTATCATAAGTTTGGAGAGTACTCCAGGTATCTCACAATCTTCTTCACCTTCGTCTTCGGCTTGATAGGTTGGATTTTTGAAGTCATAAACGGAAATAGCATAATTGTTATCAATGAGATCCTGAGTGGATGTGGATATGCAAATGTGTGTGTGTGCATGTAAGGAGCTCAAAATTTGAATGCAAAATAGTCCAATGTTTTCATTAAATGAGCATATGATATATGAAATGACAACCCTTAACAAATGGACCATTGTGCCCTGGGCAAGACACATAGTTTAAAGTCATTGTTTTAAACATAAATTATACAAACAAACTTCTTAAGGAAATAAAATAGGAAATAGAAATTGATCCTGGCTGAAGGAGATTGAGATGAAGTCTTTTGCCTTACAGTTGTTGAGTCCACTGTCAGCAGTTGGGAATATCCAGCCGTCCAAGTCACCATCATTGTCGGTGTCTTTCATAGCATTAACTTCATTGTTGCTAATACGGAGAGGTGGTCCCCCAGCACGAGCACGTCGAATCTCTTTCTGATCCTTTAAAGTAAAATCCAACCCAAATTTTTCGGATTTGTAGGGGATGTCAGGAAGGTTTCCCCAGATAGTGCAACCTCCATCTTCTACAACAACCCGAGCATCCTTTAGAGAGTCTATTCTTGGTGTGCCCTTAGAGATTTCAGGAGTAGCAACAACAATCATTGGAGGGATTAACTCAAATTTTTGGAAGGGGGTTTCAATGAATTCTCATCCATTTCAATATATTTTAAAGAATTCAAATGAATGACCATATATATTCTTCCTCTCCAAAGACTGTGACAATCTTCCCTTTTACTAGGTACTTCAGCTTTTGATGCAATGTAGAGGTGACTGCACCTGCCCCATGAATCCATGGGTGTCCGAGCAAGCAAGAATAGGCTGGGCGGATATCCATTACATAAAATGTTGAATTGAAGACTTGAGATCCCACCTTGATCGGGAGATCAACCTCTCCATGGACCATCCTCTTTGACCCATCGAAGGCTCTTACCACAATATCGCTGGGTTTCAGCACCAGCCCTTCACAGTTCAATCTATCCAAAGCACATTTGGGTAAAACATTTAGGGAGGACCCAATATCTACTAACACATGTGCCAAAGTGGTGCCTTTTCATTCAATAGAGATGTGCAGAGCTTTGTTATGATTCTTCCCCGGAGTCAAATCTGCATCTGAAAATGCCAAGCCATTATCAGCAGTTAGGCTTGCAACATAATTCTCAAATTGATCAGAAGTGGTCTCTTGAGGTACATGGGCATTCTTCAGAAATTTCAAAAAAGCTTGGGCATGCGCTTCAAAGCATATTAACAAGGACATCATGGATATCTTTAAGGGTGTCTGCCCCAACTGCTCAACTATTTTGTTGTCACTTTTTCAGATGATCTTAAGAATTTCTTCCATCTCTTGTCTAGATGGTTCTTCAAGTGTAACATATTTTGAGGGAGTCTGTTGTACCCCAAAATTTTCCCTCTCATTTTACTCAAGACATGCTCATTGTTGTTCTCGATTGCTCAAGGATGACCAAGAATTGACCAGACAAATTCTCATCCTAAGGCAATAAACCTCTAACTAGGGTTTCAGTTTTCATCAAGATGTATGATCTCCAAGGGTCTCAAATGTTTTACATAGCCCTAATATGTCCTCAAGGTTATCCATGCCAAATTTAATTCCCTGCACAACAAGTTTGCTCAGTCAACTGCTCAAATGCCTGAAAATCAACTATACTAGGTCAAAAGTCAATTGTGGCCTATATACAGTCAAACTTCAAAAAATTTGGTAAACATCAACATTTTGAAGTAATATCCATCATTTGATCAAGGTTTGATCATGATTCCTCAAGAAATGCTCCTAATTCATCAAAAGTCAAAAATAGCTAATTAGGGTTTCTATAGGAAAAGTCAACAAAACTTTGACCAGACATAACTTTTTCATACTTTATCAGAAATTTCTCCAACAAGGCTCATTTTGAAGAGAATCCAATTCCCTAAAACTTCTCTTCATCCCTTAAGTTCAAGAAATGAACAAGTCAAAAGATACAAGCTCAGACATTATAGGTCCTTTCAAAAAGTCAACAAAAACACCTTTTGGGTCAAAGCTCCTTACATGAATATGGAAGATCCAATTGAGATGAAACAAAAAAGTTTGTTTATAGGACATCCTAAGCTCTCTAAAAAGTATAAGAACACCCTCTTAGGATTAAAAATGGGAGAGATATGCATTCCTAAAGTTAACCAATTTTGGGAAAAGTGCATGAAGCCAATATTGACCAAACTTAATTTTGTTCCAAATGGGCCCATATTTTCATGCTTGAAACTTGTTTCTAACATGGTCCACGACCTCTGAGCTCACTCATACATTATTTTATTATTTATATTATTTATTTTTATTTTTTATTCATTAAAATTCAAAATTAAATAAAGAAATAATGGAAATTATGTAAGATTTGATTTGGGATCTTTTTCCATTAAGTATTAGACAAGATTTGCTGATTGTGTCAAAAGAAAATCATGGAGGGAAGATAAGATTGGGTTTAGTCCAAAACAAGCCAAAAATCAAATAATTAGAAAGAAAATATTTCTCATCAAGGCATGGATCTTTTTCTACAATTGTTGACCTAAAGTGATTTACTACATAAGCACATCAAACCTGGACCAAAGGAAGACGTGAAGGTATCCTCCAAACCAAGAGAAAAAGTTCAAACATTTCCACAAAAGGTGCAAAACTGTTCTGCCATATTCTGCCTCTTTCCAAGAAAACAATCGCTACAAATCATCTCCAGGACATCTTCAGGGTAAGATAGGTTGAATTCCCATGCCTGTTTGTATTTGAAATCATCGCATGCATCATGACAGATTTGCTTTCTTTTTGATCAATCGTATTTTGAATTACATGCATTGTTGAGGAATTCTAATGACTTGAATCTTCTAGTATGATCATTTAGAACAGGTTGATACCCTTCCATGTGAACTAGGACGTGCAGATAACCATTTTCCATTGTTGACCGTAACTGTGCATTTTTCTCATAGCATCATTTACAGGGTGTTTCAGGCCAAGAGGACCCTACCATTGGATCCACAACCCTTGAATTAGGGGGGGTAGGGTCCAGCTAACGGGTAAATTCACAGGTTTAAGCAAGTTCCAGTGGAGGAGGTTGCTGGAGAAGGTGACCGGAGATAGGGCTTCGACGCCTCTCGGGTGAGTCAAGGATAGAGGTTATGTTGACCGCGGGCGTGGCAATTTCCCATGATCTGATTGGGTCCCTCATTTGCTGACGCACGCATTTTTATTGATGACCTGGAATGTGCCATAGTTTCATATCATATTATTTTTCTTTGTTTATACATACGAATTAACAAGCAGCACAGTTGGCAATGGAAGTGAGCATATGAGGAGAGGGAGCTGGGTTCGATCCCAGGTCCAGAGTTTTGCTATTTTCTAAAGCTTTATTACAGGATCCAGTCTGTCACGTCCCAGGCACGCACCATAGGCCATCACATCTATACCATAAGATCATAACAAAGTCAGATCCAGCGCTCCTAGGATGCTTCCCCATGGTGGACCTCCCTAACACAGTAACACCAAACCACACGCTTGCATTGGGCTGCTGAGTTTCTGGGCCTAGCAAAATTCAGCAGCATCCCCCCAATTTGCTTTCTCACCTCGCAAGCCCATTTTTTTAATTACTTTATTTTCTTTTTTTTTAGATTATATTTTTTATTTTTTAAAATTCTTTTTTTTTTCAATCAGAAAATCAGAAAATCATAAAAAAAAATAGGACTTAGAGTTTTTCTTAATAAAATTAAATTTTGAAAATTAATTTAATTAACTTTAATTTGTTTTATTTAATTTAAAATTAATTAGAGATTAGGTTAAATTTCAAAAAAATTTATACAATGTTATAGAGCAATTAATTTTTAGGGTCTCAAACGTATGTCGGTCTTAATTTTTGTGCGTTGTTATTTTTCATATGATTATGTAACTGTGCCCGGTTTGTAATAGTTTAATTAGGGTTTTTAATTTCCGCACTTTACTTTTAAGTCATATATAATTGTAATTTCCCCGAAGCCTTGTAATAGCTGTAGGTTTTTACTTTTCGCACTATATTATATGCTTGTATATAAAATGTTAGTAAATTAGGCATGCATGACAAGAATTAATCAATCAATCATTAGATCACTAACATCAAGATAAAATACCTGAAAAAAGCACAATGTTGCACACTTGCACCCCTAAGGTATTTCCCATTTTGGTTGCCTTCGGGAATGGTCATGTCCCTCGAATGTAGGCATACTCTTAGCAAAGACCCTCAGTTTAAAAGTCATCATAAAGATCGTGGTCCCTTAATGTCCCTCGAGTTGCCTACGAGAAATGATCTTGTCCCTCGATGTTGCCTACATGATGAAAGTCCCTTCGAATTTCTAAGGTATATGTACATGTTGCCTTCAATGACCATAAACGTCCCTTTCGATAGTCCCTCAACATCCAACGATAGGGCTACCTACTCACCAATAGTAGGATAGCACTATCTAAAGGAAAGGAGGAAAACAACGCCTTTTTCGAGTAGGTAAATAGCCGTTAAGTACTTGCTTAAATCTGATTCCTTTTTACACTTACATACTTTCAAAATTCTTTTAAAAAAAACGCTTTATCACAATCTTGAGGACTGATACAAGAGTTATCATAAAGAAAACAAAGCCTTTCAAAACACACAAACACGAAAACAGTTTTCAAAAATGAGCAAGTACCTAAGAGCCCGTGGAAAACCACTGATGGAAAGGGTGCTAACACCTTCCCTTTTCATAATCTACCCCCCTCACTCAGAAAATCTCGAAAATTTCTTTTTCTGTTCTTTTCACCCTTTCCTTTGTTGGATAAAAGAAAAGTCGGTGGCGACTCTTGCTTACCGCAACATTTACGAATATAAACGCAAAACCAGTATTAACAGTCGGTTCTGCCACCGTATCATAGAACTGGCGACTCTGCTGGGGAATATAATAAAAGTGGGGTTTACCTTAGGGTCTAGTTCATTTCTAATATGGTTTTTTAATCAATTTTGATTGCTTTAATTTTAAGGGTATTGTTTGGGTTACTATAGATCCTACACCTGAATCTGGGGAAACCTTTTAGGTAAGTAGCAATAGATTATGGAAACTGTGCGGGGTATACCGACACAGTTGAAGTGATAACTACGTTGGTGCGGAATTTTGGTGGGTACTGGTAGCCCTTAAGTTAATCAAGGAGAATACGGGGCTGCTGTATAGTGCCATGAAGCGTCAACTGACCTTAGAACCTTAATTGAAAAACTTGGCTATTAGGGCATAGTGAGATAGCCGTCTTTGGTGTATCCCCAAAGTCGGTTGATACTCGATACTACACTCATTGAGATTTGACTCTCGAGTTTTGTTTGGTGGCAAGTCAGTTGTCTATCGGAACGAAACTTGTGGGAATAATCAATGATATTGAGATCCCTTAGAACCCGGTTACTATTTATAGGACAGGTTGAACCAATCAAAACATCAAGAGGGTATTACCTTAAAACCCATGCAAGCCTTAAACCTAAGGTCATTGTGTGATTTTCTTGTGCTTGATATATCTGTGATTTCTTAGCATAATCATGACATCATAACATGGCATATCATACTAACCATTTCAAGGATTTTCTAGGGCTTATCTTTGTCTTTTTTTGTAGGACATGACATTCGCTCGCAGAAACACTATCCAAGTCAACCTTGTGAAGGTACCTCCTCAACTCAAGGAATTAGCATCAAGGATTCCTGAAAGCTCTCCCTTCACTGAAATACATGGTCGACTTCTCAACTTGGTCACCTCAAACTCTGATGAAGAAATGATAAAGGTGCTCTTTCAGTTCTTTGACCAGTTACATCACTGCTTCACTTTTCCTGATTACCAGTTAGTGCCTACTATGGAGGAGTTTTATAAGTTATTGGAGGTACCTATACTTAATCAGTTACCACTCAACGGTATGGAAAGAGACCTAAATCCTGAAGAGATTGCTCAAGCTCTGTCTTTACAACGGTTTGATGTAGTGGCAAATTGGGAAACTAGAAGAGGTGTCCAAGGATTTCTAGATAAGTTTTTATTTGAGAAAGCTCGCCATTTTTTGGATACCCTGGATTTACAAGCTTTTGAATAAGTGTTGGCCCTTCTCATATATGGGATGGTACTATTCCCTAACCCGGACCAACTCATAGATGTGAATGTCGTTAAGGTTTTTGTCTCATAATCCGACGCCTACTTTACTTGGAGATATTCTACACTCTCTGCATACTCGCACTCTAAAGAGAAGAGGGACCCTTCTATGTTGCACTCCTCTATTGGCTAGGTGGTTTATTTCGCACCTACCTCGGTCTGTTTTGAAGAATGAGCAGGGTATGAGATGGTCTTATAGGTTGATGTCCCTTACACATTCGGATATTTATTAGTGTTCTTGATCCTTGGAGAACGTTACCATCATTGATCTCTGTGGGGAATTCCCTAATGTCCCTCTCTTAGGCATTAGGAGAGGAGTCACTTATAATCCCTGTTTGGCGTTGCGACAATTTGGTTATGCTAGAAGGGGTGGTCCTCATGATGCACTCGTCCAAGGAATCATATTTGACTATCATAATAATGTTCAGGGTTATTGTAAGAGGTTCATTCGAGCTTGGGGCATGGTAAATAGAGTTGATAGCAAGACACTGGGGCACAAGAATTCCATCCGTCTAGAGCCTTACCTCAAATGGGTGTGAGCTCGTGCTCAATGTCTTATGATGCCTTACCCCACCGTCTTACATGTGATTATGGAGCCAATTGCTGAGGGAGACACTCCTTACATTATTCTCCATCCTGACATGCCAACTGATTTCAAGGAGCTACAGAAATCTTGGATCCAACTCAAAGAAGAACGTGATACCTTTGAAACCCGATTCTACACCAGCGAGAAGAAGGTTTTAGAGCTCACCAGGTTACTTCACGAAGAGAAGAGTATAAATGCTTACATTGCACCAAAGAGGATGCACCTGTGGGAAGCTTGAGTCTTTCTTTGATTAGAGAGTTTATTTTTGCTTTGTTACTTCCTTGTAAGCCCAAGAGGCATCATGGTGATCGATAAAACTTCTTAATGCAATTAACGTTTGTTCTCTTTCTATTTAAGCAAATTTAAGTCTTATAAATCCTTGAAAACATTGCATACATATATCATACATATCATTGCATAAGCAGGTTTCATAGCAGGTTTCTCATCTTCTTCGCTGTTTATTTCAGCAGTAAAGAAATGGCTCTCAAACAAATAATGAAGGATCTACAAACTCAAAATGCCCAGTTTCAACACATGATCATGGCTCTGGCCAAGGGGCAAGAAGAACTGAAAGCCCTAATTGTTAAAGAGAAGACCAAGAAGCCAAGGAAGACAATTGGTGTGGTGAATTTGGGAAGGAGGTTCAAAGGACCGTTAAGGCAAGTGGTAGAGCTAACATCTTCATCAAAAGAAGGAGACAATCAAGAAGGGGAGACAAGACTATAATGAAGAGCAGTACCCTTCGGTCGACGAAAAATACAAACAGCTAGAAGAGCGTCTAAGTGCAATGGAAATCCAGAAGGTGCTTGGGCTGGATTTTGAAGAGTTGGGTTTGGTCCTTGGGGTTGTTATCCCGCAGAAGTTCAAGGTGCCAGTGTTAGCCAAATATGATGGGGTTTCATGTCCCAAGATACATCTCCGATCTTATGTGAGGAAGATCTAGCCTCACACTACTGACAAGGACTTATGGCTCCACTTCTTTCAAGATAGTCTATCTGAAACTCAACTAGAGTGGTTCTACCAGCTGGAAGGGACCAACATTCGTAATTGGGAAGACCTGGTTGCTGCTTTCTACAAGCAGTATCAGTATAATGCAGACCTTGCTCCTACCCATACACAACTCCAAAGTATGTCTATGGGTTCGAGCGAGGGTTTTAAAGACTATGCTCAAAAGTGGAGGGACTTAGCAGGAAGAGTCCACCCCCCCCCCCCCCCCCCCCCCCGTCTGATAGGGAGTTAGTGGATATGTTTTTGGGTACCCTATCTGGTCCATTTTTAAATCATTTGATTGGAAGCTCCTCAGCTGGCTTTACTGAATTGATTTTGACAGGAGAAAGAGTGGAAGCTGGTATTAGAAGTGGCAAGACTAAGAAGGATGCCTCTTCAAGTTCATGAAAAAGACCCTTCGTAGGGAAAAAAGAGGTCAATGTTGTTTACAATCAACGAAATCAGGGCAGAACCGAGCATCGTCCAACGGTCGGGCTGTTATGATATCCAAGCCCGTAGTTACTCAACAACGAAATAATTAGCCTAGAGCAGAAAGGCCTGTAAGACAGTTTACCCGGATAAATATGACTCTGTCTCATGTCTTGCCACACTTGCTGAAATCTAATCTGGTAACTTTGCGGGAAGCTCCAAAGAATCCCAACACCGCGTCTCATCGCTACAACCCAAATGATCGCTGTTCTTACCACTCAGAAAGTCCAGGTCACGATACAAACGACTGTTGGGCTTTGAAAAACAAGGTGTAAGACCTTATCAAGGTGAAGGAAATTGAATTTTACGTTCCTAAGATTCTCAATGTTATAACTTCTCCCATGCCCAAGCACGATCGTTGTGTTAATGTTATTGACAATCATGTGTTTGTTACTTTTGTTGAGGAACTTGTTACTCCTCTCATGATCGTTAAGTGGAACTTGTTGAAAGCCGGTTTATTTTTGGGCTGTGGTGAAGATTTCCATTTATGTTTATCTCTACCGACTGGTTGTTATTTGATGAAAGCAGGTGTTAAGCGCCTAATGGATGATAAAGAGATCTTATTTGAGAAGACTCCCGTCCAGACTGTTTATTGTAAGGATGTTTCAATCATAACCATTTCCGCCAATCCTCCCAGGGTCTCCACCAAAAGACCCGTCAGGATTGCATCTGCTCCGAAGTTGGCCCCTCTGATCATCACTATGCCAGGGCCAATCCCATACTCCTCGGATAAGGTTGTTCCTTGGAACTATGGGGTTGACTTCTATTACCATGGTGTCAAGCAAGACATGTTGGCTGTTGAAGACCGAGTTTCTGAAAATATTGATCCCGACATTTGCAACATCGTTGGGACCAGCAAAATAACAAGAACTGGAAGAGTGTTCTCCCTTGAGATTTCTACTGCAAAAGTCGTTACTATTCCTGTGATCATTCCTTCTATTGTTCCTATTGATACTACCACTGCAACTCCTGTAATTACCCCAGTTTCCACCCCTATCACCGAGTCGGCTAAGACTCGAGGCAAAGACATATTGATTGAGACTGTCCAGACGAAGGCACATTCAGAATCTATCCCAGAGGCCTCCAAGAAGTAAATGGAAGAAATATTGAAGATTATAAAGAGGAGCGACTACAATATGGTCGAACAACTGGGGCAAACCTCTTCTAAGATTTCAATGTTATCCCTACTATTATGCTTCGAAGCTCATGCAAAGGCTTTGGTGAAATTCCTTAAAACTGCCCATGTGCCACAAGAAACCTCCGCTGACCAATTTGAATATTGTGTGGCCAGTTTGACGGGTGATAACGGTTTGGGTTTTTCTGATGCTGATCTGACACCCAGAGGAAGAAAACACAATGATGCGCTGCATGTCTCCATCAAGTGCAGGGGAACTACTTTGGCCCATGTTCTAGTAGATACTGGTTCATCATTGAACGTGCTGCCCAAGAAGGATCTGGACAGATTAGACTATGAAGGTTTAACCCTGAAACCCATCAACATTGTAGTGAGGGCTTTCGATGGTTCGAAAAGAATGGTGCACGGGGAGATGGACATCCCCATCAAAGTTGGTTCTCAGAACTTTGACTCCACCTTCTACGTGATGGATATCATACCATCTTATTCTTGTTTTTTGGGTCTCCCTTGGATCCATAGGGTAGGAGCTGTCACGTCCACTCTGCATCAGATGATGAAATACCCGGTGAAAGGAAATATTGTCACGGTACATGGTGAAGATGAATACATGGTAAGTCACCTAAACTCCTTCAGGTATGTGGAAATGGATGGCGAGTTCATCGAGACTCCATGTCAAAACATCGAAGAGGTGCCTCAGACTATGGTTGCAACTGAAACTGTCACCAATCTGCCAAAGATCACTAGACCTCCCTTGAAAATGGCTTCTCTCAAGGACGCCAAAGCAGTTATTGAAGATGGTGGGTGTACCATCTGGGGCCAACTCCCTGACATTCCATACAAATCTAATAAGTTTGGTTTGGGTTTCTCTTCAGGGGATGAAAGGGTTGTTCATCGTGATCGTGCTGGAAGACCTCCCCTATGCATCAACAACCATGGAGTCAACGCCTTAGAAGACAGTGATGGTGAATATGACATGGATAGCTGGATCTTCCCTACTACCAACAAGGGACCCGGTAACTGGATGGCAAAAGACTTTGTACCAATTACTTTTATTCAGAAGTAATTGTATTTCTTGTTTTCAGATATGTAATAAACAATATAAACTCTATGGCCATGTGTCTTACCCGGGGCACAATGGTTTATTTGTAAGGGTTATCATATTTCAATCTCATGTCATTAATAAAGCATTGGACGTTTTTGCATACAAATTTTGCACTCTCCATTTTTTATTTTCTGCTTATTACTGTGTTTATACAACTATGCTCTTACACACACTCACGTATCAAACTGTAGATCCATATCCACTCTGGATCCCATTGATCACAGTTCTTCTATTGCCAGTTATGACTTTGAAAATACGATCAACCAAGCCGAAGACGAAGGTGAGGAAGATTGTGAGGTACTCGAAGAACTTTCTAGGCTGTTACAACTGGAAGAAAGGGCTATACAGCCTCATTAAAAGCCGGTTAAGACAGTGAACTTGGGCACAGAAGAAGATAGAAAATAAGTCAAGATAGGTGAAAATTTGGAGCCTAGTGTCAAACAATGATTGATATGAATGTTGCATGACTATGTCAAGATCTTTGCTTGGTCGTATAAAGACATTCCAGGACTAGACACGGATATTGTGGTTCATCGTATGCCAACTAAAGAAGATTTCCCTCCAGTAAAGCAGAAGGTTCGTCATATGTGCCCTGAAATGTCAGAGAAAATCAAAGCAGAAGTTATGAAACAGTTTAACATTGGGTTCTTAGCTGTCACCTCCTATCCGCAATGGGTTTCTAACGTAGTCCCGATGCCTGAGAAGGATGGTAAGGTACAGATGTGTGTGGACTACAAAGATTTGAATAGGGAAAGCCCCAAGGATGACTTCCCGCTTCCCCATATTGATGTCCTGGTCGATAACACCGCACAACATAAGATCTTTTCCTTCATTGACGGTTTCTCTGGTTACAATCAGATCAAGATGGCACCCGAGGACATGGAAAAGACAACCTCTGTCACGTAATGGAGCACTTTCTGCTACAAAGTGATGTCGTTTGGGTTGAAGAATGCTGGGGAAACTTATCAGCAAGCTATGGTAGATTTGTTTCATGACATGATTTACCATGAGATAGAGGTCTATGTTGATGACATGATATTCAGGTCCCAAACTGAGGAAGAGCACCTTGATCATCTACAAAAGCTGTTTGATAGGTTGAAGATGTACAAGTTGAGGTTAAATCCGAACAAGTGCACCTTCGGGGTAAGGTCTGGGAAACTTCTAGGTTTCATTTTCAATGACAAGGGTATTCAGGTAGACCCTGCAAAGGTGAAGGCTATACAAGATATGTCAGCTCCTCGCATTGAGAAGGAGGTTAGGGGCTTCTTGGGACGCCTAAATTACATTGCCAGATTCATTTCCCATTTAACTGCTACTTGTGAGCCAATCTTAAAACTCCTGAAGAAAGATCAAGTGGTAAAGTGGAATGACGAATGTCAGTCTTCCTTCGAGAGAATCAAAGAATACCTTCAAGAGCCTCCAATTTTTGATGCCTCCGATTGAAGGAAGACCTTTGATAATGTACTTAACAGTGTTAGATAATTCAATGGGGTGTGTGCTAGGGCAGCATGACGAGTTCGGTCAAAAAGAGCATTCAATATACTACCTTAGCAAAATGTCTACCGATTGTGAAACAAGATACTCACTGCTCGAGAAAACTTGTTGTGCTTTGGCATGGGCTGCTCGCCGACTGAGACAGTATATGTTGACCCACACTACTTTGTTGATATCTAAGATGGATCTGATCAAGTATATCTTCGAGAAGCCCACTCTCTCCAGAAGAATAGAGAGATGGCAAATGATCCTGACCGAATACGATAACCAATACACGACCCAGAAAGCAATCAAGGGAAGTGTACTAGCTGATCATTTGGCTCATCAGGCTGTGGATGACTACCAATCCATGAACTTTGAATTCCCGGATGAGAATATTATGTTAGTGGCTAACTGTGAAGAACATGGACCGGATGAAGGACCGGAGAAAGGCTCCCAATGGACTATGGTTTTTGATGGAGCTTCCAACGCACTCGACAATGGCATCGGTGCCGTAATCATATCTCATGAGGGTTGTCATACTCCTTTCACCGCCATATTATGTTTCAATCTTACCAACAATATGGAAGAGTATGAAGCATGCATCATGGGTCTCAAAGCTGCTATTGACTTGAGGATCAAGTTCTTGAGCATTTTCGGGGATTCAGCCTTGGTAATAAGCCAAATCAAAGGGGAGTGGGACACGAAGAACCCTAATCTAATCCCTTACAAAGAACATGTGCTGACATTGCTTCCACACTTTGAAGAAGTCACCTTTGAACATTTTCCACGAGAAGAGAATTAGTTAACGGATGCGCTAGCTACCATGTCATCCATGTTCAAGATCAAATGGGACAACAAAGCTCCTCATATCACTATTGAGAGATTAGATGAACCATCTTACTGCTATGAGATTGATACTGGAGAGGTAATGGACAAACCTTGGTTCCGTGAAGTGAAAAGGTATCTTAAGGCTCAAGAATATTCTGAGGGAGCATCTATCAATGATAAGAAATTTCTGAGAAGGTTCTCTACAAAGGTCTTCCTTAGTAATGGAACCCTCTACAAGCGCAACCATGATTCTACTTTACTTCAATGTGTAGACAAGGGCGAAGCAGAGAGGATTATGGAAGATTTACACAAAGGTACCTTTGGAACCCATTCTAGTGGACATACCATGTCTAGAAAGATCATACGGGAAGGATACTACTGATCCACTATGGAAGCAGACTATTATCAGCATTCCCGAACTTGTCACAAATTCCAGATCTATGCTGATAAAGTACATGTACCTCTAGTTCCCTTGAACATCTTGACTGATCCCTGGCCCTTTGCAATGTGGGGAATTGATATGACCAGATAGATTAGACCTACCGCTTCCAATGGGCATCGCTTCATCCTGGTCGCCATTGATTACTTCACGAAGTGGGTTGAGGCTGCCTCTTTTGCTACTGTTACCAAGAACATTATGGTGCGGTTTATTAAGCATAACCTTATCTGTCAGTATGGTGTTCCAGAAAGAATCATCACAGATAATGGTACAAATCTCAACAATACGATGATCACTGAACTCTGTAAACAATTCAAGATCCAACATCATAATTCTTCCCCTTACTGGCCAAAGATGAATGGCCTTGTGGAAGCTGCTAACAAGAATATTAAGAAAATCATATAGAAGATGACAGTGACATACAAAGACTGGTTTGAGATGTTACCATTTTCTCTTCATGGTTACCGCACCTCAGCACGTACGTCAACAGGGTCAACACCTTATTCTCTGGTATATGGGACGAAGGTTGTCCTACCTATTAAGGTCCAAATCCCTTCTTTGAGGATTATGAAGGATGCAGGTTTGAACGAAGATGATTGGATCCAGACTTGACTTGATCAACTAAATCTGATTGACGAGAAAAGGCTTACTGCTGTCTGTCATGGTCAAATGTATCAAAAACGGATGATCAAGGCTTTCAACAAAAAGGTCAGACGTTAGGTATATCAAGTGGATGATCTAGTAATCAAACGCATCATACTGCCACAAGATGATCCCATGGGAAAATGGACTCCCACGTACGAAGGGCCATTTGTAATCAAAAGCATATTTTTCGGTGGAGCCATGATTCTGACCACTATGGATGGTGACGACCTTTCTCACCCTGTAAATGCGGACATAGTGAAAAAAATACTATGCATAAATAAGGACCCGCTAGGTTGATTGGCCTAGGAAAAAATAAGGGCATCCTGGCGAACCAAATGGGTTCGGGAAAAAATTAGGGATAAATACAAAAAAAAATATACACCCGGCAAGTCGAAAACCTAAAAAGGCGGCTTGTGCAAAAAAAGGTATCCCGGTGGACTGAAAACCCGAAAGGGCGGTCCAGGAAAAATTTAGGGATTTAAAGCGTATAACTATGTCCCATTGGATCACCTTGTGACCAGACTTCAGTATCAACTATCAAGCTCAAACGATACCACTCAATCTAGTCATCTTCGGAAAAGTAGCAAAGTGATGAGATGCTTAAGGGCATAGGGGAAATAGAAGAATTGAAACTCAATGGGATTATTACACACAGCTGTTTTCTCTCTATACACTATTTTGTGTAGTTTTCATTTTTTATGACGGTGTTCCCCTACTAGAACGTCAGTCTCTTTGTACAAAATGCCTGTTATGGGAAAACTTCATAAATCAATACAAATAATTTCTTTGAAAGTACATAACTATTTGTTTTCTATCTTTCTGTTTTGTTTTGCAAAAACGTCCAGTGACTTATTTTTGACATATGCATTTGAATATGATTATTGTTCATAAATACTTGCATAAAAAAAAGACAGTTGCTAATGACTTTAAGAAACGGGGCAAAGTCTAAAAAAGCCATTTGTAGTCCCGACAGTTACTCTTTCCAGCAGACACAAGGACATCCTCCTGTCACGTCCTCAGCATACTTTCGCAGTGATGTCTATGTTCCCCACAGAGTAGAAATAACCAAAGTTTTGATCTCTTCTTCCCCAAGCAGGAATTACCTCCTCTAGCAAAGTTCCTTCAGAGAGCTGAAATCTATTTTCCCCAACCGAGTTTTATAATTTCAAACAGTTTATAAAACCTCCTCCCAGGTAGAGTTTATTTCTCAAACTACAGAAGTTTATTCCCCAACATAGTTTGTTTCTCTATATCGGCAAAGCCTTCCTACAAAGCATTATCTCCCCCCACAAAGTTATTCTCAAACAGGAGTTAAAAATCCCTGGTAGATTATCCTCAAACAAAAAGAGGAAATCCCCGGCAAACCATCTCCATTCATCATCCCCAACGGAAATGAAGGATTCAGCTTCCTAATACTCTTCAGCAGCAGTCAGGGATTTACTTTCCCAGACTAAGAAATATCGCAACAACATTTCATATTCATACATCATGGCATACACATACATATTGCATACAACATAATCTCATTTATTTTGAGAACATCATTACACAATGCATTTTATACATCATGACATTGCATACGACTAACTCTTTACCTTTTCAGGAAAGATCAAATCAACAAACATCATTGACTACTTATATGACCTGACAGTCTTCTCAAAGGCTACGTTTGATGAAGGGATATTTCAGCATTTTCCTCATAAAGATCATTCTCAAAAGACCTCTACTGCTTCAGTTTAAATCACCAATGATTTACTCTGATTCTTTTTTGGTAGATACTTCTACTAGTTCAGTTTAAATCGACCAATGATTTATTCTGATTCTTTTCTGGTAGATACCTTCTCTGGTTCAGTTAAATCAACCCTAAGATCTCTCTGATTTCTATTCCAGTTGAAGATAATCAAAGACTTTTGTCTAGTTTATTTAAATTGATACTAAGATTTTTTTGATTTCCATTCCAGTCAAAGTTAATTCAAGACCTTCTCTGGTTCAGTTGGATTGATACTAAGATCTCTCTGATTTCCATTCCAATTGAAGATATTCCAAGACTTTTGTCTGGTTCAGTTAAATCGATACTAATATTTTTCTGATTTCCATTCCAGTCAAAGTTAATTCAAGACCTTATCTTGTTCAGTTGGATCGATACTAAGATCTCTCTGATTTCTATTCCAGTTGAATATATTCCAAGACTTTTGTCTGGTTCAATTAAATCAGTAATAAAAAATTTCTAATTTCCATTCCAGTCAAATTTAATTCAAGACCTTTCTCTGGTTCAACAAAATTGATACTAAGATTTTCTTGATTTCTATTCCAGTTGAAGACAACTCAAGACCTTTCTCTGGTTCAGTTTGAAAGAACAAGATTAGTTCTGACCTATCCCAAGTGTTTTGATGATAACTAAATTATATTTAAGATATTTTATGCTCTAATGAATGTGTTTTGAATGTCTTAGTTAATGTTCTGACAAGAAACATTCCAAGTGCTAAGCAAAGATTATGAAGAAGTTCTTTGATAAAAGAACCTCTTATTCAAATGCATCTGTTAACTCTGGTAAGAACACTCATTTGTTAAATGTATCTTATAACTTCTAGCAGGCTTCTTGATTCTGAAGATAACTTGAAAGCAAGCGTTGTTCAAATATCTTAGCAAGCAACGCTCTGACCAGAAGTTGAATGAAGCGTGTTCTGAGTTAAAGCAACAACGTCTTAATCAACGTGTCTTGTAAAAGCAAAGGAAACACGTTCTTACATTCTGACGTTTGCTAATTAATGCAAAGACGGCTGAAAGCACTAAAGTGCCTACAACTTGTTTCTTGGTGAATGGAATTTTGCAAGGATACACGCAAAGCATTTAATGCTCTCCATTTCCTCTGAAGGCAGCAACGGTCTTATTACTTCTACTATAAATAGAAGGACATTTATTGCAAGTAAAAAAAGAAGAAGAACGTTCAAACAAGAAACTACGTGAAAGATTCAAAAGCTTACAAACTCATAGTTCATACATTTTTGTGTATTACATTCTTAGAAAAATCAAAGTTGTGATATAGCTTGATTAGAAGAAAACTCTATTTCAATTATCTGTAAAGATCATATTTCTGTATTTGTTCCTTGAGAGACCAAGTTTGGTCAGATTTCTCAAGCAGACTAGGACTAGATTTAAGTCTTAGTGGTGTTAGTCACTTGTAAGTTTACTTGTGCATTGTTAGTCACAACAGTTGTTGTGTGATTGTAATCAGTTGATTATAGTGGATTAAGTCCTTGTTGAGAAAAGCGAAATCACCTTGGCGGGTGGACTGGAGTAGTTTGAGTTCAAACGAACCAGGATAAAAATAACTGTGTTATTCCATTATTGTTTTGAGCTTTGTATTGATAGAACGAAAAGATTCACTTATTCAACCCCCCCCCCCTTCTAAGTGTTTTCTTACCCCTTCAATTGGTATCAGAGCTTGACTCTGAGCTCAACACTTAACCGTGTCAGGAAAAGATCCAGAAGAAAACACAATGGCCGCTGAACAAAACAATAATAGTTATAACAGACCTCCAGTGTTTGATGGAGAAGATTTTGAGTACTGGAAAGATAGACTAGAAAGTTTCTTTCTAGGTCATGATAGTGATATTTGGGATATAGTCTTGGATGGTTACAAACATCCTACAGATTCAGAAGGAAACAAAGTGGATAGAAAAAATATGGATAGACAACAAAAAGCTGATTTTAAAAATCATCACAGAGCTAGAAATATTTTTTTAAATGCTATCTCTAAAGTAGAATATGAAAAAATCACTAATAGAGATACAATGCATGATATGTTTGAGTCTCTCAAAATGACTCATGAAGGAAACGCCCAAGTTAAGGAGTCTAAAGCTCTGGCTTTAGTTCAGAAGTATGAAGCCTTCAAAGTTGAGGAAAGTGAGTCTATAGAAGCAATGTTCTCTAGGTTTCAAACTCTGATCGCTGGTCTGAGAGTTTTGAACAAAGGGTATACCAAAGCAGATCACGTGAAAAAGATCATCAGAAGCTTACCCAGAAGATGGGCACCAATGGTCACAACTTTCAAGGTGTCAAAAGATCTGAACAATGTGTCTTTAGAGGAACTCATCAGCGCTCTCAGAAGTCATGAGATTGAACTGGATGAACATGAGCCTCAGAAGAAAGGTAAGTCTCTAGCCCTTAAATCAATTAAGAAATTTGATATTAACGCTTTTCAGGCTGAAGAAGAAAACTCTGAAGAATCAGCTTCAGAAGAAGACGAACTATCTTTGCTCTCCAAAAGGATCAATCATCTGTGGAAGCACAGACAAAAGAAGTTCAGGAACTTCAAGAAGTCAGAAGATAAACCAGAATCTTCTGGACACAAAAAGTCAAACAGAAGAGAGATCATCTGTTATGAATGCAAAGAACCTGGTCACTACAAAAGTGATTGTCCAAAGCTTCAAAAAGAAAGACCAAAGAAGAGATTTGGAAAGAAGAAAGGAATGATGGCAACCTGGGATGACTCAGATTCTTCTGAAGATGAATCTAGTTCTGAAGATGAAAATGCCAACCTAGCTTTAATGGCTATCACAGAAGATGACTTAGACTGTGAGTCAGAACAAAGAAAGGTATTTTCTGAATTTTCTAGAGAAGAACTTGCTGATAGTTTATCAGAACTTCTGGAAAACTATAGTAAGCTCAAAATCAAATACAAGAAACTCAAGAAGAGTTTTGCATCTGATTTTAAGAAACTTGAAACAGAAAAATCTGAACTTTTAGAAAACAATCTTAAACTTGAAAAGGAAATTCAAATTGTTCAAAATAATTTTAGTTCAGAGTCTGTATCTAGTTTAAAAGATATTCTGAAAGAATATGACTATAGCTTTCAATCTTTTCTTGCTAAAAGCATAGACAAGAGGAAAATGGCTTCAATGATTTATGGAGTTAGTGGGAAAAACAGAAGAGGAATTGGATATGAACCTCCCAAATGGAAGGAGACATACATTCCAAAACGTGTTGCTAAAATGACCTTCACTTACAAACCTCTGAATAAGCAATTCAAGTTTGGACACTCACATGATATAAAATATACATCACATTCTGGAAACTCTTATGCTAACCCAAAAGGACCCAAAAAGATATGGGTACCTAAGGATAAAATAATATTTGTTGCAGATGTCCTTAACAGCTCAATTGAAACACCAGTCATGGTACCTGGACTCTGGATGCTCACGACACATGACGGGGAAAAGGTCTATGTTCCAAAGCCTGGAACTTAAAGCTGGAGGAGATGTGAAGTTTGGAGGTAATCAGAAAGGGAAGATTATTGGCTCTGGAACCATAGGAAACGGTAACCTTCCTTCTATCTCTAATGTTTTATTAGTAGAAGGATTAGCTCATAATCTATTGTCCATAAGTCAATTAAGTGACAATGGCTGTGACATTATCTTCAATCAAAACTCCTGTAAAGCTGTAAATCAAAAGGATGGATCAATCCTCTTTTCTGGTAAAAGAAAGAACAATATTTATAAAATTGATTTATCAGATCTTAAATCTCAAAACGTAAAATGCCTTTTGTCTGTTAGCAATGAGCAATGGGTATGGCACAGAAGATTGGGACATGCCAGTCTTAGAAAAATCTCTCAACTAAATAAATTAAGTTTAGTCAGAGGACTTCCCAATCTGAAGTACAACTCAGATGATATGTGCTAAGCATGTCAAAAAGGAAAATTTTCAAAACCTTCCTTTAAATCTAAAAATGTTTTCTCTTCCTCTAAGCCATTAGAGTTACTTCATATTGATCTGTTTGGGCCAGTTAAAACTGCATCCATCAGAGGCAAGAAGTATGGATTGGTCATCGTTGATGATTTCAACAGGTGGACATGGGTAATGTTTTTAAAACACAAGGATGAGTCACATTCTGTATTCATTGACTTCTGTACTCAAGTGCAAAATGAAAAAGATTTTAAAATCACAAAAGTTAGAAGTGATCATGGTGGTGAATTTGAAAATCATTATTTTGAAAAATATTTTAAAGAAAATGGTATTGTTCATAATTTTTCTTGTCCTAGAACTCCCCAGCAAAATGGAGTTGTAGAAAGAAAGAATAGAACATTACAAGAGATGGCCAAAACCATGATCAATGAAACAAATATGGCTAAGCACTTTTGGGCAGAAGCTGTGAATACAGCGTGTTGTATTCAGAATAGAATCTCTATAAGACTTATTCTTGAAAAGACTCCTTATAAATTGTGGAAAAACAGAAAGCCCAACATTTCTTATTTCCATCCTTTTGGATGTACTTGTTTTATACTAAACACCAAAGAAACTCTGAATAAGTTTGATTCCAAAGCACAAAAGTGTTTCCTACTTGGATACTCTGAACGCTCAAAAGGCTATAGAGTATACAACACAGAAACTCTGATTGTTGAAGAATCAATCAAAGTCAGGTTTGATGATAAGCTTGGCCAACCACAGCCAAAGCAAATTGATTTTTTCTGTAGGTACAGAAGATCATCACTCAAACTCTGAAAGTTCAGAAGCAAAAGAATACGTAGCAGATCATCCTCTTGACAATGCTCTGAACAATCTCAGAATCTCTGACCAACCCACACAAAAAAGGTTTCCTAGATTATCTTCAGCTCACAAAGAAGACGTAATCATTGGAAGAAAAGAAGATCCCATCAGAACAAGATCTTCTCTCAGAATCAATGAAGAATCTTTGTTTGGTTTAGTCTCTCTGATTGAGCCAACTACCATTGATGAAGCTCTGGAAGATAGTGATTGGATCTTTTCAATGCAAGAAGAACTAAATCAATTCTTAAAGAATGATGTATGGAATCTTGTTCCAAGACCCAAAGGATTCAATGTTATAGGAACCAAATGGGTCTTCAGAAACAAATTGAATGAACAAGGTGAAGTAGTCAGAAAGGAAAGATTCCAAGATACTTATACATCCAACCTGCATTCTAGGTAAAGATGAGGTAAGTATGAAAGTAGATCAGAAGCTCTATAGAGGTATGATTGGATCCCTTCTCTATCTGACTGCATCTAGACCTGATATATTATTTAGCGTGTGCTTGTGTGCTAGAATCCAATCAGATCCTAGAGAATCTCATTTAACAGTTGTTAAGAGAATTCTTAGGTATCTGAAAGGTACTGCTAATCTTGGTCTATGTTACATAAGATCACAAGATTACAAACTAGCAGGTTTTTGTGATGCTGACTTTGCTGGAGATAGAATTGAAAGAAAAAGCACCTCTGGAAGCTGCCAGTTTCTGGGTGACAATATTATGGTACAACAAGAAGCAAGCAACAATTGCTCTATCAACCAGAGAAGTTGAATATATATCTGCTGCTGGATGTAGCTCTCAGATGATTTGGATGAAAAGTCAACTAGAAGATTTCAACCTTTATGAAAGTAAGATTCCTATCTTCTGTGACAATACTTCTGCTATTTGTCTTTCTAAAAATCCTATCTTACATTCTAAAGCCAAACATATAGAAATTAAATATAATTTCATAAGGGACTATATTCAGAAGGGGATTTTAAACTTGATTTTTGTAAAAATAGACCATCAATGGGCTGACATTTTTACTTAACCCCTTTCAGAAGATAGATTTAATTTCATTCTAAAAAATATTTGTATGGAATTATGTCCTGAATAAAATAACATTTATTTTCTGTGACTGGCTTCAGAACTTTCTGAAATGAATGCTCTGATCAACAACTCTTCAGAAGTTAGAAGAGAAGTTGTAACAGAAGCTATATGAATCATTCTAACGCTTCATGTCCAAGTGTAGTTCAGAAATTCATTAGAACAAACAACTGTTACATGCATCCTTCAGGAGATGACCACGTGGTGTGTTTCTGAAAGGTCAAGCGTGCGAAAGCTACTGATGACGTTCTAGGTAACTGTTGATGATTAGCCATAATCTCACGTTTTCCCTCATTTTTAGCAAATCATTAAATGCAAGTAATGATGAGATTCGTTTTTAAATCCGTTTTAATCTTTATTTTAAATTTGTCTTAAATACTTTTAATATTAATTCTTAAACTATTCTCTGAAATTAATGCCTATAAATACTCTTTGAAAAACCATTTTCATTCTTTACTGTCTCTTTCAACTCAAGTTCTTATTTGAACGATTTCTCTTAAAACCCTTTTCGAAAAATTTCTCTTTTCATAGAACTTCAATGGCTTCTTCTTCCTCTACCCACTCTGAGCAATATTGTATACCTGAAAGGACAACACTCATTCCGGTAGAAAGTTTGGAAGTTTTGAGTGAGCTAATGGTAGACTTTGAGAATCTCAGAGAGAATGGATTTGACTTGTTCCCTGTTGTGAAGTTTCAAGGTTGGGAAATCTACTTTGATCGTCTTATTGGTCCAGTATTTCCTCATTTGGTAAAAGAATTCTGGATTCACACTATTGCAACTCCCAAGGTTATTCTCTCCTTTGTAATGGGCAAGGAAATATCCATTACAGAAAATCTAATCAGACGGTTGCTGGGATTTAAAGCACTTGGAGTTACAGGAATTCCCACTGGAAGAATGGAAATGTCTAGGGTATACCCATAAATTTTTACAAATGGTCAAGGTTCCTCCAAAGTTAGGGATTTGAAAGACAAGTATAATATTTGGGAAAGGATTATTCATGGATGTATTCACCACAGGAAAGACACCAGTTCTCCTGATTACATCAACGCTGATCAACAACATTTGCTGTTTTGCCTTGGAACCAATGTCAAAATTGATTTGCCCTACTTGCTTTTTTTGAACACCTCTGGAACCATGTCAAAGAAACCAGAGAAGCTGAAAGGATGAAGAATCCCAAATCAAAGAGGAATTGGATTCCCATGGGGAGGTTATTATCAGACATTCTGACTGAGAATGGTCTGATTGCTCACATAAGAGAAGCAAATCTTCTGGGGGAGCTTGAACCTATATGTGGTAAGACAATGACTGGAAAGAACTTGCTGAAGAGGAAAATTATTGACAAACTGCTGGTGGAACCCTCTCCATGTCTGTCAACTATTGTAAAGAAGAGAAGAATTCATATTGCTGATTTTCCTTTGTTCAACTCAAGGGAACATTCTCGTATGGTTTTGCACTATCTTGAGACCTGCAGAGAAACAAGATCACCTATTGATCCAGCTTGGCTTCAAGGAAGAAATCAAGTTGCTGCTGATGTTGTTCTCCAAGGATCTGTGAAGAGAAAAGCTGTAGAACGACCTTCTGACACTCCTCAGAAGAAAAAGAAGACAGGTAATCATGCTAAAACTATACCTGTTTATAATTCTGAAAATATATCTGCATCTGTTGAATCCTCTCAAACCTCACCATCTGAACCCCTTGCTGACAACCTTAGTAAAAATCAGTTCTCAACAGATTTAAGGGATTCTGACTCTGATGAACATTCTGACAGCCAATCAGAACCCTCTCATTCAGAACCCCATGAACCATCTGTTTTTCAACCTATTCCTGCTGAACGTTTCTCAAGACCCCCTCCCAGACCTTTATCACCCAGACCCACTGGATGGTATGATGCTGGATCTTGGAGAATTCCTGGGATTAATGAACCTCTAGCAACCATAAAACCTCCTTTCAATCTACCAACTGAAAAGATTTTTGCTATGAACCAACCACAACCTCAAAATCCCATTCCCACTCCCGCTTATACAATAATAATTTCGCCTGATATCACTCCACCCACCTTACCACAACATACAACACCTCTCTCAACTCCTCAAATTCTAGAACAACAAATTTTTGAACAAACTGAAATTGTTGAACCATCCGTACCTCATGATATATCAGAACCTCCTATTTGTGTTAACCAACCTGAACCTGAACCTACAAATACTCCTGAAACCAATAGCTTTTTAAGAACTGTAGTGGACTCTCAATCTCTACAATTCTTGAAAAACAAATCTTACAGAACGGCTGTCCCTAAACCTATTCAGCCATATGTAAATATTTTGTTTCAGAATTTTATAACAAATGTTCAAGCATGGTTACAACCGCTGAAAGAAGATTGCCTCATAAGTGTGAACACAGCAGAAACAGATCTTCTATGGGAAACTTTCAGAAGAACCTTGGTTGCTGAATCACAGAAGTTACAGGATTTGTGCCACTCTCAGGTGCTGGACAACTTTTCCAAACTTCTGCATGTTTTCAAGATAGAAGTTGCTGATACTTGGAATAAGAAGTCTTCGCTGCTGATTGCTGATACATCAGTTGATAAGATGGACATATCAGAAGATGAATTTGAAGAATACTCTGAAGATTCAAATCCTCTAGCTATTGTTCTATTAAATCAACCTTCAGTTAAGGATGGACCTGAACCTGTGCCAACTCTTGCAATGGATCTGGGCACTCTGCTCTCCACCTTTGTGAAGTCTGATTCATCAGTTGCTGCTTCTGACCCTGTTTCTACTGAAGCTTCATCATCTTCTGCCCCTACCTCACTCATTATGGACACTATGAAAGAGCTAAAAAGGGAGAATGAAGTCTTGAATAGACGCATGGATAAGCAAGATCCAACAAATCTAGAGTTCAAGAACTGGATGGCAATGCAAACTGAATCTTCCTCTGAGATCAAGAACCTTCTGATGGCTCTTGTCTCTAAGAAATCCTAGTTTCTTTTTGTCTCTTATTTGGATGTTTTGTTTGTACTTCTGGATATCTATTTTTTAACTTTCTATGAAATCTTTCAAAATTTCTCATTTTATTACACTTTTTGATTATGCCAAAAAGGGGGAGAAATGTGCATTTTTGAACTAATCACAGTTTAACAGTTATGGGACTATGTCTCAAACATTCTAACAAAATTGCAAGAATTCCTTCTGTTAAAAAGATTTTTGCAGGTATCATTTAACTCTGAAATAATATTCCAGCTAAGATTTATCTTCTTGAAGAAGTTCTGAAGAAATTCAAAGAAGGTCGTGTATCACTCTGACTAAATAATCTCAGGATGTCTTATGCATAGAAATATTCATTTCAGGGGGAGATTCTTATCTCTTAATCTGTTTCTTTTCTTTATCTAAAATAATATTTTTTTTGTTACATCAAAAAGGGGGAGTTTGAAAGAACAAGATTAGTTCTGACCTATCCCAAGTGTTTTGATGATAACTAAATTATATTTAAGATAATTTATCCTCTAATGAATGTGTTTTGAATGTCTTAGTTAATGTTCTGACAAGAAACATTCCAAGTGATAAGCAAAGATTATGAAGAAGTTCTTTGATAAAAGAACCTCTTATTCAAACGCATCTGCTGACTCTGGTAAGAACACTCATTTGTTAAATGTATCTTCTAACTTCTAGCAGGCTTCTTGATTCTGAAGATAACTTGAAAGCAAGTGTTGTTCAAAGATCTTAGCAAGCAACGCTCTGACCAGAAGTTGAATGAAGCATGTTCTGAGTTAAAGCAACAACGTCTTAATCAACGTGTCTTGTCAAAGCAAAGGAAACACGTTCTTACATTCTGACGTTCTTACAACTTGTTTCTTGGAGAATGGAATTTTGAAAGGATACAAGCAAAGCATTTAATGCTCTCCATTTCCTCTGAAGGCAGCAACGGTCTTATTACTTCTACTATAAATAGAAGGACATTTATTGCAATTAAAAAAAGAAGAAGAACATTCAAACAAGAAACTACGTGAAAGATTCAAAAGCTTACAAACTCGTAGTTCATACATTTTTATGTATTACATTCTTAGAAAAATCAAAGTTGTGATATAGCTTGATTAGAAGCAAACTCTATTTCAATTATCTGTAAAGATTATATTTCTGTATTTGTTCCTTGAGAGACCAAGTTTGGTCAGATTTCTCAAGCAGACTAGGACTAGATTTAAGTCTTAGTGGTGTTAGTCACTTGTAAGTTTACTTGTGCATTGTTAGTCACAACAGTTGTTGTGTGATTGTAATCAGTTGATTATAGTGGATTAAGTCCTTGTTGAGAAAGGCGAAATCACCTTAGCGGGTGGACTGGAGTAGTTTGAGTTCAAGCGAACCAGGATAAAAATAACGGTGTTATTCCATTATTGTTTTGAGCTTTCTATTGATAGAACGAAAAGAGTCACTTATTCAACCCCCCCCCCCCCTTCTAAGTGTTTTATTACCCCTTCACAGTTAAATCGACACTAAGATTTTCCTTATTTCTATCCCAGTTAAAGAAACTGCAAATCCTGGAGTCCGACCAGATAGCAGTTAATTTCACGTTTCCCCAATAAGTCACTGTGAAGCCTGGAATAGAACCAAACAACGGTCAGCCTTATTCTCCTCAGCAAGTCACTGTGAAGCATGGATCCTGACCAGATAGCAGTTCACTTCCATCTCTTCAATCAAGAGATACTCCCTAGTAGAGTGATGGACAATTGAAGCTCCTAAACTCTATTTCCCAATACAAATACCAACGTTCCTCAGCAGAGTCCTCCTCAACAACAGGAATAGGAATCCTCACAAAAGAATATCTCATGAAATCAACATTGTTCAAGATGGCATCTTTAAGCCCATCCACAACGATATTTAATCATATTCTCCAAATGGCATCTATAAGCCCATCTCGATATCGTCTACACGGTCAAGTATCATTTCAAACGAGTGCAAATTTCTGGGCACTCTAGTGTTCAATCATCTTCCACCTTCAGATCACGAAAGGCAGGCCGACCAATCTACATCCTCGGGTTTAAGAAGATTGAACAGGGGCAGCTGTTGTACCCCAAAATTTTCCATCTCATTTTACTCAAGACATGCTCATTGAGGTTCTCAATTGCTAAAGGATGACAAAGAATTGACCAGACAAATTCTCCTCTTAAGGAAATAAACCTCTAACTAGGGTTTTAGTTTTCATTAAGATGTGTGAGCTGCAAGGGTCTCAAATGTTTTCCATAGCCCTCATATATCCTCAAGGTTATCCATGCAAAATGTCATGCCCTGCACAACAAGTTTGCTCAATCAACAGCTCAAATGCCTAAAAATCAACTGTATTAGGTCAAAAGTGAATTGTGGCCTATATACAGTCAAACTTCAAAACTTTTGGTCAACATCAATATTTTGAAGTAATATCCATCATTTTATCAAGGGTTGATCATTATTCCTCAAGAAATGCTCCTAATTCATCAAAAGTTAAAAATTGCCAATTAGGGTTTCTATAGGAAAAGTCAACCAAACTTTGACCAGGCATAACTTTTTCATACTTTATTAGAAATTTATCCACCAAGGCTCATTTTGAAGAGAATCAAATTCCCTATAACTTCTCTTCAGCCCTCAAGTTCAAGAAATGACCCAGTCAAAAGATACAAGCTCAGACATTATAGGTCCTTTTAAAAAGTCAAGAAAAACACCTTTTGGCTCAAAGCTCCTTACATGAATATGGAATATCCAATTGAGATGACACCAAAAAGGTTGTTTAGAGGACATCCTAAGCTCTCTAAAAAGTCAAAGAACACCCTCTTAGGATTACAAATGAGAGAGATATGCATTGCTAAAGTTGACCAATTTTGGGAAAAGTGCATGAAGCCAATATTGACCAAACTTAATTTTTTTTCCAAATGGGCCCATCTTTTCATGCTTGAAACTTGTTTCTAAAATGGCCCACAACCTATGAGCTCACTCATACATTATTTTATTATTTATATTATATATTTTGATTTTTTATTCATTAAAATTCAAAATTAAATAAAGAAATAATGGAAATTATGTAAGATTTGATTTGGGATCTTTTTCCATTAAGTATTAGGCAAGATTTGCTGATTTGTCAAAAGAAAATTGTGGAGGGAAGATAAGATTCGGTTTAGTCCAAAATAAGCAAAAAAATCAAATAATTAGAAAGAAAATATTTCTCATCAAGGCATGGATCTTTTTCTACAATTGTTGACCTAAAGTGATTTACTACATAAGCACATCAACCCTAGACCAAAGGCAGACGTGAAGGTTACCTCCAAACCAAGAGAAAAAGTTCAAAAATTTCCATAAAAGGTGCAAAACTATTCTGCCATATTCTGCCTCTTTCCAAGCAAACAATCTCCACAAATCATCTCCAGGACATCTTCAGGGTAAGATTGGTTGAATTCCCATGCTTGTTTATATTTGAAATCATCGCATGCATCATGACCGGTTTGCTTTCTTTTTTATCAATCGTATTTTAAATTACATGCATTATTGAGGAATTCTAATGACTTGAATCTTCTAGTATGATCATTTAGAACAGGTTGATACCCTTACATGTGAACTGGGACGTGCTGATAACCATTTGCCATTGTTGACCGTAATTGTGCATTTTTTCTCGTAGCACCATTTGCAGGGTGTTTCAGGCTAATAGGACCCTACCATTGGATCCACAACCCTTGAATTAGGGGGGTAGGGTCCAGCTAACATTTAAATTCGCAGGTTTAAGCAAGTTCCAATGGAGGAGGTTTCCAGAGAAGGTGACCGGAACTAGGGCTCCGGCGCCTCTCCTGTGAGTCAAGGATATAGGTTGTGTTAACTGCAGGCGTGGCAATTTCCCATGATCTTATTGGGTTCTTCAATTGCTGACGCGCATTTTTTTTATGACCTGGAATGTGCCATAGTTTCATATCATATTATTTTTCTTTATTTACACATACGAATTAACAAGCAGCGCAGTTGGCAAGGGCAGTGAGCATATGAGAAGAGGGACCTGGGTTTGATCCCAGGTCCATAGTTTTGCTATTTTCTAAAGCTTTATTGCAGGATCCAGTACGTCACGTCCCCCGCGCGCACCATAGGCTATCACATCTATACCATTAGATCATAACAAAGTCAGATCCAGCGTTCCTGGGATGCTTCCCCATGGTGGACCTCCCTAACACATCAACACCAAACCACACGCTTGCATTAGGCTGCTGAGTTTCTGGGCCTAGCAAAATTCAGCAGCATCCCCCCAATTTGCTTTCTCACCTCGCAGTCCCATTTCTTTTAATTACTTTATTTTCTCTTTTTAGCTTTTATCTTTTATTTTTTAAAATTCTTTTTTTTTTCAATCAAAAAATCAGAAAATCATTAAAAAAATAGGACTTGGAGTTTTTCTTAATAAAATTAATTTTTGCAAATTAATTTAATTAACATTAATTTGTTTTCTTTAATTTAAAATTAATTAGAGATTAGGTTAAATTTCAATTTTTTTTATACAATTTTTAATGAGCAATTAGATTTTTAGAGTCTCAAACGTATGCCTGTCTTAATTTTTGCGCATTGTTATTTTTCATACGATTATGTAACTGTGCCCGGTTTGTAATAGTTTAATTAGGGTTTTTAATTTCCTCACTTTACTTTTCAGTCATATATAATTGTAATTGCCCTGAAGCCTTGTAATAGTTGTAGGTTTTTACTTTTTGCACTATATTATATGCTTGTATATAAACTGTTAGTAAATTAGGTGTGCATGACAAGAATTAATCAATCAATCATTAGATCACTATTATCAAGATAAAATACCTGAAAAAAGCACATTGTTGCACACTTCCACCCCTAAGGTATTTCCCATTTTGGTTGCCTTCGCGAAAGGTCATGTCCCTCAAATATAGGGATACTCTTAGCAAATACTCTCAGTTTAAAAGTCATCATAAAGATCATGGTCCCTTAATGTCCCTCGAGTTACCTACGAGAAATGATCTTGTCCCTCGATGTTGCCTACATGATGATAGTCCCTTCGAACTGCTGAGGTATCTCTACATGTTGCCTTCAATGACCATAAACGTCCCTTTTGATAGTCCCTCAACATCCAACGGTAGGGCTAGCTACTCACTAATAGTAGGATAGCACTATCTAAAGGAAAGGAGGAAAAGAATGCCTTTTCGAGTAGGTAGATAGTCGTTAAGTACTTGCTCAAATCTGATTCCTTTTTAAACTTACACACTTTCAAAATTCTTTTTAAAAAAGTGCTTTATCACACTCTTGAAGACTGATACAAGAGTTATCATAAAGCAAACAAAGCCTTTCAAAACACACAAACACGAAAACAATTTTCAAAAATGAGCAAGTACCTAAGAGCCCGTGGAAAACCATGGATGGAAAGGGTGCTAATACCTTCCCTTTCCATAATCTACCCCCTTACTCAGAAAATCTCGAAAAAGGTCTTTTTCTGTTCTTTTCACCCTTTCCTTTGTTGGATAAAAGAAAATTCGGTGGCAACTCTTGCTTACCGTAACATTTGCAAATACAAATGGAAAACTAGTATTAACAGTCGGTTCTGCCACTGTATCACAGAGCTTCCGTCTGGGTAGGATCAATCACTTTCTCTTTACCTCAGGTATCAGCAGTTGGTCTAGCAGCAGGAATATGAACATGTGTTGTAGTAGTTGTTGGAGGATAGATCTCTAGAAAGAAGATCCTTCCTGTCCTAGTGACCTTACTAGTTTCGGTAATGTTTTTAAATTCAAGATCTTTACTTTCATTAATCCATGGCTCTTGCTTAACACCATGATAATAAAACTCTTCTCCATAGTTCTAAGGCACAGCTTTGTCAGATGAATAGGGGACTGGGCCCGATGTAGTGATAATTAGAGGAGCCACTCTTGGCTTAGTAGGATTCCTTATTGGGCCTTTAGAGGTTATCCTAATAGGAGTATTTGAAATGGTGATTATGGAAACATATTCAAGTATCAGCTCTTGAGATATACTTTTAGATAAACTCTTCATGGAAAAAAATTTCTCGAATAAAATTTCATGGCTATCTGTGATACGGTGGGAGAACTGACTTGAGGTTTTTGCGTTTTATCGTAGATGTTACGGTTAGCAAGAGTCGCCGCCGACTTTTCTTTTATCCAAAAGGAAAGGTGAAAAAGCACAAGAAAGACCTTTGAGATGTTTTCTTGAGTTCGGGGGGTAGATTATGAAAAGGGAAGGTGTTAGCACTCTTTTCATCCATGGTTTTCCATGGGCTCTTAGTTACTTGCTTTTGTTTGTTTGAAATTGTGTTTGGTGTGGTTTTGAAAGTATTTTGTAAAAGAGGCCATTTGTTTTGGCAATCTTTGTAATGATTCTTGTTCGTAAGAATGTATACAAAGATGTTTGTCTTTGTGAAAATGTTTTCAATGTTTGTAAGATGTTTTAAAATGTGTGTGTTTGTTTTGGAAAATAGCAAGGATTGTTGTTTGAAATAGAGCAAGTAGCTAGAAGCTATCTACCTACTCAAAATGTCTTTCTTGTGCATTTTTTATTCCTTTGACATTGTTGTCTTACCATTGATTTGGTAAGCAACCCTATCTTTGGATGTAAACGGGACGGGCGTAGGTCATCGTATAGCCATGATTAGAAATGTTTGCAAAGTATCTTAGCATTTTGAGGGACCAAGATCATTTTGTAAGGAAACTTTTGAATAGCGTCATCGAGGGACTATGATCTTATATTTGTTTTTTTTTGCCAAGATACTTCACATGCGTAACATGGCTATTTTTGTTTTAGGCAACCAAGTGGAGAAAACCTAAGGATGCTTGTGTGCAAGTATATCATTTTCATGCTTTGATTTTGTCTTGTATTTAGGGTTTTCTATTTTTCTTTGTTTTGTTCTTGTCATACAAACCCTAATTACTAATCATGGCATATAAAGCGATAAATTGCATAATGTAAATATTTCTAAGCTATTACAACAATTTATGGAAGGGGGGAATACAAATTTGAATGGGGATTTGCCAAAATATAAAACTAAATAAATTATTACAACCAAATCGAATTTGTACGAATTAAAAATAAGTACAATACAATATTTAAAATACAATGCAATGTATATGTAAGAAAAAGATTTTTGTGTCTTTTTTATGTAAAAGAAGTTTTCATCTAATCCTAAAAATATAAAGAAAAGGAATTAAATTTTTTAAAAGGGGTTTAACCCTAATTATTATTTTTAAGAGAAAATAAAGTTTTTATAGGTATTATTTTGTGCATTTTCTTGTGTAAAAATAATAAATAATATTATATAAAAATATAAAATTATATATATGCAAAAATAAGTATTTATAAGTATGAAATAAAAAATAAATTGAACTAAATATGTTTAATTATATTTACAATTTTATTAAGAAAATAAATGATATCCTATTAAAATAAACTATATTTTTATGTGAGAAATAAAATAAAAAATAATATAAAAGTGCAATATTATTAATTCACATTTTTTAGGATTTGTATTCATTAAAGAAAATAATTAAAATATTAAATATGAAAATAAAACAAATGAAAATAAAAATATAAAAGTTGGCAAGGGGGGGGGGGGGGGGGGGGGGTAATGTAGCAGATTAGTAGTGGAGTGTTAGTAAAAAACTATGGCCCAAAGCATAAAGCCCAAACCTGCAAAAAAATTTCAAAACTGAAAAAATGGTAAAATGCAAAACAAAAGTAGCGCGCCCAGGTTCGAACCCAGAACATGGGTCTCACCAGCGCGCTACTTTGCCACTAGGGTGGCTATACTTCCATTGTCTTCAGGAAAGCAAAAACAATATAACACAAACTGCGTCCTTGCCCTGTAGTTCGTCTTCTTCCTCAAGCTTGGCCAGACACCCCGTAACTCTCTCATACTTCCATGAAAATAATAACTTATAACATGAAAATTATAGTACTTGAACTCACGATTCCAACCATATAAGCTATGTGAACTATCAATCAAAGATCAAATAGAATTTTAACAACACTAAATTTTAACCTAATATTTTCAGAAATTTCAAGTTCCAAATTCTCTCTACTCAAGTAAAATCAATGCAAGATAAAGATATGTACAGTTTCGTTATGATGAGGGCTACACTTTTTATTCACCAATCGTGGCCTATGGTTTCCTGTAAAAGGAGATAGAGTTTGAGATTTTACCTCCTTCAGTTGGAATCATGGATGAAACTGGAGTGACTTTAATGGAGGCCTGATGCTTTCTTGAGCTTCCTTGAGCTTCCCTGAATGTATTCTAACCTTTGCCTTGCTCTGAAAGTATCTGGAACTCCTTGGCCAAGTCCAACTGCAAGCTCTGAACTCAACAATGGAATATGGTGGAAAATTGATTACAGAATAGATATGAAGGTTTGGATGGGTTTGATATCAAGTATGTAAGGTGTTTGAATGATCAAAACTTAAAGCGCACGAGCCAAATGAAAGATGGATGTGCTTGTGCAGAAACTGTAAGTTTGAATAGATTTTTGGTGTTTTTCAGCTTGAGAGTGTTTCAGGCTTTTGCTAATCGTTTATTGTGTTGCATAATTTTTGTATATTAGTATGGAAATTATCTTAGGTCAGCTCCCCAACAGATCTGCAAGTTCTAGCCTTTTGGCCACATTTCTTGCTTTTGAAGCAAAGTGAAGAGACAAGTCTTCACATGCTTGTACCAGCATGCTTAGGGTTGGTATTTCTTCTCTACAAGTTACCTTAGGTCTGTTGTACTTGTATGTTCCAAGGGGATAGGTCCAATGCTCAAGATTGTAAAGTTTGCAAAAGTTGATCTTTTTCAAAATGGCAATGGTCCCTTTTTGCCATAAATGGAATTGCAAGTTGGATAATGGATCAAAGGCATGGATCAAAGCTTTGTCAACTGAGTAATCATTTAATTAAGGAGTATGGAACAATTTTGGGACCTGTAAAGCATGGATTAGGCAGCATAGGTACTGATTGCAACTTTGTTCTTCATGAAATGGCTTGGACAAAAAGTGAGAAAATGCCAATTTCATCTCTTCGATTCTCCCTACTCAAAATTGATCTTGAGGAGTTCTTGGACATTTTGGAAATCTTTCAATGTGCTCTATTACTCATCTTTGAAATGCATTTTGAGATACCTCTTTTAACTAGGTGAAAATTTTCCATGAAGTTGGGTCCAAAACCTGCCTAAATTAGGGCAAAAATTCACTAAGTTACTTAGTTCATGACCATGTATTCACAAATTTATATCTTGTGATCCAAGAATATTTAGGAAAAGTGTGTGAAACAAAGTTGTATATTTCATGGAGGTCTACAACTTTCATGTTGGGAACTTTCCTTGAATCATTATGCATCATGGTGAAAAAGTGGCCAAAAGTTGAGAAAAAATAAGAAAATTTTCCATACTTAGAAAATTTCTAAGTTAGGAAAATTTTCAAATTCAAACCCTAATTTTCAAATTTGGATTTCTTGATGAACAAGTTTCATATTTTTACATGTCTTGATGAATTATGACCCTTGGCACTTGATTTTGACCAAAAAGTCAAAGTTTGACTTTTCAGTATACAGTTGAGTTTTGATTAGTTGACTGCAAACTTCATCTGTCAATCAATGAATTTGAAATGTTTTGAGCCATGTAATTAAGTAAAGATGATGTAATTTAATCCTTGAAATCATGATTTAACTCAATTGGTCATTTTCTAGGTTAAAAATCAGAAATTGCCTTTCCTCAGTCAAAACCCTAATTTTGACCATTTTGCCCTTTTTGAGATTTGACCAAATTTCTTGAGGAATTGTGATCCAAACTTGACCAAATGACACATGTAAGTTTAAAATGTTGATGTGGATCAAAAATTATGAAGTTTGACTATAAATTGGCCATAGTTAACCTTTCCCCAATACAACTGATTTTTAGGTCAATTGTCCAATTGACTGATCAAAAATGTGGTTCAAGGCTTGAAACTTGTCATGAGTGATCTTAGGGGTCCATAATGATGTTTGAAAGTCATATTAAGCATTGATAGTACAAAAATCCTTGTGCAAACTCAAACACTGATTTTGGGTTGTTAGTGCAAGATGAGATGTCTTGAGCTGACCAAACCCTAATCCAGTCTTGAGTCAAAGAGATCTTGTGAGAAAAGTTTTGATAAATGAGAGGGAAAATTTTGGGGTACAACAACTTCCCCTGTTCAATCTTCTTAAACCTGAAGAGTTAGATTGCCGAGCTTTGCCATTCGTGACTCGAAGGTGAAAGATGATTGGACACTAAAGTGCCGATAAATTTGCACTCGGCGATGTGTATTTGATGGAATGGGCTTAAATATGCCATTTGGAGAAGTGATATAATCTTGTTGGAGATGGGCTTGTAGATGCCATCCAAGAATGTTTGTTGAATTGTAAGTTGTAAGTTGTAAGCTGAAAGAATGAGTATCATAATGGTGTATGCGTCTGGAACGTATCTGAGCTGTATATGAACTTGAAATCTGAATAAGTGTTAGAATGGCATCCGTATCTTGAGCATATCTGAACTGTATCTGATTCTTGAAAACTGAATGAGTATCAGAATGGCATCCGTGTCTGGAGCGTATCTGAATTGTATCTGAATTTTGAATGAGCATCAGAATGGCAGCCATGTCTAGAGCGTATCTGAATTGTATCTGAATTTTGAATGAGCATCAGAATGGCAGTCGTGTCTGGAGTGTATCTGAATTGTATCTGAATTTTTAATGAGCATCAGAATGGCAGCCATGTCTGGAGCGTATCTGAACTGTATCTGAAAGCTGAATCTGAATAAATAACAGAATGGCATCCGTGTCTGGAGCGAATCTGTATTGTATCCGAAGTCTGAATGAATATCAGAATGGCATCCGCGTTTGGAGCATATCCGAACTGTATCTGAAGTTTGAATCTGAATGAGTATCAGAATGGCATTCGTGTCTGGAGCGTATCTGAACTGTATCTGAAAGCGTATTGTTAATGGTAGTTGTTAATCTTATCCTGAAAAGGATGAAATGTTAGCTGGAACACAAAATTATGTTGCATGAAATGTATGATGCAATATATGTGTTTTATCAATGTTTATGATATGTGGTTGTAATGTATGCGCATGTAAGTTGATTTGTTGTATTGCTGAGGAAAATAAATCCTTGACTGCTGCTGAGGATATGTGGATTCTTCATGTCTTGAAGTTGGAGTATTTGACAAAAAATTTGTTGTGAGAGCAATGCCATATACTGCTTGAGGAATCTGCTTGGGGAATCCAGAGAATTTTGATGACTTCTACTGGGGATTAATAGTTTGAAGTTTTTATTCCGTTGGGGAGTATCAAAAGTCAATTGTCACCTGGTTGGATTTCAGGCTTCAAAACAATTTGCTGGGGAAATTGGAGAAATTGGATAGTTTCCACCGGGGATTAATAGTTTGAAGTTTTAGCTCTGTCGGGAATCTAAATGACATACCGTGGGGATTGCTCATGGAATAGCCTAAATACGTGTTCCTATTCTTTCAACCTGTCAGTAATTGTCTTTTTCATTTTGTTTATTTGTAAACAGTAATTATGTTCAAATGCATATGTTCATTAATGAATCATTGGACGTTTTTGCAAATAAAACACAAGTGTAAAGGAAAAGGACAAATAGTTTTTTGTACTTTAAAGAGATATCTTCATATTTACTTTGAATAAGTATTTTGTACAAAAGAGACAGTCATCCTAGTAAGAGGATGGTGCCGTAAAAATAAGAAAAAATTTATACAAAGAAAGACAGCTATGTGTGATAATCCCATGGGGTTCCCATTCTTCTATAGCCTCCGTATCTCCGAATATCTTGTCTATTTGTTGCTTCGTCTGAAGATGATTGAATTGATCAGAAACTCCGAGTTTGTTAGTGAAGATATTGTCCTCAAAGTGATTTGACGGGACATAGTCATACGCTTTTAATTCCCTAACTTTTGCCTGGACCGTCCTTTCGGGTTTGCAGTCCACCGGGAAACCCTTTTTTGCCCAAGTCGCCCTTTCGGGTTTTCAACTTGTCGGGTGTACAAATTTTTTTAATTTTATCCCTAATTTTTGCCTGAACCTTTTGGTTCGCCGGGATGCCCTTTTTTTCCTAGGTGTGTCAACCTAGCGGGTCTCTTATGCGTATTATATTTTGACTATGTCCGCATTCGCAGGGTGTGGCAAGTCATCACCGTCCATGGTGGTTAAGATCATTGCCCCACCGGAGAAGATGTTCTTGATTACAAATGGTCCTTCATAGGTAGGAGTCCATTTGCCCCTGGGATCACTTTGTGGGAAGATAATGCGTTTGATCACTAGATCTCCAACTTGATATACCTGGCGTCTGACTTTCTTCTTGAAAGCCTTGATCATCCATTTTTGATACATATGACCATGGAAAACAGCAGTAAGCCTCTTTTCATCAATTAAATTTAGTTGATCAAGTCGAGTTTGGATCCAATCGTTCTCATTCAAACCTGCATCCTTCATAATTCTTAAAGAGGAGATCTGAACCTCAATAGGCAAGACTGCCTCCATGCCATAAACCAAAGAATAAGGTGTTGCCCAAGTTGACGTGCGAGCCGTGGTACGATACCCGTGGAGAGAAAACTGTAGCATCTCATTCTAGTCCTTATAGGTGACTGTCATTTTTTGTATGATCTTTTTAATGTTTTTATTCGCATCTTCAACGGCACCATTCATATTTGGCCGATAGGGGGATGAATTGTGACGCTGAATCTTGAACTGTTTGCACAAGGAGGTGATCATAGTATTGTTAAGATTTGTACCATTATCAATGATGATCCTTTCTGGGATACCGTACCGGAAAATGAGATTCTGCTTGATAAAGCGGCCAACAACATTCTTAGTAACGGATGCGAAGGAAGCTGCTTCGACCCATTTTGTAAAATAATCAATGGCCACTAGAATGAAACGGTGTCCATTGGAGGCTGTAGGCTTGATCTCCTCAATCATGTTGATTCCCCACATAGCAAATGGCCAAGGAGCCGTCAAGACTTTCAGAGGAACCGGAGGTACGTGCACCTTGTCAGCATAAATTTGACACTTATGACAGGTCCGTGAGTGTTGATAGCAGTCTGCTTCCATGGTAGACCAATAATAGCATGCCCGTAGAATTTTCTTCTCCATTGTATGCCCACTGGAGTGAGTGCCAAAGGTACCTTCATGTAATTCAGCCATGATCTTTTCAGCCTCAATCTTATCCACACAACGGAGCAGAATAGAGTCATGATTGCGTTTGTATAGGATGCCATTACTCAGGAAGAACTTAGCGAAGAATCTCCTTAGGAACTTTTTATCATTGATTGAAGCTCCTTCTGGATATTCTTGAGCCTCGAGATACCTCTTGACTTCATGAAACCAAGGTTGGTCCACTACTTCTTCAGTATTAATCTCGTGACAGTATGCTGGTTCTTCCATTCGTTCAATGGTGATCTGGGGAGCCTCGTTATCCCAATTAAGTTTAAACATGGATGACATTGTGGCTAGAGCATCTGCTAGCTGATTTTCTTTTCGCGGGAAATGCTCGAAGGTAATCTTCTCAAAATATGGTAGCAATGTCAAAACATGTTCTTTGTAAGGGATAAGATTTGGGTTCTTAGTGTCCCATTCCCCTTTGATCTGACTAATGACCAAAGCTGAATCTCCAAACACATCTAAGGATTTGATTCCCAAGTCTATGGCAGCTCTGAGACCAAAGATGCATGCTTCATATTCTACCATGTTGTTTGTACAGTTGAAGCAAAGTCTGGCAGTAAAAGGAGTGTGAAACCCTTCCGGAGATATGCGTACAATGCCGATACCATTACCAAGTGCATTGGATTCCCCATCAAAGAACAGGGTCCATCGGGATCCTTGTTCAGGTCTGTCATATGGCCAGATTCCTTCACAGTTGTCTAAGGTCATGATGTCTTCATCCGAGAATTCAAACTTCATGGACTGATAATCTTCTATAGCTTGATGAGCAAGATGATCATCTAGCACACTGCCCTTTATATCTTTTTGAGTAGTATAATGTATGTCATATTCTGTTAGGATCATCTACCATCTATCTATCCTCCCAGACAGAGCAGGCTTCTCAAAGATGTACTTTATCGGATCCATCTTAGATATCAGCAAAGTGGTATGAGTCAACATATATTGTCTTAGCCGGCGAGCAGCCCATACCAGAGCACAGTAAGTTTTCTTGAGCAGTGAATATCTGGTTTCAAAGTCTGTAAACTTTTTGCTCAGGTGGTAAATAGCGTGCTCTTTACGGCCAGACTCGTCATGTTTCCCCAATACACACCCCATTGAGTTTTCTAAATCGGTCAGATACATGATCAGCGGTCTTCCCTCGACTGGTGGCATTAAGATAGGAGGCTCTTGTAAGTACTCTTTGATCTTGTCAAAATAAATTTGGCATTCATCATTCCATCTGACTACTTGATCTTTCTTCAATAGTTTGAAGATTGGCTCACAAGTAGCTGTTAGGTGAGAAATGAATTTGGCAATATAGTTCAGGCGTCCCAAGAATCCTCTGACTTCCTTCTTAGTACGAGGAGCATGCATTTCTTGTATTGCTTTAACCTTAGAAGGATCAACCTCGATGCCTTTGTTGCTGACAACGAAACCTAAGAGTTTACCGGACCGGACTCCGAATGTGCACTTGTTTGGATTCAGCCTTAGTTTGTACTCCTTCAACCTCTCAAACAGCTTTTGTAAATGATCAAGGTGCTCCTCTTCAGTTTGTGATCGGGCTATCATGTCATCTATATAGACCTCTATCTCATGATGTTTCATATCATGAAACAAAGCTACCATGGTGCGCTGATAGGTTGCCCCGGCATTCTTCAGTCTGAACGGCATCACTTTGTAGCAGAACGTGCCCCACTGTGTGACAAATGTAGTTTTCTCCATGTCCTCAGGTGCCATTTTGATTTGGTTATAGCCTGAGAAACCGTCCATGAAGGAAAATACTTTGTGCTGGGCCGTATTGTCAACCCGGATATCGATGTGGGGAAGTGGAAAATCATCTTTAGGGTTGGCCCTGTTTAAATCTCTATAATCCACACACATTCGTATTTTACCGTCCTTTTTAGGCACGGGAACAATGTTGGCAACCCATTGAGGATAGGAAGTGACAGCCAAGAACCCAGCATTGAATTATTTCATGACTTCCGCTTTGATCTTCTCCGACATGTCAGGTCTCATGCGGCGGACTTTTTGCTTCACTGGTGGACAGTCTTCTCTTATGGGTAACGATGTACCATGATGTCTGTATCAAGTCCTGGCATGTCTTCGTATGACCAGGAAAAGATCTCAACATAATCATGCAATAGCTTAATTAGGAGCTCATTGACACTCGGCTCTAGATTGGCACCCACTTTGATTTCCTTTTTATCTTCCTCGGTACCCAAGTTGATTGTATCCAATGGTTCCTCATGAGTCTGAATAGCTCTTTCCTCTTGTTGTAGTAGTCTGGCCAATTCCCCTGGCACTTCACAATCTTCCTCACCTTCGTATTCGGCTTGATAGATTGGATCTTCATAGTCACTAAAGGCCATAGCAGTATCGTTACCCATGGGATCCGGAATGGAGGGGTACCTGCATTTGTGAGTGTGGGTGTGTGTAAGGGTATAGCCATCTTTAAACATTAAAATGTAAAAGAAAGAAAATGAGCATAAAAGGTTTATATGTGAAAAAGCGTCCATGATTCATTGAAATGTCATATGAAGATGAAATAAAAACCCTTACAAATGGACCATTGTGTCTCGGGTAAGACACAAGGTTTTTAAAGTGCGAATTGTTCGTGAATATTACAAGTCCAACAGAAATGTAAAAGATAAATTACTTAGAGATGAAAATTATTGGGACAAAGTCTCTGGCTTCCCAATTGCGAAGTCCTCCGTTGACAGTAGGAAATATCCAATCTTCCAAGCTGCCATCTTCTTCACCATCCTCTATTGCGTTGACCTCCCGGTTACTAATCTTCAAAGGTGGCCCTCCAGCATGGGCACGGTGCACAGCCTTCTGAGCAGTTGAAGTAAAACCTAAGCCAAACTTGTCTGATTTATACGGGATGTCCGGAAGTTTCCCCTAGATGGTGCATCCACCCTCTTCTACTACCGCTTTGGCGTCCTTTAGAGATGACATACGAAGCGGAAGTCTTGTGATCTTAGGAATCGGGGATACCACCTTGGTCACCGCTACTTCTTGAGAGACCTCCTCGAAATGTTGAAAAGGAGTTTCAATGAACTCGCCATCCAACTCCACATATCGGAAATAATTCAGATGACTAATCATGTACTCCTCCTCCCCGTGGACAGTTATTATCTTTCCTTGGACCGGGTACTTCAGCATCTAGTGTAGCGTGAAAGTGACAGCACCGGCATTATAGATCCAGGGTCGTCCTAACAGACAAGAGTAAGAGGGGCGGATGTCCATCACATAGAAGGTTGAGTTGAAGGTCTGAGTTCCCACCTTTATGGGGATGTCCACCTTCCTGTGGACCATCCTATTTGAGCCATCAAAATCTCTCACAACTATATTACTAGGTTTCAATGCCAGCCCTTTGCAATCTAATTTGTCAAGAGCTTTCTTTGGTAAGACGTTCAAAGATGAGCCCGTGTCCACCAAGACATGGGCCATAGTCGTTCCTCTACACTCCACAGAGACATGTAATGCCTCGTTGTGCTTTCTCCCTCTGGGTGTCAAATCAGCATCAGATAAGCATGGGCCATTATCAGCTGTCAAACTGGCCACACAGTCTTAGAACTGGTTAGCACATGTCTCTTGTGGCATATGGGCTGTCTTCAGAAATTTTACTAGAGCTTTCGCATGTGCCTCAGAACACAACAGCAATGCTAGCATGGAGATCTTGGAGGGAGTTTTCCCCAACTGTTCAACCACGTCATAGTCACTCTTCTTTATTATTCTCAAGATCTCTTCCATTTCCTTCTTGAATGTTTCGGGGATAGCTAGTGATTGAGCCTTCGTCCGGACAGGCTCTTCTTGAATGCTTTTCCTTCGATCTTCAACAGTAGAAGTGTTGGTAGGGACAACAGCAGGGATTGTGTCGTTTTTGTCGATAGGTGCACTTGCAGGTATGATTATTGGTACAGAGGTAGTCTTCGGAATAGTCACGGGTCCAAAAACTGCCTTTGGAGGGGCAATCTCTGGAGAGAAGATTGTACCGCTACGGGTAATCTTACTAGTTCCAGCAATATTGCTAATTTCGGAATCTTCTTCTTCGGAGCTCACTTCTCCGGTAGTCGGCCCATCTTATTTAATACCATGGTAGTAGATTTCTCCACCATAATTTCACAGTACTGTTTTATCTGATTCATATGGGACCGGCCCAGGCATTGTAATTATGAGAGGAGTAGTCTTTGAAACTGATGTAATCCTAACGGGTCTTTTGGGGACCCTGAAAGGATTGGCGGAGATGGTTATGATTGAAACGTCTTTAACTGGAACGGGTGAAACAGGAGTATTTTCAAACAAAATTTCTTGGTTGTCTATCAGGCGTTGAATGCTTGTCTTCAACAGAGGGCAATCAGTTGATAAGGATAAGCAAAGATGGTGTTGTACCCCAAAATTTTCCCTCCCATTTTTCATAGAAGACACAACCCTAGGGTTTCTCAGATATTCAAGTTGGCTCAGGAATCGATCAGACAGATTTTCTCCTGTGGCAGTGAACCAGCAATTAGGGTTTTTCTTGCAAATCTCAAAAGAAATGAATTCTCAAAGATCCAATTGCTTTAACATGTTTTCATGCTTTTTCAAGTTTACTGAAAGGTTAATGTTTGTTCTCAAGGCATGTTTGTTTGGGACAAGAGATGGAATCTAAGACTGTCATTTGGGACATTCTTGTTTTGTTTGATCCAGGTTAACCAAATAATTTGCGTCTTTTAAAACATTTGCTTGTTTAGGAAATGGGATAGACAGTGCGTGTTTTGTTTGGAATGCAGTTGCAAGATTACAGAGTTATTGGAATTTAAGTTATCTTGATTAGAATTATTGGAGCATTTTGTTTCAATTATCTTGATTGGGCATTCAAAAATCAAATAGGATGCAAAGAGAAGATTACAAGTTATTGTTGATCAAAGATTTCAATGGACACCAGAATATCTCATAAGACTTTCTCTATTTATTTCAAAAGTTATTACAAAACAATTTATTATTTAAATACTTTAGGTTTTACAACTTATGGTATTTACAAAAATAAATTAGTAGAATTGATAGAATGTTTCTCTCTAAATTACAAAGGAAAGAAAATGAATCTATGCCTAAGGTTGACTGAGCTTCCTTTGCTTCCATGCTTGCCACAGAGTCTCTTGCTTCCCCTGCTTTGCCACCATCCAGTTGTGCTTACATGAAAACAAAAGACAGAAAAATAGTTAGTACAGTTAATTGGACATGAGCAAGAATTTTCAAAAGAAAAAAAGTGTTCATCATTAAAGTTTGCAATTTGGAATCAGAGGGTTATTTTTAATTCATCACATTTTTATTTTCCTCTATTTTCAAATCACAAGAAGATTATTCTTCTTGGTTCACAAAAAGAAAAAAATAATAAATACAAGCAAGTTGTCCAAACAAGCAAGAAATGCAAGCAATCTGCACAAGCTAGGCAATAAACAACAAAGCTGTCCAAACAAGTAAAATGTGCAAACAGCAGCGCATCACCCAAACAAAGGCGCAAACTGAGCCAAACAAGATTTGCAACAAACAGCAGCGCATCACCAAACAAACAGCAGCATGGGAAAACAAAATGCAAGCAGTACAAGCAACAAACAGCAAGAACGAGGAAGCAAGCTAGCACCAAACAAACAACAGCATCAACAAAAGGAAAGTATAGTAGTATAATAACCAAGTCAAACAAGCAAGAGGCTTGTTCAATAAGCCCAAATCATCATTTTCCAGTTATTTGCAAACTTTTCAGAAAAAAGGTGGAAGAGCAATTGACTCTTAGGGTCATTGAGAGAGAGAGAGAGGAAATAAGTCACCTAGGGATGCACAGCCCTGCTGCCTTGATTGCCACAATTACATAAGAATTGCTAGAAAACAAAAACTGCAAGAAAAAGAGCATAAGAACAACATGCCAAAGTATTCAAAATTTGGTGGGATTCCCACCATTTTGAATAAGATTTCAATAGAAGCAACATAATATAACATTAGACAAGGCTCAAGAAAAGATAGGAGAGAAAATTATCAAACTCAGAAAACTATCAAAGTCCAAAAAGCATGAAAACTGTCAAAAATCCAAAACAGTCTCCAACTGTCAAAACTCCCAGCATCCATCCTCAAACAGCCAGAACCATAAACAAATCCTAAAACCATCTTCCATCAAACCTGTTAACTCAACATTAACAAACTCCTCAAACCTATTAATCAACAAATCCGAAACAACAAAAACATTCAAAAACCAAAACTGCATAACCAAAGAAAACCTCCAAAACTGTCTAACATTTCAAACCTCAAAAACAATCATCAACCCAAAAAAAAAACAAAAAAAAACAGAAAAAATATTCCAACAACATCAAACCTCCAGACTGTCAAAACCAGCAATCACCAACCATTTTCAAAACAAGTAACAAACCTGCAACTGTCAACAAAATCCCCAAAACTATAAAACAGTTCAAAACCAAATGGCCTCAAACCATCAAGCAAAACTTGCTGAAACATAAAACAAAACCTGCTAAAACATCAACAAGGACCTCAAACCATTTTCAAACATACAAAATCCCAAACCATCCTCAAATCACAAAACCTCCAAACTGTCAAACCAACATTCAAACTGAAACACGGCCTTCAAATCTGTCAGAACCAAACTGTAACAACCAACCTTCAAACTGCCCAACCTCAAAACAAATCTCAAACCAACATACAAATAAAAAACCAAAAAAACTCTCAGTCAAAAGAATATTGTCAAACAAAATCCAAAAGTACAACATCATCATCATTCAACAAAGAAGATAGAGAAAAAAAAAGGTTACCAAAAGCGCACTTTCAATCTTCATCTCCTCCCTCGAAAGCTCTTGCCACCAAGGAGCATCATCATCGTCTCACTATTCCCTTCTATTTCACAGAAAATCCCCAAACAGGTATGGCTTCTTCACCCTCCTTACAAACTATTTCATGCATCTCAATGAATAGCAAGTAGATTAACAGAAGAGCATGAACAAAGCACGCAAAAAACGATGAAACTGTTAAGCCTTAAACAAAACAGAACCATACCTTTCAAGAATAAAACCTTTAGAGCTTGGTTAGGAAGCGTGAGAGGCGATGCTCCGGCAACAAAGGGTGGAGGAAGAATCAGATAAGCACAAATTTCAAACCTTTTAGACAAATTCATTTCAAAAACTTAGGGTTTCCGAAAAAGGCGCAAATCAGGTTAAATCAAAGAGGTCAAGGGTCGTTTAGCTCATGAAATTAGGAAGAGACAATTGGTGAGATAGTAACAGAGATGGAAGGATGAACGAAAATGGAAGGAATGTTTGAACGAAGGAGATGAACGGCGCCGCTCTGTGCAAAAGTGAACCACAAACCCTAAGTTTCGCTTAGCTTTCCCTAATCAAAATCTAAAACAGTTTAGAACAATGGGCCTGCTTTGTCACATTACCCTTTAGGCCCATGCGCTTGCTAACATACCCCCCCCCCCCATTCTGATCTGTTTTGTTAACAGTAAAGATAACAACACTTCTTTGGGCCTAGCACCCCTAATCTCTTAAGCCCATATTTTCCTCTTCTTTAATTTGTTTTTATTTTTGTCTTGTAAAATTCTAAATAAAATTTAAAACATTTTTATTAAATTAAGTTAGGATTTTAGTGTTTAATTTCTATCATTTTTTTTTACATAAACTTATTTTATTACTTTTTTCTTACATTTAATAAAACATAAAAAAAGAGTTAACCTAGTTTAGTTTCTTTCTTTTAAACTTATAATTAATAAGAATACTGTTGTACCCCAAAATTTTCCCTCCCATATTCTTCAAGAATTGCAAAGAGCATGCTTCAAAATTCCCCAAGGGTTGCACAGTTCAAGGGCCTCCTAACAGTCAAAAACTAGGGTTTTGGTTCTGGCAAAGAAAATGAAGTTTCCAAGGGTCCAATCAAGTCCCACATGCCTACAAACATGGTCAAGTATCCTCATACCAAGTTTCAAGACTTACAGCACAAAATTGCACAGTCAAAAACCCTAATTGCACTACAGTCAACTGTAGGGGCAAAATGGTCATTTGACAGTCAAAAGTTCAAATTTTTGGTCAACATCTCATTTTGAAGCCACAAACATCATTTTATCAATGCTTGATCATGATTCTCAAAGCTTGGCTCAAAAAGTCCCAAGATGCAAAAGTTTCCATATTTGGATAGTTGAAAAAGTCAACTGTAACTTGACCAAGGCATAACTTCCACATGGTTTATCAGAAAAATTCCATCCAAAGCTCATTTTGAAGAGAAAGACATTTTCTACAACTCCTCTTCACACTTCAAGTCCAAGAAATGCTCTCGCAAAAAGTTATCAATTTCAACATTATAGGTCATTTTGAAAAGTCAACAAAAAGGGACTTTCAGTCAAAGGCCATAACTTGAGATTGGTAAATCAAAATGACATGGGACCAAAGGCATTGGTTATAGGACTTCAAGACCTTTCCAAAATGTCCAAGAACATGATCAAAGCTTAAAAATTGAGCAAGATATGCCTTGTGGAAGTTGGGAAATTTTTGGGTATTTTGAAAAGTCAACTTTGCTTCAAATGCCTTAAAATTGCTAATGGGCCACATTTTCTTCCAAGATTCATCATCCAAAGCATATGCACGACCATTTGGCCCAAAGGGGATTTATTCATCATTTTTTTATTTATTTATTTGAATTTTTAATTGCTATTAATTCATTTAATTAATTAAAATATGGAAAAAATACTAAACAAATGTAAGTGAATCTTTTTATGCAGTATAATCACTCATGATTCACTCAAGATTCGTGCACAACTAAAATTGGGAAGATTGGCTATGATTGACATCAAAATCACATGGAAAAAGATTGAAAAATATGCCATGAAAATCAAATATTGTTCTCATCAATGCAAAGATATTTTGATTGAAAACTCAACCCTAATCCATCCTCATATAAGTGTGATCAAAACCTAATGCCAAAAAACCCCTAAGTTGCGCCCAAAGCTGAAGAAGAACATTGAAATTTTTGTGGAAAAAGTGAAAACTGAAAACACGATTCTAAGGCGTTTCAAGGCAAAACATTGATTCCATTAGCTTGCAAAGGTCTCAAGAGACGTTTCTGGATCAAAACCATCATCCCTAACGCAAGGAATTGGTAGAACGACTTCGTCCCGTTCATTTTTTTTTCATATTCATGTATCATGATTCACGCATTATTTTCAGTTTTTAATGTTTGATTTATATTCAGTTCATCATTCTAAAGCTAACCATATGTTTTAATTGAGTTTTCATGCACCATATGAGAATCCACCATTGGAGCGTTTTAGGGTTACAGAGGTTCAAATTTGGGGTTTCTCTGTTATGGAAAAATTGAGACACAAGACTTGAACCATTAGAACGAGAAGCTTCACACGAATCCAACTACCCTATCGCGCCTAATTTCTGATCAAAGATGGCCTATTCGCTATTTTTCCTTGTGCCATGTAGTGGGGGTTCAAAACCCCCGCTATTCAGTTTGTTTTTGTTTCAGGTACAATGCACAAACGGAGAAGATGGTGACTTGTCTCCATGTGATTGGTCTATTTAAATTCAGCGCGCTTTTTTTTTATTGTTAGCATTAGTGTTTTATCTTTTTTATAATAATTACGTCCCAATAATATTATAAAGAAAGCGCTTGGCACGGTTGGTAGCTGTGTTGTCACGTAAACACTGGGACCTGGGTTCGATTCCCAGGTCCCCTCACTCTCTTAATATATTGTTTCAATGTAATCCTATGCAGTTTCAAGCCCAGGGGTCCACCATGCGCTCCACGCTCCAATACGCCACTTGTCCCACTGCATCCAACCAAAGGCCCTGATCTGAAGGATACTATGTGCGTAAGTCAACGAAGCCACACGCCAGCATGAAAAGTCAACAAGGCCAAGGGTCTATTGGGCCAAAAATGCTGAATGATACCTCCAATCTGGGGTCAACACCCTCAAGGGTTTGCTTTTCTTTTCTTTTTTCTATTTTTTATTATTTGTCTTAATTTAATTATTTCCCTTTAATTCTTTAAATTAATTTATTTTCATAAAATATAAAAATAATATAAAAAAAATATATTTTATTTTAATATCTTTGTAAATAAATTGTATCATTTAATTTAATTTAAAGTTCTAGGCTTAATTTTAAACATTTTTCTCAATAAACTTAAAAAATTGTAGAATTAGGGTTTTGATTATTTTTACCTTTTCTTTTTCACCATATTAATAATTAATTATATATTTTCGTAAATAAAATTGCATTAATTAATTAGGTTAATTTTAGGTGCAATTCTAACATATTTCTTAATAAATAAAAATAGTTAGAATTAGGGTTAATTAATTAATTTTTTAATTTCATTTAATTCTCTCATAAAAATCCATAAATGCAAAAACTCCAAAAAATCTTTTCTTTTTATTTTAATTTAATTAATTTGTTAATCATATTTTAATTTCATTAAATTGGGTCCAACGCCCTCGCTTTCGATTATTAATTCGTTTCGCGCGTTTATTTCTTTTTATAATATTCATGTAATTCTCCCAAAGCCGTGTAAATTAGACATTTATATTTCTCGCACTTTATTTTATTTCAAATCGGGTCCTGGATTAAATTTGGCGATGTGGACCCGCGCCTTTGTAATAGCGTAGGAACCTTTAATTTCCGCATCTTTTTTAAATGTTAATAAAATTGCATGCAAGAATGAATGTCAAAATTAAAACAAAAGCGTAGATCACCCATGACATGACAAGACAAAATATCTGAAAACGGCACACAAATCACACACCACCCCTAGGGTACGCCTCACTGTTGCCTTGCCCCTCGAAAGGTGATCGTCGAGTAGAGGATGTTTTAGTAAGTCCTCATGATCCGAGAACCTGGCATGAGGGTAGCTTCTAAGGTATCTTCTTATTGCTCTGGTGATCACCATGTCCCGAACCTTCGAATTGACCCGAACACCTCAACGGTGGTGCTACCTACCTCTCAATGGTGGGATGGCACTACTTTAAGGACATTTACACAGACGAATTCCTTAGGGTAGGTAGACGACTCTAGATACTTGCTCTAAATTCAAAACAAATTCAAAAATACTTTTCACACAGACATCTTTTCAAAAAGCTTTCGAAAGCAATTTTTTCAAACACTCTCGAGGACCGATACAAGAGTCGAACTGGAATTTTCAAAGAAACTTTTTTAAAACCCGCAGTTGAAAAGCAAACAAACCATTTTTGAAAACACAAGTGAGCAAGTATCTAAGAGCCCATGGATAACCATGGATAGAAAGGGTGCTAACACCTTCCCTTTCTATAACCTACCTCCCGAACCGAGAGCAATCTCTATAAGGAATTTTTCTGTGCTTTTGTCCTTTCCATTTAGAGAAAATAAAAGACGGTGGCAACTCTTGCTTACCGCGACATTTCGCGAACCAGCGTTAAACAGTCAGTTCCAGATCCACCGATCACAGAACTGGCGACTCTGTTGGGGATACTCTATAAAGTGAGGTGTACCTTAGGGATAGTTCATAACTGTGTTTTCAATTGCTTTCTTTGCTTGCTTTAAATTGTGGGACTGTCTTGGGAGTTCTATAGATCCTAACCCGGATCTGGGGATACCTTCTTAGAAAGTAGCAACAAGGCTGTGAGGGAACTGTGCGGGGTATACCGACATGGTTGAAACAGTCTGCTACGTTGATGTGGCACTTTGGTGTGTACCGGTAACCCTTGAGTTCAGTCAAGGAGAGTACGGGGCCTCCGCGTGGTGTCATGAAGCATCACCAGACCTTAGGAACCTTAATTGAACTATCTTGGCCTCTTTAGGGTAGTGAGATAACTGACTTTGGTGCAGTCCGAGGTTGGTTGATACTCGATACTACACTCAATTGAGGGTTGCTTTCCTGGAATATTTCGGTCGCCAGTTCAGTGGCTAAACCGAAACGATGAACAATGAAAGCAATCCCGTGATATTGGGACCCTTAGAACCCAGTTACTTCTAATAGGACAGGTTGAGCCCACCAACTTCAAGAGGGTAATACCCAGACCCCATGCTGGCCTAAACCCTAAGGGCTTGTCTTGTGTGACTTGTGTGCCTTACATGTTTGTCTTTGTAAATATCTGTGGTGTGTTTAATCATAGCATCATGACATCATCCAGCATCATATGCATTGACTAACCATTTCAGGGGTTCGAATCTTCATCTTTGTTCTTGTTTTGTAGGACATGGAAACTGTTCGCAGAAAGACAATTCAAATCAGCCTTGTAAGGATCCCTCCTCAGCTTAAGGAGCTTATATCCAGGATTCCCGAGAACTCTTCATTCAGTGAAAGACATGGAAGTCTCATCAGCTTGGTCAACACCAACATTGAGGAAGATATGATAAAGGTCCTGTTCCAGTTCTTTGACCCTCTGCATCACTGTTTCACCTTCTTGGATTATCAGCTGGTACCTACATTGGAGGAGTTCTCCCGGCTTCTGAAGATCCCTATCCTTGATCAACTACCCTACAACTGTACGGAAAAGGAACCCAAGCTTGAAGAGATTGCTAAAGCCTTACACCTACAATCATCTGACCTCAAGGGACATTGGGAAGTTAGAGGTGGTATCAAAGGGTTCTTAGCCAGGTTTCTGTTTGAAAAGGCCCATGAATGTTGGAACTCCCTTGACTTACAAGCTTTTGAAGAAGTTGTGGCCCTCCTTGTCTATGGTTTGGTGTTGTTCCCTAACCCAGATCAGCTTATAGATATCAGTGTTGTCCAGATCTTCATGTCTAGGAATCCTATACCTACGTTACTTGGGGACATCCTTCACTCATGTTACACTCGAACCATGAGAAAAAGAGGTGTCCTTATGTGTTGCACTCCTCTCCTGGGAAGGTGGTTTATTTCGCACCTTCCACAATCAGTTTTGAAGAACGAGCGAGGTTTGAGATGGTCACAACGGTTGATGACTCTTACACATGCAGATATACATTGGTGCCCTCGGTCCCGAGAGGATGTCACTATCATTGATCGTTGCAGGGAGTACCCTAATGTTCCTTTACTTGGAATCAGAGGAGGTATTACTTACAGCCCATGCCTGGCTTGGAGACAGTTTGGTTATGCTCGGAGGGATGGCCCTCACGATATGTTAATTCCTGACATAGTTTTTGACTTCGACAACGATGCACAAGGACTCCGCCAGAGATTTATCAGAGCTTGGAGGACGCCAAGTAGGATAGACAGCAAGACACTGGGGCACAGGAACTCCATCCCATTGGAACCTTATCTCAAGTGGGTACGAGCCCGCTCCCAGAAGTTAGTGATGCCATATCCTCATATGCTCCCTGTGATCAAAGAGCCAGTCTTGGAAGGAGAAGTGTCCTACATCATTCAGCATCATGATATGCCCACATCCTGGGAAGAGATGCAGAAGAGCTGGATCCAGCTTAAGGAAGAACGGAATTCTCTTGAGACCAGCCTACATGCTAGTGAAAAGAAGGTCCTGGAGCTCACCCGCCTATTGCATGAGGAGAGGAATCTCAACACCTACATAGCTCCAAAGAGGATGCGTAGTGTCTTTTGGGATTGATTTGCTTTGTAATTTGTGCCCATAGGCTTTGATGTACTGAACAATTATTTCCTTAATGATAACGTGTGTTCCTTTTTGTCTACAACAAATTTGAACTTTCAAACCCTTGAATGCATTGCATAAACACATATCATTCATCATGTGCATAACAGGTTTTCTTCTTTTCAGGTTGCTTACCGTTCTTCGCTGTTTATTTCAGCATCATGAATCCTGACTCATCATCAACCGAGATGTCCATCAAGGCTCTTCAGGCGCAAAATGCGCAATTTCAGGAATTAATCATGGGTTTGGCTCAGGGCTAAGAAGAGCTGAAGGCTTTGCTCCTGAAGAAGGAGAAGAAGAAGAAAAAGAGAACTGTTCTTTTTAACTCGGGCCGAAGGTTTGGCAACACTCTGCAAAATGAAGAGGCTGGTTCTTCTATAGGCAAGAGTAGTCCCCAAGAAGGAAAAGGTCCTAGTCCGGTGGTCTCTGACAACGAGACTGATTTTGATGAGGAACAGTACCCTCCTGCAGAAGACAGATATAAGCAGTTGGAAGACAGACTGAATGCTATGGAGATCCAACAAGTGCCTGGGCTGGATTTCGGAGACTTGGGTTTGTCTACTGGTGTGATCATTCCTCATAAGTTCAAAGCACCATCTTTTACCAAGTATGACGGGGCGTCTTGTCCCAAGCTACACCTCAGATCCTACGTGCGGAAGATTCAACCGTACTCAGTGGACAAGAATTTATGGATCCACTTCTTCCAGGAGAGTCTTTCAGGGACTCATCTCGAATGGTTCTATCAACTGGATGGGACCAAGGTTCGTAACTGGGAGGAGTTGGCTACTGCTTTTTACAAGCAGTATCAATATAATGCCGACCTTGCCCCTACCCGTACCCAACTCCAGGGTATGTCGCTAGGGTCAAGCGAATGTTTTAAAGAGTACGCACAGAAGTGGAGGGATCTGGCTGGCAGGGTGCAGCCTCCGTTGACTGACCGGGAGTTGGTAGACATGTTCTTGGGGACCCTATCTGGGCCATTTTTTAACCATCTCATTGGTAACTCATCTGCAGGGTTTACTGATCTTATTCTGACTGGAGAGAGAATAGAGGTTGGGATGAAGTCTGGCAAAATTCAGAAGGGTGCATCTGCAAGTTCTGAGAAGAAGCCCTTTAAAAAGGAGGCCAGTGCTGTATATGGGTCTAGAAGACAAGAGAAACCTGAGCGCCGTCAATCTGTCAACGCGGTGATGATTGCTAAACTTGCTGTCGCTCCTCGGCAAACCAATCCTCAAAGGGCTGAAAGACCTAGAAGAGAGTTCACCCGTTTGAGTATGACTCTATCAGAAATCTTGCCACAGTTGCTGTCCACCAACCTAGTGACTGTCAGAGAGGCCCCAAAGGTTGTGAATACAGCTTCTCCCAAATACAATCCAAATGCCCGCTGTGCTTATCACTCCGATAGCCCGGGACATTCCACTGATGACTGTTGGGCCTTAAGGAATAAGCTGCAGGACCTCATTGATGCCAAGGAAGTACAATTTGAGGCATCTGAGAAGCCTAATGTAGTGACAGCTCCCCTGCCTGCCCATGGAGTGAATGCTATCGGGGAGGATGATCAAGTGGATGAAGCTGAGTTCGACAGCTGGATTTACCCGGCAACCGACAGTGAACCTAGCAATTGGATTGCAAAGGACAACCTACTTGTTTCTCTTGTTACTGAGTAATGAATTCTTCTGTTTTGTTATTTGTAATAAACAATTAAAACTCTATGGCCCGGTGTCTTACCTTAGGCACCGTGGCTTCATTTGTGAGGGCATATAAATTGTCATTTCATATATCATGAATAAAAATCTTGGACGTTTATCGCATTTCAAATCTTATGCTCCTTTTCTTTCTTTCCTTTCTTTATATCGCAAAACAGCTATATTTACACACACTCACTCATACAGGTTTCAATCCACTCTGGATCTCACTGGTAACGACTCTGCTACTGCCAGTTATGACTTCGAAAATCCGATCAACTTAGCCGAAGACGAAGGTGAAGATGATTGCGAAGTGCCTGGCGAGCTTGCAAGACTGTTACTCCAGGAAGAAAGGGCAATTCAACCACACGAAGAGCCAGTGGAAACAATAAATCTGGGTACTGAGGCAGACAGAAAGGAGGTAAAGATTGGTGCCAACCTAGAGCTCAGCGCGAAGCAACGGTTGACTCAGATGCTACATGATTATATGGAGATCTTTGCCTGGTCCTACGAAGACATGCCTGGGTTGGATACCGATATTGTGGTCCATCATTTGCCTACCAAGGAAGACTGCCCTCCGGTTAAGCAAAAGGTTCGCCGCATGCGTCCAGAGATGTCTGAGAAGATCAAGGCCGAGGTTATGAAACAGTTTGATGCCGGGTTCCTTGCAGTGACTTCTTACCCTCAGTGGGTTGCTAATGTGGTGCCGGTACCAAAGAAGGACGGTAAGGTCAGAATGTGTGTCGACTACAGGGATCTGAACAGGGCCAGCCCAAAAGATGACTTCCCCCTACCTCACATTGATGTCCTTGTTGACAATACAGCTCAGCATAAGGTGTTCTCTTTCATGGACGGTTTTTCAGGCTATAATCAGATCAAGTTGGCTCCTGAAGACATGGAGAAGACTACCTTTGTTACTCAGTGGGGCACCTTCTGCTACAAGGTCATGCCTTTCGGACTGAAAAATGCTGGGGCAACCTACCAACGTGCCATAGTTGCTTTATTTCATGACATGATTCATCACGAAATAGAAGTGTATGTTGACGACATGATCGCAAGGTCTCAGACTGAGGAAGAGCACCTAGATCATCTGCAGAAGTTGTTTGACCGTCTGAAACTGTACAAGCTGAGGTTGAACCCGAACAAGTGCACCTTCGGGGTAAGATCTGGAAAGTTGCTAGGCTTCGTTGTAAGTGATAAGGGTATTCAAGTGGACCCTGCCAAAGTTAAAGCTATTCAAGAGATGCCAGTTCCTAAAACAGAGAAAGAGGTCAGAGGCTTTCTAGGACGCCTGAATTACATTGCTCGATTCATCTCGCACCTGACTGCTACCTGTGAGCCAATCTTCAAACTGCTGAAGAAAGATCAGGTAGTATGTTGGAATGATGAATGTCAGGCTGCTTTTGACAGAATCAAGGAGTATCTCCAAGAACCACCCATCCTTATGCCACCGGTTGAAGGGAGACCTCTGATACTATACCTGACAGTGCTTGACAACTCAATGGGGTGTGTGCTGGGGCAGCATGACGAGTCTGGCCGAAAAGAGCATGCCATTTATTACCTTAACAAAAAGTACCGACTGTGAGACCCGATACTCACTGCTTGAGAAAACTTGTTGCGCTTTGGTATGGGCTGCTCGCCGGCTGAGACAGTATATGCTGACTCACACTACCTTGTTGATCTCAAAGATGGATCCGATAAAGTACATATTTGAAAAGCCTGCTCTGTCTGGGAGAATAGCAAGATGGAAAATGATCTTGACAGAATACGACATTCAGTACACGACCCAGAAAGCCATCAAAGGAAGTGTATTGGCAGACCACTTGGCACATCAGGTAGTAGACGACTATCAGTCAATGAACTTCGAGTTTCCAGACGAGAGCATCATGATTGTGACTGTTTGTGAAGTACCTGGACCGGATGAAGGACCTGAGGAAGGATCCCGATGGTCTATGCACTTTGACGGAGCCTCCAACGCTTTGGGAAACGGTATCGGCGCTGTGATCATATCCCCTCAAGGCACTCATACTCCACTTACTGCCCGGCTATGTTTCAACTGTACCAACAACTTGGCGGAGTATGAGGCGTGCATCATGGGTCTCCAAGCTGTGATCGACTTAAGGATCAAGTTTCTGAGTGTCTTCGGAGATTCCGCTCTCGTGATCAATCAGATCAAAGGAGAGTGGGATACAAAACATCTGAATCTTATTCCTTACAGGGAATGTGTGTTGACATTGATCCCCCACTTCATAGAGATAACCTTTGAACATTTCCCGAGAGAGGAGAATCAGTTAGCGGACGCGATAGCTACGATGTCTTCTATGTTCAAGGTCAAATGGGACAATGAGGCTCCCCGGATCATCATCTGGAAACTGGACGAACCGGCATACTGTTGTGATCTTGAGACTGAATTGGTGACTGAGAAGCCTTGGTACCATGAGGTGAAGAGATACTTGGAAGCTCAGGAATACCCTGAAGGTGCATCTGTCAACGATAAGAAGTTTCTGAGAAGGTTCGCAGCAAAATTCTTCCTTAGCAACGGCATCCTGTATAAGCGAAACCATGATTCGACCTTACTGCGTTGTGTGGACAAGACAGAAGCGGAAAGGATCATGGAAGAGCTACATGAAGGGACCTTCGGAACACATTCCAGTGGACACACTATGGCGAAGAAAATCCTTCGGGCAGGGTATTTCTGGTCCACAATGGAAGCTGACTGCTACCAACATTCCCGGACATGCCATAAGTGCCAAATATATGCAGACAAGGTGCATGTTCCTCCAGTTCCTCTAAATGTTCTGACTGCGCCTTGGCCGTTTGCAATGTGGGGCATAGATATGATCGGTGAGATTAAACCTACAGCGTCTAATGGGCATCGCTTCATCCTGGTGGCGATTGATTACTTCACGAAGTGGGTTGAAGCGGCTTCTTACGCTACGGTAACCAAGACTGTTGTGGCACGGTTCATTCGGCATAACCTGATCTGTCGATATGGCGTCCCAGAAAGAATTATTACAGACAACGGTACCAATCTCAATAACAAGATGATCACTGAGCTCTGCGAGCAGTTTAAGATACAGCACCACAACTCTTCTCCTTACAGACCGAAGATGAATGGGGCTGTAGAAGCAGCAAATAAAAATATCAAGAAAATCGTGCAGAAGATGACAATGACTTATAAAGATTGGCACGAGATGTTACCGTTCGCTCTACATGGGTACCGTACCTCAGCCAGGACGTCAACTGGGGAAACTCCTTTCTCCTTGGTTTATGGTATGGAGGCAGTCTTACCGATCGAGGTGCAAATACCCTCTCTCTGGATAATGAAGGATGCAGATCTGAACGAAGATGATTGGATCCAGACATGACTTGATCAGCTAAACCTTATTGATGAAAAGAGACTTGCTGCTATCTGTCATGGTCAGACGTATCAGAAACGGATGATCAGAGCATTTAACAAAAAAGTCAGACCACAAGAATATCAAGTTGGGGATCTGGTAATCAAGCGAATCATCCTTCCTCAGAGTGATCCAAGGGGAAAATGGACCCCTACGTACGAAGGGCCATTTGTGGTTAAACATGTGTTCTCAGGAGGAGCCATGATTCTAACCAACATGGATGGTGACGACCTTCCTCATCCCGCCAATGCAGACATAGTAATAAGATACTACGCATAATAAAGACCCGCTAGGATGACATGCCTAGGCAAAAATTAGGGCTTCCCGGCGAACCAAAAGGGTTCGGGCAAAATAAAGGGATGAAATGAAAAAAATCTGTACACCCGACAAGTCGAAAACCTGAAAAGGCGGCTTGGGCAAAAATGGGTATCCCAGTGGACTGAAAACCCGAAAGGGCGGTCCAGGCAAAAGTTAGGGATAAAGCGTAATACTATGTCTCATTGGATCACTTTGCATCCAGAATCCGGTATCTACATCAAGTTCAGACGGCATCGATCAGTCAGCTTCACTTTCAACTAAGGTCATCAAGTGATGAGACGCTCGGAGTTATAAAGGCAATAGCAGAGTTGAAACCCAGTGGATCATTCTATTCACACAGCTGTTTTATTTTCTCTTGTACAAATTTGTATAAACTCTTTTGTTCGGCGGCGTTCTCTTACTAGGACGTCAGCCTCTTGTACATAAACGCCTATTTACAGGCAAATTCAAAATCAATACAAAAATCACTTTTCAGTTAAAATTGCCAATTGTTTTTCCTTTTCTGTTTTGTTTTGCGAAGAACGTCCAAGGTTCAATTTGTGATATATGCATTGACAATAATTTGCTAGCTCATGAATATTTGCATACGAAACAAAGGATTAATTACAGGTAACATTAGAAGCAGGGGCAATAAAGAGTTGTCTAAGCAATCTAATTGTTCTATCCACTAAAGGTACCGAGGTAAGTTCAGCTGAAGAACATAACCAGCATATCTTACTTCCCTAGAGAGTGAGACAGCAAGTCAATGCACTCTCCCCGAGCAAAGTTACAGTCAAACTTAAGGAAGTTGGGTATCCTCCCGCAGATCTCGACATTCTCCAGCAGTATATACGCATTCTTAACAAGCATCCCCGGCAATCCTGGCCTAAAGATTGTTCCCCAGAGGTATATCAAACATTCAATGGAGTCACTTCCCCGATACAGCTCAAAACTTCCCCAGGAGAGTCCAATCCAGTTTCCCCAGGAAAAGTTGGAATCCATCTCCCCAAGCAGTAAGCTTATCCCCAGTAGATTCTGGAAGCTTACCCCCGCAGAGCACGAACGCGTCTCCCGAATTTATTCAAAGAGTTATTTCCCTACCAGGATATAACTGGGTTATCCTCAGCCAAAAGCCACGGAGAAAATCGTCCTCGGCAAAGTCTTCTTATCCCCAGCGAAGTCTATTAACGCTTCCAACATAACAATGGGATCCCCAGCGGAGTTATCATCCCAGCAAAGCACCTCTCTCCCCGCAGAATATTGTTCCCCAGCAAGATCGTTAGAGTACTTTTCTCCCCGCAGAGTAATCCATTCGCCAAGTTTATTCCCCAACGGAGTTATCTTCTCCTACCGGTATTCTTGCAACTATCATCCCCAGCGGAAGCAAAATCTATTCTTCAACATTAACCCAGGAGTGACTTCCCGTAACCCGTCAAGGATTTATTTTCCTAAGACGAAAAGATACATTCATAAACATCGCACTTCCATACGTTATAGCATGCATATACGCATCCTATCTTACAAATCTCATTTATGTTGAGAACATCATTGCTTGATCCATATCATGCATTGCATATGACTGACCTTTACCTTTCAGGAAACATTCAGTTAAGTTCTCAGACCTTGACCGGTTCAGTTAAATCGACCCTAAGATTTTCCTGATTCTTATCCAGTCAAAGGCCTTCTCTGGTTCAGTCAGATCGACCCTAAGATCTCCCTGTTTCTTATCCAGTTGAAGATTTCAAGACCTTGACCGGTTCAGTTAAATCGACCCTAAGATTTTTCTGTTTCTTATCCAGTCCAAGGCCTTCTCTGGTTCAGTCAAATCGACCCTAAGATCTCCCTGTTTCTTATCCAGTTGAAGATTTCAAGACCTTGACCGGTTCAGTTAAATCGACCCTAAGATTTTTATGTTTCTTATCCAGTCCAAGGCCTTCTCTGGTTCAGTCAGATCGACCCTAAGATCTCCCTGTTTCTTATCCAGTTGAAGATTTCAAGACCTTGACCGGCTCAGTTAAATCGACCCTAAGATTTTTCTGTTTCTTATCCAGTCAAGGGCCTTCTCTGGTTCAGTCAGATCGACCCTAAGATCTCCCTGTTTCTTATCCAGTTGAAGATTTCAAGACCTAGACCGGTTCAGTTAAATCGACCCTAATATTTTCCTGTTTCTTATCCAGTCAAAGGCCTTCTCTGGTTCAGTCAGATCGACCCTAAGATCTCCCTGTTTCTTATCCAGTTGAAGATTTCAAGACCTAGACCGGTTCAGTTAAATCGACCCTAAGATTTTCCTGTTTCTTATCCAGTCAAAGGCCTTCTCTGGTTCAGTCAGATCGACCCTAAGATCTCCCTGTTTCTTATCCAGTTGAAGATTTCAAGACCTTGTCCGGTTCAGTTAAATCGACCCTAAGATTTTCCTGTTTCTTATCCAGTCAAAGGCCTTCTCTAGTCCAGTTAAATCGATCCCTAAAAGATTTTCCTGATAAAGACTCAGTAGAAGACATCCAAGATTCTCTCAGCGTTACTGTTGAGGTTGAAGTCGCCCAAGATTCTCTCAGCGTTACTGTTGAGGTTGAAGTCGCCCAAGATTCTCTCAGCGTTACTGTTGAGGTTGAAGTCGCCCAAGATTCTCTCAGCGTTACTGTTGAGGTTGAAGTCGCCCAAGATTCTCTCAGCGTTACTGTTGAGGTTGAAGTCGCCTATGATTCTCTCAGCGTTACTGTTGAGGTAGTAATCGTCCCCAAATTCTCTCAGCGTTCCTGTTGAGGTAGTAATCATCCAGGGTTCTCTCACTGTTCCTGTTGAGGTAGTAATCATCCAAGGTTCTCTCACTGTTCCTGTTGAGGTGGTAACCATCCCTGGTTCATTCATCGCTGTTTGAAGCTCCAGATCCAGCTCCTGTAACCAGTCAGGACACATCTATACAAAGAATTTGAAGACCAGCTCCTGTAACGGGTCAGGTAATCATTTTTCTTTTTCAGGTACGCAAGCTCTCGCTAAGGAATCTCTTACGCGATCAACATCCAGATGGCATCTATAAGCCCATCCACCATCCATCATCTCTCAGCATGGCATCTATAAGCCCATCATCCTATCCATCAATCTCCAAACGGCATCTATAAGCCCATTCCCATCATCACACTACTATGTGAGCGCAAATTTCTGGGCACTCTAGTGTTCAATCATCTTCCACCTTCGGATTACGAAAGGCACGTCAGCCAATCTGCATCCTCAGGTCTAAGAAGATTGAACAGGGGCAACTTTTGTACCCCAAAATTTTCCCTCCCATATTCTTCAAGAATTGCAAAGAGCATGCTTCAAAATTCCCCAAGGGTTGCACGGTTCAAGGGCCTCCTAACAGTCAAAAACTAGGGTTTTGGTTCTGGCAAAGAAAATGAAGTTTCCAAGGGTCCAATCAAGTCCCACATGCCTACAAACATGGTCAAGTATCCTCATACCAAGTTTCAAGACTTACAACACAAAATTGCACAGTCAAAAACCCTAATTGCACTACAGTCAACAGTAGGGGCAAAATGGTCATTTGACAGTCAAAAGTTCAAATTTTTGGTCAACATCTCATTTTGAAGCCACAAACATCATTTGATCAATGCTTGATCATGATTCTCAAAGCTTGGCTCAAAAAGTCCCAAGATGCAAAAGTTTCCATATTTGGACAATTGAAAAAGTCAACTATAACTTGACCAAGGCATAACTTCCACATGGTTTATCAGAAAAATTCCATCCAAAGCTCATTTTGAAGAGAAAGACATTTTCTACAACTCCTCTTCATACTTCAAGTCCAAGAAATGCTCTCACAAAAAGTTATCAATTTCAACATTATAGGTCATTTTGAAAAGTCAACAAAAAGGGACTTTAAGTCAAAGGCCATAACTTGAGATGGGTAAATCAAAATGACATGGGACCAAAGGCATTGGTTAGAGGACTTCAAGACCTTTCCAAAATGTCCAAGAACATGATCACAGATTATAAATTGAGCAAGATATGCCTTGTGGAAGTTGGGAAATTTTTGGGTATTTTGAAAAGTCAACTTTGCTTCAAATGCCTTAAAATTGCTAATGGGCCACATTTTCTTCCAAGATTCATCATCCAAAGCATATGCACGACCATTTGGCCCAAAGGGGATTTATTCATCATTTTTATTTATTTATTTGAATTTTTAATTGCTATTAATTCATTTAATTAATTAAAATATGGAAAAAATACTAAACAAATGTAAGTGAATCTTTTTATGCAGTATAATCACTCATGATTCACTCAAGATTCGTGCACAACTCAAATTGGGAAGATTGGCTATGATTGACATCAAAATCACATGGAAAAAGATTGAAAAATATGCCATGAAAATCAAATATTGTTCTCATCAATGCAAAGATCTTTTGATTGAAAACTCAACCCTAATCCATCCTCATATAAGTGTGATCAAAACCTAATGCCAAAAAACCCCTAAGCTGCGCCCAAAGCTGAAGAAGAACATTGAAATTTTTGTGGAAAAAGTGAAAACTGAAAACACGATTCTAAGGCGTTTCAAGGCAAAACATTGATTCCATTAGCTTGCAAAGGTCTCAAGAGACGTTTCTGGATCAAAACCATCATCCCTAACGCAAGGAATTCGTAGAACGACTTCGTCCCGTTCATTTTTTTTTCATATTCATGTATCATGATTCACGCATTATTTTCAGTTTTTAATGTTTGATTTATATTCAGTTCATCATTCTAAAGCTAACCATATGTTTTAATTGAGTTTTCATGCACCATATGAGAATCCACCATTGGAGAATTTTAGGGTTACAGAGGTTCAAATTTGGGGTTTCTCTATTATGGAAAAATTGAGACACAAGACTTGAACCATTGGAACGAGAAGCTTCACACGAATCCAACTACCCTATCGCGCCTAATTTCTGATCAAAGATGGCTTATTCGCTATTTTTCCTTGTGCCATGTAGTGGGGGTTCAAAACCCCCGCTATTCAGTTTGTTTTTGTTTCAGGTACAATGCACAAACGGAGAAGATGGTGACTTGTCTCCATGTGATTGGTCTATTTAAATTCAACGCGCTTTTTTTTTATTGTTAGCATTAGTGTTTTATCTTTTTTATAATAATTACGTCCCAATAATATTATAAAGAAAGCGCTTGGCACGGTTGGTAGCTGTGTTGTCACGTAAACACTGGGACCTGGGTTCGATTCCCAGGTCCCCTCACTCTCTTAATATATTTTGTTTCAATGTAATCCTATGCTGTTTCAAGCCCAGGGGTCCACCATGTGCTCCACGCTCCAATACGCCACTTGTCCCACTGCATCCAACCAAAGGCCCTGATCTGAAGGATACTATGTGCGTAAGTCAACGAAGCCACACGCCAGCATGAAAAGTCAACAAGGCCAAGGGTCTATTGGGCCAAAAATGCTGAATGATACCTCCAATCTGGGGTCAACACCCCCAAGGGTTTGCTTTTCTTTTCTTTTTTCTATTTTTTATTATTTGTCTTAATTTAATTATTTCCCTTTAATTCTTTAAATTAATTTATTTTCATAAAATATAAAAATAATATAAAAACCAGAAAAGACACAAAAACAAAAATATATTTTATTTTAATATCTTTGTAAATAAATTGTATCATTTAATTTAATTTTAAGTTCTAGGCTTAATTTTAAACATTTTTCTCAATAAACTTAAAAAATTGTAGAATTAGGGTTTTGATTATTTTTGCCTTTTCTTTTTCACCATATTAATAATTATTTATATATTTTCGTAAATAAAATTGTATTAATTAATTAGGTTAATTTTAGGTGCACTTCTAACATATTTCTTAATAAATAAAAATAGTTAGAATTAGGGTTAATTAATTAATTTTTTAATTTCATTTAATTCTCTCATAAAAATCCATAAATGCAAAAACTCCAAAAAATCTTTTCTTTTTATTTTAATTTAATTAATTTGTTAATCATATTTTAATTTCATTAAAAAGGGTCCAACGCCCTCGCTTTCGATTATTAATTCGTTTCGCGCGTTTATTTCTTTTTATAATATTCATGTAATTCTCCCAAAGTCGTGTAAATTAGACATTTATATTTCTCGCACTTTTTTTTATTTCAAATCGGGTCCTGGATTAAATTTGGCGATGTGGACCCGCGCCTTTGTAATAGCGTAGGAACCTTTAATTTCCGCATCTTTTTTAACTGTTAATAAAATTGCATGCAAGAATGAATGTCAAAATAAAAACAAAAGCGTAGATCACCCATGACATGACAAGACAAAATATCTGAAAACGGCACACAAATCACACACCACCCCTAGGGTACGCCTCATTGTTGCCTTGCCCCTCGAAAGGTGATCGTCGAGTAGAGGATATTTTAGTAAGTCCTCATGATCCGGGAACCTGGCATGAGGGTAGCTTCTAAGGTATCTTCCTATTGCTCTGGTGATCACCATGTCCCGAACCTTCGAATTGACCCGAACACCTCCAACGGTGGTGCTACCTTCCTCTCAATGGTGGGATGGCACTACTTTAAGGACATTTACACAGACGAATTCCTTAGGGTAGGTAGACGACTCTAGATACTTGCTCTAAATTCAAAACAAATTCAAAAATACTTTTCACACAGACATCTTTTCAAAAAGCTTTCGAAAGCAATTTTTTCAAACACTCTTAAGGACCGATACAAGAGTCGAACTGGAATTTTCAAAGAAACTTTTTTAAAACCCACAGTTGAAAAGCAAACAAACCATTTTTGAAAACACAAGTGAGCAAGTATCTAAGAGCCCATGGATAACCATGGATAGAAAGGGTGCTAACACCTTCCCTTTCTATAACCTACCTCCCGAACCGAGAGCAATCTCTATAAGGAATTTTTCTGTGCTTTTGTCCTTTCCATTTGGAGAAAATAAAAGACGGTGGCGACTCTTGCTTACCGCGACATTTCGCGAACCAGCGTTAAACAGTCAGTTCCAGATCCACCGATCACAAATACAAAATAATAATAATAAAGATTTAATCAATTTATTTTTAGAATAGGTTTTATTTTTCTCTTTTCAAGTAAATACATTTCATTTCATTTCATATTTTGTTGGCTTTATTTCATAAATTATCATAGCTTTATATTAAATCGCACAACAATTTGATTTGGTTGTATTGTTTGACATTTGGACATTGCTATTTTTATTTGATTCATCCCCATTTATAACAATTGTACCCCCATTCCCGAATACTTTTGTAATAGCGTAGAATTTCAATTCCTGCAATTTACTATTTTCCATATACTGTATAGTAACTAGGCATATATGGCAAGATTCAAAAATCAATCGCTAGATGACCTAATCCAAGAATAAAATAACTTGAAACCAACACACTTTTTCACACGCGCACCTCTAGGGTAACCTCGCTCGTTGCCTCGGAAATACAATCATGTCCTTCGAATATGAGACACTCTAGCAATGACCCTTCAATAAACAAAGATCGTAGTCCCTCGATGACTCTCGATGTTGCCTTCGATTAAAACGATTGCGTCCCTTATAAAAATTGCTAAAGCGTTTCACAAGTTGCCTTCAATGATTGTAAAATTTGACCCACGCTTGTCCCTTCACATTCAATGGTGGGGCTTCTTACCAAATCAATGGTAAGATAGCACCATTAGAAGGAAGAAAAGAACAACTTAAGACCTTTCGAGTAGATAGATTCACTCTTAGTTACTCGCTTGCTCACGACAAAACTTTTACACCTACACCTCCATTTCAAAACACTTTCAAAAGATAAAACATTTTGTATACATTCTTATAGAGACGAGAACCATTGCAAAACCTCTTTTCAAAACACTTTTCAAAACACGATGCACAAACACCTCTTTGAACCATTTTTCAAAACAAAACCTTGTATACGTTCTTATAGAGACGAGAACCATTACAAAGAGATTTTCCAAAATACTTTCAAAACCCATACCACAAGCACACAATCAAACAAAAGCAAGTGATCTAAACGAGTAACTAAGAGCCCATGGAAAACCATGGATGAAAAGGGTGCTAATACCTTCCCTTTTCATAATCTACCCCCTGAACCCCGAGAAAATTCTCGAAAGGTATTTCCTGTGCTTTTTTACCTTTCCATTTGGATAAAAGAAAAGTCGGTTGCGACTTTTGCTAACCGCACAAGTGCGAATGAAACGCAAAACTTCTAGTCAGTTCTCCCACTGTATCACAGAACTGGCGACTCTGCTGGGGACAAATATAAAAGTAGGGTTACCTTAGGGTTTTAGATCACCTTTACATGCTTATCTTGCTTAACTTGTTTGCTTTACACTTTGGTTCTATTGTTTGGGTTTGAATCCTCTACCCGGATTTGGGAAACATTCATAGGTAAATAGCAATACATTGTGGAAACTGTGCGGGGTATACCGACACGGTCTAAGAAATAGCTATGTTAGTGTGACATATTTGTGGGTACCGGTAGCCTTTGAGTCAATCAAAGAGAATATGGGGCCACTGAGTAATGTCATGAAGCACTAACGAACTTTTAGAACCTTTACTTGACCAACTTGGCCTTTTAGGATGTAGTGAGATGACCGACTTTGGTGCAGTCCGAAGTTGGTAGATACTCGATACTACACTCATTGAGGGTTGGTTCCTTGGAATATTTCGGTCGCCGGTAAGAGGCTGAATTGAAACAATGAACGAGGAAACAATCTAGTGATATTGAGCTCCTTAGAACCCGGTTACTATTTCTAGGACAGGTTGAGCCAACTAAACTTCAAGAGGGTACTTACCTATGAAACCCCATGCAAGCCTAAACTAGGAACTTGTGTGTTTTTCTTGTACATACATACTTGTGCATAACATCACGGACATCATGAAGCATCATATGCATCCACTAACCATTTCAAGGATTTTTGGAAGTTCATCTTTGTTCCTGTTTTGTAGGTTATGGATTCACTTCGCAGGAAAACTATCCAGGTCAACCTTGTAAGAATTCCTCCACAACTCAATGAGCTAGCCTCAAGGATTCCTGAGAACTCTCCATTCACCGAGAGGCATGGTCGTCTTCTTAGTCTCTTCCAACACAGAGGAAGACATGATGAAAGTTCTTTTCTAGTTCTTTGACCCTCTGCATCACTGTTTTATGTTTCCTGACTACCAGTTGGTGCCTACTTTGGAGTAATTTTCTCAACTCTTGAGGATTCCTATTCTCAATCAACTACCCTTCAACGTTATGGAAAGAGATCCAAAGCCTGAAGATGTTGCTCAAGCCCTGTACTTGCAACCATCAGATGTCACAGGTCATTGGGAAACTAGAAGTGGTGTCAAAGGCTTCTTGGCAAAGTTCATGTTTGAGAAGGCCCAAGACTGTTGGAATTCCTTGGACTTACAAGCTTTTGAGGAGATTGTAGCTCTTCTCATCTATGGGATGGTCTAATTCTCAAACCCTGACCAGCTTATAGATGTAAGTGCTGTCAAGATTTTCATGTCTCGGAACCCGGTACCTACATTACTTGGAGATATCTTACACTCTTTTCACACTCGAACAATGAGGAAAAGAGGTGTTTTCATGTGTTGCACTCCTCTTCTGGAAAGATGGTTTATTTCTCATCTTCCCCAATCAGTCTTGAAGAATGAGCAAGGTTTGAGGTGGTCACAACGATTGATGACTCTTACATATTCCGATATTCATTAGTGTTCTCGATCCAGAGAGAATGTTATCATCGTCGACCGTTGTGGGGAATTCCCTAATGTCCCTCTACTTGGCATTAGGGGAGGCATCACCTACAACCCCTGCTTGGCTCTGAGACAGTTTGGTTATGCCCGAAGGGATGGCCCACATTACATGCTGATTCAAGGCTTAGTTTTCGACTTCGACAACGACAATCAAGGACTCCGACAAAAGTTCATCCGAGCTTGGAGGATGCCCAACCAGGTAGACAGTAAGGCCTTGGGACACAAGAATTCCATCCCTCTTGAGCCCTACCTCAAGTGGGTACGAACCCATGCCCAAAGTCTTATGATGCCCTACCCCTCCATTCTCCCAGTGATTATAGAGCCACTTAAGGAAGGAGAGGTTCCATACACCCTCCTACATCCTGACATGCCAACATCACTCGAAGATTTGCAAAGGAGTTGGATACAGCTCAAGGGAGAGCGCGATACTTTCGAAGCCCAATTCTACGCAAGCGAGAAGAAGGTTTTGGAACTTACCCGTCAACTTCACGAAGAGAAGACTCTCAACACCTACATTGCACCAAAGAGGATGCGCAACGTCTTTTTACCTTAGAATTTTGTATTATTTTGCCCATGGGGCATTGATGTACTAACAAATTCTATCTCATTAATATGACGTGTGTTCTTTTTTTGTTTAAAACAAATTTGAATTTCTGAATCCTTGAAAGCATTACATGAATACATATCATTCATCATATGCATAGGCAGGTCTTTGCAAGAAGTTTCCTCATCCCTCTGCTGTTTATTTCAGCAACATGGATCTTGAACAAACGGTTAAAGACTTGCAAGCTCAGAATGCACAATTTCAGCAGCTACTCTTGACCTTGGCTAAGGGGAAGGAGGAGCTCAAGACTCTTCTAGAGAAGGAGAAAGAGAAGAAGAAGAAGAAGAAGAAGAAGAAGAAGCGACTTGGCGTGGCTACCATGGGCAGAAGGTTTGGAAGACAAGCTAGAAGGGCCTTGGATTTTCCATCAACCTCTGAGGAAGGGGAAGGAAAAGGTAAAGAGACTACAGTGCCTTCTGATTCTGAAGCAGAAGAAGAAGAAGAAGAGGACTACGTTGAACAGCAATACCCTCCGGCCAATGACAAATACAAAAACTTGGAAGAACGTCTAGCTGCTATGGAAGTGCAAAGAGTATCGGGGCTGGATTTTGAAGAGCTAGGGTTGGTTTCTGGAATTGTAATCCCTCCTAAATTTAAAGTTCCACTATTTGCTAAGTACGATGGGGTGTCTTGCCCAAAGATGCACCTACGATCTTATGTCAGGAAAATTCAGCCACATTCTTTTGACAAAGACTTGTGGGTCCACTTTTTCCAGGGCAGTTTATCGGGAACACAGCTGGATTGGTTCTACCAGTTGGAGAGGTCTGATGTACATAGTTGGGAAGACTTGGCAGCTGCCTTTTATAAGCAGTATCAATACAACGCCGACTTGGCGCTAACCCGTACTCAGCTACAAAGTATGGCTATGGCTACCAATGAGGGCTTCAAAGACTACACCCAATAGTGGAGGGACTTAGCTGGAAGGGTGCAACCACCATTGTCAGAAAGAGAGCTCGTGGACATGTTCCTGGGTAACCTGTCAGGTCCTTTCTTTAATCACCTGATTGGAAGTTCATCCGCTGGGTTCACTGATTTGATTCTAGCCGGAGAAAGAGTGGAGGCCGGTATTAAGAGCGGGAAAATTCAAAAGGATGCATCTACTTATGTTGCCATCAGAAAACCCTTCACAAGAAAGAAGGAAGTGTCAGTTGTCCACTCTCAGAGGGGTCAAGGAAGAGTTGAGCGCCGGCCAGCGGTGGGGGCCGTTATGATTCAGAAGTCTGCATCTGATCAGTCCAGAAACAATCAGCCGAGGAATGATCAACAGAGAAATAACAAGCAAAGGGTGGAAAGGCCTGTACGGAAATTCACCAAGATAAACATGACTCCTGCTCAAGTCTTACCACATATTCTGAAGTTGAACCTTGCCATGTTGAAAGAGGCCCCTAAAAATCCTAACACTGCTTCTCCATACTACCATCTGAATGCCAGGTGCGCTTACCATTCGGAGAGCCCGGGGCACGACATTGACAATTGTTGGGTCCTGAAGAATAAAATTCAGGATTTGATAGATGCTAAAGAAGTTGAATTCGACGCACTTGAAAAACCCAATGTTATCTCTGCTCCAATGCCATGGCACGACCACAACGCCCATGTTGTTGAGGAGGATCTGTTTGTTGCTACTGTAGATGATTTAATAACTCCGCTCCTTATAATCAAGTTAAATTTGTTGAAGGCTGGGGTTTTCCCAGATTATGAAGAAGATTGTCACCTTTGTTTATCCCCATTAACCCACTGCCCGTTGCTGAAGATAGGCATCCAACGCTAATTGATAGTCAAGAAATCCTATTTGAGAAGTCTCCTGTTTTATCAACTCTTGTTAACGATGTTTCAATAATAACCATATCCGCCAATCCTTCCAAGGTCCCTAAATGACCTGTTAGGATTACACCCGCTCCGAAGGATGCACCTCTGAAGATAACCATGCTCGGGCCAATCCCGTACAAGTCCGACAAATCAATACCATGGAACTATGGTGGAGAAATCTACTACCATGATGTTAAACAGATTGAACAGACTGCCGAGGAAGAAAGTTCTTAAGAAGATAATTATGATATCAGTAACATTGCCGAAACAAGCAAAGTTACCCGCAGTGGAAGAATCTTTTCTCCAAAGATTTCCCCTCCAAAGGCAATTCTTGGACCCTCAGCTGCTCCTAAGGTTATCTCTACACTGATAAACATATCTGCAAGAACACCAATCATAGAAGAAGTCACAACCCCCGTGGTTATCCCCTCCACTGCTACTGATGTTCGAGGGAAAGGGATCCAAGAAGAGCCCGTCAGGACGAGGGCTCAGCCGTTGATCATCCCCGAAACCTCTCAAAAAGAAATGGAAGAGATTTTGAAAATAATCAAGAAAAGCGATTATGATGTTGTGGAACAGTTGGGGCAAACCCCCTCAAATATCTCCATGTTGGCCCTGTTTCTTTGTTCAGAAGCTCATGCTAAGGCTCTGATAAGATTTTTGAAGACGGCCCACGTGCCACAAGAAACCTCTGCTGATCAGTTCCAGGAATGTGTGGCTAGTCTAACAGCTGACAATGGTCTAGGATTCTTTGATGCAGATTTAACTTCGAAAGGGAGAAAACATAATGATGCTTTGCATGTCTCAGTGGAATGCAAAGGGACAACCGTAGCACACGTACTGGTAGACACTGGTTCGTCTTTAAACGTCTAGCCGAAGAAGGCCTTGGATAGGTTGGATTGTGAAGGCCTAACCCTGAAACCCAGCAATATCATTGTTAGAGCCTTTGATGGTTCTAAAAGGATGGTCCACGGGGAGGTGGACATCCCGATTAAGGTGGGAAGTGAAACCTTCAACTCCACATTCCATGTGATGGACATCCGTCCTTCTTACTCTTGCCTGTTGGGAAGACCTTGGATCCACCATGCTGGAGCAGTCACTTCCACTCTGCATCAAATGCTCAAGTACCCTACCCAGGGGAAAATCATAACTGTTCATGGCGAAGAGGAATACATGATCAGTCATTTGAATTCTTTCTGTTATGTAGAATTGGATGGCGAATTCATCAAAACTCCTTTCCAGCATTTTGAGGAGGTAGTTCAGGAGATAGCGGCGACCAAGACAGTGTCCTCTGTACCCACGATTACCAGACCTCCGCCTCGGATGTCATCTCTCAAGGATGCAAAAGCAGTGGTTGAAAAGGGAGGAAGTACAATCTGGGGGTAGCTTCCAGACTTTCCTTTCAAATCAGACAAGTTCGGCTTGGGGTTCACCTCAACCGCTCAGAAGGCCGTGCGCCGCTCCCGTGCCAGAGGGCCACCTATAAAGATCAGTCATCATGGAGTCAATACTCTAGAGGACAGTGAAGAAGAGGGCAGCATGGAAGACTGGATTTTTCCTACTGTTGGCGAAGGGTTGTGCAACTGGGAAGCAAAATATTTTGTTCCGATTACTTTCATACCGCAGTAATTTATCTTTTCCATTTCTGTTGAATCTGTAATAATTCTCAAACAATTCATACTTTTTCAACCTTGTGTCTTACCCGAGGCACAATGGTCCATTTGTAAGGGTTCTTATTTCATTTTCATATGTCATTTCAATGAATCATGGACGTTTTCACATATAAACTTTTGTGTTCATTATTCTTCCTTTTTACATTTTGTTGTTTAAAGGTGGCTATACCCTTACACACACCCACACTCACAAATGCAAGTACCCTTCCATTCCGGATCCCATGGGTAACGATACTGCTATAACCTTCAGTGACTCTGAAGATCTGGTCTACCAAGCCGAATACGAAGGTGAGGAAGATTGTGAGGTGCCAGGGGAATTGGCTAGACTTCTACAACAAGAGGAAAGGGCTATTCTGCCTCATGAAGAGCAGTTGGATACAATCAACTTGGGAACTGAGGATGACAAAAAGGAAATCAGAGTGGGTGCCAACCTAGAGTCGAGTGTCAAGGAGCGCCTAATTCAGCTGTTGCATGAGTATGTTGAGATCTTCGCCTGGTCATACGAAGACATGTCGGGACTTGATACAGACATTATGGTACACCGTCTACCCACAAGCAAAGATTGTCCACCAGTTAAACAAAAGGTCCGCCGCATGAGACCTGACATGTCTTAAAAGATCAAAGTCGAAGTTATGAAGAAGTTCAATGCTGGATTTCTTGCTATTACTTCCTATCCACAATGGGTTGCTAACATCGTGCCCGTGTCGAAGAAGGACGGCAAAGTGAGAATGTGCGTGGATTATAGAGACCTAAACAGGGCCAGCCCTAAAGATGATTTTCCACTTCTGCACATCGACATCCTGGTCGATAATACAGCTCAGCACAAAGTATTTTCTTTCATGGATGGATTCTCAGGTTACAACCAAATCAAAATGGCACCTGAAGACATGGAGAAAACTACTTTTGTTACACAGTGGGGTACGTTCTGCTACAAAGTGATGCCATTCAGACTGAAGAATGTCGGGGCAATTTATCAACGCGCCATGGTAGCTTTGTTTCATGATATGATACATCATGAGATAGAGGTCTACGTAGATGACATGATAGCCCGATCACAAACTGAAGAAGAACACCTTGATCACTTGCAAAAGCTATTTGTCCGACTAAAGGAGTACAAGCTAAGATTGAACCCTAACAAGTGCACATTCGGAGTCCGATCTGGTAAACTCTTGGGTTTCATTGTCAGCAACAAAGGCATCGAGGTTGATCCTGCAAAAGTCAAAGCTATACAATAAATGCCCGCTCCTCACACTGAGAAGGAGGTCATAGGTTTCTTGGGACGCCTAAACTACATTGCTAGGTTCATTTCACACCTAACATCTACCTGTGAGCCAATCTTCAAGTTGTTGAAGAAAGATCAGGTAGTTAGATGGAATGATGACTGTCAAATTGCTTTCAATAAAATCAAGGAGTATTTGATAGAGCCTCCTATCTTGATGCCACCCATCGAAGGAAGACCGCTAATCATGTATCTGACCGTCCTAGAGAATTCGATGGGGTGCGTATTGGGGCAGCATGACGAGTCTGGCCGAAAAGAGCATGCCATTTATTACCTTAGCAAAAAGTTTACCGACTGTGAGACCTGATACTCACTGCTCAAGAAAACTTGTTGCGCTTTGGTATGGGCTGCTCGCCGGCTAAGGCAGTACATGTTGACTCATACCACTTTGCTGATATCTAAGATGGATCCGATCAAATACATCTTTGAGAAGCCTGCTTTGTCTGGAAGAATAGCTAGATGGCAGATGATCCTAACCGAATATGATATGCAGTACACGACCCAAAAATCTATAAAGGGGAGTGTGCTAGCTGACCATCTGGCTCATCAAGCTGTCGAAGATTACCAATCCATGAATTTCGACTTCTCTGACGAAGACATCATGACATTAGACAATGTTGGATATTTCAGACCATATGACGGACCTGAACAAGGATCCCAATGGACCATGTACTTTGATGATGCCTCCAATGCACTTGGTAACGGTATTGGCGTGGTACTTATATCCCTAGAAGGTTGCCATACTCCTTTCACCGCCATACTTTGCTTTAACTGTACCAACAACATGGCCGAGTATGAAGCTTGTATCTTTGGTCTCAAGGATGCTATAAACCTGGGAATCAAATCTTTGGTTGTGTTTGGAGACTCAGCTTTGGTCATCAGTCAGATCAAAGGAGAGTGGGACACTAAACATCCCTACCTCATCCCTTACAAAGAACATGTCCTGACATTATTGCCACATTTCGAGTAGATTACCTTCGAGCATTTCCCGCGAGAAGAAAATCAGCTAGCAGATGCTCTAGCTACAATGTCATCCATGTTTAAACTTGGTTGGGACAACGAGGCTCCCCAGATCATAATTGAACGGATGGACGAACCTGCACACTGTCACGAGATTAATACCGAAGAAGTAGTGGACCAGCCTTGGTTTCATGAAGTCAAGAGGTATCTCGAGGCTCAAGAATATCCTGAAGGAGCTTCAGTCAATGACAAAAAGTTCTTAAGAAGATTCTCAGCTAAGTTTTTCCTAAGTAATGGCATCCTATACAAGCGTAATCATGATTCTATTTTGCTCCGTTGTGTGGACAAAGCTGAAGCTGAAAAGATCATGGCTGAATTGCATGAAGGTACCTTTGGCACTCACTCTAGCGGGAATACGATGGCTAAGAAGATTCTAAGGGCAGGCTATTACCGGTCTACCATGGAAGCTGACTGCTATCAACACTTCTGTACATGCCACAAATGTCAAATCTATGCAGACAAGGTGCACGTGCCTCTGGTTCCTCTAAATGTCTTAACATCTCCTTGGCCATTCGCTATGTGGGGAATCGACATGATTGGAGAGATCAAGTCTGCAGCATCCAATGCACACCGCTTCATTCTAGTGGCCATTGATTACTTCACAAAGTGGGTTGAAGCAGCTTCCTTCGCATCTGTTACTAAGAATGTTGTTTCCCGCTTCATTAAGCAGAAGCTTATTTGCCGATACGGTATCCCCTAAAGGATCATCATTGATAACGGTACAAACCTTAACAATACTATGATCACCGCCCTGTGCGAACAGTTCAAAATTCAACATCACAATTCATCCCCCTATCAGCCAAAGATGAATGGTGCAGTCAAAGCTGCGAACAAAAATATCAAAAAGATCATACAAAAAATGACAGTCACCTACAAGGAATGGCATGAGATGCTACCGTTTGCTCTCCACGGGTACCGCACCACGGCTCGCACTTCAACTGGGGCAACACCCTATTCCTTGGTATATGGCATGGAAGCTGTTTTACCTATCGAGGTTCAAATTCCCTCCTTGAGAATCATGAAAGATGCTGGTTTGAGTGAAGACGATTGGATCCAAACCCGACTTGATCAGTTGAACTTAATTGACGAGAAGAGACTTACTGTTGTTTGCCATGGTCAGACGTATCAAAAACTGATGATAAAAGCTTTCAACAAGAAAGTCAGACGTCAAGTGTATCAAGTTGGAGATCTTGTGATCAAGCGCATCATGTTACCACAAAGTGATCCCAGGGGAAAATGGACTCCTACCTACGAAGGACCATTTATGATCAATAATATCTTTTCTGGTGGGGAAATCATTTTAACCACCATGGACGGCGACGATCTGCTGCACCCTGCGAATGCAGACATAGTCAAAAGATACTACGCATAAGAGACCCGCTAGGTTGACACACCTAGGAAAAACAAGGGCATCCCGGTGAATCGAAAACCCGAAAGGGCGGTCAGGCAAAAATTAGGGATAAAACAAAAAAAAATTGTACACCCGGCAAGTTGAAAACCCGAAAGGGAGACTTAGGCAAAAAAGGGTTTCCCGGTGGACTGAAAACCCGAAAGGGCGGTCCAGGAAAAAGTTAGGGAATTAAAGCGTATGACTATGTCCCGTCAGATCACTTTGAGAACAATCTCTTCACAGACAAACTCTGGAGCTTCTGATCAATCCAATCATCTTCGGACGAAGCAATGAATGGACAAGATATTCGGAGTTACGAAGGCTATAGCAGAATGGGAACCCCATGGGATTTTTACACTTAGCCATCTTTCTTTGTATAAATTTTTCTCATTTTTTATGACACCATCCTCTTACTAGGATGTTTGTCTCCTTTGTACAAAACACTTATTCAAAGTAAATACAAAGATATGTCTTTCAAAGTACATAAAACTATTTGCCTTTTTCTTTACACTTGTGTTTTATTTGCAAAAACGTCCAATGATTCATTAATGAACATATGCATTTGAACATAATTATTGTTTACAAATAAACAGGATGAAAAAGAGTAATTACTGACAGGTAGAAAGATTAGGAAAACGTATTTAGGCTATTCCATGAGCAATATCTACAACACGTCATTAAGATCCCCAGCGGAGCCAAAACTTTGAACTACAGATCCCCAGCGAAGCTGAGACTACCAACTACCAATCCCCAGCGGAGCTGAAACTTTCAACCCACAACGAAAATCATCCAGTTTCTCCAGGTTTCCCCAGCAAGTTGTATTGAAGCCTGAAAATCAATCAGATAACGGTTAACTTCTGTTTCTACCCGACCTAGGGTAACTCTCCAGTAGATTGGCATACAACCCAAACTCCTGGACTCCCCAACGGAATTAAGCTTTTCCCCACAGAGTTTTCACTACAGGATAAACTTTTTCCCCACAGAGTTTTTATTGCTTCTCGACAGAACAAAGACTCCCGTCAATGAATCCCCAGTAGAAGTCATTAAAATTCCCTAGATTCCCAAAGCAGATTCCTCAAGAAGTATATGGCATTACTCTCACAACAGAATCCTCAGCAGTCAAGGATTTATTTTCCCTGGCAGCAGTCAAGGATTTATTTTCCTCAGCAATACAGCAAATCAGCTTACATGTGCATACATTACATCATAAACATGGATAAAACACATTTATTGCATCATACATTTCATTCAACATAACTTTGTGTTTCAGCTAACGTTTTACCCTTTTCAGGATAAGATTAACAGCTATCTTTAACGAATATTCAAAGATTTCAGATACAGTATAGATACACTCCAAACACGGAAGTCATTTTGTCACTCATTCAGATCTCTCATCCAGATACAGTACATATACACTCCGGAAACGGTAGTTACTCTGTTACTCATTCGAATTTCAAATTTCAGATACAGTACAGAAACACTCCAGACACGGAAGTCATTCTGTTACTCATTCAGACTTAATTTCAAGATACAGTCCAGATACGCTCCAAACACGGAAGCCATTCTGTTAATCATTCAGACTTAATTTCAAGATACAGTCCAGATACGCTCCAAACACGGAAGCCATTCTGTTACTCATTCAGACTTAATTTCAAGATACAGTCCAGATACGCTCTAAACACAGAAGCCATTATGTCACTCATTCAGACTTAATTTCAAGATACAGTCCAGATACACTCCAGACACAGAAGTTATTATGTTACTCATTCAGACTTAATTTCAAGATACAGTACAGATACACTCCAGACACGGAAGTCATTTTGTCACTTATTCAGATTCAAGGACAAATACAGTTCAGATACGTTCCAAATACGGACACCATTCTGTCGCTTATTCTGTCGAGTTACAACCAAACATTCTTGGATGGCATCTACAAGCCCATCTCCAACAAGATTCTAATATCTCTCTGAATGGCATCTTTAAGCCCATTCCCTCAATTACACTTTTGTCGAGCGTAAATTTACGGGAACTCTAGTGTCCAATCATCTTTTACCTTCGAGTCACAAACGGTAAAACTCGTCGATCTAACTCTTCAGGTTCAAGAAGATTGAACAAGGGCAGCTGTTGTACCCCAAAATTTTCCCTCCCATTTTTCATAGAAGACACAACCCTAGGGTTTCTCAGATATTCAAGTTGGCTCAAGAATCGATCAGACAGATTTTCTCCTGTGGCAGTGAACCAGCAATTAGGGTTTTTCTTGCAATTCTCAAAAGAAATGAATTCTCAAAGATCCAATTGGCTTTCACATGTTTTCAAGCTTTTTCAAGTTTACTGAAAGGTTAATGTTTGTTCTCAAGGCATGTTTGTTTGGGACAAGAGATGGAATCTAAGACTATCATTTGGGACATTATTGTTTTGTTTGATCCAGGTTAACCAAATAATTTGCGTCTTTTAAAACATTTGCTTGTTTAGGAAATGGGATAGACAATGTGTGTTTTATTTGGAATGCAGTTGCAAGATTACAGAGTTATTGGAATTTAAGTTATCTTGATTGGAATTATTGGAGCATTTTGTTTCAATTATCTTGATTGGGCATTCAAAAATCAAATAGGATGCAAAGAGAAGATTACAAGTTATTGTTGATCAAAGATTTCAATGGACATCAGAATATCTCATAAGACTTTCTCTATTTATTTCAAAAGTTGTTACAAAACAATTTATTATTTAAATACTTTAGGTTTTACAACTTATGGTATTTAAAAAAATAAATTAGTACAATTGATAGAATGTTTCTCTCTAAATTACAAAGGAAAGAAAATGAATCTATGCCTAAGGTTGACTGAGCTTCCTTTGCTTCCATGCTTGCCACAGAGTCTCTTGCTTCCCCTGCTTTGCCACCATCCAGTTGTGCTCACATGAAAACAAAAGACAGAAAAATAGTTAGTACAGTTAATTGGACATGAGCAAGAATTCTCAAAAGAAAAAAAGTGTTCATCATTAAAGTTTGCAATTTGGAATCAGAGGGCTATTTTTAATTCATCACATTTTTATTTTTCTCTATTTGCAAATCACAAGAAGATTATTCTTCTTGGTTCACAAAAAGAAAAAATAAGAAATACAAGCAAGTTGTCCAAACAAGCAAGAAATGCAAGCAAGCTGAACAAGCTAGGCAACAAACAACAAAGATGTCCAAACAAGTAAAATATGCAAACAACAGCACATCACCCAAACAAAGGCGCAAACTGAGCCAAATAAAATTTGCAACAAACAACAGCGCATCACCAAATAAACAGCAGCATGGCAAAACAAAATGCAAGCAGTACAAGCAACAAACAGCAAGAACGAGGCAGAAAGCTAGCACCAAACAAACAACAACATCAGCAAAAGGAAAGTATAGCAGTATAATAACCAAGTCCAACAAGCAAGAGGCTTGTTCAATAAGCCCAAATCATCACTTTCCAGTTATTTGCAAACTTTTCAGAAACAAGGTGGAAGAGAAATTGACTCTTAGGGTCATTGAGAGAGAGAGAGAGGAAAGAAGTCACCTAGGGATGCACAACCATGCTACCTTGATTGCCACAATTGCATAAGAATTGCTAGAAAACAAAAACTGCAAGAAAAAGAGCATAAGAACAACATGGCAAAGTATTCAAAATTTGGTGGGTTTCCCACCATTTTGAATAAGATTTCAACAGAAGAAACATAATATAACAGTAGACAAGGCTCAAGAAAAGATAAGAGAGAAAATTATCAAACTCAGAAAACTATCAAAGTCCAAAAAGCATCAAAACTGTCAAAAATGCAAAACAGTCTCCAACTGTCAAAACTCCCAGTATCCATCCTCAAACAGCCAGAACCATAAACAAATCCAAAAACCATCTTCCATCAAACCTGTTAACTCAACATTAACAAACTCCTCAAACCTATTAACCAACAAATCCAAAACAACAAAAACATTCAAAAACCAAAACTGCATAATCAAAGAAAACCTCCAAAACTGTCCAACATTTCAAACCTCAAAAACCATCATCAACCCAAAACAAAACAAAAAGAAACAGAAACAATATCCCAACAACATCAAACCTCCATACTGTTAAAACCAGCAATCACCAACCATTTTCAAAACAAGTAACAAACCTGCAACTGTCAACAAAATCCCCAAAATTGTAAAACAGTTCAAAACCAAATGGCCTCAAACCATCAAGCAAAACTTGTTGAAACATAAAACAAAACCTACTAAAACATCAACAAGGACCTCAAACCATTTTCAAACATACAAAATCCCAAACCATCCTCAAATGACAAAACCTCCAAACTGTCAAACCAACATTCAAACTGAAACACAACCTTCAAATCTGTCAGAACCAAACTGTAACAACCAACCTTCAAACTGCCCAACCTCAAAACAAATCTCAAACCAACATACAAATCAAAAACCAAAAAAACTCTCAGTTAAAAAAATACTGTCAAACAAAATCCAGAAGTACAGCATCATCATCATTCAACAAAGAAGATAGAGAAAAAAAAAGGTTACCAGAAGCGCACTTTCAATCTTCATCTCCTCCCTCGAAAGCTCTTGCCACCAAGGAGCATCATCATCGTCTCACTATTCCCTTCTATTTCACAGAAAAGCCCCAAACAGGTATGGCTTCTTCACCCTCCTTACAAACTATTTCATGCATCTCAATGAATAGCAAGTAGATTAACAGAAGAGCATGAACAAAGCACGCAAAAAATGATGAAACTGTTAAGCCTTAAACAAAACAGAACCATACCTTTCAAGAATAAAACCTTTAGAGCTTGGTTAGGAAGCGTGAGAGGCGATGCTTCGGCAACAAAGGGTGGAGGGAGAATCAGATAAGCACAAATTTCAAACCTTTTAGACAAATTCATTTTAAAAACTTAGGGTTTCCGAAAAAGGCGCAAATCAGGTTGAATCAAAGAGGTCAAGGGTCGTTTAGCTCATGAAATTAGGAAGAGACAATTGGTGAGATACTAATAGAGATGGAAGGATGAACGAAAATGGAAGGAATGTTTGAATGAAGGAGATGAATGGCGCCGCTCTGTGCAAAAGTGAACCACAAACCCTAAGTTTGGTTTAGCTTTCCCTAATCAAAATCTAAAACAGTTTAGAACAATGGGCCTGCTTTGTCACATTACCCTTTAGGCCCACGCGCTTGCTAACATACCCCCCCCCCCCATTCTGATCTGTTTTGTTATTAGCAAAGATAACAACACTTCTTTGGGCCTAGCACCCCTAATCTCTTAAGCCCATATTTTCCTCTTCTTTAATTTGTTTTTATTTTTGTTTTGAAAAATTCTAAATAAAATTTAAAACATTTTTATTAAATTAAGTTAGGATTTTAGTGTTTAATTTCTATCATTTATTTTTTTTACATAAACTTATTTTATTACTTTTTTTCTTACATTTAATAAAACATCAAAAAAGAATTAACCTAGTTTAGTTTCTTTCTTTTAAACTTATAATTAATAAGAATACAAAATAATAATAATAATAAAGATTTAATCAATTTCTTTTTAGAATAGGTTTTATTTTTCTCTTTTCAAGTAAATACATTTCATTTCATATTTTGTTGACTTTATTTCATAAATTGTCATAGCTTTATATTAAATCGCACAACAATTCGATTTGGATGTATTGTTTGATATTTGGACATTGCTATTTTCATTTGATTCATCCCCATTTGTAACAATTGTACCCGCATTCCCGAATACTTTTGTAATAGCGTAGAATTTCAATTCCCGCAATTTACTGTTTTCCATATACTGTATAGTAACTAGGCATATATGGCAAGATTCAAAAATCAATCGCTAGATGACCTAATCCAAGAATAAAATAACTTGAAACCAACACACTTTTTCACACGCGCACCTCTAGGGTAACCTCGCTCGTTTCCTCGGAAATACAATCATATCCCTCGAATATGAGACACTCTAGCAATGACCTTTCAATAAACAAAGATCGTAGTCCCTCGATGACCCTCGATGTTGCCTTTGATTAAAACGATCGCGTCCCTTACAAAAATTGCTAAAGCGTTTCACAAGTTGCCTTCAATGATTGTAAAAATTGACCCGCGCCTGTCCCTTCACATCCAATGGTGGGGATTCTTACCAAATCAATGGTAAGATAGCACCATTAGAAGGAAGAAGAAAAGAACAACTTAATACCTTTCGAGTAGATAGATTCACTCTTAGTTACTTGCTTGCTCATGACAAAACTTTTACACCTACACCTCCATTTCAAAACACTTTCAAAAGACAAAACGTTTTGTATACGTTCTTATAGAGACGAGAATCATTGCAAAACCTCTTTTCAAAACACTTTTCAAAACACGATTCAAAAACACCTCTTTGAACCATTTTTCAAAACAAAACTTTGTATACGTTCTTATAGAGACGGGAACCATTACAAAGAGATTTTCTAAAATACTTTCAAAACCCACACCACAAGCACACAATCAAAAAAAAGCAAGAGATCTATACGAGTAACTAAGAGCCCATGGAAAACCATGGATGAAAAGGGTGCTAATACCTTCCCTTTTCATAATCTACCCCCCAAACCCAAGAAAATTCTTGAAAGGTCTTTCTTGTGCTTTTTTACGTTTCTATTTGGATAAAAGAAAAGTCGGTAGCGACTCTTGCTAACCGCACAAGTGAGAACGAAATGCAAAACTTCTAGTCAGTTCTCCCACCGCATCACAGATGGAAATCTTTATTACAACCTGGGAATATACCAGCTTTCAACAAGTTTAACTTAATGATCGGGAGCAAAGTTAAGAGTTCATCTACTGTAGCAATAAACAAATCTTCCTCAATAGCATTGGCGTTGTGACCATGTCTAGGCATAGGAGCGGAAATGATATTTGGTTTTTTGGGCGCCTCAAACTCAATCTCCTTTGCATCTATGAGGTCTTGAATTTGGTTTTTCAAAGCCCAACAGTTGTTGGTGTCGTGGCCCGGGCTCTCGGAATGATATGCGCATCTGGCATTCGGATGATAATGAGGGGACGTCGTGTTGGGATTCTTTGGAGCTTCTTTTAAAGTTGCTAGATTAGATTTCAACAGATGCGGTAAAATCTCAGCTAAAGTCATATTAATTTTGGTGAATTGGCGGACTGGCCTTTCCACCCTTGGTTGGTTACTTCTTGGTTGATCAGATGTAGATTTTGGGATCATAACGGCCCCTACCATTGGTCGGAATTCATCTCTCCCTTGGTTCCTTTGTGGATAAATAGCATATACCTCCTTCTTCCCAGTGAAAGGTTTTCTAACAGCTGTAGAGGCAGATGAATCCTTTTGAATCTTTCCACTTTTTATGCCAACTTCCACCCTCTCTTCGGTTAATATTAATTCAGTAAATCCAGCAGATGAACTCCCAATCAAATGGTTGAAGAAAGGGCCTGATAGGGTGCCTAAGAACATATCCACCAACTCCCTTTCAGACAGGGGGGTTGCACTCTCCCAGCTAGATCTCTCCACTTCTGCGCGTAATCTTTGAAACCCTCATTTAAAGCCATAGCCATACTCTAAAGTTGAGTACGGGTAGGCGCAAAATCTGCATTATACTGGTATTGTTTATAGAAAGTTGCAGCAAGGTCTTCCCAGTTGTGGACGTCAGCCCTTTCTAATTGGTAAAACCAATCGAGTTGTGTTCCGGATAAACTATCTTGGAAAAAATGCACCCACAGGTCTTTATCGGTAGAGTGTGGCTGAATCTTTCTTACGTATGATCAAAGGTGCATTTTAGGACATGACACCCCATCATATTTTGCAAACAACGGCAATTTGAACTTTGGTGGAATCACAATTCCCGATACTAGCCCCAATTCTTCAAAATCTAGACCCGTTACCCTTTGTATTTCCATGGCGCTTAAACGCTCTTCAAGATGTCTGTACTTATCATCAGCCAGAGAGTACTGCTCCTCAGAGTAGTCTTCTTCTTCTTCCTCCTCTTCAGATTCTGATGGAACCGCTGTTTCTTTTCCTTTCCCTTCTCCTTCCCCGGAAGTGGTCGCAAAATTCAATGTTCTTCTAGTATGTCCCTGAAACCTTCTCCCCATATTCAAAACCCCAGTGGCTTTCTTTGCTTTCTTCTTTCTTTCTTCAGCTAACAGAGTCTTCAACTCATCTTTCCCCTTGGCTAAGGTCATGAGTAACTGTTGAAACTGCGTGTTTTGAGCTTGAAGATCTTTGACCATCTGTTTGAGATCCATCTTACTGAAATAAACAGTTAGAGAGATGAGGAAACTTGTTACAAAGACCTGTTTATGTTATGATGAATGATATGTGCATATGCAATGTTTTCAAGGATTTTAAAAGATTCAAGTTTGTTTTAAACAAAAATAAACACACGTTATATTAATAAGATAGATATTGAGTACATCAATGCCCCTTGGGAAAAATAAAACAAAATTCTAAGATTAAAAAGTATTGCACATCCTCTTTGGTGCTATGTGGGTATTTAGAGTCTGCTCCTCATGAAGTGGCCTAGTGAGTTCCAAAACCTTCTTCTCGCTTGCGTAGAATTGGGCTTCGAAAGTATCTCGCTCTCCTTTGAGTTGTATCCAATCCCTTTGTAGATCTTCGAGTGATGTGGGCATGTCAGGATGTAGGATAGTGTATGGGACTTCTCCTTCCTTAACAGGCTCAATAATCACTGGGAGAATGGAAGGATAAGGCATCATAAGACTTTGAGCGCGGGTTCGTACCCACTTGAGGTAAGGCTCAAGAGGGATGGAATTCTTGTATCCCAAAGTCTTGCTATCCACCTTGTTTAGCATCCTCCAAGCTCGGATGAATCTCTGGCAAAGTCCTTGATCGTTGTTGTCGTAGTCGAATACCAGGCCTTGAATTAGCCTATCATGTGGGCCATCTCTTCGAGCATAACCAAATTGTCTTAGAACTAAACACTGGTTGTAGGTGATGCCTCCCCTAATGCCAAGTAAAGGGACATTAGGGAATTCTCCACAACGGTCAACAATGATAACATTCTCTTTGGATCGAGAGCACCAATGAATATCTGAATGTTTTAGCGTCATTAACCTTTGTGACCACCTTAATCCTTGCTCATTCTTTAAGACTGATTGGGGAAGATGTGAAATAAACCATCTTTCCAGGAGGGGAGTGCAACACATCAGGACCCCTCTTTTCCTCATTGTACGAGTGTGAAAAGAGTGTAGGATATCCCCTAGCAATATAGGCACCGGGTTTCGTGACATGAAGATTTTGATAGCACTTACCTCTATAAGTTGGTCAGGATTGGGGAACAAGACCATCCCATAGATAAGAAGAGCCACAATCTCCTCAAAAGCTTGCAAGTCTAGGGAATTCCAACAGCTTCGGGCTTTCTCAAACAGAAACTTTGCCAAGAGGCCTTTGACACCACTTCTAGTTTCCCAATAAGTTGTGACATCAGATGAGTGCAAGTGCAGGGCTTCAGCAATCTCTTCTGGCTTTGGATCTCTTTCTGTACCGTTGAAAGGTAGTTTATTGAGAATAGGAATCCTCAAGAGTTGAGAGAATCTTCCAAAGTAGGCACAAGCTGATAGTCAGGAAATGTGAAGCAATGATGCAAAGGGTCAAAGAACTGGAAGAGAACCTTCACCATATCCTCCTCTGTGTTAGAGGTGACCAAGTTGAGTAGACGGCCATGCCTCTCAGTGAATGGAGAGTTCTCAGGGATTCTTGAAGCTAACTTGTTGAGTTGTGGAGGAATTCTTACAAGGTTGATTTGGATAGTTTTCCTGCGAAGCGAATCCATATCCTACAAAACAAGAACAAAGATGAATCTCCAAAATCCTTGAAATGGTTAGTGGATGCATATGATGTTCATGATGTCCATGATGTTATGTACAAGTATGCATATACAAGCAAATCAAACAAGTTCTTAGTTTAGGATTGCATGGGGTTTTATAGGTAAGTACCCTCTTGAAGTTTAGTTGGCTCAACCTGTCCTAACAATAGTAATCGGGTTCTAAAGAGCTCAATATCACTGGATTGTTTCCTTGGTCATTGTTTCAGCTCAAGCCTCTTTAATGGTGACCGAAATATCCCAAGAAACCAACCCTCAATGAGTGTAGTATCGAGTATCTACCAACTTTGGACTGCACCAAAGTCGGTCATCTCACTACATCCTAAAGGCCAAGTTGGTCAAGTAAAGGGTTCTAGAAGTTCATTAGTGCTTCATGACATCACTCAGCGGCCCTGTATTCTCTTTGATTAACTCAAAGGCTACCGGTACCCACAAATATGTCACACTAACATAGATATTGCTTAGACCATGTCGGTATACCCCGCACAGTTTCCACAACGTATTGCTATTTACCTATAATGTTTCCCAAATCCAGGTGGAGGATTCAAACCCAAACAAAGAACTATAATATAAAGCAAACAAGTCAAACAATGTAAGCAAATAAATGTGATCTAAACCCTAAGGTAACCCCACTTTTATAATTAATCCCCAACAGAGTCTCCAGTTCTGTGATACGGTGGGAGAACTGACTTGAGGTTTTTGCGTTTTATCGCAGATGTTGCGGTTAGCAAGAGTCACCACCGACTTTTCTTTTATCCAAAAGGAAAGGTGAAAAAGCACAGGAAAGACCTTTGAGATGTTTTCTTGAGTTCGGGGAGTAGATTATGAAAAGGGAAGGTGTTAGCACCCTTTTCATCCATGGTTTTCCATGGGCTCTTAGTTACTTGCTTAGATCACTTGCTTTTGTTTATTTGAAATTGTGTTTGGTGTGGTTTTGAAAGTATTTTGTAAAAGAGGCCATTTGTTTAGGCAATATTTGTAATGATTCTTGTTTGTAAGAATGTATACAAAGATGTTTGTCTTTTTGAAAATGTTTTCAATGTTTGTAAGATGTTTTCAAATGTGTGTGTTTGTTTGGAAAATAGAAAGGATTGTTGTTTGAAATAGAGCAAGTAACTAGAAGCTATCTACCTACTCAAAATGTCTTTCTTGTGCATTTTCTATTCCTTTGACATTGTTGTCTTACCATTGATTTGGTAAGCAACCCTATCTTTGGATGTAAACGGGACGGGCGTGGGTCATCGTATAGCCATGATTAGCAATGCTTGCAAAGTATCTTAGCATTTTGAGGGACCAAGATCATTTTGTAAGGCAACTTTTGAATAGCGTCATCGAGGGACTATGATCTTATATTTGTTTTGTTTTTCCAAGATACTTCACATGCGTAACTTGGCCATTTTTGTTTTAGGCAACCAAGTGGAGAAAACCTAAGGATGCTTGTGTGCAAGTGTATCATTTTCATGCTTTGATTTTGTCTTGTATTTAGGGTTTTCTATTTTGCTTTGTTTTGTTCTTGTCATACAAACCCTAATTACTAATTATGGGAGGGGGGAATACAAATTTGAATGGGGATTTCCCAAAATATAAAACTAAATAAATTATTACAACCAAATCGAATTTGTACGAATTAGAATAAGTACAATACAATATTTAAAATACAATGCAACGTATATGTAAGAAAAAGATTTTTGTGTCTTTTTTATGTAAAAGAAGTTTTCATCTAAACCTAAAAATATAAAGAAAAGGAATTAAATTTTTTAAAAGGGGTTTAACCCTAATTATTATTTTTAAGAGAAAATAAAGTTTTTATAGGTATTATTTTGTGCATTTTCTTGTGTAAAAATAATAACTAATATTATATAAAAATATAAAATTATATATATGCAAAAATAAGTATTTATAAGTATGAAATAAAAAATAAATTGAACTAAATATGTTTAATTATATTTACAAGTTTATTAAGAAAATAAATGATATCCTATTAAAATAAAATATATTTTTATGTGAGAAATAAACTAAAAAATAAAATAAAAGTGCAATATTATTAATTCACATTTTTTAGGATTTTTATTCATTAAAGAAAATAATTAAAATATTAAATATGAAAATAAAACAAATAAAAATAAAAATATAAAAGTTGGTAGGGGGGAGGGGGTAATGTAGCAGATTAGTAGTGGAGTGTTAGTAAAAAACTATGGCCCAAAGCATAAATCCCAAACCTGCAAAAAATATCAAAATTGAAAAAATGGTAAAATGCAAAACAAAAGTAGCGCGCCCAGGTTCGAACCCAGGACATGGGTCTCACCAGCGCGCTACTTTGCCACTGGGGTGGCTATACTTCCATTGTCTTCAGGAAAGCAAAAACAATATAACATAAAACGCGCCCTTGCCCTGTAGTTCATCTTCTTCCTCAAGCTTGGCCAGACACCCTGTAACTCTCTCATAATTCCATGAAAATAAAAACTTATAACATGAAAATTGTAGTACTTAAACTCACGATTCCAACCATATAAGCTATGTGAACTATCAATCAAAGATCAAAGAGAATTTTAACATCCCTAAATTTTAACCTAATATTTTCAGAAATTTCAAGTTCCAAATTCTCTCTACTCAAGTAAAATCAATGCAAGATAAAGATATGTACAGTTTCGTTATGATGAGGGCTACACTTTTTATTCACAAATCGTGGCCTATGGTTGCCTGTAGAAGGAGATAGAGTTTGATATTTTACCTCCTTCAGTTGGAATCGTGGATGAAACTGGAGTGACTTTAATGGAGGCCTGATGCTTGCTTGAGCTTCCTTGAGCTTTCCTGAATGTATTCCAACCTTTACCTTGCCCTGAAAGTATTTGGAACTCCTTGGCCAAGTCAAACTACAAGCCCTGAACTCAACAATGGCAGATGGTAGAAAAGTGATTACAGAACAAGGATGAAGGTTTGGATGGGTTTGATATCAAGTATATAAGGTGTTTGAATGATCAAAACTCAAAGTGCACGAGCCAAATGGAAGATGGATGTGCTTGTGCAGAAACTGTAGGTTTGAACAGATTTTTGGTGTTTTTCAGCTTGGGAGTGTTTCAGGCTTTTTCTAATCATGTATTTTGTTGCATAATGTTTGTATATTAGTATGGAAATGATCTTAGGTCAGCTCCCCAACAGATCTGCAAGTTCTAGCCTTTTGGCCACCTTTCTTGCTTTTGAAGCAAAGTGAAGAGACAAGTCTTCACATGCTTGTACCAGCTTGCTTAGGGTTGGTATTTCTTCTCTACAAGTTTCCTTAGGTATGTGGTACTTGTATGTGCCAAGGGGACAGGTCCAATGCTCAAGATTGTAAAGTTTGCAAAAGTTGATGTTTTTCAAAATGGCAATGGTCCCTTTTTGCCAAAAATGGAATTGCAAGTTGGATAATGGATCAAAGGCATGGATCAAAGCTTTGTCAACTGAGTAAGAATTTAATTAAGGAGTACGGAACAAGTTTGGGACCTGTAAAGCATGGATTAGGCAGCATAGGTACTGATTGCAACTTTGTTCTTCATGAAATGGCTTGGACAAAAAGTGAGAAAATGCCAATTTCATCTCTTTGATTCTCCCTACTCAAAAATGATCTTGAGGAGTTCTTGGACATTTTCGAAAGCTTGAAATGTTCTCTATAAGTCATCTTAGAAATGAATTTTGAGATACCTCTTGGAACTAGGTGAAACATTTCCATGAAGTTGGGTCCAAAACCTGCCTAAATTAGGGCAAAAATTCACTAAGTTACTTAGTTCATGACCATGTATTCATAAATTTATATCTTGAGATCCAAGAATCTTTAGGGAATAGTGTGTAAAACAAATTTGTAGATTTCATGGAGGTCTACAACTTTCGTGTTGGGAACTTTCCTTGAATCATTATGCATCATGGTGAAAAAGTGGCCTAACGTTGAGAAAAAATAAGAAAATTTTCCATACTTAGAAAATTTCTAAGTTAGGAAAATTTTCAAATTCAAACCCTAATTTTCAAATTTGGATTTCTTGATGAAAAAGTTTCATATTTTTACATGTATTGATGAATTATGACCCTTGGCACTTGATTTTGACCAAAAAGTCAAAGTTAGACTTTTCAGTATACAGTTGACTTTTGATCAGTTGACTGCAAACTTAATTTGTCAATCCAATGAATTTGAAATGTTTTGAGCCATGTAATTAAGTCAAGATGATGTAATTGAATCCTTGAAATCATTCTTTAACTCAATTGGTCATTTTCTAGGTTAAAAATCAGAAATTGCCTTTCCTCAGTCAAAACCCTAATTTTGACCATTTTGCCCTTTTTGTGATTTGACCAAATTTCTTGAGGAATTATGATCCAAACTTGACCAAATCACACATGTAAGTTTAAAATGTTGATATGGATCAAATATTATGAAGTTTGACTGTAAATTGGCCATGATTGACTTTTTCCCCAATACAGCTGATTTTTAAGTCAACTGTCTAATTGACTGATAAAAAATGTGGTTCAAGGCTTGAAACTTGTCATGAGTGATCTTAGGGGTCCATAATGATGTTTTAAAGTCATATGAAGCATTTATAGTCCAAAAATCCGTGTGCAAACTCAAACCCTAATTTTGGGTTGTCAATGCACGATGAGATATCTTGAGCTGACCAAACTCTAATCCAGTCTTGAGTCAAAGAGATCTTGTGAGAAAAGTTTTGATAAATGAGAGGGAAAATTTTGGGGTACAACACTATCAATCAGGCATTGAATACTTCTCTTCAGCCATATACAACCATTATTTTGGGAAGCACAATGGCAACAATTTTCAAGGCAGCCCAGAAATAAACCGACTCTTAACATATTCTTCTTAACAATCAATAAGGGAGTAGTTAAATCACTGATGGTGGAGACAAAAGATACATCGTCAATGGCATTGACACCTATACCATGACTGGGTATGGGAGCAGTAATGACATTAAGGGTTTGTGGAGGGTCAAATTCAATCACTTTGTTATCAATCAAATCTTGGATCGTGTTCTTCAATGCCCAACAGTTGTTGGTGTCATGTTCGGGACTATTTGAATGATAGGTGCATTTCACATTCGGTTTATATTTGGGATAGGCAGTATTGGGATTTGGAGGAGGATCTCGCAGCATTACCAAATCTGCCTTCAACAAATGTTGTAGAGCTTGAGACAGTGGCATGTTAATTCTAGTGAATTTCCTCCTTGGGGCATCTGGCCTTTGTTGATTGTTTGATTTTTGTGATCGTTGAACTGGAGTTGGGTTTGAAATTAATACTGCTCCTACCGACTGATGATGATCATTCTTGATACGGATCCTTTGTCCATAAACATCATTAATTTCTTTCTTACCAATGAATGGTTTTTTCACAGCAGTAGAGGTTGAGTCCATTAGGATCTTTCCACTTTTGATTCCACTTTCGACTCGCTCACCTGTCAAAATCAACTCAGTAAACCCTGACGAAGAACTCCCAATCAACAAATTAAAGAATGGACCAGTCAAGGTTCCCATGAACATGTCCACTAATTCTCTGTCAGTCAAAGGGGTTGCACCCTTCCAGCCAAGTCCCTCCATTTTTGAGCATACTCCTTAAAGCCTTCGTTTGAGCCCATAGTCATATTTTGTAATTGTGTGCGAGTTGGTGCAAGATCAGCATTATATTGGTATTGTCTGTAGAAGGCAGTAGCCAGATCCTCCCATGTATGGATATTAGTCCCCCCAAGTTGATAGAACCATTCCAAATGTGTTCCAGATAAGTTTTTTTGGAAGAAGTGCACCCATAACTTCCTATCGGCGGTGTGTGGTTAAATCTTGCAGACATAAGACCTCATATGCATCTTGGGATAGGAGACCCTATCGTATTTGGAAAAGACAGAGACCTTAAATTTGTGGGGAATGACCACCCCAGGGACCAAACCTAAGTCTCCAAAGTCTAAACCAGGCATTGTTTAGATCTCTACAGTCTTAAGTCGATCTTCTAGTTGTTTGTATTTTTCATCCACCGGTGGGTACTGTTCTTCAGAATAGTCTTCATCCTCGGTAATTTGGTTATTTCCACCCCAACTCTAGTTCTTCTAACATCTTTGTCTTGATTGTCTTCTTCCTCAGAAGAAGCCTCTTCTATTCGAGCCAGTCGGGCAGGCCCCTTGAACCTTCTTCCCATGTTGAGAATAACAGCCCGTTTCTTGGTCTTCTTTTTAGTGGCAAGGAGTGCCATCATTTCTTGATGTCCTTTAGATAAGTTGAAGAGAGTCTCTTGGAACTGTGCATGTTGAGTTTGCAGATCTTTGACGGCTTACTCTAGAGACATCTTATACTAAAATAAACAGTAAAATGATGAGGAAACATGTATCGGAAAACCTTCTTATGATATGATGCATGTGTGATGCGGTGGGAGAACTGACTTGATTGTTTTGCGTTTGATCGAAAATTTTGCGGTTAGCAAGAGTCGCCACTGACTATTCTTTTATCCAAAAGGAAAGGTGAAAAAGCATAGGAAAGACCTTTGAGATTGTTTCTTGAGTTCGGGGGGTAGATTATGAAAAAGGAAGGTATTAGCACCCTTTTCATCCATGGTTTTCCATGGGATCTTAGTTACTTGCTAGATCACTTGTTTTTGTTTGAAATTGTGTTTTGTGTGGTTTTTGAAAGTATTTTGTAAAGAGGCCATTGTTTAGGCAATCTTTGTAATGATTCTCTTTCGTAAGAATGTATACAAAGATGTTTTATCTTTTGAAAATGTTTTCAAGTTTTGTAATATGTTTTGAAAGTGTAAATGTTTATTTTTGAAAATAGAAAGGATATTTGTTTTGAAAAGGAGCAAGTAACTAAAAGTAGTCTACCTACTCAAATGTCTTTCTTGTTCATTTTCTTTTCCTTTTATATTGTTGTCTTAACATTGATTTGGTAAGCAACCCTATCTTTGGATGTAAACGGGACGGGCGTGGGTCATCGTATAGCCATGATTAGCAATGTTGCAAAGTATCTTAGCATTTTTTAGGGACTACGATCATTTTTGTAAGGCAACTTTGAATAGCGTCATCGAGGGAATATGATCTTGTATTTGCTTGTTTTTGCTAAGATACCTTACATGCATAATATGGCCATTTTGTATAAGGCAACCAAGTGGAATAACCCTAGAGGTGCTTGTGTGCAAGTGTGCCATTTTCATGCTTGATTTTGTCTTGAATTAGGGTTCTCTATTTGATTGGTTTCATCTTTCCATACAAACCCTAATTACTAGCATATTATATAAACGCGATAAATTGCGCAATTTAAAGATTACTACCCTATTACAACACTTTATGGGATGGGTGTACAATATACAAATGGGGATTACAATAATATAAACCTAGTTAATCTATTACAACCAAATTGAATATGTACAAATATTGGGATAAATAGTATACAAGATAAATTAAACATGCAAAGATGTATAAATGCAAAGAAGGTTTTGTTTGGGTTTTTTATGTGAAAAAGTTTTAACCTAAACCTAATAAATAAATCAAGATTAAACTCAAATTAATTAGGAAAGGAAATTATTTAGAAAAGATTTTGATTAAACCCTAGTTCTATTTTATTAAAAGGAAATAAATTTCTTTAAGAAAAGGTAAGTACTTTTTATATTTTTATCTTGAAAATAAAATATGGCATCATGAGATATTTTTGGTCTTTTATGTTAAAAATAATATGCTTAATGAGTGTGAAGAAAGATAAACAAATATTAAACTAATTTTAAATTAATTTACAAAGTTATTTAATAAAATAGATAATATATATAACTAAAGAAAATATTTTTTATTGGGAAAAATGAAATAAAATAAGTCAAAATAAAATCTATCATTTTTATATTTTTTATGATTTTTAATATTAAGAAAATATATTTAATAAAATAAAATGAAAGGTAAAATAAATAAATAAAATTAATATGGGCTAGGGGTGCTGCAAGAAAATAGGAGGCAGGAGGTTAGACAAAAAAAAACACAAGGCCCAAAGTCCAGAAGCCCACGCTGCAAAAACAACAAAAAAAAGGTGGAAAAATATGAAAAATTGCAAAAGGCAGGCGCTAAGGCTCGAACCCATGACCTATAGCATTTTTGCGCGCTGCCTTACCACTGGGGTGGCTGTACATCCGTTCATATAAACAAAGGCATAAATATATATTAGAAAACGCCCCCTGAAGGCAACTTAATCTTCAACCTTGAGCCATGGCCGGACCACTTGTATCTCTCTCATTTCTCGATGAAAATGGAAAGTCCAAACATGAAAATTACAGTGTTTCTTCTCACGAGTTTAACCATATATCTTATGTAAACTAAAAGTCAAAGATCAAAGTTAATTTTGCTTGCCCTAATTTGAAACCTAATTTTTACAGAAAATTCAAATCCAAAATTCTCTATATACAATGAATATAAATGAAATCTATGAACATGGTTGGCTTTAGTGCAAGGATATCTACATTTGTTTTCACAAATCAAGACCAAAGGATGCTTGTATGAAGAGATAGAAGTTTGAGTTTTTACCTCTTTCAGTTGAGATCGTAAATGGAGTTTGAGCAAGTTTTGAGAAGGCCTGAGGATCTGTTTAGCTTGCCAGGATCTCCCTGAGTGTGCTCCAATCCTTACTTTGCCTTGAAAGTTTCTGAATCTCCCTAGTCAAGTCAACCTGCAAGCTTGATATGTAAAAATGGCAGATGGAGGAGGAGGAGTTACAATGAGGGGACAGGGGTCTAGAACACATAGATATGATGCATATTAAGTGTTTAGGTGGTTAAAACTCAAAACGCACGAGTGGTTTTTGAGATTGCTATGTAAGGTGCAAAATTGCAAGTTATGGCAGATTTTTAGTGATAGAGTGTTTCAAAGAGTTTCTGAGCTTTAGCATTCATCTGTTAGGTTGCAATTCACTTGTGTATAAGTATAGAAAAGGTTTTGGATCAATTCCACATCAGGTTTTTGAGTTATAGCCTTTTGGCTCTATAGCTTGCTTTTGAAGCAAAGTGAGGAGACAAATCCCTAAGTGTTTGTACAAACCTGATCTGAGTTGGTAGAGGTTTTAGACACAATGGTTTTGGTTTATAGGGTTTGTGTGTGCATAAAGAACAAGTGCAAATCTCAAGGAGTTGACAATTGCAATAATTGTGCTTTATCAAAATGGAAATGGCAACTTTGTGCCATAAATGGAATTGTAGCTTGGACAAAGGCTCTAATGCTTGGATTAAAACTCTATGAGCTGTGCAAACATTTAATTATGGAGTGACAAAAAAATTTTAGGCCTTCAAAGCAAAGATTATGCAGCCTAGGCTTGAATTTGAATTTTGATTCATCATGAAATGGCTTGAAATCAAAGTGAGAAATTGCAAACTTCATCTCTTCGATTCTCCCTACTCAAGAATGATATCAAGGAGTTCTTGGGAATTTTGGAAAGCTTTCAATGTTCTCTACAACCCATATTTGAAATTATTTTGGAAATTCCCTTTGGAACTATGTGAAAAATTGCCATGAAGTTAGGTCAAAAAACTGCCTAACTAGGGCAAAATTTTACTAAGTTATTTTAGTTCATGAGCATGTATTCACAAAATTATATATTGATATCCAAGCATATTTAGGAGAAATTGTGTGAAGAAAAGTTGTATATTTGATGGAGATCTACAACTTTCATGTTTGAAGTTTCCTTTGAATCATCTTGCATCATGATGATAATTTGGCTCAAAGTTGAGAAAAAATAAGAAATTTTCTATACTTGGAAAATTTTCTAAGTTAAAATTTTTCAACTTTTCAAAACCAAATCGTAAGTCCTTTATATCTTGATGAACAAGTTTCACATTTTGACATGTTTTGATGAATTATGATCTTTGGCACTTAATTTTGACCAAAAAGTCAAAGTTTGACTTTTTAATGTACAATTGACTTTTGATCTGTTGACTGAAAAAATCATCTGTCAATCCAATGGATTTGCAATGTTTTGAACCATGTAATTAGGTCAATATTATGCATTTGAACTCTTGAGATCATGATTTAAACCAATTGACCATTTGCTAGGTCAAAAATCAGAAATTTCCCTTTCTCAGTCAAAACCCTAATTTTGACCATTTTGCCCTTTTGATGATTTGGTCAAATTTCTTGAGGAATTGTCGTCCAAAATTAATTAAATGATACATATGAGTCTAAGATGTTGATGTGGATCAAAAATTCTGAAGTTTGACTGTAAATTGGTCATGGTTTACTTTTCCCCAATACAGCTGATTTTTTGGTCAACTGTCTAGTTGACTGATCAAAAATGTGATTCAAGGCTTGAAACTTGGTATGAGTAATCTTGGGGTCCCTAATGATCTTTTAAGTTCATATGAATCATTGATAGTCCAAAAATCCTTATGCAAACTTAAACCCTAATTTTGGTCATCAGTGCATGAGGAGATGTCTTGAGCTGGTCAAACCCTAATACAGTCTTGAGTCAAAGAGATCTTGTGAGAAAAATCTTGATAAGTGAGAGGGAAAATTTTAGGGTACAACAGCTGCCCTTGTTCAATCTTCTTAAACCTGAAGAGTTAGATTGACGAGTTTTGCCATTCGTGACTCGAAGGTGGAAGATGATTAGACACTAGAGTTCCCGAAAATTTGCACTCGCTGATGTGAAGGTTGAGGGAACGGGCTTAAAGATGCCATTTAGATAGGTGATAGAACGTTGTGGGAGATGGGCTTAAATATTCCATCCAAGAGTGATTGTTGAATTTGTAAGCTGAAAGAATGAGTATCATAATTGCATCCGTGTCTGGAGCGTATCTGTACTGTATCTGAAAGAGGTTTTGATTAAGTATCAGAATGCCATTCGTGTCTGGAGCGTATCTGAACTGTGTCTGAATGTTGAATTTGAATAAGTATCAGGATGGCATCCGTGTTTGGAGTGTATCTGAATTATAGCTCAGAGTTGATTTTGAATGAGTATCAGAATGGCATCCGCGTCTGGAGCATATCTGAAATGTATCAAAAGTTGAATCTGAATGAGTATCAGGATGGCATCCGCATCTGGAGCGTATCTGAACTGTATCAAAAGTTGAATTTGAATGAGTATCGGGATGGGATCCACGTCTGGAGCGTATCTGAACTGTATCAAAAGTTGAATCTAAATGAGTATCAGGATGGAATCCGCGTCTGGAGCGTATCTGAACTATATCAAGAGGTTGAATCTGAATGAGCATCGGGATGGCATCCGTGTCTGGAGCATATCTGAATTGTATCAAGATTGAATATTGTTAGCGGTAGCTGTTAATCTTATCCTGAAAAGGGTAAAATGTTAGCTAAAATACAAAGTCATGTTGCATGAAATGTATGATGTAATGTATTTGCTTTATCAATGTTTATGATATATGGATGCAATGTATGTGTACGTGAGCTAATCTGCTGCATTGTTGTTGGATTGGAAGAAAAAAAATTCCTGAATGTTGTTGAGGATATGTAAGTATAAGTCTTCATGTTGTGAAGTCTAAGTGTTGATGAATTTCCGTTTTGAGAAATAAACTTTGTTGTAGGGGTAATATCATGTACTGTTTTTAAAATCTTATTGGGGAATCCTGAGAAATTGACGACTTCTACTGGGGATCAATAATTAGAAATTTTGTTCCACTGGGGATTTAAACGACATACTGCAGGGGATTACTTATGGAATAGCCTAGAGACATTTCTCTATCCTTTCAACCTATCAGTAATTGTCTTTCCTATCTTGTTTTATTCGTAAACAGTAATTATGTTCAAATGCATATGTTCAACAATGAATCATTGGACGTTTTTGTAGACAAAACACAAGCGTAAAGAAAAACAGATAGTTTTTTTGCACTTTCAAAGAGATATCTTTGTATTGACTTTGAGTAAGTATTTTTTGTACAAGGAGACAAACATTCTAGTAAGAGAATGCTGTCGTAAAAAATGAAAATTTTGATACAAAGAAAAGATAGCTATGTGTACAAAAATCCCATGGGGTTTCCATTCTGCTATAGCCTTCGTATCTCTGAGTGTCTTGTCTATTGGCTACCTCGTCCGAAGATGATTGAATTGATCAGAACCTCTGAGTTTGTCATTGGAAGCCAAAGGTTATCTGTAAAGTGATCCAAACGGGACATAGTCGTACGCCTTAATTCCCTAACTTTTTCCTGGACCATCCTTTCGGGTTTTCAGTCCACCGGGAAACCCTTTTTTTCCCAAGTCGCCCTTTCGGGTTTTCAACTGGTCCACTACTTCTTCAGTATTAATCTCGTGATAGTGTGTTGGTTTATCCATTCGTTCGATGGTGATTTGGGGAGTCTCATTATCCAAATTAAGTTTAAACATAGATGACACTGTGGCTAGAGCGTCCGCTAGCTGATTTTCTTCTCGCGGGAAATGCTCGAAGGTAATCTTCTCAAAGTGTGGTAGCAATGTTAAAACATGTTCTTTGTAAGGGATAAGGTTAGGGTGTTTGGTGTCCCATTCCCCTTTGATCTGACTGATGACCAAAGATGAATCTCCAAATACATTTAATGATTTGATCCCCAAATCTAACGCAGCTCTGAGACCAAAGATGCATGCTTCGTATTCTGCCATGTTGTTTGTAAAATTGATGCAAAGTCTAGCAGTAAAGGGAGTATGGCACCCTTCCGGAGATATGAGTATAGCATCGATACCATTACCAAGTGCATTGGATGCTCCATCAAAGAACAGGGTCCATTGGGATCCTTGTTCAGGTCCTTCATATGGCCTGATTTCTTCACAGTTGTCTAATATCATGATGTCTTCATCCGGGAATTCAAACTTCATGGACCGATAGTCTTCTACAGCTTGGTGAGCAAGGTGATCAGCTAGTACAGTGCCCGTTATAGCTTTCTGGGTAGTATATTGTATGTCGTACTCCGTTAGGATCATCTGCCATCTCGCTATTCTCCCAGAAAGAGCAGGTTTTTCGAAGACGTACTTTATCGGATCCATTATAGATATCAACAAGGTAGTATGAGTCAGTATATACTGTCTTAGCCGGCGAGCAGCCCATGCCAGAGCGCAGCAAGTTTTCTCAAGCAGTGAATATCTGGTTTCACAGTCGGTAAACTTTTTGCTCAGGTAGTAAATAGTGTGCTCTTTTCGGCCAGACTCGTCATGCCGCCCCAATACACACCCCATTGAGTTTTCTAAAACAGTCAGATACATGATCAACGGTCTTCCCTCAACTGGTGGCATCAACATAGGAGGCTCATGTAAGTATTCTTTGATTTTGTCAAAAGCAACTTGGCACTCATCATTCCATTTGACTACTTTATCTTTCTTCAATAGTTTGAAGATTGGCTCACAAGTAGCTGTCAGATGGGAAATGAATCTGGAAATATAGTTCAAACGTCCCAAGAATCCTCTGACTTCCTTCTCAGTACGAGGAGCATGCATCTCTTGTATTGCTTTAACTTTGGCAGGATCAACCTGGATACCCTTGTTGCTGACGATAAAGCCTTAGAGTTTACCAGACCATACCCCAGAAGTGCATTTGTTTGGATTCAACCTCAGCTTGTACTTCTTCAGTCTCTCAAACAGCTTTTGTAAGTGATCAAGATGCTTTTCTTCTATTTGCAATCTGGCTATCATATCGTCTATGTAGACCTCTATTTCATGATGTATCATGTCATGAAATAAAGCTACCATGGTGTGCTGATAGGTTGCCCCAGCATTCTTCAGTCCGAATGGCATCACCTTGTAGCAGAATGTGCCCTACTGTGTGACAAATGTTGTTTTCTCCATATCCTCAGGTGCCACTTTGATTTGGTTGTAACCTGAGAATCCGTCCATGAAGGAAAACACTTTGTGTTGTGCCGTATTGTCCACTAGGATATCAATGTGGGGGAGTGGAAAGTCATCCTTAGGGCTTTCCCTATTCAAATCTCGGTAGTCCACACACATTCGCACTTTGCCGTCCTTTTTGGGCACGGGAACAACATTAGAAACCCATTGGGGGTAAGAGGTGACAGCTAAGAATCTAGCGTTGAATTGCTTCATGACTTCTGCTTTAATCTTTTCTGACATATCAGGCCTCATGCGACGAACCTTTTGCTTTACTGGCGGACAATCCTCTCTTGTAGGCAGACGATGTACCACAATATCTTCATCAAGTCCTGGCATGTCTTTATATGACCAGACAAAGACTTTGACATAATCATGCAACAACTGAATCAGACGCTTCTTGACATAGGGTTCCAGATTGGCACCCACTTTAACCTCTTTTTTATCTTCTTCGGTACCTAGGTTGATCGTATCCATGGGTTCCTCGTGAGGCTGAATGGTTTTCTCTTCTTGTTGTAGCAATCTGGCCAGTTCCCCTGGTACTTCACAATCTTTCTCACCTTCGTCTTCGGCTTGGTAGATCAGATTCTCAGAGTCACAAAAGGCCATAGCAGTATCGTTACCCATGGAATCCAGAATGGATGTATACCTTCCATGTGAGTGTGGGTGTGTGTAAGGGTATAACTATCTTTGAAAGAAAGTAAAATGTAAAAGAAAAACAATGAGCACAAAAGTTTGAATGCGAAAACTTCAATGATTCATTGATGTCATATGAAAAATGAGATAATAACCCTTACAAATGGACCATTGTGCCTCGGGTAAGACACAAGGTTTTAAGAGTGTGAATTGTTTTTAAATATTATAGATCCAACAAAATGTAAAGATAAATTACTGAGGGATGAAAGTGATTGGGATGAAGTCTCTAGTCTCCCAATTACTGAGCCCTCCATTGACAGTCGGGAAGATCCAATCCTCCAGGTTGCAGCCATCTTCACCATCTTCTACCGCGTTGACCTCACAGTTGCTGATCTTTAAGGGTGGCCCTCCAGCACGGGCACGGCGTACAGCCTTTTGAGCACTTGAAGTGAAACCTAGGCCAAACTTGTCAGATTTATATGGGATATCTGGGAGTTGTCCCCAGATAGTGCATCCACCTTCTTCCACCACTGCTTTAGCATCTTTCAGTGAGGACATCCAGAGTGGAGGCCTGGTGAGCTTGGGAACAACCTTAGTCACTGCCACCTCTTGAGGGACCTCTTCAAAGTGCTGAAATGGAGTTTCAATGAATTTGTCGTCCAATTCCACATATCTGAAGGAATTGAGATGGATGATCATGTATTCTTCCTCTCCATGTACGATGATAATCTTCCCTTGAATCGGGTACTTCAGCATCTGGTGCAACGTAGAAGTAACAGCGCCAGCATTATGGATCCATGGTCGGCCTAGCATGCAGGAGTATGAAGGGCGGATGTCCATCACATAAAAAGTTGAATTGAAGGTTTAGGTTCCAACCTTTATGGGAATGTCTACCTCCCCATGTACCATCCTTTTCAATCCGTCAAAATCCCTTACTACTATGTTGCTTGGCTTTAAAGTCAACCCCTCACAATCGAGTCTATCGAGAGCCTTTTTGGGTAATACATTCAAAGATGAGCCAGTGTCCACCAACACATGCACCAGAGTGGTGCCCCTACATTTCACTGAGACATGCAACGCCTCATTATGCATTCTTCCCCTCAGTGTCAGATCAGCATCTGAAAAACCTAAACCATTGTCCGCAGTTAGGCTAGCCACACAGTCTTGAAATTGATCAGCAAATGTCTCTTGAGGTACATGGGTTGTCTTTAAGACCTTCACCAAGGCTTTTGCATGCGCCTCAAAACACAGTAGTAATGCCAGCATGGAGATTTTAGAGGGAGTTTTCCCCAATTATTCAACTACATCATAGTCGCTTCTCTTTATAATTTTTAAGATCTCCCCCATTTCCTTCTTAGAGGTCTCAGGGATAGTCAATGACTGATCCTTCGTCCGGACAGGCTCAACCATAACACCTTTTCCTCGAGCCTCGGTTAACTTGGCAGCATGAGTGTCAGTAAGAATGATTACAGGGGTTGTAACGGCTTTGTCAATTGGAGTACTTGCAGAGATGATTATGGGTGTAGGAGCAACTTTTGGAGCAGCTACAGGGATAATTACGGGTCCAGAAACTGCTTTTGGGGGAGCAATTTCTGGAGAAAAGATCCTACCAATTCGGGTAATTTTGCTAGTTCAGCCAATATTACTGACGTCGAAGTCTTCTTCTTCGGAGTTCATCTCTTCAGTGGCCGGCCAGAATTGCTTAATACCATGGTAATAGACATCCCCTCCATAATTCCACTGTATGGTTTTGTCTGATGTATATGGGACTGGCCCAGGCATTGTGATTATTAAGGGAGCTGCTTTCGGAACTGGTGTAATTCTAACGGGTCTTTTGGTGGAGACCCTGGAAGAATTGGCGGAAATGGTAATGATAGAAACATCTTCAAAAGGGATAGGTGGAACAGGAGTCTTTTCAAACAAAATATCTTTGTTATCTATCGGGCACTGAATGCCTGCCTTCAACAAAGGACAGCTGGTTAGTGATGATAAGCAGAGATGGCAAACTTCATTATAGCTCGGGAACACACCGGCTTTCAACAAGTTTATCTTAATGGTCGGAAGTGGGGTCATGAGTTCATCAACTATGGTAACAAACAAATCTTCTTCAACGGCATTGGTATTTTGACCATGTCTGGGGAGCAGAAATGACATTTGGCTTTTTGGGTGCGTCAAACTCAATTTCTTTTGCTTCAATGAGGTCTTGTATTTTGTTTTTCAAGGCCCAACAGATATTAGTATCGTGACCAAGACTTTAAGAGTGATATGCATAATGGGAATTGGGATGATAATGGGGGGATGTTGTATTGGGTTTTCAGGGCTTCTTTCAAGGTTGCCAGGTTGGATCTCAGAAGATGTGGTAATACTTAAGACAGAGTCATGTTAATTCTGGTGAATTTCCTGACTGGCCTTTCCACCCTTGGTTGATTACTTCTTTGTTTATCAAACGTAGGCTTTGGAATCATAACAGCCCCCACCATTGGTCAGCGTTCGGCCCTTTCTTGGTTCCTTTGCGGATATACGACAGCCACTTCTTTATTTCCGATAAAGGGCTTCCTCACAGCTGTTGAGAAGATGTGTCTTTCTGAATCTTTCCATTCTTTATACCGGCTTCTACCCTTTCTCCGGTCAATATTAGTAAAGCCCGGAGATGAACTTCCGATTAAATGGTTGAAGAAGGGACCAGATAAGGTGCCTAGGAACATGTCTACCAATTCAGGGGGTTGAACTCTTCCATCCAAATCTCTCCATTTTTGTGCATAGTCCTTGAAACCTTCATTGGAGACCATGGCCATACTCTGGAGTTGAGTACGGGTAGGCGCCAAATCAGCATTATACTGGTATTACTTGTAGAAAGCTGCAGCAAGATCTTCCCAATTGTGAACATTAGCCCTTTCTAGTTGGTAGAACCAGTCCAGTTGAGTCCCAGATAGATTGTCTTGGAAGAAATGCACCCATAAGTCTTTATCGGCCATATGGGGTTGAATTTTCCTCACATATGATTGGAGATGCATTTTAGGGCATGACACTCCATCATATTTGGAAAATATATGCACTTTGAATTTCGGGGGAATCACAATCCTCGACACTAGTCCCAACTCCTCAAAGTCCAAACCTGGCACCTTTTAGATTTCCATCGCGCTCAACCGCTCTTTAAGATGTTTATACTTGTCATCAGCTAGAGGGTATTGTTCCTCATAGTAGTCCTCTTCTTCTTCCTCCTCTTCTGATTTTGACGGGACAACTGTTTCCTTGCCTTTCCCTTCTCCTTCACCGTATGTTATTGCAAAGTCCAAAGTCCTTCTTGTCTGCCCATGAAATCTTATTCCCATGTTTAAGACTCTGATTACCTTCTTTGTTTTCTTCTTCCTCTCTTCAGCCAGCAGAGTCTTCAACTCTTTTTGCCCCTTGGCTAGTGTGATCGGTGGATTTAGAACTGATTGTTTAACGCTGGTTCACAAAATGTCGCGGAAGCAAGAGTCGCCACCGTCTTTTATTTTCTCCAACATGGACAGGACAAAAGCACAACAAAATTCCTTATGAGATAGTTTCTCGATTCGGGGGGTAGATTTATAGAAAGGGAAGGTGTTAGCACCCTTTCTATCCATGGTTATCCATGGGCTCTTAGATACTTGCTCATTGTGTTTTCAAAAGTGTTTGCTTTTCAAAGTGTGAATGGGTTTGAAAAAGTTTCGTTTAAAGATTTCAGAATGACTCTTGTATCAGTCCTCAAGAGTGTTTGAAAAATTGTTTTGAAAGCTTTTTGAAAGTGTCGGTGTGAAAAGAGTTTTGATTTGTATTTGAATAGAGCAAGTATCTATGAGTCATCTACCTACCCTAAGGAATTAGGCTGTGTAAATCTCCTTAAGGTAGTGCCATCCCACCATTGAGAGGTAGGTAGCACCACCGTCGGAGGTGTTCGGGTCAATTCGTTTTTTAGGGACAGTGTGGTCACCGGAGCAATAGTAGGACACCTTAGAAGCTACCCTTATGTCCTTGACCCTTTTTAATCCGAGGCAACCGTTTCGAGGCAACTGGATCATGGACATAAGGACTTACTAAAACGTCTTATACTCGACGACCACGTTTCGAAGGTAAGGCAACAGGTGAGGCGTACCCTAGAAGTGGTGTGTGAATTTGTGTGTTATTTTCATGTCAATAATTATCTTTGATCAAGGCATTTGTGAGCTACGAGTTATTTTTAATTAGCCATACATTCTTTCATGCAATGTTTTAGAATTCAAGAGTGCGGAAATTTAAATGCGGAAAGATAAATCCTACGCTATTACAAGGCGCGGGTCTATACATCGCCAAAATACAAAGACCCGTTTTAATAAAAATGCGGAAAAGTAAAAAGATCTAATTACTATTACAAGCCTTGAGCAGTTACATAATATTCAAAAAGAAAAAAGAATAACGTGCGAAAGAATAAAAGTTAGGACGTCTGAGGGTTTTGACCCTTTTGAAATTAAATTGAAATTAAAGCTAATTAATTATTTAAAGAAAAGAAATGTTTTTTATGTTTTTTTTGTATTTATGAAAATAAAGAATCTACAAGGAAACCCTAATTCTAGATTATTTTTAATTATTTAAGAAAATATTTAAGTTAATCTAATTTACACTAATTAATTAAATTACATGTTTATTTAAAAATATTTAGTAATTAATAATAATAATGATAGAAAATTATTTATATTAAAAAAAGATGAAAAGGTCAAAAACCCTAATTCTACTTATTTTATTTATTAAGAAAAGATTAAAGTTTAAAACCTAATTAAACTAAATTAATTGTTAGTGAAATTTATTTACAAAAATATTCTAATAGTGAAATTAATAAGAATTGAATATTAAACATTTTTTTGGTTTCTGATTTTTTATTATGAAAATTATTTTAGGTGAATTAAATAAAACAATTAAAACAATTAAAACAAAAAAGAAAAGAAAAGGAAATTAAAAAATAGAATACAAACATTGGGGGGGTGTCTGGCCCATTTTGGAGGTTTTTGGAGTAATTTGGCCCGTTGAATCAAAGCCTTGCTTGACTTTCCAGGATAGGGTGCATGTCCATTGACTGGTGTGCATCATGGAGTTCCCTCTGAGGCCACTAGATTGATCTCAAGACCACCTGGCAGGCATAGGCATGAGTGTGCATGGTAGGCCTTTGGTTGAACGCTGCGCTAGAACACATTGCAACAAAAATTATTAAGCATATGGGGGGGACCTGGGAATCGAACCCAGGTCCCTATACCTGCAAGACAACTCATCCACCAACTGATCTAACGCGTGCATTTGTAATGTTAGTGGAAAAGAATGATTAAATAAAGAGAAACCACGTTAATGGTATAAAACAAAAAGCGCGCTGAATATTTGAATTGTCCAACCAGAAGATGACACGCCAGGCTTCTTCTTCGTTTTCTCTGTAAACATAAAGCAAATAGCAGGGGTTTTAAACCCCCACTAAATGGAAACTGCAAAAATAGTGATTAGAAGAGGGATAAATATAAAAAGGGCGCGAATAGTTCATTGGATTCGTCTTGCTGCAACGATTCTATTTATACTGGTTTGATAGTCCAATTTTACAGCATATGTAAAGCCCCAATTTTTGAGCTCTGAAACCCTAAAAAACGTTCATGGAAAATCACGATACAGGGCCTTATAATATAATTGAATCATATCATTAGCTTCAGCATGTTCCTGTGAATGCAAAACAACCAAAAATATGCATCAAATGCGCATGAATCATGATATGGAATTCAAGAAAATGTGGTAAACCGTATGGCTTATGTTCTATGATCCTTTGCGCGTTTGGACTGATTCTTGATGCCAAAAGACTCCTGGAAGGTCGAGCAATGCGTTGGAATAGATTTTAGGCTTTGAAACGTGTTGTCACTATGATTTCAGTTTCCAAGTTTTTGATGAAATTTTGCAAATTGGTTATCTCTTTCTGAGCAGTTTTTCGTGTCCATTGGAATAGGGTTGAGTTGTGCATAAGTAAGTGAATGAAACTACGTCAAAAACAAGCCCAAAGATCCAAGCATTTATGTTTTAAATATTTGATTTTTATCACATCTTTTTCAATCTTTTTTCCATGCCAATCTTGCCAAATATGGATGATTTTGTCCCCTTGAGATGATGCACGAAATCTCTTGCATATAGTGAACATATTTGCTGCACAAAAAAGATTTAAAACCATTATTTGATATTTTTCTCATAATTAAATTTAATTAAATGAATTAATAAGAATAAAAATTCAATTAATTAATTAAAAATAAGAAAATAAATCCCTTTAAGCTTAATGGGTCGTGCATATGCTTTGGGTAATGATTCAAGGAAGAATTTGGGGCCCATTAGCATTTTTGAAGCTTTTGAAGCAAAGTTGACTTTTCAAAATTCCCAAAAATTTCCCAACTTCTCCAATGCAGATCTTGCTCAATTTTGAAGCTATGATCATGTTCTTGGACATTTTGGAAAGGTCTTGAAGTCCTCTAACCAATGCCTTTGGTCCCATGTCATTTTGATTTACCAATCTCCAGTTATGGTCTTTGAATTAAAGTGACTTTTTGTTAACTTTTGAAAATGACCTATAATGTTGAACTTGATAACTTTTTGTGAGAGTATTTCTTGGACTTGGAGTGTGAAGATGAGTTGTAGGAAATGTCATCCTCTTCAAAATGAGCTTTGGATGGAATTTTTCTGATAAACCATGAAGAAGTTATGCCTTGGTCAATTTGCAGTTGACTTTTTCAACTGTCCAAAAATAGAAACTTTTGCATCTTGAGACTTTTTGAGCCATGCTTGTGAAATCATGATCAAGAATTGATCAAATGATGTTTGTGGGTTCAAATTAAGATGTTGACCAAAAATTTTGACTTTTGACTGTCAAATGACCATTTTGCCCCTGCAGTTGACTGTGGAGCATTTAGGGTTTTTGACTGTACAATTTGATGTTGTGAGTCTTGAAACTTGGAATATGGATTCTTGACAATGTATGTAGGCATGTGGGACTTGATTGGACCCTTGAAGACTTCCATTTCTTTGCAAGAACCAAAACCCTAATTTTGACTGTGTTATGAGGCAATTGGACTGTGCAACCCTTGGGAGATTTTGAACCTTGATCTTGGCAAATTTTGAAGAATATGGGAGGGAAAATTTTGGGGTACAATAGTTGCCCCTGTTCAATCTTCTTAGACCTGAGGATGTAGATTGGCTGGCGTGCCTTTCGTAGTCCGAAGGTGGAAGATGATTGAACACTAGAGTGCCCAGAAATTTGCACTCACATAGTAGAGTATCAGCAGTGTGATGGTGGGAATGGGCTTACAGATGCCATTTGGAGACTGATGGATAAGAGGATGGGCTTATAGATGCCATCTGGAAGTGTGACAGAACCTTGTCGGGAATAGGCTTATAGATGCCATTTGGAACTGTAATGGTAGTTGTGGAGATGGGCTTATAGATGCCATCGGGAGGTTGTCGATCGCGTAAGAGATTCCTTAGCGAGAACTTGCGTACCTGAGAAAGAAAAATAATTACCTGGCCTGTTACAGAGGTTGATCTTCAAACTCTTTATGTAGATGTACCCTGGCTGGATACAGGAATCGAATCTTTAAACTCTTCAGACGTGCCCTGGCAAGACACAGGAATCGAGTCCGGAGAATAGTCATCAACAGATACACCCTGGCAAGATACAAGAATCGGATCTTCAAACTCTTCAGACGTTCCCTGGCAGGATACAGGAATCGAGTCTGGAATATAGTCGTCAACAGATACACCCTGGCCAGATACAGGAATCGGATCTTCGAACACTTCAGACGTGCCCTGGCAAGATACAGGAATCGAGTCTGGAATATAGTCGTCAACAGATACACCCTGGCAAGATACAGGAATCGGATCTTCGAACTCTTCAGACGTGCCCTGGCAAGATACAGGAATCGAGTCTGGAATATAGTCGTCAACAGATACACCCTGGCGAGATACAGGAATCGGATCTTCAAACTCTTCAGACGTGCCCTGGCGGGATACAGGAATCGAGTCTGGAATATAGTCGTCAACAGATACACCCTGGCAAGATACAGGAATCGGATCTTCGAACTCTTCAGACGTGCCCTGGCAGGATACAAGAATCGAGTCTGGAATATAGTCGTCAACAGATACACCCTGGCGAGATACAGGAATCGGATCTTCGAACTCTTCAGACGTGCCCTGGCAAGATACAGGAATCGAGTCTGGAATATAGTCGTCAACAGATACACCATGGCAAGATACAGGAATCGGATCTTCGAACTCTTCAGACGTGCCTTGGCAAGATACAGGAATCGAGTCTGGAATATAGTCGTCAACAGATACACCCTGGCGAGATACAAGAATCGGATCTTTAAACTCTTCAGACGTGCCCTGGCCGGATACAGGAGTCGAGTCTGGAATTAGTCGTCAACAGATACACCCTGGCAAGATACAGGAATCGGATCTTCGAACTCTTCAGACGTGCCCTGGCAGGATACAGGAATCGAGTCTGGAATATAGTCGTCAACAGATACACCCTGGCGAGATACAGGAATCGGATCTTCGAACTCTTCATACGTGCCCTGGAAGGATACAGGAATCGAGTCTGGAATATAGTCGTCAACAGATACACCCTGGCAAGATACAGGAATCAGATCTTCGAACTCTTCAGACGTGCCCTGGCAAGATACAGGAATCGAGTCTGGAATATAGTCGTCAACAGATACACCCTGGCGAGATACAGGAATCAGATCTTCGAACTCTTCAGACGTGCCCTGGCAAGATACAGGAATCGAGTCTGGAATAGTCGTCAACAGATACACCCTGGCAAGATATAGGAATCGGATCTTTAGTTGCGACAGTTGATAGTAATCATCTTTGTATTGGCCTCTGTCCTGAAAAGACAAAACGTTAGTTGTATGCAATGTCATGATGTATGACATGCGTGATGCCATGATGTTCAGAGAATAAATGAGATTGTATGTTCATGATGCGTATATGCATGTTATAGTGTATGAAGATGCGATGTTTGTGAATGTATTTTTGTCTAGGAAAGTAAATCCTTGACGAGTGCCGGGAAGTTAAATCCTGGGCTGATGTTGAAGGATAGTGCTTTGTTTCCGCTGGGGATGATGGTTGCAAGAATATCGGTAGGAGAAGATGACTCTGTTGGGGAATAAACTTGGCGAATAGATTACTCTGCAGGAAGTGAACTCTGTGGGGAGAAAGAGATACTTTGCTGAGGTTAATGATAACTCCGCTGGGGATACCATTGATGTGTTGTGTTGAAGGAATTGATGAACTCCACTGGGGATGGTAAGACTTCACCGGGGACGATCTTTCCATGACAATTGGCTGAGGAAAACCCATTTATATCCTGGTGGGGAAATAACCTTCTGAATAAAGTCGGGGGAGCGTTCGTGCTCTGCAGGTGATAAGCTTACCGAATCTACTGGGGATAAGCTTCAAGATCTGTTGGGGAGATTGATTCCACTTTCCTGGGGAAACTTTTGAGGTTGGACTGGGGAAATGGCTCTATTGAATGCTCGGTATACCGTCGGGGAACAATCTTAGATCAAGACTGTCGGGGATGCTTGTTGGGAATGTTTGTATACTCCATTGGGGAATGTTGAGATCTGCTGGGGATACCCAATTTCCTTAAAGCTGACAGTATATTAACTCTGCTCGGGGGAGTATTGTTGACTTGCTGGCTCACTCTCTGGGGAATTAAGATATCTTGGTTGCATTCTTCAGCCGAACTTACCTTGGTACCTTGGTGGACAGAGCAATTAGATCGCTTTAGACAACTCATATTGCCCCAGTTTCTGCGGGAGAAGATACCCGTGGAGGTGCTTGATGACTACCGACTGACAAATCTTCTTCTGGTAGGCCAGTGACAAGATGACGGGACATAGTCGTACGCTTTGATCCCTAACTTTTGCCTGGACCGCCCTTTCGGGTTTTCGGTCCACCGGGATACCCGTTTTTGCCCAAGCCTCCTTTTCAGGTTTTCGAATTGCCGGGTGTACAGATTTTTTCATTTTCATCCCTTATTTTTCTCGAACCCTTTTGGTTCGCCGGGAAGCCCTTATTTTTGCCTAGGTGTGTCAACCTAGCGGGTCTTTGATTATGCGCAATATTTTTTCGACTATGTCCACGCTCTTAGGATGTAGGGAGGTGTCACTGTTAGTAGCATTGTTACCATACCACCAGAAGATCTTCGTTTGATCGTCCAATGCCCCAAATGATCCGGATGGAGATTTGCCCCAAGCTGGTTGGCCTTTTGAGAGATTCTCCGAATCTTGACTTAACTGCCCCAGATGATGGACAATGATCATGCCATGCCCCTTGCTTGGAGGTGCTTTTGTTCATTAGACATTCGTCGTGCGAACTTCTATACTGTTCAAACAAATAGTCATATGCAAGCAATGTTATATTAAAAATACAAAGCTTATGTCTGTCTTGAAGTTTTTTGAAAATGCAGTTTTTTCATAAAAATAGGTGAATTTTTTGTAAACTGTGATGTCAACTCGTTATTTTACCGCAAGCCTTAAGGAGTCAGGATACCTTTCGTAACAGTGTGCTTTCGAACTAACCCATGCTTCAGCTAGGACTTTTAAGGGTTATAACGTGGCCTGGTTCATGGTTTAAGAAACAAAGGATAAAGGCTCAAATTATTTGTACCCACCCGTTCTTCGTGATGCTCTTCAAACCTAAACTCAGTTGATTGTGCGTCAGACCTTGTTTGAGTCTTTGCTTTGATATACCAGTGATGATTCGAATATTGATAGTTTATTTGGAATAGGCAGTCATTTCCTATTTGTTGAGGGTTTGTAGGACCTCTTTGCTTTTTGATTCCGTTATCCCTGTTTTTTGCCTGAACTGTTTCTTTTGTGATTACAGTCAGCGGGATGCCCCAGTTTTGTAAGTCTCCTTCATAGGTTTTGACTTAGTGGGCTTTTATTTTTGAGAGATAATGACTGCCTGTCGTTATGATTATTCGGAACCATCACAGTCTTTTATTTCGGAAGGACTCCTTTGATGTTATTCGTCGTGCATCTGGATCAACTGAGAGAACTACCCTGCCCCAGGTTATGATTAAGGGTTTTAATTTTTGTGAAAAGAAAAACTCCAACTTCTTTGGCTCAAAGGGGTTGACGAGGGATTATCTTCCTTATAACTCTAGTGTTTAGGAATGGAAACAATGCCTGTACCTCATCAGCGGGGTCTGTTCAAGAGCATACTATAAAGATCATGGTATCGTTTTCGTCATCCTCCCTCAAGAGGCTTGGGATTTTTAATTGAGAGTTGACATCAAAAATGAAAGCAGTTTGAATATAGCGAATGCGAATATATTAGTTCAAAACAGACATGTGCAATGCATTAATGAAATAACAACGTTGGATATGAATAAAATGTTTGAACAATCAAAAGAAAATTACAACTTGAAAATTCTAATGGACAAACAGTCTTCTCATTTCCAGGACTTGTTACTTCAAATGGTGAATCCTGCAGGGATGGTAGAAGCACTCATCCTGACCCACTTGGGTGAAATTCACTACTCCTTCATTAATCAGATCCTGGACCTTGTTCTTCAGAGCCCAGCAGTCGGAAGTGTCATGTCCAGGACTATCAGAGTGGTATGCACACCTTTTGTTGGGATGATAGTTAGGAGCAGAGATGTTGGGGTTCCGGGGAGGAGCCCTTAGTGTAATCAGATTCAACCTCAACAGGTGTTGTAGAGCTTGAAACAACGACACGTTGAGCTGGGTGAATTGCCTCTTGGACCTGCTTGGCTTACTCTGATCAACCTGTTGCTCTGGGCGAGGTTGATGTTGGGCTTGTGAAGTGGTAGCAATTTGGAGGGGTCTATTCTTCATCATACCAGACTCTTGTCCTCTTGGAAGTTGATCAATGACCTGGTCCCTGACTTGGACTGGTTGCTTCATGTCTTGATGAAGCTGACCGATCATGGTCCTCAACTCTTCTTGCTCCTGAGCTAAGCCTTGGATGAGAGCCATTTGCCCCAGCATCTGGGTTCTCATTGTATCTACCTCAGCTTGCAGACGTTTTAGTCGTTCGTCCTTGTCATCTTCGGGACTTTTCTTGGCCAAATTCCCCATGAGGAGTGTCCTCAACTCTTCTTGCCCCTTGGATAGGCTTAAGAAGATCTCCCTGAACTGAGTCTCTTGAGCATGAGGACCCTGGTTATCTTGTTGGGAAGCCATTGCTGAAATAAACAGCGAAAAAGGGTAAGTGACCTGCAACAAGGGTACCTGTACTGCAATGATATGTATGCTATGCATGCAATGTTTTCAAGGATCTCACGGGGTAAACAAGAAAATTTGTTAGAACTTGAATCTGGTGGCTTGATTGAAGGAACTTCATGTTGTTGCGAGTCCTTCTTCAAGGGTCAAAGGCTCACCATATCCAGTGGGTCATAGCCCCTGACAACCTTGGCTAGAGGAAAATAAATCCTCTTTGCCCCTTGCTAGACAGTGGATTCATCATGACCTGCATCACAAACCCTTGAGATCCTTGAAATGGATTAGTCCTTATGTAGGACGTATGCAATGGTATGATGTTATGCTATGTATGGAGTGATGTAAGTAGGCCCTGTAATGAGTCCTGATTAAGGACTGTAAACAAAACCTGCAAGAAACTCGTGTGTCAGATAACAAGTATGCAAGTAGACAAGTTTAAAGGCACACAAGTCACACAAGAGAGCCCTTAGAGTTTTAGGCCAGCATGAAGTTTGGGGTACTACCCTCTTGAAGTTGGTTGGTTAAGACCTGTCCTATCAGAAGTAACCGGGTTCTAGAGGATCCCAATATCACTGACTACCCTCAATCGGTCATAACTCCAGCATCGCAATCTTTTCTTGCAGCCAGAACCATCACGAGAGTTTAGCCTCAATGGGCGTAGCATATTGCCACTGTTCTATTGGCCAAGTTGGGTCATTTAAGGTTCTAAGGTCGGTTGGTGCTTGATGACTCCTCAGAAGACCCATATTCTCCTCGTTGCGACACAAGGGATATCGGTACAGACCAAGGCGCCACACCAACGTAGCTACTGCTTCACCCATGTCGGTCTACGCCGGACAGGTCCCTCACAGCTTATGCTACCTAACAGGGTATCCCCAGATCTGGGATAGGATCTATGTAACTCCGATGCAGCCCACAATAATAAAGCAAACAAACACAGCAATTGAAAACACAAGTATGAGCTATCCTAAGGTACACCTCACTTTAATAGTTGTCCCCAGCAGAGTCGCCAGTTCTGTGATCGGTGGATTTAGAATTGACTGTTTAACGCTGGTTCGCGAAATGTCGTGGAAGCAAGAGTCGCCACCGTCTTTTATTTTCTCCAACATGGACAGGACAAAAGCACAGCAAAATTCCTTATGAGATAGTTTCTCGGTTCGGGAGGTAGATTTATAGAAAGGGAAGGTGTTAGCACCCTTTCTATCCATGGTTATCCATGGGCTCTTAGATACTTGCTCATTGTGTTTTCAAAAGTGTTTTCTTTTCAAAGTGTGAGTGGGTTTGAAAAAGTTTCGTTTAAAGATTTCAGAATGACTCTTGTATCAGTCCTCAAGAGTGTTTGAAAAATTGTTTTGAAAGCTTTTTGAAAGTGTCGGTGTGAAAAGAGTTTTGATTTGTATTTGAATAGAGCAAGTATCTATGAGTCATCTACCTACCCTAAGGAATTAGGCTGTGTAAATGTCCTTAATGTAGTGCCATCCCACCATTGAGAGGTAGGTAGCACCACCGTCGGAGGTGTTCGGGTCAATTCATTTTTTAGGGACAGTGTGGTCACCGGAGCAATAGTAGGACACCTTAGAAGCTACCCTTATGTCCTTGACCCTTTTTAATCCGAGGCAACCATTTCGAGGCAACTGGATCATGGACATAAGGACTTACTAAAACGTCCTATACTCGACGACGACATTTCGAAGGTAAGGCAACAGGTGAGGCGTACCCTAGAAGTGGTGTGTGAATTTGTGTGTTATTTTCATGTCAATATTTATCTTTGATCAGGGCATTTGTGAGCTACGAGTTATTTTTAATTAGCCATACATTCTTTCATGCAATGTTTTAGAATTCAAGAGTGCGGAAATTTAAATGCGGAAAGATAAATCCTACGCTATTACAAGGCGCGGGTCTATACATCGCCAAAATACAAAGACCTGTTTTAATAAAAATGCGGAAAAGTAAAAAGATCTAATTACTATTACAAGCCTTGAGCAGTTACATAATATTCAAAAAGAAAAAAGAATAACGTGCGAAAGAATAAAAGTTAGGACGTCCGAGGGTTTTGACCCTTTTGAAATTAAATTGAAATTAAAGCTAATTAATTATTTAAAGAAAAGAAATGTTTTTTATGTTTTTTTGTATTTATGAAAATAAAGAATCTACAAGGAAACCCTAATTCTAGATTATTTTTAATTATTTAAGAAAATATTTAAGTTAATCTAATTTACACTAATTAATTAAATTACATGTTTATTTAAAAATATTTAGTAATTAATAATAATAATGAGAGAAAATTATTTATATTAAAAAAAGATGAAAGGGTCAAAAACCCTAATTCTACTTATTTTATTTATTAAGAAAAGATTAAAGTTTAAAACCTAATTAAACTAAATTAATTGTTAGTGAAATTTATTTACAAAAATATTCTAATAGTGAAATTAATAAGAATTGAATATTAAACATTTTTTTGGTTTCTGATTTTTTATTATGAAAATTATTTTAGGTGAATTAAATAAAACAATTAAAACAATTAAAACAAAAAAGAAAAGAAAAGGAAATTAAAAAATAGAATACAAACATTGGGGGGGTGTCTGGCCCATTTTGGAGGTTTTTGGAGTAATTTGGCCCATTGAATCAAAGCCTTGCTTGACTTTCCAGGATAGGGTGCATGTCCATTGACTGGTGTGCATCATGGAGTTTCCTCTGAGGCCACTAGATTGATCTCAAGACCACCTGGCAGGCATAGGCATGAGTGTGCATGGTAGGCCTTTTGTTGAACGCTGCGCTAGAACACATTGCAACAAAAATTATTAAGCATATGGGGGGACCTGAGAATCGAACCCAGGTCCCTATACCTGCAAGACAACTCATCCACCAACTGAGCTAACGCGTGCATTTGTAATGTTAGTGGAAAAGAATGATTAAATAAAGAGAAACCACATTAATGGTATAAAACAAAAAGCGCGCTGAATATTTTAATTGTCCAACCAGAAGATGACACGCCAGGCTTCTTCTTCGTTTTCTCTGTAAACATAAAGCAAATAGCGGGGGTTTTAAACCCCCACTAAATGGAAACTGCAAAAATAGCGATTAGAAGAGGGATAAATATAAAAAGGGCGTGAATAGTTCATTGGATTCGTCTTGCTGCAACGATTCTATCTATACTGGTTTGATAGTCCAACTTTACAGCATATGTAAAGCCCCAATTTTTGAGCTCTGAAACCCTAAAAAACGTTCATGGCAAATCACGATACAGGGCCTTATAATATAATTGAATCATATCATTAGCTTCAGCATGTTCCTGTGAATGCAAAACAACCAAAAATATGCATCAAATGCGCATGAATCATGATATGGAATTCAAGAAAATGTGGTAAACCGTATGGCTTATGTTCTATGATCCTTTGCGCGTTTGGACTGATTCTTGATGCCAAAAGACTCCTGGAAGGTCGAGCAATGCGTTGGAATAGATTTTAGGCTTTGAAACGTGTTGTCACTATGATTTCAGTTTCCAAGTTTTTGATGAAATTTTGCAAATTGGTTATCTCTTTTTGAGCAGTTTTTCGTGTCCATTGGAATAGGGTTGAGTTGTGCATAAGTAAGTGAATGAAACTAGGTCAAAAACAAGCCCAAAGATCCATGCATTTATGTTTTAAATATTTGATTTTTATCACATCTTTTTCAATCTTTTTTCCATGCCAATCTTGCCAAATATGGATGATTTTGTCCCCTTGAGATGATGCACGAAATCTCTTGCATATAGTGAACATATTTGCTGCACAAAAAAGATTTAAAACCATTATTTGATATTTTTCTCATAATTAAATTTAATTAAATGAATTAATAAGAATAAAAATTCAATTAATTAATTAAAAATAAGAAAATAAATCCCTTTAAGCTTAATGGGTCGTGCATATGCTTTGGGTAATGATTCAAGGAAGAATTTGGGGCCCATTAGCATTTTTGAAGCTTTTGAAGCAAAGTTGACTTTTCAAAATTCCCAAAAATTTCCCAACTTCTCCAATGCATATCTTGCTCAATTTTGAAGCTATGATCATGTTCTTGGACATTTTGGAAAGGTCTTGAAGTCCTCTAACCAATGCCTTTGGTCCCATGTCATTTTGATTTACCAATCTCCAGTTATGGTCTTTGAATTAAAGTGACTTTTTGTTAACTTTTGAAAATGACCTATAATGTTGAACTTGATAACTTTTTGTGAGAGTATTTCTTGGACTTGGAGTGTGAAGATGAGTTGTAGGAAATGTCATCCTCTTCAAAATGAGCTTTGGATGGAATTTTTCTGATAAACCATGAAGAAGTTATGCCTTGGTCAATTTGCAGTTGACTTTTTCAACTGTCCAAAAATAGAAACTTTTGCATCTTGAGACTTTTTGAGCCATGCTTGTGAAATCATGATCAAGAATTGATCAAATGATGTTTGTGGCTTCAAAATAAGATGTTGACAAAAAAAATTTACTTTTGACTGTCAAATGACCATTTTGCCCCTGCAGTTGACTGTGGAGCATTTAGGGTTTTTGACTGTGCAATTTGATGCTGTGAGTCTTGAAACTTGGCATATGGATTCTTGACAATGTATGTAGGCATGTGGGACTTGATTGGACCCTTGAAGACTTCCATTTCTTTGCAAGAACCAAAACCTTAATTTTGACTGTGTTAGGAGGCAATTGGACTGTGCAACCCTTGGGAGATTTTGAACCTTGATCTTGGCAAATTTTGAAGAATATGGGAGGGCAAATTTTGGGGTACAACAGCTAGGGTCATGAGCAACTGTTGAAACTGCGTATTTTGAGCTTGGAGATCTTTCACTGTTTGCTCGAGATCCATCTTACTGAAATAAACAGTAGAGAGATGATGAGACTTGTTGCAAAAGACCTGTTTATGTTATGATGAATGATATGTGCATATGAAATGTTTTCAAGGATTTCGAAGGTTCAAATTTGTTTTAGACAAAAAGGAAACACACGTTATATTAATAAGATAAAGTTTGAATACATCAATTCCCCTTGGGCAAAATAATACAAAACTCTAAGATAGAAAAGTAGTGTGCATCCTCTTTGGTGTAATGTAGGCATTCAGAGTCTGCTCCTCATGAAGTAGCCTAGTGAGCTCCAAAACCTTCTTCTCGCTTGCGTAGAATTGGGCTTCAAAAGTATCTTACTCTCCTTTGAGTTGTATCCAATCCCTTTGGAGGTCTTCAAGAGACGTGGGCATGTCAGGATGTAGGATAGTGTATGGAACATCTCCTTCCTTAACAGGCTCAATGATCACCGGGAGAATGGAGGGGTAAGGCATCATAAGACTTTGAGCGCGAGTTCATACCCATTTGAGGTAAGGCTCAAGGGGTATGGAATTCTTGTGCCCCAAAGTCTTGCTATCCACCTTGTTTAGCATCCTCCAAGCTCGGATAAATCTCTGGAAAAGACCTTGATTGTCGTTGTCGTAGTCGAATACCAAACCTTGAATCAACATTTCATGCGGGTCATCCCTTCGGGCGTAACCAAACTGTCTTAAGGATAAACAAGGGTTATAGGTGATTCCTCCCCTAATTCCAAGTAGAGGGACATTAGGGAAGTCTCAACAATGATTGACAATGATAACATTCTCTTTGAATCGGGAGCACCAATGAATGGCTGAATGCTTGAGTGTCATCAAACTTTGTGACCACCTCGAACCTTGCTCGTTCTTTAATACAGATTGGGGAAGATGCGAAATAAACCATCTTTCCAAAAGAGGAGTGCAACACATAAGGACACCTCTTTTCCTCGTTGTGCGGGTGTGAAAAGAGTGTAGGATATCCCCTAGCAATGTAGGCACCGAGTTGCGTGATATGAAGATTTTGACGGTGTTGATATCTATGAGTTGGTCAGGATTTGGAAACAAAACCATCCCATAGATGAGGAGAGCCATAATTTCCTCAAAGGCTTGCAAATCCAAGGAATTCCAGCAGCTTTGGGATTTCTCAAACAAAAACTTTGCTAGGAAGCCTTTGACACCACTCCTTGTTTCCCAATGAGTTGTGACATCATATGAGTGCAAGTGTAGAGCTTGAGCAATCTCTTCTGGCTTTGGATCTCTTTCCGTACCGTTGAAAGGTATTTGATTGAGAATGGGGATCCTCAAGAGTTGGGAGAACTCTTCCAAAGTAGGCACAAGTTGATAGTCGGGAAATGTGAAGTAATGGTGCAAAGGATCAAAGAACTGAAAGAGCACCTTCATCATGTCCTCATCTGTGTTGGAGGTGACCAAGTTGAGTAGACAACCATGTCTTTCGGTGAATGGAGAGTTTTCAGTAATCCTTAAAGCTAGCTCCTTAAGCTGTGGAGGAATTCTCACAAGGTTGACTTGAATAGTTTTCCTGCGAAGTGAATCCATTTCCTACAAAACAAGAACAAAATTGAATCTCAAAATCCTTGAAATGGTTAGTGGATGTATATGATGATCATGATGTCTGTGATGTTATGTACAAATATTCATATACAAACAAAGCAAACAAGTCCTAGGTTTAGGCTTGCATGGAGTTTTATAGGTAAGTACCCTCTTGAAGTTTAGTTGGCTTAAACTTGTCCTAGTAATAGTAACCGGGTTCTAAGGAGCTCAATATCTCTGGATTGTTTCCTTGGTCATTGTTTCAGCTCAAGCCTCTTTAATGGCGACCTAAATATCCCAAGAAACCAAACTTCAATGAGTGTAGTATCGAGTATCTACCAACTTCGGACTGCACCAAAACCGGTCATCTCACTACATCCTAAAGGCCAAGTTGGTCAAGTAAAGGTTATAGAAGTTCATTAGTGCTTCATGACATCACTCGACAGCCCCATATTCTCTTTGATTAACTCAAAGGCTACCGGTACCCACAAATATATCGCACTAACGTAGCTATTGCTTAGACCATGTCGGTATACCCCGCACAGTTTCCACAATGTATTGCTACTTACCTATAATGTATCCCAAATCCGGGTAGAGGATTCAAACCCAAACAAAGAACCATAATGTAAAGCATACAAGTCAAATAATGTAAGAAAGTAAATGTGATCTAAACCCTAAGGTAACCCCACTTTTAGAATAATCCCCAGCAGAGTCACCAGTTCTGTGATACGGTGGGAGAACTGACTTGATTGCCACCGACTTTTATTTTATCCAAAAGGAAAGGTGAAAAAGCACAGGAAAGACCTTTGAGATTGTTTCTTTAGTTCGGGGGGTAGATTATGAAAAGGGAAGGTATTAACATCCTTTTCATCCATGGTTTTCCATGGGCTCTTAGTTACTTGCTAGATCACTTGCTTTTGTTTGAAATTGTGTTTTGTGTGGTTTTTGAAAGTATTTTGTAAAGATTCCATTGTTTAGGCAATCTTTGTAATGATTCTCTTTTGTAATAATGTATACAAAGATGTTTGATCTTTTGAAATTTTTTTCAAGTTTTGTAAGATATTTTGAAAGTGTAAGTGTTTGTTTTTGAAAATAGCAAGGATATTTGTTTTGAAATGGAGCAAGTAAATAAAAGTAGGCTACCTACTCAAATGTCTTTCTTTTTCATTTTCTTTTCCTTTGATATTGTTGTCTTACCATTGATTTGGTAAGCAACCCTATCTTTAGATGTAAACGGGACGGGCGTGGGTCATTGTATAGCCATGATTAGCAATGTTGCAAAGTATCTTAGCATTTTTTAGGGACTAATATCATTTTTGTAAGGCAACTTTGAATAGCGTCATCGAGGGACTATGATCTTGTATTTGCTTGTTTTTGGTAAGATACTTTACATGCATAATATGGCCATTTTGTATAAGGCAACCAAGTGGAATAACCCTAGAGGTGTTTGTGTGCAAGTGTGCCAGTTTCATGCTTGATTTTGTCTTGAATTAGGGTTCTCTATTTGATTGGTTTCATCTTGCCATACAAACCCTAATTACTAGCATATTATATAAAAGCGATAAATTGGGTAATTTAAAGATTACTACGCTATTACAACACTTTGTGGGAGGGGGTGTACAATATACAAATGGGGATTACAATAATATAAACCTATTTAATCTATTACAACCAAATTGAATATGTGCAAATATTGGGATAAATAATATACAAGATAAATTAAACATGCAAAGATGTAAAAATGCAAAGAAGGTTTTGTTTGGGTTTTTTATGTGAAAAAGTTTTAACCTAAACCTAATAAATAAATCAAGATTAAACTCAAATTAATTAGGAAAGGAAATCATTTTTAGAAAAGATTTTGATTAAACCCTAGTTCTATTTTATCAAAAGGAAATAAATTTATTTAAGAAAAAGTAAGTATTTTTTATATTTTTATCTTGAAAATAAAATATGGCATCATGAGATATTGTTGGTCTTTTATGTTAAAAATAATATGCTTAATGAGTGTGAAGAAAGATAAATAAATATTAAACTAATTTTAAATTAATTTACAAAGTTATTTAATAAAATAGATATCATATATAACTAAAGAAAATATTTTTTATTTGGAAAAATGAAATAAAATAAGTCAAAATAAAATCTATCATTTTTATATTTTTTGTGATTTTTAATATTAAGAAAATATATTTAATAAAATAAAATGAAAGGTAAAATAAATAAATAAATAAAATTAATATGGGTCAGGGGTGCTGCAAGCAAATACGAGGCAGTAGGTTAGCAAAAAAAAAACATAAGGCCCAAAGTCCAGAATCCCACGCTGCAAAAACAACAAAAAAAGGTGGAAATGCAAAAGGCAGGCGCTAAGGCTCGAACCCATGACCTATAGCATTTTTGTGCACTGCCTTACCACTGGGGTGGTTGTACATCCGTTCATATAAACAAAGGCTTAAATATATATTAGAAAACACCCCCTGAAGGCAACTTCATCTTCAACCTTGAACCATGGCCGGACCACCTGTATCTCTCTCATTTCTCCATGAAAATGGAAAGTCCAAACAAGAAAATTACAGTGTTTCTTCTCACAAGTTCAACCATATATCTTATGTAAACTAAAAGTCAAAGATCAAAGTTAATTTTGCTTGCCCTAATTTGAAACCTAATTTTTACAGAATATTCAAATCCAGAATCCTCTATATACAATGAATATAAATGAAATCTATGAACATGGTTGGATTTAGTGCAAGGATATCTACATTTTGTTTTCACAAATCAAGACCAAAGGATGCTTGTATGAAGAGATAGAAGTTTGAGTTTTTACCTCTTTCAGTTGAGATCGTGAATGGAGTTTGAGCAAGTTTTGAGAAGGCATGAGGATCTGTTTAGCTTGCCTGGACCTCCCTGAGTGTGTTCCAATCCTTACTTTGCCTTGAAAGTTCCTGAATCTCCCTAGTCAAGTCAACCCGCAAGCTTGATATGTAAAAATGGCATATGGAGGAGGAGGAGTTACAGTGAGGGGACAGGGGTCTGGAACACTTAGATATGATGTATATTAAGTGTTTAGGTGGTTAAAACTCAAAACGCATGAGTGGATTTTAAGATTGCTATGTAAGGTGCAAAACTGCAAGTTATGGCAGATATTTAGTGATAGAGTTTTTGGGAGAGTTTTTGAGATTTATAATTCGTCTGTTAGGTTGCAATGCACTTGTGTATAAGTATAGAAAAGGTTTTGGATCAATTCCACACTAGGTTTTTGAGTTATAGCCTTTTGGCTCTATAACTTGCTTTTGAAGCAAAGTGAGGAGACAAGTCCCTAAGTATTTGTACAAGCCTGATCTAAGTTGGTAGAGGTTTTAGACACGTTGATTTTGGTTTATAGGGTTTGTGTGTGCAGAAAGAACAAGTGCAAAGCTCCAGGAGTTGACAATTGCAAAAGTTGTGCTTTATCAAAATGGAAATGGCAACTTTGTGCCATAAATGGAATTGTAGCTTGGACAAAGGCTCTAATGCTTGGATTAAAGCTCTATAAGTTGTGTAAACATTTAATTATGGAGTGAGAAACAAGTTTGTGGCCTGCAAAGCAAAGATTATGCAGCCTAGGCTTGAATTTGAATTTTGATTTATAATGAAATGGCTTGAAATCAAAGTGAGAAATTGCCAACTTTATCTCTTCGATTCTCCCTACTCAAGAATGATCTCAAGGAGTTCTTGGGAATTTTGGAAAGCGTTAAATGTGCTCTACAACCCATATGTGAAATGCTTTTGGAAATTCCCTTTGGAACTATGTGAAAAATTGCCATGAAGTTAGGTCAAAAAACTGCCTAACTAGGGCAAAATTTCACTAAGTTATTTTAGTTCATGAGCATGTACTCACAAAATTATATCTTGGTATCCAAGCATATTTAGGAGAAATTGTGTGAAGCAAAGTTTTATATTTCATGGATATCTACAACTTTCATGTTGGAAGTTTCCTTTGAATCATCTTGCATCATGGTGATAATTTGGCTCAAAGTTGAGAAAAAATAAGAAATTTTCTATACTTGGAAAATTTTCAAGTTAAAATTTTTCAACTTTTCAAAACCAAATCTTAAGTCCTTGATATCTTGATGAAAAAGTTTCACATTTTGACATGTTTTGATGAATTATGATGTTTGGCACTTGATTTTGACCAAAACGTCAAAGTTTGACTTTTCAATGTACAGTTGACTTTTGATCAGTTAACTGAAAAAATTATCTGTCAATCCAATGGATTTGCAATGTTTTGAACCATGTCATTAGGTCAAGATGATGCAATTGAACTCTTGAGATCATGCTTTAAACCAATTGACCATTTGCTAGGTCTAAAATCAGAAATTGCCTTTTCTCAATCAAAACCCTAATTTTGGCCATTTTGCCCTTTTGATGATTTGATCAAATTTCTTGAGGAATTATGGTCCAAACTTGATCAAATGATACATATGAGTCTAAGATGTTGTTGTGGATCAAAAATTATGAATTTTGACTGTAAATTGGCCATGGTTGACTTTTTCCCCAATACAGCTGATTTTTAGGTCAATTGTCTAGTTGACTGATCAAAAATGTGATTCAAGGCTTAAAACTTGGTATGAGTAATATTGGGGGTCACTAATGATCTTTTAAAGTCATATGAAGCATTGATAGTCCAAAAATCCTTGTGCAAACTTAAACCCTAATTTTGGTCATTAGTGCATGAGGAGATGTCTTGGCTGGTCAAACCCTAATCCAGTCTTGAGTCAAAGAGCTCTTGTGAGAAAATTCTTGATAAGTGAGAGGGAAAATTTTGGGGTACAACAGCATGCTATGTGGATGAAATGTTATCAAGGACCTCAAGAGATTTAAATTTTCTTAGCCAAAAAGGAAACAGAAATAACAATTGCATTAATAAGTTCAAGAGTTACAATTGCCACTTAGGCTTACAATAGGAAAGCAAAAAGGTCCCAAAGAGACAACAAAATGAACTCCTAAAACAAAAGACTCAAGTCTCCCACGGGAGTTTCCTCTTTGGTGTAATGTATGTGTTCAGGCTTTGCTCCCCGTGAAGTTGCTTGGTAAGCGCCAACACTTTCTTCTCGCTTGCATAGAATCGAGCTTCAAATGTGTCTCGTTCTCCCTTGAGTTGAATCCACAATCTCTGCAATTCCTCGAGGTTCGTAGGCATGTCAGGATGGAGATTAGTAAATGGAATATCCCCATTAGCAACAGGCTCCACAACTATTGGTAGGATAGCTGGATATGGTTGTCATGAGACTTTGAGCACGAGGTCGTACCCATTTGAGATAAGGCTCCAAAGGAATAGAGCTCTTATGTCCCAAAGTCTTGCTATCAACCGTGTTTACCATGCCCCAAGCTCGAACAAACCTTTGACGATAACCTTGGACATTGCTCTCGTAGTCGAATATAATACCTTGAATAAGAAAGTCATGAGGACCATCTCTTCGAGCATAGCCAAATTGTTGTAGAGATAGAGAAGGGTTATAAGTAATACCTCCCCTAATTCCAAGGAGTGGTACATTAGGGAACTCCCCACAACGGTCAATGATAGTAATGTCCTCTTGAGATCGAGAGCACCAATGGATATCTGAATGGGAAAGTGACATTATCCTTTGCGACCACCTCAAACCTTGCTCATTCTTCAATTCTTATCGAGGAAGGTGCGAAAAAAACCACCTAGATATTAAAGTAAAGCAACACATAAGAGTCCCTCGCTTCCTTATAGTGCGAGTATGAAGAGAGTGCAAAACATCTCTAAGCAATGTAGGCACAAGGTTACGAGTAAGGAAAATTTTGATAGCATTCACATCTATGAGTTGGTCGGGGTTAGGAAAAAGCAAAAAACCATTGATTAGAAGAGCGAAGATCTCCTCAAAAGCTTGTAAATCCATAGCATCCCAAAATAGTCAAGCCTTCTCCATCAGGAATTTAGCTAAAAAGCCTTTGACCCCACTTCTTGTCTCCCAATTGGCTTCATTGTCAGAACTCTTCAAATATAAGGCCTTGGCAATAGCTTCAGGTCTTGGAGTTTCCTATAAACCGATAAAGGGTATTTGATCAAAAATAGTTACTTCGAGTAGTTGAGATAATTCTTCCATTTTGGGCACCAATTGATAATTGGGAAAGGTGAAACAATGATGCACAAGGTCAAAGAACTGAAAGAGCACCCTCATCATGTCTTCTTCAAAGCTTGAGGTAACCAGATTGAGAATTCGACCATATCTTTTGATGAACGGAGAATTCTCAGGAACCCTTGATGCTAACTCTTTGAGTTGAGGAGGCACCCTTACAAAGTTTATTCGAATGGTATTTCTACGAGCGGAAGCCATAACCTATAAAACAGAATAAAGATAAATCCCTAGGTCCTTGAAATGGTTAGTGAAAATGCTATGGCATGATGTTATGATGTCATGAACAAATAATCACACGCAAACAAAGCACAAAAGGCCTTAGGTTTAGGCTTGCATGGGGTTTATAGGTAAGTACCCTCTTGAAGTCTTAGTTGGTTCAACCTGTCCTAAAAGAAGTAACCAGGTTCTAGGAGCCTCAATATCACTGATCTTTATTCATTGGGTATTGTTTTAGCTCAAGCATCCAAACTGCGGCCAAAATATCCAAAAAAGTTTGATCTCAATGAGTGTAGTATCGAGTATCAACCAACTTTAGTCTTGCACCAAATCCAGCTATCCCATAACTTTCTAATGGCCAAGTTGTTCAACTAAGGTTCTACGATCAGTTAGTGCTTCATAACACCATACAACAGTCCCGTATTCTCCTAGACTGAACTTAAGGGACACCGGTACCAACAAATATGTCACACTAATATAGCCATCGCTTCAACCATGTCGGTATTATGCCGCATAATCCCCATGATCTATTGCTACTTACCTAATATGCCCCAGATCCGGGTATAGGATCTATACAAGAAATAAACCTTAGCATAACCCATAAATGTAAAGCAAACAAGGAAAACAAGTAAAGCAAATAAAGGTTATCTAGCTCTTAAGGTAACCCCACTTTTAGTTTATCATCCCCAGCAGAGTCGCCAGTTCTGTGATATGGTGGGAGAACTGACTTGGTGTTTTGCGTTTGATCGCAAATGTTGTAGATAGAAAGAGTCACCACCGACTTTTCTTTTATTCAATAAAGGAAAGGGTGAAAAGAACAGGAAAGACATTTTGAGAATTTTCTTGAGTTCGGGGGTGTTGTACCCCAAAATTTTCCCTCTCATTTTAGCAACATTTCTCATCACAAGGCTTTTGGAACTCAAGATCAAGCTAGGGTTTGCTCTGCTCAAGACATCTCCTTGCACTGATGACCTGAACTAGGGTTTGAGTTTGCACAAGGATTTTTGGACCTTCAATGCTCAAATTGACTTTCATACTTCATATTGGACTCATAAGTTTGCCCATACCAAGTTTCAAGCCTTGAATCAAATTTTTGCCCAGTCAATTGGACAGTTGACCTAGAAATCAGCTATATTGGGGAAAAAGTCAATTGTGGCCAATTTACAGTCAAACCTCATGAATTTTGACCCACATCAACATTATGAACTCATATGAACCATTGGATCAAGTTTGGACCACAACTCTACAAGAAATTTGATCAGATCACCAAAAGGGCAAAATGGTCATTTTTAGGGTTTTGACTGTACAAAGGAAATTTCTGACTTTTTGACCTAGCCAATGGAAAATTAGGTTCAACCATGGACTCAAGGACTTAATGACATCATCTTGACTTATTCAACAAGTTCAAAAGATCTCAAATGCATGGGATTGACAAATGAATTTTTTAGTCAACTGATCAAAATTTGACTGTACACTGAAAAGTCAAAACTTTGAATTTTTGGTCAAAATCAAGTGCCACGGGTCATTTTTCATCAAGATGTGTCAAATTATGAAACTTGTTCATCAAGAAACCCAAAATTGCAAGTTAGGGTTTAAAGTTGAAAATTTTCATAACTTAGAAATTTTCTAAGTTATGAAATTTTCTTAATTTTTTCTAACTTTGCCCCACATTTTCACCATGATGCAAATGGATTCAAACAAAACCTCCAACATGAAAGTTGTAGTCCTACACAAATTATATAACTTTGATTCACAAAGTTTTCTAAAAAGAATCTTGGATCTTAAGTTATGATTTTTGGAACAAGGGTCCCTAAAACTTTTAACTTAGTGAATTTTTGCCCTAGTCTAGGCAGGATTTTGACCTATCTTCTTGGCCATTTTTCACATAGTTCCACTTGGAATATCAAGTTTCATTTCAAATATGGATTATATAGCATGTTGAAAGCTTTCCAAATTGTCCAAGAACTCCTCAAACACATTTGTGGTTAGGGAGAATCGAAGGCTTGAAGTTGGCAAAAACTCACTTTTCCTCCATGGCATATTCATGTTCACTCATGTTGCATTTTCAAGTCATCATGCCTTACACTAGTTTGCAGGCCTCTAAACCACTTCACACTCCATAATTTAATGCAAATCCATTGGGCTAATACATTGTTTTGGTCATTAGGGCATTGTACACCAGATTAATCCCTAAATGGTAAAAGGCACATTTCCATTTTTGCAAAAGTGTGCTTTATGTCAAACCATTATCCCTTGAGTATTGGTCCATATCTCAGAAGGCAAATCAAATCCACAAGTTGTAGGGGCCAAGAGAAAAGTATGCAAGCATATTTGATGGACTGTACAGGCCTGTAACCTCACTTCCACCTTCTTACTTCAAAAACAAGAAAATTGTCCAAAACTTGAGAACTTGAAAACCAGCCAATGTTAACTTACACAAACAGTTTGAACATATTTCTCACACCCCTTTGAGCTAGAAACACGATTGCTTGAGCCTCAAAACACCCCATAGCCAGAAATCACATTCCTTTGGCAAAACAGGGCAGGTTCTGCAACTTGAGTGCCATAGCTCATTAGGCTCTTGCGTTTTGCCCCATTTTGCTTCAAACACCTTCCATTCAACTCACTCAAGTTATCCCAAACCTCAAATACCATTTGTAACTCCATTTACAGTGTTCACCATTTTCATTTTGAGCTCGTGCAGGTTAAGTTCTATAGACTGATTCAAGGACATTCAAGGCAAGCTAGCTATTGGAGAAGGTCAAGTGAAGTTCAGGCAAGCTACCAGACATCTCAAGCCTTGTTGAAAAGCACTACATTTCCCTACACAAATCCAACTGAAATAGGTTTTTCTTCACTTTCTATCTCTCTATTTAGGAACATTTAGCCTTAGGTTTGTGAATAAAAAATGTAGTGTTCATTTCCAGGAAGCCATACATATGCTCAGTTTTCATTTATATTAAGTGTGCTAGGAGAATTTCATCCATGAACATGCTGAAAAAACTAGGTCAGATTTTAGGGCCAGAGAAATTCTCTCTGGTATTTGAGAGTTAGGATTAGTTTTTTATATGGTTGGAATCGTCTTGAAATTATCTACAAGTTTGATGTTGTGTGTTTTTGCAAAAGATCACGTATACAGGATGTCCCAAGTTTTTACAAGCGCGCACGTTTTTCAAATCTGGAGGTTGAAGATGAAGCTGGCTTGGGTTGGGCTTGGCCTGGCTTGCTTCTGACACCTCCCATTTTCATTTTTGCACCCCCTGGCCCAATTTCTTGTATTTTCATATTTTTGTTTTCATTTTTGACTTTGTTTATTTATTTCCAAACATAAAAAATGCTAAAAAAATATTTTCATAATTTTTTACATTTATTTGGCATTTTATTTTAATTTTTCTAACATTAAAGGCATTTAATACTTTTTTATTATTAAGACTTGAAAAATATATATATGTATACTTTTATTTTTATTTCTTATTTTTATTCACATTGAAAATATTATAATAAATATGATTTATTTTTATACATATTTTATTTTATATTATACATGTTTAATATATTTAATATACATATATATAAATATATACTTTTTATTTTATTAAATACTCTAGAATAAAAAAATACAAAATATTACATTTTTATTTTTATTTATTGTTCATACTAAAAAATACTTTTTCTAAGTATATTTTATTTTTACATATATTAATATATTTTATTGTATATAAATAATATAATGTATTTATTTTCTTAAAGAAATTAGGGTTTCACCCTTAAGCAATTAAAATAAATCTTTTATTTATTTCTTTATTTTTTACATTTTTTACCTTTTACATACATAAACAAACAAAAAAACCTTTTTGCATAATTCATATTATTTGATATATTTATTTATCTTGTTTATTTAAATATTGTCCATTTAATATTTATGCATTGGGAATTCAATTTGGATGTAATAATAAATTAGGGTTTATATTTCTTGTCAAATACCCCCATTCAAAATTTGTACCCTCATCCCCATAATCATATTGTAATAGTCTAGATTTTAATTCTCACACTTTACGCTTTCAATTATGCCATGATTAGAGAATTAGGGTTTGTATGCAAAAATCCAAATCAACAAATAGTTTGACCTAATCAAAAGACAAAAATGCATGAAAATCAAACACAATGCACACTTGCACCCCTAGGGTTACAACCCACTTGTTGCCTTCAAAAATGGGTCATGGTATGAATGTTGGGTACTTTGGCAAAACAGAAACAAAACAAAAGATCATAGTCCCTCGATGACACTATCTTGGTTGCCTAAACAAAAATGATCAAGTCCCTCAAAAAATTGCCAAAGATACTTAACACAATTGCTATCATGGTCTATACGATGACCCGCGCCAGTTCCGTTTAACATCCTAACACAAGGTTGTTCACCAAATGCAATGGTGAAACAACACTGTCAAAAGGGTTAAAAACATTAGGAAAGATCTTTGAGTAAATTAGGGTAGATAGCTCTTAGTTACTTGATCAAAAAGCTTGAAAAAACATCCTTGCTATTTTCAAACACACTTCACAACATAATTTCAAAACATTATCCAAATCAAACTTTCAAACATTGAAATCTTTTCAAAAGACAAAAACACCTTTGTATAAATTCAAACAAGAATCATTACAAAGGTTTCCACAACGATATCCTCTTTTCAAAACATCTTTCAAAACCACACACAAAGCACCATTTCAAACAATTGTAAAAGCAAAACAAGTGATCTAAACAAGTAACTAAGAGCCCATGGAAAACCATGGATGAAAAGGGTGCTTGCACCTTCCCTTTTCATAATCTACCCCCCGAACCCAAGAAAACATCTCAAAGGTATTTCCTGTGCTTTTTGACCTTTCCTTAGGATAAAATAAAAAGTCGGTGGTGACTCTTGCTAAACTGAACAATTGCAAACACAAACGCAAAACCTCAAGTCAGTTCTCCCACCGTATCACAGAACTGGCGACTCTGCTGGGGAATAGTTTTAAAAGTGGGGATACCTTAGGGTTTTTAGATCACATTTGCATGCTTATCTTGTTTGCCTTGATTGCTTTACATGTTGGTTTCCTTGTTTGGGTTTGTTTTAAATCCTACACCCGGATTTGGGGACACCTTTTAGGTAAGTAGCAATAAACTGTGAGGGAATTGTGCGGGGTATACCGACATGGTTGAAGCAGTGGCTACGTTAGTGCGACATATTTGTGGGTACCGGTAGCCTTTGAGTCAATCAAAGAGAACACGGGGCCGCTGAGTGATGTCATAAAGCACTAACGAACTCTTATAACCTTACTTGACCATCTTGGCCTTATTAGGGGTAGTGAGATGACCGGCTTTGGTGCAGTCTGAAGTTGGTACATACTCGATACTACACTCATTGAGGATTGTTTTCTTGGAATATTTCGGTCGCCAGTTAAGTGGCTAAACTGAAACAATGAACACAAAATAATCCAGTGATATTGAGCTCCTTAGAACCCGATTACTATTTCTAGGACAGGTTGAGCCAACTAACTTCAAGAGGGTACTTACCGACGAACTCCATGCAAGCCTAAACCTAAAGGACTTGTCTGCTTTGTGTGAATGTGATTATCTGTATATAAACTTGCTTACTTTTTCATACCTGTACATAACATCATAACATCATACCATAGCATTTTCAATAACCATTTCAAGGATCTTGAGGGTCTTTGATGCAGGGTCACGTCGAACCAGACGTCTATCAAAGGGAAAGAGGATTCATTTTCCTCTAAACAAACGCCGTCAAAGATCAAGTACAACAACTTGAATCGAGGGCTATGACCCACTTGACATGGTGAGCTTGATTCTCGTGGAAAGACATCCACTGATACAAAGTTCTCTAATCAAAGATGTTGATCAAAGTTCAAACCCTAACATTTTATTGTGTTTACCCCGCGAGATCTTTGAAAACATGCATCCACATATCATGCATTGTATCATAACAGGTTTTCCCTTTTAGGTTTTCGTATTCTCCTACTGTTTATTTCAGTAGAGATGGCTCTAGCGAGGACTGTCAAAGAGATCCAGGCTCAAAACGCTCAACTTCAAGAAATGTTCTTGAACCTGTCCCAGGGGCAAGAAGAAGTGAAAGCTCTCCTCACAAGGGGCATAGTCCTAGGAAATCCAGGGGGCATCAGGAATGATCAGTTGGAAGGGCTACAGATTGAGTTGGCAACAATGAAAATCCAGATGATGGGGCAACTCGTGGGGCAGATGGCTCTCATTCAAAACCTGGCTCAAGGACAAGAAGAGCTAAGGGTCCTCATCAACAAACTGCTTCAAGATAACCAAGTGGGGCAAACAACTAGGGTTGAAGATCAAGTCATCATTCAGCCTCCTTTGAGACAAGAAGACAAGGGAAAGTCTCCCTAGCTTGCTTCAGGGTCACAAGCCTAACAACGACCTCGACAGCGTCAACGGGGTAATCGGCGTAAGCAAAATACATCTGGAAGACATTTCACTGAGATTGACATACCATTATCTCTAGTACTGGAATGCTTGTTGGAGGTCAATCTGACTGTTTTAAAGGATCCTCTTCGGAATCCCAATACCTCTTCTCCTGGCTATCACCCCAACGCATTTTGTGTATACCACTCCTATAGTCCTGGACATGACACCGACGACTGTTGGGCTTTGAAAAACAAGATCCAAGATTTGATTGACAGAGGAGTGTTGGAATTCACACAGGATGGCCAGATGAAAATCTTCCGCTGAGGTTTCTCCACCTGAAATGACAAGTTCGAACTAAGAGACTTTTGTTTCATTTGAATTTTCAAGTTGTAATTTCTTTTGTTATTTACACAATTATCTGTCGATGTCAAACTCTGTTTCATTAATGCATTGCATATGTTTGTCTTGAATTCATCCATTCATTTTCACTATTCTTGAATTATGCCTTCTAGTTTCTTTATGATTTTAACTCTTGCTAAAAGTTACAAGTCTTTAGAGGAAGGATGACAAAAACAATGCCATAATCTCATACGGTATGCTTTTGGACAGACCTTGCTGACGATGTACAGGTGTTTCTTTCAAAATCCTAAACACTAGAGTTATAAGGAAGATAATCCCTAGTCAACCCCTTCGAGCCAAAGAAGTAGAAGTTTTCTGTTTTGAAACACAAATTGAAACCTTTAATCAAACCTCGGGCAGGGTAGTCTCTCCGTTAATTCAAAATGCGCGTTGAGGCCACAAACTCTCAGCTCATAATACAATGAATGACAAGACAGTGATGGTTCCTCATCTCATAGGCAGCCATTATCTCTTAAAAAGAAAAGCCCACTGAGTCGAAACCTACAAAGGAGGCTTAAGAAAGTTGGGGCTTCCCGCTGACTGTAATCTCAAAAATAAGAATAGTCAGGCAAAAATTAGGGATAACAAATCAAAAGAAAGAGGTCACTACAAATCCTCAACAACATGAGAAATATTGCAAAAATGACTGCCTTCCAACAAATTCAACTTGTGCGAACCATCACCAAAAAACGTCGTTCCAAACTCGAATAGAGTTCGACGCACAATTAACTGAGTTTAGGATTGAAGAACATCACGAAGAACGGGTGGGTACAAATATACTTTGAGCCTTTATCCTTTGTTTCTTAAACCTTGAAACAAGCCACGTTACAACCCTTCAAAAGTCCTAATTGAAGCATGGGTTCGTACGAAAGCATACTGTTACAAAAGGTATCCTGACTCCTGTAAGGCTTTGCTCTAAATCTTGAGCTGAATTTTTCTTATAAAAAGTTTTCTGCTAAAAAAATCATTAATTTCAAGACAAGCATGAACTTTGTATTATTTGAATATCGTTGGTTGCACATGTTTATTTGTTTGACATCGAAGAAATTCACACAGTGAATGTTCGGATGAACGAAAGCTCTCTCAGCGAACAAAATCACTTCAAATGAGATGACACTTCCGTCGCAAAAATCTCCTATCAACAAAAGGGGACCTGACATGGAAAATCTGGGGCAGTCCAGTCAAGATTTCAACAAGTCTTTCAAAGTCCAGTAAACCTGGGGCAGTCCAGTCAAGATTTCAAGAAATCTCTCAAGATCCAGTTAACCTGGGGCAGTCCAGTTAAGATTTCAAGAAATCTCTCAATTGCAGAATAACCTAGGGCAAGTCTCTCTCACCATCACTTGGGGCATTGAACGTCAAATATTTGCGTACAGTCTAAATTTCCTGGCAGTGTCACAACCATCTGATACTAGGGGAAATGATGAATCTCTCCAAAATCCTTCTGAAATCCTCGAGAAGTTCATCACCTCTCTAGCAGACCAGCGGTCATGGGTTTATTTCCCCAACACTCGTCAAGGATTTATTCTCCAAAATGAAGTTATATTTCAACAACATTCATAACATACGCAGATTGATCGGCAGGTAAAGATTCCTTCATCACCTATTGGAGTTACGCTTGTCAAAGATTCCTTCATCACCTGTTGGAGTTACGGTCGTCCAGGATTCCTTCATCACTTTTTGGAGTAGCAGTCGTCAAAGGTTCCTCCATCATCCGGTTGAGTCAAAGATAATCCAAGACCCTCTCTGTTTTGGTCAGATCGACACTAAGATCTCCCTGATTCTTATTCCAATGGAAGATATTCCGGGTTTTTGCTGTTTCAGATAAATCTCTCAGCGATTTATTCTGATTTTTTTCACTATCAGAGATGAAGAATCCAACTCTTTTCTCCTTCACCAGCTCGGGATTTATTTTCCCCAGCGAAAGGTCGTCTTGAAAAAACATTACACCTCCGTTCATCAGGATATAATGCAACGCAATCTCATTTATTTTGAGAACATCATTGTTTGATATATGCCACTAACCTTTGCCTTTCAGGAAAGGTACAATCAAAATCTCGATAAAGCTTTTCTTCAGTCGAATTACGGACAAGTTCCTAAATCTCGACAAAATCTTTTACTTCAGTTGAATTACGGACAAGTTCCTAAATCTCAGCAGAAACAACCCACCAGCAGAAAGACGGATAAATGAAGCTCCTGAAATTCTTTTTCTCTCAAGAATGAAGATTCTCATCCCTGAAACCTCAAAAGATTGGTATACTCCCAAGCTCCTGATACCGTTAACAGAATGAAGATTCTCATCCCTGAAACCTCAGAAGATTGGTATACTCCCAAGCTCCTGATACCGTTAACAGAATGAAGATTCTCATCCTTAAAACCCCAGTAGATTGGCATACACCCAACCTTCTGACCCAAACGCCTGAATGAAGATTCTCATTTTTGCTTCCCCAGTAGATTGGCATACACCCAACCTTCTGACCCAAATGCCTGAATGAAGATTCTCATTCTTGCTTCCCCAGTAGATTGGCATACACCTAACCTCCTGATATTCCCGATAGAATGAAGATTCTCATTCTCAAAGTGGCGTATAACCTGAATTCTTGATATTCCCGACAAAATGAAGATTCTCATTCTCAAAGTGGCGTATAACCTGAATTCCTGATATTCCCGACAGAATGAAGATTCTCATTCTCAAAGTGGCATATAACCTGAATTCCTGATATTCCCGACAGAATGAAGATTCTTATTCTCAAAGTGGCGTATAACCTGAATTCTTGATATTCCCGACAGAATGAAGATTCTCATTCTCAAAGTGGCGTATAACCTGAATTCCTGATATTCCCGACAGAATGAAGATTCTCATTCTCAAAGTGGCATATAACTCAAGTACCTGATATTCCCGACAGAATGAAGATTCTCATTCTCAAAGTAGTATATAACTTGAATTCCTGATATTCCCAACAGAATGAAGATTCTCATTCTCAAAGTGGAATAAGCTTTTCCCAGAATCCCGAGCTACTCTCCAGTAGTATAGCTATTCCCCACATAGTTTTTACTCCCCAACAAAATCAAGATTCTCATCTTTGATTCTCCAGAGCCTTCTTTACTCTCAGCATGAATTTGTCAGAGTTTCTAATCCCCGCAGATCAAAGATTCTCATTCTTGATTCCTCGGCACCAGTTCCCCTAGCAGAATGAAGATTCTCATTCTCATTTCCCCACAGAGTTTTCAGATATTCCCCATCGGAGTTCTCCTCAAACAACAAAATAGAAATCCCCAGTAGATTGGCATACAACCCAAGCTCCTGATTTCCCTGGCAGAATAAACACTCCCCACAGAGTTATTTCCCGACAGAACGAAGATTCTAGTTCCCGTTTCTCCATTTGAAGCCTCCCAGGTTTTAATTCCCCAGTAAGAGGTCGTCGAATTTTTCCTCATTTTCCCAGGAAAGTCATGAAGGATTCTCACATCCCCGCAGGTTGCCAAGGATTTTCTATCCCCAACAGTAATCAGCAAGGTTTTCTCATCTTCAACAATCAAAGATTTTGGAATCCCCAGCACCGGTCAAGGATTCACTTTCCCTGGCAGCAGTCAAAGATTTCATTATCTCCATCTATCAATGATTTATTTTCCTCAACAAGATAGCTAATCAGCTTACATGCACATCCATTACATTCATATATCATAAACATTGATGGAGCACATTTTATTGCATCATACATATCATGCAACATAACTTTGTGCTTTAGCTAACATTCTACCCTTTTCAGGATAAGATTAAAAAGATATCGTTAACAACTATTCAGAGATTTCAGATACAGTATGGATACACCCCCCAGACACGGTGGTCATTCTATTACTCATTCAGAATTTCAAGTCAAGATACAGTATAGATACACCCCAGACGTGGCGGTCATTCTATTACTCATTCAGACTTCAGCAATCAGATACAGGCTAGATACGCTCCAGACACGGAAGCCATTCTATTTCTCATTCAGATTCAGATATCAAACTCAAGTTCAGATACACTCCAGACACAGAAGTCATTATGTCACTTGTCCGGATCCCAGTTACAGTACGGATATACTCCAGACACGGAAGTCATCCTGCTACTCATACAAATCTCAACTTCAGATACAGTCCAGATACGCGCCAGACACGGTTGCCATTCTGTCACTCGTTCGGAATTTATCCCCATCATATAGATGCTCCATACATAGATGTTTCTCTGTTACCCATTCAGAATATAGATACAATCCAGACACGACAGTCGTTCTGATATTCATTCAAGAATCAAATACAGTTACAGCTCGGATACGCTCTAGACACGGACGCCATTCCCTTGCTCATACGAACCCAGTCTCTAGATACAACTCAGATACGTTCCAAATACGGATACCATTTTGATGTTCATTCTACTGATTTTCAACAAACAAGTTTTGGATGGCATCTCTAAGCCCATCTCCAGCAAGATTCTACCATTTCCAAATGGCATCTTTAAGCCCATTCCCTCAGCTACATTTTGACGAGTGCAAATTTACGGGCACTCTAGTGTCCAATCCTCTTTTACCTTCGAGTCACGAAAGACAAACTTGCCAATCTAACTCTTCAGGTTCAAGAAGATTGAACAGGGGAAATTGTTGTACCCCAAAATTTGCCCTCTCATTTTAGCAACATTTCTTATCACAAGGCTTTTGGAACTCAAGATCAATCTAGAGTTTGCTCTGCTCAAGACATCTCCTTGCACTGATGACCTGAACTAGGGTTTGAGTTTGCACAAGGATTTTTGGACCTTCAATTCTCAAATTGACTTTATACTTCATATTGGACTCATAAGTTTTCCCATACCAAGTTTCAATCCTTGATTCAAATTTTTTTCCAGTCAATTAGACAGTTGACCTAGAAATCAACTGTATTGGGGAAAAAGTCAACTGTGGCCAATTTACAATCAAACCTCATGAATTTTGACCCACATCAACATTATGAACTCATATGAACCATTGGATCAAGTTTGGACCACAACTCCATAAGAAATTTGATCAGATCACCAAAAGGGCAAAATGGTCATTTTTAGGGTTTTGGCTGTACAAAGGCAATTTTTGACTTTTTGACCTAGCCAATGGCAACTTAGGTTCAACCATGGACTCAAGGACTCAATGACATCATCTTGACTTATTCAACAAGTTCAAAAGATCTCAAATGCATGGGATTGACAGATGAATTTTTCAGTCAACTAATCAAAATTTGACTGTACACTAAAAAGTCAAAACTTTGACTTTTTGGTCAAAATCAAGTGCAAAGGGTCATTCTTCATCAATATGTGTCAAATTATGAAACTTGTTCATCAAGAAACCCAAAATTGCAAGTTAGGGTTTAAAGTTGAAAATTTTCATAACTTAGAAATTTTCTAAGTTATGAAATTTTCTTAATTTTTCCTAACTTTGCCCCACATTTTCACCATGATGCAAATGGATTCAAACAAAACCTACAACATGAAAGTTGTATTCCTCCACAAAGTATACAACTTTGATTCACAAAGTTTTCTCAAAAGAAGCTTGGATCTCAAGTTATGATTTTTGGAACAAGGGTCCCTAAAACTTTTAACTTAGTGAACTTTTGCCCTAGTCTAGGCAAGATTTTGACATATCTTCATGGCCATTTTTCACATAGTTCCACTTGGAATATCAAGTTTCATTTTAAAGATGGACTATAGATCATGTTGCAAGCTTTCCAAATTGTCCAAGAACTCCTCAAACACATTTGTGGTTAGGGAGAATCCAAGGCTTGAAGTTGGCAAAAACTCACTTTTCCTCCATGGCATATTCATGTTCACTCATGTTGCATTTTCAAGTCAGCATGACTTACACTAGTTTGCAGGCCTCTAAACCACTTCACACTCCATAATTTAATGTAAATCCATTGGGCTAATACATTGTTTTGGTCATTAGGGCATTGTACACCAGATTAATCCATAAATGGTAAAAGGCACATTTCCATTTTTGCAAAAGTGTGCTTTATGTCAAACCACTATCCCTTGAGCATTGGTCCATATCTCAGAAGGAAAATCAAATCCACAAGTTTCAGGGGCCAAGATCAAAGTATGCAAGAATATTTGATGGCATGTACAGGCCTGTAACCTCACTTCCACCTTCTTACTTCAAAAACAAGAAAATTGTCCAAAACTTGAGAACTTGAAAACCAACCAATGTTAACTTACACAAACAGTTTGAACATCTTTCTCACACCCCTTTGAGCTAGAAACACGATTGCTTGAGCCTCAAAATACCCCATAGCCAGAAATCACATTCCTTTGGCAAAACAGGGCAGGTTCTGCAACTTGAGTGCCATAGCTCATTTTGCTTCAAACACCTTCCATTCAACTCACTCAAGTTATCCCAAACCTCAAATGCCAACTGTAACTCCATTTACAGTGTTCACCATTTTCATTTTGAGCTTGTGCAGGTTGAGTTCTATAGACTGATTCAAGGATATTCAAGGCAAGCTAGCTATTGGAGAAGGTCAAGTGAAGTTCAGGCAAGCTACCAGACATCTCAAGCCTTGTTGAAAAGCACTACATTGCCCTACACGAATCCAACTAAAATAGGTTTTTCTTCACTTTCTATCTCTCTATTTAGGAACATTTAGCCTTAGGTTTGTGAATAAAAAATGTAGTGTTCATTGCCAGGAAGCCATGCATATGCTCAGTTTTTATTTATATTATGTGTGCTAAGAGAATTTCATCCATGAACATGCTGAAAAAACTAGGTCAGATTTTAGGGCCAGAGAAATTATCTCTGGTCTTTGAGAGTTAGGATTAGTTTTTTATATGGTTGGAATCGTCTTGAAATTATCTACAAGTTTGATGTTGTGTGTTTTTGCAAAAGATCACGTATACGGGATGTCCCAAGTTTGTACAGGCGCGCGCGTTTTTCAAATCTGGAGGCTGAAGATGAAGCTGGCTTGGGCTGGGCTTGGCCTGGCTTGCTTCTGACACCTCCCATTTTCATTTTTGCACCCCCTGACCCAATTTCTTGTATTTTCATATTTTCATATTTTTGTTTACATTTTTTACTTTGTTTATTTATTTCCAAACATAAAAAATGCTCAAAAAATATTTTCATAATTTTTTACATTTATTTGGCATTTTATTTTAATTTTTCTAACATTAAAGGCATTTAAATACTTTTTTATTATTAAGACTTGAAAAATATATATATATATATATGTATACTTTTATTTTTATTTCTTATTTTTATTCACATTGAAAATATTATAATAAATATAATTTATTTTTGTACATATTTTATTTTATATTATACATGTTTAATATATTTAATATACATATATATAAATATATACTTTTTATTTTATTAAATACTCTAGAATAAAAAAATACAAAATATTACATTTTTATTTTTATTTATTGTTCATACTAAAAAATATTTTTTCAAAGTATATTTTATTTTTACATATATTAATATATTTTATTGTATATAAATAATATAATGTATTTATTTTCTTAAAGAAATTAGGGTTTCACCCTTAAGCAATTAAAATAAATCTTTTATTTATTTCTTTATTTTTTACATTTTTTATCTTTTACATACATAAACAAACAAAAAAACCTTTTTGCATAATTCATATTATTTGATATATTTATTTATCTTGTTTATTTAAATATTGTGCATTTAATATTTATGCATTGGGAATTCAATTTGGATGTAATAATAAATTAGGGTTTATATTTCTTGTCAAATACCCCCATTCAAAATTTATACCCCCATCCCCATAATCATGTTGTAATAGTCTAGATTTTAATTCTCACACTTTACGCTTTCAATTATGCCATGATTAGAGAATTAGGGTTTGTATGCAAAAATCCAAATCAACAAATAGTTTGACCTAATCAAAAGACAAAAATGCATGAAAATCAAACACAATGCACACTTGCACCCCTAGAGTTACAATCCACTTGTTGCCTTAAAAAATGGGTCATGGTATGAATGTTGGGTACTTTGGCAAAACAGAAACAAAACAAAAGATCATAGTCCCTCGATGACGCTATCTTGGTTGCCTAAACAAAAATGATCAAGTCCCTCAAAAAATTGCCAAAGATACTTAACACAATTGCTATCATGGTCTATACGATGACCCGCGCCTGTCCCGTTTAACATCCTAACACAAGGTTGTTCACCAAATGCAATGGTGAAACAACACTGTCAAAAGGGTTAAAAACATTAGGAAAGATCTTTGAGTAAATTAGGGTAGATAGCTCTTAGTTACTTGATCAAAAAGCTTGAAAAAACATCCTTGCTATTTTCAAACACACTTCACAACATAATTTCAAAACATTATCCAAATCAAACTTTCAAACATTGAAATCTTTTCAAAAGACAAAAACACCTTTGTATACATTCAAACAAAAATCATTACAGAGGTTGCCACAACGATATCCTCTTTTCAAAACATCTTTCAAAACCACACACAAAGCACCATTTCAAACAATTGGAAAAGTAAAGCAAGTGATCTAAACAAGTAACTAAGAGCCCATGGAAAACCATGGATGAAAAGGGTGCTTGCACCTTCCCTTTTCATAATCTACCCCCCGAACCAAAGAAAACATCTCAAAGGTCTTTCCTGTGCTTTTTGACCTTTCCTTAGGATAAAATAAAAAGTTGGTGGCGACTCTTGCTAAACCGAACAATTGCGAACACAAACGCAAAACCTCAAGTCAGTTCTCCCACCGTATCACAGGGGGGTAGGTTATGAAAAGGGAAGGTGTTAGCACCCTTTTCATCTATAGTTATCTATGGGCTCTTAATAGCAAGTTCACTTTGAAATGCTTTAGTGCTTGCGTAAGTTTGAAAATATTTTGAAAATGCCTAAGTTTGGCAAACTTTGCAATGATTTTTGTATCGTTGAGAATGTATACAAAGTGTTGGTTTTGAAAATATTTGTTGAAAGGGGAATATTTGGAAAGATGTTTTGAAAATGTGAGGTGTGAAAATTGTTTTAGTTTGTGAGTAAGAAATTACGAGCAATCTACCTACTCAAAAGTCTTTGTTCTTTTCCTCCTCCTTTAGATAGTACTATTTTACCTTTGGTTGGTAGAGAGCCTTATCATTGGATGTGAGGGACAGGCGTAGTTCATCCTACAGACAAAGAAGTCAACTTGTAAGATGTTTTAACAATTGTCGTAAGGGACTAAGATCATTTATCTAAGGCAACATTGAAGGGTCATCAAGGGACTACGATCTTTTAATCGAGGGTCTTTGCTAAAACATCTCACGTTCGAGGGATATGATTGTTTTCATCTGAGGCAACAAATGAGGTTAACCCTAGAGGTGCATGTGTGCAAAGTGTTTTGATTTCAAATACATTGTCTTTGAATTAGGGTTTTCTATGGTTTGATTTTAAGTATTGTCATGCAAACCCTAATTACTAACAAATAAGGAAAGTGGTATATTGTAGAATTTAAATGTCCTACGCTATTACAATGCTTTGGGAATGTGGGGGGGGGGGGGGGGTACAAGTTTGTGAATAGGGGGAAGAAAGCAATAAAGTCCTAATTATCTATTACAAACCATTGAACATGAATAGAAATAAAATATACATAATGTAAAGAGGAAGAAAAAAATTGTCTTTTTAGGGTTTTTGATAGAAAAACGTTTTAATAATTTAACCTAATTAAGCTAATTAATTTTAATTATAAGAAAATTTAATTAATTATTTAATCAAAACCTAAAATATAAGTTAATTAAAATAAAACCTAAATCTAATTTAATTTTTTTAGAAAATAATTTTTGTTTATGTTAATTAGAAAATATTCTACAATGTAAAAGAAATAAAAATTTTAATTTAACAAAAAAAATAAAATAAAATGCTTAAAACAGATTATTTAATAAAAATATATGTTTTTGTATTTTTTGCTTTTAATAAAATAAATAAATAGATAAATAAAATAAAAATATAAAAATATATAGGCTATGTGTTAAAAGGTAAAAAGGGGTTAAAAGTAGCAAAAAGAGTTAGGCCCAACAATGAATTTGTTTGGAATCAGAAAATAAATAAATAAAAAAAGTTATGGGCCTACGCAATATAAAGTAAAATGGGGGTGCAAAAACAAATTCAGTCAAGGCCCAAAAGAGAGAGTCTAGCGCCTATTTGTGATCCTGTGTGGCTGACTTTCAAAGGGTCCATGATGAACATGTGAGCTTGGAGTGTGGGATTAGAAAGCTGACATATCTGATGGCATTAGTGTGAAGTGTATGGTAGGCGCGCATAGCCTGCTTGCATAGAATCTGAAAGAAGAAAAATGTAAAAAAAAAACAAAAGGGTACCACTAGGGCTCAAACCCAGGTCCCTATAGTTCAATGCCTTACACTCACTTCCTCTGCCACTGGGGTGGCTGTTTCATCCGTTAATAATACAACTTGTAATAAATTTAAAATAAACCTCTTCTTAATGGCACTTTATCCCTAACCTCACGCCAGCATCTCCAACACCATTTTTGAATTTTGTAACTTCCTCATTTCTCAATCAAATTAGAAAATGTAAACATGAAACTTGCTCCATTTTGCAATACGAATTCAACCATATAAATTTCATGAGCTATAAATCAAAGATGAATGAGAATTTTACTGGTACCAAATAAAAACCTAATTTTTTCATAAAGGTCAAACTCAAAATTCGCATCACTCAGACAACATAAATGAAAACTAAAGGCATGGTTAGCTTCATGGCTATAATGTCTACATTTTTTATTCACAAAGTAACCACTAATGATGCTTGTAGAGAGAATTCAAAGTTGAGAAAACTTACCTCAAAACTGGAAATCGTGTATGGAGTTTGAGCAACCCTAGAAGTGTGGTGATGATTTGGATAGCTTCACTGGACTCCTAGGAAGCTAATGCAACTCTTGCTTTGTGCTGAAAGTGTCTGAATCATGCTGGTGAAGTCAAGTTGTAGAGCTTAGTTTTTGAGTTTGGAAGATGATGAAGATGGAGTTACAGTTGTGAAACAGGGATGAGGATAAGTTGTATATGATGTATGGAATCTTTGTGATTGATTTGGAGAGGAAACGCACGAGTGGATTATGAGATGGAAGTTCAAGGTCAGAAATGACAAGCTATGGATGTTTTTGTGAAAATTCTGGTTTGGGGGAGTTTAAGGGCTTGGCAATTCGTGTGTTAGGTTATAATTGGCTTCTCTATTTATAGAGGAAAGGTCTTGAAGGCTCTAGTGATCAGAATCAAGAAATCACATGTTATGCTTTTGAAACTTAATTTTAAAGTAAACAAGAAATGCATAGTTTCAATGTGAATTACAAGGGCTTGTAGGTGGTTAACAGGTTGTAGATATGTTGCTTCTTGCTTTGAAATGTTTTATAGTCAGAAGCAACAATGTATGGGCTCGAGGAGTTGACTTTGTGATTAAAGTTGGCTTTTCTAAAAATGGAAGTGGTGACTTTGTGGCAAAAATGGAAAATCAACTTGGACAAAGCTTCAAACACTTGGACAATGGCTCAAACAGTTGTGTAAAGATTTAACTATTGAGTGATTTGCAAGTTTGAAGGTATGCAAAGAAAGATTATGCAACATGTCTTGATATTTGTTCAAGTGTTTTTCATGAAAATGCCCTAAAATTCAAGAATGGATACCCAACTTCTTCTCTTCGATTCTCTTAGCTCAAGAATGATCTCTTCAATTTCTTGGACATTTTGGAAATCTTGAAACATTATATACAACCTTCATGTTGACCACTTTGGCTAAATAATCTTGGAGCTTGTTGAAAATTGGCCAAGAAGTTAGGGCAAAAAATCTGCCTAACTTGATGAAAATTTCACTAAGTGTTTTAGTAAAAAGGTCATGACTTCATGAGCCTATATCTTCAAATATCAGAATTTTTTGGACATCAACCCTAAGGGAAATTTTTTTAGAATTTATCAAGATCTACAACTTTCATGTTGAAAGTTTTCCTTGAATCATCTTGCATCATGGTGAAAAATTATCATGAAATAGTGAAATTATCAAGGTTAAAAAACATATAAAATTTTCTAAGTATTAGAAATCTTGACTTTTTGTTGACTTTCTTGATTCTTGATGTTCAAGTTTGATATTTTTGAATGTCTTGATGAATCTTGATCTTTGAAATTCAATGTTGACCAAAAAGTCAAAGTTTGATTTTTTGTGTATCAGTTGATCAAATTTCAACTATCAATCCATTGATCTTGAGAAATGATTTGAGCCATGAAATTAGGTCAATATATTGTGTTTGAGTCCTTGAGATCATGCTTCAAGCCATTAGGTCATGTACTAGGTCAAAAGTCACTGATCAGTCATTCCCAATCAAAACCCTAATTTTGATAATTTTGCCCCTTTGATGATTTGAATGCTTTTCTTGAGGCATTGTGATCAACCCTTGATTAATTTATAAATATGTATTAAAAATGTTTATGTTGGCCATAAATCATGAAGTTTGACTATATATTGACTACAATTGACTTTTTACCCAATATAGATGATTTTCAGTTATCTGAGCAATTGACTAAGCAAATTTGTGATGCAAGACTTGAAACTTGGTATGAGCATTCTTAAAGACACATAATGAACCATGAAATTCATTTTAGGCATCAAAATTCCAATTGTCCTTGAGAAAACCAAAACCCTAATTTGGAGACTCGGTGCTTAGGAGGTGAGCTTGTCTGATCAAACCCTTGAGCATTTGAGATCTTTGGTGAGAAATGTATTGATAAAAGAGAGGGAAAATTTTTAGGTACAAAAGGGAGCATGATGTTTCATTCTACTGCCTTAGTGTATTTGTGCTTATGCTACTACTACTGATGTAGTCAGTTGTGCATGATGAGGATGTCTTAACGGATGTTCCAACATCCTATCTAGTTTGGGTTGAGAATCCTTTTTGGATCTCTCTTCTGATGTGGGTTTTTCTTTGAGGGGGAGAAATTATTATTTGTGAGAGAGGGAGTATTGTAACTGTTTGATTGTGTATTTTCTATAACTCTAATATATTATTTATGGAGTTTGGTTGTGGTATTATTCTTCTCTCCAGTTTAATTAGACTTTTGATTGTTTTAGCCAAAATTTTCCAAAGGGGGGAGTTTTTTAGTTCCATGGATTTAGGATTGACATAATTTTGCTAAAACATGGTTATATACTAATTTTGATCAAAATGTTGTAGCATTCTTATCAACTGTCATAACAATTTTTTTGTTATGAGTTTTTTAGCCAAATGTCGAAGCAGAAGTTGTGACATCTTGGTCTGGTACACCAAGTGTTGTTGTTTGATATTTCTTAACAAGATTTGATTTGGTTTTCTGAGATTTCTTTTGGATATATCTCAATTATTTTCACAGGTTAAGAAGATGTAATTTGGAACAGGTGAATCAAATCTCCAACAACATTAAAGTTTCCAAAATTGGGCTTTGAGACAATTTAGGAAACCTTGTGTTTTTTGTTTTAAGATTTAAGGAGATATTTCTGCACAAATTGGTGCATCTCTCAACGTGTGCATCAAGTAATATATGGGCGAAGATTCAAGGCCCAAGGATTACTGAAGAGTATTTAAAGAAACTACCTATACCTAAATTCATTAAGAACTTTGTAAAATAAGCGGAAGCCGATTTTTCTTAGTCTTAGGGATTTATGGTTCTTTAAGAGATTTTATGTTTTGTTTGTACGTCCTCATGTATCTTTTGAAACACTTGAGTTGACTAATTGTTACTTGACAGTTTATGAAGTTATTGTTCTCACTCTAAAAATTTTAAGCAAGAGTTTGAGTATTGTATTAGAAGTTTGAACTTCAGTTTTATTTTGGTTTCCAGTCACTTGGATTGTGGCTGTAGATATCACTGTGGTGATTGGGAGTGAGAGCGGTTCTCTTATCTAGGAGGTGCCTAGGTAGAAGTTGCATTGGGTACGAATTAAGTGAGAAGTGTAAAATGGGTCTGTTTAGCTTCAAATTGATACTAATGATAATGGATTTCCTTCTTGGCTTGGTAGCCCCCAGATTAGGTGAGTTTTCCCCAAACTGCGTTAACAATTGATTGTGTTCTTTAAGTTTATGCAACTTACTTTTTTGCATAATCTTTCTGCTTTAGCAAGTCTGTTTTCTGTCAGCAGATGTTATAACATCTGTCGTGACATTGTGTGTTGTCAAGACATTACAGTATTGACATCTGATATTGTGTGTGCCAGAATTCCATACCTTTTGTCACATAATTGGTTAATTCTAATAAGGTTGTGGTTAATCCCTTTAAATAAAATCACATTTTCAATAGTAATTATCGAGGAATTTCCACCAATACCTTCTCCTAGTATGTTAACTCTTGTGTTGTCTCCATAGGTGACGCAAACATTTTCTTTCTCATCGAACTTGATGAACATAGAAGCATTTCCCGCCATGTGTCTTGAACATCTGTTATCTAGAAACCATAATCTTTTTGTGAAAACAAGATGTTCTTGCAAACAATCAAATAGGTAAATTTAGGTCCCCAGCTAGTGGGTCCTTTGGGTTAGTTGAGATACACTTAGAAACCCATGCCATCTCACCATTTGGAACTTGGAAATTCCTAATGTGACATTGATGCCTAATGTGTCCCTCATCACCACAATAATGATAAACAACTTTAGATGAAATGCCTCTTCTATTTCTCCTAGTGAGACAAGGGTTTTTCTTATAAATAATTCCTCTATCACTTGAAGAGCTAGAACAAGAACAAGATGGTGAAGTAACATGAGTTAATTGTCCTTTGAGATTTTCAATTTCAAGTTTTAAAATTGGACATTCAACACATTCCACTTTTTTCCATATTTTCAAGTAAAGTATCAGAAACATTATAACACTCATCAACAAGATACATATGTTCATCTTTAAGATAATCTTAAGCACGATTAAGATTATTGATCTCTTGTTCAAGAGTTGAAATCATCTCTTTTTGGAGAGAAATCTTCTTAAACACATTTATAGAATCAACATACATATCATTAAAAGATTTAGGAAATTCACTATAAGAAAATTCATTATTGGAGTCAGAATTATATACCTTTGAAGAATCACCTTTCTTATGTGTCATCAAACATAGGTTGGAACACTCATCATCTGAACTTGAACAAGAATTTGATGATAAGCTCTAATCATATTCTTCCCATGCGATATAGGCTTTACAACCTTTGGAACTTTTTCCCTTCGTCTTGTAAAATTCCTTATCTCTATTTTTATGATGTTTGGTGAGACTTCGACACGTTGTTCTATAATGAACCAATTTATCACACTCGTAGCACATAACATCATCATCCTTTTTCTTCTGTTCTTTCTTAGGTGGGTGAGTGTTTGTAAAGTTTATTAAACCCTTTTCAGTATGCTTAATCTTGTTCCTTCTCAAACATCTATTGTAGCGCTTGACGAATAAACCCCGCTTCTTTTTCTTAGGAACTTCTTTTTCTGAATTGTCACTTTCTTCCTTTGATTTACTAGATTTAGATTATTAAGCTTTAAAATAAAGTTCTCAGTGTCTATTTTTTCCTTTATCTTTCATTTTCTACCCCACTTTGCTATCAGAGAGTCGTTTTAGCTCATTTTCATGCTCGGGTAACTTTCCAAATAGCTTTGTAATATCCAAAGTATTAATCTTTGTTGCTACTCCTTGATAGAGATAACCTTTTGTTGCTACTCCTAGCACATAGACCTTAATATTTTTTTAGCATAATCTTTGTTGGAATATGTTTTACCCAATTTTTTTAATTTGTTGATTAAGTGGAGGAATCGAGTTTGCATGGATTCCACGGATTCTTTGAGCTCCATACGAAACAATTCAAACTCCTCGGTAAACATATTGATTTAAAACCCTTGATGTCTTTTGTTCCTTTTTAGAGAGTTTAGAGAGCATCCCACATACCTTTAGCACTCGTATGATATGAAATCGAGTATAATATTGTAGCGCTTAAAGAGGATATAAGTATGTTTCTCACTTTCAAATCATATGAAGCCTTATTGGTTTCATAATTTATCCAATCCTTAGGATGTTGTACACCTCCCTTCATCATCTGTAGGAATAAAAGGTCCCCCGATGACGACACACCACAAATTTTTGTCAACTGATAATAAGTGCACACTCATAATTAATTTCCAATAAGTATAATTTTCACCTTTGAAAGTCGGTACTATATTGTACGTTCCCCTTAGATCGTTATCCTATGCCATATTTCACAAAAAAATTGGATTCGATTAGACTTAATCAAAGGACCAGTTCTTGATTCCAATTGTTGGGTGTGAATATGGAAATAGAAAACGGTCTAGAGGGGGAGAGGAGTGAATAGACTTTTAAAAACAAATCACATGATTCTTCAAATAAGAATAATCAAAAGTATATCAGAGTTTGCTCGTGGAAGTTTGTAGAGCAAAAATGCGAAATTATACTCAATTGAAAATTATTAGGTAGCAACCCAAATCACTTTACAAATATATTAATGTCTAGATGAAGAAACACAACGTATGCAATTGAATCAATTGAGTAAGTTACGAGATATGGTTACGCAATTTATCAATAAGTCGAATTCTAAAAACCTGATGTTTCTCATATTTTAATAACCACTAAAGCCCTTAATAGGTTTTCCAATTAAAACAAAACGTAAGCTTATAAAATAAATAACTATTACCAAACTATAAACCTAAGCATGCATGTTCTACGAAATTCAATTAAAGAGAAAGAGATAGAGAGATGACACAAATATTTATAGTGCTTCGACTATTTCGTCCTTTCATGAGTCTATGTGCACTTTTGAAAGTACCTGCCTAATTCCATTAGTTTGAAAAATATACAAAGATTTTATACAATCAACTTATCCACAATAATGTTGAAAATAATAAAACTTTGATTATAGATCTTGATATGTATATGGCCAACTGCCAAACACTTTTGTGCAATCTTCACTCGATTAACGCTTCCAATCTTTCAATATCACAAATTCTGCTCTAAGCCTTAGTGCATAGCAATAAACCCCTTGATCCTACTGATTTCTTGAGCGGTGAATTGTATAAAGATGTAAAAAGAACTTTGCTTTATCTGTAGCCATCCACACAGTCACTACTAAGGCAATTCTTGAGAGAAGACCTTCCTTCTTCTTTTCATTGGAATTTTTCAACACTAGTGATAACAACCCCAATCTTGCAAGAACTTGAAAATATTTGATGCAAGATTTTCAAAAGAGGTGTTTGGTTTTCACAAAAATTCACAAAACAATTATGAAAAACTTTCACAATGATTATGAGGTATCTCATAGCTATTTCACCAATAGTGGAGATTTGATGAAGCCGCTGGTAGCTCCACACTCGAGATTCTTCATATACTCTTCTCTTGAGTATCCTAGTGTACCTCAATATTTGTTTCTCAATTTCGTATCACTCTGCCATTCAGAAGAGGTGTTCTGGTAATGGATTACCACTAGGTTTTAGATGCAATGGATCTAAGTGGCGATGAGAAAATACGGTGGAATAAAATCACAATTACTAACAATTCGTATCATATCAATGTGGAGTGTAATTTGCGACGGTACTTATTATAATTAAGGGTAACTCTACGTTCTGAAATCTGTTCACCTCATCACGATCTAAGAATCCTAGTACAATTTGGTTTTCTCTTATCATCATGAGATTACTCGTCATATGGAAGGAGTTCTCCGGTAGAGGATCTTTGTTGGAAGTCGTTATGACGCGAATCTCATCGATGACAGACAATTGAGACGATACAAAATTGGAAGGTTGGTCGGGGATATTCGATGTGATATTGGAGGTGATTGTCTCCATTTTTCGACGATTTTGGCAGGGATTCAATTTGGGATCCATGATGATCTATTTATGGAATTTTCGCATGAATTAGGAGTCACTTTCCATATATAGTGCCACTGTTTCGTTCTGGAACCAGAATTAGGTGTACGTCGATAGTGGATAATCATGAACAGGTGGTGTTGATCTCTAATACGGCGATACGAGGTAAACATGTAAGATTAGCACTACAACACTCAATCAATTTAGAATTCAAGATGAGTATAGTAAAAAATATAAATAAAAAATATACATTTAGTAACTCGTGTGATGAGCATTAGTTTTTTGGGTCTTTGTCTAACCCATAACATAGTAATTATTATTATTATTACTATCATCGTCGTCTCGCGGACTAGTGATGCCTTGAAAAAGCTTCTCTATCTCTTAAAGTCAGTTATGCATTCGTCTGGGCTAGCTGTAGTTGCTGCCAAAAGTTGGTGGATTTGTCTTGTAAAAGTGATCCATGAATGTTTACTCATGGTTGCAGCATCACTCGGACCACCAACACCAAGGTTTTCAGCAGCCCGAGCAACAACCTACACAGAGACACGATTCTTAGTGGATGAATTAATCATATTTTGTAACTCTTATTAGTCACTCCTACCATAGTAGAACAATGTCGGTTCACATTAGTACTGTTAATAAACTAATCCAACATCATAACACAAAAATTAGTATACACAGAAAAAACATAGTATACATTTAATATTATTAATGTGAACGAACATTGCTCTAATATCCCTGGAATAACATCCTAAATCTCCTAAATCTCAATGTTTAAAAAATATTTTTTTTCTTAAATTACAAGAACAATAATCCTTCTAAAAATAGAGATTATAAAAACTTTTACATACACTAACACTAACAAGTAGACTTAGCATATTTCCGACACATACACAAATCACAATACGAATATTTAAAATTGTATAGATTTGGACAAATACATTCAAAAGATCAATTCACTCAAACAGGAGAAATTGTTTCAAAAAAATATATATTTAAACAAACATAAAAACAATAAAATAGTGAATATAACATAATAATGATTTTCCCATATCACTATCATTCATATTGGCCATATGTTTCCATTAAGAAGCACCAACCAAAAGCTGAACAGTAATGAAAAAAAGTTGCAATAGAGAACAACATTTATTACTCACTTACACTAATTACTTAAAGTCTTAGATACTTTTTGTTCAATAATTTATCCTTATGTATTCCTATAAACAGTGAGGCAAGGCTACGGAAATTCAAACCATAAAAGTATAGGCAATTATTTTCTGTCTCTTATCTTGCAAGCTGTATGATTTGTACTTTGTAAGGACAATATGTAGAGTTCATACTATAGGTTTTGTTATTAATGTCAAAAAAGAAGGTTGAGGGCCACCAGGAATTGCATAAGAGGTAAGTTTGAGGGTCTGAAATGACTTATTTTATCTATGTTGGTTGTCTCATATATAACTATGTAACCAGCTGGTTTAAGTTATTAACAATAATGAACCTATATGAATGTTGTATATTTTGTGTGGCTCTCGATGCTATAAGGTATACGTATCTCAATGCCATTCATATATAACAAAGGGTTTGGATATCGGTTATAATAAGTGGTCCAAGCCTTAAAAACTTGAACAACTTGATTAATTTTATTGAGTTAGTATTGATTGTTGAATGGGAGAAGTAGGTTAGCCATTTACTATTTACTAATGTAAAGTAGTGATGGGTTGCTATATAATTGACTGACATGGTTAGGAGTTATAATATTTAATAAAATATTAGGTATATAGATTATTTCACTCCTATCTTGTTCTAACATTTACTTTGTAATATTTAAAGACATTTAGAAATATAAAATCATTTTTTATATGTTGTTGAACATTCACTTACATTTAATATGGGACACTCATAAGACATCTTATCTCAAACGTAAAACTTTTGCCTCAATTACACACATTGGCAGAGTCAGGAATTTTAGATAGTCAAAACAAAAATTTTAATCGGTCCCTAGCAGTGTATATATTTTTGATTTTACTAATTTTGTCTTTGGTTTTATCTAAAAATCGACTATTAGATTGGGAGAATATAAAGAAAGTATGGATTGAGCTCGGGCGTGTGCCCAGGCTAGCTAGGATATAGAACCACCACTGATTACACGAGCGAGACAACGAAAGGCGTCATAAAAAGTGGACCATTTAACCTCTTAGTTATTGCTTAACCGTCGGATAATGTGTAAAGTGGTCAGTGGTTCGATCCCTAGTGAGATCATTTTTGGAATTTTTAAATGGCAAAATATTTTTCTCTTCGGTTTTATAAATAACTGACGGGTTAAATTAGTTTTCCCCCGATTTTGACATATAATTAATGTGTTAAACATGATTGAGTTTATTATAAGAATAGTCTCCATGTTCTCTTTCTAGTCCTTAAAATTCGTCCTATTAAAGACATGAACTGAATTCAGATTAGCAGATATCGAAGCAATTGCAGTTGAGTAATATAACAAAATAAACACTATAAATATACTCATATAAAAGAAGAAGAAAATTTAATAGGAAATGAAACTATTGAAAGAGGGTATAAGGGATATTCCGCCCAAAATACAAACGGAAAACTACTACCTCCTAAAGCAAAGGAGAGGTAGAGTATTCCACACTGAAAAGTTACAAAGGTCCGCTAACTTACAACATAAGCATAACCACTTCCACGATCTATGAGTAATTGTCGATAAACAGTCAACAATACTAAACACCTCTCTCTTAAATATGATAGCATTCCACATCAACCAAATACTCTAAATTGTTGTTAACCAGATTACAGCAACAATTGTCCTTTTCAACTTATACTTCACCTTCTCGCAATTGGCCCCAAAAGTCAATTCTAACATACTACCAATCCAATCATAAAGCTTCCTCCATATTCGGTCCATATACAAACAAAGCTCGAAAAGGTGTAGAATGGTTTCTTTCTCCGAGTTACAAAAAGCGCAGCTCAAATCCCTTCGATCTGTCAAAATATTCCTCTTAAACAGCTGGTCTTTGGTTGGAATCATGTTTAGCAAGAACCTCCACCCAAAAAATAACAAATTCGATGGTATTTTTACCTCCCACGGTTGAATAATAGCTTTCAGCACATTGACAGGGATGATAGGAACTGAGGTATGATCACCGAAAAGATTAAACCAGGACCGTGAAAGAGCCTTATGTTTCTCGCTGCCAAACATGCATGTAAAACCAAAATGATCCATTTCAAATTCCTGTAACATTGCCGAGAATTCCTCCCATAAATCTGGATCCACCTCTCTATAATTTGTGACTATTTCCTCCAGCTTCCACGTCCAACCGATATCGTCCCATCTTATTGCATCTGCAATACAATAATTTGTGCAGTTCGCCATAAGATAAATTTCGGGGAAGGCATCCTTCAATGATTGATTTCCTAACCACTTTGAGTGCCAAAAAATAGTGTCGTAGCCATTATGAACATTGCAAAAAATGCTCCCAATAACCTGTTATCCATAAAAGCAAACACATTGTCCGATAAAATAAAATCCATCTACCATATGGAGTCCCTCCTAGATAACACCCTTTTATCACCGATCATCACTTTTGTCTCGTAATTCCCGTATTTGTTCCTGGTGAAATTGCTCTAAACTGCCTCTTTATCATTCAGAAACCTCCACTTCCATGTATTCAAAAGCTCCTTATTAAGAACTTTGATGTCTTTAACTCCAAGGCCTCCTTTCTCGTGTGTATTACACACATTAAACCAACTCACCCAATGGACCGTTCTTTTATTCTCACTACGGTGCCATAAGAAGTTGCTTTGAATACTCCGAATTTCATTAAGCACTTTTGAGGGGGCTTTATTGAAATAAAGAGAATAAACAGGTATTGCATTCAAAATCGAATTGATCATCACCACATGACCCGCAATAGATAGATTTATATGCTTCCAAACGGCCAACCTTCTCTTCAAATTTTTGACTAACTCCTTCCACATAGAAAGTTTCCTAGGACTTTCCACTACCTTTACACCAAGACACTTTAAGGGGAGGCTATCTATGCTACATGAAAGAAACCCTGAAGCTGCCTCTAAAAACAAGTCTCCTACATTTAAGTCATATATCTTGCTCTTGTGGAAATTCATCTTCAAGCCTGACATCATTTAAAATCCTTAAAATATAGCTTTCATACTTCAAAGATTGTCACTACTAGCGTCCGCAACTAAAATTGTATCGTCCGCGAATTTGAAAAGGTTAACTTCCTCCTCTTTATTATACTTGAACCCTCTAAAATAACCTAACTCCACAACTTTTTTACTAGTGTTGTTATAGCCTCCATGACCAAAAATGTAACACCCCAATTCTACCCCGACAATTATATATGCAAATCAGAGTTATAAACATTCATGCAAACGAATCAGGATACTACAAATTCATCTTTCAAAACACATTTCATTCAACATGGATACATAACACTTCAATTCTTCAGATGAACTATCAACATAATAATTTAATCTATTAATTCAACAATTTAAACATCTACGTAGCGGAATTCTTAATAACATCTTTAGCATTGTTACAACAACTTCAAAACAACACGTGTTTAATAATAACCAACTTAAAGTTCAACAACTGAATAATCAACAATCAAAAGCAACAAGCGTTCATCCCCTCGAGTGTTACATATCAGAGCAATGACACCGACTCGAACTACTGAAGGTATACATCTTTCACTCTTGATTACCTGCACGTTACTAACGTAAGGGTAACATTCAAACAGAAGGGGTGAGATATCTAACAATATAATAAAATGTATGATAATTAATATATTAAATTAGATCACATAACATCACCACATCTCATCTTATGAACAACAATAATCGCAACAGAAATACCAACTATAATACACATTCATCACATTAATTCACAACTTCTTTATACAATCATATAATGCGACTCAATACTATGCAAATGCATGTGGTACCATTGGAGCAGAACTCCCATCTTAAAAATCAGCCAATAAATAAAGGCATCAACAAGGCATAAGCCTTCATCTTAATATTTGCCAATACATGCCATCTTAACGAGCATAAGCTCCATCTTAAAATGCAATATATGCAACACAATCATGAATGTAATGATAACAACATAATTAACAACATCTCAACACAACATCATCGTTGGCCATAAGCCTACATCTTAATAACTGCCAATTATTAGAGGCATATCAACATCTTTCATCAACATCATTTATTATCACCATGCATCAAACATCATTTATAATCATAATTCAATAAACATCATTTCATCGACAATTCAGCCATACAAGAATACGACAGTAACTCGACAATTTCGCAATGTTGGCCATAGGCCTACAACAATAATATTTCCTATAACTAATTAGTCATCTAAGAATTACTTCTAAATTACCAAACCTCTACATATTACTATTCTGTAATACTACATCATTATCATCATTAATCCTACTGTTACAAACCAAACAGTAATCTATACACTTCTCATCCTCATCATTCTTCACAAAAATTAGCATAGCGATTAACGCGGGAATTAACTCTAGTCCTAATTTGGATACTAGGATTATCCTTCCTATTCTTCATTTTAATCCTTAAGAATGAAGTTCATCGCGTTATCTATTCAACGCTTTGAACGACACCTCAAATGGAGTCTGAAAACTCAAGTTACAGCCTTTTCAAAATGATTCTGCCAAAAAAACATACTACATGGATCGACGCGTAATGCCTTGGGTCGACGCGTATTGGATTTAACACGCTTCATGAGTCGACGCATACTCTCTTGTATCAACTCATACTGAGTCTGCAACACTACATGTATTGACACATGCTCCTACGTATCGACTCATCTTGAGTCTAAAAGCCCTCATGTATCGACACGTGACTCCTTCGTGTCGACTCATACTGAGTCTAACAGCATTCTTGTATCGACACATACCATTTAGGGTCGACATATACTTCTCTGTCATGGATATTTTCTGCGATTTCTCTATGTTTTCACTACGGGTTCCATACTTTAGGCCCTAAAAACATCCTCAAATCATAGCTAATCATCAATTGTAATTATCCTACAATTCTACATTAAATAAACAGCATTGGGACACCATTATTCATCTTTCAATCATCGATTTCCATCATACAACATCATATATAATTCGATCATAAACCAAACAATCTTTCACCCTAGCCCCATATACCAATTATCATGAACCCTATTATAGAGTCAGAACCCCAACCTTACCTTAGATTTAAGGTTACTCTATAACTTTCTCCAATTGATTTTCTGTTCTGCCTCTTTTCCTTCTTTTCCAACAGCTTTCACGTTCTTTCTCTAACCCTTATTCTTCTTACTGCTTCTTCTTTCTTATTATTTCTAAAAATAATAAAATAACCCTATTATTCTCTTTATTCCTTAATGGGCTTAAGACTACTACACCCCCTTATTACTACTTCTATCCTTTAAGACAAGCCCACATCAAATAATATTATCCTTCTAATATTATTCCACCACTTAATAAAATAATTAATCCAACTAATCACCACACAACTTCACAAATATTCCAAAAATAATTTAATTAAATAATTAATTAAATTACGGGCGTTACAACTCTCCCCCACTTAGAATATTTTCGTCCTTGAAAATTTACCTTAATCAAACCACTCAGGATAGGAGTCTCGCATCTTGCTCTCCAACTCCCAAGTCATGCTTTCTCCGGCAGCCCCTAGCCAAACCACTTTAACCAAAGAAATCTCTTTGCCCCTCAGAGTCTTAGTTTCACGATCCGCGATTCATACAGGCATCATCTCCACCGTAAGATTATCACGTACTTGCACATCGTCCATATGAATCACATCAGATGGATCTGAAATATACTTCCAGAGTTGCGACACATGAAATACATCATGTAAATTCGAAAGATTAGGCAGTAAAGCCACTCTATAAGCAACATTCTCGACTCTCTCTGAAATTTGATATGGTCCAATAAAATGAGAAATGAGCTTCTTAGACTTCAATGCTCTCCCAACACCAGTCACGGGTGTAACTCTTAAAAACACATGGTCACCCGCTTGAAACTCTAAATCTTTCCTTCGCTTGTCATGATAACTCTTCTGTCTACTTGGGGAAGCTTTCATCTTTTCTCGAATCAACTTCACCTTCTCAGTAGTCTCACAAACAAGTTCAGGTCCAAGTACTACACTTTCACCAGATTCATGCCAACATAAAGGAGTTCTACATCTTCAACCATACAATGCTTCAAAAGGTGACATCCCAATACTGGAATGGTAACTGTTATTATAAGTGAACTCTATCAACGAAAGATAAGTATCCCACGAACCTCCCAGCTCAAGAACACATGCCCTCAACAAGTCTTCCAATGATTGAATAGTCCGTTCAGTATGACCATCTGTCTGAGGATGATACGCTGAACTCAACCTCAACTTAGAACCCAACGCTTCTTGCAAACTCTTCCAAAAATCAGAAGTAAATATTGGATCTCTATCTGACACAATGCACAAAGGAACACCATGTAGCTTCACTGTCACACTAGTGTAAATCTCAGCCAACTCCGGCACTAGAAAACTGATGTTAATAGGAATAAAATGAGACGACTTCGTAAGCCTATCAACAATTACCAAAATCGAATCATGTCCCCTTATAGTATTAGGTAATCCTGTCACAAAGTCCATTGAAATGATATCCAATTTCCATTCCGGAACTTCTAACGGTTGCATCAACCCTGCTGGCTTCTGATATTCAACTTTCAACTTCTGACAAGTCAAACATGCATACACAAACCGAGCCACATCACTCTTCATTCCAGGCCACCAAAACAAACCTTTCAAATCTTGATACATCTTTGTAGCTCCTGGATGAATACTCAACTTACTTCTATAACTCTCTTCAAGTATCACTTTCTTCATCTCAGTATCATCAGGAATACAAATCCGGTTACGAAATCTCAACACACCTTGTGCATCTAGCTTAAAATCATTATTCTAAGACTGATCAATCTCAACCATCAAATCCACCAGTTTCACATCTAACTTTTGAGCATCTCTGATACTGTCTAGAAATTCATTATTAATCTTCAACATACCCAACATAACACTCTGCGGTGTAACTTCGCAAATTAAGCCATATCTCTGAACTGCTCAATTACTTCCAACTCTTTAACCATCATTGCCAACATATGTAAAGTCTTTCGACTCAACGCATCAGCTACCGCATTCTCTTTTCCTGGATGATAATTCAAACTAAAATCATAATCCTTTAACAATTCCAACCATATTCGTTGCCTCATATTCAAATCCTTCTGATCGAATAAATACTTTAAGCTCTTATGGTCACTAAATACTTCAAATCTAGAACCATAGAGATAATGCCTCCAAATCTTCAGCATAAAGACAACTGCAGCAAGCTCTAAATCATGCGTAGGATAGTTCTTCTCATGAGTCCTCGACTGCCTTGACACATAAGCAACTACCTTATCATTCTGCATAAGCACGACTCCTAAACCCATCTTAGAAGCATCACAATATACAACAAAAGGCTCTCCTGGATTAGGCAATGTCAAAATCGGAGCCGACGTCAACCTCTTCTTTAATTCTATAAAACTTTCTTCGCACTGAATATCCCACACAAAAGCTCTACCTTTACAAGTCAACTTAGTCAACGGAAGTGCCAACTTAGAAAAACCTTCGATAAACCTTCTATAGTAACCAGCTAATCCCAAAAAGCTTCTAATCTCAGTAGCTGACTTCGGAGTTTCCCATTGCAACACATCATTAACCTTCGATGGATCTACAGCAATGCCACTACCTGAGATCACATGACCAAGAAAAATAACCTCCTTTAACAAGAATTCACACTTGGACAGCTTTGCACACAACTTCTTCTCTTTCAAAACTTGCAATACTACCCTTAAGTGTTCTGCATGCTCTTCTTCTGACTTAGAGTAAATCAAAATATCATCAATGAACACCACTACGAACCAATCCAAATAAGTATGAAAGATACGATTCATGTATTCCATGAATACTCCCAGTGCATTAGTAACACCGAAAGGCATCACCGAATACTCATAATGTCCATAGCGCATTTTGAAAGCCGTCTTCTAGATATCTTCATCCTTCACTTTAATCTGATGGTAACCCGACCTCAAATCAATCTTACTAAACACACGAGCATCCACCAATTGGTCCATCAATTCATCTATTCTTGGAAGCGGATACTTGTTCTTAATCGTAACTTTATCCAACTGTCTATAATTAACACATAGTCTCATACTTCCATCTTTCTTCTTTACTAACAACACTGGAGCTCCCCACGGTGATACACTTGGTCTTACAAACTTCTTTTCAAGTAACTCCTCCAATTGCTTCTTTAACTCTGACAATTCAGATGCAGACATCATGTATGGTGCCATAGACACTGGTCCAGTACCAGGTACAAGATCAATAGCAAACTCAACTTCCCTCTCCGGCGGTACATCAGGAATTTCATCAGGGAAAACTTTAGGAATTTCACACACCACCTGCAATTCTTCAATTATAGCTTGAGTCTCTACAGATAGCGACGCCATCAAGGAGAACATCTATGCTTCTTCTTGTATCAACTTTATCAAATGTTTAGCAGACAACAAACTATCTTCCTCTTCTTCAGAAGTAGAAAACCTCACAGACTTGTCATAACAATTAATATGAATATAGTTATGCTCAAACCAGTTCATACCCAAAGTCACTGATAATCTTATAATGAGCATTATTATCCTCCTCATACTCAATGAAACCATTAGAACTAAAATGTGTTCTGCATAAAATATATGCTTGTTATCATCAAAACTTAGAGATTTAAACACAAATCTAAATCTTGTTCTTACAACGGGTACCAAACTGCACCCTTTGAGCATTCAAATAATTCATGACCCGAAAGATCTTCTCAATCGCTTTCAGCCATATTTGTGCTTTGTCAGGTTTATGCGCTCCTTCAAAGATTGGCGGATTATTCCTATGGAACTTCCGCAAAGCATTAAGTTCATCATCATCTCTGTTACCAGCATTGAAGTGCGGCTGTTGCCCAATCGCACTAACTAAAATTTCCTCAGCAATAGCATCGTCATTCCTTCCTGCAACCATCGTCCTGAGATTCCAAATAACCAACAATGCTTATCAGACAAACATGATCGATTATGTCATATACACACATCAAATACAAAAGGAGATAAACACGTTAATAAACAGGCCAACTGGCTAACCAGACTCTGATACCACTAATGTAACACCCTCTAAACCCCCGTGCAATAATATATGGCATAATCAAAGTAAATTAACATGCATAACAAAAGAGGGTGTCACATGTATTTCAAAACCAACACAAATACACTGGTCATGCTCATAACACGCATTTAAAATCATGTTCTATACACATATGCATATAACAGCGGAATAATTCTCTTTCATAAATATACCAATAATGGAAATCCCATAATAACAATTATATAATAAAACATTAGGCACTAAAGGCCACTTTTCACATAATCTCAATACATCATAAATAAAGAGAGTATAACAAATATCTCTAAAAAAACATGAGTTCAAATGTTTCCCCATGTTACATGACCAGAGCATGACTCACTACCTAAATTAGCAGATAAACAAAGAACTAGCTCCTCCGACTAATCTTCGCGAGAAGCACCACTATGTTCGGTATAAAATATCATTTCAACAGAAGGGTGAAAATTCATATCATTGTGAAAATATATAATAATATTGATGCACAACAAACATATAATAATTGAATTCATCACACTTAACATATTCATGTATTCAACATAATTCACATGTTCACATATACAACATTGTTGAACAACTCATGATTCAAGAAGTAATCAATCACAATTACCATAAATGTAACATTCACATCAATATCACATTTAAACTCCAATAATTCACATCGACACAAGTGACTCAAATGCAACTCAATACTATGCAAGATGCACGTGGTACCAATTGTTATCCTTACGAGGTTTTTACGTTTAAACCCATCCCACATCTCCAAGAAAGGTAACCACCAAAAAGCCCATTCTCTAAGCTTTCAAACTCTCATATCGAGGTTTGGGACAAGTCACTAACTCTCGCAAAAGCTAGCAAACATTTCCTCTTAACAACTCATGATGCATGTAAAATTTCAACATATATATATATATATATATATATATATATATATATATATATATATATATATATATATATATATATATATATATATATATATATATATATATATATATATATATATATATATATATATATATATATATATATATATATATATATATATATATATATATATATATATATATATATGTGTTGTAACCGGTTTGTTGGCTGAAGATTTTGATAATGTTATTAGAAGCCAAATGAATTAAACGTTTTGATCGAAATGAGGTAAAGCGTCATGTTTCGAAGTAGAAGAAGCAGTGTTTCGAATAAGTATGTCAAAGCTTGGAGCTTCGAGTGGAAATTATGGGAACATATCTAAAGAAGTCTCGAAATAACAACAAGGCTGTGTCTGGGAAGAGCGTTCGAAACGGAGAAGTACCAAAGCATTTGAAATTCAAATGGAAGCGGGACTTTCGAAGTTTGAAAGTTATGTGCTGGAGCATTTGGGGACACGTGGAAAGACGAAAGAGGCATTGTCCTGCATGTTCTAAACGTGGCATAATCCTATAGCAAGACCGTTATGGTCGAATTAGTATAAATAGAAGTCTTAGTATTAGGATTTGGTGTGTCATATCTATTATACAAAATACTCAGTAACATTCAAACTACCATATGACAAGGGAAACGAATGCAAGAGAAATGTATGTATGATAGCACCATGTATTTCTGATTTAATGAAAACCTTTTACCATTTCCAGCACTTTCCTTTATCCTTTTGTCAAATAACATTTACAAGTTTTCTCATTTACAGTCTTTTCACTTCGAAATCTCTTCTTCAAAGTTTTACATTTTAATGTTTTCTTCATATTTCAAGCACTTTATATCTCAGAAAACTGTCATATTTTCCATACCTTTACCTTCAAGTCTTATCCTTCGAACGCATATTTTTACTTAAAGTCATTTAAAGATTTCTTGCATTAAACGCTTTCTTCATATTTCAAACCTTTTACGTTCCAGAAATCCTTTATATTAACTGTTTTGTAAGTCGAAACCATTTACTTCACTTTTATGCAATTTTACATGTCTTTACAATTAGCATTTATTCATGTAACTTAGTTTTCACACACACATTTTGATTACATCTTTAGACTTTTAGAGAAAGAAATCGAAATAAGCCAAACACATATACAATATCAACCATGAATATTTGTTCGATCGTGAGAGTAACCTTAATATCCAAGGAGTCCTAGGATCAATCTAGTCGATCCTGTGAGTTACCAGAGGAATTGAATAACAGTCAGAAAGATTATTCGATAGTTTGGAAGACTAGCGGTTGTTTACCAGAAATCACTGGAAACAAATTGGCAAACCCGGTGGGACCAATAATTGGATATTAGAAATAAGGATTGTTGAGACATAACCATTACAAAAACGTTGGAACCTAAGAAGTTTGCTGTTTTATGAACCTGAGAAGTGGTAAGATAACCAACAGCAACCAACCTTTATCCAGAAGAAAACGTTTGGACAAAATGTCTAATTCAGACAATCAACAAGGGGACCAAAATGGCCCACATACAACAGGCACTAATGCATCCACTTCGATCGGAACATCTAATGTAATCCCTTCGAATGCACAGTCTGTTGCATCTTCGACCAGTAACATAGCCACCAATGGAGTAAGTGGCATATCAACTAATAGTTCGATCCTAGGAAATACTGGAACCATTGGCTACCCTGGGGGATTCGTTCCACCATCAGGGACACAATCCCATTTCGCCACTCCATTAACTAGACCACCCGGTTTCGATGGGAATAGAACCAGAAATTCCTCTTATGGAATGCCAACATCTTTTATGGCAGGTTTACACAATTCCACATCGAATTCATCTCCACAACTAGGGTTTGGGTCTGGGGCGAATCAGTTTATGACAAATAACCAAGGGTCGGTGGGTTATAGCACAATGCCTATCTTAACCACATACAACCAGTTGGCTTTTAGGCAATTGATGGATGACAGTAACCATAATATGATAGGGGTGTTAGCACAAACCATGCAGGAGATATTTGCCCCAATAGTGCAAAATGTGACTGTGACAAACAGAGAAAACACTGACAATATGAGTCGAATAGCAGATTTCTTTGCTCCCCCAGAAAGGCGTAGGCAGAATCAGGCGGGATTTCGAGCAAACATGCCTGTTATAGAACAAATTGCTAACGACCCAATTTATAGACCACCCAGAGAAGAAGTTAACTTAGGGGCCAGGGCACCAAGGTTAGAAGCCCCGATAATCCCGGGCCCACAAAGGGAAATTATGGAACCAGGGGCAAGGGTCGAAAGGCTAGAAGCCCCAGAGTTTCGAGAAGAACAACCTAGGGGAGTTGTTTTGGTTGGTCGAAATCAAGATGCCGATGCTGTCGTTCATAGAATTCGAAACGATAACATCTTGGCAGAAAACAACCTAACCACCATGATAGAGAGAGTCATGGCCCAGAATGGCCTCAACACAGGAATGAGAAGGCCAAATTACGCTTCTCCTATATTGGATTGCATAATGCATACTGATTTACCAAGGGGATATAAAGTCCCTAAATTTACAAAGTTCGCTGGGGATACCAATGAGTCAACAGTCGAACACATAGCGAGATATCTAACCGAAGCGGGAGATATAGCCAATAATGAAGATCTCAGGATCAAATACTTCCCAAGTTCCTTGACAAAAAACGCCTTCACATGGTTTACCACTTTGCCTCCTGGGTCCATTGACACTTGGGCTCTCTTAGAGAGATTATTCCATGAACAATTTTACATGGGACAGTCGAAAATAAGTTTGAAGGAATTGGCCAGTGTTAAGAGAAAGTTCACCGAACCCATAGATGATTATTTGAATAGATTTAGGCTTTTGAAATCCAGATGTTACACAGTAGTGCCTGAACATGAGTTAGTCGAAATGGCCGCTGGTGGCTTGGATTATTCTATTCGAAAGAAACTAGACACTCAGTATTTGAGGGATATGGCTCAGTTAGCCGATAGGGTTCGACAGGTCGAAAGACTAAAGGCCGAAAAAGCCAGAGTCTTTAAGAATAGCAAGAAAGAAAGGATTTCCTATGTTGGGACTGAGGAAGTAGAAGAATATCCTGAATTCGAATTCGAAGAGGTCGAAATCGACCTCGCTGAATTAAAACAGGCCCCGCCTTATTCCTGCAAATTGTTAATTCCCACAAAAGGGAAAGACACTGTTGAAAATGAAAAAAGTGACAAATTTCCAAAGAAGGTTTATACCTTCGATGTCACTAAATGTGACGATATTTTTGACTTACTTGTCAAAGATGGCCAACTAATTGTGCCATCAAATGTCAAAATACCTCCTTTGGATCAGAGAAAGAAGAGAGGATTTTGCAAATATCATAGTTTCCTAGGCCACAAAACCTCACAATGTTTTCTTTTCAGGGACCTGATTCAAAACGCGATCAAAGATGGCAGACTAAAGTTTGCTGATAAGGTGAAGATGAAAGTGGACGAAGATCCCTTGGACGTCGCAGACACCAACTACTCCGAGCCTGCATGCATTGGAGAGGTCAACATGGTGGAACCTGATCAACGCGACGCCCTAACAGGAGAGAAGGGTACTGGAGTTGAAAACTGGGTGATGGTCGAAGTCAGCGAGGAGGTCACTGAAGACATCCAGAATACGCCAGAGACTCCGATTGCCGCACTTGTAGCTGTTGGAAGAGAAACCCAGGCTACTGAAGGCCAGGGAAATCAAAACCAAGAATTAACACAAGTCACTGAAGGCTTGAGGCTGGAATTGGAGAAAGTCCAAATCACGCAGCCAATTTCCCTTCAGAAGGAAATATGGGACACTCTAGGGGAACCCAGTGGAAAATTTGACTATTTGGTCAAATATTCTGCCCCAGAGAGTTCGAAGGTTCAGATTGAGGATATAAAGCCCATAGGATGGGGTGATGATGAAGCTAAAGGGGGAGATGTTGAAATAAATATGGTGGATATGGAAAGACCTCGCTCTGAGATGGAGGAAGTGGAAAAATACTTAGAAAAAGAAAAGTATATAATGGGGGATAATCACACTGGAGATGCTAGTCTCAAGGATTATCTTATGACATGCCACAAAGGAGATTCAGGCATGATATTGTGCCCTAGGTGCAGCATCTTCTGCAATCAAAGAATCGCTGCGAATTTCGAAAGGGTACAGAGGACTCGAACTGGCAACAATTGGCGCCAGGATAACCAGCTTTTTAGGTGTTATCCCAAGGCTGGAGAAAGTTTGCTGGAATTTGTGTTTCGCTGCTATAAAGGGGCAACCAAGTGCTTGATTTGCCCAAGGTGTTCTGCTGTGTATGACCAAAGCATGGCCAGGGCCTTCAAAACGATTCCCTTCACCCCTTGCTGGAACCATCAAGAAACTGCCCAGATGGGCCCACGTTTCGACAGCAGACACAAACAGCGAAGGCCTGATAGCCCTCACCCTAAGGCTGCTCGAAGAGTGACTTTCAAACTCCCTGCTGAAGTGCCAACCAATAGATGGTTACAGGTCAGAAATGACAAAGGCAAAGATAAACGGAGAAACGCTGAACGAAATGCACGCCATGCTGTGACATACAAGAGGCAATTCAACACAGCAAAAAGGGAGGAGGTGAGATTAGAAAATTACAAAGGAAGGAACCCCATGTCAAGATCCCAGTGGCGCAGACAGCAAAGGATTCGAAAGACTGAGAGAGAAGCTGTGGCAAACAAAGGGGTTACTTCAACGAAAAACGAAGGTGAATCTAGCACCAACAAACCAAAAAATCAAACTGAAGACAAACCTCCAGTCAATAGGAGGCTCTTCTCTAAAGAACAACGCGATGAACCAAAGGAATACACTCCAGGCCCGGAAGAGGACGAAGATATGATAACAGATAACTTCGAATCGGAGGGGGAGTCTTCATTTAACTTGAACTGTAACGTGGTGTCTGTGCTTCCCTGCGAATTTGGGCAGGAAACCGAAATCAATGAATATGAGGAGGAAGACACCACAAATTTGATAAAACATAGGCCCGTGTGCTACTATGTGATGGACAATGGGGCTGTTGAGGAACAAAATGCGTTCTTCGAACGTCCAGAACCTGCAATGAAGAACCATCTCAAGCCACTTTTCATTCGGGCGAAAGTTGGTGTCCATGGTGTGAACAAAGTTCTAGTGGATGGGGGTGCTGCAGTCAATTTGATACCCCATTTCATGCTAAAAAGATTAGAGATCCGCGAAGGAGACATCAAGCCCCATAATATGGTTTTGTCCAATTATGAGGGAAAAGTGGGCAAAACACTGGGAGTGGTCCAGTTGGAATTGACAATAGGCTCAAGCTGTAGGCCCACCATGTTTATGGTGATCGAAGCCAAGGCCAAATATAACTTACTGCTGGGAAGAGAGTGGATCCATGGCGTGGGGGCAGTTCCTTCGTCAATGCATCAGCGACTAGTTCTGTGGAGAGATGATGGAATCGTGGAAAACATCGAAGCAGACCAGAGTTACTTTATGTCAACTGTCAATTTAGTTGACAAGAGGGATTATGATAAAAATCTGGCAAAGATTGCTCTGTGTGTTCCAAATGATGAGATTAATGAAACTAGAAACGCCCACTACTACATGACCCTTCGTCATGATGGCCTTTACTGGGATAGAACAATAATCAGTAAAGAAGAGGGAGTCGAAAGCACTATACAAAAACGGCCAGCAGGCTGGGACTTCGACAACCTTAGCCATGACTGAGTCTACCTTTTTCGAAAGGATTTCGGCCTATATGGCTGAGAACGAATCAAAAGCGGCCTTAGAGGCTGAAATAAATAAATCAACTATAAAGACGGACGAAGTAAGTGGGGATGGTTCGAAATGCTCACCCTTCAAAGAGTTTGAGATGGATCAAAGGTTGGATGCCATCTATGATAAAGAACCCTTAGGCTTCGAAAGGGACCCCATAAACTCAGGTGCCAAGATGTTGGCACAGGATCCACTCGAAGAAGTTAACTTAGGGGATGAAAAAACGAAAAGAGTAACCTACATAAGTGCTAAACTTAGCCCAGGCCTCAAGAAGGAAGTGATCGAAGTCCTTAAGGAAAACAAAGATTGCTTCGCATGGGATTATGACGAGATGCCTGGTTTAAAGAGGGAGTTGGTCAAACACAGACTGCCAATCAAAGATGGCAAGAGGCCCATCAAACAAACTCCCAGAAGATTCGCACCAGCGGTTCCCACAAAAATTAAAGCTGAGATCGAAAGGTTGCTGCGTTGCAAATTCATCAGAACAACAAGGTACGTCGAATGGTTAGCAAACATAGTACCTGTTATTAAGAAAAATGGTTCTTTAAGAATTTGCATAGATTTTAGGGATTTAAACACTGCAACCCCTAAAGATGAATATTCCATGTCTGTGGCAGAAATGCTAGTAGATTCTGCTGCAGGGTTCGAATACTTGAGTATGTTAGATGGATACTCTGGGTATAACCAGATTTTCATTGCTGAAGAAGATGTTGCAAAGACAACATTTCGTTTCCCAGGAGCCTTAGGCACCTACGAATGGGTGGTGATGCCTTTTGGTTTAAAGAATGCTGGGGAAACTTATCAAAGGGCAATGAATTCAATTTTTCATGATTTCATTGAAACCTTCATGCAGGTGTATATTGACGATATAGTCATCAAATCTATATCTGCAGAAACACATTTGCATCATTTAAGCCAATCATTCGAGCGAATGAGAAAACATGGCTTAAAGATGAATCCCCTTAAATGTGCATTTTTTGTGCAGGCTGGAGATTTTCTTGGTTTTGTGGTTCACAAGAAAGGAATCGAAATCAACCAGAACAAAACCAAAGCCATAATGGAGACGAAAGCACCTGCGTCAAAAAGGGAGTTGCAATCTCTGCTAGGGAAAATTAACTTCCTCAGAAGATTCATCTCGAACCTAAGTGGAAGAACCCAAGCTTTCTCTCCGTTACTTCGTCTAAAGCAAGGTCAAGCCTTCGAATGGAACGAAGCTCACCAGGAGGCGTTTGACAGAATAAAAGAATACCTTTCTCAGCCTCCTATTTTGTCTCCACCTTCATGGGGGAAGCCCATGAGATTGTACATATTTGCCTCTGAAGTTAGTATAGGTAGTATGCTAGCACAAGAAGATAGCAATGGCATCGAAAGAGCCATATACTATTTAAGTAGAGTGCTAAATGATGCAGAGACCAGATATAGCAATTTAGAAAAGTTATGTCTCTGTTTGTATTTCTCTTGTATGAAACTCAAGTATTATATAAAACCTGTTGATGTTTATGTTTCATCTCATTTCGATGTCATTAAACATATGCTTTCAAAACCAATAATGCATAGCAGAGTTGGCAAGTGGGCTTTAGCCTTAACAGAATATTCGTTGACTTTCATGCCTTTAAAAACTATGAAAGGTCAAGTGATTCCTGACTTCATTGTGGACCATTCTTTGGTTGAGCAGACGGTCATGAGTTACGTCGAAATGCAACCATGGAAATTGTACTTTGATGGTTCAACCCACAGGAATGGAAGTGGTGTTGGAGTCCTTCTGATTTCTCCTGAAGGAATTCCAACAAAATTCAAGTATAAATTAGATGGTCCTCGTTGTTCTAACAACGAAGCTGAGTATGAAGCCCAGAGTCGAAATTAAAGGAGACTCTGAATTAGTGGTCAAACAAATCACAAAGGAATCCAAAAGGTGCTATGATTGACGTGACTGGAGTCAAATGCATTAAATGTTACGATGATTCGAAAGTCCCATCAAAATCTTGTGTAGGTGTTTAAAATAGGTATTTCTCAGAGGAATTGAAATACATATTTTAAAGGGGCAATTTGTTGGCTGAAGATTTTGATAATGTTATTAGAAGCCAAATGAATTAAACGTTTTGATCGAAATGAGGTAAAGCGTCATGTTTCGAAGTAGCAGAAGCAGTGTTTCGAATAAGTATGTCAAAGCTTGGAGCTTCGAGTGGCAATTATGGGAACATATCTAAAGAAGTCTCGAAATAACAACAAGGCTGTGTCTGGGAAGAGCGTTCGAAACAGAGAAGTACCAAAGCATTTGAAATTCAAATGGAAGCGGGACTTTCGAAGTTTGAAAATTATGTGCTGGAGCATTTGGGGACACGTGGAAAGATGAAAGAGGCATTGTCCTGCATGTTCTAAACGTGGCATAATCCTATAGCAAGACCGTTATGGTCGAATTAGTATAAATAGAAGTCTTAGTATTAGGATTTGGTGTGTCATATCTATTATACAAAATACTCAGTAACATTCAAACTACCACATGGCAAGGGAAACGAATGCAAGAGAAATGTATGTATGATAGCACCATGTATTTCTGATTTAATGAAAACCTTTTACCATTTCCAGCACTTTCCTTTATCCTTTTGTCAAATAACATTTACAAGTTTTCTCATTTACAGTCTTTTCACTTCGAAATCTCTTCTTCAAAGTTTTACATTTTAATGTTTTCTTCATATTTCAAGCACTTTATATCTCAGAAAACTGTCATATTTTCCATACCTTTACCTTCAAGTCTTATCCTTCGAACGCATATTTTTACTTAAAGTCATTTAAAGATTTCTTGCATTAAACGCTTTCTTCATATTTCAAACCTTTTACGTTCCAGAAATCCTTTATATTAACTATTTTGTAAGTCGAAACCATTTACTTCACTTTTATGCAGTTTTACATGTCTTTACAATTAGCATTTATTCATGTAACTTAGTTTTCACACACACATTTTGATTACATCTTTAGACTTTTAGAGAAAGAAATCGAAATAAGCCAAACACATATACAATATCAACCATGAATATCTGTTCGATCGTGAGAGTAACCTTAATATCCAAGGAGTCCTAGGATCAATCTAGTCGATCCTGTGAGTTACCAGAGGAATTGAATAACAGTCAGAAAGATTATTCGATAGTTTGGAAGACTAGCGGTTGTTTACCAGAAATCACTGGAAACACGGTTTTGAAATGAGAGTTGTCACTCGTAATTTTTATCCTAAGGAAGGGAATATAAAGGTTAACCCTAAATAAGTTAGAGATTCTGGGTTGTTGACTCAGTTTTAGACGAAGGGAAGGTGTTAGGCACCCCTCATCTACCTTGTTCGCAAGGATACTAGGGTTTAGAAGCGCAATCTTTAGAGAATATGGTTTTAATTTTTTATTAGGGGAAAAGGGTTTGTTTTTTAACTAGGGGAAAGGGGTTTGTTTTTTAATAAGGGGAAAAGGATTTGTTTTTTTATAGGGGAACTCGCCACGATTTTAGTCACTTGCCTACGTATCCTCTTAGGATGAATCAGAGTCCCATTTCATAGTTCACGGTGTTGGTGGGTGTTTTTTATAAGATCGCGTAGAATTGCTTTCGAATTAACCTTGAACCTTGTGTGGGTTATAAGTTGAGTAATCATAGACGCGGTTCGTAGTTAATGTTGAAAGAAATTCTCCTTAATATTTTTTATGAAAATGTTCTTGAGTTTTTGTTATGTTAGTAGAAAAATGTTTGATCATTGGTTAGCTGTTTTGAGACGTATAGCGGGAAATTCTGATATAGTCTCCTCATCACATGGTTAGATATTAGCCACGTGTTGCTCGTGGGTGGTGAATTCGAAGAGTTGCATGGATTTTAATTATTTTATTTCGAATAATTGACTGATAGATGATGTGTCGACCAATCATTTATTCGAGGACATGGTGAATGAAAAATATACCAATCTCATTAAAAAGGGGAGCATCGCGGTGGATTCGTGGTTTGTGTTGATGGTAGTGGCTCGAATGAGGTAGTGGTGCCCGCTGTTCATGGGGCTGCGTTCAGAGTTGAATGTGCCTGCGAGCTTCTGGGAATTTCATGGCGACGACAAGATTTCATATGAATCAGACTCTTCTTTTTATTTGTAAGTAAATCTGAAGAAAAAAAGAAAAACAACAATCAACAAAAAGTGAAAGAAGAAGAACATGATCGACATTGTCGAGATTCAATTTCATTTCTTTTTCTGCTTTTGTTTTGGTTTGGATTAGAAATATGCTACAAGTTGTTGTTATTGTTGTGTTTCAATCTTCCTTTTGAATTTCCGCAGGAACTTGAACTGTATGTTTCGTGATCTCTAGTTATTATTAATGTCGATGTTGGATTTTGACTCTTGCGGCAGCTGGAATCGCGGAGTCGTTTTGCTCAGATATGGGATGAACTTGAACGTGGCTGATTCACAGTGTCGACGTCAAAGAATTCTCCCCTTCTTCTTTTTCCTGCAAAAGAACAAAATCTAAACACATATTTTTTTGTTAGAAGATCATAAGTTATTGCTAACGTTATTTTGTTTGAATTGGTTTCAAGTGTTTGGGATTAATTTGATGAAAAACTTTATGGAATTATTTTCTTACAAAAATAAAATCATGGGAGTTTTATGTTACCAAAATAAGAGTTCGATTTAAAGAAAACAAAAAGAAATTTAAAAAAAAAAGGTTTCTAATGTGTAGTTAGTGAGTGGATGGAAAATTCTTGATGGAAAAGTGATGATGGTTTGGAATGATTATTTTTAAGAAAAACGTGAAAGGAAAAAAAAAAGAGTTTGACTTTTTTTACTCAAGCGGAACAAGGTTTTTATATATTGGTAATTGTTAAAAATAAATAAAACCATTAGTTAAACATCATATAATAAAAACAACGAACAAAAAATAGAAAGATAAAATTGAAAATAAAATGGTGGCTTCATATGAAATTATTGGTCGTTTGTTGGTTGTTGTCTGATATAGACAACAACAGGGTTTTTATTTAGAAATCTTGTAATAAACTAAGTGGAAACTTTGAAAGAAATTGCAAAAACATTTTTTAAAAAGTAAAATTGTGAAATTGCTGATTGTGTCTCTGGAAATTTTTGGATGAATTATTAGGACAACAATGAGTCATATTTATAGAGTTAAATTAGGTTAGGTTAAAAAACTTAGAGAGAAAGCTAGCCCAAAATGAATGAAAGACCCAAAGTCTGATCTCCAAAAAAGAAAAGAAAATTAGTAACCAAAAGAAATAGAAAAAATATTAAAAAAATACACCATAAAAGATTTGAACCCGCAACCTGATATTTGTGAGTTTCATTCCTTACCAATTATGTTATGTTACTCTTTTGTAAATAAACTCAATTGAAAGTATATGAAAAATGCACAAATATTTATTTATTCAAAAATACAAATGATCTGAAATAAATCATTATATTTTTAAATAGGTTTGGAAGCGAATATTTATAAAAAATCAAATAATTTATAAAACCGTGTTTAAAATAGTTTTTGACTGTAGAAATAAAGGGTGGGAAAATTTAGGGTATGACAATATGCAATTAGGACATCTCCATATCTTAATCATACAAGCATATTTCACATAATTCAACACATTTGAATTATCTCACCAAATTGCACAACATACATACACCATGTCAATATTCACATACAATGCATACTCATAGCATTTATCAACTCAACATATCATATAACATGTAACCAACAATAATCAAACCATGTTATCCTCAATCAACCACAATTTACAACATACATATACACAATTCAAGGATTATGTTTATCATCATAAGTCATCCAAAACCTATCCAATACACATTGAATAAATTATTAAAATTCATGAAAATACTTTATAAATCATAACCCTCTTCAATTACACAAAATATAAAACTTTGTATCCCAAACTCCGCTAAGCGCCCCCTGTAATACCCTGATTTAGTTAGAATTATTTTATTTAAAATAATTAGATAATGTGATGTAATATTATGCGTTGGTGAATTTTATGATGTGTTGTGATGCAATTTTTGAAAATCAGATACTTTGGAAATTATAGAAGTTAAGGGATATGGGGGTGTGACCCAAAAGTGTAGAAACGTAAGGGTGTGAGGAATAAATAAGTTATTTTATTTGGATTAAATAATTGACTTATTGTTATTTTATAATAATTAAATGGAATTATTAGTAGAATAATAGAATTAGTATTATTTTATAATAATTAAATAATGATTTAATTGGAAATATTAAGGTTATTTTTGGAATATAATAGAGTGGTAATAGAGAATTAGAATTAGAATGTAAGAATAAAAAGAAGCGTAGAAGTGAAAAGAAGAGAAAGAACACTAGGAGGCTATAGCAAGAAGCTTCACCGTAGGAATCAAGAACCGGCAAAATCTAAGGTAAGGGTGGGGTTCTGACTCTATAATAGGTGGTATAATTGTGGATAGATGATAATATTGAATGTTAGGTTTTGGGGTATATTGTTGTGAAATTGATTGTTGAATTTGATTGTGAATGATGAAATTGGTGTGATGCTTGTGTTAGAATTGTTGGATATGATGTGTGTTGATTACTACATGATTTTACATATTTTGGTATGTTTACAAAAGTGATTTTGAGTGAAAAAGGGTAAATTTTTGTGGCAAGAAAAATAGCAGATTTTTCACTCTGCACAGTGTACCCGGGTACTGCATATGGGATAATCGGGTAACCCGTGTATTTTTGGAAAAATTGGGCAAAACATGAAGGTGTAATCGGGTACTGCATATAGGGTAAATGGTTATCCAACTAGACAGTAGCTAGTATTTTTGAATTTTTGAGGTGTAACCGGTTACCCTATATGCAGTAACCGATTACCACTGAACTGATAACATTTTTGAAAAACTTGAAAAATTCATAACTTTCGTCTCACGTGTCTGTTTGGCGCACCGTTTGGACCGTTGGAAAGCTAAAAATATTTTATATAATATGAAACTAATTTTTATGGAAGTATCCTAATATTTTTTTAGAAGATATTATGATGTGTGTATGTCGTATGTGTTATAACATGAAATGTTGTGATTGAGCGCATATACGTGTATAAATGATGTATGAAGGAATTGCAGGTTGTATTGCAGTATGACGATGTTGTTGTTGGCCTAGAATGGCATAGTGTTGGGGACTCATGTACTATGTCATGCATAGTTATATTGTTGCATGTTGCGTGCATGCTTCGTTGAGGGCTTATGCCCTTTTGTTGGCCTGGATTGACAAAAAGTTCAAGGCTTATGCCTTGGCATGTATTGGGAAAATATTGAGGGATTATGCCATGGCCTTATATGGAAATTTTGGAGAGGACTTATGCCCTGATGGTACCACATACATATTGCATCAGTGTCAGTCGCATTGTATTTGTTGAACTGTTGATGTAACTATGAAGTTGGATTGCATAATTGATATATGTTGTAAGATGGATGATGATAATTATGTGTGTGCTTGTATAATTACTAATGAATCATAATTGATAATCGTTGAACTTGAAATCTGACGAAATATGTTGTACCTCAAAATTTCCCCTCTCATTCCTCAAGGCATTTCTCACAAGGATTCTCAAGATTCAAGCTTGCACAAGTACAATTGGATTTTTCAGTATCAGCTTAAAAAGGAAACTGTTAAAAAAGGGGAAAACCGATAAAAATAATCTTTTTGACAAAATTGAAGGAAAAAACAAGTTTCTTTCAATTCACATCTTTCGATTAGACTTCTGGCATCTTTCGATGCAAGCTTGGCTTGCATCCTTCGATTGGGTGTTGGCCTCTGGCACGTTGGCTTTGATTCACAAGGCATGAGCTTCTTGCATTCCACCTTCGATTTCATCTTTGGCCTCACATGGTTCACAATGCAATGGCTTCCTATGTGCCTGCTTCGATTGGATGTTTGATGCTTGCATGTCTGTGTTTACTGGACAAATATTTCCCCCCATGCTTGCTTTGATTCACAAGTTGATGACTGGATGCATACAACCTTCGATTGAGCCATGGATTCCTTATTGCACGCAAGAGGTACCCACCAGGCCAACAAGCACAAGGCAAGAGTCTCATGTTGCCTCCTTGGATTCCAAGGCAAAAAGCCTCCTCTTGGCATCATTCAATTGCACATTTTTTCCTCTTGCATGCCTCTTTCGTTTGGGCATGTGACTCCCTTCATGCTTTCTTCGTTTGGGCGTATGACTTTCTTCAATACAAGCTTGGGTTTACATTCTTCGTTTGGACTTGTTATTTCCTTCAAATGCAAGTTCGTTTGGCCACATGGACCTTTGGCAGGAAAGCTTTCGTTTGAGTAAAGGTCTCTTGCATGTTTTGTTAGAAGTCACAAAGCAAGGGCCTCATGCAATTATCCTTCGACTCAGAAGCCTTTGGATTTCTATGTTTTCCTTTGACACCACAAAGCCAGGATTTCTTTTATGCTAGCGCCCCAAAGCAGGGACCTCCTGCATGAACCCTTTTGTTTGGCCATGTAACCTCTGGCAGGCAAGCCTTCGACTGGACAAAAACCACCTTCACACAAGGCTTCGATTGGAACCTTGATTCCCTTTGAATCAGCATCTTTCGAACCCAACTCTGGGCCCTTCGAAGCAAGTTTGTTTAAAGAATTTTGAGCAAATCTCATAGCCTTACCCTACTTTCCAGGCTATGTTGCTTCCAAACATTTATATGATCAGAGGCTTGTATAAAGGTTTGAAGCTTTGTCTATTGGATAATATCATTTTTGGGTAAAGTAGCAAAAGGCTATGTACCCTTTTTCATAAAGTTATTTTATCACAAAATTAGCTTCCAACCTGATTCAGGTCTGAATGAAAAGCAGTGCAAGAAGCATATGTCAAATCTCCTGCCAGCAGGCCCCCCACTTGTACTGGAAACTGGGGATCAACGAAAAGGATAAGACTTGTTTCACCCTTAACCAAAACATGCCTTGCCATCATACAAACCTGGTTACTTTAAACATATTGATTCTTTTCTCTATAAATAGAGAAGCATTTGCAAGCTCAAGGGAGGACTTTTTGGGGCCAGAGGAACGAATCTTCAAAAAATTCTCAAACATCATCAAACTCTCAAACACTTAAACACTCATCAAACACAAACCCGTAATCCAAAAATTTGTCCCCTTCGAGTCTGAAATATCTCCACACCTTGTTACCCTTCGAATCCAGGGACACTCAAGGCAACCACTCAAAGTCCAGCACATGCTCCAGCCTTAAGCAAGGTAAGTTGCTCTAAACCTTAAACTTTTCGTTTCTTGCATAACATGTAAATAAAATTACTTTTCGTTTCAAACATGTACATACCATTGTTCTTCTTTTCGTTTCCACCCTTTTAATATGTTTTTAGAGCTAATCCTTTTGTTTTTTCTTCCTATTTACCTAAACATGCTTTAAGTACTAACCTGACCATAAGATAATGCTAGAATGACCTTAGTCCATGTTTCTATTCAAGAGTTCAAACGAAAGAAACAGGAAACAAGAAGTAGGAAATGAAGCCTTTGGCTTCCACACTAACCTCTAGGTCAAAACGAAAGAGGCAGCCAGAAGGCACACCATGCTGACTTCTAGGCCCAGACAAAAGGCACGCCTACACTTATTCCATCCCCCAGTCTAAGGAGGCACAAAGGCAAATCGAAGGTCATGACCTCATTGAGTCTAGGCCCAAATCGAAAAGGGCAAAAGAAGCAGAATCGAAGAGTTCTTCTGCCTGAATCGAAAGAGCTCCTTTCTCCTCTTTATTTTATTTATTTTGCCTTTGCATTTTAATGTTATTAAATATGGTTGTAATAGTGTAGGATTTTATCTTTCTGCATTTTATTACTTTTATATGATTGCTAGTAAAATAGGGTATGTATGGCAAGATAAAAACAACAAGTAGATAACCCCGAATCAAAGACTAAATACATGCAAATCAAACACACTATTTATACATGCACCCTTAAGGTAATCCCACTTGTTGCCTCAGAAATATAGTCATGTCCCTCAAATATGGGCGTTTTAGCAAAGACCCTCGATAAAAGATCGTAGTCCCTCGATAACCCTTAATGACGCCTTCGGTAAAAAATCTAGTCCCTAAACGACATTGCTAAAACATCTCATAAGTTTCCTTCTATGACTATACAAACTTCCCACGCCCGTCCCTCACATCCAATGATGGGGCTTCTTACCAAATCAATGGTAAGATAGCAACATCTAAAGGAGGAAGAAAGGAATATTAAGATCTTTTGAATAGGTAGGATGCTCCTAGTTGCTCTCTAGCTCACAATAAAAACATTTTATACACCCACAACTTCACTTTGAAACATTTTTAAAAGTTAAAACACTTTGTACGCGTTCTTATAGAAATGAGAACCATTACAAAGACACCTTTTCAAAATCACTTTCAAAAACACATTCCACAAACAGTTCTTTGAACTATTCCAAATAACACTTTGTACGCGTTCTTATAGAAACGAGAACCATTACAAAGAAGTTTTAAAAATACTTTCAAAACCCACACCACAAGCACATCTTCAAACAAAAGCAATTGATCTAGAAAGAAACTAAGAGCCCGTAGATAAGTACATATGAAAAGGGTGCTAACACCTTTCATTTTCATAACCTACCCCCCAAACTCAAGAAATAATCTCGAAAGGTCTTTCTTGTTCTTTTCAACCTTTCCTTATTGGATAAAAGAAAAGTAGGTGGAGACTTTTGATATCCACAACAATTGAGAAAAAACGTAAAACACCAAGTCAGTTCTCCCACTGTGTTACAGAACTGGCGACTCTGCTGGGGAATGTTACTTAAAAGTGGGGTTACCTTTGGGCTAGATAACCTTTACTTGCTTTTCTTTGTTTGACCTGCTTGCTTTACATTATGGTTCCTTGTTTGGGCTTATTTTGATCCTCTACCCGGATCTGGGGCACCTTTTAGGTAAGTAGCAATAGATTGTGGAAACTGTACGGGGTATACCGACATGGTTGAAGCAATGGCTACGTTAGTATGACACATTTGTTGGTATCGGTAGCCCTTGAGTATTCAAGGAGAATACGGGGCCGCTGTATGGTGTCATGAAGCACTAACTGACTTTAGAACCTTTACTTGAACAACTTGGCCATTAGGAAGTAGTGAGGTAGCCGAATTTGATGCAGTCCGAAGTTGGTTGATACTCGATGCTACGCTCATTGAGATCAGACTTTCGGGATATTTCGGTCGCCATTAAAGAGGCTTGCACTGAAATAATGCCCGATGAAGAAAGATCAATGATATTGAGATCCCCTAGAACCCGGTTACCATTACTAGGATAGGTTGAGCCAACTAAACTTCAAGAGGGTACTTACCTGCAAATCCCATGCAAGCCTAAACCTAAGGACTTGTCTGCTTTGTGTGTATATGAATATTTGTACATAACAACTTGCTTGCTTTGCATACTTGTATATAACATCATGACATCATACCATAGCATTTTCAATAATCATTTCAAGGATCTCAAGGGCCTATGATGCAGGGTCATGTTGAACCAGATGCCTATCAAGAGGCAAGAGGATCCATTCTCTAATCAAACACCGTCAAAGACCAAAGCACGATAACTTAAGTCAAGGGCTACGAACCACTTGACATGGTGAGCTTGATTCTCGTGGAAGGACATCCACCGATATGAAGTTATCCAATCAAAACGGTTGATCAAAATTCAACTTCTAACATTTTATCGTGTTTACACCACGAGATCCTTGAAAACATGCATCAAATACCATGCATCATATCATGATAGGTTTCTCCCATACAGGTCTCCTTATCTTCCTACTGTTTATTTCAATAAGATGGATATGGATCAGACGGTGAAGGATCTCCAAGCATAAAATGCCCAATTCCAACAAATGTTCCTGGCTATGGCCAAGGGGCAAGAGGACATGGATACTCTTTTTATCAAAGACAAGAATAAAAAGACAAAGAAGTCAATAGGTGTCCTGAATTTGGGAAGAAAATTCAGAAGATCAACAGAGCAAACTCTAGGATTTGTAACTCCATCAACTGAGGGGGATAATCAGACAAAAGAAGGGGATCATAGTCTGGGGTCTAACGAAGAGGAGGCAGACTGCGCTGAAGAACAATATCCTCCTGCAGACGACAAATACAAACAGTTAAAGGGTCGCCTCAATGCTATGGAGATTCAGCAAATACCTGGCTTGGACTTTGAAGAGTTAGGTTTAGTTTTCGGAGTGATCATCCCACCAAAGTTCAAGATCCCTACCTTCGTCAAGTATGATGGGGTCTCTTGTCCTAAGATGTATTTGAGATCTTATGTCCGCAAGATGCAGCCTCACACTACTGACCGGAAGCTATGGGTCTATTTCTTCCAAGAAAGTTTAGCTGGCACTCAATTGGAGTGGTTCTATCAGTTAGAAGGAACTAACATTCATACCTGGGAGGACTTGGCTACTGCTTTCTACAAGCAGTACCAATACAACACTGATCTTGCACCAACTTGTGTGCAATTGCAGAGTATGACCATGCGTTCCAACGAGGGCTTCAAATAATACACCCAAAAGTGGAGAGACCTGATGGCAGTGTGCAGCCACCCTTAACTGATAGGGAGATGATTGACATCTTCATGGGAACTCTGACAGGACCTTTTTTCAATCACCTAATCTGAAGCTCTTCAATCGGGTTCACCAAGCTAATACTGACTGGCGAAACAGTTGAAGATGGCATCAAAAGTGGTAAAATCCAAGGGGGCGTATCTTCAAGTGCAGAGAAACAACCTTTCAATGGGAATAAAGAGTCCAATGCTGCTTACAGCCAAAAGGGTCATAACAAGAGCAACCACGACCAACATGTGGGGACAGTCCTGACCTTCGGTCCTGCATCGCGATGACAATAACAAAGGGGAAATCAGCAAAGTCAAGACGAACCCAAAAGACAGTTTACCAATATCAACATGCCGCTGTCTCAAGAACTGCAACACTTTTTGAAGATGAATCTGATTACGTTGATAGCACCTCATCTAAACCCCAAAACTTCTTCTCCTAACTACAATCCTGATGCAATATGTGCATATTATTTCAGCAGTCTTGGGCATGATACTAACGATTGTTGGGCGCTGAAATACAAGATTCAAAACATGATTGACACCAAGGAGATCGAGTTCGATCCTCCAGAGACTCCCAACTTGATCACCACTCCCATGCCAAATCATTGAGCGTTCTAGTTCATTTATAATTTTTAACTGTAATCTCTTTTGTTGTTCAAACACTTATCTATTAATGTCAAACTTCATTTCATTAATGCATTGCATATGTTTGTCTTGAATTAATCCATTCGTTTTCATTATATTTAAACTATGTTTTTTACTCTCTTTATGACATTCAACTCTTGCTAAAAGTTACAAGCCTTTAGAGGGAGGATGACAAAAACAATGCCATAATCTCATACAGTATGCTTTTGGACAGACCTTGTTGACGATGTGCAGGCGTTTCTTTCAAACCCTAAACACTGGAGTTATAAGGAAGACAATCCCTAGTCAACCCCTTTGAGCCTAAGAAGTAGGAGTTTTCTTTTTCACACAAATTGAAACCTTTAATCAAAACCTGGGGCATGGTAGTCTCTCAGTTAATTCAAATGTGTGTTCAGTCGCAAGCTTTCACTTCATACACAACAAGTGACATCAAAAACATCCTTCTGAATCAAAAGACGGTGATGATTCCCCGTGAAATAGGGAGTTATTATCTCTCAAAAGAAAACCCCACTAAGTCAAAAACTACGAAGGAGACTTAAGAAAACTAGGGTATCCCGCTGGCTGTAATCTCAAAACAAGAACAGTCATGCAAAAGTCAGGGATAACAAATCAAAAAAAGAGGTCACTACAAATCCTCGACAACAGGAAAAATGTTGCAAAAAATGACTGCATTCACAAACAAACTTATCCAAACCATCACCAAAACGTCATTCCATACTCAATTAGAGTTCAAACGCATAATTGACTGAGCTTAGGACTGGAGAACATCACAAAGAACGGGTAGGTACAAATACACTTTGATCCTTATCTTTTGTTTCTTAAACCATGAACCAGACCATGCTACAACCTTTCAAAGTCCTAATTGAAGAATGGGTTAGTTCAAAAGCATATTGTTACCAAAGGTATCCTGACTCCTGTAAGGCTTTACTCCAAATTCTGAGTTGAATTCATATTCTTACAAAACTCTTTACTTGCTAAAACTGCATTCTCAAAACTTCAAGACAAGCTTAAACTTTGCATTATTTGAATATCATTGTTTGTATATGGATAATTATTTGACAATAGAGAAAATTCACATGACAAATATCCAGTGAACAAAAACTCTCTCAGTGAACAAAACCACTTCAAATGGGAAGACACTTTCAATGACAAATCTCATATAAGCAAGGGAGCATGACACGTAATTGTCCAATACATCTGGGGCAATCAAGTCAAGATTCCAAGAAATCTCTCAAGAAGTGCTGAGTAACCAGGGGCAGGTATGTATCACCTAGGAGCATTGAACTTGAATTCCAGCAAAGGGTCACATACGGCTAAGAAAACACTTCCTGGAAATAATACAAACACTTGTTACTAGGGGCAGTGACAAACCTCCCACAAAGTCTTTTTCATAGGGTGATCCCCAGCCAGAGTTTCAATCTCTGAAGACTACTCCCCAACTGAGTTGATCTCAAGAATCCTCGAGGATTTATGCCAAAAGAAAATGCCTCTCCAACATATTGGCGACAAGGTTTATTTCCCCAACAAATGACAAGATTCCCTAACTTGAATTTTCCTCTCAGACTATCACAAATCAAGTAACCACAACTCCTCTTCCCCAGTGAACTTTTCTACAACCCCCAGTGAGTTTCTGTAAAGCCTAGAAGCCAAACCAGATAAAAGTTAACCTCTTTACCCCTAATAAGTTGTTAATTTCCTTTCTCTTCCATCAAGAGATAACTCTCCAGTAGAGCAATGGATAGCTAAAACTCCTGAACTCCTTTCCCCAAGCAGAAATCAACACTCTTCACAGAGTTTTCTTCTCAAGCAAAATCAACATTCCCCAACAGAGTTCTCCTCAAACAACAAAACAGGAATCCCCAGCGGAAACATTCTAAAAAATAAAGCCTGAAAAGGTGTGCATACTCTTCATCCCCAACGGCCATCCAGGTTTCAACTTCCCAAGGCTCCCTAGCATCTGTCAAGGATTTATATTCCAAGAGAAAATTACATTCCAATGACATTTCATGCATCATATTTACATATATGATAAATGCATACAGCATAATCTCATTTATTTTTAGAAACATCATTATGCCATGCATTTCATACATCATGACTTTGCATACAGCTTACTATTTACCTTTTCAGGAAAGATCAAACAATCGATAACTATCGTCAACAATTTTCAACAATTCCATATTAATACCTGTAATAAGACAGGACAACTATCTGTGGACAACCAATTAAAGATCAATACCTAAACCAAGCCAGGAAAACTATCTTTCTTTCTAAGGTCAAAGATCAATACCTGAAACAAGCCAGGGCAACTATCTACACGACCAGCTAAAGCAACCCTACCCAGGTTCCTTCTCATTTCCAAATGCAATTTTACCCGTACTCATCATGAAGAAACCCTATCCAGGTTCCTTCTCATTCCTAGATATAGTTTTATCCACACTCATCATGAAGAAACCCTCCCTAGGTTCCTTATCATTCCTAGATGCAGTTTTACCTAGACTCATCATGAAGCAACCATACACAGGTTCCTTCTCATTCCTAGATGCAGTTTTACCCGGACTCATCATGAAGCAACCCTACCCAGGTTCCTTCTCATTCCTAGATGCAGTTTTACCCGGACTCATCATGAAGCAACCCTACCTAGGTTTCTTCTCATACATTTCCAGATGAAGTTTAACACGGACTCATCATGAAGCAACCCTACCAAGGTTCCTTCTTATTTCCAGATGAAGTTTAAGACAGACTCATCATAAAGCAACCCTACCCAGGTTCCTTCTCATTTCCAGATGAAGTTTTACACTGACTCATCATGAAGTAACCCTACCCAGGTTCCTTCTCAGACATTTCCAAATGCAGTTTAACACAGACTCATTATGAAGCAATCCTACCCAGGTTCCTTCTCATTTCCAGATACAATTTTACACAGACTCGTCCTGAAGCAACCCTACCCAGGTTCTTTCTCTTAAATTCTAGATGAAGTTTCACATGGATTCATCCTGAAGCATCCCTACCCAGGCTTCCCTCTCATATGTATCTTACAGCAGCCCTACACAGGCCTATCATAAATGAAAGAATATTCAAGACCTTTGTTGGTTCAGTTTAAATTGATCAATGGTTTATCCTGATTCCTTTCCAGTAGACACTTTCTCTGGTTCAGATAAATCGCTCTAAGATTTATTATGATTCTTTCCAGACCTATGTTGGTTCAATTTAAATCTATCAATGGTTTATCCATATTCCTTTCCGGTAGACATTTTCTCTGGTTCAGATAAATCGCTCCAAGATTTATCCTGATTCTTTCCATACCTCTGCTGGTTTAGTTTAAATCGATCAATGGTTTATCCTGATTACATTCCGGTAGACACTTTCTCTGGTTCAAATAAATCGCTCCAAATATTTATTCATATTCTTTTACAGTTGAAGTCAAGTTTAGACTTAGTCTAATTTCTGTCAACAATCACCTTTGGATGGCATCTGTAAGCCCATCTATGAAAAACTCTCTATCATCTCTCCAAATGGCATCTTTAATCCCATTCCCCACACAATCAACCACCACATCATCAAGTGCAAATTTCTGGGCACTCTAGTGTTCAATCATCTTCCACCTTCAAGTCACAAATGGCAGACTCGCCCAATCTAACTCTTCAGGTTTAAGAAGATTGAACAGGGGCAACTGTTGTACCCCAAAATTTTCCCTCTCATTCCTCAAGAAATTTCTCACAAGAATTCTCAAGATTCAAGCTTGCACAAGTATAATTGGATTTTTCAGTATCAAGTTAAAAAGGAAACTGTTAAAAAAGGGGAAAATAGATAAAAATAATCTTTTTGACAAAATTGAAGAAAACAAGTTTCCTTCGATTCACATCTTTCGATTGGACTTCTCGCATCTTTTGATGCAAGCTTGGATTACATCCTTCGATTGGGTGTTGGCCTATGGCACGTTGGCTTTGATTCACAAGGCATGAGCTTTCTGCATGCCACCTTCGATTGCATCTTTGGCCTCACAGGGTTCACAATGCAATGGCTTCCTATGTGCCTGCTTCGATTGGATGTTTGATGCTTGCATGTCTGTGTTGACTGGACAAATATTTCCCCCATGCTTTCTTTGATTCAGAAGTAGGTGACTGGCTGCATACAACCTTCGATTGATTCATGGATTCCTTCTTGCACGCAAAAGGTACCCACCAGACCAGCAGGCACAAGGCAAGCGTCTCCTGTTGCCTCATTCGATTCTAAGGAAAAAAGCCTCATCTTGGAATCCTTCAATTGCACATTTTTGCCTCTTGCATGCCTCTTTCGTTTGGGCACGTGACTCCCTTCATGCTTTCTTCGTTTTGGCGTGTGACTTTCTTCAATACAAGCTTGGGTTTACATTCTTCGTTTGGACTTGTGGTTTACTTCAAATGCAAGTTCGTTTGGCCACATGGACCTTTGGAAGACAAGCTTTCGTTTGAGCAAAGGCCTCTGCATGTTTTGTTTGAAGTCACAAACAAGGGCCTCCTGCAATTCTCCTTCGACTTAGAAGCCTTTGGATTTCTATGTTTTCCTTTGACACCTGAAAGCCAGGATTTCCTTTATTCTAGAGCCCCAAAGCAGGGACCTCCTGCATGCACCCTTTCGTTTGGCCATGTAACCTCTGGCAGGAAAGCCTTCGACTGGACAAAAACAACCTTCACACAAGGCTTAGTTTGGAACCTTGATTCCCTTCGAATCAACATCATTCAAACCCAACTCTAGGCCCTTCGAAGAAATTTTGTTTAATGAATTTTGAGAAATCTCATATCCTTACCCTACTTGTCAGGCTATGTTGCTTCAAAATCTTTATATGATCAGAGGCTTGTACAAAGGTTTGAATCTTTGTCTATTGGATAATATCATTTATGGTTAAAGTAGCAAAAGGCTACGTACCCTTTTTTCATAAAGGTCATTTTTATCACAAAATCAGCTTCCAACCTGATTCAGGTATGAACGAAAAGCAATGCCAGAAGCATATGTCAAATCTCGTGCCAGCAGGCCCCCCACTTGTACCGGAAAATGGGGATCAATGAAAAGGACAAGACTTGTTTCACCCTTAACCAAACCATGATTTGTCATCATACAAACATGGTTACTTTAAACATATTGATTCTTTTCTGTATAAATAAAGAAGCACTTTTAAGCTCAAGGGAGGACTTTTTGGGGCCAAAGGAATGAATCTTAAAAAAATTCTCAAACATCATCAAACTCTCAAACACTTAAACACTCATCAAACACAAATCTAGAATCCAAACATTTGTCCCCTTCAAATCTGAAATATCCCCACACCTTGTTACCCTTCGAATCCAGTAAGAAGGACATCTCACTTGTTCTTCTCTTTCGAACCCAGCAGTAGAAATGCTACCTTCGCTCCTTCCATTCGAATCCAGGGACACTCAAGGCAACCACTCAAAGTCCAGCATACACTCCAGCCTCAAGCAAGATAAGTTACTCTAAACCTTGAAATTTTCGTTTCTTGCATAACATGCAAATAAACTTTCTTTTCGTTTCAAACATGTAGATACCATTGTTCTTCTTTTTGTTTCCACCCTTTTAATATGTTTTTAGAGATAATCCTTTTGTTTTTACTTCTTGTTTACCTAAACATGCTTTAAGTACTAACCTGACCATAAGGTAATGCTAGCATGGCCTTAGGCCATGTTATTATTCAAGAGTTCAAATGAAAGAAACAGGAAACAGGAAGTAGGAAATGAAGCCTTTGGCTTCCACACTAACCTCCAGGTCAAAACGAAAGAGGCATCCAGAAGGCACACCATGCTAACTTTCAGGCCCAGACGAAAGACACGCATACACTAATTCCAGCCCCCAGTCGAAGAAGGCAGAAAGGCAAATCGAAGGTCATGACCTCACTGACTCCAGGACCAAATCTAAAAGGGCCAAAGAAGCAGAATCGAAGAGTTCTTTTGCCTAAATCGAAAGAGATCCTTTCTCCTCTTTATTTTATTTATTTTGCCTTTACATTTTCATGTTATCAAATATGGTTGTAATAGTGTAGGATTTTATCTTTCTGCATTTTATTACTTTGATATGATTGATAGTAAAATAGGGTATATATGGCAAGATAAAAACAACAAGTAGATAACCCCTAATAAAAGACTAAATGCATGAAAATCAAACACACTATTCACACATGCACCCTTAGGGTAATCCCACTTGTTGCCTCAGAAAAATAGTCATGTCCCTCGAATATGGGCGTTTTAGTAAAGACCCTCGATAAAAGACCGTAGTCCCTCGATGACCCTTAATGATGCCTTCGATAAATGATCTAGTCCCAAAACGACATTTCTAAAATGTCCCATAGGTTGCCTTCTATGACTATACAAACGTCCTATGCCCGTCCCTTCACGTCCAATGATGCTGCTTCTTACTAAATCAATGGAAACATAACAACATCTAAAGGAGTAAGAAAATAATATTAAGACCTTTTGAGTAGGTAGGATACTCCTAGTTGCTCGCTTGCTCACAACAAAAACATTTTATACACCCACAACTTCACTTTGAAACATTTTTAAAAGTTAAAACACTTTGTACGCGTTCTTATAGAAACGAGAACCATTACAAACACACCTTTTCAAAATCACTTTCAAAAACACATTCTATAAACAATTATTTAAACTATTTACCAAACAACACTATGTACGCGTTCTTATAGAAACGAGAACCATTACAAAGATGTTTTAAAAATACTTTCAAAATCCACACCACAAGCACATTTTCAAACAAAAGCAAGTGATCTAGCAAGCAACTAAGATCCCGTAGATAACTACGGATGAAAAGGGTGCTAACACCTTCCCTTTTCATAACCTACCCCCCGAACTCAAGAAATAATCTTGAAAGGTCTTTCCTGTTCTTTCCAACCTTTCCTTATTGGATAAAAGAAAAGCCGGTGGTGACTCTTGCTATCTACAACAATTGCAAACAAACGCAAAACATTGAGTCAGTTCTCCCATCGTGTTACAAAATATATCTGTTGTATACTCATGATTATATAACTTATTATATTGTTATGATATCTCACCCCTTCAGTTTGAATGTTGCCTCTACGTGGATAACATGCAGGTGATCCGAAGTAGACGAGGTTACTCATCATTTAGTGTCGAGTCGGTGTCGTGCTCTGATACATAACACCAGGGGGATGAACGCTTACTTGCTTTTCTTAGTTGTTTTTTTTTATTTAAAGAATTGTGGGAGTATTATAAACTCTCTTTATTTGATTTAAAATTTTGTTTTATGATGAGTTGAAGATGTTGAAAATAATTATGATTTTTTTCGTTGCATTAATAAAGTTGAAGTTTGAGAACCATGATAAAATTGTTGTCGGTTCATCTGAAGTATGTTATGTATCTGTTTATTTATATTTGAACAAGTTTTAATATGTTGGAAGATGTGACATCCTATTTTTAGTGTTCAATTTATAAATTAATCTAATCTGATTTTTATTTAATTTATCGACAGGTAAATAGGGTGTTATAATTGGTATCATAGCAGGTCGGTTCGTCCGTCCAAGTTGTTGAGTCTTTAGTGTAGTGTGACAGTGTAATATTGTCGATGTGTTTCTTCTAACCATTGTTTGATGTTATAATATGAAGCAGAGTGATGACTAGAAGGAACGATAATGCACTTGCTACTACATTGCAGAATTTGGCTCAGCCGATGCAACATCAGAATAATGCTAGCGGGAACGATGGATCTCGTGCGTTAGAGACTTTCTAGAGGAACCATTCACCTACAATCCGAGGAAAGCATGACCCTGAAGGAGCGCAGGAGTGGCTCAAAGAAATTGAGAGGATCTTTTGGGTTATGGACTGTTCGGAGGCACAGAAAGTGCATGTTGGTACGCATATGTTAGCAGGAGAGGATGATGACTGGTGGGTTACCACTCTCCAGAGATTGGAAGGAGTAGGTGAGGCTATTACTTGGGTTGTGTTTCGCAGGGAGTTTCTGGTGAAGTATTACCCAGAAGATGTCCGCAGAAAGGAGATTGAATTTCTAGAACTGAAACAGGGGGAATTATCGGTGATTGAATATGCGGCCAAGTTCGTGGAATTGGCGAACTTTTATCCTCGTTACAGCAAGGAGAATTCTGAATTTTCGAAGTGCATTAAGTTTGAAAATGGAATACGTTTCGTGATCAAGAAGGCTATTAGGTAACAACAGATCTTTAAGTTTCTAGACTGGATGAATAGCTACAACATTTATGAAGAAGATAGTAAGGCTCACTGCAAGAGTGTCATTGAGAAGAGAAGCAAGCAACAACAGTATCGTGGGAAGCCTTAAGTTAATCCAGCTGACAAAGGAAAATAGATGATTTTTAATGGTAAGAGGACTAGTGGGGGTGGTGCTCCTACTTATGTCGTATGTTACAAATGCGGAAGACCTGATCATCGAAGTAATGCATGTACCAGGCAAGTGAAAAGGTGTTTTCGTTGTGGTAAGGCTGAACATGAAATAGATGATTGCTAACACAAATTGGTAATATGTTTCAACTGCAGCGAAGGACATATCAACACTCAATGTCAAAAACCTAAGCAAGCTAAGACCGGTGGAAAGGTGTTTGCTTTAGCTGGGACTCAAACATCCAATGGAGACCACTTGATCAGAGGTTTATGTTTCATTAATAGTATTCCTTTAATTACTATTATTGATACTGGTGCTACGCATTGTTTTATTGCTGTCGATTGTGCTAAAAAGTTGGGTCTTGTGTTATCGTATATCAATGGAGAAATGGTTATCGATACTCCAACTAAGGGATCAGTGACTACTTCTCTAGTATGTTTGAAGTATACTTTATCCATCTATGACAGAGATTTTTTTTGTTTATCTAGTTTGTTTACCGCTGAGTGGTCTGGATGTAATTTTAGGTCTTAACTGGTTGGAATATAACTACATTCATATTAACTATTACAAAAATTCGGTTCGTTTTTCTACTCCTGATGAGGAAGAGGAAACTGGTTTCTCATCTACTAGACAATTGAATGAGTGGATGCAGGATGAAGCTCAGGTGTTTTTGTTGATGGTGTCCTTATCTATTGAGAATCAGGATGCGATTGATGAGTTTCAGGTAGTATGTAATTTCCCTGAAGTTTTTCCAGATGATATTCTAGATGTGCCACCAGAAAGAGAAGTGGAATTTTCAATTGATCTTTCACCTGGTACCATACCCATTTCTATGGCACCATACATGATGTCAGCGTCTTAATTATCAGAGTTGAAGAAACAATTAGAAGACTTACTTGAAAAGAAGTTTGTGAGGCCAAGTGTATTTCCTTGGGGAGCTCCGGTGTTGCTTGTAAAGAAGAAAGATGGCAGTATGAGACCGTGCGTTGATTATCAATAGTTAAATAAAGTGACAATAAAAAAAAAGTATCCACTTCCAAGAATAGACGACTTGATGGATCAATTGGTTGTTGCGCGTGTGTTTAGCAAGATTGATTTAAGATCGAGTTATCACCAAATTTGAGTGAAGGACGAAGACATTCAGAAGACAACTTTTAGAACTCGGTATAGACATTACGAATATTTAGTGATGCCTTTCGGTGTTACTAATGTGTCGGGAGTATTTATGGAGTATATGAACCGTATCTTTCGCACTTATTTGGATAGGTTCATAGTAGTATTCATTGACGATATCTTAATGTATTCCAAATCAGAAGAGGAACATGTTAAGCATTTGCGAATTGTATTGCAAGTGTTAAAAGAGAAGAGGTTATATGCCAAGTTGTCGAAATGTGAGTTCTTGTTAACAAAAGTCAGTTTTCTTGTTCATGTTATTTCAGGTGATTGAATTGTTGTGGATCCATCCAAAGTAGACGCAATGTTGAAGTGGAAGGCTCCAAAATCAGTTACTGATGTTATAAGCTTTTTGGGCTTGGCTGGCTATTGTAGGAGGTTTATTGAAGGTTTTTCTAAGTTAGCACTTCCACTAACTCAACTAACTTGTAAAGACGGAGAGTTTGTGTGGGATATCCAATGTGAAGAAAGTTTTGTTGAGCTGAAGAAGAAATTGACGACAGATCCAATTTTAATATTACCTAATCTTGAAGAATCGCTTGTGGTGTATTGTAATGCTTCTAAACTGGGTTTAGGTTTTGTGCTTATGCAGAATGATAAAGTATTGGCTTATGCATCGAGGAAATTGAGGATTCATGAAAGGAATTATCCTACTCACGATCTTGAATTAGCTGCAATGGTGTTCGTACTAAAGATTTAGAGACATTACCTTTATGGCTCCAGGTTTGAAGTGTTTAGTGATCATAAGAGCTTGTGGTATCTATTTGATCAGAAGGTATTGAACATGAGGCAAAGGAGGTGGTTAGAATTATTGAAGGACTATGACTTTGGCTTAAATTACCACCCTGGTAAAGCTAACATTGTAGCTGATGCTTTGAGTCGAAAGACTTTACATATGTCTGCTATGATGGTTAAAGAATTAGGTTTGATCGAGCAATTCAGAGACATGAGTTTAGTTTGTGAAGTAACACCACAAAGTGTAATGTTGGGAATGTTAAAGATTAATAACGATTTCTTGGATAATATTAAAGAGGCTCAGAAGTTAGATGTGAAGTTGGTAGACTTAATGGTTGTGAGTAACCAGCTGGAGGATAGCAATTTTAAAGTAGATATCCAAGGTGTGTTGAGATTCTGAGACATAATTTATATTCTTGATGATGCAGAGATGAAAAAGATGATTCTGGAAGAAATTCATAGAAGTAGTTGAGTATTCATCTGGGAGCTACTAAGATGTATCATGACTTGAAGAAGTTATTTTGGTGGTCCAAATTGGAACAACATGTAGTGCAGTTCGTGTATGCATGTTTGACTTGTTAGAACATAGTTTGATTCTACAATCCTCAGTTAGAGTTTTGATGATAACAAAATACAAGATTAAATAAATTGTAAGATTTATATAAGACATATATGCTACTTAAAATTATGTTGTGTATTTACAGAAACTCTGATGGAATCAACATCAGAATATCAGTATCAACATCAGCATCAGAAGATATGTCAGCATCAGAAGATCAAATAACATGTGCTATACGCTGAAGCCTGATAAACAAAATCTGCGCATAAAATACTCTGACTCTGATCAAGATCCTAACCAAGTCAACAACACTCAGAAGCGTCAGCATAAAGGAAAGAACACTCTGATTACCATAAGCAGAGAAGACTCTGAAGTGTCAACGTTACTATGCATTCAAGACTGATTTATTACCAACGGCTTTATTCCAAGACAAAGATCTTCTCAATAAGGAAATAACGTTATTAGCATTAAAATGGATTTATGGACAACCAACGTATCTCTTCCGTGGCTACTTAAACAAGACTATGTGAGAAAAGAAAATGTTAATAATCCTCACGCATACACGCCTACGTAAACGAACTCTCTCATTCAAATTGCTAAAGCTTTCAACCACGCCTACTCAAAAGCATTAGCAACCCAGTTTTATTCTAAGCTTAATATTGTATATTATCATAGTTGTGATATATAGTTTTACTAGAAAACATCAAACACACTGCTGTTCATTTATCTGTAAGAGAATTTCCTTGAGATAAACCGTCTGTGGTTAGACTCAAGAAGGCTTTAACAGTTGTTAAAGTAGTTGTTGTATTCAGTTGAATATAGTGGATTAAGACCTCGTTGGAGAGAGGCGAAATCACCTTGACGGATGGACTGGAGTAGTTTGAGATTAAACGAACCAGGATAAAAATAATGTGTTGTCTGCATTTAATTTTAAGATTTATAATTCAACCCCCCTTCTTGTGTTTTTCACATCTTCAATTGGCATCAGAGCGCCTGGTTCTGAGTTTATAACACTTAACCGTGTCAGTACAAGATCCAGCGTCAGAAAAACACAATGGCATGACCACATCAAAACATCAACAATGACAACAATGAAGAAAGAGACAGATTCAGCGGCAAACCTCCAGTCTTTGATGGAGAGAACTTTGACTACTGGAAAGACAGACATGAAAGCTTCTTTCTGGCCCATGATGCTGATCTGTGGGACATGGTGACTGATGGATACACGCACCCAGTGGATGGAAGTGGTCAGAAGATTGACAGGAAAGCAATGTCTGATCAGCAAAAGCGTGATTTCAGAAATCATCACAAGGCCAGAACAATTCTTCTCAGCGCCATCTCTTATTCTGAATATGAAAAAATATCAAACAGAGACACTGCAAAGAATATGTTTGACTCTCTGAGAATGACGCATGAAGGCAACATTCAAGTCAAAGAAACCAAAGCTCTTGCGCTCATTCAGAAATATGAGGCATTCAAAATGGAAGAAAGTGAATCAATAGAAACGATGTTCTCAAGATTTCAAATTCTGGTTGCTGGTCTCAAAGTTCTTGACAAAGGGTATTCCACTGCTGATCATGTTAAGAAGATCATTAGAAGCTTGCCAAAACAGTGGAGGCCAATGGTCACAGCGCTGAAGCTAGCTAAGGATCTCAACAAAATCTCTCTGGAGGAACTTGCCAGCTCCCTCAGAAGTCACGAGATAGAGCTAGAAGCAGATGAACCTCAAAATTAAGGTAAGCCATTAGCTTTAAAATCTAACAGAAAATCTGACTCCAAAGTTTTGCAGGCTGTTGAAGAAACCTTTGATGGGTCCTCATCAGAAGAAGATGAACTATCTCTCCACTCCAGAAGGGTGAATCAATTATGGAAGCAGAGGCAAAGGAAGTTCAGGAATCCCAGAAGATCAGAGAATCAGAATGATTCTTTCCCCAGATACAGAAGGTCAAAATCCTCCTCTGGACACAGAAGATCTGAAGGTTCTTCAGGAAGCAGAAAGCCAAACAACAAAGACATCATCTGCTATGAATGCAACGAGCAAGGACACTACAAAAGTGATTGCCCAAATCTTCAGAAGGAGAAGCCCAAAAATAAGTTTGGCAAGGAAAAGAAGAAAAGTCTCATGGCTACATGGGATGATTCTGACACATCCGAAGCTGACTCAGAATCAGATGATGAGAGAGAAAACATAACTCTCATGGCAAACATACCAGAAGACAGTGAAGCTTCTGAGTCAGAATCTGAATCAGATACAAAAGAGGTATTTCCTGACTTTGCTATTAACTTTACTAAGGCTGAACTAGCTGAAAGCCTTAATGAAATTCTGGAAAGATATCAGCAGATCAGAGTTAAATTTAGAAACCTGAAAAGGAATCTTGCTTCTGACTCTGATAAAACTGAGAGTCTCAAATTGGAGAATTCTGAGTTGAAAGATAAAGTTTCAAAATTAGAAAATCTATTGCAAAACTCTCAGAAGGAAACAATCCCTGAAACTCCCAACAGTGCTGATGAGATCATCAAGGAATATGATCACAGCTTTCAGAAGTTTCTAGCTAAAAACATAGATAGAAGCAAAATGGCTTCAATGATCTATGGAGTTAGCAGAAATGGCAGAAAAGGAATAGGATACCAAGGTAAGGTACCTACACCAAAGAATGCCATGGAGTTAGTTATAAAACGCACTTCACTTGATTCTCACTTTGTATATGGGCACACACATGACATCAAATATACTAGTAGTAATTATTCTGTCAAACCAAAATTCAACCAGAGTTTTGGTAAAACTAACAAATCAGGACCCAAGAAAATATGGGTACCTAAGGATAAAATAATACATGTGGAAGACATCTTTAGCAACAAAGCAGAAACACCAGTCATGGTACCTGGACCCTGGCTGCTCACGGCACATGACGGGAAGAAGGCATATGTTCCAAAGCCTTGAACTTAAGCCTGTAGGCCACGTAGGCTTTGGAGGCAATCAGAGGGGAAAGATCATTGGCTCTCGAATAGTAGGTAATGGAAATCTTCCCTCTATAAGTAATGTTTTATTAGTAGATGGATTAATGCATAATCTGTTATCTATAAGTCAATTAAGTGATAACAGTTATGATATAATCTTTAATCAAAATTCATGCAAAGCTGTTAGTCAGAAAGATGGGACTATCCTATTTAATGGAAAGAGGAGAAACAACATTTATAAAATAAAACTTTCTGAACTGAAAAGTCAGAATGTAAAGTGTCTTCTGTCTATTAACAACGAGCAATGGATCTGGCACAGAAGATTGGGACATGTTAGTATGAGAAGAATATCTCAGATTAACAAACTCAATCTGGTCAGAGGACTTCCTAACCTGAAGTTCAATTCAGATGCTCTGTGTGAAGCATGTCAGAAAGGCAAGTTTGCAAAACCAGCTTTCAAATCTAAAAACATTGTTTCCACCTCTAAGCCATTAGAACTTCTGCACATTGACTTATTTGGAACAGTTAAAACTGCTTCAGTCAGTGGCAAGAAGTATGGGTTAGTAATCGTAGATGACTATAGTAGATGGACATGGGTAAAGTTCTTAAGACACAAGGACGAGTCACACTCTCTGTTTGTCATCTTCTGCAACCAAGTTCAGAATGAAAAGGATCTTAGAATCGTAAAAGTCAGAAGTGATCATGGTGGAGAGTTTGAAAATAAAGATTTTGAATCATTTTTTAATGACAAAGGCATTCTACATGATTTCTCTTGTCCTAGAACTCCCCAACAAAATGGAGTTGTAGAACGAAAGAACAGAACATTACAAGAAATGGCCAGAACCATGATCAACGAGACTAACGTTGCTAAGATCTTCTGGGCAGAGGAAATAAACACAGCGTGCTACATTCAGAATAGAATCTCTATAAGACCTATTCTGGAAAAGACTCCATATGAATTGTGGAAGAACAGAAAGCCCAACATTTCATATTTTCATCCATTTGGATGTACTTGTTTTATTTTGAATACTAAAAATTATTTGAACAAGTTTGACTCTAAAGCACAAAAGTGTATTATGTTAGGATACTCTGAACGCTCAAGAGGGTACAGAGTATACAATACAGAAACACAGATTGTGGAAGAATCAATCAGTGTTCGTTTTGATGATAAGCTTGACTCTCCAAAGTCAAAGCAGAATGAATTACTTGCAGGTATGGAATTTGAATTCACAGGTACTGAAGACAAGTCATCAGAAGCTCTTAACAAAGACACTCCCTCAACATCAGAAAGAGGCACTGCAAGCAATCCAACACCTTCTGTTGATCAACTTCAGAAAAGACCATCCAGAAGCAGCATGGATCACCCAGAAGAAACAATCTTAGGAAGAAAGGAAGATCCTATCAGAACAAGAGCTAGCTTCAGAAACTCTGAAGAATCACTCATGGGACTTGTTTCTCTAATTGAACCATCAACAATTGATGAAGCACTTCTGGACAATGACTGTATTCTAGCAATGTAAGAGGAGCTAAATCAATTCACAAGGAATGACGTATGGGATCTAGTTCCCAAACCAAAAGGATTCAACGTCATTGGAACAAAATGGGTGTTCAGAAACAAACTGAATGAACAAGGTGAAGTCATCAGAAACAAAGCACGATTGGTAGCACAAGGTTATAGCCAGCAAGAGGGGATAGACTATACAGAAACCTTTGCTCCAGTCTCCAGGTTAGAATCTATCAGACTCTTAATTTCATTTGCTGTTAATAAAGGCATCACTCTGTATCAGATGGATGTTAAGAGTGCATTCTTAAATGGCTATATAGAAGAAGAGGTATATGTGCACCAACCCCATGGTTTTGAAAGTTCAAAAAATCCAGAATATGTTTTCAAACTAAAGAAGTCACTGTATGGTCTGAAACAAGCTCCTAGAGCTTGGTATGAAAGACTAAGTAACTTCCTGTTAGAAAAGGAATTCACCAGAGGGAAAGTGGACACAACCTTATTCTGTAAGACAGTTAAGAATGACATCTTAGTATGTCAGATTTATGTTGATGATATCATATTTGGATCTACTAAACCTTCTCTGGGAAGAAAGTTTGCTAAGTGTATGCAGGCAGAATTTGAGATGCGCCTAATGGGGGAACTGAAATTCTTTCTGGGCATTTAGATCAATCAAACCCCAGAAGGAACTTACATTCATCAGAGAAAATATGTCAGAGAACTTCTGAAGAAATTTGATCTCTCAGAATGTAAGCCATTAAAGATTCCAATGCATCTCACGTGCATTCTGGAAAGAGAAGAGGTAAGTAAAAAGGTAGAACAGAAGGTCTACAGAGGTATGATTGGCTCTCTTCTTTATCTGACAGCTTCTAGGCCTGACATTTTATTCAGTGTTTGCATTTGTGCTAGATTCCAATAAGATCCTAGAGAATCTCACTTAACAGTTGTTAAGCGAATTTTCAAGTATCTGAAAGGTACTACTAATCTGGGTTTGTTTTATAGAAAATCAAGTGATTACAGCTTAGTAGGATACTGTGATGCTGAATTTGATGGAGACAGAGTAAAGCGTAAAAGCACTTCTGGAAGCTTCCAGTTTCTGGGAGAAAATCTGATCTCATGGTCCAGCAAAAGACAATCCACAATTGCTCCATCAACAGTAGAAGCTGAATACATAGCAGCAACTGGATGCAGCACACAAATGCTCTGGATGAAAAGTCAACTTGAGGACTTCCAGATTTTTGAGAGTAACATTCTTATCTTCTGTGACAATACTTCTGCTATTTGCTTAAGTAAAAATCCAATTTTACATTCTAGGGCTAAGCATATAGAAATAAAACATCATTTTATTAGGGACTATATTCAGAAAGGGATTTTAAAGTTAAAATTCATTAACACAGACCATCAATGGGCTGATATTTTCACAAAACCACTTTCTGAAGATAGGTTCAACTTCATTCTGAAACATCTCAGCATGAAGCTCTGTCCAGAATAAAATTGTTTTAATTTTATATATTAACCTTCAGAATTGTGTTTATTTTCTGTGAACTTCTGATAAATCTTCTTTCAGAATCCTAGAAATGCAGATTGTATCAGAATCTATCCATGAAGATCTGAGCGCTTCAGTTCAAGGATAGAAGTGTTGTTCACTCAAGCAAACAAGTGTCATCCAGTCATCAGCTATTTTCTGAGGCTGAACACGCGTTCACGTTTCTGAAAAGGCAAAGAGCTGATTGGGTGCATTGAGACACATGTCATGGGTAACGGTTCCAAATATCTTTTTGAATCCCCTAAAATCAGCTGTCATTAAATGCTAATAATCATTATTTATTTCTCTCTCTTAAACGTTTATGTTTTCAAAAACTTTTTAGAAATCTATTTAAACACTTCACACCATTCACACTTTTTACCTTCACTTTCGTTTTCTCTGAATATTTCTGTTTTCAGTACTCTTCTTTCTCAAGAAAACCTTTCAATCTTTTTCACAAAAGAAAAACCTCGTGTGAACATGGCTTCTTCCAGCATTCCTTCTTCAGGTTCCCAGAAAACTGTTTCATCTGAACAATATGAAGTACCCTTCAGAACGCTTCTAACTCCAATCAAGAATCTTGAAGTTCTGTCAGAATTAATAGTGGATTTCAACAGTCTCAAAGAGAATGGTTTTGATTTATCTGAAGAGGTTAAAGCTCAAGGTTGGGAAAAGTATTTTGACAGGCTGGTGGGTCCAACATTTCCTATTCTGGTAAAGGAATTTTGGATTCACGCTTCTTCTTCAAATCATCAAGTTACGTCTTACATCATGGGGGAGAAGATTGTTATCACTGAAGACCTCATTGCACGCTTGATAGGCTACAATAGTGGTGGTATTCGTTGCATTGATATGGCAGAAAGGGTGCAGATGCTGCTCTAATTGCAAGGGAAATTTTCACGCTGGGGATTCCCTCCAGCAAGATAAGAGACTTGAAAGACAAGCACATAATTTGGGCCAAGATCATTATGGGCTGTTTCAACCACAGGAAGCCTACCGGCTCTCCTGATTTCATTAACATTGATCAGCAGTTTCTGCTCTATTTCATCTCTCAGAAGGTCAAGATTAATCTAGCTCATCTTCTGTTCAACCATCTCAGAACAAGTGTCAAGGAAACAAGGGAAGAGGAACGTACAAAAAGGGATTGGATACCCTTGGGAAGACTGATATCAGATATTCTTACAGAGAATAGGCTGATTGATCATCTGCAAGAGGCACAAGAAATCAGCACTCTGGAACCTTCTGTTGGCAAGCAGCTGAATGCCAAAAATCTAAAGAAAATGAAGCTGATAGAGAACATTAAGAAGGAGCCCAATGTCACTCCTTTTGCTGAAATATCCAGCAGAAGAGTTCCTCTGGACGACTTCCCTCTGTTCTCAGAAATTGACTCTAAGCCAGAAATCATTCTGAGATATCTGGATGCGTGCAAAGCTGATGGTACAACATCAAATCTGAATATTCAAGATCTTCAGCAGAAGGCTCCGGAGGTTGTTTTGAAGAAGACAAAGAAAAGAAAAGCTGCTGCAGAAGGATCATCTCAACAGACTCCCGAGAAAAGAGGTAATCCTGCTTCTGTAACTGTTTTAGATTCAACTGCTGTATCAACATCTATTCCAATTCCAACTCCATCTGAAAATCCAACACCTCAAACTTTCGATGATTTTGACCTTGATTTTGACCCTTCTGAATCATTAACCCTCAGAAGATCTCGCTCCTAACCACAAAATCCAAATACTGAAGCCATACCAGAACAAGAACTTGCACAAGTTCTTTCTGATATAGACCAACACACTTCCGTTCCCGAAATAGAAAATCCAAATCCAAATCTAAACACAGAAGCACAACCTGAAACTCCCCTCTCACCAATACCAGAAATTCCACTCTCTCCATTACTAGAAATCCCTCAACCAGATATTAATCCACCCTCTCCTCAACATGAACAATCTCCATAACCTGAGACTCAAACCTCTGAGGCTCAACACTCTGAATCCCCTGAACCACAACCTCTGGCCATTCAATTTCCCTGTGGTACCACTGTGAATATTCCTCAACTTCCCTCTTCACCAGAAATAACTCCACCAAATTCCCCATCAAGTCCAATCGTAATTCCTGACTCTCCCAATCCCTCACCTAAGAAAAATTCGGATGACCACAACAAGACTGTCATTGATCTAACAGTCTTTGAATGCCTTGCTGCAATAAACAACAAAACTGCTATCCCTAAACCAAAACATCCAGATGTTGGTTCCAGCATATTGAACTTTGAAATAGAAATACAGAAGTGGATCACTTCTTTGAAACAAGCAAGTCTGGAACTGGTTGATCCTGCTGTATCAGACCTCCTCTGGACAAAATTCAGAAGATGGGTATGCTCTGAAACCTTTAAGTTGCAAGACCAGAGCTATGGACAGGCTCAACAGAACTTCAGCAATCTGCTGAAGGAAATTGAAGGTCCAGTTCTGAGCAAGCTGCTTAAAGAAGAAGTACTCCCGCTGGACAATGCTCCTTGGTCTGAATATTGTCAACCAGAGTCAGAAGAACAGACGATTCCAGCTGAAGACTTGGGTAAAGAAGAAGATACTACAGAAAGCTCTGAGAAGCACCCTGTTTCTGAAGATCCTCAAGCTTCCTCTCTTGACAGGCAGACTCTGGAGGACTTGAAAAGATCTGATATGCTGATGAATGAAATAATGGATAAGCATGATACCAAAATTGATGCTATAGCAAACATGGTATCTCAGCAACAGGAAACCAGCAATCAAATCAAGAGCATGTTGGAAGCTCTGTTCACACGTCTTCCACCTCCCTCTTAGAATTTTCTTGTGTTTTCCTTATTTTCTTTACATGTTTGTCTGTAATATTTTATGTGTTCTGAACTTATCATTTCTCCTGTTTTTAATATAAACGCTTTTTTTTTTGCTCTGATCATTTTTTGACTCTGATTATTTGTGCTTTTTGATAACTGACAAAAAGGGGGAGAAAGAATGATATTTTTCAATAACGGATTACTGAGACATAAGTCTCAAACATTCTAACATTCTGATATATTTGAATTTCTTTCTTCTGAAAAGCTTACAGGTACAAGAATCTGATGAATCTGATGAACTCTGATAAAGTAAAGTTCTGATGCTCAAGGTGTCATGGAATTAAAGGGAAGTAATCAACACAGGGGGAGTTTTTCTCTTTGTTGCTCTGATATCTTTTATTCCTTATATTCTTATCTCTGATACCTTTTATTCGTTATTTGTTTATCTCTGATACCTTTTAATCTTTAACCTTAATCTCTGATACCTTTTATTCTTTAATTTTAATTGAAAAAATCCGGTTTTTGTCATCATCAAAAAGGGGGAGATTGTTAGAACATAGTTTGATTCTACAACCCTCAGTTAGAGTTTTGATGATAACAAAATACAAGATTAAATAAATTGTAAGATTTATATAAGACATATATGCTACTTAAAATTATGTTGTGTATTTACAGAAACTCTGATGGAATCAACATCAGAATATCAGTATTAACATCAGCATCAGAAGATATGTCAGCATCAGAAGATCAAATAACATGTGTTATACGCTGAAGCCTGATGAACAAAATCTACGCATAAAATACTCTGACTCTGATCAAGATCCTAACCAAGTCATCAGCACTCAGAAGCGTCAGCATAAAGGAAAGAACACTCTGATTACCATAAGCAGAGAAGACTCTGAAGTGTCAACGTTACTATGCATTCAAGACTGATTTATTACCAACGGCTTTATTCTAAGACAAAGATCTTCTCAATAAGGAAAGAAAGTTATTAGCATTGAAATGGATTTATGGACAACCAACATATCTCTTCCGTGGCTACTTAAACAAGACTGTGAGAAAAGAAAATGTTAATAATCCTCACGCATACACGCCTACGTAAACGAACTCTCTCATTCAAATTGCTAAAGCTTTCAACAACGCCTACTCAAAAGCATTACCAACCCAGTTTTATTCTAAGCTTAATATTGTGTATTATCACATTTGTGATATATAGTTTTACTAGAAAACATCAAACATATTGTTGTTCATTTATCTGTAAGAGAATTTCCTTGAGATAAACCGTCTGTGGTTAGACTCAAGAAGGCTTTAACAGTTGTTAAAGTAGTTGTTGTATTCAGTTGAATATAGTGGATTAAGACCTCGTTGGAGAGAGGCGAAATCACCTTGACGGGTGGACTGGAGTAGTTTGAGATCAAACGAACCAGGATAAAAATAATGTGTTGTCTGCATTTGATTTTAAGATTTACAATTAAACCCCCCTTCTTGTGTTTTTCACATCTTCATGACTTGTCAGAAGTTGAAAGTTGAACATCAGAAACCTGCAGGATTGTTGGAACCATTAGAGATTCCGGAATGGAAGTGAGATAATATATCGATGGACTTTGTGACGGGGATGCCAAGTACTCCAAGAGGACATGATATGATTTGGGTGATTGTTGATAGGATAACAAAATCAGCTCATTCTATTCCGATTAATATAAGTTTTCATGTGCCGAAGTTGGCAGAGATTTATGTCTATGTATTTGTGAAGTTACATGGTGTTCTATCAAGTGTTGTATCTGATAGAGATTCTAGGTTTACTTATGATTTTTGGAAGAGTATGAAAAATGCACTGGGTTCTAAGTTGAGATTGAGTTATGCGTATCATCCACGGACAAATGGTCAGTCAGAAAGAACTATTTAGTCGTTAGTGGATTTGTTGAGAGCTTGTGTTCTTGAGCAAGGAGGTACATGGGATAATTATCTTCCATTAATTGAGTTCACTTATAACAATAGTTTCTATTCTAGTATTCGTATGGCACCTTTCGATGCATTGTATGGTCAGAGGTGCAGAACGCCTTTATGTTGGTATGAATCTGATGAAAGTGTAGTGCTCGAACCTGGAATTATGCGAGAAACTACGGAGAACGTGAAATTAATTTGAGAAAAGATGAAGGCTTCGCAGAGTAGGAAAAAGAGTTACCATGATAAGAGGATGAAGGATCTTGAGTTTCAAGAGGGAGACCATGTATTCTTGAGAGTATCGCCGGTAACCGGTATAGGTCTTGATTTGAAGTTAAGGAAGTTGACTCCTCGATTTATTGGCCCATATCAAATTTCAGAAAAAGTGGGGACTATTGTGTATAGAGTGGCCTTGCCACCTAACCTGTCAAATTTGCATGATGTATTCCATGTGTCGCAACTCCGAAAGTATATTTCAGATTCGTCGCATGTGATTCCAATGGATGATGTACAAGTGCATGGTGATCTTACTGTTGAAATCGTACCTGTGAGGATCGAGGATCGTGAAATAAAGAAGCTGAGGGGAAAAGAGATTTCTCTAGTGAAAGTTGTTTGGGGAGGAGCTACTGGAGAGAATGCGACGTGGGAATCAGAGAGCAAGATGCGAGAGGCTTATCCAGAGTTATTCGCCCCAAGTAATTTTTGAGGACGAAAATATTCTAAGTGGGGGGGAGTTATAACACTCTTATTTAGTTAGAATTATTTTATAAAAATAATTAGATGATGTGATGTAATATTATGCGTTGGTGAATTTTATGATGTATTGTGATGTAATTTTAAGAAATTAGATGATTTGAAAATTATAGAAGTTAAGAGATAGGGGTGTATGACCCAAAAGTGTAGAAACATAAGAGTGTGAGGAATAAATATGTTATTAGCATTATTTGGATTAAATACTTGACTTATTATTATTTTATAATAATTAAATGGAATTATTAGTAGAATAATATAATTAGTATTATTTTATAATAATTAAATAATGATTTAATTGGGAAGACTAAGGTTATTATTGGAATATAATAGAGTGGGAATAGAGAATTAGAATTAGAACGTAAGAACAGAAAGAAGCGTATATGTGAGAAGAAGACAAAGAACACTAGGAGGTTAGAGCAATAAGCTTCACCGTAGGAATCAAGAACCAGTAAAATCTAAGGTAAGGGTGGGGTTCTGACTCTCTAATAAATGGTATAATTGTGAGTAGATGATGATATTGAATGTTAGGTTTTGAGGTAGATTATTATGAAATTGATCATTAAATTTGATTATGAATGATGAAATGTGTGATGTTTGTGTTAGATTTTTTTTATATGATGTGCGTTATTTACTACATGATTTTACATGTTGTAGTATGTTTACAAAAGTGATTTTTGAGTGAAAAGGGTACAGTTTGTAGCATAAAAATGTAAGTTTAAGATTGCGCCTAAGAGGGGGGTGAATTAGGTGGTGGTCGATTTTTGATTTATTTTACACTTTCTGGTTTTGTTTTAGTGCTATGGAAAACGGTAAAGTGTAGAAAGTAAAGAGACACGGAGATTTATCCTAGTTCCTTCCACACCCCGGAAGTACGTCCAGTCCCCTTGCAAACACGCAAGAGATTTCACTATTTTGTTAGAACTTTTACAAGACTCTTCCTAGTCTTATCAACTAAAGACACTAACAAATACCAAGAACACCCTCTTGGATTTCCAATAAGTCTCTTGAGAACAATCCTCTCAAAAGATACCTCTTGTTTCTAACAATGGACAACAAGGTACAAAAGTATTCTAATACTTAATTCCAGCAATCCTGGAAATAAGTTACACTTAGTATAATTCTATGAAATATGATTTCTTGAAAGATGTTGATCACATAGAGTGACTTCAATGAAGTTTCTTCTTTCTTCTCTTGTAAGCAATTCAAATTGTAACACAATGGTTAGAAAATGCTCAAAGATTTCTGTTCTTATATGTGTGAAAGTGCAGAAAATCTTTGTTCTTAAAAATTAAGAAATATGAAGTTTGAATATTTTACAAAGTTCAGAATTATTGCATGAGAGAAGAGTTGTTTTATAATTTGAAAGATTTAGTATTTAAAGCAATCAAGATACCTTTCCAAATGGATACCACTTTTCTATTTGTAAAACTTGAGAAGATGCAATGTATGACCATGCAACCATTGGAGAAAAGGTGTGAAGGATATCTTGAATCAAGTTCATATTTTTCAAAAATTACAACGTGTAAATCGATTAGCATTAGATGTAAATCGATTGCACGGGTTTGTAACATTCTTGTTTTTAAAAAATTTGAAGTGTAAATCGATTTACATGATGTGTAAATCGATTTACTAGTTTTAAAAATTTAACTCAGTTTAGTAATCAATCGGTGTAAATCGATTACTGCCAGGGGCAATCAGATTTTGAAAAAACATGTGTAAATCGATTTACATGATGTGTTAATCGATTTACATTAGTGAAAAACTTAGAATTTGCTTTAAACTTTAAGTGAAGTGTTGTGGTAAGTGTGTATATCATTTTTGAGCATTTCTAATCAATTTAGTTCAAATGAGAATTGATATACTTGTTTGCTTGTCATGATCCTTGAAGCTTTGAGTGAATGATACTTTAAGCTAATTCCACTTCTTTTCCTTCTTGCCATAGTGCTTGTTTGTCTTTCATCAAAACTAAAGTTGAGTTGAGGCTTGAGATTACATTCTCCCCCTTTTTGATGATTACAAACCATCTTTCTTTATGAGTTGTTCATAATTGGAGCAAAAGGAGTTTTCTCCCCCTAAGATAGATTTCTCCCCCTATGGAGAAAAAGATTTTAAAACTTGCCCTGTAAAGAAAACTGAAACAAACAACCATAAAGTGCTATCACATCCTTCTCCCCCTTTGACATTATCAAAAAGAAGGGAAAGATGTAACATAAGATGATACTTATAACAATTTGAAACAGATATGAACATAAACTCAAACGCAAAATTTCTAAAAATATCGAACGAAGTTCAAATACACATAATACAAAACTAACACTTGAAGTAATACAAAACTAACATAATGATAAATAACAGGAATTTAATAATATTGGTCACGAAAATATTAGAAGGGTACTTGATATGGAAACTGTTGTTGTAGAGGTGGTTTGGTGTATTGAGGAGGCGGAGGTGCTGGATTGTTTGGATCGTATGGAGGAATATGGAGATGTGAGTAGAGGTATGAAAACTGTTGGTTCACATCATTCTGAAAATCATTGATGCGAGAGGAGGTAGACTCATTTATCGCGGTCCATTGAGCATTGATGTTAGTGTTGAGAGATGCAAATTGTTGAGTCATATAATCCATAACATCTTGGTTGGTTAGACCAGAAGAGGCAGCAGGAGGAGGAACTTCATTTTCTTCTTCATCTGCATTATTGCCTTCATCACCTATAACATCCTCTCCAATATATGTGATGGTTTTTGCTTCAGAATCAAAATGAACACCCATCCGAGAATCAACATTTTTTATGGAGATCCTATTGCTGATTGGATCCATTTCAACCCTCTCAAACCCAGTAAAATCAATATCAAATGCTTCCAAGATCCTTGTGATGAAGTATGCATATGGCAGAAAAGTAGCCCTTGTGGCAACTCTTAGCATATGCACCACAATCAGTTTAGCCCAGTTTACCGAAATGCCATTTTTCCTTGCATAGAGAATTTGCAATTCTAGATCGGTTACAGTACAGTGATTTCCTGCTCTAGGAAATAAAATATATACCAGAAAATAATGGAACAATCTATCATCAATGTGAAAATTACCAGCACTCCAAGTGTCCCAAGCCGGAATAACACCGCCAAGACTACGAATCCGCTTTGCACGGTATTCTGCTTCTGACAACCGGCCAATGCTGTAGAAGAATTCTCTCTTCCTATAATTTTCCCAGTCAGCATCCTCTGGGTCATAGAGAGACCTTCCAGTATATGGAATGTTCAAAATTCTGCCTATTGTTTTTGAATGCAGAGGAATTCTTGTTCCGAGCACATGGGTATAGTATTTGTTGTTATCATAATGCATGTTGCTGTAAAATACTCGAACTAGATCCGGATAATAGTAACAACGTGATGATATTAATGGTTCTAACCCATAATCAATCAAATCCCTTTGAAAAGTGAAGCATTCATCGGGAAAGGTAGATAACATACCGAATTTGGGAGCTGAGATTATTTTCTTTTGAAAGTGCTTGATGAATCTTTCACGTTGTGTATCTGAGAGGTACTCGAGCAATGAGTTTTCAGAGGCTGCAACAGTTTTCTTCTTTCCTTTTTCTGAGGCTGTTGCTTTTCTTTTGGGAGCCATGGCGATGGTTAGGGTTTTGAGTAAGAAAGATAGAGATTTTTTGGTGTTGTTATGAGATAGTGAGTGAGTTTTGGTGTTATGAGATAGTGAGGGAGTTTTGGAGAGATTAAATAGTAGAGTAGAGTAAGTGAGGTCTTTATGAGACTTAATTGAGTGGGATTGGTCAAGGTTACATGATTGGTCAAAAAGAAGGTGGGAGGTTGAAAGACAAGGTAAGGTTGACCAATATATTAAAGACTCATAAAAATATCACACGCTGAACAGATGTAAATCGATTGGTGTGTAGGATCAATCAATTTGCATAGTGAAAAATTAAATAAAAATGCTTCAGTTTCAGTGGTAAATCAATTTACATACTTGGTAAATCGATTTACTCAAAAAGATTTTATTAAAAAAGAGTTTTGCTTCAGTGGTAAATCGATTTACACACTAAGTAAATCAATTTACTTAAAAGAAAAAAAAATTTAAAACAATATTTTTAACATTTGAAACAATTTCTAAGCCCATATATATGTACATTTATGTATAGATAAGGATAGAGTGCACCTTATATATCTTGTTCATCTAGGATTCCGAGTTCACGACGAATTTTGAAGAATGCATCCTTTGCAAGTGGTTTTGTGAAAATGTCTGCGAGTTGATTTTGAGAGTCCACAAAGTAATCTCGACATCTCCTTTGAGTACATGATCTCTGATGAAATGGTGTCTGATGTTAATGTGTTTTGTCCGGGAATGCATAACTTGATTTTTTGTAATGTTGATCGCGCTTGTGTTATCACATCGAAGTGGAATGCATCCAAGGTTTACTCCATAGTCAAGTAACTGTTGTTTTAGCCAAAGAATTTGAGCGCATCCACTTCCAGCTGCAATGTATTCTGCTTTGGAAGTGTTGAGAGCGACGCTTGCTTGCTTTTTGCATGACCATGAAACCAAGGCATTTCCGAGAATGTGACATGTTCCACTTGTACTTTTGCGACCAGTCTTACAACCTGCATAGTCGGCATCAGAATAACCAACTAGATTGCACATACTACCTTTTGGATACCATAATCCGACGTTGGTTGTTCCTTTGAGATATTTTATTATGCGCTTGATTGTTGCAAGGTGAGACTATTTAGGATTGGCTTGATATCTTGCACATAGGCAAACACTGAACATGATGTCAGGTCTACTTGCTGTTAAATAGAGAAGAGAGCCAATCATTCCATGATACTTAGTTATGTCAATAGAGTTCCCTGATTCATCTGGATCAAGATAGGTGCCGGATCCCATAGGAATTGCACTTTCTTTGCTGCTTTCCATCTTAAACTTCTTTATAAGGTCTTTGTAATATTTTGATTGGTTTATGAAGATACCGTGTTTGAGTTGCTTAATTTGAAGACCGAGAAAGAAATTCAATCTTCCCATCATAGACATCTCAAACTCTCCTTGCATCATAGATGAAAATTCCTTGCACATATTTCGGTTAGTTAAACCGAAAACAATATCATCTACATAGATTTGTACAAGTAAAGTATGATGATTAACATTTTTTATGAAGAGAGTGGTATCAACTTTACCCTTTACAAACCCTTTTTCACATAGGAATGCACTTAGTCTATCATACCATGCCCTTGGTGCTTGCTTCAGCCCATAGAGAGCTTTCTTCAATTTAAAGACATGATTAGGATGTTTGAAGTCTTCAAATCCGGGAGGTTGCTTTACATAGACTTCTTCATTTATGAATCCGTTGAGAAATGCGCTTTTTACATCCATTTGAAAAAGTTCAAAGTCCAATGAGCATGCATATGCAAGTAATAGTCTTATTGCTTCCAAACGTGCTACCAGAGCAAAGGTTTCTTCAAAATCAATTCCTTCCTCTTGGTTGTATCCTTGAGCAACTAGTCTTGCCTTGTTTCGAGTGATTATACCATTTTCATCCATCTTGTTTTTGAATACTCATTTGGTTCCAATGATACGTTTATTTCCTGGATTAGGAACAAGTTCCCAAACTTCGTTCCGCTCGAATTGGTTTAGCTCCTCTTGCATGGCAAGGATCCATTGATCATCTTCTAGTGCTTGAGCCACTTTGGTAGGTTCAACTTGAGATACAAAAGCCATATTTAAGCATGCATCTTTCAGATTTAGCCGAGTAGATACTCCTTTGCTAATATCTCCAATTATGTTGTTAATTAGATGATCACGATGAGTTCTCCATTCTTGAGGAAGACCATCATCATTTCCATTTTGATGTGAAAGTTCATGTGTTTATTCCGGGTTGACAATTTTGCCACCTTCGCATGAATTCTCATGAGGTAAATCTATAGAATCATCATCATCACAAATAACAACTTCCTCCTTGGAGGTGTTAGATTCATCAAAAGAAACATGCATTGATTCTTCTATAGTTAAAGTTCTTTTATTGTAGATTCTAAAAGCTTTGCTAGAAAGGGAGTAACCAAGAAAAATACCTTCATCCGATTTTTCATCGAACTTACCGAGATTGTCTTTTTCGTTGTTAAGGACAAAACATTTGCACCCGAAAATGTGAAAGTGAGAGATATTTGGTTTTCTTCCTTTGTAAATCTCATATGGAGTTTTCTTTAGTATAGGTATTATGATCACGCGATTGCTTACGTAACATGCCGTGCTTATCGCATCCGCCCAAAAATATTTAGGCAAACTTGAGTCACTAAGCATGGTTCTGGAAAGTTCTATCAAAGACCTATTTTTCCTTTCAACTACTCCATTTTGTTGTGGAGTTCTTGGTGCTGAAAAATTGTGGAAGATCCCATTTTCTTCACAAAATTCTTCAAACAGACTGTTTTGGAACTCTCCACCATGATCACTTCGGATTGATGTTATCTTTAATGACTTATCATTTTGAACTTGTTTTGCATATCTCTTGAATGCCTTGAATGCGTCATTTTTGTGCACTAAAAACAAAGTCTAAGTAAAACGGGAAAAATCATCTACAATAACTAAAGCATAAATGTTACCTCCAAAGCTTCTTGTTCTAGATGGACCAAAAAGATCCATGTGCAACAATTGAAGTGGTCTTGTTGTTGAAACCACATTCTTTGGTTTGAAAGTTGATTTGGTTTGTTTTCCCTTTTGGCATGCACTACATAATTTGTCTTTGATGAATTTCATCTTTGGTAGACCAATAACTAAGTCATGCTTAACTAATTTGTTCAAGTGCTCCATGTGTATGTGAGCAATCCTCTTGTGCCATAACCAAGCGTCATTGTTGTTTACCATGAGACATTGTACCTTCATAGACAAATCATCTAAAGTAATCATAAAAATATTGTTAGATCTTATACCTTTGAGTTTTACCTCATTGGTTGCCTCATCCATAATTAGGCATTCTTCTTTATTGAATTTGATTTTGAACCCTCTATCGCAAAGTTGACTTATGCTAAGAAGGTTGTGCTTTAATCCTTCAACATAGAGAACATCCTCAATTTGAATGGATGAAGGTGTGCCAACTATTCCAACGCCAAGAATCTTTCCTTTGGTGTTGTCTCCATAGGTGACATACCCTTTGGCTTTATGTACTAGATATGAAAATTGGTGTACATCTCCTGTCATATGCTTTGAACATCCACTGTCAAGATACCAAAGGTTTGATGTGGATTTCAAGCATACCTTCAAAAACAAATTATTTCTTGTTAGGTACCCAAGTGGCCTTGGATCCTTCATAGTTAGTTCCCTTTTCACCCATGCATAATGTCCACTAGCCATACTGAAATTTCTAATATAGCATGCATTAGGTGTGTGTCCAATAATACCACAGTAAAAACAGTTTGGAACAAATTTGCTCTTGTATCTAGGAATTTGTTTTCTTTTAGATACATTAGGATTTTTCTTTTGATGATTATGAACAACTTGCTTCTTTTCTACTATCTTGGGATTGGAACTATTACTAGCCTTTACAAAAACAGTGGGATTGTTACTTGGTTTCTTAGTATTCACATAACCAAGACCTTTTTTATCATGTGGATAACGTTGTTGGCTTAGTAATCCTTCCAATCCTATTTGTCCTTTTTCATATCGTTCAATGACTCTTTTCAATTGAACAATTTGAAAGACATTTGATTCACACTTGGTGCATGCAAATTTTTCCTTTTCTTTTATAAAATTCTGTTTTTGAAGATCAAAATCTTTAGTCATGGTGTCAATTTTTTCGAGACAAATTAGAAGTTCTTTTTCTTGGCTTGACACCTTTTTGTATAAACTTTTGCATTCTTTCAAGAGTTCATCAATGGCACCTTGAACATCATCATCAAAAAGATTAAATTCATTACTAACCTCTTCTTCGTCGTCGGAGTGATGCGATGCCATTAAGGCTAAATTTTCACATTCTTCGCTTTCTAATTCCGATGTACTACTCATATCATTATCTTCCCATGCTATGTAGGCTTTCTTGTGTTTTGAGTCCTTTCCTTTGAATCCATTTTTCTTTGGGAGATTTGGACAGTTTGGCTTGATATGTCCTTGCTTTCCACATTCATAACATGAGACATCTTGTGTTGATGTGGAAGCTTCTCTTTTCTTGAAGTGCTTTCTCTTATTTGCATGAGATCCGCCCTTGTCATTTCTGCCAAAAAACTTCCCAAGTCTTTTAACAAGAAGCATGGAATTTTCATCTTCTTCTGGATTGTCTTCTTTTACTACTTCCTTTGAATCAATTTTTAAAGCAATGTTTTTGGATTTCTTTTCTAGATTCTCATGTTTTTCAAGTCTACCGAGTTTCGTTTCGTATTCTTGAAGTTTGCCAAATAATGTAGCGGAAGTCATTGGGGAGAGACTCTTCTTTTCCGAGATTGCAGTTACCTTTGGTTGCCATTCCCTAGTCAATGATCTAAGGACTTTCAATTTGAGTTCATCATTTGTCAAGGTTTTACCAAGAGCACTTAAGTGATTTGTCAAGTGCACAAATCTTTTTTGTAAGTCAAGAATGGATTCTCCGGGCTGCATTCGAAATAGTTCGTATTCTTGACTTAGGGTATTTAGCCTTGATCTTTTTACTTCAGCCGTTCCTTCATGAGTTTGTACCAAGGTATCCCATATTTACTTTGCTGTTTTGCATGTCGAGACACGGAAAAATTCGTCCATACTAAGTGCACCTTGAAGAAGGTTTATTGCCTTTTTGTCATAGAGAACTTTCTTTTTATCATCGTCGTCCCATGCAGTTTTAGGCTTTGAAGAGCCAACACCATTGATTACCGTTACCGGGATAAATGGACCATTTTCAACGACATCCCATATTTCCTCTCCTTGCGCTTCTAGATGCGCCTTCATGCGTATTTTCCAGAAGTCAAAATATTCACCACAGAATAGAGGAGGCTTGTTGTTACTACCACCATCTCTGAAAACAGGTTGTTGATTTGCGGAAACCATTCTGGATCTCTAGGAGCAGGTTACCTATAACCTACTTTGATACCAATTGTAAGTTTAAGATTACGCCTAAGAGGGGGGGTGAATTAGGTGGTGGTCGATTTTTGATTTATTTTACACTTTCTGGTTTTGTTTTAGTGCTATTGAAATTGGTAAAGTGCAGAAAGTAAAGAGACACGGAGATTTATCCTGGTTCCTTCCATACCCCGGAAGTACGTCCAGTCCCCTTGCAAACACGCAAGAGATTTCACTATTTTGTTAGAACTTTTACAAGACTCTTCCTAGTCTTATCAACTAAAGACACTAACAAATACCAAGAACACCCTCTTGGATTTCCAATAAGTATCTTGAGAATAATCCTCTCAAAAGATACCTCTTGTTTCCAACAATGGACAACAAGGTACAAAAGTATTCTAATACTTAATTCCAACAATCCTGGAAATAAGTTACAGTTAGTATAATTCTATGAAATATGATTTCTTGAAAGATGTTGATCACATAGAGTGACTTCAATGAAGTTTCTTCTTTATTCTCTTGTAAGCAATTCAAATTGTAACACAATGGTTAGAAAATGCTCAAAGATTTCTGTTCTTATATGTGTGAAAGTGCAGAAAATCTTTGTTCTTAAAAATTAAGAAATATGAAGTTTGAATATTTTACAAAGTTCAGAATTATTGCATGAGAGAAGAGTTGTTTTATAATTTGAAAGATTTAGTATTTAAAGCAATCAAGATACCTTTCCAAATGGATACCACTTTTCTGTTTGTAAAACTTGAGAAGATGCAATGTATGACCATGCAACCATTGGAGAAAAGGTGTGAAGGATATCTTGAATCAAGTTCAAATTTTTCAAAAATTACAACGTGTAAATCGATTAGCATTAGATGTAAATCGATTGCACGGGTTTGTAACGTTCTTGTTTTCAAAAAAATTGAAGTGTAAATCGATTTACATGATGTGTAAATCGATTTACTAGTGTTAAAAATTTAACTCAGTTCAGTAATCAATCGATTTACACTCCATGTAAATCGATTGCTGCCAGGGGCAATCAGATTTTGAAAAAACATGTGTAAATCGATTTACATGATGTGTTAATCGATTTACATTAGTGAAAAACTTAGAATTTGCTTTAAACTTTAAGTGAAGTGTTGTGGTAAGTGTGTATATCATTTTTGAGCATTTCTAATCAATTTAGTTCAAATGAGAATTGATATACTTGCTTGCTTGTCATGATCCTTGAAGCTTTGAGTGAATGATGCTTTAAGCTAATTCCACTTCTTTTCCTTCTTGCCATAGTGCTTGTTTGTCTTTCATCAAAACTAAAGTTGAGTTGAGGCTTGAGATTACAAAAAATAACATATTTTTCACTCTGCATGCAGTGTACCCGGGTACTGCATATGGGGTAATCGGGTACCCTGTGTATTTTTGGAAAAACTGGGCAAAATATGAAGGTGTAATCGGGTACTGCATATAGGGTAATCAGTTATCCAACTGGACAATAGCTTGTATTTTTGAAATTTTGAGGTGTAACCGGTTACCCCATATGCAGTAACCGATTACCACTGAACTGATAACAGTTTTGAAAAACTTAAAAAATTCATAACTTTCGCCTCGGGTGTCTATTTGACGCATCGCTTAGACCGTTGGAAAGATTAAAATATTTTCTATAAAATGAAACTAATTTTTATGGAAGTAGCCTAATATTTTATTGGAAGATATTACGGTGTGTGTTTATGTTGTATGTGTTATAACGCGAAATGTTGTAATTGAGCTCATAGACGTTGTATAAACGATCTATGAAGGAATTGCAGGTTGTATTGCAGTATGTCGATGTTGTTATTGGCCTATAATGACATAGTTCTAGGGAATCATGTCTTATGTCCTACATATTTGTATTGTTGCATGTTGCATGCATGCATCATTGAGGGCTTATGCCCTGGTGTTGGCCTGGGTTGGCAAAAAAGTTGAAGGGCTATGCCTTGGCCTGTAATGGAAAAATGTTGAGAGCTTATGCTCTAGCCTTATATGGAAACTTTGGATAGAGCTTATGCCCTAATGGTACCACATGCATCTTGCATCAGTGTTAGTCGCATTGCATTTGTTAAATTATTGATGTAACTATGAAGTTGTGTTGCATAATTGATATATGTTGTAAGATGGATGATAATAATTATGTGTGTGCTTATATAACTACTAATGAATCATAATTGATAATCGTTGAACTTGAAATATGACAGAATATATTTGTTATATACTCATGATTATATAACTTATTATATTGTTGTGATATCTCACCTCTTATGTTTCAATGTTTCCTCTACGTGGATAACATGCAGGTGATCCGTTGTAGACAAGGTTATTCATCATTTAGTCTCGATTCAGCGTCGTGCTCTGATAGGTAACACTGGGGGGATGAACGCTTGCTTGCTTTGCTTAGTTGTTGTTTTTATTTGAAGAATTGTTGGAGTATTATATACTCTCTTTATTTGATTTAAAACTTTATTTTATGGTAAGTTGAAGATGTTGAAAATAATTATGATTTTCCTTTCGTTGCATTAATAAATTTGAAGTTTGAGAACCATGATAAAATTGTTATCGATTCATCTGAAGTGTGTTATGTAACTGTGTATTTATACTTGAGCAAGTTTTAATATGTTGGAAGATGTGACATCCTATTTTTGGTGTTTGATTTAGAAATTAATTTACTCTGATTTTTATTTAATTTACCAACGAAAAAATAGGATGTTTCACCCCTATCGCGCTAAGCGGCCTCACGATTATGCAGAAAAATTATGCTGCGGACAGCTTCTGCCCATACGGATTTCACCCCCAAATTTCATCCAAGCAACCACATTTCATGAATTAAATACATATTAACCTATATCTAACATGTACCATCAATTAGAAACATTAAAATATTATTTCTAACACCAAATTTATGAACCTCAAATCCAAACCCTAACATATCAAAACTAGCATTTGAAGAACAAATCCCTAATTTCATGTTACTACCCATTACATACCATTACATACACCCATAAATAAAAGAGTAATCACTCTTATCTTGAATGTAGACTCTTTCTAGAGTTCTTCTTCTTCTTCTTCCTCTTTTCTCCCTTTCTCATCTTTCTTCTCTTCTCTTGTTTTCTTCATTATATCTCTCTAATTCTATATTTAGCTTATTTTGTTCAACTCTTACTAATTATAAATGGGCTTAACTTCACTCACCCACTCTAATATAACACAAGGCCTAAATGTTTATTTTTCTATTCTCACACTCAATAACCCAATAATATATAATACACATATATTCAAATTAAATAAATTATTCACATAATCACCCAATTTAATCAACCAATCACATATTCACCAAAATCAAATAATTAGATAATTATCAAACCAAATAATAATTAACATAGAAAATAAATGATAAAAAAATTAATAGAGAAAATCAGGGTGTTACAGCTGTAGCGGTAGAAATTTTGAGACTAAGCCATTGGATTGAAATAACTTGCACAGATCAAAATAAATATCGCCACTGCGCTTTATTGTTTCTAGAGGAACAAGAAAAGAGAGAATAACCCAAAAAAGAGGGGAGATAATTGATTCCCACGAAAGGCAAAAAACTCTACTAGTGAGGGGGTAGAGAAGATCGTGAGGTAATAGTGCCAGGAACGCTGAAGGCCGGGGCTGTTACATAAAAAGGCACCTTTTTTTGTAACAGCCCGAGCCTTCAGCGTTCCCGGCACTATTACCTCACGATCTTCTCTACCCCCTCACTAGTAGAGTTTTTTGCCTTCCGTGGGAATCGAACCCTATACCCTGGGGTTCAAGTACATGCTCAATGCATTCCCACTACCAATTGAGCTTTTTATGTAACAGCCCGAGCCTTCAGCGTTCCCGGCACTATTACCTCACGATCTTCTCTACCCCCTCACTAGTAGAGTTTTTTGCCTTTCGTGGGAATCGAACCCTGTACCCTGGGGTTCAAGTACATGCTCAATGCATTCCCACTACCAATAGTAGCTCAATTGGTAGTGGGAATTCATTGAGCATGTACTTGAACCCCAGGGTACAGGGTTCGATTCCCACGAAAGGCAAAAAACTCTACTAGTGAGGGGGGTAGAGAAGATCGTTAGGTAATAGTGCCGGGAACGCTGAAGGCTCGGGCTGTTACAGAATCTAGGTATGGGGATTGGTTATGCAAAAGGAAGGTATTAAAACCCTAAACATCTACGGTACTCCGCAGAAACCTCTCTGAAAATTGTGTATTTTGGCTATAAATGTTGTATACAAAAATAGATGGTGGAGATGAGAAAAGAAGTATTTTTTTACAATTTTGCACCCGTCGCAGTTACGAATCTTTAGTGTCTACGTACCATATTCCATGCAATAGGGGATCAGGGTACTCGTAGTTCACCTTTAAAAAAAAAGACACAAGTGTGTTGGTTAATTTTAAGAGACGAGACATTATCGTCATATTCGAGTGGAAGAACATACTTACTACCCACAATTATGAGAAAGGAGAATTTACGTCATCTCAAAGTGGAGGATATGGCTTAGATTTTAAAATCAACAAAACCTCACTCATCACCCAAGTGAAAAATATCTCACTTCAACTACATATCATAGAAGTATAGTAGCTCACATCACTACAAGGATTGACAAGAGTATAATCTTTTGAGAAAATTTTGAAATAAAGATACAAAGTGGCAAAATGATTTGAATGAGATTGATTAACTTTTAGTCTTCTCACAAAAATGTCAAATTATTATTAAGTTGGTTAAAGTTTGATTAAGGAAATATTTTTGAAAATGCATGGACCTAAGTCCAAGTTTATTATGAAAGTAGTTTAAGTTAGAAAACAAGAAGATATTTTCAAAAGGAGGGAGAAGATTTTGAAATTAAAGAAGATGGGAGGAGAAGAAGGGACTATCCTAAAGCATAAGGTAAAAGCAAGGGAAAAAACTGTCTAACCAACAAGAAGCCAACACTTGATATATGAAGTCAATGTAGAATTCCCATCCTTTAGATTGAAACTAAGCAAGCAAAGATACCAAACCTCTTAAAAATACCAAGTTCCATATGCATTATGTCTTCAAAAATTGGGCAGAGTAACAACTATATACAGAGGAATTTCCAATCACAGATAAAACATATAATCAAAAGAACCTACATACAGAGAAAAACAACACAATGCCTTGAGGTAAACCCCAAGAGCTCCAGACAAAATAAACATTAGAGTCACATGGTCTCAAGGAGTTAAGGCTTCTAACCCTAAGCCTGGGAAGTTCACAATCTCCATAATGCCAAGGATAGTATCCAAATAGTCCGAGTAACCTTAAGGATTTTTATTGTTCAAGTTGGTTATTAAGTATCTTCAAAAAGAAAATGAAAGCTCTAGTGAGCAAAGTAAAAATGGAATAAAGATAAATGCTCAAGTGAGCAAAGATGAAAAAAATCATGAAATGTAAATGCTAAAATTAAATGGTGCATAAAAGTAAAGGCATAAAATAAAAGAATAAAATAAAAAGCACAAAGTAAAATTCAATTGTTAGTGAATTAGAGATTAGAGGTTAGTTGAATGACCATCTTAAAACTTGCATTTGAAAACTCATTAGAAGATTGATAAAATCAAAGCCTCTCAACAATAAGTTTCATTTGCTTTTTGTCAAGTATATCATTCATTTCAAGTCCTCGAGGTGACAATATATGATCAATGATGTTTAAATGATTCACTTAGACCAAAGTTTATGAAGGTTCATTAGAGGATTGATAAGACCAAAGCCTCATAACAATGGACCTCAAGGTTATTGGATCAAAGGTTTCAAATTAAACATCATTAGGCTTGCAAACATAGGTTTGGGCCATAAATGATCATTTCTCGAATCGACACAAAATTTAGCACTATGTTAAGCAATCATAAGTGGACTTATGTAGAAGTCACACCTATTTTGAGATCGGTCAATAGAAATCTATGTATCATATGTTTAGAGAAATGATATGTAGATCATTCTCCAACAACATGTAGTACAAGTGAGAAGGGGGTAAGATGAAGAGGGAGGGGATAAGAATTGAAATCCTTATTTGAACTAAAGAATTTAATCAAGCTATCATTAAAATCATTCGTCCATTTTGGTGGAGTTAAACTCAACACCCAAGATCAAATGATGTTAATGAAGCTCATGATTAAGATTCTCATAGTTCAAGATCAGCCAAAATATATACAAAAATAAAATTATATTTAATAAGCAAGATAGAATGAGAAAAAAAATTTAAATTGTTTTTAAAATAGAAATAAAAGGAAAGATAGCAAACTATATTCAAAATACCAAAGAAAAATTCAAAGAGACCATAAAAGAGTAAGAAATGATCTTAAATATTTTTACAATTGTTTTGGTAATTTTTTAAAACAGAAAAGTATTTTCAAAATACTTAAAATAAATCAAGAAAATGAAAATGATTAAAAATAGTAAAAGTCAGAATAAAATTATGAAAAATTTCCAGAAAATCATAAATAAAGAAAATATTTTTTAGAAATATTTTTAGAATTTAAAACCAACAAAGAATATTTTTAAACAATTAAAAAACAATTCAAACATAGAAAAAATCATTAAAAAATATCAAATCTAAAAATAAAATTGTGAAAAAATAAAAATCAGAAAGGTGATATTCAAAAAAAAAATTATGATTTTTTTCATAATTTTTGGGCCAGAAATGAATTTTTTTAATGATTTTTAGAAGTTTAATGTAAAAACAGAAATAAAATAAAGTTTGAAATAATGTGGACAATTGGATGAAAGTTAAAACGCGCCAGTAAACAGATCCAAAGGATCAGGAACGCTGTGCATATCATGGTCAGCTTGGAAAATCACACTGAATCATTTTTTAATAATTAAAAGCAACTAAAAATATGGCGCATTGGATGGAGTCTGGCTAATGGAAGTAATCAGATCCAAGGGCTCTTAAACCGCGCATATGACAAAGTAGATGCACTAGATAGAATTCAAAAAAATTACATGTCACACCATCATTAGTTGAAGCGCGACACGTAGGTCGTCTTCAACCTCCGGACGCCCTAGATTGGAGTTCCACAAACTGTAAAATTAGCTTACCAGACCGGTACCATTGGATTTGTCTCTTCAAGAAGATTCTAACGGTACCCTCGTGCCAAATTTATATAATCTGAGCAAGGCTTGATTTGAAAAAAATAGCAGAAATAATAGCGAGCACGAAATTCTGGAATATCTCACTCAAATCTCAATGAAATCACAAATTGTAAGAAGCGTGAGAATCAGAAGGATGAGGAGAGTAGATTAGTCTTTTATTTGGATCGATTTGACTAAGAAATCTACCTGAAACTGGAATTCTGTAGCTCAAAACATGTCACGATTCTTAAAGGTAAGAGTATGGTTAGCTTCAGAGAAGTTCAATGAAGCTAATTGAATGGAGCTTTTAGTGTTTTGGGGTGAGAATGGAAGAAATCAAAAATTCAAATTATGAGTTCATAAGGGATCTGAACAGGGTAATTTTGGTTATTAAAGCTTGTTCTAATGAGAGGAGTGAGGTCCTCTATTTATAGGGAAATGAATATGATCAAAAATTGGAAGGAATGGTGAGGCTTGGAAGGAAAATGAGTGGAGCCCGATGGTGAGGAAAATGTGACTTTAATCCAATTAAAATTCATCCAATTCTTGCGTTTTGATGTTTAAACAAGTTTGAGTAAGTTGGTTAATCTTGTTTAGAAAAAAACGTGTGTAAAACTGGTGATTAGAAGGAAAAATATGGATTTCAAATTCTGACTTTGAAGAAAAACTCAGTTTCAAGTAGCTTACTTTGAATTCATGGTGTGCATAATTCAAGAGGCTTTATAAGATGATTCTTGATGCGTTTGAAAGACAACATCACCCTCTTCATAATGTGCAAAAAAAGTATTCATTTGGTGATTTGAGTTGAAAGTTATAATCAATTGAAATCAGCAAAAACAAACTGATTTGTGGACTTAGAAAATTTTCAAGTTTTTTGAGTTAAAAATGACTCATAATCTCTCGACTTCAATCATGGCCTTCCACTCAAAATTAAGTTTTGGTCACTGAAGGTGGCATAAAGTAGACTTCTTAAAGAGCACTGTGAAACTTGAATAATTAAAAAAAAATCCAAAAATAGATATATTTATGACCTTGTGAAATTTATGAACATCCATGAAGTGACCTATAATCTTTTGAATTCTTAAGGAATCTTCCATCCATTTTAAAGCTTTGTATATAAAAGAAGAGTCAAAGTTAAAACTCTTAAGATCATCTTAGAAAAATAATGGGCTTAAGAAGATAAAAATTGACCAAGTTGTGATCATTTGAAGTCAAATCCTAAAATTCAAAGGCCTCTCAAGGAGACTTATAATATTTCTCAATCATTAGTGATCCTCCATGCAAAATTTGCTTTACATTTGTGAAGAGAGATTGTTAAGGACTCTTTAAAGAGAGTCATGGCTTTGGAGCCACTCAAAAATCCCAAAATATGAGCAAGATATGGTCTTTAGAAGTTAATAACCCTAACTTAGAGAATATCAAAATGACTTGAAGCCCCTTTCAACTTTTGATGATTTTTCATGCACAATTGGATCTTGTAATGTGAAAATAAATTGTTTTTGATGATGATAAGAATACATAGAAAAAAGATCCAACTCAAAATGTTGAAAATTGAGAGAGTTATGCACTTGTGATTACTGAATCAAGCATTTGCTCAATTAGGTCAAACTTGTGGAATCATCCTTGAATCTTTTGATCTTTATTGGCAATATAAAGCATGATGAATCATAATAGGTCTTGAAATGATAATATCTTAAAACACACTCAAAGATAGATCTTAAGTATCAATGAAGTTTGTTGAAGAAGGCATGGAAATAAACACGTGAACCTATTTATTTGATGAATATTAACACCAACTTTGAGGAAAGTTTGACCTAAATGAAGTGAGAGCATTCCTTGAACTAACCAATCTTTGATACAATGAACATAGCCTTGAAACTTGAACTATTGCAATTCATTGAAAAGTCATTTGATGGAGAACCAACCCTCAAATAGGGATGTCAATGGGGCGGGGCGGGGCCGGGGGGACACTTCCCCATCTTTTTCCCCGCCATCAAATTCATTCCCCGTCCCCGTCCCCGATCTCCGTCACGGGGGAATTTCTATCCCCATCCCCGTTCCCCGCGGATCCCTGTTCCCCGCGGGGATCCCCATAGATCCTACATTTATTCATTAATATTTTATTTTTTTAAAATGTTTATATTTTCTATAAAAATAAAAAGCACAAAGAATTCACATATTTATTATGTTATTAAAAAATACTAGTATTTGACATTTATTATTTTTTATTAAAAATACTAATGGAACACAAAATAATAATATTTTTTTTATAAATTTCTATAAAATGCTATAAAATTCAACAAAATGAACTATAATACTTTTTAAAGTAACAATATGCCTAAACAACTAAAAAAATCCAACAACATAATTATGCTTAAAAAACTATACTTCATCAAAACTAATAAGGGATAATTATAAAATTTAGCATCATGAGTATGCTTGAAAAGCTAAAAAATACTTCATAATAAGTCAACTAAAAGCAAAAGTCAACATATCTCTATTTGCTCAATTGATAACACACGTAAAGTAGAAATATCAAAATACTTAAAACAAAGTTACATATAAATAAACTAAAATATTAAGCAAAATATCCAAACAAGTAATGATCAATCATGTCTCTCTTTCCAACTTCTCCTTGCAAGGTCTTCTTCCTCATTCCACAATTAGATATGACTTTCTTTTTCCTACGAAAAGTAAACAATCAATAATTATATTTACTTAAAAAAATACTTTAAAAACTAAAAGGTAATCAACACTAATATGTAAATTACCTTATTATCATCATCATCATCATCATCATCATCCATATCTTCATCCACACATTCGAATTGAGTCAACGGTTTTGAATAACCTAAGAAACAAATAGCTAAATTAAAATTTAAAAATCCTTTTCAATTAATCTTGTAAAAGATAAAAATATATTACCTTTTATATCTTTTCGGATCCAATCTTGAGTGCACATCAAAGCCTCTAAAGTGTCTTCCTTCAACCTACTACGTTGTTGACTTAAAACACGACCACTAGTACTAAAGGCGGACTCTGAAGCAACGGTAGAGATAGGAATTGCTAAAAAGTCCCTTGCAATTTTTTGCAAAGTTGGAAATTTCAAACCATTTTGTTTCCACCATCCTAAGATGTCAAAATTTTCCTTTTTTTGTTTATCAAGCAAGACACCATCTTCCAAGTAGGAAGTAAATTCTGACTTGACATTTGTAGTTGAAGTATTTTCCATCACATATTCCGAATAAGCCTTCTCCCAATCTTGACTTGTGACATCAATGTCATCTACCAATGTTGATGCACCAACTTCACTACTTGTAGGAACCATATCATTATTTGGTTGATATTCTTCAACTAAATCTTCACACATTTGTATTACCTTTTCCAATTCTTTGGGAGCATTATTCCCATACATAAGTGGGAAGAAGTAATTCAACAAAGTTATTTTATATCTAGGATCCAAAACAGCCCCTATTGCCATCACCCCATTAATCAAACTCCAATATTTGTCAAACTTCACTATCATACTTCTTGCCATACTTTGTATAGTATCACTAGAAGAATCTTCCCACTTTCTTAAAGCTAATCTTATTTGACAAACTTTGGGAAAATAAATGTTTGATGTTGGATACTTAGTACCCGAGAACAACTCAGTGACACTAAAAAATAATTTCAACTTGTCACAAATTTCTCTTGCCATTTTCCAATCTTCTTCACTTGGTGCACACTTATATTGGGAATCACGGCGTTGTTTTAAACGTTTAAAAACTTGTTCGTAAGGCAATGCAGAAGCAAGCATTAAATAAGTAGAGTTCCATCTTGTTCTACAATCTTGTGCAAGCTTATTTTCATAAGTCATGTTCAATTGATTACAAGTTTCTTTAAATTTATCCTCCCTCTTTGGTGTTGCTACCCAAAAACCGACACTTTCCCTAATCTTTTCAATTGAACTAGAAATTGTTTGCATGCCATCTTTCACTATCAAGTTTAATATGTGGGCGCAACAACGCATATGAAACAATTTCCCTTTTAAAATAAAAGAAGAAGGTGACATCTTATCAATCAAATGGTCAATCAGAGCATCATTGGTGCTACAATTATCAACGGTTAATGTTGACAATTTTCTATCAATATTCCAATCCATCAAACAATCTACCAAAAAATCACAAATGACCTCAGCAGTATGTGGCGTAGGGACATAAATGAACCTAAAAATAAATTATAATAAATATCACATAAAATAACTATATTATAATAATAACGTAAATGGAAGGGAGAAGTTACCTGATGATCCGATTCTGCAAAATCCAATTTTCATCAATGTAATGAGCTGTAACAGACATATATCCTTTGTTCTGGTTGCTAGCAGTCCACATATCAGTAGTTATTGCAATGCGGCTTTTATTCTTTGCAAGTATTTTCATTTTCTTTGACTTCTCACTTTCATACAACTTCATTATATCATTCTTCATGGTGTTGCGAGAAACTATCTTGAACAAAGGTTGAAGAGAATGGCTATAATTTCTAAAACCAATATGGTTAACCATCATGATGGGATATTCATGCAATATAATCATCTTCGCGAGTTCATTCCTAGAAACATCTTGATTAAATGTATAATTTCCAACCACAAATGATTCATGTCTGTTTCCGGATTTTTTTTCTGTCACTTTAAGCATGGCTTGTTTTGGACCTCTCTCTGTGCGTTTTGGACATATGCTAATATGATCAAATAAATGTTTAGTACCATTTTTTGTATCACCACCAATTTTCTTATCACAAGATTTGCATATAGCCTTCCAAATGCCTCCTATTTTTTGCCTTTTAAAATAGGGCCAAGCATCTGATTTTAATCCCCTTTTGTTAGGACTTGTAGTGGGTTCAACGGGAGCTTCAGGATCTTGATTTTCTATATTTATTTCATTTGGAGTAGATTGAACTTCCTGTGTGAGTGAAACTCCACTACTTTCTATAGGAACTTCATTCCCTTCCAAAGCAACATTAGGACTATTAGATGATTGAACTTCACCAACCATTCTTTTACCAAAAACCTGGCACACACAAACACAAATTTTAAAAGGCTACATAGAAGTAGAACAAAAAAAATAAATATATGAAAAAATAATAAATAAATGAAATAGTAAATACATGAAATTCACACAAAAAATAATTAATAAGAAAAATCTTATATTTCTAAATATATGATGCATTACACATATTTCTAAATATGCCTTATTTACTGTAACTTTTCAATTAGAAATAATAACATATATTAATTAATTATATATATTGAGAATACATTTATTTACCTATATACATGATATATTTACTCGTGTAAAAAGTTATATGTTATTATTTCACTTAATGGCTTTGGTTTTATAATTAGAAATATAAGATATATTTTTTTTATGGGTGATAGCATGATATATTATTGTTTATATGTTATTATTTCATTAATAATTAGAAATATAAGATATTTGGTTTTTTTTATGGGTGATACCGTGATAGCATGATATATTGATTCATTTAAAAAGTAATATTTTTTTGTTTAATATAGAAAATTAAATTATAGTGTGATATATTAATAAAAAATAGGAAAAGTATATTTTAATATTTTTTAAGGAAAAACTGACGATATTATTTTAATTACAAATGCATAGTATAGATAAAAAATGAACACAAAAATATTTAAAAGGAGATAAAAATGAGTAATTTTTTGATTATTTTATATTTTTTTAATATGCAAATGATTTGATAACTCTAAAATTTCTAAACAATTTAATTTAAATTTAATCAAAATAATCAACTTTTCCTATAAGCAATTACATGAACAGGTTTATGAGAATCAAGGAGAAACAATCTACTTTTTTCTATAAACAATAATATAAATAGATTTATGAGAATCAAAGAGAAATAATCTATTTTTTCCTATAAATAATTACATGAACAAATTTATGAAAATCAAACCTTATTGATGAAATTGTAAGAGCTGTGAATAATGGAAGCACACCAAATAGAGAAGATGGAATTGGAAGAGGAAGATGAATGGAGATTTGACTGGAGAAGAAAAAAAGGAGTCTAACGTGTGAGACTCTAAATGTCTGGCAGAAGAAAATGAAACGCTTCAACTTTTTTAGGGTCTAATATTTACATTTCTCTCTCTTAATAAATACATGAATATTTATTTATTTATTTTTATAAATAAACATAAAGGAAATGACTAAAAAACCTAATCTAAAATATATATATTAAATTAACTATATTAAAATAATAGGCGGGGCGGGGTCCCCGCGGGGCGGGGTCCCCGCGGGGCGGGGGGTGTATTCCCCGTCCCCGTCCCCGAAATGCTCTCGGGGGAATTTTTCTCCCCATCCTCGCCCCCACGGGGGAAAATTCCCCATCTTTGGGGCCCCGAACGGGGCGTTCCCCGCGGGGATCCCCATTAACAGGTCCAAACTGACATCCCTACCCTCAAACCCTAGGTTAGATGATGAGATGAATGCAGTTGTATCACCACCTACAATATGGCCATTCAAGGCAACATATATACATATTGATGTTAGTCTAAAAGCTAAATGCATGAGATACACATTTCAAGGTGCTTGGTGATTTCTCAAAAGGGAAAAATTAAAGATAGGAGGTAGTAGAAAGAGAGAATCAACCCTTAATGTGTGATCTTGATATGTTGATTATGTAAGATGATGAGAGATCTTAGGGACAAAAATTGGGGTATAACAACAACAAGCTTTAGTTAGTTTATCTCTACGCTCTACAATCACCCTCCTTAATTAACTCCCAATTTTGCACCATCAATAAAAGAAAAAATTGAATCATCAATATGTTCAAATAATGACATAAACTCGTCTCAAGATACTTAGTGCACCACCAATATCGAGTCTTTGGACTCTAATATTAACTGCTAGTGACACTCTTGTTGTAATGGTCAAATATTGATAATAAAATATGCCAAATAATAAACCACTCTTTGGATTTATTAATCATTCACATGTGAAACATTATAATTATCACGTGTTTAACATCACATATGTGTATGAAATTTAGTCAAACATCAATTGTTATTTGGGTTAATTGATACTATAATGTATAAATACACACACACACACACAATTTAACATTTCTTGTAAGAAATCTCCAAAAAAAAGGTCACTTTGGTGAAATTTTAATTTAATTGACTCACTCAAAATGTTAAACTTTGATTAAAATTACAAACTGCAGCCAAAACTTAAATGAAATTGTACCGAAGTTAATGGATGAAACAACTAAAGGGAACAACCATGCAATCTAGTACGACATGCATGTGTTCTAATTTGTGTCTTCTTTGTTATACGAAGCACAACAAACAAAAATACAGTTATGAATTTTCCAAAAAATAAAAGTCCATCTTTTTTTATTTTCAAAAATGACATTAAAACAGTCTGGATGACAGTCTGTGCATCACAGGCAGTGACAATCATCACCTGATAAGAACCGCCAGAGAATCTCCATCATCCGATGATGACGACCATCATCTAGAAAGGGGTACCCGTCAACCATCATTGACGGTCGACAACAAAAGTCGCTTCTGTCACTGGGCTTCGGAGTGTGACGCTCATCCCCTCTCCATGGGTGAGAGTTGCCCTCTGCTCCCAGACTGCGATTTTCATAGAAAATAATGAAAAATTCAAGAAAAAAAACAAAATTTTCTAAGTTTAATCCAGCATCCAACACGAATGTCATGAAGACGACATCAAATAAGACCAAAAACATGAACAACATCATATAAACATTAGTTTTTACACAATTTGGAAGATCAAAGTAAATCTCAATTTTAGAACCTTATTTCAAAAAAATTCCAAAATCAAATTGAAATAGACATGGGTGACTGTGATACCACTTGTTAGATTTGTTCAATATCGAATGTATCTCTATCCATATAGAAATCAAGAACAGAATCCTGATCAAATGCCTTCGAATTCATATCTTATGAACTCATATCTATAGAACTCATACCCGAATACAATATGAGGATGAAAGTGGAAGCGTACCCGAGTTTACCATTGAAATCATTGAAGATTTGAGGGTATATGATATTCTGATTTGTAGAGTACCTTAAGGTTTTTTTATGAAGAAAAAATATTTAATAAACCGTAGTAATCATATTCTACAAATGCTATATATATATATATATATATATATATATATATATATATATATATATATATATATATATATATATATATATATATATATATATATATATATATATATATATATATATATATATATATATATATATATATATATATATAACTCTCTTAGATTACTATTTAATTTTCAATATTCTTATTTGGTCTCTCATCAAATCAAAATATTAACTTACAATGTCTACACAATAAATTTTTATGACATATATGCCCTCAACCATAGATTTAATATCAATTAAATTATTATAATTTTAATTAATTAAATAATGACTCGAAGACATATAATATTATATTTATGCCTTCCGATCTATCTCATTTATTTATTTTTATTCGTCTCATAAATCATAGAATATAATAAAGCTAGAAGAGTATTTTGGCAAGTTTGCCACTTGTCTTGTTCTTAGAGACCTTCCTATTTTTAAATTTTCTATTAGTAGAAAACTTACTAAAATTATCTTTGTATTCTTTTTAATTTTTTAATTTTTTATTTCTTAATCACTCAATAATTAATATAATTAATATTTCAAAAGATGTTTGATTGATTTTTATTGATTTATAGGCGGTCACAAACCTATAGTCAATATTGTTTCTCACAAATAACTAAACGAATATTGTTTCTCATAAATATAAATAACAAAACAAAAACTGACTCAAAACCCTTCATATATATATATATATATATATATATATATATATATATATATATATATATATATATATATATATATATATATATATATATATATATATATATATATATATATATATATATATATATAAGCGTAATTTATACCTTGGGATTCCAAACACTTATCAGAAAATAACAATCACATACCAATACAATGATTCGGTGCAGCTTCAACAATACACTCTTGAAATCGACCTTCTCTCTTCCCAACCTAATTTATCTTTTCCTGTAGCTAATCATGTCATCATTAATCTCTTCTCCTAATTCATTTTGTAACATGGAATCGTCGCTACAATTTTCCAGGTATGCCGTATCAATTTCTTTCTCTTAAACACATATAAATAGGAACAATTTCATCGTTTCTCAATCACACTCCTTCTGATATGTTCATCTTTGAATATTTTCCTCTTTTGACTTCTCGATTATGTATCAGGTTGTTGCAACGGCCGCCGTAAGAAAATTTTTTTTTAAGGAAATCAATTCCTCAAAGGAATCATGAGACATCGTTGTTCGGATGAATCGGTTTTGGTTTCTACCAGATATGAATTCGAAATAATTTTTTTTGGTGATGCAGATGGTTCTAATGGATGAGTAGGTTGTTGTTGTTGTTACCGTCGTTTCCTTTTCATATTCTATGTCGATTATATTATATAGTTTTATTCTAATTCGTTCAATCTATAAATTTATAAATTATAGGGTTTCTTACTATTTTCAAGTCTTCAGATAATCATCCAGAAGATGTGCCAAATGAATTGGAAAAAAATTTAAAAGATTTACAACTTGATTACATTGACCTCTGTGATACGGTGGGAGAACTGCCTTGAAGGTTTTGCGTTTGATCGCAAATGTTGCGGTTAGCAAGAGCCGCCACCGACTTTTCTTTTATCCAAAAGGAAAGGTAAAAAAGCACAGGAAAGACCTTTGAGATTATTTCTTGAGTTCGGGGGGTAGATTATGAAAAGGGAAGGTATTAACATCCGTTTCATCCATGGTTTTCCATGGGCTCTTAGTTACTTGCTAGATCACTTGGTTTTGTTTGAAATTGTGCTTTTGTGTCGTTTTTGAAAGTATTTTGTAAAGAGGTCATTGTTTAGGCAAACTTTGTAATGATTCTCGTTCGTAAGAATGTATACAAAGACGTTGATCTTTTGAAAATGTTTTCAAGTTTGTATGATGTTTTGAAAGTGTTGGTGTTGGTTTTGGAAATAGCAAGGATGTTTTTGTTTTGAAAGTGAGCAAGTAATTAGGAGCATTCTACCTACTCAAAAGTCTTTCTTGTTCATTTTCTTTTCCTTTGACATTGTTATCTTACCATTGATTTGGTAAGTAACCCTATCTTTGGATGTAAACGGGATGGGCATGGGTCATCGTATAATCCTGATTAGCAATATTGCAAGGTATCTTAGCATTCTCTTTTAGGGACTAAGATCATTTGAAAGGCAACATAGATAGCGCCATCGAGGGACTATGATCTTGTATTTTGCTTGTTTTTTCTAAGATACCTCACATACGTAATATGACCTTTTTTTAAGGCAACCAAGTGGATTTATCCTAGGGGTGCTAGTGTGCAAGTGTATTATTTTTCATGCTTAGTTTTGTCTTTGATTAGGGTTTTCTAATTGATTGGTTTTAGTCTTTCCATACAAACCCTAATTACTAGCATTTGTATATAAAGCGATAAATTGTGGAATTTTAAATTACTACGCTATTACAATACTTGTGGGAGGAGGGTGTACAAATTACAAATGGGGATTGCAAGAAAAATAAACCCTAATTATCTATTATAACCATATTGAATTTGTACAAAAATGAATAAATATATAAGAATGTAAATGTAAAGAAAATGGATGTTTATTTGGATTTTTAGGGAAAAGGGATTTTGTTTTAACCTAATTAATTAAAAGAAAATAATTAATAAATATAGTAAAAAATAAACCTAAATTTACTAGGAAAAGAAATTAAATAAAACCCTAATCTAGTAATTGATTAAAAGAAATTAAGTTTAGAAGAAGAATATTTTTGGTATTTTTGTCTTAAGAATAATTTATAGTATTATAAAATATTTTTGATCTTTTTATATTTTAAAATAATATATTTAAATGGTGTAAAATAAAATAACTAAAACCCTAGTTTTTAATTAAATTTACAAAAACAATTAGTAAAATAAATAAAGTATGATTAAATAAAATAATTTTTTATTTGTGTAAAAAATAAATAAACTTTATCAAAATATAAACCTAATGTTTATATATTTTTTCTGATTTTTTTAGTATTAGATAAAAATATTTAAGAAAATAAATAAATAAAAATGAGCAAAAGAAAATAAAATGGGCCAGGGGTGTGGATAGCCAGCAAGGGGGGTTAGCAGTAAGAAAAAAAATCGTAAGGCCCAAGGGAGGCCCAGCACTACCAAAAAAAGAGTCAGAATAGGAAAAATATGAAAAAAAATTCAAAAGGGTACAACTGGGGCTCGAACCCAGGTCCCTATAGTCACAGGCGTGCGCTTCTACCACTGGGGTGGCTATACATCCGCTTATATAACAAAACAACAAATATATGATAGTAAACAAGTCCATGGCTAGAACTTCATCTTCAACCTCACGCCCAGCTAGAGCCTCTGTATCTTATTCAAATCTCAACAAAAATGAAAACTGTAAACAGGAAACTTGTAGCAAATTTCCTCACGATTTTAGAAATGCAAAGCAATAAAATTATAGATCAAAGATAAGCATGAATTTTAATGGCCCTAATCTGAACCCAAAAAATTTCAGAAACTTCAATCTTAAAATTCTCTAAGCTCAAACAAAATTAATGAAAACTAAGGACATGGTTAGCTTTAGGGCAATGATATCTACATTTTTCATTGACAAATAAAACATTAATGATGCTTGTATGAAGAGTTCAAAATTCAGAAAAATTACCTTGCTAGAGGGTATCGTGTTTGGGGTTTGAGTAGCTTTTAGTGAGTTCCAATGATTGGGTTAGCTTCCTCAAGTTTCCAGGAAGCTAATGGGATGCTTATCTTGAGCTGAAAGTGCGTGAGGAGTTCTGGAGAAGTCAAGGTGCAAGGTGCTATTTTTGAAAATGGTGGATGAGGATGAAGGTGTTACAATGGTGTTGCAGGTGTTGGGATTGTTTGTGTATGTTATTTAGAAGCTTTTGAGAGTAAAAGGCCAAGAAACGCACGAGCAAATTTGAAGATTGGCTTCAAAACTCATAAATGACAAGTTTTGAATTGTTTTTGGTGATTATGTGTTCTTGGTGTTTTTAGGGCTTGAGCATGCATGGGATTTGTGGAAAATGACTTGTGTATGTATAAGCAAAGAGGTTTGAGTGTTTTTGAGAGTCAGAAGTACAAGTTACAAGCTAATTGCTAGGTTACTTGATTTTGAAGAAAAGTGGGAAAACAAGTTTCAAGAGGAGGTACAAGCATGGGCTGAGTGATTGTAAGTGTCTAACAAGTTTCTCTTAAGTTATAGGACTTGTATGATCAGAAGAAAGCAATTGCAAGGCTCAAGAACAAGTTTTGTGCAAAAAGTCACTTTATCAAAATGGCAATGTGCACTTTCTTCCCAAAATAGATATAAAGCATGGCCTTGCATTGAATGCTTGAAATGAGACTTCTAACAGATGTGCAAGCAATTCATTATATAGTTCCTAACAAGTTTGAGGCCTGCAAAGTAGAGGTTATGCAACATAAGTTTGAATTTTGAATCTTGTTCATCACAAAATGACTTGTAATTCAAGTGATAAAACCCTAACTTCATCTCTTCGATTCTCTCTACTAAAAAATGATCTCAAGGAGTTCTTGGACATTTTGGAAAGCTTCCAACATGCTCTACAACCCATCTTTGAATCAATTTTGAAAATTCCCCTTGGAACTATATGAAAAAGTGCCATGAAGTTGGCTCAAAATCCTGACCAAATTAGGGTAAAAATTTCACTAAGTGTTTTGTTTCATGACCATGTATTCTTAAAATTATAACTTGAGATCCAAGCCATTTTCGTAGGAGTTGTGTAAATAAAATTTGTAGATTTCATGGAGATCTACAACTTTCATGTTGGAAGTTTCTTTTGAATCATCTTGCATCATGGTGAAAATTTTGCTCAAAGTTGTGAAAAAATAAGAAATTTCCAATACTTAGAAAAATTTATAAGTTCTAGAAATTTTAAATTTTCAAAAATGAAATCTTGAATTTTTGATTTCTTGATGAATAAGTTTCATATTTTGACATGCTTTGATGAATTGTGATCTTTGACATTTGATTTTGACCAAAAAGTCAAAGTTTGACTTTTCAATATACAATTGACTTTTGTTCAGTTGACTGAAAATACATTTGTTAATCCATTGGACTTTAGCCATGTTTTGAGCCATGTCATTAGGTCAAAATGATGCAATTGGACTCTTCAAATCATGATTTAAACCAATTGATCATTTGCTAGGTCAAAAATCAGAAATTTCCCTTTCCTAGTCAAAACCCTAATTTTGACCATTTAATCCTTTTGATGATTTGATCCAATTTCTTGAGGAATTATGGTCCAAACTTGATCAAATGATACATATGAGTTTAAAATGTTGATATGGATAAAAAATTACGAGTTTTGACTGTAAATTGGACACATTTTACTTTTTCCCCAATACAACTGATTTTTGGTCAACTGCTCAATTGACTAAGCAAAAGTGTGATCCAAAGCTTGAAACTTGACATGAGTAATCTTGAGGGTCCATAATGACCCATGAAAGTCATATGGGGCATTGGAAGTTAAAATATCCTTGTGCAATCTCAAACCCTAATTTTGGTCATTAGTGCTTAAGGAGATGTCTTGAGCCAAAGGAGATCTTTTGAGCAAATTCTTGATAAGTGAGAGGGAAATTTTTTTGGTACAACAGCTGCCCCTGTTCAATCCTTTTAAGCCTGAAGACTTAGATTGGTGATTTTTTCCATTCGTGACTCGAAGATGGAAGATGATTGGACATTAAAGTGCCCAGAAATTTGCACTCGGTGATGTGATGGTTGATGGTATAGTGAATGGGCTTAAAGATTCCATTTGGAGGGATGATGGAAAATTGTTGGAGATGGGCTTGTAGATGCCATCCAGAAATTATTGATGAATCGTATTTGTAATTTGAAACTGAATGAGTATCAGAATGGCGTCCGTGTCTGGAGCGTATCTGAACTGTATTTGTAAACTGAATATGAATGAGTATCAGAATGGCATCCGTCTCTGGAGCGTATCTAAACTGTATCTGAGAGTTGAATTTGAATAAGCATCATAATGACGTCTGTGTCTAGAGCATATATGAATTGTATCTGTGAGTTGAATCTGAATGAGTATCAGAATGGCATCTATGTCTAGAGCGTATCTGAACTGTATCTGAGAGTTGAATCTGAATGTGTATCAGAATAACGTCCGTGTTTGGAGAGTATCTAAACTGTATCTGAGAGTTGAATCTGAATGAGTATCAGAATGGCATCCGTGTCTGGAGCGTATTTGAACTGTATCTGAGAGTTGAATCTGAATGAGTATCAGAATGACATTCGTGTCTGGAGCGTATCTGAACTGTATCTGAAAAAGCCTTTGAACATTGTTAGTGGTAGCTATTGATTGACCTTATCCTGAAAAGGGTAAAACGTTAGCTAATATGCAATGTCATGTTGTATGAAATGCATGGTGTAATGAGATTGTGATACATGCATTCGTGTTATCGATGTTTATGATATATGGATGTGATGTATGTGTATGTGAGCTAATCTGCTGCACTGCTTGTTGGATTGGGGAAAATAAATCCCCGACTGCTGCTGAGGATACAGAGTGAAAGTCTCCATATTTTGAAGTGTTGATGAATTTCCACTTAGAGAAATAAACCTTGTTGTAAGGGAAATGCCATGTACTGCTTGTAAAATCCTGTTGGGAAATCTTGAGAAATTTGGTGACTTCTAACGGGGAGTGTTAACTGGAAGTTTTGTTCCGCTGGGGATTAAACTGCACACTGCGGGGGATTTTATGGAATAGCTTAAAGATTTTCCCCTATATCTTAAAGCCCATTAGTGATTGTCTTTCTATTTTATTCATTTATAAATGATAGTTACGTTCAAATTCATATGTTCAAAAATAAATCATTGGACGTTTTCGCAAACGAAACACAAGAGTAAAGAAAACATATAGTTTTGTACTTTCAAAGGGATATCTTTGTATTGACTTTGAGTAAGTATTTTTGTACAATGAGACAAGCATTCTAGTGAGAGAATGCCGTCTTAAAAAATGAAAATTTTGATACAAAGAAAAGATAGCTATGTGAAACAATCCCATGGGGTTCCCATTCTGCTATAGCCCTCGTGTCTCTGAGCATCTTATCTATTTGTTGCCTTGTCCGAAGCTGATTGAATTAATCAGAACCGCTGAGTTTGTCAGTTGAAACCCAAAGGTTGTCCACAAGGTGATCCAACGGGGACATAGTCATACGCTTTTATTCCCTAACTTTTTCCTGGACCGCCCTTTTGGGTTTTCAGTCCACCGGGATAGCCTTTTTTTGCCCAAGCCGCCCTTTCGAGTTTTCAGCTTGCCGGGTGTACAAATTTTTTGTTTTATCCCTAATTTTTGCCCGAACCTTTTTGGTTCGCCGGGATGCCCTTGTTTTTCCTAGGTATGTCAACCTAGAGGGTCTCTTACGCGTAGTATCTTTTGACTATATCAGTGTTCACAGGATGTGGCAGGTCGTCGCCATCCATAGTGGTTAAGATCATTGACCCACCAGAGAATATGCTTTTAATCACAAACGGTCCTTCGTATGTAGGAGTCCATTTTCCCCTGGGATCACCTTGCGGCAGTATGATGCGCTTGATCACCAAATCCTCCACTTGATATACTTGGCGTCTGACCTTTTTGTTGAAAGCCTTGATCATCCTTTTTTGATACATTTGACCATGACAGACAACAATAAGCCTTTTCTCATCAATCAAGTTCAGTTGATCAAGTCGAGTCTGGATCCAATCGCCTTCATTCAGACCTGCATCCTTCATAATTCTTAGAGAGGGGATCTGGACCTCAATAGGCAAGACAACCTCCATGCCGCATACCAGAGAGTAGGGTGTTACCCCGATTGATGTGTGTGCCGTGGTACGATAGCTGTGGAGAGCGAATGGTAGCATCTCATGCTAGTCTTTGTACGTGACTGTCATTTTCTGTATGATCTTTTTGATGTTCTTATTTGCGGTTTCGACAACACCAATTATCTTTGGACGGTAAGGGGAAGAATTGTGGTGCTGGATCTTGAATTGCTCGCACAGGGCGGTGATCATAGTATTGTTTGTATTCGTACCATTGTTTGTGATGATCCTCTCCGGGATACCGTACCGACAGATGAGATTCTGTTTGATGAACTGGGCTACAACATTCTTGGTAATGGAAGTGAAAGAGGCCACCTCAACCCACTTTTTAAAATAGTCAATGGCCACCAAGATGAAGCGGTGTCCATTAGAGGCTGTTAGCTTGATTTCCCCAATCACATCGATGCCCCACATAGCAAAGGGCCAAGGACCCGTCAAGACATTCAAAGGAACCGGAGGTACGTGCACCTTGTCAGCATAAATCTAACACTTGTGACAGGTTGGAGAGTGTTGATAGCAATCTGCTTCCATGGTAGACCAGTAATAGCCTGGCCGTAGGATTTTATTTGTCATCGTATGCCCACTGGAATGGGTGCCAAAAGTGCCTTCATATAACTCAGCCATGATCTTTTCCGCTTCAACCTTGTCTACACACCGAAGTAACATAGAGTCATGGTTGCGTTTGTAGAGAATGTTATTACTAAGGAAGAATTTAGCAGAGAATCTCCTTAAGAACTTCTTATCATTAACTGAAGCTCTTTCCGGATATTCTTGAGCCTCGAGATATCTCTTGACTTAGTGAAACCAAGGTTGGTCCACTACTTCTTCAGTATTAATCTCGTGACAGTGAGCTGGTTCATCCATTTGTTCAATGGTGATTTGGGGAGCCTCGTTATCCCATTTAAGTTTAAACATGGATGACATTGTATCTAGTGCGTCTGCTAGATGATTTTCTTCTCGCGGGAAATGCTCGAAGGTTATCTTTTCAAAGCGTGGGATCAATGTAAACACATGTTATTTGTAAGGGATAAGGTTAGGGTGTTTGGTGTCCCATTCCCCTTTGATCTGGCTGATGACCAAAGCTGAATCTCCGAATACATTTAAAGATTTGACCCCCAAATCCATGGCAGCTTTGAGACAAAAAATGCACGCTTCATATTCTGCCATGTTATTTGTACAATTGAAGTAGAGTTTTGTAGTAAAGGGAGTATGACATCCTTCAGGAGATATGAGTACCACACATATACCATTGCCGAGTGCGTTGGACGCCCCATCAAAAACCAGGGTCCATCGGTATCCTTGTTCAGGTCTGTCATATGGTCTGAGTTCTTCATAATTGTTTATCATCATGATGTCTTCATCTGGGAATTCTAACTTCATGGACTGGTAGTCCTCCACGGCTTGGTGAGCCAGGTGATCAGCTAGTACACTGCCCTTTATTGCTTTCTGGGTGGTATACTGTATGTCATGTTCTGTCAAGATCATCTGCCATCTTGCTATTCTCCTAGAGAGGGAAGGTTTCTCGAAGATGTATTTTATTGGATCCATTTTAGATATCAATAAGGTAGTATGGGTCAGCATATACTGTCTTAGCCATTGAGCAGCCCATGCCAGAGCGTAACAAGTTTTCTCGAGCAGTGAATATCTTGTTTCACAGTCGGTAAAATTTTTGCTCAGGTAATAAATAGAATGCTCTTTTCGGACAGACTCGTCATGCTGCCCCAACACACACCCCATTGAAATCTCCAAAACAGTTAGATACATGATCAAGGGTCTTCCCTCGACTGGTTGCATCAAAACAGGAGGCTCTTGTAGGTACTCTTTGATCTTGTCGAAGGCAGTTTGGCACTCATCATTCCATTTGACTACTTGATATTTCTTCAGTAATTTGAAAATTGGTTCACAAGTAGCTGTCAGGTGAGAAATGAATCTGGAAATGTAGTTTAACCGTCCCAAGAATCCTCTGACTTCCTTCTCAGTACGAGGAGCAGGCATTTCTTGTATAGCTTTCACCTTGGTAGGATTGACTTCAATACCTTTTTCGCTGACGACAAAGCCTAGGAGTTTACCAGACCTCACTCCAAACGTGCATTTATTTGGGTTAAACCTCAGTTTATATTTATTTAACCTCTCAAACAGTTTCTGTAAATGATCAAGATGCTCTTCTTCTGTTTGAGATTTAGCTATCATGTTGTCCACATAGACCTCTATTTTGTGATGTATCATATAGTGAAATAGGGCTACCATGGCACGCTGATAGGTTTCCCCAGTATTCTTCAGCCTGAATGGCATAACCTTGTAGCAGAATATGCCCCACTGTGTGACAAAGGTTGTTTTCTCCATGTCCTCAAGCGCCATTTTGATTTGGTTGTAGCCTGAGAAACCGTCCATGAAGAAAAACACCTTATCTTGTATCGTATTGTCAACTAGGATATCAATGTGGGGAAGTGGGAAATCATCCTTAAGGATTGCCCTATTCAGATCTATGTAGTCCATGCACATTCGTACCTTGCCGTCCTTTTTAGGCATGGGAACAACATTGGCAACCCATTATGGATAGGAAGTGACAGCCAAGAATCTGGCGTTGAGTTATTTCATGACTTCAACCTTAATCTTCTCTGACATGTCTAGTCGCATGCGACATACCTTTTGTTTTACGGGAGGACAATCCTCTTTTGTAGGTAGACGATGTACTATGATATCTGCATCAAGTCCTGGCATGTCTTCGTACGACCAGGCAAAGACCTCAACATAATCATGTAGCAGTTGAATCAGACGCTCTTTGACACTGGGTTCCAGATTGGCACCCACCTTGACTTCTCTTTTGTCTTCTTCAGTTTCTAAGTTAATTGTGTCCACTGGTTCTTCGTGGGGCTGAATGGTCCTCTCCTCTTGTTGTAGTAACCTGGCGAGTTCCCCTGGTACTTCATAATCTTCCTCACCTTCGTCTTCGGCTTGGTAGATTAGATTTTCAGAATCAAAGAAGGCCATAGCAGAATTGTTACCCATGGGATCCCGAATGGATGTAGATCTGCAATTTGAATGTGAGTGTGAGTAAGAGTATAACTATCTTTGAAAGAAATGAAAATTTAAAAATAAAAACAATGAGCACAAAGTTTGTATGCAAAAACGTCCATGATTCATTGATGTCATATGGAAATGAATTAATATTACAGGTCCGACAAAATTTTAAAGACAAATTACTATGGGATAAAAGTGATCGGGACAAAATCTCTAGCTTCCCAGTTGCTGAGCCCTCCATTGACAATTGGGAAAATCTAATCCTCCAGGTCATAGCTGTCTTCATCATCCCCCATGGCGTTGATTTCGTGGTTGCTGATCTTCAAGAGTGGTCCTATGGCACAAGCGCGACGTATAAATTTCTGGGCTCCTGAAGTGAAACCCAAACCAAATTTGTCAGATTTGTATGGGATATCCGGGAGTTGGCCCCAAATAGTGCACCCACCTTCTTCTATTACTGCCTTGGCATCTTTTAGAGAGGATATCTTGAGCGGAGGCCTCATAATCTTTGGGACTTGAGAGACAGCCTTGGTTACTGCCACAGTTTGCGGGACTTCTTCAAAGTGCTGGAATGGAGTTTCAATAAATTCACCATCTAATTCCACATATCTGAAGGAATTTAGATGACTGACCATATACTCTTCTTCTCCATGAACGGTGATGATTTTCCCCTGAATTGTATATTTCAGCATTTGATGCAATGTAGAGGTAACAACACCAGCATTGTGAATCCACGATCGTCCTAATAAGCAGGAATATGAAGGGCGAATATCCATTACATAAAAAGTTGAATCAAATGTTTGGGTTCTAACTTTTATGGGGATTTCCACTTCCCCATGCACCATCCTCTTTGATCCATCGAAGGCCCTCACTACTATATTGCTAGGTTTCAATGTCAATCCTTCACAGTCAAGCCTATCAAGAGCCTTTTTAGGCAACACGTTCAGAGACGAACCGGTATCCACCAAGACATGAGCCAGAGTCGTGCCCCTGCATTCGACTGAAACATGCAATGCCTCGTTATGCTTCCTTCCCCTTGGCGTTAAATCAGCATCTGAAAAACCTAAACCATTATCTGCAGTCAAGCTGGCTACGCAGTCCTGGAACTGATCGGCAGATGTTTCTTGGGGTACATGGGCAATTTTAAGGAATTTTACTAAGGCCTTTGCATGAGCCTCGAAACATAACAATAAAGCCAGCATGGAAATTTTTGATGGAGTCTGCCCCAGTTGCTCGACTACGTTGTAGTCGCTTCTTTTTATAATCTTTAGAATTTCCTCCATCTCTTTTCGGGAGGTCTCAGGGATAGGTAATGATGGTGCCTTCGCCCGGACAGGCTCAACCAGAATACCTTTTCCTCGAGTCTCGGTTGACTCGGTAGTAGGAATGTCAGTAGGGGTGATAACAGGGATTGTAACAGTTTTGTCAACAGGAGTATTAGCAGAGATGATTGCAGGATTGGGAATAGCCTTCGAAGGAGCAACGGCAACAGGAATGATAACGGGTCCAAAAATAGCTTTTGGAGGAGCAATTTATGGAGAGAATACCCTTCCACTTCAGGTAATCTTTCTAGTCCTTGTGATATTACTGATATCGGAGTCAACTTTCTCAGAGCTTGAATTTTTAGCAGCCGGCCAATCTTGCTTGATACCGTGATAGTAGACATCACCTCCATAATTCCATGGGACGGTTTTGTCTGACGAATAAGGGATTGGTCCAGGCATTGTAATTATCAACTGAGTTACTTTAGGAATTGATGTAATTCTAATGGGTCTTTTGGTGGAGACCCTGGAAGAATCGTCGGAAATGGTCACTATGGAAACATCCTTATAAGAAACAGTTGGAGTAGAGGTCTTCTCGAACAAAATCTCCTTGTCTTCTATTAGGCATTGAACGCCTGCTTTTAACAAATGACAACTGGTTGGTGAGGATGAACAAAACTGACAGCTTTCATCAGAGCCTGGGAATACACCGGCAATCAACATGTTCTTTTTTATAGTTAGGAGTGGGGTCACAAGTTCATCAACCAAAGTAACAAACATATCTTCCTCAACGGCGTTGACATTACGACCGTGCTTGGGCATAGGGGCAGTGATGACACTGGGGATTTCTGGCGCATCGAATTCAATCTCTTTGGCTTCAAGAAGGTCTTGTACCTTGTTTTTCAGAGCCCAACAATTGTTAGTGTCATGGTCGGGACTTTCAGAATGGTATGCACAGCAGGCATTATGATGATAATGACGAGAGGTTGTGTTAGGATTCTTTGGAGCTTCTTTCCAAGTCACTAGATTGGATCTTAACAAATGTGGCAATACTTGAGATAGTGTCATATTAATTCGAGTGAACTGTCTGACTGGTCTTTCCGTTCTTGGCTGGTTGCTTCTTTACTGAGCAGGCGCAGGTTTAGGAATCATGGCAGCCCCCACCATTGGACGGTGTTCAGTCCTATCTTGATTTCTCCGAGGATATACAACAACAACTTCTTTTTTCCGATGAATGGTTTCCTTACAGCAACAGAGGATGCATCTTTTTGAATCTTCCCATTATTTATCCCGGCTTCCACTCTTTCGCTGGTCAATGTCAATTCGGAAAAACCTGCCGAGGAACTCCCAATTAAGTGATTGAATAAAGGACTAGACAAGGTGCCCAAAAACATGTCTACTAACTCTCTTTCAGATAGGGGAGGCTGGACTCTTCCTGCTAAGTCCCTCCATTTTTGTGCGTAGTCTTTAAAGCCTTCAATTGAAACCATGGCCATACTCTGGAGCTGAGTCCGGGTGGGAGCAAGATCAGCGTTGTATTGGTATTGTTTGTAAAAGGAAGCAGCCAGATCTTCCCAATTATGAACATTGGCTCTTTCTAGCTGATAAAAACAATCAAGTTGAGTTTTGGATAGTCTGTCTTAAAAGAAGTGTACCCATAAATCCTTGTCAGCAGTGTGAGGTTGTATTTTCCTCACATAGGACCGAATATGTATTTTGGGACATGAAACTCCATCGTATTTGGCGAACACCGGTGCCTTGAATTTTGGAGGTATGACAATCCTATATACTAAACCCAATTCCTCAAAGTCCAAATCCAGGCACTTTTTGAATTTCCATTGCACTTAACCGTTCTTCCAAATGCTTATATTTGTCACCGGTTGAAGGATATTGTTCTTCAGAATAATCTTCTTCTTCCTCTTCCTCTTCTAAATTTGGCTGGACAACTGCTTCCTTTCCTTTCCCATCTTGATTGTCTTTCTCACCAGATGACGTTGCAAAGTGTGATACGATGGGAGAACTGACTTGGGTGTTTTGTGTTTGATCACAAATGTTGTGGTTAGAAAGAGTCGCCATTGAATTTTCTTTTATCCAAAAGGAAAGGTGAAAAAGGCCACCTTAACCCACTTTGTAAAATAGTCAATGGCCACTAGGATGAAGCGGTGTCCATTGGAGGCTGTTGGCTTGATTTCCCCAATCATATTAATTCCCCACATAGCAAAGGACCAAGGAGCCGTTAAGACATTAAGAGGACCCGATAGTACGTGCACCTTATCAGCATAAATCTGACACTTATGGCAGGTTCGAGAGTGTTGATAACAATATGCTTCCATGGTAGACCAGTAATAGGCTACCCGTAGAATTTTCTTTGCCAACATATGCCCATTGGAATTGGTGCGAAAATTGCCTTCATGCAATTCAGCCATGATCCTTTCAGCTTCAACCTTATCTACGCACTGAAGTAACATAGAGTCATGATTGCGTTTGTACAGGATGTCGTTACTAAGGAAGAACTTAGCGGAGAATCTCCTTAAGAACTTCTTGTCATTAACTGAAGCTCCTCGAGTGCACGCTCTTTATTTCCTACTTTACATGATATCTAGAAAGCAGTAAAGTACTGAAATGAGATAAACAAGGGAAAATACCAAATGAATATCAATTCGTAGCAAAGCCTGTCAAAACAAGGAAACCCGACGATCTTCGAGAAAACTTCACCAATCAAAGAAGAGAGTTAGAAATCAAACGCTCGGAATAAATGTCGAAGCATCATCGATGTGAAAATAAATCACAATCGAAATCTCAAGCGCATTTGCATATCGCACAATAAACCTGCATAGGATTCCAGATCTCAACAAGAAAAAGTGAGTCACAAGATCGGGCGAAATGATTACTAAACATAATTGACAATAGAAAATTCTAAACAAACTTTTACAAAAGAAATTCTAAAAAAAAAACTATTATATTTCACTATTTTTTTTATTATAGCAATATTCTATCGGACTAAAGAATTAATTCCTAAATAAACAAAAACTAACAAGTTTTATTGGATTTTATAATTCCTTATCATGAAAAAGAAAAAAAATATTAAATTCTAAATCTAACAAAAGAAAATAACAAGCTCAGGGGGGTGTCATTTGCAGCTAGTGATATAATTCAGCAGTTCGATGCTAAGCCCAGTTTGAATGAGTCCAATAAGCTGTTTTTTTGTTTGTTTTTGTTGTAGCTTCCAAAAAACTTGTGGTGACGGGCCAGGAAGATTATTCGGAGGCCCAACTATCAACACAATGATCCAGTTTTCTTTGTTCAAATTTATTGAATAATAATAAAAAAGGATAATGGAAAGGATGTAAACGTTTCCATTTGGTGTTAGGGTTCACGCTCAAACGCTTTCTTCTTTCCTTTCTTCCTCAAAGTTGCGCCGCAGATTCTTTCCACCACCGGAGATCTCCGCCTCTCGCTCTCTCTTCTTCTCAAAAATGGCAGCCTTAACCTCCTCACCTCCTTCGCTCAGACTCCGTTCTTTGCTCAACTTCATCTTCCTCATAAATTCAACATCTCAATTCCGTCGCTCAACCTTCATCTCGACCTCTCCGATTCAGATTCCAACACGAACTGAGCACATCAATGATTCGAGCGAATGGAACAAGATACAGTTCACAAATTTACACACAGAAGTGTAGAAACGGGTTGTTATTGAAACGAATACACAATGATTACGCCAAGAAAACCAGAGAGGGGATTCCACATGTACAAAATCAATTCGACTTTCTTCTTCTTCCATTTTCTCGTTCCGTTTTTCTGTGTGTTGCGGATTGAATTAATGAAGATGATTCGATGCTGAATTTATGTTTGTTGTTAACAGATGGAGATTGGAGTATGATGAAAGGTCTCGACTCACGGATGAAGATGATGATGATGAAGGTTGAATAGGCTACGGATTCGTGTTGAGTTTGTAGAACTTGATGCGTAAAGCTTGGTTCAGAGGTTGATGATGATTGAAGCAGATGAAGATTGTTGAAGCCTGAGAGATGAGGATGATGATGAAGGTCTGTACAGAGAAAGAGAGAATCCGTAGAAGAATCCAGATGAAGATTGAAAAAGAGAAGTGAGAGCATTTCCAGGTATTTTTTTGGTGGTGATTCTTCTACAGTTTTTTGAATGAATGTATCATGATTAAACTCTGCGTGTTGCAATTCTTGAAGGTTGAATGCAGATTAACGATTGAAGATGAAGATTTATGGTGAAGGAGAAAGAGAGAGTTTCAGAGAGGGTGAAAAAATGATCCCCTGTAATTTCCAGGTACTTTTCTGTTATGTAGTTTCTGTTATATGGCTTGAGAGTTTTTTGTTACAGCAGAGTGAATCTCCTTTTTTTGTTATGATCTCCTCTTCTTCTGGTTTTTGCAGTTAGATAGGTAGTTATGGAATGGTTGAGGAATGGGAAAAAATGGTTACGAGGTTGTTTTAGAGTTTGTTATAGACAATTAGGGGCTTGTAGAGGCAGTTAGAAAACTGTTAGCATTCTGTCATGGGTGAGAAAGTTAGTTGGGTATTCTGTTTGGTTTGTTAAAAACGGTTTCTGATTATCCTCCAAAGAACCTGACCTGCTAAGAGATTCCTTGTTTCTGCTCTGATTTATGAACTGATAAACCTTCTTCTAAATTTTATTGCATGAACATACGTTGAACGGTCTCAACACAGAGCTGAACGAATGCAATTCTTTTATTTAGTTCTTTTGATTTTATTTTTTATTGATACTGAATTGGTCATTTCCTTTTTTGTTGAATGCAGGTTTGGGAATCCAAATTTAATGAATAAATTTGATGTTTGCAAGTATGCCTACAGCAGCTTGTGTACCGCAGATGCCAAGGAGTTGCACATATTGATTTGATGGCTCAGTATAGTAGCAACGAGTTTATAGCCTTATGCATGATATGCTCGAAGCCTTTTGCTAGAATTTGGAGTTTCGCATGAAGTAACTTTTGAATGAAAATGTTCTATGTAATTCCTTGTAATGATGCAATGTACTTTGTATGTCATCCATATGAACTTTAAATGTGAACTTTGAAGCTTGAATGGATATTTGGACAGAACTTGTATTGGAATCTTTGTAATGTTTTTTTTTAATAGTCGAAAATCAAACCTTTAACAAAGATAAACAAACTTTGTGCAATATGGCCATATCAATGCACCCAAAAATTTCTTGCCATTTTATTTCCAAAATTCCTTGGTTTACCTCGAAGGAATATTGAATGAGATTTTGTATTATGGATGAATCTTGCAACCTTAAAATATTGATCCACTCGAATATCTTGCTAGTAGAACATATCCATATAAATGGGATTTCCAATCTACATGCTTGAATCAACCATAAGAGATTCATAAACTGATACTTTGAATTATGCTTCTTGATTATTTTCCAATGGAATTCACAACACATATGAGCCCTCAAGTCAGTCAACGCTCAATAAGAAAATGAAATCAGTATACTTCCATGCCATGTTTAGTCAATGAACCTTAATCTCAATTGAATCCATAAATTCTAGTCATCTTGCATTTGAAACAACCACATTTCATTTGATAAAATGAGCTAAATGAGCTCCTGACCCATAGCTTAACTAACAAGACATATCTGGACTTGATAAAAACCCAAAGCAATCCTTAATCGCTCGTCAAAGAAGAAAACTTTGATTCAATCCCTTAGGCATCTTGGAAATAAGTCGACTTATAAAGCAATTAGTCCTTAGATGATGACGAACCTTCAATAAGGGAAGAGTAGTGCTCAACGTAGCCTTGAAGTGAGACTTTAGTCCGATAAACCTCCATTGAAGAACCACTACCAAGCTCGAACAAAATGAAGAGAAACCCTGATTCTCTTGACCTAGTATAGGGAAGTAAACCCTAATCTCTGGCATTGATAAAATTGAAGGGATAATAACCCTTGAAGTTTGATGAAGAAAGAAAATTCTCAATGACCATGACTCACAATCCTAATTCACTGCTCACTGCCTGAATAATAAATCAACCTTTATTGGGTACGAACGCCTTAACCATTGTGAAACCCTAATATCACACAACCACTGAACTTTGAGCCTCAAGCGCTTTATTGAATGCAAATGTATGTTAATGACCTAATGGAATATGAATGCAAGAGCCTAAGCCAGATAGAAGAAATTAGGAGTGCAAATTTTGGGGTGCAACAGTAGGCAGACGATGTACCACAATATCTGCATCAAGTCCCGACATGTCTTCATATGACCAGGCAAAGACCTCAACATACTCGTGTAGCAACTAAATCAGACGCTCCTTGACACTCGGTTCTAGATTGGCACCCACCTTGACTTCTTTTTTGTCTTCTTCGGTACCCGGGTTGATTGTGTCCACGGGTTCCTCGTGAGGCTGAATGGTTCTCTCTTCTTGCAGTAGTAATCTGACAAGTTCCCCTGGTACTTCACAATCTTCCTACCCTTCGTCTTCGACTTGGTAGATTATATTTTCAGAGTCACAGAAAGCCATAGCAGAATCGTTACCCATGGGATCCCGAATGGATGTAGACATGCATTGTGAGTGTGAGTGTGTGTAAGGGTATAGCTATCTTTGAAAGAAATGAAAATGTAAAAAGAAAAAACAATGAGCACAAAGTTTGTATGCAAAACGTCCATGATTCATTGATGTCATATGGAAATGAGATAATAACCCTTACAAATGGACCATTGTGCCTCAGGTAAGACACAAGGTTTTAAGAGTTTGAATTGTTTTAATATTACAGATCCAACAAAATGTAAAGACAAATTACTGTGTGTTGTACCCCAAAATTATCCATCTCATTTCTCAGGAAATCACCATGGATCCTCAAAGTTTTCTCTCAAATCCAAGCCTTGAATTATCATTTCTTTCCAAGCAATCCATTTACAAGGGCAAAATGGTCATTTACATACTGAGAAGTCAAACTTTAGTTCTTGGATCAAAATCAAATCTCAAAAATCATATTTCATCAAGACATGTTGGAATATGAAGTTTGTTTCATCAAGAAGGTCAAAAGTCAAATTTTACCTTGGAAAAGTTAAATTCTAAGTGCTTAGATTTTTTCTAAAGTATTTAAGAAAAATGACACTTCAGAACTTCTGAGCTGGCCTCCAGGAAGGAGCAGTCAGAAGTTGTAAGTGTGTTTCAGCACATAACATTCAGTCAGAATGTGGCCCTTCAGCATCTACGCCAGCTCAGTCAGAAGTTGCTAGAAGATTATAAAACATGATGAAAATTCTGAAAGCTCCTTCAGAACATGCTGGAACCAGAAGGTAAGAGGGTCAGAAGATTGGGTGCTACACTGAAGCAGAATCTCTAAGTCCAGAGTTTTCAGAAGCAAGTCAAAGAAACATGCTGGAAAGCTTGGGGATTCCTCAGAACTTGCTAAGGCAACAGGATATCAAGATCAGGACTTGGGTACTTTGTCCTAGACTACATTGAATTGGAACTTCTGGCCTAGATTTAAGTAATGATGCAAATCTCATATTACAAGATTTCTGATTTTTGACGAATCTCATCATCATTTAATGCTCATTAATGCTCACAACCACTTTTGAGTCTTCGTCCAGAGGATCTCTCCACGTGTAGGGTAGAAATACTCTTATGAAGGATTAGGTAAAGGCCCATACACTACATTTCGCTTATAGGTTCACTTTTCCTTAATCCTTGCTTACTAATCCAGCCTAGGCTAAAGGTTGTCAATCACCACAACCTTTTTGGAACTTGCTTCAAGAGTAAGTCAGCATCTAATGCATGATATGGGCGCCACTTGACATTTAAAAAAAAAAACCACAAAGCTTTGCCTATAACAAACTTTTGTCTTGCAGCGCATGGGGGTCAGAACTTATGACCTTCCCACTAACAGGTTTCTATTTTGCAGGTGCCAGAGTCAGAAGTTCTGACTCATACATTTTCACCAAAAGGTTGATAATCTGGCAGCAGGCATGGGTCAGAACTTCTGACTTCCTCTCAGCAGCGCGCTAGCCCTCTCTCTCTCTCTCTTTCTCTCTATCTTCCCTTTGTTATTTTCTTTTCTTATCTATTTTTCTCATTGAACCACCCCATGTACAAATGTGTATCCCCATCCCCTAAATGCTGTAATAGCGTAGGATTTTACATTTCCGCAATTTATTTCTTTCAAATATAAATGCTAGTAATTAGGATGTGTATAGCAAGATAAAATCAATGAAATATAAAATCCTAATTCAAGATAAACTCTTGTATGAAATAAAACGCACTTGCACATAAACACCCCTAAGGTATCTCCACTTGGTTGCCTAAACAAATGGTCATGATATGCATGTTGAGTATCTATTGGAAAAACAAAAACAAAACAAAAGATCATAGTCCCTCTATGACGCTATCTTGGTTGCCTATACAAAAATGATCTAGTCCCTCGGAAAATTGCTAAAAGATACTTGACACAATTGCTATCATGGTCTATACGATGACCCGCGTCTGTCCCGTTTAACATCCTAACACAAGGTTGTTCACCAAATACAATGGTGAAACAACACTGTTAAAAGGGTTAAAAACATAAGAAAGATCTTTGAGTAAAATAGGGTAGATAGCTCTTAGCTACTTGATCAATCTTGCGAAAACATCCTTGCTAGTTTTCAAAACACACTCCACAACACAAGTTCAAAACCCTACTTTCGAACATTGGAAACTTTTCAAAAGACAAAAACACCTTTGTATACATTCAAACAAGAATCATTACAAAGGTTGCCACAATGATGGCCTCTTTTCAAAACATTTTCCAAAATCACACACAAAGCACCATTTCAAACAATTGAAAATGCAAAGCAAGTGATCTAAGAAAGTAACTAAGAGCCCATGGATAACCATGGATAGAAAGGGTGCTAATACCTTCCCTTTCTATAATCTACTCCCCGAATCCAAGAAAAACATCTCAAAAGGTCTTTCCTGTGCTTTTTGACCTTTCCTTAGGATAAAATAAAAAGTCAGTGGCGACTCTTGCTAAACCGAAACATTTGCGAACACAAAACGCGAAATCCCAAGTCAGTTCTCCCACCGTATCATAGAACTGGCGACTATGCTGGGGGAAAATTGAAAGTGGAGTAACCTTAGGGCTTAGATCACCCTTTGCATGATTATTGTTTGCTTTGATTATTTTACATTTTGGTTCTCTTGTTTGGGCTTGAAATCCTCCACCCCGATTTGGGAAACATTCATAGATAGCAATACGTTGTGGAAACTGTGCGGGGTATACCGACACGGTTGAAGCAATAGTTATATTAGTGTGACATATTTGTGAGTATCGGTAGCCTTTGAGTCAATCAAAGAGAATACGGGGCCGCTGAGTGATGTCATTAAGCACTAATGAACTAGAACCTTATTTGACCATCTTGGCCTTTTATTAGGGGTAGTGGGATGACCGGCTTTGGTGCAGTCCGAAGTTGGTAGATACTCGATACTACACTCATTGAGGGTTGTTTTCTTGGAATATTTTGGTTGCTAGTTAAGTGGCTAAACCAAAACAATGAACATAGAAAACAATCCAATGATATTGAGCTCCTTAGAACCCAGTTACTGTTTATAGGACAGGTTTTGAGCCAACTAAACTCAAGAGGGTACTTACCTATGAAACCTCATGCAAGCCTGAAACTAGGGTTTTGTGTGACTTGCTTGTACATGTGTTTGTGCATACATCATGAACATCATAAAGCATCATATGCATCCACTAACCATTTCAAGGGTTTGGATCTTCATCTTTGTTCTTGTTTTATAGGTCATGGAATCTCTTCGCAGGAAAACAATTCAAGTCAACCTTGTGAGGATCCCTCCTCAACTCAAAGAGCTTACTTCCAGGATTCCAGAGAATTCTCTCTTCAGTGAAAGACATGGTAGACTCCTCAACTTAGTCAACACCAGCATTGAAGAAGACATGGTGAAAGTACTTTTCCAGTTCTTTGACCCCCTACACCACTGTTTCACATTCCCTGATTATCAATTGGTGCCTACTTTGGAGGAATTTTCTCAACTCTTGAGAATTCCTATTCTTAATCAATTACCCTACAACGGTACGGAAAAAGAACCAAAGCCTGAAGAAGTTGCTCAAGCATTACACTTGCAACCATCTGACATCAAGTGGCATTGGGAAACTAGAAGTGGTGTCAAGGGTTTCTTGGAAAAGTTTCTGTTTGAGAAGGCACAAGACTGTTGGAATTCTCTTGATCTACAAGCTTTTGAAGAAATTGTGGCACTCCTCATCTATGGGTTGGTCTTGTTCCCAAACCCTGATCAGCTTATAGATGTGAATGCTGTCAAGATTTTCATATCCAGGAATCCTGTACCTACATTGCTTGGGGACATCCTACACTCATTTTACACACGAACAATGAGGAAAAGAGGTGTTCTCATATGTTGTACTCCTCTCCTAGCAAGGTGGTTTATTTTTCACCTTCCACAATCAGTTTTGAAGAACGAGTAGGGTTTAAGGTGGTCACAACGGTTGATGACCCTCACACATTCTGATGTACATTGGTGTTCTCGGTCTAGAGAAAATGTCATTATCATTGATCATTGTGGTGAATTCCCTAATGTCCCATTACTTGGCATTAGGGGAGGCATTACCTACAACCCCTGTCTAGCTTTGAGACAATTTGGATATGCCCGAAGGGACGACCCTCATGACATGCTGATTCCTGACCTAGTTTTTGACTTCGACAACGATGCGCAAGGACTTCGACAAAAGTTCATCAGAGCTTGGAGGATGCCTAACAAGGTGGATAGTAAGACACTGGGGCACAAGAACTCCATCCCCCTTGAGCCTTACCTCAAGTGGGTGCGAACCCGCTCCCAGAATCTTATGATGCCATATCCTCACATTCTCCCCTTGATTAAAGAGCCTGTTATGGAAGGAGAGGTTCCATACACCATCCTACATCCTGACATGCCAACATCATGAGAGGAAATGCAAAAGAGTTGGATCCAACTTAAAGAAGAACGGGATACTTTTGAAGCCAGCTTCTATGCCAGTGAGAAGAAGGTTTTAGAGCTCACCCGCCGATTTCACGAGGAGGAAACTCTCAACACCTACATCGCACCAAAGAGGATGCGCAACGTCTTTTTACATTACGAATTTTGTAATATTTCGCCCATGGGGCACTTATGTACTAACAAGTTCTTCTTAATATGACATGTGTTCTTTTTTGTTTACAACAAATTTGAATTTTTGAGCCCTTGAATGCATTACATGAATAACATATCATTCATCATATGCATAAGCAGGTCATCAAGCCGGGTTTCCTTATCGTTTTGCTGTTTATTCCAGCAAGATGGATTTGGAGCAAACAGTGAAGGACCTACAAGCACAAAATTCACAATTTCAACAACTCCTCCTGACCTTGGCAAAGGGTCAAGAGGATCTCAAAGTTCTGCTAGATAAGAATAAAGAGAAGAAAAAGAAAAAGAGACCGGGGGTAGCTACTTTCGGAAGAAGATTTGAGGGCGATGCTAGAAGAACTCTTGAGTTTCCTTCAACGTATGACGAAGGGATTGGCAAGGGGAAAGGAGTTACTGTACCTTCTGAGTCTGAGGTAGAAGAGGAAGCAGACGAAGACTATTCAGAACAACAGTATCCACCAGCGGATGACAAGTATAAGAACCTTGAAGACAGATTGGCAGCTATGGAGTTGCAGAGGGTGCCCGGATTGGATTTTGAGGAACTGGGGTTGGTAGTCGGGATTGTAATCCGTCCCAAGTTCAAGGTGCCGACATTTTCCAAGTACGACGGTCTATCTTGCCCTAAGATGCACTTGAGGTTGTATGTTAGAAAGATCCAGCCACATTCATCCGATAAAGACCTGTGGGTGCACTTTTTCCAAGACAGCTTGTCTGGCACTCAGTTAGATTGGTTTTATCAGCTCGAAAGGTCAGAGGTCCACAATTGGGAAGACTTGGCAGCCGCTTTCTATCGTCAATATCAATACAATGCTGATTTGGCGCCTACCCGTACTCAGCTACAAAGTATGGGGATGGCTTCAAATGAAGGGTTTAAGGAGTACGCCCAGAAGTGGCACGACCTGGATGGAAGGGTGCAGCCACCACTATCAGATAGGGAATTAGTTGACATGTTTTTGGGGACCCTGTCTGGCCCATTCTTCAACCATCTAATCGGAAGCTCTTCTGCAGGATTTACTGAACTGATCCTGACCGGCGAAAGGGTGGAGGCCGGTATCAAAAGTGGAAAGATTCAAAAGGATGCTTCCGCATCCACAGCTGCTAGAAAACCTTTCCCAGCCAAAAAGGAAGCATCTGCTGTATACACCCAGAAAAATCGGGAAATAGAGGAACATCGTCCAACAGTGGGGGCCGTATTAATACAGAAGTCCGCATCAGACCAGTTTAGAAACAGTCAATCGAGGAATGATCAGCCCAGAACTTATCAGCAAAGGCCACCACGGCAGTTTACCCCAGTAAACATGACCCTTGCTCAAATTCTTCCACATCTCCTGAAGTTGAATCTTGCTAATTTAAAAGAGGCGCCGAAGAATGTAAATACCACCTCTCCATCCTACAACTCAAAAGCCAAGTGTGCTTACCATTCCGACAGTATTGGGAACGATACCAATAATTGTTGGGCACTCAAGAACAAAATTCAGGACTTAATTGACACCAAAGAGGTTGAATTTGACGCTCCTGAGAAGCCCAATGTTATATCTGCACCGATGCCAAAGCACGGCCACAATGTGCATGCTGTTTTGGAAAATCTCCATGTTACTGATGTTGCCGATCTGATGACTCCATTGTTAGTGATAAAAGAAAATTTGTTGAGAATCGGGATATTTCCTGGTTGTGATGAAGACTTATATTTTTGCTTGAACATTCAATATGATTGTCCAATGTTGAAATCAGGTGTCCAACGCCTGATGGATACTCAAGAAATACTTTTCCAGAAAACCCCCGTTAACACTTTCAATCCGATTACGCCTGATTCTTGTGATACCTCAACCAATGATATTTCCATCATAACCATTTCCGACAATCCTCCCAAGGCTTGCAAAAGGCCTGTCAGGATTACACCCAACTCTGAATGTGTACCTTTAAAGATCACTATATCGGGACATATCCCGTACCAATCAAGCAAAATGATACCGTGGAACTATGGGGGAGAAATCTTCTACCACGACATCAAACAAATCGAAACAGTCCAAGAAATTTCTGAAGAAGACCCTGATATAGGGAACATCGTGGGTACAAGCAAGATAACCCACAGTGGCCGGATCTTTTCTCCGGAGATTGCTCCCCCCTGAGCAGTTTTCGGACCCTTAAAAGCTTCTGCACCTGTTGGACCCTCTGTGCAAGGCCCAGTGATTGAAGAGTTAAACACTCATGAAGAAAGACCATCTACTGATAATACCGACAAAGGTAAGGGGATACTGGAAATGCCTGTCAGGACGAAGGCTCATGCTGTGGTTATCCACGAAACCACTCAGAAGGAGATGGATGAAATCTTGAAAATAATCCGAAAAAGTGACTACGACGTTGTAGAACAATTAGGGAAAACCCCTTCTAAAATTTCAATGTTAGCCCTCCTGCTTTGTTCAGAGGCCCATGCTAAAGCTCTGATTAAATTCTTGAAGACGGCACATGTACCCCAAGAGACTTCGGCTGACCAATTTCAGGATTGTGTGGCCAGTCTTACTGCTGATAATGGCCTGGGTTTTTCTGATGCTGACCTAACTCCCAAAGGAAGGAAACACAATGATGCGTTACATGTTTCAGTTGAGTGCCAAGGGACCACCCTCGCCCATGTCTTGGTTGATACTGGTTCTTCCCTAAATGTGTTTCCAAAGAAGGCCTTAGATCGTTTGGATTGCGAAGGTTTGACCCTCAAACCTAGTAACATCGTCGTCAGAGCTTTCGATGGTTCCAAAAGAATGGTTCTTGGAGAGGTTGATATTCCTATCAAGGTAGGCACCGAAGTGTTCAACTCCACCTTCTACGTGATGGACATCCGTCCTTCGTACTCATGTTTGCTGGGAAGACCGTGGATCCATTATGCCGGGGCAGTTACATCCTCTTTGCACCAGATGCTGAAGTATCCTGTTAAGGGTAAAATCATAACTGTGCATGGCGAGGAAGAGTACATGATTAGTCATCTAAATTCCTTTCGATATGTGGAGTTAGACGGGGAGTTCATCGAAACACCTTTTCAACATTTCGAGGAAGCTTCTCCCGAGATAGCAGTTGCGAAGACAGCGGTTGAGGTGCCTATCATTCCCAAGCATGTGGCTAAGATGGCATCTCTCAAGGACGCAGAGGCTGTAATTAAGGAGGGGAAGAGCACAGTATGGGGACAATTGCCTGATTTTCCCCATAAGGCGGACAAGTTTGGTTTAGGGTTTACTGATGTAGGACAAAAGGCTATGCGCCGCTCTAAGATTGGAAGACCACCCGTCAAGATCTCACACCACGGAATCAATGCTGTAGAAGATGAAGAGGAGGAGAGCCACTTTGAAGACTGGATCTTTCTGTCTGTCGAAGGGGGTTTGAGAAATTGGGAAGCAAAGGATTTTGTTTCTATCACCTTTATCAACCAGTAATTTTATCTTTGTGATCTGTAATAACTAAAACAATTCGCACACTATTTTCACCTCATGCCTTGCCCGGGGCATGTAGGTCCATTTGTAAGGGCTTGATTCCCTTCATAATCATATGCCATGTTTTAATGAATCATTGGACATTTTTCATCTATAAACTGTTGTGTTCATTTTTCCTTCCTTTTGCATTTTGTTTTTTTAAGGATGGTTATCCCTTACACACACCCACACTCACAAATGCAGGTACCCATCCACTCCGGATTCCATGGGTGACTATTCTGTTTTAGCCTTCGATAACTCTGAAGATTTGGTCAATCATGCTGAGTACGAAGTTGACGAAGATTGTGAAGTGTCGGGAGAGTTAGCCAGACTTCTACAACAAGAAGAGAGGGCAATTCTGCCTCATGAAGAGTTGCTAGAAACCATCAACTTAGGGACAAAGGAGGACAGGAAGGAAGTAAAAGTAGGTGCCAACCTGGAACCGAGAGTCAAGGAGCGCTTAGTGCAGTTGTTAAATGAATATGTTGAAATCTTTGCCTTGTCTTATGAAGACATGCCAGGGTTAGACACAGATATCGTGGTTCACCGTCTCCCTACAAGAGGAGATTGTCCACCGATCAAGCAAAAGGTTCGCCGAATGAGGCCTAACATGTCTGAAAAGATTAAGGCTGAAGTAATGAAGCAATTCAACACTGGCTTTCTGGATGTTACAACCTACCCCTAATGGGTTGCTAACATTGTGCCCGTACCCAAAAAGGACGGCAAAGTCAGAATGTGTGTAGATTATCGGGATTTGAACAGGGCTAGCCCTAAAGACGATTTTCCGCTGCCACATATTGACATCTTGGTTGACAACACAGCTCAGTACAAGGTATTTTCCTTCATGGACGGATTCTCGGGATACAACCAGATCAAAATGGCCCCCGAGGACATGGAGAAAACTACCTTTGTCACGCAATGGGGTACCTTCTGCTACAAAGTGATGTCGTTCGGACTGAAGAACGCAGGGGAAACCTATCAGCGCGCCATGGTAGCTTTATTTCATGATATGATACATCATGAGATTTAAGTTTACGTAGACGACATGATAACTCGATCACAGACAGAAGAAGAACACCTTGAACATTTGCAAAAGTTGTTTGCCAGGTTAAAGGAGTATAAGCTCAGACTAAACCCAAGCAAGTGCACTTTTGGAGTTAGGTCTGGTAAACTTCTGGGATTTATTGTTAGAAACAAAGGTATTGAGGTTGATCCTGCCAAAGTAAAAGCTATATAAGAAATGCCTGCTCCCCGTACTAAAAAGGAGGTTAGAGGATTCTTGGGACGCTTGAACTATATCGCCAGGTTCATCTCTCACCTGACGTCTACCTGTGAGCCAATTTTCAAATTGTTGAAGAAAGATCAGGTAGTTGAATGGAACAACGATTGTCAAGTTGCTTTTGATAAAATCAAGGAGTATTTGCTAGAACCTCCTACTCTGATGCCACCCGTCGAAGGAAGGTCGTTGATCATGTATCTGACTGTTTTGGACAACTCAATAGGGTGCGTACTGGGCCAACATGACGAGTCTGGTCGAAAAGAGCATGCCATTTATTACCTTAGCAAAAAGTTTACCGACTGTGAGACTCGCTACTCACTGCTCGAGAAAACTTGATGCGCTTTGGTATGGGCTGCTCGCCGGCTGAGGCAGTATATGTTAACTCATACCACTCTGCTGATTGCTAAGATGGATTCGATCAAATATATCTTCGAGAAGCCTGCTTTATCTGGAAGAATCGCTAGATGGCAGATGATCCTGACTGAATATGACATCCAGTATACTACTCAAAAAGCTATAAAAGGGAGTGTACTAGCTGACCATCTAGCTCATCAAGCTGTCGAAGATTATCAATCTATGAGATGCGACTTCCCTGACAAGGACATCATGACTTTGGACAACATTGAAAGTAACGGACCGTATGACGGACCTGAACAAGGATCCCGATGGATCCTATACTTTGATGGTGCTTCAAATGCACTTGGCAACGGTATCAGTGCGGTACTCATTTCCCCAGAAGGTTTCCATACACCTTTCACTGCCCGACTTTGCTTCAGTTGTACCAACAACATGGCTGAATATGAAGCTTGCATCTTTGGTCTTAAGGCTGCTATAAACTTGGGAATAAAATCTTTGTTCGTATTTGGGGACTCGGCTTTGGTTATCAGTCAAGTCAAAGGAGAGTGGGACACCAAACATCCTAATCTTATCCCATACAAAGAACATGTCCTGACGTTGTTGCCTCATTTCGAGCAGATTACTTTCGAGCATTTCCCGCGAGAAGAAAATCAGCTAGCAGATGCTCTGGCTACATTGTCTTCCATGTTTAAACTCAACTGGGATAACGAGGCTCCCCAAATCTCCATCGAGAGAATGGACGAACCTGCGCACTGTCATGAGATTAATACTGAAGAAGTAGTGGAACGACCCTGGTTTCACGAGATCAAAAGGTATCTCCAGACTAGAGAATACCCCGAAGGAGCTTCCGTCAATGACAAAAAGTTCTTAAGGAGATTTGCTGCAAAGTTCTTCCTAAGCAATGGCATCCTTTATAAACGCAGCCATGATTGTGTTTTACTTCGATGTGTGGACAAAGCTGAAGCAGAGTTGATCATGACTGAGATACACAGTGGCACATTTGGCACCCATTTGAGCGGGCATACAATGGCAAAGAAGATTCTAAGAGCAGGCTACTACTGGTCTACCATGGAAGCTGATTGTCACCAATATTCCCGTACCTGCCATAAATGCCAAGTCTACGCCGACAAAGTACATATTCCTCCTGTTCCTCTCAACATTCTGACAGCTCCTTGGTCGTTCGCAATATGGGGCATTGACATGATTGGAGAGATCAAGCCCATGGAATCCAATGGACATCGTTTCATCTTGGTCGCTATTGATTATTTTACCAAGTGGGTCGAAGCAGCTTCCTATGCCTCAGTTACAAAGAATATGGTTGCCCGCTTCATCAAGCAGAATCTCATATGCCAGTATGGTGTCCCCGACAGGATCGTCACAGACAACGGTACAAACCTGAACAATACTATAATCACCGCTCTATGCAAACAGTTCAAGATTTATCATCACAATTCATCTCCCTATCGGCCGAAGATGAACGGTGTTGTTGAAGCCGCGAACAAAAATATCAAGAAGATCATTCAAAAGATGACAGTCACCTACAAAGACTGGCATGAGATGTTACTGTTTGCTCTGCATGGGTATCGTACCACGGCACGTACTTCAACAGGGGCAACCCCATTCTCTTTGGTGTATGGCATGGAAGTTGTCCTACCCATGGAAGTTCAGATTCCTTCTTTAAGGATTATGAAGGACGCTGGTTTGAGTGAAGACGACTGGATTCAGACCCGGTTTGATCAACTTAATTTGATCGACGAGAAGCGACTCACTCCAAGAACAATCTCTTCATCAACAAGCTCTGAGCGTCTGATCAACCTAGTCATCAGCGGACAAAGCAACGAATGGACAAGATATTCAGAGTTGTGAAGGCCATAATAGAATGGGAATCCCATGGAATTGTTACACATAGCCATCTTTCTTTTGTATAAAATTTTTCAATTTTTACGACAACATTCTCTTACTAGGATGTCTGTCTCCTTTGTACAAAGATACTCACAAAAGTTAATACAAATACACTTCCAAGTACAGAAATTTGCTTGCCTTTCTTTTCTTTTTACACTTATGTTTATTTTGAAAACGTCCAATGTTTTGTTAGATAGGCATATGCATTTGAATATAATCACTGCTTACAAGTAAAGCGAATTTGAAAAAAAGGATAGTTACTGATAGGTTGAAGGTGTAGGAAGATATTTTTGTGCCATCTCAGGAGAAAACCCCTGCGATACATCATTCAGACCCTCAACAAGGCTAAATTTGGAGTATATTTCCCCAGCGGAGTTAAGCTTCAAGATCCTTAGCAGAGTCAGTGCATTCCAAAACTTGATTCCCCAGCTGAGCTAAGTTTCGAAGTTCCCATCAAAATTAAGCTTCAAGATCCCCAGTGGACCCCCAAAAATCTTGAAAATCCTATACACAGCGGAACCAAAATAGTGAACATTCTCCCCACAGAGATATTTCCCAACAGATTGAAGATTCTCAGTCTCCTTTCTCCAACAGAGGCCTCCCAGGCTTTAACTTCCCAGTAGAGATTTTCAAAGTTTTCCTTATTCCCCAAGCAGTTAGCAGTCGGCAAGGATTTCTCATCCTCAACAATCAAAGATTTTTTTGGAATCCCCAGCTTCGGTCATGGATTTATTTTCCCCGGTAGCAGTCAAAGATTCCGTTATCTCCCGCTAGCAGGATTTATCTTCCTCAGCAAGACGGCTACTCAACTTACATGCATAACCATTACATTCATATATCATAAACATTGATGAAATACAGTTCATTACATCATACCTATCATGCAACATAACTTTGTGTTTAGATAACATTTTATCCTTTCAGGATAAGATCAAAAGGCTATCATTAACAATTATTCAGATACAGTATGGATACACCCCAGACACGGCGGTCATTCTATTACTCATTCAGAACTTCAAGTCAAATACAGTACAGATACACCCCAGACACGGCGGTCATTCTACTACTCATCTAGACTTCAACAATCCGATACAGGCTAGATACGCTCCAGACACGGCAGCCATTCTATCTCTCATTCAGATTCAATTATCAACCTCAAGTTCAAATGCATTCCAGACACGGATACCATTCTGACCCTTACATCAGCAGTTTGATTCCCTTCAGTGCAGTCGCCTCGGAAGTCATCCTGTCATTCACTCAGATCCCAGTTACAGTACAGATACACCCCCAGACACGGCGGTCATTCTACTACTCATACAGATCTCAACTCTTGATACAGTTCAGATACGCTCCAGACATGGAAGCCATTATGATACTCATTCAAAGGCACTCCTGATACAGTTCAGATACGCTCCAGACACGGAAGCCATTCTGGCACTCATTCAGATTCAAAGACAACTCTTGATACAGTTCAGATACGCTCCAGACACGGAAGCCATTCTGATACTCATTCAAAGACACTCCTGATACAATTCAGATACGCTCCAGACACGGAAGCCATTCTAGCACTCATTCAGATTCAAAGACAACTCTTGATACAGTTCAGATACGCTCCAGACATGGAAGCTATTCTGATACTCATTCAAAGACACTCCTGATACAGTTCAGATACGCTCCTGACACCGAAGCCATTCTAGCACTCATCCATATTCAAAGACAACTCTTGATACAGTTCAGATACGCTCCGGACACAGAAGCTATTCTGATACTCATTCAAAGACACTCCTGATACAGTTCAGATACGCTCCAGACACGGAGGCCATTCTGGAACTCATTCAGATTTAAAGACAACTCTTGATACAGTTCAGATACGCTCCAGACACGGAAGCTATTCTGATACTCATTCAAAGACACTCCTGATACAGTTCAGATACGCTCCAGACACGGAATCCATTCTGGCACTCATTCAGATTCAAAGACAACTCTTGATACAGTTCAGATACGCTCCAGACACAGAAGCTATTCTGATACTCATTCAAAGACACTCCTGATACAGTTCATATACGCTCCAGACACGGAAGCCATTCTGGCACTCATTCAGATTCAAAGACAACTCTTGATACAGTTCAGATACGCTCCAGACACAGAAGCTATTCTGATACTCATTCAAAGACACTCCTGATACAGTTCAGATACGCTCCATACACGGAAGCCATTCTGGCACTCATTCAGATTCAAAGACAACTCTTGATACAGTTCAGATACACTCCGGACACGGAAGTCATTCTGATATTCAAACATACAAAATATATCTCAACAAGCATTCTTGGATGGCATCTACAAGCCCATCCCCAACAAGATTTTATTACCTCTCCAAATGGCATCTTTAAGCCTATTCCTCATACCGTCGCCGAGTGCAAATTTCTGGGCACTCTAGTGTCCAATCATCTTCCACCTTCGAGTCACGAATGGCAAATTTTTCCAATCTAACTCTTTGGGTTAAAGAAGATTGAACAGGGGCAGCTGTTGTACCCCAAAATTTGCCATCTCATTTCTCAGGAAATCACCATGGATCCTCAAAGTTTTCTCTCAAATCCAAGCCTTGAATTATCATTTCTTTCCAAGCAATCCATTTACAAGGGCAAAATGGTCATTTACACGCTGAGAAGTCAAACTTTAGTTTTTGGATCAAAATCAAATCTCAAAAATCATATTTCATCAAGACATGTTGGAATATGAAGTTTGTTTCATCAAGAAGGTCAAAATTCAAATTTTACCTTAGAAAAGTTAAATTCTAAGTGCTTAGATTTTTTCTAAAGTATTTAAGAAAAATGACACTTCAGAACTTCTGAGTTGGCCTCCAGGCAGGAGCAGTCAGAAGTTGTAAGTGTGTTTCAGCACATAACATTCAGTCACAATGTGGCCCTTCAGCATCTACGCCAGCTCAGTCAGAAGTTTCCAGAAGATTATAAAACATGATGAAAAAACTGAAAGCTCCTTCAGAACATGCTGGAACCAGAAGGTAAGAGGGTCAGAAGATTGGGTGCTACACTGAAGCAGAATCTCTAAGTCCAGAGTTTTCAGAAGCAAGTCAAAGAAACATGCTGGAAAGCTTGGGGATTCCTCAGAACTTGCTAAGGCAACAGGATATCAAGATCAGAACTTGGGTACTTTGTCCTAGACTACGTTGAATTGGAACTTCTGGCCTAGATTTAAGTAATGATGCAAATCTCATATTACAAGATTTCTGATTTTTGACGAATCTCATCATCATTTAATGCTCATTAATGCTCACAACCACTTTTGAGTCTTCGTCCAGAGGATCTCTCCACGTGTAGGGTAGAAATACTCTTATGAAGGATTAGGTAAAGGCACATACGCTACATTTCGCTTATAGGTTCACTTTTCCTTAATCCTTGCTTACTAATCCAGCCTAGGCTAAAGAGTAAGTCAGCATCTAATGCATGATATGGGCGCCACTTGACATTTTAAAAAAAAACCACAAAGCTTTGCCTATAAATAGAAGGCCATTGGTCACTAAGAAGGGGACCAGAAAAAATTGCTGAAAAGAGACAAAAAGTTTGAGAAAGAAAATTCTTGAACCTCTGCCCAAAATTCCTAGAGTTTCAAATAACTGTAAACACGGCGTACAAACCATTAACTTTAGACCCCTTGCTTTCAAACTCCATTTATTCTCAAAGTATTTCTTGACTAAAAAAACCTTTCATACAGTTTATGACCCACACGTTGGAAACTGCCATAACTTCTGTATTCATACCACTATATACCCTTCATCCATCCATCCAAAGAAGCTACTCAAAACGTCATCAGAGTTAAGCCTAACTCCAGTTCACAGAGCTTCTTCCAACAGCCAGGTAAGCACCTGCTGACTTTCATCACGCTGCCAAGCATCATCAGCTTTGCATGCTCAATAAACATAATGTAATTATCATGTTGCTGCTGTTTGCGTTCTGAGGATTTTTTATACCTCAGAATGTTTAAGTAGGAAGTGAATTAGTGTAGAACCTGCCTGTGACCTTGTTGGTTCTGTCTCCTGAAACACTTTGACATTTGCTGAAGTTGTCCCAAGCATGTTTTCTGTTTTGTGGAAAAATAACAAAACTGTAGATGTTCTGGCCAGCACAGGGAGAAGCCAAGTTCTGACTTTGACGTTAGCACATCTGAAGCCTGTTTTGCTGTCAATAATATCAGAACTTTTGAAAATTATTGTATGTCCATCAGGGTCAGAACTTCTAACTTCCCCACTAACAAACTTTTGTCTTGCCGCGCATGGGGGTCAGAACTTCTGACCTTCCCACTAACAGGTTTCTGTTTTGCAGGTGCCAGAGTCAGAAGTTCTGACACATACATTTTCACCAAAAGGTTGATAATCTGGCAGCAGGCCTGGGTCAGAACTTCTGACTTCCTCTCAGCAGCGCGCTAGCCCTCTCTCTCTTTCTCTCTATCTTCCCTTTGTTATTTTCTTTTCTTATCTATTTTTCTCGTTGAACCACCCCATGTACAAATGTGTATCCCCATCACCTAAATGTTGTAATAGCGTAGGATTTTACATTTCCTCAATTTATTGCTTTCAAATATAAATGCTAGTAATTAGGATGTGTATGGCAAGATAAAATCAATGAAATAGAAAATCCTAATTCAAGATAAACACTTGTATGCAATAAAACGCACTTGCACATAAACACCCCTAAGGTATCTCCACTTGGTTTCCTAAACAAATGGCCATGATATGCATGTTGAGTATCTATTGGTAAAACAAAAACAAAACAAAAGATCATAGTCCCTCGATGACGCTATCTTGGTTGCATATACAAAAATGATCTAGTCCCTCGGAAAATTGCTAAAAGATACTTGACACAATTGCTATTAGGTCTATATGATGACCCGCGTCTGTCCCGTTTAATATCCTAACACAAGGTTGTTCACCAAATACAATGGTGAAACAACACTGTTAAAAGGGTTAAAAACATAAGAAAGATATTTGAGTAAAATAGGGTAGATAGCTCTTAGCTACTTGATCAAGCTTGCGAAAACATCCTTGCTACTTCTCAAAACACACTCCACAACACAAGTTCAAAACCCTACTTTCGAACATTGGAAACTTTTCAAAAGACAAAAACACCTTTGTATACATTCAAACAAGAATCATTACAAAGGTTGCCACAACGATGGCCTCTTTTCAGAACATTTTCCAAAATCACACACAAAGCACCATTTCAAACAATTGAAAATGCAAAGCAAGTGATCTAAGCAAGTAACTAAGAGCCGATGGATAACCATGGATAGAAAGGGTGCTAATACCTTCCCTTTCTATAATCTACTCCCCGAACCCAAGAAAAACATCTCAAAAGGTCTTTCCTGTGCTTTTTTCCCTTTCCTTAGGATAAAATAAAAAGTTGGTGGCGACTCTTGCTAAACCAAAACATTTGCGAACACAAAAATGCGAAATCCCAAGTCAGTTCTCCCACCGTACCACACTGTGGGATAAAAGTGATCGGGACAAAATCTCTAGCCTCCCAATTGTCGAGCCCTCCACTGACAGTTGGGAAGATAATCCTCCAGGTTACAACCATCTTTATCATCCTCTACCGCGTTGACTTCATAGTTGCTGATCATCAGGGGTGGTCCTCTAGCACGAGCGCGACATACATCCTTTTGAGCACTTGAAAAGAAACCCAAACCGAACTTATCTGACTTGTATGGGATATCCGGAAGTTGTCCCCAGATAGTGCACCTAACTTCTTCTATTACTACCTTTGCATCCTTCAAAGATGACATCCTGAGTGGAGGCCTTGTGATCTTGGAAACAACTTTGGTTACTGCCACATCTTGCGGGACTTCTTCAAAGTGTTGGAATGAAGTTTCAATAAATTCACCATCTAATTCCACATATCTGAAGGAATTGAGATGGATGATCATATACTCTTCTTCTCCATGAACGGTGATAATCTTCCCTTGAATTAGATACTTCAGCATTTGGTGCAACGTAGAAGTGACAGCGCCAGCATTATGAATCCATGGTCGGCCTAGCAGGCAGGAATATAAGGGACGGATATCCATTACATAAAAAGTTGAATCAAATTTTTGGGTTCCAACCTTTATGCGGATATCCACTTCCCCATGTACCATCCTTTTCGAGCCGTCAAAAGCCCTTACTACTATGTTACTTGGCTTCAATGTCAATCCCTCACAGTCAAGCCTATCAAGAGCTTTTTTAGGCAATACATTCAGAGATGAGCCAGTGTCCACCAAAACATGAGCCAAGGTTGTGCCCCTACATTAAACTAAGACATGCAAAGTGTTGTACCCCAAAATTTGCCCTCCCATTTCCTCAACATTTTTTCACCACAAGACCCTTGGAGCTCAGGATCAAATTAGGGTTTGCTCTGCTCAAGACTTCTCCTTGCACTGTTGACCCAAATTAGGGTTTGTGTTTGCACAAAGATGTTTTGAACTAAAATGTCTAAGATGACTTTCATGTTTCATGTTGGACTCACAAGTTTATCCATACCAAGTTTCAAGTCTTGATTCCAAACTTTGCCCAGTCAATTGGACAGTTGACCTAGAAATCAGTTGTATTGGGGAAAAAGTCAACGGTGGCCAATTGACAGTCAAACCTCATGAAATTTGACCCACATCAACATTATGAACTCATATGGACCATTTGATCAAGTTTGGATCATAATTCCACAAGAAATTTGATCAGATCACCAAAAGGGCAAAATGGTCATTTTTAGGGTTTTGACTGCACAAAGGCAATTTTTGACTGTTTGACCTAGCCAATGGCAAACCAAGCTCATATATGGACTCAAGGACCCAATTTAATTGTCTTGACATGTTCAACAAGTTCAAAAGATCCCAAATGCACAAGATTGACAGATGAATTTTCCAGTCAATTGATCAATTTTTGACTGTATACTGAAAAGTCAAACTTTGACTTTTTGGTCAAAATCAAGTGTCAAGATTCATTTTCCATCAAAGCATGCCAAATTATGAAACTTGTTCATCAAGAAATCAAAAATTGCAAATTAGGGTTTAAAATGAAGAATTTTCATAACTTAGAATTTTTCTAAGTTATGAAAATCCCTAATTTTTTCCTAACTTTGTCCCATTTTTTCATCAAGATGCATTTGGATTCAAGGAAAACTCAAAACATGAAAGTTGTAGTACATTTCAAAATCTACAACTTTGATACACAAAGTTTCCTCAAAAGAAGCTTGTAGCTCAAGTTATGATTTTTGGAATAAGGGTGCAAAACATTTCTTAACTTAGAAAAATTTTGACCTATTCTAGGCAGGATTTTTGCCTAACTTCATGGCTACTTTTCACATGCTTCCACTTGGAATTTAAATTTGCATTACAAAGATGGATTGTAGCACACATTCCAAGCTTTCCAAAATGTCCAAGAACTCATCAAACAACCTTGTGGTTAGGGAGAATCGAATTTGGCAATATAGGCAAAACTCACTTTGTTCATGAGCCATTTCCATGTCCATAACTTTGCATTTTTGAACTCAGCATGCTCTAAGCTATATTACAGGCCTCTAATATCATTTACACTCCAAAATTAAATGCTAATCCATTGTGCCAAGATGTTATTCTTTGAGTTTGGTCATTACATGAAGGATTAGTCCTTAATTAGAAAAAGCAATATATCCATTTTTGAAAAGTTGAACTTTATGTCAAAATTGCAATCTTTGAAGTACAATGCAAATCCTTTTGGCACAAGTTAAGAAACATATCCCACTGATCAAGACTCAAGTGTGCAGCATACTTGAGGGGCCTAGAAAAGCTTGTAAACCAACTTGCCATTTCTTGCTTAAGTTAGAAGAAACCTTGCATAACTAACAACATCTCACATTTCTGCCAAGAGAAGCTTAAGTAAACTTGTTAGACATATCCCAAACAACATAACTGAGCTAAGGCACGACCAAAACACCTTCCAAACCTCACCATTCATCAAAACACCCTCCTACTGCAAAAAACAGAGTCACCTCTGCAGTTGGACTTCCATAACTCAATCCACTCGTGCATTTTTGCTAAAACCAGTTCATACACACTCCATACCACATATACAAGCTATCCCAAGCATTGGACACGACCTGTAACACCTCTAACCAACTTCACCATTTTCACTTTTTCTGTTTTGCAGGTTGATTGCCATAGCTTGATTCACTTGATTTCAAAGCAAGCTAAAGGTTGGAATAGCATCCCTGGACTTCAAGCAAGCTGTACCAATCCTCACCTTGCACTGAAAGTACCTCCATTGCCAGATACGATCCAAGATGAACAGGTAAGTTCATGGACTTCTATCTCTCAATCTAGGGAGAGTTAGCTTTAAGTTTGTGAATGAAAAGTGTCATACTCATGTCCATGAAGCCACTCATATCTTCACTTTCCATTTATATTGCATATGCTGAGAGAATTTAAGACCTGAACATTGACAAAAACTTAGGTTAAGAATTAGGGATGGAGAAATTCTCTCTCATTTCTGAGAGTTAAGTTAAGTTTTTTATATGTATGGAATCGTGGCTTGATGCTTGACATCTTTCATGTTATAAGTTTGTGCTAAAAGTCCAGGAATCAGGATGTTTGAACCAGGAGGAAGAGGCGCGCGTTTTTGACATTTTTTTGTCTGGAGGTTGAAGACAACCTCTCTTGGGATGGGCCTGAGATACTTTTCCTTTTCACACCACTGTTTTACACATGCACCCCCCTGGCCCATTTTGAATTATATTTGTCATTTTTTATTTTTTCCTTTTGATTTTGTTTCTATATTTTTATTTAAGCATGAAAAAATATTAAAATTATTTTTCCCACATTTTTTGCATTTTATTTGATATTTATTTGGTTTCATTTAGTTTTGTACATAAATAAATGCATAAATACCTTTTATTAAAAAAATAAAAAAAAAATAATACAAACACTTTTATTTTCTGATTTTTATTTTATTTTACCTTTTGAAAACATTTTATAAAAAATATACTTTTTTTTTGTAAATATTAAATATCTTTATTTTTGTACATATAATATATATTTAATAAATAATATAAACACTTATATATTTATTATAATATTTAGGATAAAAACATAAAAAATAATACATTTTTATTTTTATTAATATTTAATTTAAAAAAAAAATCCCTTTTTGACAATATACTTCCTTTTTATTTATTTTTTGTACATAATTAATAAATATTGCATATATTATATAATAAATACCTTTTAAAATTAGGGTTTTGCCCTAAATATATAAAAATACCAAAAATTAATTCATATTATTTTTGTTTATTTGACACATAAAAAAATACTTTTTACATACATATAAAAATCATTTTTGCATCTTACATATTTATTTTATTTAATTATTGTGCAATTAATTAATTTGTATAATTCAATTTGGATGTAATAGTTTAGGTTTTAATTTCTTGCTAAAATATCCCCATTTTGACCATTTGTACCCCCCATCCCATATTTGTGTTGTAATAACTTAGGACCTTTAAATTCCGCACTTTAAAAGCTTTCTAAATATGCCATGTTAGAATTAGGGTTTTGTATGCAAATCAAAAACAACAAATAGTTTGACCTAAATTCAAGATAAACAAGCATGAAAATGGACAACACTAATCACACTTGCACTCCTAGGGTATTTCAATTGTTGCCTTCAATAATGGGCCATATTGCATGTTAGGTATCTTTGGCAAAAACAAAACAATCAAATGATCATAGTCCCTCGATGACGCTTTCAAAAGTTGCCTAAAAATGATCAAGTCCCTTAAAGGAAAAATTGCCCAAAGATACTTGGCACCATTGCAATCATGGTCTAAACGATGACCCGCGCCCGTTCCGTTCACATCCTAACACAAGATTGTCCACCAAATACAATGGTGGAACAAAATTGTTAAAAGGGTCAAAACATAGCAAAGATCTTTGAGAAATTTAGGGTTGATAGCTCTTGGTCACTTGCCAACTTGCAAAACAAAAACACTTGCCTATCTTTTCAAAATCACTTTCCACAACACTTTCAAAACAACTTTCAAAAACATTGAAAACTTTTTCAAAAGACATACACTTTTGTATACATCCCAACATGGATCATTACAAAGGTTGCCACCAAATTGGCCTCTTTTCAAAACATTTTCAAACACACACACAAAGCACCATTTCAAACAATTGAAAGCACCATTTCAAACAATTGAAAATCAAGGCAAGTTGATCTAAGCAAGTAACTAAGAGCCCATGGATAACCATGGATAGAAAGGGTGCTAATACCTTCCCTTTCTATAATCTACTCCCCGAACCCAAGAAAACATCTCAAAGGTTTTTGCTGTGCTTTTTAACCTTTCCTTAGGATAAAATAAAAAGTCGGTGGCGACTCTTGCTCAACCGAAACATTTGCGAAAACAAACGCAAAACCTCAAGTCAGTTCTTCCACCGTATCACAGAACTGGCGACTCTGCTGGGGATATTTTTAAAGTGGAGTAACCTTAGGGCTTAGATCACCCTCTTGCATGACTAAATTGTTTGCTTTGTTTGCTTTATACCTTGGCTCTCTTGTTTGGGTTTGCATTCCTACACCCAGATTTGGGGAAACATTCATAGATAGCAATACGTTGTGGAAACTGTGCGGGGTATACCGACACGGTTGAAGCAATAGCTATATTAGTGCGACATATTTGTGAGTACCGGTAACCCTTGAGTTCAATCAAGGAGAGTACGGGGCCACTGAGTGATGTCACTTAGCACTAATGACCTATAACCTTACTTGACCATCTTGGCCTTTCATTAGGGGTAGTGAGATGACCGGCTTTGGTGCAGTCCGAAGTTGGTAGATACTCGATACTACACTCATTGAGGGTTGTTTTCTTGGAATATTTTGGTCGCTAGTTAAGTGGCTAAACCAAAACAATGAACAATGAAAACAATCCAATGATATTGAGCTCCTTAGAACCCGGTTACTATTTATAGGACAGGTTTTTAAGCCAACTACACTCAAGAGGGTACTTACCTATGAAACCTCATGCAAGCCTGAAACTAGGGTTTGGTGTGAATTGCTTGTACATATGTTTGTGCATACATCATAAACATCATAAAGCATCATATGCATACACTAACCACTTCAAGGGTTTAGATTTTCATCTTTGTTCTTGTTTTGTAGGTCATGGAAATTCCTCGCAGGAAAACTATCCAAGTCAACCTTGTGAGAATCCCTCCTCAACTCAAGGAGCTCACATCAAGGATTCCGGAAAGCTCACCCTTCAGTGAAAGACATGGTAGACTGCTCAGCTTAGTCAGCACCAACATTGAAGAGGACATGATGAAGGTGTTGTTCCAGTTCTTTGACCCTCTTCACCACTGTTTCACTTTCCCCGACTACCAGTTGGTGCCCACTTTGGAGGAATTTTCTCAACTCCTGAGAATTCCTATCCTTAATCAACTACCTTTCAACGGTACGGAAAAGGAACCAAAGCCTGAAGATGTTGCTCAAGCACTACACCTACAGCCATCTGACATCAAGGGGCATTGGGAAACTAGAAGCGGTGTCAAAGGCTTCTTAGCAAAATTCTTGTTGAGAAGGCACAAGAGTGTTGGAATTCATTGGACCTACAAGCCTTTGAAGAAATTGTGGCACTCCTTATCTATGGGTTGGTCTTGTTCCCAAATCCTAACCAGCTTGTAGATGTCAACGCCGTCAAAATCTTCTTATCCAGAAATCCAATACCAACATTGCTTGGGGACATTCTTCACTTATTTTACACTCGAACAATGAGAAAGAGGGGTGTTCTCATGTGTTGTACTCCTCTCCTTGCAAGTTGGTTTATTTCGCACCTTCCACAATCTGTCTTGAAGAATGACCAAGGCTTAAGGTGGTCACAACGGTTGATGACCCTCACTCACTCTGATGTACATTGGTGTTCTCGGTCCAGAGGAAATGTCATCATCGTCGATCATTGTGGAGAGTTCCCTAATGTTACATTACTTGGCATTAGAGGAGGCATTACCTACAACTCTTGTCTAGCCTTGAGATAATTTGGATATGCACGAAGAGATGGACCTCACGACATATTGATTCCTGACCTAGTTTTTGACTTCGACAACGATGCGCAAGGACTTCGCCAAAGATTCATCAGAGCTTGGAGGATGCCTAATAAGGTTGACAGCAAGACACTGGGACACAAGAATTCCATCCCTCTTAAGCCCTATCTCAAGTGGGTAGGAGCCCGAGCCCAGAGTCTAATGATGCCTTATCCTCATGTTCTCCCTGTGATCAAAGAGCCCGTTAAGGAAGGAGAGGTTCCCTACACCATCCTATATCCTGACATGCCTACATCGTGGGAGGAGATGCAGAAGAGTTGGATCCAACTCAAGGAGGAACGAAACACTTTTGAAGCCAGCTTCTACGCCAGTGAGAAGAAGGTTTTGGAGCTTACCCGCCGACTCCACGAGGAAGAGACCCTCAACACCTACATCGCACCAAAGAGGATGCGCAATGTCTTTTTACCTTGAGAAGTTTTGTAATATTTGGCCCATGGGGCATTTATGTACTGACAAATTTCTTCTTATTAATATGACGTGCGTTCTTTTTTGTTTGCAACAATTTTGAATTTGCTAAATCCTTGAATGCATTGCATACATAAGCATATCATTCATCATACGCATAAGAAGGTATCCACACCAGGTTTCCTTATCTTTCTGCTGTTTATTTCAGTAAGATGGATCTCGAACAGACGATCAAGGACTTGCAGTCTCAGAACTCACAGTTTCAACAACTCTTGATGACCTTGGCTAAGGGTCAGGAGGATCTAAAGGCCCTGTTGGGGAACAAAGACCAAGTGAAAAAGAAGAAGAAGAGAATCGGGGTGGCTACCCTAGGAAGAAGGTTTGAGGGTGAAGCCAGAAGAGTCCTTGAATTTCCCCCTACATCTGAGGAGGGAACCAGTAAAGCGAATGCGGCTGCGGTACCTTCCGAATCCAAGGTTGAAGAAGAGGAGGCTGAAGAGGACGAAGACTACTCTGATCAACAATACCCACCCGCCGATGATAAGTACAAAGGCTTGGAAGACAGGTTGGCAGCTATGGAGCTGCAGAGAGTTCCCGGCTTAGATTTCGAAGACTTGGGATTAGTTGCTGGAATTGTGATCCCCCCGAAGTTCAAAGTTCCAGTCTTTGCAAGATATGACGGGCTATCCTGCCCGAAAATGCATCTCAGATCATATGTAAGGAAGATCCAACCTTACACTGCCGACAAGAACCTTTGGATCCATTTCTTTCAGGATAGCCTTTCTGGGGCTCAACTCGAGTGGTTCTATCAGCTGGATAGAGCCAGTATCCGGAACTAGGAAGACTTGGCTACGGCATTTTATAAACAGTATCAGTACAATTCTGACCTTGCTCCTACGCGTACCCAACTTCAGGGTATGTCACTGGGAACAGGCAAAGGATTTAAAGAGTATGCGCAAAAGTGGAGAGACTTGGCTGGCAGGGTGCAGCCACCGTTGACTGACCGTGAACTTGTTGATGTGTTCTTAGGGACCTTGTCTGGTCCGTTCTTTAACCATCTGATTGGTAATTCTTCTGCTGGGTTTACAGATTTGATCTTGACTGGTGAAAGGATAGAAGCTGGTATCAAGTCAGGGAAGATACAGAAAGGTGCTGCCGCGAGTACTGAGAAGAAGCCTTTCAAGAAGGAAGCTAGTGCTGTTTATGGTCCTAGAAGACAAGTTAAGCCGGAACGCCGCCAAGCTGTCAATGCATTGGTAATTTCAAAGCCTGTTGCTTCTCCTCAGCAGTATAATCAACAAAGGGGTGAGAGACCCAAAAGGCAGTACACCCGACTTAGTATGACCCTGTCTCAGATTTTGCCGCAACTACTATCGACCAATCTGGTAACTGTCAAAGAAGCTCCGAAGGTAGTGAACACAGCTTCTCCAAAGTACAACCCCAACGCCCATTGCGCTTATCATTCTGATAGCCCTGGGCATACTACGGACGATTGCTGGGCTCTGAGGAATAAGGTTCAAGACCTTATTGATGCTAAGGAAATACAGTTTGAGGCGCCCGAAAGACCCAATGTGGTGACCGCTCCCATGCCCCAGCATGGAGTGAATGCTATGGAAGAAGACCGATATGTAGCCTCCGTGGAAGAGATTGTTACTCCGTTATCGACTGTTAAAAGGAATCTGTTGCTAGCCGGTTTATTTCCGGGATATGGTGAAGATTGCCTTCTATGTGATGTTTCGCCTTTTGGTTGTCCTTTGCTGAAATCAGGTATCCAAAGCCTGATGGATAGCAAGGAAATCTTGTTCGAGAAGATTGATGTTCCTGCTGTCCCTGCCGAAGAAGTGGCTATTGTCACTATTTTCAACAAACCTCCTAAGGCTCTCTCAAAGAAGCCTGTCAAAATCATGTCCACTCAGAAGATTTCTCCTATCATCATTACTGTTCCGGGGCCCCTCCCTTATACATCCGACAAAGCTGTCCCATGGCACTATGGGGCAGATGTTTATGTGCTTGGAGTGAAACAAGAGTTTGATACAAGTACCGGTGTTAGCAACATTACCGGGCCTGCCAAAATTACTCGCAGTGGTAGGCTATTCTCGCCAGATATTGCGCCACCAGCTATTCAGAAACCCCTTATCATCACACCTGCAAGTGTGCATGTTCCACTTCCTAATCAAGTTCCTGTTTCTACCCCTGTTGCCGAGTCATCCGACCCTCGGGGCAAAGGGATTGCTACTGATTTGCCTGCCCTGATGGAGGCACCGAAGACAACCACTGTTGAAGCCTCCCAGCAAGAGATGGAGGAGATCCTCAAGATTATCAAGAAAAGTGATTTCAATGTTGTTGAGCAGTTGGGGCACACCCCCTCTAAAATTTCTATGCTATCACTGCTGTTATGTTCAGAGGCCCACGCCAAGGCTCTGATCTCCTTCCTGAAGACGGCCCATGTGCCACAAGAAACGTCTGCTGATCAATTTACTGATTGTGTGACCAACTTGACTGCTGATAACGGGTTGGGCTTTTCTGACGCTGATCTGACTGCAAAAGGAAAGAACCATAATGATGCCCTGCATGTCTCTATTGAATGCAGGGGCACTACTCTTGCCCATGTGTTGGTAGACACCGGTTCTTCACTGAATGTATTGCCCAAGAAGACCCTAGACAGATTGGATTGTGAGGGTCTGGAGCTCAAGCCCAGTAACATTGTTGTCCGAGCCTTTGACGGTTCGAAAAGGATGGTACATGGTGAAGTTGACATTCCAATCAGGGTTGGTTCTCAAGTTTTTGATTCTACTTTCTATGTGATAGACATCCGTCCATCCTACTCTTGTTTGCTGGGTCGTCCATGGATCCACAAGGCTGGAGCTGTGACCTCCACACTACATCAAAAGCTTAAGTATCCAGTCAGAGGAAAGATTGTTACAGTTCAAGGGGAAGAGGAGTATATGGTCAGCCACTTAAACTCGTTCTGATACATAGAAATGGATGGGGAATTCATTGAAACCCCCTTTCAACACTTTGAAGAGGTGCCTCAGACGCTGGCGTCAGCTGAAACTGTGATTGAAGACCCTCCTTTGAAGATGGCTTCCTTAAAAGATGCACGGGCTGTGATTGAGAAGGGTGAGTGCGCAAATTGGGGCCGACTTCTTGACTTCACTCCGAAGACCGACAAGTTTGGTTTAGGCTTCACTGCAGAGGCTCAGAGGGCTGTTCGCAAAGCGAGGATTGGAATACCTCCTGTGTTTATCACCAACCCAGGAGTGAATGCTATTGAAGACGACATGGAGGAATCAGAATTTGACAGTTGGATTTACCCAACAACCAACAGTGGACCAAGCAACTGGACTGCCAAAGACTTCACACCTATTACTTTTGTCACTCAGTAATGAACTCTTTTGTTTTCAATTTGTAGCAAACAATATGTTGAAACTTTTATGGCTCGGTGTCCTACCCGGGGCACCGTGGCTCCATTTGTGAGGGCTTTTGTATGACATTTTCATATATCATTAATCAAAACATTGGACGTTTGTTGCATTTCAAATCTTGTGCTCCTTTCCTTTCTTTATCATATATTGCAAAACAGCTATATTTACACACACTCACTTATACAGGTTCCAATCCACTATGGATCTCACTGGTAACGACTCTGCTACTGCCAGTTATGACTTCGAAAATCCGATCAACTTAGCCGAAGACGAAGGTGAAGATGATTGAGAAGTGCCTGGTGAACTTGCAAGGCTGCTACTCCAGGAAGAGAGGGCCATTCAGCCACATGAAGAGCCAGTGGAGACGGTAAATCTGGGTACTGAGACAGACAGGAAGAAAGTCAAGATTGGTGCCAACCTAGAGCTCAGTGTGAAACAACGGTTGATTCAGATGCTGCATGACTATGTGGAAATCTTTGCTTGGTCTTACGAAGACATGCCTGGTTTGGATACCGACATTGTGGTGCATCACTTGCCTACCAAGGAAGACTGCCCTCCGGTAAAACAAAAGGTCCGCCGTATGTGTCCAGAGATGTCCGAGAAAATCAAAGCTGAGGTTATGAAACAATTTGATGTTGGGTTTCTAGCAGTGACTTCTTACCCTCAGTGGATTGCCAACGTGGTTCCAGTGTCGAAAAAGGATGGTAAGGTCCGGATGTGTGTTGATTATAGGGATTTGAACACGGCGAGCCCTAAGGATGATTTCCCTCTGCCTCATATCGACGTCCTGGTTGACAACACTGCTCAGCATAAAGTTTTCTCCTTCATGGATGGCTTCTTCGGTTATAATCAGATCAAGATGGCTCCTGAAGACATGGAGAAGACCACTTTCGTTACTCAGTGGGGCACCTTTTGTTACAAGGTCATGCCTTTTGGTTTGAAAAATGCTGGGGCAACCTACCAACGTGCCATGGTTGCTTTATTTCATGATATGATCCATCACGAGATAGAAGTATACGTCGACGATATGATTTCAAGGTCTCAAACTGAGGAGGAACACCTTGACCATCTACGGAAGCTGTTTGACCGTCTGAAGTTGTACAAGCTGAGGTTGAACCCGAACAAGTGCACCTTTGGGGTGAGATCTGGAAAATTGCTAGGCTTCATTGTAAGCGACAAAGGTATTCAAGTGGATCCTGCCAAGGTGAAAGCCATACAAGAGATGCCAGCTCCCAAGATAGAGAAAGAAGTCAGAGGCTTTCTAGGACGGTTGAACTACATTTCCCGATTCATCTCACATCTAACTGCTACCTGTGAACCAATCTTCAAGCTGCTGAAGAAAGATCAAGTAGTACGTTGGAATGATGAATGTCAGGCTGCTTTCGAAAAGATCAAAGAGTATCTCCAAGAACCACCTATTCTTATGCCACCGGTTGAAGGGAGACCTCTAATCTTATACTTGACGGTACTTGACAACTCAATGGGGTGTGTGCTGGGGCAGCATGACGAGTCTGGCCAAAAAGAGCACGCTATTTATTACCTGAGCAAAAAGTTTACCGACTGTGAGACTCGGTACTCACTGCTCGAGAAAACTTGTTGCGCTCTGGTATGGGCTGCTCGCCGGCTGAGACAGTATATGTTGACTCACACTACTCTGTTGATTTCAAAAATGGATCCAATCAAGTACATATTCGAAAAACCTGCTCTGTCCGGAAGAATAGCAAGATGGCAAATGATCTTGACGGAATATGACATCCAGTACATGACTCAAAAGGCAATCAAGGGAAGTGTATTGGCAGACCATTTGGCACACCAACCAGTGGACGATTACCAGTCGATGAACTTTGAATTTCCAGACGAGGATATCATGGTAGTAACTGATTGTGAAGTACCTGGACCGGAGGAAGGACCTGAGGAAGGATCCCGATGGTCTATGCACTTTGACGGAGCCTCGAACGCTTTGGGTAATGGTATCGGCGCTGTGATCATATCCCCTAAAGGCACTCATACTCCACTCACCGCCCGGTTATGTTTCAACTGCACCAACAACATGGCAGAATATGAGGCATGTATCATGGGTCTTCAAGCTGCAATCGACTTAAGGATCAAGTTTCTGAGTGTCTTCGGAGATTCCGCTCTCGTGATCAATCAGGTCAAAGGCGAGTGGGATATGAAACACCTGAATCTTATTCCTTACAAGGAGTATGTGCTGACATTGCTTCCCCACTTCGAGGAGATAACTTTTGAACACTTCCCAAGAGAGGAGAATCAGTTAGCTGACGCGTTGGCTACAATGTCTTCTATGTTCAAAGTCAAATGGGACAATGAGGCGCCCCAGATCATTATCTGGAAGTTGGATGAACCTGCACATTGTTGCGATCTCGAGACCGAAGAGGTAACAGAAAAACCCTGGTATCATGAGGTGAAGAGGTACTTGGAAGCTCAAGAATACCCCGAGGGTGCATCCGTTAACGACAAGAAGTTTCTGAGGAGGTTCGCAGCAAAGTTCTTCCTCAGCAACGGCATTCTGTACAAGCGAAGCCATGATTCAACCTTATTGCATTGTGTGGATAAGACTGAAGCAGAGAAGATCATGGCAGAACTACATGAAGGTACATTCAGAACACATTCCAGCGGACACACCATGGCAAAGAAAATCCTTCGGGCAGGATATTTCTGGTCCACAATGGAAGCCGACTGTTACCAACATTCTCGAACTTGTCATAAATGCCAGATTTATGCTGATAAGGTGCACATTCCTCTGGTTCCTCTAAACGTCTTGACGGCACCTTGGGCTTTTGCAATGTGGGGCATTGATATGATTGGTGAGATCAGACCAACGGCATCCAACGGGCATCACTTCATCCCGGTGGCGATCGATTACTTTACAAAATGGGTTGAAGCAGCTTCCTACGCCACCGTAACCAAGAGCGTAGTGGCACGATTCATTCGGCACAACCTGATCTGTAGATACGGTATACCTGAAAGGATCATTACGGACAACGGTACCAATCTTAACAACAAGATGATCACTGAGCTCTGTGAGCAATTCAAGATACAGCACCACAATTCTTCTCCTTACCGGCCGAAGATGAATGGGGTTGTAGAAGCAGCGAATAAGAACATCAAGAAGATTATGCAGAAGATGACAGTGACCTACAAAGATTGGCACGAAATGTTACCATTTGCTCTTCATGGTTACCGCACCTCAGCACGGACTTCGACAGGGGCAACTCCCTTTTCCTTGGTCTATGGCATGGAGGCGGTCTTGCCTATTGAAGTCCAGATACCCTCTCTCCGGATAATGAAGGATGCGGACTTGAGCGAAGATGACTGGATCCAGACTCGGCTTGATCAGTTAAACCTAATTGACGAAAAGAGACTCACTGCTATTTGTCATGGTCAGACGTACCAAAAACGGAGGATCAGGGCATTTAACAATAAAGTCAGACGACAAGAGTATCAAGTCGGAGACCTGGTAATCAAGCGCATCATTCTTCCTCAAAGTGATCCCAGGGGAAAATGGACCCCTACGTACGAAGGGCCATTTGTGGTTAAACATATCTTCTCAGGAGGAGCCATGATTCTAACCACCATGGATGGTGACGACCTTCCTCACCCCGCCAATGCAGACATAGTAAAAAGATACTACGCATGAATCAAAGACCCGCTAGGTTGACACACCTAGGCAAAAATAAGGGCTTCCCGGCGAACCAAAAGGGTTCGGGCAAAAATAAGAGACGAAATAAAAAAAATTTGTACACCCGACAAGTCGAAAACCTGAAAAGGCGGCTTGGGCAAAAGTGGGTATCCCGGTGGACTGAAAACCCGAAAGGGCGGTCCAGGCAAAAGTTAGGGATAAAACGTAATACTATGTCTCATTGGATCACTTTGCATCCAGAATTCGGCATCAACTATCGGGCTCAGATAAATTCAATCAATCAGCTTCATTTTCAACTAAGCAGCAAAGTGATGAGACGCTTAAAGACATAAAGGCGATAGCAGAGTTGGAACCCAGTGGGATTATTTTTCACATAGCTGTTTTGTTTCCTTTCACAAAATTGTATAAACTTTTTGTTGCTCGGTGGCGTTCTCTTACTAGGACGTCAGCCTCTTGTACATAAAACGCCTATTTACAGGCAAATTCAAAAATCAATACAAGCTCATTTTTCAGACAAATTGCCAGTTGTTTTTCCTTTTTCTGTTTTGTCTTGCGAAGAAAGTCCAATGTTCATTTTTGATATATGCATTTGACATTAAATTGCTAGATCATAAATATTTGCATGCGAAACAAAGGATTAATTACAGGTGACATCAGAAACAGGGGCAATGTAGAATTGTCCAAGCGGTCTAGTTGCTCTGACCACCAAGGTACCAAGGTAAATTCGATTGAAGAACGTGACTAAGTTACCTCAACTCCCCACAGAGTAAGACTAGATTCAATAATACTTTCCCCAAGTAGAGATTGGTTTCCCGTCAGCCCTGAAAAGGCACAGTATTCCCTTAGCAAGTCAACGATACTCTCTCCAAGAAGGATCAGTCTACTGTCAGCCCTAAAGGAAGTTGGGTATCCCCAGAAGATCTCAATATTCCCCAGCGGAGTATGAACATTCCTCAGCAAGCATCCCCGGCAGTCTTAGTATAAGATGGTTCCCCGGCGGAATACAGACACCCCAGTGGAATCATTTCCCAGTACAGTCCGAAAAGGTTTCCCCAGGAAAGTTGAGTCATTATCCCCAGCAGGTCTTGAAGCTTATCCCCAGTAGATTCTGGAAGCTTATCCCCTGCAGAGTACGGACGTCTCTCCCGGACTTTATTCAAAGTTATTCCTCACAAGAGCTTATAACTGGGTTATCCTTAACTAATTACCACGGGAAGATCGTCCTCAGCAAAGTTCTTCCTATCCCCAGCGGAGTTCATCAAAGTTCCCCAATATAACTTATCAGCAGAATCCCCAGCGGAAACGAAGAACTCTACTCTTCAACATCAGCCCAGGATTTGACTCCCCGGCCAGTCGTCAAGGATTTATTTTCCTAGACGAAAATACATTCATAGACATTTCACATTTCATACATCCTGCTTACATACATGACAAAGTGCATACAACACTATTTCATTTTGAGCATCATGACATCATGCATCTCATACATCATGACTTTGCATACAACTGATGTTTTGCCTTTTCAGAAGAAAAAAAGAGGTCAATCAAAAGATGATTATTGTCAACTATCGCAATTCCAGATTTGATTCCTGTATCAAGCCAGGGCAGATCTGTGAGTGATTGATTGTAGATTCGATACCTGTATCTAGCCAGGGCATATCTGCATGAAGAGTTTGAAGATCAACCCCTGTAACCTGCCAGGAAATTATCTTTCATTCTCAAGACGGAGGCTTACACCTGTATCCAGCCAGGAAATCTATCTCTACCAACCTTTTGCAATTCCAAATTCGATTCCTGTATCTAGCCATGGCACATCTGTGAGCAACCAATTCCAGATTCGATTCCTGTATCTAGCCAGGGCACATCTGTGAGCAACTAATTCCATATTCGATACCTGTATCCAGCCAGGGCATATCTGTAGACAACAATTCCAGATTCGATACCTGTATCCAGCCAGGGCACATCTGTAGACAACAGTTCCAGATTCGATTCCTGTATCTAGCTAGGGCACATCTGTGAGCAACCAATTGTAGATTTGATACCTGTATCTAGCCAGGGCATATCTGCATGAAGAGACTGAAAATCAACACCTGTAACAAGCCAGGAAACATCTTTCTTTCTCAAAGTACACAAGTTCTCGCTAAGGAATCTCTTATGCGATCAACACTTCCAAATGGCATCTATAAGCCCATTCCCGGCAGGGTTCTGTCACGCCTCCAGATGGCATCTATAAGCCCATCCTCCTATCCACCATCTCTTCAAATGGAATCTATAAGCCCATTCCCGCCATCACATTGTTGATACTCCAGCATGCGAGTGCAAATTTTCGGGCACTCTAGTGTCCAATCTCCTTTTACCTTCGAGCCGCGAAAGGCAAACTTGCCAATCTAACTCTTCAGGTCTAAGAAGATTGAACAGGGGCAATTGTTCTACCCCAAAATTTTCCCTCCCATTTCCTCAACATTTTTTCACCACAAGACCCTTGGAGCTCAGGATCAAATTAGGGTTTGCTCTGCTCAAGACTTCTCCTTGCACTGTTGACCCAAATTAGGGTTTGTGTTTGCACAAAGATGTTTTGACCTAAAATGCCTAAGATGACTTTCATGTTTCATGTTGGACTCACAAGTTTATCCATGCCAAGTTTCAAGTCTTGATTCCAAACTTTGCCCAGTCAATTGGACAGTTGACCTAGAAATCAGCTGTATTGGGGAAAAAGTCAATTGTGGCCAATTGACAGTCAAACCTCATGAAATTTGACCCACATCAAAATTATTAACTCATATGGACCATTTGATCAAGTTTGGATCACAATTCCACAAGAAATTTGATCAGATCACCAAAAGGGAAAAATGGTCATTTTTAGGGTTTTGACTGAACAAAGGCAATTTTTGACTGTTTGACCTAGCCAATGGCAAACCAAGCTCATATATGGACTCAAGGACCTAATGGAATTGTCTTTACATGTTCAACAAGTTCAAAAGATCCCAAATGCACAAGATTGACAGATGAATTTTCCAGTCAATTGATCAATTTTTGACTGTATAGTGAAAAGTCAAACTTTGACTTTTTGGTCAAAATCAAGTGTCAAGATTCATTTTCCATCAAAACATGCCAAATTATGAAACTTGTTCATCAAGAAATCAAAAATTGCAAATTAGGGTTTAAAATGAAGAATTTTCATAACTTAGAATTTTTCTAAGTTATGAAAATCCCTAATTTTTTCCTAACTTTGTCCCATTTTTTCATCAAGATTAATTTGGATTCAAGGAAAACTCAAAACATGAAAGTTGTAGTCCATTGAAAAATCTACAACTTTGATTCACAAAGTTTCCTCAAAAGAAGCTTGTAGCTCAAGTTATGATTTTTGGAATAAGGGTGCAAAACATTTCTTAACTTAGAAAATTTTTGACCTATTCTAGGCAGGATTTTTTCCTAACTTCATGGCTACTTTTAACATGCTTCCACTTGGAATTTCAATTTGCATTACAAAGATGGATTGTAACACACATTCCAAGCTTTCCAAAATGTCAAAGAACTCATCAAACAACCTTGTGGTTAGGGAGAATCGAATTTGGCAATATAGGCAAAACTCACTTTGTTCATGAGCCATTTCCATGTCCATAACTTTGCATTTTGAACTCAACATGCTCTAAGCTATATTACAGGCCTCTAATCTCATTTACACTCCAAAATTAAATGCTAATCCATTGTGCCAAGATGTTATTCTTTGAGTTTGGTCATTACATGAAGGATTAGTCCTTAATTAGAAAAAGCAATATATCCATTTTTGAAAAGTTGAACTTTATGTCAAAATTGCAATCTTTGAAGTACAATGCAAATCCTTTTGGCACAAGTTAAGAAACATATCCCACTGATCAAGACTCAAGTGTGCAGCATACTTGAAGGGCCTAGAAAAGCTTGTAAACCAACTTGCCATTTCTTGCTTAAGTTAGAAGAAACCTTGCATAACTAACAACATCTCACATTTCTGCCAAGAGAAGCTTAAGTAAACTTGTTAGACATATCCCAAACAACATAACTGAGCTAAGGCACGACCAAAACACCTTCCAAACCTCACCATTCATCAAAACACCCTCCTACTGCAAAAAACAGAGTCACCTCTGCAGTTGGACTTCCATAACTCAATCCACTCGTGCATTTTTGCTAAAACCAGTTCATACACACTCCATACCACATATACAAGCTATCCCAAGCATTGGACACGACCTGTAACACCTCTAACCAACTTCACCATTTTCACTTTTTTTGTTTTGCAGGTTGATTGCCATAGCTTGATTCACTTGATTTCAAAGCAAGCTAAAGGTTGGAATAGCATCCCTGGACTTCAAGCAAGCTGTACCAATCCTCACCTTGCACTGAAAGTACCTCCATTGCCAGATACGATCCAAGCTGAACAGGTAAGTTCATGGACTTCTATCTCTCAATCTAGGAAGAGTTAGCTTTAAGTTTGTGAATGAAAAGTGTCATACTCATGTCCCTGAAGCCACTCATATCTTCACTTTCCATTTATATTGCATATGCTGAGAGAATTTAAGACCTGAACATTGACAAAAACTTAGGTTAAGAATTAGGGATGGAGAAATTCTCTCTCATTTCTGAGAGTTAAGTTAAGTTTTTTATATGTATGGAATCGTGGCTTGATGCTTGACATCTTTCATGTTATAAGTTTGTGCTAAAAGTCCAGGAATCAGGATGTTTGAACCAGGAGGAAGAGGCGCGCGTTTTTGACATTTTTTTGTCTGGAGGTTGAAGACAACCTCTCTTGGGATGGGCCTGAGATACTTTTCCTTTTCACACCATTGTTTTACACATGCACCCCCCTGGCCCATTTTGAGTTATATTTGTCATTTTTTATTTTTTCCTTTTGATTTTGTTTCTATATTTTTATTTAAGCATGAAAAAATATTAAAATTATTTTTCCCACATTTTTTGCATTTTATTTGATATTTATTTGGTTTCCTTTAGTTTTGTACATAAATAAATGCATAAATACCTTTTATTTAAAAAATACAAAAAAAAATAATACAAACACTTTTATTTTCTGATTTTTATTTTATTTTACCTTTTGAAAACATTTTATAAAAAATATACTTTTTTTTTGTAAATATTAAATATATTTATTTTTGTACATATAATATATATTTAATAAATAATATAAACACTTATATATTTATTATAATATTTAGGATAAAAACATAAAAAATAATACATTTTTATTTTTATTAATATTTAATTTAAAAAAAATCACTTTTTGACAATATACTTCCTTTTTATTTATTTTTTGTACATAATTAATAAATATTGCATATATTATATAATAAGTACCTTTTAAAATTAGGGTTTTGCCCTAAATATATAAAAATACCAAAAATTAATTCATATTATTTTTGTTTATTTGACACATAAAAAAATACTTTTTACATACATATAAAAATCATTTTTGCATCTTGCATATTTATTTTATTTAATTATTATGCAATTAATTAATTTGTATAATTAAATTTGGATGTAATAGTTTAGGTTTTAATTTCTTGCTAAAATATCCCCATTTTGAACATTTGTACCCCCCAACCCATATTTGTGTTGTAATAACTTAGGACCTTTAAATTCCGCACTTTAAAAGCTTTCTAAATATGCCATGTTAGAATTAGGGTTTTGTATGCAAATCAAAAACAACAAATAGTTTGACCTAAATTCAAGATAAACAAGCATGAAAATGGACAACACTAATCACACTTGCACTCCTAGGGTATTCCACTTGTTGCCTTCAATAATGGGCCATATTGCATGTTAGGTATCTTTGGCAAAAACAAAACAATCAAATGATCATAGTCCCTCGATGACGCTTTCAAAAGTTGCCTAAAAATGATCAAGTCCCTTAAAGGAAAAATTGCCCAAAGATACTTGGCACCATTGCAATCATGGTCTAAACGATGACCCGCGCCCGTCCCGTTCACATCCTAACACAAGATTGTCCACCAAATACAATGGTGGAACAAAATTGTTAAAAGGGTCAAAACATAGCAAAGATCTTTGAGAAATTTAGGGTAGATAGCTCTTGGTCACTTGCCAACTTGCAAAACAAAAGCACTTGCCTATCTTTTCAAAATCACTTTCCACAACACTTTCAAAACAACTTTCAAAAACATTGAAAACTTTTTCAAAAGACATAAACTTTTGTATACATCCCAACATGGATCATTACAAAGGTTGCCACCACATTGGCCTCTTTTCAAAACATTTTCAAACACACACACAAAGCACCATTTCAAACAATTGAAAGCACCATTTCAAACAATTGAAAATCAAGGCAAGTTGATCTAAGCAAGTAACTAAGAGCCCATGGATAACCATGGATAGAAAGGGTGCTAATACCTTCCCTTTCTATAATCTACTCCCCGAACCCAAGAAAACATCTCAAAGGTTTTTGCTGTGCTTTTTAACCTTTCCTTAGGATAAAATAAAAAGTCGGTGGCGACTCTTGCTCAACTGAAACATTTGTGAAAACAAACGCAAAACCTCAAGTCAGTTCTCCCACCGTATCACAGAACTGGCGACTCTGCTGGGGATATTTTTAAAGTGGAGTAACCTTAGGGCTTAGATCACCCTCTTGCATGACTAAATTGTTTGCTTTGTTTGCTTTATACCTTGGCTCTCTTGTTTGGGTTTGCAATCCTACACCCGGATTTGGGGAAACATTCATAGATAGCAATACGTTGTGGAAACTGTGCGGGGTATACCGACACGGTTGAAGCAATAGCTATATTAGTGCAACATATTTGTGAGTACCGGTAACCCTTGAGTTCAATCAAGGAGAGTACGGGGCCGCTGAGTGATGTCACTTAGCACTAATGACCTAGAACCTTACTTGACCATCTTGGCCTTTCATTAGGGGTAGTGAGATGACCGGCTTTGGTGCAGTCCGAAGTTGGTAGATACTCGATACTACACTCATTGAGGGTTGTTTTCTTGGAATATTTTGGTCGCTAGTTAAGTGGCTAAACCAAAACAATGAACAATGAAAACAATCCAATGATATTGAGCTCCTTAGAACCCGGTTACTATTTATAGGACAGGTTTTTAAGCCAACTACACTCAAGAGGGTACTTACCTATGAAACCTCATGCAAGCCTGAAACTAGGGTTTGGTGTGAATTGCTTGTACATATGTTTGTGCATACATCATAAACATCATAAAGCATCATATGCATACACTAACCACTTCAAGGGTTTAGATTTTCATCTTTGTTCTTGTTTTGTAGGTCATGGAAATTCCTCGCAGGAAAACTATCCAAGTCAACCTTGTGAGAATCCCTCCTCAACTCAAGGAGCTCACATCAAGGATTCCGGAAAGCTCACCCTTCAGTGAAAGACATGGTAGACTGCTCAGCTTAGTCAGCACCAACATTGAAGAGGACATGATGAAGGTGTTGTTCCAGTTCTTTGACCCTCTTCACCACTGTTTCACTTTCCCCGACTACCAGTTGGTGCCCACTTTGGAGGAATTTTCTCAACTCCTGAGAATTCCTATCCTTAATCAACTACCTTTCAACGGTACGGAAAAGGAACCAAAGCCTGAAGATGTTGCTCAAGCACTACACCTACAGCCATCTGACATCAAGGGGCATTGGGAAACTAGAAGCGGTGTCAAAGGCTTCTTAGCAAAATTCTTGTTGAGAAGGCACAAGAGTGTTGGAATTCATTGGACCTACAAGCCTTTGAAGAAATTGTGGCACTCCTTATCTATGGGTTGGTCTTGTTCCCAAATCCTAACCAGCTTGTAGATGTCAACGCCGTCAAAATCTTCTTATCCAGAAATCCAATACCAACATTGCTTGGGGACATTCTTCACTTATTTTACACTCGAACAATGAGAAAGAGGGGTGTTCTCATGTGTTGTACTCCTCTCCTTGCAAGTTGGTTTATTTCGCACCTTCCACAATCTGTCTTGAAGAATGACCAAGGCTTAAGGTGGTCACAACGGTTGATGACCCTCACTCACTCTGATGTACATTGGTGTTCTCGGTCCAGAGGAAATGTCATCATCGTCGATCGTTGTAGAGAGTTCCCTAATGTTACATTACTTGGCATTAGATGAGGCATTACCTACAACCCTTGTCTAGCCTTGAGACAATTTGGATATGCACGAAGAGATGGACCTCACGACATGTTGATTCCTGACCTAGTTTTTGACTTCGACAACGATGCGCAAGGACTTCGCCAAAGATTCATCAGAGCTTGGAGGATGCCTAATAAGGTTGACAGCCAGACACTGGGACACAAGAATTCCATCCCTCTTGAGCCCTATCTCAAGTGGGTAGGAGCCCGAGCCCAGAGTCTAATGATGCCTTATCCTCATGTTCTCCCTGTGATTAAAGAGCCCGTTAAGGAAGGAGAGGTTCCCTACACCATCCTATATCCTGACATGCATACATCGTGGGAGGAGATGCAGAAGAGTTGGATCTAACTCAAGGAGGAACAAAACACTTTTGAAGCCAGCTTCTACGCCAGTGAGAAGAAGGTTTTGGAGCTTACCCGCCGACTCCACGAGGAAGAGACCCTCAACACCTACATCGCACCAAAGAGGATGCGCAATGTCTTTTTACCTTGAGAAGTTTTGTAATATTTGGCCCATGGGGCATTTATGTACTGACAAATTTCTTCTTATTAATATGATGTGCGTTCTTTTTTGTTTGCAACAATTTTGAATTTGCTAAATCCTTGAATGCATTGCATACATAAGCATATCATTCATCATACGCATAAGCAGGTCTCCACACCAGGATTCCTTATCTTTCTGCTGTTTATTTTAGTAAGATGGATCTCGAACAGACGGTCAAGGACTTGCAGTCTCAGAACTCACAGTTTCAACAACTCTTGATGACCTTGGCTAAGGGTCAGGAGGATCTAAAGGCCCTGCTGGGGAACAAAGACCAAGTGAAAAAGAAGAAGAAGAGAATCGGGGTGGCTACCCTAGGAAGAAGGTTTGAGGGTGAAGCCAGAAGAGTCCTTGAATTTCCCCTACATTTGAGGAGGGAACCAGTAAAGCGAATGCGGCTGCGGTACCTTCCGAATCCAAGGTTGAAGAAGAGGAGGCTGAAGAGGACGAAGACTACTCTGATCAACAATACCCACCCGCCGATGATAAGTACAAAGTCTTGGAAGACAGGTTGGCAGCTATGGAGCTGCAGAGAGTTCCCGGCTTAGATTTCGAAGACTTGGGACTCTCAGACTGGTATGCACAACGGGCATTAGGATGATAGTGAGGAGATGCTGTATTAGGATTCTTTGGAGCTTCTTTCAAGGTCACCAGGCTGGATCTTAACAGATGTGGAAATACTTGAGACAAGGTCATGTTAATTCTGGGGAATTGTATGACTGGCCTTTCCATCCTTGGTTGGTTGTTTCTCTGCTGATCAGGCGCAAGTTTAGGAATTATAACAGCCCCCACCATTGGACGGCGTTCGACCCTATCTTGATTTCTCTGAGGATAAACAGCAACCACTTCTTTCTTTTTGATAAATGGCTTTCTTATAGCAGCAGAGGATGTATCCTTTTGAATCTTTCCACTCTTTATCCCGGCTTCTACCCTTTCTCCGGTCAATATCAGTTCAGTAAAACCTACCGATGGACTCTCAATTAGGTGATTGAAGAAGGGACCAGACAAGGTGCCCAAAAACATGTCTACTAATTCTCTTTCAGATAGGGGAGGTTGAACTCTTCCAGCCAAGTCTCTCCATTTTTGCGCATATTCCTTGAAACCTTCATTGGAAACGATGGACATGCTCTGGAGTTGAGTACGGGTAGGCGCAAGGTCAGCATTGTATTGGTATTGTTTGTAAAAGGCTGCAGCAAGTTCTTCCCAGTTATGAACATTGGCTCTTTCTATTTGATAAAACCAATCAAGTTGAGTTCCAGACAGACTGTCTTAGAAGAAGTGTACCCATAAATCTTTGTCAGCGGTATGGGGCTGGATTTTCCTCACGTAAGACCAGAGATGCATTTTGGGGCATGAGACTCCATCATATTTGGCGAACACAGGTGCTTTGAATTTGGGAGGAATTACAATCCCCGACACTAACCCCAATTCCTCAAAGTCTAAGCCAGACACTTTTTGGATTTCTATCGCACTCAACCGCTCTTCGAGATGTTTATACTTGTCATCAGCTGGAGGGTATTGTTCTTCATAATAGTCTTATTCTTCCTCTTCCTCTTCTGATTCTGACGGGACAATTGTATCCTTGCCTTTCCCATCTTGATTGTCTCTCTCACCGGATGTCGTTGCAAAAGTTTCGGGTCCTTCTTGTCTGCCCATGAAATCTTCTTCCATTGTTTAGGACTTCGGTTACCTTCTTTGTCTTCTTTTTCTTTTCCTCAGCTAGCAAAGTTTTCAACTCTTCTTGTCCTTTGGCCAGAGTTAAGAACAACTGTTGAAACTGTGCATTCTGAGCTTGAAGGTCCTTCACTATCTACTCGAGATCCATCTTACTGAAATAAACAATATAGAGATGAGGAGACTTGTTGCAAGAAACATGCTTATGTTATGATGAATGATAAATGCGTATGCAATGAATTCAAGGATTTTAAGATTCAAATTAGTTTTTTAGACAAAAAGGAAACACACGTTATAAATTAAAGCTTTTGAGTACATCAATTCCTTCTTGGGAAAAACAAATACAAGAAACTCTAAGATAAAAAGGTAGTGCACATCCTCTTTGGTGCAATGTAGGCATTCAGAGTCTGCTCCTCATGAAGTAGCCTAGTGAGTTCTAAAACCTTCTTCTCGCTTGCGTAGAATTGGGCTTCGAAGGTATCTCGCTCCCCCTTGAGTTTTATCTAATCCCTTTGTAGGTATTCAAGAGAGGTAGGCATGTCAGGATGTAGGATAGTGTATGGAACATCTCCTTCCATGACAGGCTCAATGATTACCGGGAGAATGGAGGGGTAAGGCATCATAAGACTATGAGCACGAGTTCGTACCCATTTGAGGTAAGGCTCAAGAGGGATGGAATTTTTATGCCCCAAAGTCTTGCTATCTACCTTGTTTAACATCCTCTAACCTCGGATAAATCTATGGCGAAGACCTTGATCATTGTTGTCGTAGTCAAATACCAAACCTTGGATCAGCATCTCATGCGGGCCATCTCTTCGGGCGTAACCAAATTGTCTTAAGGCTAAGCAGGGGTTGTAGGTGATACCTACCTTAATGCCAAGTAAAGGGACATTAGGAAATTCTCCACAACGGTCGACAATAGTAACATTCTCTATGGATAGGGAGCACCAATGAATGTCTGAATGTTTGAGCGTCATCAACCTTTGTGACCACCTTATACCTTGCTCATTCTTTAATACAGATTGGGGAAGATGAGAAATAAACCATCTTGCCAAGAGAGGAGTGCAGCACATAAGGACACCTCTTTTCCTCATTGTGCGAGTGTGAAAAGAGTGTAGGATATCCCCTAGTAATGTAGGCACCGGGTTGCGGGATATGAAGATTTTGACGGTGTTCACATCTATGAGTTGATCAAGATTTGGAAACAACACATCCCATAGACGAGGAGAGCCACAATTTCCTCAAAGGCTTGCAGATCCAAGGAATTCCAACAACTTTGGGCTTTCTCAAATAGGAACTTTGCTAGGAAACCCTTGACACCACTCCTTATTTACCAATGAGTTGTGACATCAGATGAGTGAAAGTGTAGAGCTTGAGAAATCTCTTCTGGCTTTGGGTCTCTTTTCGTACCGTTGAAAGGTATTTGGTTGAGAATGGGAATCCTCAAGAGTCGGGAGAATTCTTCCAAAGTAGGCACAAGTTGATAGTCGGGAAATGTGAAGCAATGGTGTAAAGGATCAAAGAATTGAAAGAGCACCTTCATCATGTCCTCATATGTGTTAGAGGTGACCAAGTTGAGTAGGCGACCATATCTCTCGGTGAATGGAGAGTTTTCAGGAATCCTTGAAGCTAGCTCCCTGAGTTGTGGAGGGATCCTTACAAGATTGACTTAAATAGTTTTCCTGTGAAGTGAATCCATATCCTACAAAACAAGAACAAAGATGAATCCCAAAATCCTTGAAATGGTTAATGGATGTATATGATGTTCATGATGTTATGTACAAGTATGTATAAACAAAACAAACAAATCCTTAGGTTTAGGCTTGCATGGAGTTTTATAGGTAAGCACCCTCTTGAAGTTTAGTTGGCTTAAACCTGTCCTAGTAATAGTAACCGGGTTCTAAGGAGTTCAATATCACTGGTTTGTTTCCTTGGTCATTGTTTCAGCACAAGCCTCTTTAATGGCGACCGAAATATCCAAAGAAACCAAACCTCAATGAGTGTAGTATCGAGTATCTACCAACTTCAGACTGCACCAAAGTCGTTCATCTCACTACATCCTAAAGGCCAAGTTGGTCAAGTAAAGGCTCTAAAAGTTCATTAGTGCTTCATGACATCACTCAGCGGCCCCGTATTCTCTTTGATTAACTCAAAGGCTACTGGTACCCACAAATATGTCGCACTAACATAGCTATTGCTTAGACCATGTCGATATACCCCGCACAGTTTCCACAACATATTGCTACTTACCTATAATATATCTCAAATCCGGGTAGAGGATTCAAACCCAAACAAAGAACCATAATGTAAAGCATACAAGTCAAACAATGTAAGCAAGTAAATATGATATAACCTTAAGGTAACCCAACTTTTAGAATTTTCCCCAGTAGAGTCGCCAGTTCTGGTGATACGGTGAGAGAACTGACTTGACTATTTTGCGTTTGATCGCAAATGTTGCGGTTAGCAAGAGTCGCCACCGACTTTTCTTTTATCCAAAAGGAAAAGTGAAAAAGCACAGTAAATACCTTTGGAATTGTTTCTTGAGTTAGGGGGGTAAATTATGAAAAGGGAAGGTATTAGCACCCTTTTCATCCATGGTTTTCCATGGGCTTTTAGTTACTTGCTAGATAACTTGCTTTTTTGTTTGAAATTGCGCTTTGTGTGGTTTTTTGAAAGTATTTTTTAAAGAGGCCATTGTTTAGGCAATCCTTGTAATGATTCTCGTTCGTAAGAATGTATACAAAGATGTTTGATCTTTTGAAAATGTTTTCAATTTTGTAAGATGTTTGAAAGTGTATGTGATTATTTTGAAAATATCAAGGATGTTTGTTTTGAAATGGAGCAAGTAATTAGGAGCATTCTACCTACTCAAAAGTCTTTCTTGTACATTTCCTTTTCCTTTGACATTTTTATCTTACCATTGATTTGGTAAGTAACCCTATCTTTGGATGTAAACGGGACGGGCGTGAGTCATCGTATAACCATGATTTGCAATGTTGCAAGGCATCTTAGCATTCTCTTTTATGGACTAAGATCATTTGTAAGGAAACTTAGATAGCGTCATCTAGGGACTATGATCTTGTATTCATTTGTTTTTGCTAAGATACCTCACATGCGTAATATGGCCATTTTGTAAGGCAACCAAGCGGATTTCATCCTAGGGGTGCTTGTGTGCAAGTGTATTGTTTTCTTGCTTGATTTTGTCTTGAATTAGGGTTTTCTATTTGATTGATTTTATTCTTTCCATACAAACCCTAATTACTATCATGTGAATATGAAGCATTTAAATTGCAGAAGATAAAAATACTAAGCTATTACATGATTTGTGGAAATGGGGGTGTAGAAAGTATAAATGGGGTTTGCAATAAATTAAACCCTAATTAATCTATTACAACCATATTGAATTGAATAAATAAATGTACAAAATATGAAAAGGAATAATGTATAAAGTAATGAATAAAAAAAAAGAATGGATTTTATTTGGTTTTGTCCTTGTTAAAAAAAAGTTTTTATTTCTTAACCTAATGAACTAAAAAAAATGCTTAATAAAAAGAAAACTAATTTAATTTAAAAGAGAAAATATTTTTTAAGTTTTATGAAGAAGATTTTAACATTTAAACTAAATAGTATGAAAATTAATTAAATTAGGAAAAGTATAAATTCTATGTTTATTTTAAAAAAATAAAATAAGCATGAATCTATTTAATTAAAAAAAGTTAAGTTTGTAACAAAAATATTTTTGATGTTTTAGTCTAGAAAATAAAATAAATGTATATAGTATAAATAAAAATATCTTTTTTTTATCTTTTTTTTGTCAATAAAATAAATATTAATATTAATATTAATAAATAAAAAGAAAATAAAATAAATAAAAAGTCAGGGGGATTCATTAGTAAACAAAAGAGTATTCATGAGCAAAAATAAACTAAGCCCAATGAAGAGCCCAAATGTTGTCAAAAAAATAACAAAAAAAAGAGTCATAAAATGTAAAAATAACAAAATGGTCACGCTGGGGCTTGAACCCAGGACCATGGGGTGAACAGTCGCGCGCTTTACCGCTGGGGTGGCTATACATCTATTAACTTGTATGAAATGATAAATACATAACACAAAACACGCCCTAACTTTACTTCATCTTCAACCTCCAACCAAAGGATTTGAAACTTGCTCATTTCTCAACCATTTGCAAAAATGTAAACATGAAAATTACTCCATTTTTTCACACGAACCCAACCATATAAATATCATAAACTATAAATCAAAGATGAATGAGAATTTTTAAAAGTACCAAATTCTGACCTAAATATTTCAGAAAGTTCAAACTCAAAATTCTCCTAGCTCAATCAAAATAAATGAAATCTATGGACATGTACATCTTCAGGGCAATGATGTCTACATTTTATCTTCACAAATGAAAGCCTAACAATACCTAAGTAATGAGATAGAAGTTCAATAAAAATACCTCAAAATTGGAAATCGTGAAATGGATTTGAGCTTGTTTCAGGCAGTGTTGATGATCAAGTTAGCTTCCTTGGGCCTCTATGAAGCTAATGCAATGGCTGGCTTGAGCTGAGGGTGGCCGGAATGGTCTGGAGAAGTCCAACTGTGATACTCTGTTTTTTGTTATGGAAGACAAGGAAAATGGTGTTACAGAATTGAAACAGATACATGGATGAGTTACCCTTGATGCAAGGAAGCTTTAGAAAGTAAAAAGCCAAGAAACGCACGAGGGAAATGTGAGTTTGAGGTTCAAGGTCAAAAACTGTGCAACAATAGAGTTTTTGGACAATTTCTGATTTGAGAGAGTTTTGGTGTATTTCAGGATGCTCAAGCTCGTCCTCTAGCTCACAAATAGTGCCTTTATTTATAAGCAACAAGTTTGGAGACTTGTTGTTGATCAGAATTCAAAATCACAAGTTTATGCATAACATGTGATTTTTGAGAATTTCAAGTTTCCAAGCATTGCGTACTTGCTAAGATAGAATGCTTATGCTTTAAACAAGCTTGATTCTCACTTTGTGGATGGAGTGTGATCAGAGGGAACAAGTTATAGGCTCAAGAATTGACTTTACACAAAAGCTTGCTTTTCTAAAATGGAAGTGTTCACTTTGTGCCATTAATGGAAATATGGACTGGATAAAGTTTAAACCACTTGGATTAAAGCTCAAACGTTTGTGTAATCCATTAATGATGTATAATACACAAGTTAAGAGGCCTGCAAAGCAAGATTATGCAGCCTAAGTTTGAAATTGGATTCTTGTTCATCACAAAATGCCTTGTAATTCAAGTGACAAAACACCAACTTCATCTCTTCGATTCTCCCTACTCAAGAATGATCTCAAAGAGTTCTTGGACATTTTGGAAAGCTTGAAATGTTCTCTAAAACCCATATTTTAATTTCTTTTGAATATTCACCTTGGAACTATATGAAAAAGTTCCATGAAGTTGAGTCAAAATCCTGACCAAATTAGGGCAAAATTTCACTAAGTGTTTAGTTTTATGATCCTATGTTCTTGAAATTATAACTTGAGATTCAAGCACTTTTGGAAGAAGTTGTGTGAAGAAAAGTTGTATATTTCATGGAGATATTCAACTTTCCTTTTGGAAGTTTCTCTTGAATCATCTTGCATCATGGTGAAAATTTGGCTCAAAGTTATGAAAAAACATGAAATTTCCAACACTTAGAAAAATTTCTAAGTTTAGAAATTTTGACTTTTCAAAATGAAATCTTGACTTTTTGATTTCTTGATGAATAAGTTTCATATTTTTATATTTTTTGATGAATTATGATTTTTGTCACTTGAATTTGACCAAAAAGTCAAAGTTTGACTTTTCAGTATATAGTTGACTTTCGATCAATTGACTGCAAAATTCATCTGTCAACCCAATTAATTTGCAATGTTTTGAACCATGTCAATAGGTCAAAATGATGCAATTGGACTCTTGAGATCATTCCTTAAACCAATTGACCATTTGCTGGGTAAAAAAATTAGAAATTGCCCTTTCCCAGTCAAAACCCTAATTTTGACCATTTTGCCCTTTTGGAGATTTGATTAAATTTCTTCAGGGATTGTGGTCCAAACTTGATAAAATGATACATATGAGTTTAAAATGTTTATGTGGATAAAAAATTATGAGATTTGACTGTAAATTGGCCATGGTTGACTTTTTCCCCAATACAGTTGATTTTTAGGTCCATTGTTCAATTGACTAATCAAAAGTGTGATCCAAAGCATGAAACTTGACATGAGTAATCTTGTGGCTCCATAAAGGTCCATGAAAATCTTATGAAGCATTGATAGTTCAAAAATCCTTGTGCAAACTCAAACCCTAATTTTGGCCATCAATACCTAAGGAGGTGTCTTGAGCTGATCAAACCCTAGTGCAGTCTTGAGCCTAAGGAGCTCTTGTAAGCAAATTTTTGATAAGTGAGAGGGTAAATTTTAGGGTACAACATAAAGTATAGAGTCCTTCTTGCTTTTCCATGGAATCTTCTTCCCATATTTAGAATTCCGGTTATTTTCTTTGTTTTCTTTTTCTTCTCTTCAACCAGCAAGGTCTTCAACTCCTCTTGTCCTTTGGCCAGAGTTAAGAACATCTGTTGAAACTGAGCATTTTGTGCTTGGAGGTCCTTCACCATTTGCTCGAGATCCATCTTACTGAAATAAATAGTAGAAAGATGAGGAGACTTGTTGCAAGAAACCTGCTTATGTTATGATGAATGGTAAATGCAAATTCAATGATTTTCAAGGATTTTAAAGATTCAAATTTATTTTAGACAAAAAGGAAACACACGTTATATTAATAAATTAAAGCTTGAGTACATCAATGCCTATTTGGGAGAAACAATACAAAAACTCTAAGATAAAAAGGTAGTACGCATCCTCTTTGGTGCGATGTAGGCATTCAAAGTTTGCTCCTCATGAAGTTGCTTAGTGAGCTCCAAAACCTTCTTCTCGCTAGCGTAGAATTGGGCTTCGAAAGTGTCTCGCTCCCCCTTGAGTTGTATACAATCTCTTTGTAAGTCTCCAAGAGAGGTGGGCATGTCAGGATGCAGGATAGTGTATGGAACATCTCCCTCCATAACAGGCTCAATGATTACTGGAAGAACGGAGGGATAAGGCATCATAAGACTCTGAGAACGAGTTCGTACCCATTTGAGGTAAGGCTCAAGAGGGATGGAATTCTTATGCCCCGATGTCTTGCTATCTACCTTGTTAAATATCCTCCAAGCTCGGATAAATCTCTGGCGATGACCTTGATCGTCGTTCTCATAGTCAAATACCAAACCTTGAATGAGCATCTCATGTGGGCTATCCCTTCGGGCGTAACCAAACTGTCTTAAGGCTAAACAAGGGTTGTAGGTGATACCTCCCCTAATGTCAAGTAAAGGGACATTAGGGAATTCTCCATAATGATCAACAATAGTAACATTCTCTATGGATCGGGAACACTAATGAATGTCTGAATGTTTGAGCGTCATCAACCTTTGTGACCACCTTAAACCTTGCTCGTTCTTCAATACATAATGGGGAAGATGCGAAATAAACCATCTTGCCAAGAGAGGAGTGCAACACATAAGCATACCTCTTTTCCTCATAGTACGAGTGTGAAAAAAATGTAGGATGTCCCCTAGCAAAGTAGGCACCAGGTTGTGGAATATGAAGATTTTGACGGCGTTCACATCTATGAGTTGGTCAGGATTTAGAAACAAAACCATTCTATAGATGAGGAGAGCCACAATTTCCTCAAAAGCTTGCAGATCCAAAGAATTCCAATAGTTTTGGGCTTTCTCAAACAAGAACTTTGCTAGGAAACCCTTGACACCACTCTTTGTTTCCTAATTAGTTGTGATATCAGATGATTGCAAGTGTAGAGCTTGAACAATATCTTATGGCTTTGGATCTCTTTCCGTACTGTTGAAAGGTAGTTGATTGAGAATGGGAATCCTTAAGAGTTATGAGAATTCTTCCAAAGTTGGCACAAGTTGATAATCGGGAAATGTGAAGCAATGGTGTAAAGGATCAAAGAACTGAAAGAGCACCTTCATCATGTCTTCATCAGTGTATGAGGTGACCAAGTTTAGCAGACGACCATGTCTTTCGGTGAAAGGAGAATTTTCAGGAATACTTGATGCTAGCTCTTTAATTTGAGGAGGGATCCTTACAAGATTGACTTGAATGGTTTTCCTGCGAATAGAATCCATGTCCTACAAAACAGAACAAAGATAAATCCCAAAATCCTTGAAATGGTTAGTGAATGAATATGATATTATGATGTTCATGATGTTATGTACAAGTAAATATACACAAACAAAGCAAACAAGTCCTTAGGTTTAGGCTTGCATGGAGTCTCATAGGTAAGTACCCTCTTGAAGTTTAGTTTGCTCAACCTGTCCTAGCAATAGTAACTGGGTTCTAAGGAGCTCAATATCACTGGTTTGTTTCCTTGGTCATTATTTCAGCACAAGCCTCTTTAATGGCGACTGAAATATCCCAAAAAATCAAACCTCAATGAGTGTAGTATCGAGTATCTACCAACTTCAAACTGCACCAAAGCCGGTCATCTCACTACGTCCTAATGGCCAAGTTGGTCAAGTAAAGATTCTAAAAGTTCATTCGTGCTTCATGACATCACTCAGTGGCCCCGTATTCTCCTTGATTAACTCAAGTGCTACCGATACCCACAAATATATCGCACTAACGTAGTTATTTCTTAGACCATGTCGGTATACCCCGCACAGTTTCCACAATGTATTGCTACTTACCTATAAGGTATCCCAAATCCGGGTAGAGGATTCAAACCTAAACAAAGAACCATAATGTAAAGCATACAAGTCAAACAATGGAAGCAAGTAAATGTGATCTAACCCTAAGGTAACCCCACTTTTAGAAGAATTCCCCAGCATAGTCGCCAGTTCTGTGATACGGTGGGAGAACTGACTTTAAGGTTTTGCGTTTGATCGTAAATGTTGCGGTTAGCAAGAGTCGCCACTGACTTTTCTTTTATCCAAAAGGAAAGGTAAAAAAGCACAGGAAAGACCTATAAGATTATTTCTTGAGTTCGGGGGGTAGATTATGAAAAGGGAAGGTATTAGCATCCTTTTCATCCATGGTTTTCCATGGGCTCTTAGTTACTTGCTAGATCACTTGCTTTTGTTTGAAATTATGCTTTTGTGTGGTTTTTGAAAGTATTTTGTAAAGAGGTCATTGTTAGAAAAACTTTGTAATGATTCTCGTTCGTAAGAATGTATACAAAGACGTTGATCTTTTGAAAATGTTTTCAAGTTTGTAAGATGTTTTGAAAGTGTTGGTATTTGTTTTGAAAATAGTAAGGATGTTTTTTTTTTGAAAGTGAGCAAGTAATTAGGAGCATTCTACCTACTCAAAAGTCTTTCTTGTTCATTTTCTTTTCCTTTGATTTTGTTATCTTACCATTTATTTGGTAAGTAACCCTATCTTTGGATGTAAACGGGACGGGCGTGGGTCATCGTATAACCATGATTAGCAATATTGCAAGGTATCTTAGCATTCTCTTTTAGGGACTAAGATCAATTGAAAGGCAACATAGATAGCGTCATCGAGGGACTATGATCTTGTATTTTGCTTGTTTTTGCTAAGATACCTCACATGCGTAATATGGCCATTTTGTAAGGCAACCAAGTGGATTTACCCAAGGGGTGCTAGTGTGCACGTGTATTGTTTTTCATGCTTAGTTTTGTCTTTGATTAGAGTTTTCTAATTGATTGGTTTTAGTCTTTCCATACAAATCTTAATTACCAGCATTTGTATATAAAGCGATAAATTGCAGAATTTAAAATTACTACGCCATTATAATACATGTGGGAGGAGGTTGTACAAATTACAAATGGGGATTGCAAGAAAAATAAAGCCTAATTGTCTATTACAACCATATTGAATTTGTACAAAAAAGAATAAATATATAAGAATGTAAATGTAAAGAAAATGGATGTTTATTTGGATTTTTAGGGAAAAGGGATTTTGTTTTAACTTAATTAATTAAAATAAAATAATTAATAAAAATAGTAAAAAATAAACCTAAATTTACTAGGAAAAGAAATTAAATAAAATCTTAATCTATTAATTGATTAAAAGAAATTAAGTTTAGATGAAGAATATTTTTGGTATTTTTGTCTTAAGAATAATTTATAGAATTATAAAATATTTTTGGTCTTTTTATATTTTAAAATAATATATTTAAATAATGTAAAAGAAAATAACTAAAACCCTAGTTTTTAATTAAATTTACAAAAATAATTAGTAAAATAAATAAAGTATGATTAAATAAAATAAGTTTTTATTTGTGTAAAAAATCAATAAACTTTATCAAAATATAAACCTAATATTTTTATATTTTTTCTGATTTTTTTAGTATTAGATAAAAATATTTAAGAAAATAAATAAATAAAAATGAGAAAAAGAAAATAAAATGGGCCAGGGGTGTGGATAACCAGCAAGGGGGGTTAGCAGTAAGAAAAAAAAATAAGGCTCAAGGGAGGTCCAGCGCTGCCAAAAAAAGAGTCAGAATAGGAAAAATATGAAAAAAAATCCAAAAGGGTGCCACTGGGGCTCGAACCCAGGTACCTATAATCACAGGCACACACTTCTACCACTAGGGTGGCTATACATCCGCTTATATAATCAAAACAACAAATATATGATAGTAAACAAGTACATGGCCTGAACTTCATCTTCAACCTCACGCTCAGCCAGAGCCTCTATATCTTATTCAAATCTTAACAAAAATGAAAACTGTAAACAGGAAATTTGTAGCAAATTTCCTCACGATTTCAGAAATGGAAAGCAATAAGATTATAGATTAAAGATAAGCATGAATTTTAATGGCCCTAATCTGAACCCTAAAAATTTCAGAAACTTCAATCTTAAAATTCTCTAAGCTCAAACAAAATTAATAAAAATTATGGACATGGTTAGCTTTAGGGCAATGATATCTACATTTTTCATTCACAAATAAAACATTAACGATGCATGTATGAAGAGTTCAAAAGTCAGAAAACTTACCTTGCAAGAGGGTATCGTGTATGGGGTTTGAGTAGCTTTTAGTGAGTTCCAATGATTGGATTAGCTTCCTCAAGTTTCCAGGAAGCTAATGGGATGCTTATCTTGAGCTGAAAGTGCCTGAGGAGTTCTGGAGAAGTAAAGGTGCAATGTGCTGTTTTAGAAAATGGTGGATGAGGATGGAGGTGTTACAGTGGTGTTGCATGTGTTGGGATTTTTTGTGTATGTTGCTTAGAAACTTTTGAAAGTAAAAGGCCAAGAAACGCACGAGCAAATTTGGAGATTGGCTTCAAAACTCAGAAATGACAAGTTTTGAAGTGTTTTTGGTGATTATGTGTTCTTGGTGTTTTTAGGGCTTGAGCATGCGTGGGATTTGTGGCAAATGACTTGTGTATGTATAAGCAAAGAGGTTTGAGTGTTTTTGAGAGTCAGAAGTACAAGTTACAAGTTAATTGCTAGGTTACTTGATTTTGAAGAAAAGTGAGAAAATAAGTTTCAAGAGGAGGTACAAGCATGGACTGAGTGATTGTAAGTGTCTAACAAGTTTCTCTTAAGTTATGGGACTTGTATGATCAGAAGAAAGCAATTTCAAGGCTCAAGAACAAGTTTTGTGCAAAAAGTCACTTTATCAAAATGGCAATGTGCACTTTCTTCCCAAAATGGATATAAAGCATGGCCTTGCATTGAATGCTTGAAATGAGACCTCTAATAGCTGTGCAAGCAATTAATTATGGAGTACCTAACAAGTTTCAGGCCTGCAAAGTAGAGGTTATGCAGCATAAGTTTGAATTTTGAATCTTGTTCATCACAAAATGACTTGTAATTTAAGTGATAAAACCCTAACTTCATCTCTTCGATTCTCCCAACTCAAATGATCTCAAGGAGTTCTTTGACATTTTGAAAAGCTTGCAATGTGCTCTACAATCCATCTTTGAATCACTTTTGAAAATTCTTCTTGGAACTATATGAAAAAGTGCCATGAAGTTGGGTTAAAATCCTGATCAAATTAGGGCAAAAATTTCACTAAGTGTTTTGTTTCATGACCATGTATTCTTAAAATTATAAATTGAGATCCAAGCATTTTTGGAAGGAGTTCTGTAAAGCAAAGTTGTATATTTCATGGAGATCTACAACTTTCATGTTGGAAGTTTCTTTTGAATCATCTTGAATCATGGTGAAAATTTTGCTCAAAGTTGTGAAAAAATAAGAAATTTCCAACACTTAGAAAAATTTCTAAGTTTTAGAAATTTTAACTTTTCAAAAATGAAATCTTGAATTTTTGATTTCTTGATGAATAAGTTTCATATTTTGACATGCTTTGATGAAAATCTTGTGCTCTGGCATGTATGCTTCAAAAATATTTTGGACTCTGAAGAGCATAAATAAGATCTGTATTTTATGGAAAATAACAATTTCCTGCTCATTGATCTGTGTCCTTTTATGGTCTTTATGTGATGCTTAGGTGTCGTTTGGAGAATGCTATAGGAAAGTGGAATACATTTGCAGTATGACATGGGTATATTGTTATCTAGAGATGTAGTTGCAGTAATATAATTTTGCTATCGTACATGGCTAAATATCATTGAAGAAAAATATTTTTAATGGTTGTGGTTAATTGAAACTTTGTCTGCTGAAACAGGATTGTAATTGAGTCTTCATTTTGACAGGTTGGTGTAACTGGATTTTGTATGGGGTTGCTCTTGCGAATGCAAGCTCTATGTTGATCCCACATGTTGATGTTGTGGTGGCGTTCTATGGAGTTCCTTCCTCGCTACTTGCAGGCCATGCTCAAACCAAAGCTACTTGGAGATATGGTTTGTAGATCCATTATTTTAGCACTCATGCTGTTATAATAGAACACAAGTGTTCATGCATTCAAATATGAGTTTTTGAGAGTTAAGACCAATTGAATTGTTAAGACCGATGAAGATTGTTGTGAATTCAATGCCAATAACAAAGTATAGAATAAGGGAAGAATAAAGAACAAGGAAGAAGAAGAACACAAGAATTGGTTATAACTGCTATTCTTTACTTTCTCTTAGAAAACAAGATTACAAGTTTACAAGAATAACAAATAACCCTCTCACCCTAAATTAGGATTTGCTGTGTTGCAATGATGAGAGACTAGTATGCTATTTATAATAAAACCTAACATACTAACTAATGGGCTTTTTCCACAAGGCCCATTATACAAGCTAACTTAAGAAACAAGCTAACTTAACAAATTAGGGTTTAAACACTAAAACCTAATTTAACAAGCATCTTCGATAAATACATGCTAGACCCTTTCTTCGACTACAGCATGTACTTCGATCATGCTAGAGTTCGATCCAAAATCCCACAAATCTCCACCTTGGACCTAACTCTACAGCATCAAGAGACACTAACTAGCTTTCTTCATGCAGCTTTATCAACTGCATACAGTGGAAAAACTTGCAACTTGGCAATGTTTTGGTGATCATATCAGCGGCATTGTGATCTGTCGAGACCTTCAGCACTTGGACTTCTCCACGCTCGATTACCCCTCTGACGAAATGCAGCCTCACATCTATGTGCTTGGTTCGCTCATGATAGGCTGAGTTCTTCGACAGGTGTATTGCACTTTGACTATCACATTTAACAGTGATACCTTGACCTTGAAGTTTCAGTTCCTTTGCAAAACCTTCAAGCCACAATGCTTCTTTCACAGCTTCAGTTAGGGCAATATATTCTGCTTCAGTAGTTGATAAGGCAACAACCTTCTGAAGAGTTGCTTTCCAACTAATTGCTGTACCAAACATAGTGAAAACATATCCAGAAATAGATTTTCTGGAATCCATACAGCCTGCATAATCAGAGTCAACATAGCCTTCGACAGCTGCTTTACTATCTTCACCCAAGGCTCCACCATAAATTAAGACTCTGTTCAGAGACCCATTTATGTACCTTAGAATCCACTTTAACGCTTGCCAGTGAGCCTTTCCAGGATTCGCCATGTACCTGCTTACAAGACTTACTGCATATGCTATGTCGGGTCTAGTACAGACCATAGCATACATCAAAGAACCAACTATATTAGCATATGGGATGTTGTTCATATAGGTTCTTTCGACATCAGTACTGGGGCATTGATCAATGCTCAGCTTGAATTGAGGGTTTGTTGGAGTCACAACAGGCTTTGAATTCGACATACCAAACTTGTCAAGAATCTTTCGTAGGTATGCCTCTTGAGATAAGCATAATTTCGACTGCTTTCTATCTCTTCGAATGTCAATTCCAAGAATCCTAGATGCAGCTCCCAGATCCTTCATGTCGAACTCCTTATTGAGTTCAGCCTTCACCCTCATTACATCTTCGACATTGTTGCTTGCTATCAAAATATCATCAACATAAAGCAACAAAATAACAAATGAATTTTCAGGTCGAAATCTGGAGTAAACACAGTGGTCGAACTGACTTCTAATGAAACCTATGTGTTCCATGAACTTGTCGAATCTCTTATTCCACTGTCGAGGAGATTGTTTAAGTCCATATAAATATTTCTTCAGTTTGCACACATAATCTTCTTTCCCCTTTTCGACATACCCTTTAGGTTGCCTCATCAGGATCGTTTCATCTAAGTCACCATACAAGAACGCAGTCTTCACATCCATTTGTTCCAGTTCAAGGTCGAACTGAGCCACCATGGCAAGCAACATTCGAATGGATCTGTGCTTCACAACAGGGGAAAATACATCATTGAAGTCGACACCTTCTTTCTGAGTGAAACCCCTTGCGACTAATCTTGCCTTGTACCTCTTCGACATTACTCCTTCAATTCCTTCCTTAACTTTGAAAATCCACTTACAGCTGACTAACCTTGCCCCAACAGGTTTCTTGATTAGTTCCCAAGTGTGATTATCATGAAGAGATTTCATCTCATCATCCATGGCCTTTAGCCATTCAGTCTTCATTCGACTCCTTATAACTTCCTTATAATCTCTAGGTTCTTCGTCTAGAACTTCACTTGCAGAGATTAAGGCATAAGCTACAAGGTCTGCATATCCAAGTCTCTGAGGTGGTTTTATGACTCTTCTTTGCCTATCTCTCGACAATAGGTAGTCATCAACAGTTTCCTCAACATCATCAGAATCTTCTGTTTCTTCTTCGACTTCATCTGGGATACGCATTTCAGCATCAACATGCTCCACCTCAACAGGAATCTCTACCTGTTCCAGCTCTTCGTCAACATCATCAGTTTTCTTGAGAGCCATTTCAGTTTCATTGAAAACCACATCTCTACTGGTGATACACCTCCTGTGACCTGGCTCTAGGCACCATAGCCTATAAGCTTTCACTCCTTCAGGGTATCCCATAAACATGCATTTCAGAGCTCTAGGTTCGACCTTGTCTTGCCTAATGTGAGCATAGGCTACACAGCCAAATACTCTTAGTTTGTCGAGATCTGGTGGATGTCCCGACCAAACTTCTTCAGGTGTCTTCATATCTAACGCTGTCGAAGGACATCTGTTTATCAGATATGCTGCTGTCGAAACAGCCTCAGCCCAAAACACCTTCTTTAATCCCGCACTAGTCAACATGCATCTAACTCTCTCCAAAATAGTTCGATTAAACCTTTCAGCCAAACCATTTTGTTGTGGAGTACCTGCGGTAGTTCTGTGCCTTGCAATACCAGAGGCAACACAAAAACTGTCGAACGCCTCATTGCAAAACTCAAGGCCATTGTCGGTTCTCAACCTCTTTACCTTTCTGCCAGTTTGATTTTCGACAAGAGTCTTCCAACTTTTGAAATTCTCAAAAGTTTCATCCTTAGTCTTCTGGATGAATACCCATAACTTTCTGGAATAGTCATCTACTATGGATAGAAAATACTTTGCTCCTGAATGTGATGGACACCTTGCAGGCCCCCAAAGATCAGCATGGATGTAATCAAGGGATCCATGTGTTCTTTGTTTGCCTTTGTTGAACTTCATTCTACAGGACTTTCCAAGTACACAGGGTTCACAAAACTTCAGCTTTTCGACTTTATCTCCACCAAGCAGATTTTGTTTCCCTAATTCGACCAAACCCCTTTCACTGACATGGCCCAATCTCATGTGCCAAATTTCTGTCTTCGACAAAGGTTTCGTGGATGCAACATTTGTCGAACCACTTACAACTTCAGCCTCAAGGGTATACAAGCCTTGTTTCTTCATGCCTCTCAAGACTTCCTTCGACCCTTTCATGACTCTTAGGATACTTTTCTCTCCTTGAAAAACATATCCTTTCTTGTCGAATTCACCAAGAGAAATCAAATTTCTCTTCAAATCAGGTACATACCTGACTTCAGTCAACAATCTTATTGACTCATCATGGAGCTTGAATCTCACAGATCCAACGCCTGCAATCTTGCAAGCTTTGTTGTTTCCCAGCAATACAGATCCACCATCTTGATCACATAATTCCTCGAACAAGTCTTTGTTTGGAGTCATGTGCCAAGTGCATCCAGAATCCATAATCCATTCCTTCGACGAGTTTTTGCTTGAAACCACAAGAACATCAGATGATTCGAAATCATCTTGGACAATAGCTGCGTTGCCATTATCCTTACCTCCATGATCTTTCAGGCGTTCAGGGCACACCTTTCTTGTGTGACCTACTTTCTTACAGTGATAGCATCTAATACCAGATGCATCACCACTATAAGACTTCGACTGATTTTTACCTTTCCTCTTGTCGAATTTTCCTTTAACAGCCAAACCTTCACCAACCGTCGAAGGTTTATGCTCCTTACGTTCGTTCAAGTCCTTAGAGTACAAAGCTGATTGAACTTCTTCAAAGGTCAGGGACTCTCTTCCATACAAGAGGGTTTCTTTGAAGTGAGCATGTGATCTGGGCAAAGCGCACAATAATAACAGCGCTTGATCTTCATCATCAATCTTTACATCAATATTTTCAAGATCAAGAATCAGCTTGTTGAACATATCCAACTGCTCAGCCAACACTTTGTCTTCAATCATCTTGAATGAATACAAAGCTTGCTTCAGGTAGAGTCGATTTACCAGAGATTTGGTCATATACAAACTTTCAAGTTTCACCCATAACCCTGATGCCGTCGTCTCCTTTGATACCTGTCGAAGAACCTTATCACCAAGGCTCAACAAAATTGCGCTGTGTGCTTTCCCGATCATGGCCGTCTTCTCTCTTTCTGTTAACGCAGCGTCCATCGCCGTTGCTCCCTTCAACGCTTCCAAACAACCCTGCTGAACCAGTAGGGCTTTCATCTTTAAGCGCCATAGACCGAAATCATTCACTCCGGTGAACTTTTCAATCTCATACTTTGTCGAAGGCATCTTCTCCACGCTCACCGCACCAATTTGTTGTGAATTCAATGCCAATAACAAAGTATAGAATAAGGGAAGAATAAAGAACAAGGAAGAAGAAGAACACAAGAATTGGTTATAACTGCTATTCTTTACTTTCTCTTAGAAAACAAGATTACAAGTTTACAAGAATAACAAATAACCCTCTCACCCTAAATTAGGATTTGCTGTGTTGCAATGATGAGAGACTAGTATGCTATTTATAATAAAACCTAACATACTAACTAATGGGCTTTTTCCACAAGGCCCATTATACAAGCTAACTTAAGAAACAAGCTAACTTAACAAATTAGGGTTTAAACACTAAAACCTAATTTAACAAGCATCTTCGACAAATACATGCTAGACCCTTTCTTCGACTACAGCATGTACTTCGATCATGCTAGAGTTCGATCCAAAATCCCACAAAGATCAAGCCTTATATTCCAAATTTCAAGCTAGATTGAAACACTTGAGATAATTCTTCACATGTTATGAATCTTCTAAAGTTAATAATGGAGTTGTGATTACAATAATATGGATGAAATGGACCCTGATGGTGGTGTTGATGCACAAAGATAATCTGATCCTGAATTGTCATTATTGAATTATATAACTTTTTATGATATTTCTTTATTACATTTCTTCTATAAAGAATAAATTTTGAATTTAAAACTACAAAATTTGAAATATTTTTAATGTATTTAATTTTATTTGGTGATGAGAAAAATATGTACAGTAATAAAGAAAAATATATACGGTAATTTAAAACTACAAAAACTTATATCTCACTTTTATTATTGTTTATTATTTATTTGAAATATTTTTAATGTGTTTTTAATATATTTGGTGATGAGAAAAGTTTATAAGGTAATAAAATTATAATGAGCTTTTGATCCAAATTGTTTTTACTTGTAAAAAAAATATTATTCATTCAAATGTTTTTATAAACTGTGTATTAACTTCTTATCCTTTCTTTTTCATAGTTAAATATATATTTTGTCATTCAAAAATAACATATTTATAAACGAAAATAAATTTATTATTGATATACTAAAATAAAAATAATATTTATATAGAAGTTAAATTGAAAAAAATATATCTATACATTTTTACACGTATCAGACCATAATGTATGCATAGGCACATATTTGTTGCTAAGTTATCGCATATTATCATCAAACATATGAGTTGGTTTGGTTATGTAGTACTTAGACACGTACTGACAACTTCAATCAGGCATGTCCTATGGTAGGGCAAAGTCTGGGCCCATGATAAGCCCATGGAGCTCATTATAATTAAAATGGAATAAAATTATTATTCATCTGTTTTAAAATAAGTGTCCTTTAAAGTTTTTACACACATATTAAAGAATATAATCATATTATCATGAGATATTACACTTTTACTAAATTAATTATATTAATTTATTGGAAGTAGTGTGTAGAATAATAATTATAAGACATAATTAAAAATAATAATTATCATTATTACATTAAAAAATGAGAATACTATTCATTTTAAAATAATTTTTTTCTTTAAAATGATACTTATTTTAAAACGGAGGGAATATAATATGTTAAAAATACCATTTTTTACCAAATTTATTATAGAAAAATAATTCAACATTTTTAATGCTAGCTAGCTAAAAGGCCTAATCTTCATTATGGACCCTAGAATTTTTGTCACAATTCCTCTTACTCTTATCACACATGTGTTTACTTATATCCATCTATGCATTGCAATTAAGGATAGTAAAACGGACCCGATTTATTAAACATGTCTATTTTGTTCAATTTTTTGCAAAACGACTAAAGATTCTAAGTTTAACCTCTAATATATATGATATGATCTATTTCGTTCCGTCCTTAGGGATATGAGGCCTGCATACTACTTATGTATTCATTGTTTCAGAATCAATCCAAAATTGTAAGCTCGTATCATTAATATGTTTGTCTCATCCTACTTTTTACATGTTTTTTTGGGACAGATTTAATCGACATATTGCCACCACTAAGGATGGACACATTTTGAGGAAACCGCACATGACCATCCGACCCATAAAAACCGCTTACGTGCGGTTGGGTTTAAAACGGATGTCGGGTCTACAAAGTGAATTAAATCGGTTTTTAGTTGTTTGAACCAGTTCGGTTCGGTTGGACTAAATCAACCCAGTGAAAACTGGAACCGACCCCTTTACTATATATTATTGGGCTGAACTGAATTTTTTAAAGGCCCAATAGCCCTATCCATCATATCCCAATATCAATATACTTACTAGTATTAAATTGAAACCCTAGCCGTCTCATATTTCTATCCAGTTCACTTCACTCAATCTTCTCCACCATTTCTTCTGCTTCTCTATTTCACTAAAGCTTGACGATGTTGGTTAATCAGTATATCAAGGGTGTCGATGTTATTATCCACTACTGTGAAGAACTACCACCACAATGTCTATTTTATTTGTCCTCTTCTCACTACGGCAAAACAAAGTTTAGGAAGCGCAGTTTAGACAGTGCTTGTAAATCAAAGCGCTGCTATATGTCACGATATAATTTTAAATTTTAAATTTTAAATTATATATATTAGACAGCGCTTTTGAAAAAAGCGCTGCCTAAAGTTAAGAAAAAGTGTTGCCTAAGCCTCACTTTAGGCAGCGTTTTATGGAAGCGCTGCTAAATATCAGGATAAAATTTTAAATTTTGAATCATAAATATTAGACATCGCTTTGAAATAAAGCGTTGCCTAAAGTTAAGAAAAAGCGCTGCCTAATCCTCACTTTAGTCAGCGCTTTATAAAAAGCGCAGCCTAAAGTCAATTAAAATTGAAATAAAAAAATAAATTCTAGAAGCGCTGCCTAAAATCAAAGCGCTGCTATAGGCCCAACAGTAGGAAGCGCTGTTATAGGCCCAAAGCGCTGCTAAAGGCTTATTTGAGAAAGCGCTGCTATAGCCTAATAAGAAATTTGAGACAAAGTGTTGCTAAAAGGCCTACTTTAGAAAGCGCTTTTAAGAAGTGTTGCTTAAGGCCATAAGCGTTGCTATAGTGCATACATCATAAAGCGCTTTTATTTAGAAAGCGCTGCTAAAGGTAATACATCAAGCAGCGCTTTATAAAAAGTGCTGCCTAAGGTCTTATTTCTAAATTAAAATAACTAAAACCCTAAAACACAGTATTCGTTCTCATAACAGGAAGAACCTCCAACGACGCTCTGCAACTGACTTTGAACAGCTTTTTCCACGCGATTCTCTAACTATTATCCAACAACGATTCTCCAATGACGCTCTGTTTTATTTTCAATTTTATTTTCTCCGCGATTCTCCAACGACAATTCTATTTTCTTTTCTCCGTGAATCTGTTTTGATTTGCTCGATTCTGTAAGTTCTTTAATACCCATTCTATTTTATTCTCTGCGATTCTGCTTTTATATGCTTCATATTTTTCAGTTTCAATCCCTATAAAATATGAACATGAACAAGCAAACTTCATGAAGGACAAGAAGTGAAAATGGCAAGCATATAAGAATTTTCTTCAACTATTATTATCCTTTATCTTGTATGAACTTGTTTAATTATTTCATCTTGTTTATGCAAAATGTATATAAGTATAATAATGTGAAATTCATGCAGCAAGAAAGAAAGTTTATTTTTCTAAGATATGAAGTTGACTATTTCTTTTCTCTATTTTGGTTGTAATGTTAAATCTCATTAATTCTTTATTAGGATACATATTGTTTGAATGATTTGGTATGGTTATATCATTTTCTTAGATATATATACAAGTAGATAAATAGTACTTAAGATTGTGATATCTCATGTTTTATCACTATATGATCGAATCTTAGATATATACATGCATTGTTATAGTGAAAATGTTTGCAGTGCCTACTAACAAATCTAATACTTAAAATGATAATTAAAAAGAGATGATTGTGATATCATATTTAGTGTCTTTTATTTTCTCAAATGCAACAGGGAAATCCACATAGATATATCATGGATTATTCAATTGTTCTATTTGTTTAACTTTGTTGAGATGGGGTCACGGGTCTTAGTTTTTTGAATAAGTTAGATCTCTTTCTCTCAACTTTATTCTTTGCGGTTTAATATTTGTTTGTCTTAGTTGTTATGGACAAGAATTATGAGTGAGGACTTCATAGTATAATTTTCTAGTCCCACACTGCTAGTGAGAGAAATTAGATGACTTTGAATTTATATATAAAATGAAGTTTATTCTATGCTAAAGTTCTTCAATGCGATCTTGTTTTTATTTTGTTATTAGGCCATAAATAAAGTTGTGAGTTATGATATTCAACAGGTTGGCTTTCTAAAAGATCAGCATCTCAGGTAAGGAGTTTACAAAGTTGCTTCCCAATTTTATAGCCACTTTCACAATCTTACGATGTGTGGTTCCAGAAGTTGTTGACTTCTCTACAGGTAATTAGTTGTTCTTTTGTTATAGGTACGTGATTAATTATAGTGTTTTTGTTTAGGCTACTTAGTAGTAAAACCATGTGTTGTACCACAATTGTTGCCCCTAAGATCCCTTCATCATACCATGTTGATTCAATCACAACAAGATCACATTAGGGCTTTTGGTTCTCCCCCTCCCCCCTATCTTTAGCTTTTCTCTTTGAGGAATCACCAAGCACCTTGACTTGTTTTCTTTTGTGATCATGAATATTTTGTCTTGATTTTTATTTTAATTAATAAAATGCAATGTTGGTTTGTCTTACTTGTTAATAATGTAGATAAAGGCAATAAGGCTTAGCAAGTTTCTCCATAGGTTCATGAGTTTATTTCCATGCCCTAGTCAATAAACCTTTAGAAGTCCAAACCTCACCATTGAAGTTGTTTTGGAAGGGATGGCATGGCAAGGTTATTTTCGTTCACTACATTTCCAAGTTATCAAGATTGATTCAAAAGTGCAAGGGATTGATTGAAGAAGTTGTCATGATTGGACAAGGCCTTGTTCCCATTGGTCACAAGTGCATATTTCTCTAAATTCTCAAGATATGGAGATGGTTTTGGTGGCTATGAATTCTGATTTTCATCCTCTATAACTTCTATTTATAAAGCAAGAGTGTTGGTACAAGAAGGTGGTTCAAATTTGTCAAGGTTCCTCAAAGCATTTTCTTGATCTAGGAGCTAGGGTTTTGAACTTCAAAGAAGTATATCTTTCTCATCTTTTGGTATTTTTGAGTGTTCCAAAGACATACCTCTATTCAAAGGGTTATTAACAAATCACTTCAAAAGTTTCTAGGAGTTTTCATGTGGAAGAAACTTGATGATGAATAGAGATTACAAGTCCTCCAGATGAACTCTCATTTTCTCATGTGTGACTTCAAATGATCATAACTTGGTCAATTTTTATCACCTTGGGCCCAATATTTTTCCATAATGATATTGAGGATGTTAACTTTAATCCTTCTTTTATGTGCAAATTGAGAAAATGGATGGAAGATGCCCTAAAGATACAGAAGATTATAGGTCATTTCATGATTTTTTTTCAACTTCAACAATTTATAACTCTCTCAATTTTTGGAGATTTTGAACGGTTCAAGTTTCAAAGTGTCATTTAAGAGGTCTATTCAATTCCATCTTCTTTGGTCAAGATCAGATTCCAAGTGGAAGGCCATGTTTGGATGCAAAACATTATAGGTCACTTTTGAAGAAAAATTTGAAATATTTCTACGTATGGAAAGTCAACCCTTTTTCTCCAACTTTGACTCAGTGAAACTTTCAGCTCAAGCATCCATTTGATTCCATTCTTTTTCCACTGCAAAGCTCGTAACTTCATCTTTCTAAAGCATCAAGAATCATGTCCTAAGACCCCTTGAGCTAAAAATGCCATTGTTTTGAACTTGGTAGGTTGAAACTGAAGTTTCATCACAAGTCAGATTTTGAAATCTTTGTTTTGGCTTCTAATCACAAGTTTCCCATGCATTTTTGCTTCTAATCATGTTTAGAAACTTTCCAAAGATGTTTAGCATCATGAAACGCACGATTTGGCTAAGTTTTGATGCTAAACAAGTCACATTTTGTTCATGCTGCAGACCCTCATGATTTCCCTCCAAACTTCATCATTTCACACGCTTGAAGATCCCATTCATTCTCCTATAAGTAAAGGGTCATACCTCATTCATTTTCTCAAGTTTGGATAGCCAGAGTCACCCTGCCAAACTTGTTCCATAACTCAAATTTCTGCAACTTCGAAATCTGTGTTCAAGCCTTTTTCAATCCAATTTCCCTATCAATTTACCTTCCTTGATCCTCCCTGAAGCTAACCATACAATTACCTTCAAGAATAGTGCCCTATATTGCTCCATAGAAGTCCAGTTTCAAAGCTCTGCAACTCAACTTCAATAGGTAGATTTCTCCATCAATTCTGCAAAACTTTGATATCATTGTGATGCTCGCATTGCCCTGGTTCTAGTCGCAACACTTACTTTTATCTGGAAATACGTTTTGACCATGAAATTTCAAATCCCTTTTCAAAAATTCTCTTCCAAATTGCTTGAGCTACAATTTATATAAATTTGTCGCGAAGGTGTGGTTGTCTTCGTCTTGAAGAGACGAAGCGAATGGCATAGGTCTCGTGCTCTAATTTTACAGATTGAGCAACCTGGTTTTGGGACTGGCTGGAGGTTGAAGATGACCAACGTGTCATCTTCCAACCAATGATGGCGTGCCATTTGTATTTTTTGAATTTCTTATTTATATTTGATCCCATGCTTTATTCAGAAATGACCATGATATGCACATCGCGCCAGATCCCTTGGATTTGATTACTAACGCGTTTTAACTCTCATTCAATGGTCCACATATTTTTTAATTTATTTTTTCTTTTCTGATTTTTATATTTAATTGTTTTAAATTTCAAAAAATCATAGAAAATTCATTTTTAGTCCAAAAAATCTGAAAAAATTATGAAAAATATTTTTGATTTTTCTCTTTCTGATTTTTATTTTTTCACAATTTTATTTTGTGTTTTGATATTTTTTTATAAATTTTCACTTTATTTGATTTGTTTTAAATGTTTAAAAATACTTTTATGCATTTTTTAATTCTAAAAAAATTATGGAATGATCCAATGGTATTGTGACAAATATTGGTGACCTCATCCATTTTTTATTTCTGACTTTGGTATTTTTTATCATTTTTGGTTCATTTTACTCATTTCTTTTAATTTTAAAAATAATGTATGACTTTAAAAAATTACCAAAAAAATTTATAAAATTATTTTAGTTCATTTCTGATTTTTCTATGGTCTTAATTTTATTTCTTGATTAATTTGAACATAGTTGATATTTTTCTCTTTTATTTCTATTTTAAACAATTTTAAACTTTTTTTAATGTATATACTAAAATGCAATATTATTTTGTGATTATTTTTTGGCTGATCTTGGGTTGAAATTTTGATTATGAACTTTGTTAACATCATTGGATCCATGGTGTTGAGTTTAACTCCATAAAAATGGATGAATGATTTTAATAATAGTTTAATTGAAATTTAATTCAAATGTGGTTTGTATGTTTTTTCCCACCCCTCTTCATCTTATCCCTTTCTTATTGCACTAAGTGTTATTGGAGCATGATCTCTATACCATGTCTCAAAATAAATGGTGCACAGATTGCTATTGACCGACCTCAAAATAGGTGCGACTTCTACATAATTCCACTTATGATTGCTTAACATAGCGCTAAATTTTGTCTCGATTCAAATAAATGATCATTCATGGCCCAAACCTATGTTTGCAAGCCCAAGTATGTTAATTTGATCTCTTTGATCCAATAACTTTGAGATTCATTATGTGGAGGATTTGGTTCTACCAATCCTCTAATGGATCTACAACACTTTTGGTCAACGCGGATCACTTAAACATCATTAATCATAAAATGGTACTTTTGAGGATTCCAAATGGATGATATACTTGACAAAAAACAAATGCAATTTGTTGTGTGGAGACTTTGGTTCTAGAAATCCTCTAATGAGTTCCAAATGCAGGTTTCAAGATGGTCATCCAACTAACCACTAATTATTAAATTGTTTTTACTTTATGCCTTTTATTTTGTATTCTTTATTTACCATTTACTTTAAGCATTACATTTCATGTCATTTTTATTTTGCTCACTTGAGATTTTCTTTTCTCTTCTAAGACACCTAATAATCAACATGAACCATAAAATGCTTTAATGATACTTGAACTATTTGGATACTATCCTTGGTATTATGGAGCATTGGACTTCTTGGACTTAGGAATAGAAACCTTGGCCTATGTTGGAGACCTTGTGACCTTGATGGATATTTTGTCTGGAGTTTTAGAGGTTTACCTCAAGACATTGGGTTGTTTGTTTGTTTCGTGTGCAGGTTATTGTGATTACATACTTTGTTTGTAATCTGGAATTCACCCGTATACAGCCGTTACTCTACCCATTTTTTGTGAAGACTTAATACACTTGAAGTTTGGTTCTCTCAAGAGGTCTAGTATCTTTGCTTGTTTGGTTTCAATCCAAAGAATATGAATCCTATCTTGGATCATAATGTCAAGAATTGGCTTCTTGTTGGTTAGATGATTCTTATCCCTAGCTTTTACCTTATGCTTTAGGATAGTTTCTTATTCTTCTCCCATCTTCTTTAATTTCAAAAATCTTCTCTCTCCTTTTGAAAACACTTCTTGTTTTTTTTCTTAAACTTGAACCACTTTTATAATAAACTTGGACTTAGGTCCATGCATTTTCAAAACCTTTTCATGAATAAACTTCAATCAACTTAATAATACCTTGACATTTTTTGAGAAGACTAAAAGTCAATCAATCTCATTTCAAACCATTTTTCCACTTTGGCTTTCTATTTTAAAACCTTTATCAAAAGATTAGACTCTTGTCAATCCTTGTAGTGATGCAAAGAACTATACTTCTACAATATGTAGTGAAGAGAGATATTTTCCACTTGGGTGTTGAGTGAGGCATTATTGATTTTAAAATCCAAGCCATATCCTCCAATTTGAGATGATGCAAATTCTCCTTTCTCATGATTGTGGGTAGTAAGTATGTTTTTCCACATAGACAATAACGATGATGTCTTATCTTATAAAATCAATGTACATACTTATGTTTTAAAATATTTTAATATAGGAACTACGTGTACCCTGATCCCCTATTGCACGAAAGGTGGTACGTAGGCACTAAAGGTTCGCAACCGCGGTGGGTGCAAAAATCATAAAAATCTATTTCTTTTCTCACCTCCACCATCTATTTTTATACAACATTTTATAGCCAAAATATACATATTTTACAAAGAAGTTCCTATGGAGTACCGTAGATGTTTAGGGTGCTAATACCTTCCCTTTGCATAACCAACCCCCTTACCTTGAATCTTTCCCCCTCTTTTTTGGGTTACTCACTCTTTTCCCATTCCTTTGGAAACAATAAAGCGCGGTGGAGATTTTTATTTTGATTTGTATAAGTCTAGTCAATCCAATGGCTTAATCTTGAACATTTCTACCGCTACAGAAAAAAAAATGGCGACTTCACTGGGGAAAGATTAACCTCTTGTTGGTCCATCCCTAAGTGGGTTGAGCCTATCTTTGTTTATATTTGTATATGTGCTATTGTTGTTTATGTGTTATATGTTGTATATATGTTTGTCTGATTTTTCCTGGTTTTCAGTGCTTGGTGATTACTTATAAAGTCATATACCCGGACTTGGGCAAACTTTAAGATAGGACGGGCGGTATAGTCATGTTAACTTTGAGTGAGTAATCCCAAAAAAGGAGGCATGAGATCCCCCACTCAGTGGAGGCCCCTTTGACTGTAGTATCGTTTGTCGAGTAATTGGGAAGACGTACTGCTTTCGACCTGGTAGTCTGCCGAAGCTGAGGACCGTAGAATACTTAACCCATCTTGGCCTTTTAGGTGTAGTGCAGAAGCTATGACAGAGTAATTCGGAAATAGTTGTCACGCGATACTACGCTCGGACGAGTTTTTCTTGAGAATATTACTAATTACCGAGTTAATCGAGAAGTTGGTAATATCCGAAGGAAGGATGTAGACTCTGGGAACCTTTAGAACCTTGTTCGGCAGGTGATAACTTTTAGACCAACACCCTATGGGTAATACCTTCGACCTCATGCTCGTGACGTTGAACCCATGAACCCTATATGTGTGATCTTGTGTGTGATTGTTGCATCATGCATCCATGCACTCATAAGCATCTTTTGAAGAAAATTTATTTCGAGGGACTTAAAAGTTGACCATTTGTGAATATCTCAGGTACTTTTTGACCATAGATTCTGGAAAAAGAAAGGCCGGAAAATACAGTTTCAAGGATTCCAAGATAGATGAGTTGATCAGTCTAATTCCCGAGATTGAGTGTTCTGTAGATTTTTGGAAGAAGTATGGAACCATCATTCCTCGTATGAAGCTTAGGATGAAGGAGGGTATTCTCTCGACCTTGGTCCAGTTCTATAATCCGATGTATCATTGCTTTACTTTTCTCGACTATCAGTTGATGCCTACACTAGAGGAGTATTCTTATCTGTTGGATTTACCTATTACCGATCACGTTCCTTTTACTGGTTTGGAGGGTGAGCCAAAACCACATGAGATTGCTGCTTTGATCCATCTGAGGAAGTCTAAGGTGGAAGCCCATATGACTACTAAAGGAGGGATTAGAGGATTACCAGCCCAGTTCTTATTGGAGAAAACTCGTTACTTTGCCAGGATGAAGAGTACAGTCTCTTTTGAGGCTATCTTTGCTCTACTTGCTTATGGGTTGTTTTTATTTCCTAATATGGATAAGTTTGTTGACGTTAATGCTATTAGGATCTTCATGATTGGAAACCCAATTCCTACGTTGTTGGGTGATGCTCATCACTCTATTCATCTTCGGAATTCTTATCATGTGGGGATGATTATTTGTTGCACGCCTTTGTTATACTGATGGTTTATCTCTCATATGCCTCAGTCTGATGCTTTTTGGGACGTCAGGAAGGAACCCCTATGGGTCCCTAAGATCATGGCACTTACTCAATCAAATATTGATTGGTATCATCGAGCTTACCAGGATGTAGAGATTATTGACAGTTGTGGTAGTTTTCCCAATGTACTTCTTCTTAGTACAAAGGGAGGAATTAACTATAACCCTGTTCTTGCACGACGGCAACTTGGTTATCCGATGAGGGATAAACCAAATAATATTCATTTGAGTAGTTTCTTTATGAAGGAGGGAGAAGACCATAAGGAAGCTAGGTAGCAGATTGCGAAGGCCTAGCGTCACATTCATAGGAAGAGTAGGAAAGACTTGGGACTTAGGGGGATGTTTCTTTGGAGCCATATCTTCAGTGGGTCCAAGTGAGAGCTATTCAGTTGAAGATGTCATATTCCCGGGAAACACCTATGCCTGATTTATTTGTGAAGACAACTCCTCCCTTATTGGATGATATGGAAGAGCTACAACTTGCTTTGGTCAGGATGCAGCAGGAAAAGGATGCATGGAAGAATAAGTGTCAAACTTTAGAGATTTCCTATAGAGCAGACTTGAAGGAGAAAGACGACTTGATTGAGATCCTTGAGATTCGAGCGGTAGAGACCATGGAGAGGCAAGGGGATTTATTTTCTCCTAAGCCTCAGTCAGATGCTAGTTGCTCACTTCCTGATTCAGGTGATTGGAAGGAGGTTGCACCAGATATGCGGAAGAAAACTAGAGGATGAAGGCTCAGATTTCCAGACTTACAGGGAAGCGCCAGCGTATAGAGTGATCTCCATCAGCTTTACTGCCTAGGGTTTTATACTTTATTTTCATCATGTACTTGGGATTGTTGAGACTTGTAACCTATTTTGAAGTTATTATAATAAAAATCTTCAGTATTTCAAATGTGTTATTACTTTGATATTTGCAATGTGTCTATAAATCTTTAAGTCCCTTGAAATATTAATAATAAAAATAAATCATGTGCACCACATATCATGCATCATATTACACACATTTCTTGCATTTGTTATGCATATCCAGATGTCTTACCAAGCTTCTTTACTTCATTCAGCAAGATGACTCACCACTACAACACCCAGACTAATTTCAGAAGGAAGATGGACAACTTAGAACAAGAGAATTGCGAGCAGCACGAGGAGGTTTCTACTTTGAAGGCTAGCATGGCCAATCTTACTGCTCTTATGGAATCTATGGTGGCTACTCAGAGAAGGGATAGTTATACTCAAAGGGTATAACTAGAGAAGGGAGAGTTATGACCCTATTCCTATGAGTTATACAAAATTACTCCTGACATTAATTTAGAAGAAGTTGGCTCAGACCCGACCACCTCCCATTGTACCATCACCATTGTCTTGGTATTACAAAGCAGACTAAACATGTGCTTTTCATCAGGGAGCACTAGGGCACAATGTTGAGAATTAATATCCTTTGAAGACTGAGGTGCAGAAATTGGTGAAGTCTGGTATTCTATCTTTCAAGGATGTTGGCCCTAATGTGAAATACAATCCTCTACCCAAGCATGGAGGAGGGAATGCTGTGAACATGGTGGCCGGTTGTCCAGGAGACTTCTGGATTTTTTATATTCATCTGGTTAGAAGAGATTTGGTGAAAATGCATGCAGAACTATGTGAATTTAGCTACTATACGCATGGCCATGCCGGTTATGCTATCTGCAGTACAGATATACAGTGTTGCGACAAGATAAAGGCTGACTTGCAGGAGATGATGGATGAGGGCTTCATCTACATAATCAGGCCTAGGGCAAAGTATGAAGAGGAAGTGAACATGGTTTCTGGATATCCTGGAGAGTTCAGAATTTTTGATGTGGAGTATATGAATGAGGATCTTGTACAATTGCATGCTACTTTCTGCCACATGGCTGGTCACGTGGAACATCAGTATGGATCTTGCTGAATTTGCTGTCGGGACTCCCGAGGATGTTCAATTGTGAGGAAAGGTGTTCAGTTGTTGTTGAATAATGGAACTATCAAGGTTATAGGTCAAAGGGATGATTACCATAAAGTTGATATAATTGAGGTTTGTTTGGCTGAAGAAGAGTCGGATAATGAGTATGCCTCTGCAGATGAGTTCTTCTCCTCGGATGAGGATTTATTTTCCAGAGATGACTCCATGATGACTGATTGTGTTGAAGAAGGGGTAAACGTCATTGTGCATTTTTTTTGTGCATCCGCCTATTTTGAAGTTGAGTATCATAGCAAGCTGGCTATTACTCCATTGGTGATTAGTTTGCCGGGTCCCGTCCCCTACAAGTCAGATAAGGTTGTACTCTAAAAATATAGCGCTACAATCTTAGAGAATGGTTTAGAAGTTTCCATCCAGCCAATGCCTGATGTTGGAAATATTGTTGAGACTAGCAGAGTGACCCGCAACGGTCGTGTATTTGCACCAGTTATTCGTGGAGATGTTAGCGCTGGAAAGAAAATTGCTGAGAATGTTGAACCCAAGAAGGTTACGGGTGAATCTAGTGGAACTACGTTAGAGAAAGAAGTGGATGATATTTTAAAGATAATCAAGATGAGTTTATGTACCCCAAAATTTTCCCTCTCACTTATCAAGAATTGTGCTCACAAGATTTCCTTAGCTCAAGACTGCACTAGGGTTTGATCAGCTCAAGACACCTCCTTAAGCACTGATGACCAAAATTAGGGTTTGAGTTTTCACAAGAATTTTTGAACTTTCTATGCCCCATATGATTTTCATGGATCATTATGTACCCCCAAGATCACTCATGTCAAGTTTCAAGCCTTGGATCACATTTTTGCTCAGTCAATTAAGCAGTTGACCTAAAAATCAATTGTATTGGGAAAAAAGTCAACTACGGCCAATTTACAGTCAAACTTCATAATATTTTATCCACATAAACATTTTAGAATCATATGTATCATTTGATCAAGTTTGGACCATAATTCCTCAAGAAATTTGATCAAATCTCCAAAAGGGCAAAATGGTCAAAATTAGGGTTTTGATTGAGAAAGGGCAATTTCTGATTTTTTACCTAGAAAATGATCAATTGGTTTAAGGCATGATCTCAAGAGTCCAATTGCATCATTTTAACCTAATGACATGGTTCAAAACATTGCAAGTCCATTGGATTGACAGATGAATTTTGCAGTCAATGATCAAAAGTCAACTGCATATTGAAAAGTCAAACTTTGACTTTTTGGTCAAATTCAAGTGCCAAAGATCATAATTCATCAAAACATGTCAAAATATGAAACTTATTCATCAATAAATCAAAAATTCAAGATTTCATTTTGAAAAGTCAAAATTTCTAAACTTAGAAATTTTTCAATTTTTCTAAGTCTTGAAAATTTCATGTTTTTTCATAACTTTGGACAAAATTTTCACCATGATGAAAGATGATTCAAGAGAAACTTCCAACATGAAAGTTGTAGATCTCCATGAAATATACAACTTTGCTTTACACAACTTCTTCCAAAAATGCTTGGATCTCAAGTTATAATTTTATGAACATGTGGTCATGAAACTAAACACTTAGTGAAATTTTGCCCTAATTTGGTCAGGATTTTGACCCAACTTCATGGCACTTTCTCATATATTTCCAAGGGGAACATTCAAAATCAAATCAAATAGGGGTTTTATAGCATATTTCAAGCTTTCCAAAATATCCAAGAACTCTTGAGATCATTCTTGAGTAGGGAGAATCGAAGAGATGAAGTTTGGGTTTTATCACTTGAATTACAAGTCATTTTTGATGAACACATGAACCAAATCCATGCTAGGCTGCATAATATTTGCTTTGCAGGCCTCAAACTTGTTTGTCACTCCATAATTAAATGTTTACACAGCTGTTAGGGCTTTGATCCAAGCAATTGAGTTATTGTCCAAGTTGCATTTCCATTTATGGCACAAAGTTAACAATGTCATTCTTGTAAAGTAAGCTTTTTGCATAAAGTTCACATTGAGCCTCTAACTTGTTCCCTCTGATCAAAATCCATTCACAAAGTCAGAAGCAAGCTTGTTTAAAGCATAACCACTCTATCTTAGCAAGTACAAGGCATGGAAACTTGTTTTGTCAAAAAAATCACATGTTTAACTTAAACATGTAAATTTGAATTCTGATAAACTAGAGCACTCCAAACTTGTTGCTTATAAATAGAGTCACTATTTGTGAGCTAGAGGACGAGATGGAACACCCTGAAACACACCAAAACTCTCTCAAATCAGAAATTGTCCAAAAACTCCATTGTTGAACAGTTTTTGACCTTGAACATCAAACTCACATTTTCCTCGTGCGTTTCTTGGCCTTTTTGTTTCAAAAGCTTCCTCATATCAAATACAAACCATCTATGTCCCTGTTTGCAAATTATAACTCCATCTTCATCAACTTCTATAGCCAAAAACAGAGCATTGCAGTTGGACTTCTCCAGGCCATTTCAGCCACCCTCAACTCAAGCTAAGCATTGCATTAGCTTCCTAGAGGTCCAAGGAAGCTAACCTGATCATCACCACTGCCTAAAATAAGCTCAAATACATTTCACAATTTCCAGTTTTGAGGTATTTTTCTTGAACTTCTATCTTCATATTTAGGCATTGTTAAGCTTTGATTTATGAAGATAAATTGTAGATAACATTGCCACGAAGCTGTACATATCCATAGTTTGCATTTAAATGGCCTGAGCTTAGAGAATTTTAGAGTTGAAGTTTTCTGAAATTTTTAGGTTTTAAATTAGGGCCAGAAAAATTCTCATTCATCTTTGACTGTTAGCTTAAGTTATTTATATGGTTGGATTCGTGGGAAGAAATGTCACAACTTTCATGTTTGAACTTTTCACTTTTGTTGAGAAATGAAGAAGATACAGGTCCTTTGGCTGGAGGTTGAAGATAAAGTGTAATCAGGGCGCGTTTTGTGTTATGTATTTAATGTTTCAGTTATATTAACGGATGTATAGCCACCCCAGTGGTAAAGCGCGCGCCTGTTCACCCTTAGGTCCCGGGTTCAAGCCCCAGCGTGACCTTTTGCTATTTTTTCACAATTTTCTGACTTTTTTGTGTTTTTTGGCAGCATTTGGGCTCTTCATGTGGGCTTAGTCTTTTTTCTCATAATACTCCTTGCCTTGTTGATTAACCCCCCTGGACTTTTCTTTATAATTTTATTTTTATTTTATTTTTCTTCATTATTATTATTATTATTATTATTATTATTATTATTAATATTAGTATTTTTTATTATTATTATTATTTTCATAAAATCATAAAAAAATCCAAATTTATTTTTATTTATTTTTTGTACTCATGTATTTTATTTTCCATAAAACAAAAAGATAAAAAACATTTTTCTTAAAATAAGTAAATTTCCTTTCTTTTCTTAAATAATTAATTTTTAGACTTAGGATAAATTAGTGTATTATTTTATTTTCTTAGTTAAAATTAATATAGAACTTAGATCTATTTTAATTAATTAATCTTCATTTTATTTTCATTAATTTAAAACATTTTCATAAAAAACCCTAAAAATCCTTTTTCAAATTAATTTCTTTTCTTAAATAGTTTGATTTAATTTTATTTAATTTTAATTAATCATCTCCTTTATTTAGGTCAAGATAAAACCATTTCATAATAACAAAAAAATCATTTCTTTTTCATTTGCACTTGTACATTATTTATTCAATTCTTGCACAATATTCAATATGGTTGTAATAGATAATTAGGTTTAATTTTCTTGCAATCCCCATTTGTAAATTTATACACCCCCTCCCCTAATGATGTAATAGCGTAGTAATTTTACTTTTTCGCAATTTATCGCTTTTATATAACATGCTAGTAATTAGGGTTTGTATGGAAAGACTAAAACCAATACTTAGAAAACCCTAATTCAAGACAAAAAACAAGCATGAAAACAATACATTTGCACACAAGCACACCTAGGGTTATCCCACTTGGTTGCCTTATACAAAATGGCCATATTGCGCATGTAAGGTATCTTAGCAAAAACAAGAAAATACAAGATCATGGTCCCTCGATGACATTATCTAAGTTGCCTTAAAATGATATTAGTCCCTAAAAAAGAATGCTAAGATACCTTGCAACATTGCTAATCATGGTTATACGATGACCCACGCCTGTCCCGTTTACATCCAAAGATATGGTTGCTTACCAAATCAATGGTAAGACAACAATGTCAAAGGAAACAAAAATGAACAAGAAAGACATTTGAGTAGGTAGATTGCTCCTAATTACATGCTCCATTTCAAAACAAACATCCTTGCTATTTTAAAAAACAAACACCTACACTTTCAAAATATCTTACAAAACTTGAAAACATTTTCAAAAGATCAACATCTTTGTATACATTCTTACGAACAAGAATCATGACAAACATTTCCTAAACAATGGCCTCTTTTACAAAATACTTTCAAAAACCACATCAAGCACAATTTCAAACAAAAAGCAAGTGATCTAGCAAGTAACTAAGAGCCCATGGAAAACCATGGATGAAAAGGGTGCTAATACCTTCCCTTTTCATAATCTACCCCCCGAACTCAAGAAATAATATCAAAGGTCTTTCCAGTGCTTTTTCACCTTTCCTTTTGGATAAAAGAAAAGTCGGTGGCGACTCTTGCTAACCGCAACATTTACGATCAAATGCAAAACACCCAAGTTAGTTCTCCCACCATACCACAGAACTGGCGACTCTGTTGGGGAATATTCTAAAAGTGGGGTTAACTTAGGGCTAGATCACATTTATTTGCTTTCATTGTTTGACTTGTATGCTTTACATTATGGTTCTTTGTTTAGGTTTGAATCCTCTACCCGGATTTGGGATATAATATAGTTAAGTAACAATACGTTATGGAAACTGTGCGGGGTATACCGACATGGTCTAAGCAATAGCTATGTTAGTGCGGCATATTTGTGGGTACCGGTAGCCTTTGAGTTAATCAAAGAGAATACGAGGCTGCTGAGTGATGTCATAAAGCACTAATGAACTTCTAGAACCTTTACTTGACCAACTTGGCCTTTAGGATGTAGTGAGATGTCCGGCTTTGGTGCAGTCCGAAGTTGGTAGATACTCGATACTACACTCATTGAGGTTTAGTTTCTTGAGATATTTCGGTCGCCATTAAAGAGGCTTGTGCTGAAACAATGACCAAGGAAAAAACCCAGTGATATTGAGCTCCCTAGAACCCGGTTACTATTACTAGGACAGCTTGAGCCAACTAAACTTCAAGAGGGTACTTACCTATAAAACTCCATGCAAGCCTAAACCTAGGAACTTGTTTGTTTTGTTTATATATACATACTTATACATAACATCATGAAAATCATAACATCATATACATTCACTAACCATTTCAAGGATTTTGGGATTCATAGGATATGGATTCTCTTCGTAGGAAAACTATTCAATTTAACCTTGTAAGGATCCCTCCACAACTTAAGGGGCTAGCTTCAAGGATTCCTGAAAACTCTCCATTCACCAAGATACATGGTCGCCTACTCAACTTGGTCACCTCTAACACAGATAAGGACATGATGAAGGTGCTCTTTCAGTTCTTTGATCCTTTGCTCCATTGCTTCACATTTCCCGACTATCAACTTGTGCCTACTTTGGAAGAATTCTCCCGACTCTTGAGGATTCCCATTCTCAACCAACTACCTTTCAACGGAATGGAAAGAGACCCAAAGCCAAAAGAGATTTCTCAAGCTCTACACTTGCACTCATCTGGTGTCACAACTCATTAGGAAACAAGGAGTGGTGTCAAAGGTTTCCTAGCAAAGTTATTGTTTGAGAAAGCACAAAATTGTTGGAATTCTTTGGACCTACAAGCTTTTGAGGAAATTGTGGCTCTCCTCATCTATGGGATGGTTTTGTTTCCAAATCCTGATCAACTCATAGATGTGAACGCCGTCAAAATCTTCATATCCCGCAACCCGGTGCCTACATTGCTAGGGGATATCCTACACTCTTTTCACAGTCGCACAATGAGGAAAAGAGGTGTTCTTATGTGTTGCACTCCTCTCCTAGCAAGATGGTTTATTTCATATCTTCCCCAATCTGTATTGAAGAACGAGCAAGGTTTAAGGTGGTCACAAAGGTTGATGACACTCAAACATTCAGACATTCATTGGTGCTCCCGATCCATAGAGAATGTTAATATTGTCGACCGTTGTGGGGAATTTCCTAATGTCCCTTTACTTGGAATTAGGGAGGTATCACCTACAATCCCTGCTTAGCCTTAAGACAGTTTGGTTGCGCCCGAAGGGATGGTCCACATGAGATGTTGATTCAAGGTTTGGTATTTGACCACGACAACAACGATCAAGGTCTTCGCCAGAGATTTATCCGAGCTTGGAGGATGTTAAATAAGGTAGATAACAAGACTTTGGGGCATAAAAATTCCATCCTTCTTGAGCCTTACCTCAAATGGGTACGAACTTGTGCTCAGAGTCTTATGATGCCTTACCCCTCCATTCTCCCCGTAATCACTGAGCCTGTCATGGAAGGAGATGTTCCATACACTATCCTACATCCTGACATGCCCATCTCTCTTGAAGACCTACAAAGAGATTGGATTCAACTCAAGGGAGAGCGAGATACTTTTGAAGCCCAATTCCATGCAAGCGAGAAGAAGGTTTTGGAACTCATTAGGCTACTTCAAGAGGAGCAGACTCTGAATGCTTACATTGCACCAAAGAGGATGTGTACAACCTTTCTATCTTAGACTTTCTTGTATTTGTTTTGCCCAAGAAGGCATTGATGTACTCGAGCTTTAATCTATTAATATAACGTGTGTTCCCTTTTTGTCTAAAACAAATTTGATTCTTAAGATCCTTGAAATCATTGCATATGCATTTATCATTCATCATAACATAAGCAGGTTTCTTGCAACAAGTGTCCTCATCTCTCTACTGTTTATTTTAGTAAGATGGATCTCGAGCAAACGGTGAAAGACCTCCAAGCTCATAATGCACAGTTTCAACAGTTGTTCTTAACTCTGGCCAAAGGACAAGAAGAGTTGAAGACCTTGCTGGTTGAGGAGAAGAAAAAGAAGACGAAGAAAATAACCAGAATTCTGAACATGGGAAGAATATTCCAAGGGCAGACAAGAAGGGCCTTAGACTTTGCTATGACATCTGGTAAGAAAGACAATCAAGATGGGAAGGGTAAGGAAACAATTGTTCAGTCTAATTTAGAAGAGGAAGAGGAAGAAGAAGAAGATTATTTGAAGAACAATACCCTCAAATCGACGACAAGTATAAGCATCTAGAAGAGCGGTTGAATGCAATGGAAATCCAAAAGGTGCCTGGCTTGGACTTTGAGGAATTAGGGTTAGTGTCGGGGATTGTCATTACTCCCAAATTCAAAGCACCCGTGTTCGCCAAATATGACGGAGTCTCGTGCCCTAAAATGCATCTCCGGTCCTATGTGAGGAAAATCCAACCCCATACCACTGACAAAGATTTATGGGTACACTTCTTCCAAGACAGTCTGTCTGGAACTCAACTTGACTGGTTTTATCAGCTAGAAAGAGCCAATGTTCACAACTGGGAAGATCTTGCTGCAGCCTTTTACAAACAATACCAATACAATGCTGACCTTGCATCCACTCGTACTCAAGTCCAGAGTATGACCATGGTTTCAAATGAAGGCTTCAAAGACTATGCGCAAAAATGGAGAGACTTGGTCGGAAGAGTTCAACCTCCTCTATCTGAAAGAGAATTGGTAGACATGTTTTTGGGCACCTTGTCTTGTCCCTTTTTCAATCACTTAATTGGGAGTTCATCGGTTGGTTTTACTGAATTGATATTGACCGGAGAAAGAGTAAAAGCCGGGATAAAAAATGGAAAGATTCAAAAAGATACATCCTCTGCTGCTGTAAGGAAGCCATTTATCAGAAAGAAAGAAGTGGTTGCGGTTTATCCTCAGGGAAATCAAGATAGGGCAGAACGTTGTCCAATGGTGGGGGCTGTTATGATTCCTAAACATGCGCCTGATCAGCAAAGAAACAACCAACCAAGAATGGAAAGACCAGTCAGACAATTCACCGGAATTAATATAACGTTATCTCAAGTATTGCCACATCTGTTAAGATCCAACCTAGTGACCTTGAAAGAAGCTCCAAAGAACCATAACACAACATCTCCTCACTATCATCCTAATGCATGTTGTACATATCACTCCGAGAGTCCCGTCCATGACACTAATAACTGTTGGGCTTTAAAGAACAAAGTACAAGACCTCCTTGAAGGCAAAGAGATTGAATTCGATGCGCCAGAAAAGCCCAATGTCATTTCTGCCCCTATGCCCAAACATGGCCATAATGCCAACGCCATTGAAGAAGATATGTTTGTTACTTCAATTGATGAACTTATGACCCCACTCCTAATTATCAAAAAGAACTTGTTGATTGCCGGTGTATTCCCAGGCTGTGATAAAAGCGGTCATTTCTGTTTGTCCTCACCAACCAGTTGTCCTTTGTTGAAAGCAGGCGTTCAGTGCCTAATAGATAACAAGGAAATTTTGTTCAAAAAGACTTATGTTCCAACTGTTTCTTATAGTGATGTTTCCATCGTGACCATTTCCGATAATTCTTCCAGAGTCTCCACCAAAAGACCTGTTAGAATTACATCAGTTCCAAAAGTAGCTCCTTTAATAATCACAATGCTTGGGCGAGTCCCGTATTTGTCAGACAAAACCGTACCATGGAATTATGGAGGGGATGTCTACTACCACGGTATCAAGCAAGATTAGCCAGCTGCCAAAGATTCCAGTTCCAAGAAAGTTGACTCCGATATCAGTAATATTGCAGGGACTAGCAAGATTAACCGAAGCAGAAGGATATTCTCTCTAGAAATAACTCCCCCAAAAGCAGTTTCTGGACCCATAATCATTCCTATTGTTGTTTCTCCTCCAAAGGTCGTTCCTAGTCCTACAATAACCTCTGCTAATACTCCAACTGGCAAAGCTGATACAACCCCTGTTATCACTCCTACTGACATTCCTGCTGCCAAGTCAATCGAGACTCGAGGTAAAAATATTCTGATTGAGCCTGTCCGGACGAAGGAACAATCGTTGGCTATCCCTGAGACCTCCCGGAAAGACATGGAGGAAACTCTAAAGATCATAAAAAGAAGCGACTACGATGTAGTTGAGCAACTGGGGAAAACTCCATCTAAAATTTCCATGCTGGCTTTACTACTATATTCGGAGACGCATGCAAAAGCCTTGGTAAAATTCCTGAAAACTGCCCATGTACCCCAAGAAACATATGTCGATCAGTTCCAAGACTGCGTAGCCAGCTTGATTGCAGATAATGGTCTAGGTTTTTTGGGTGCTGATTTAACGCCAAGAGGAAGGAAGCATAATGAGGCATTGCATATCTAAGTTGAATGTAGGGGCACAACCTTGGCTCATGTTTTGGTGGACACTGGCTCATCTCTGAATGTATTTCCTAAAAAGGCTGATAGGCTTGACTGTGAGGGATTGACATTGAAGCCAAGTAACATAGTAGTGAGGGCCTTTGACGACTCAAAAAAGATGGTGCATGGGGAAGTGGATATCCCCATAAAGGTTGGAACCCAAACATTTGATTCAACTTTTTATGTAATGGATATCCGCCCTTCATATTCCTGCTTGCTAGGCAAACCGTGGATTCACAATGTTGGCGCTGTCACTTCTACGTTGCACCAAATGCTGAAGTATCCGATTCAAGGGAAAATTATCACCGTTCATGGAGAAGAAGAGTATATGATCAGCCATCTCAATTCCTTCAGATATGTGGAATTAGATGGTAAATTTATTGAAACTCCATTCCAACACTTTAAAGAAGTCCCACAAGATGTGGCAGTAACCAGGGTTGTTCCCAAGATCACAAAGCCTCCACTCAAGATGTCATCTTTAAAGGATGCAAAGGCAGTGATAGAAGAAGGTGGGTGAACTATTTGGGGATAACTCCCAGATATCCCATACAAATCTGACAAGTTTGGCCTAGGTTTCACTTCAAGTGCTCAGAAGGTTATACGTCGCGCTTGTGCTGGAGGACCACCCCTGAAGATCAACAACTGTGAAGTCAACACGGTAGAGGATGATGAAGATGGCTGCAACATGGAGGATTGGATCTTCCCAACTGTCAGTGGAGGGCTTAGCAATTGGGAGGCTAGAGATTTTGTCCCAATCACTTTTGTCCCACAGTAATTTGTCTTTACATTTTGTTGGATCTGTAATATTAAAACAATTAAAACTCTTAAAACCTTGTGTCTTACCTGAGGCACAATGGTCCATTTGTAATGGTTATTATCTCATTTCCATATGACATCAATGAATCATGGACGTTTTGCATACAAACTTTGTGCTCATTGTTTTTCCTTTTTACATTTTCATTTCTTTCAAAGATAGCTATACCCTTACACACACTCACACTCACAATGCAGGTCTACATCCATTCGGGATCCCATGGGTAACGATTCTGCTATGGCCTTCTGTGACTCCGAAAATCTAATCTACCAAGCCGAAGACGAAGGTGAAGAAGATTGTGAAGTACCAGGGGAACTTGTCAGGTTACTATAACAAGAAGAGAGAGTTATTCAGCCCCACGAAGAGCCAGTGGATACAATTAACCTAGGTACCGAAGAAGACAGAAGAGAGGTCAAGGTGGGTGCTAATCTGGAACCCAGTGTCAAGGGGCGTCTGATTCAGTTGTTACACGAGTATGTCGAGGTCTTTTCCTGGTCGTATGAAGACATGCCAGGACTTGACGCAGATATTGTGGTACATCGTCTACCTACAAAAGAGCATTCCCCACCAGTAAAACAAAAGGTTCGTCGAATGCGACCAGATATGTCAGATAAGATTAAAGCAGAAGTCATGAAGCAATTCAATGTTGGATTCTTGGCTGTCACCTCCTATCCGCAATGGGTTGCCAATGTTGTTCTCGTGCCCAAAAAGGATGACAAGGTACGAATGTGCATGGACTACAGAGATTTGAATAGGGAAAGCCCTAAGGATGATTTCCCACTCCCCCATATTGATATTCTAGTTGACAATACTGCACAACACAAAGTGTTTTCCTTCATGGACGGTTTCTCAGGTTACAACCAAATCAAAATGGCGCCTGAGGACATGGAGAAAACAACATTTGTCACACAGTGGGGCACATTCTGCTACAAGGTTATGCCATTCGGACTGAAGAGTGCGGGGGAAACCTATCAGCGTGCCATGGTAGCTCTATTTCATGACATGATACATCATTAAATAGAGGTCTATGTGGACGACATGATAGTTAGATCTCAAATAGAAGAAGAGCATCTTGATCATTTACAAAAACTGTTTGAGATGCTAAAGAAATACAAGCTGAGGTTGAACCCAAATAAATGCACGTTGGGAGTAAGGTCTGGTAAGCTCCTAGGCTTTGTCGTCAGCAATAAGGGTATTGAAGTAGATCCTGCCAAAGTAAAAGCGATACAAGAGATGCCTGCTCCTCGTACTAAAAAGGAAGTCAGAGGATTCTTGGGACGTTTGAACTACATTGTCAGATTCATTTCTCACCTGACAGCTACCTGTGAACCAATCTTCAAACTATTGAAGAAAGATCAAGTAGTCAAATGGAATGATGAATGCCAAAATGCTTTCGACAAGATCAAAGAGTACCTGCAAGAGCCTCTTGTTTTGATGCCATCAGTCGAGGGAAGACTGTTGATTATGTATCTAACTGTTTTAGAGAATTCAATGGGGTGTGTGTTGGGGCAGCATGACGAGTCTGGCTGAAAAGAGCATGCTATTTATTACCTGAGCAAAAAGTTTACCGATTGTGAAACAAGATATTCACTGCTCGAGAAAACTTGCTGCGCTCTGGCATGGGCTGCTCGCCGGCTAAGACAATATATGCTGACCCATACTACCTTGTTGATATCTAAAATGGATCCAATAAAATACATCTTCGAGAAACCTGCTCTCTCTGGAAGAATAGCGAGATGGCAGATGATCCTAACAGAATATGACATACAGTATACTACCCAGAAGGAAATAAAGGGCAGTGTACTAGCTGATCACCTTGCTCACCAAGCTGTGGAAGACTACCAGTCCATGAAGTTCGAAATCCCGGATGAAGACATCATGATAATAAACAGCTGTGAAGAATTCATGCCATATGACGGACCTGAACAAGGACCCCGATGGACCCTGGTTTTTGATGGTGCATCTAATGCACTCGGCAATGTTATTGGTGTTGTACTCATATCTCCTGAAGGATGTCATACCCCTTTTACGGCAAGAATCTGTTTCAATTGTACAAATAACATGGCGGAATACAAACCGTGCATCTTTGGTCTCAAAGCTGCCATAGACTTGGGGATCAAATCATTGAATGTATTCGGAGATTCAGCTTTGGTTATCATCCAGATCAAAGGGGAATGAGACACCAAACACCCTAACCTTATCCCTTACAAAGAACATGTTTTGACATTGCTCCCACATTTTGAGAAGATTACCTTCGAGCACTTCCTGCGAGAAGAAAATCAGGTAGCAAACGCACTAGCCACAATGTCATCTATGTTTAAACTTAAATGGGAGAACGAGACTCCCCAGATCACCATTGAACGAAGGGATGAACCAGCACACTGTCACGATATTAATACTGAAGAAGTAGTGGACCAACCTTGGTTTCACGAAGTCAAGAGGTATCTCGAGGTTCAAGAATATCCTAAAGGAGATTTAGTCAATGATAAGAAGTTTTTAAGGAGATTCTATGCTAAATTCTTCCTTAGTAATGGCATTCTTTACAGATGCAACCATGACTCTGTGTTACTTCGGTGCGTAGACAAGGTTGAAGATGAAAGGATCATGGCTGAGTTACATGAAGGCACTTTTGGCACCCATTCTAGTGGGCATACGATGGCAAAGAAAATCCTACGGGCAGGCTATTACTGGTCTACCATGGAAGCAGATTGCTATCAAAACTCTAGAACCTGCCACAAGTGTCAGATTCATGCTGACAAGGTGCACGTACCTCTGGTTCCTCTAAGTGTCTTGACGGCTCCTTGGCCCTTTAATGTGGGGAATTGATATGATTGGGGAAATCAAGTAAACAGCTTCCAATGGAACCGCTTCATCTTAGTGGCCATTGACTATTTCACCAAGTGGATGGAGGCAGCTTCTTTCGCTTTTGTGACCAAGAATGTTATCGCCCGGTTCATCAAGCAGAATTTATTTGTCGTTACAGCATCCTGAAGAGGATCATTACAGATAATGGTACAAACCTGAACAATACTATGATCATCGCCTTGTGCGAGCAATTCAAGATTCAGCATCATAATTCTTCCCCTTACCGGCCAAAGATGAATGGTGTTGTCGAAGCCGCAAATAAGAACATTAAAAAGATCATACAGTAAATGACAGTAACATATAAAGACTAGCATGAAATTCTACCATTCTCTCTCCACGGATATCGTACCACAGCTCGCACATCAACCAGGGCAACACCTTTTTCTCTGGTTTACAGCATGGAAGTTGTTTTGCCTATTGAGGTCCAGATCCCCTCTCTAAGAATCATAAAGGATGCAGGTTTGAATAAAGACGATTGGATCCAGACTCGACTTAATCAACTAAACTTGATTGATGAGAAAAGGATTAATGCTATCTGTCATGGTCAAATGTATCAAAAACAGATGATCAAGGCTTTCAACAAAAAGGTCAGACGGAAAATATATCAAGTTGGAGATCTGGTGATCAAACGCATCATACTACCGCAAGGTGATCCCAGGGGAAAATGGACTCTTACATACGAAGGACCATTTGTAATAAAAAACATATTCTCTAGTGGCGCAATGATCTTGACCACCATGGATGGTGATGACCTGCCGCACCCTGCAAACGTAGACATAGTCAAAAGATGCTACACATAAGAGACCCGCTAGGTTGACACACCTAGGCAAAACGAGGGCATCCCGGCGAACCAAAAAGGTTCGGGCAAAAATTAGGGTTAAAAAAAAAGAATTTGTACACCCGGCAAGTTGAAAACTCGAAAGGGCGGATTGGGAAAAAAAGGGTATCCCGGTGGACTGAAAACCTGAAAGGGAGGTCCAGGAAAAAGTTAGGGAATTAAAGCGTATGACTATGACCCGTTGGATCAGTTTACGGACAACCTTTGGCTTCAACTGACAAACTCAGAGGTTCTGATCAATTCAATCAACTTCGGACAAGGCAACAATAGACAAGATGCTCAGAGATACGAAGGCTATAGCAGAATGGGAACCCCATGGGATTATTGCACATAGCTATCTTTTCTTTGTATCAAAATTTTCATTTTTTACGACGGCATTCTCTTACTAGAATGTTTGTCTCATTGTACAAAAATACTTACTCAAAGTCAATACAAAGATATCCCTTTGAAAGTGCAAAAACTATTTGTTTTTCTTTACGCTTGTGTTTTATTTACAAAAACGTCCAATGATTCATTGTTGAACATATGCATTTGAACATAATTACTGTTTACAAATAAACAAAATAAAAGACAATCACTAATGGCTTTAAGAGATAGGGAAATCCCTCTAAGTTATTTTCCATAATCCCCCGCAGTGTACAGTTCAAATCCCCAGCGGAACAGAGCTTCCAGTTATTAATCCCCAGTAGAAGTCGTCAAATTTCTCAGGATTCCCCAATAGGATTTTACAAGAAGTACACGGCATCTCCCTTACAACAGAGTCTATTCTTCTAAGCAGAAATTCATCAACACTTAGACTTCACAACATGAAGACTTATACTCCATATCCTTAGCAGCAGTCATGGATTTATTTTCACCAATCCAACAACAGTGTGGCAGATTAGCTTGCATACGCCTACATTGCATCCATATATCATAAACATTGATAACACAAATACATTATACCATGCATTTCATACAACATGACTTTACATTTTTGCTAACATTTTACCCTTTTCAGGATAAGGTTAACAGCTACCATTGACATTGTTCAAAGTTTTCAGATACGTTCCAGACACGGATGCCATTCTGATACTTATTCAGATCCAACTTTCAGATATAATTCAGATACACTTCAAACACGGATGCCATCCTGATACTCGTTCAGATTCAACTTTTCAGAACAGTTCAGATACGCTCCAAACACGGATACCATCCTAATACTCATTCAGATTCAACTTCTCAGATACAGTTCAGATACGCTCCAAATAATGGATGCCATTCTGATACTCATTCAATTCTTAACTTCCAGATACAGTACATATACGCTCCAAACATGGAGGCCATTCTGATACTCATTCAGATTTAGCTCTCAGATACAGTTCAGATACGCTCCAGACACGGATGCCATCCTGATACTCATTCAGATTTGGTCTTCAGATATAGTTAAGATACGCTCCAGACACGGATGCCATCCTGAAACTCATTCAACTTTCAGATATGCTCCAGACACGGATGCCATTCTGATATTCATTCAAAATCAGCTTCCAGATACAATTCAGATACATAGGCCATTCTGATACTCATTCAGATTCAGCAATCACTTTTGGATGGCATCTACAAGCCCATATCCAACAAATTTATATCACCTCTCTAAATGGCATCTTTAAGCCCATTCCCTCTACCATCACATCATTGAGTGCAAATTTCTAGGCACTCTAGTGTCCAATCATCTTCCACCTTTGAGTCACGAATGGCAAAACATGTCAATCTAACTCTTCAGGCTTAAGAAGATTGAACAGGGGCAGATGTTGCACCCCAAAATTTTCCCTCTCACTTATCAAGAATTATGCTTACAAGATTTCCTTAGCTCAAGACAGCACTAGGGTTTGATCAGCTCAAGACACCTCCTTAAGCACTGATGACCAAAATTAGGGTTTGAGTTTGCACAAGGATTTTTGAACTTTTTATGCCCCATATGATTTTCATGGATCATTATGGACCCCCAAGATCACTCATGTCAAGTTTCAAGCCTTGGATCATATTTTTGCTCAGTTAATTGAGCAGTTGACCTAAAAGTCAATTGTATTAGGAAAAAGTCAACTATGGCCAATTTATAGTCAAACTTCATAATTTTTTATCCACATCAACATTTTAGACTCATATGTATCATTTGATCAAGTTTGGACCATAATTTCTCAAGAAATTTGATCAAATCTCCAAAAGGGCAAAATGGTCAAAATTAGGGTTTTGATTGGGAAAGGGCAATTTTTGATTTTTGACCTAGAAAATGATCAATTGGTTTAAGTCATGATCTCAAGAGTCCAATTGCCTCATTTTAACCTAATGACATGGTTCAAAACATTGCAAGTCCATTGGATTGATAGATGACTTTTGTAGTCAACTGATCAAAAGTCAACTGCATACTTAAAAGTCAAACTTTGACTTTTTGGTCAAATTCAAGTGCCAAAGATCATAATTCATCAAAACATGTCAAAATATGAAACTTATTCATCAAGAAATCAAAAAGTCAAGATTTCATTTTGAAAAGTCAAAATTTCTTAACTTAGAAATTTTTTAAGTGTTGGAAATTTCATGTTTTTTCATAACTTTGGACAAATTTTTCACCATGATGCAAGATGATTCAAGAGAAACTTCCAACATGAAAGTTGTAGATCTCCATGAAATATACAACTTTTCTTTACACAACTCCTTCCAAAAATGCTTGGATCTCAAGTTATAATTTTATGAACATGTGGTCATGAAACTAAACACTTAGTGAAATTTTGCCCTAATTTAGTCAGGATTTTGACCCAACTTCATGGCACTTTTTCATATAGTTCCAATGGGAATCTTCAAAAGAAATTCAAATATGGGTTGTAGATCATATTTCAAGCTTTCCAAAATGTCTAAGAACTCCTTGAGATCATTCTTGATTAGGGATAATCGAAGAGATGAAGTTAGGGTTTTGTCACTTGAATTACAAGTCATTTTTTATGAACACATGAACCAAATCCATGCTAGGCTGCATAATCTTTTCTTTGAAGGCCTCAAACTTGTTTGTCACTCCATAATTAAATGTTTACACAGCTGTTATGGCTTTGATCCAAGCAATTGAGCTATTGTTCAAGTTGCATTTCCATTTATGGCACAAAGTTAACAATGTCATTCTTGTAAAGCAAGCTTTTTCATAAAGTTAACATTGAGCCTCTAACTTGTTCCCTCTGATCACACTCCATCCACAAAGTCAGAAGCAAGCTTGTTTAAAGCATAACCACTTTATCTTAGCAAGTACAAGGCATGGAAACTTGTTTTGTCAAAAAAATTACATGTTTAACTTAAACATGTAAATTTGAATTCTGATCGACTAGAGCACTCCAAACTTGTTGCTTATAAATAGAGTCACTATTTGTGAGCTAGAGGACGAGCTAGAGGACAACTAGAGCACTCCATTGTTGCACAGTTTCTGACCTTGAACATCAAACTCACATTTCCCTTGTGCGTTTCTTGGCCTTTTTGTTTCAAAAGCTTCCTCATATCAAATACAAACCATCCTTGTCCCTGTTTGCAAACTGTAACTCCATCTTCATCAACTTCCATAGCCAAAAACAGAGCATTGCAGTTGGACTTCTCCAGGCCATTTCAACCGTCCTCAACCAAAGCTAAGCATTGCATTAGCTTCCTATAGGTCCAAGGAAGCTAACCTGATCATCACCACTGCCTAAAACAAGCTCAAATCCATTTCACGATTTCCAATTTTGATGTATTTTTCTTGAACTTCTATCTTCATATTTAGGCATTGTTAAGCTTTGATTTGTGAAGATAAAGTGTAGATAACACTGCCACGAAGCTGTATATATCCATAGTTTGCATTTATATGGCCTGAGCTTAGAGACCTTTAGAGTTGAAGTTTTCTAAAATTTTTAGGTTTTAAATTAGGACCAGAAAAATTCTCATTCATCTTTGACTGTTAGCTTAAGTTATTTATATGGTTAGATTCGTGGGAAGAAATGCCACAACTTTCATGTTTGAACTTTTCATTTTTGTTGAGAAATGAAGAAGATACACGTCCTTTGGTTAGAGGTTGAAGATGAAGTGTAATCAGGGCGCATTTTTTGTTATGTATTTATTGTTTCAATTATATTAACGGATGTATAGCCACCCCAGTTGTAAAGCGCGTGCCTGTTCACCCTTAAGTCCTGGGTTCAAGCTCCAGGATGACCTTTTGCTATTTTTTCACAATTTTCTGACTTTTTTGTGTTTTTTGGCAGCATTTGGGCTCTTCATGTGGGCTTAGTCTTTTTTCTCATAATACTCATTGCCTTGCTGATTAACCCTCCTGGACTTTTCTTTATATTTTTATTTTTATTTTATTTTTCTTCATTATTATTATTAACATTTTTATTATTATTATTATTATTATTATTATTATTATTATTATTATTATTATTATTATTATTATTATTATTATTATTTTCATAAAATCATAAAAAATCCAAATTTATTTTTATTTATTTTTTGTACTCATTTATTTTATTTTCCATAAAACAAAAAGATAAAAATCATTTTTCTTAAAATAAATAAATTTCCTTTTTTTTCTTAAATAATTAATTTTTAGACTTAGGATAAATTAGTGTATTATTTTATTTTCTTAGTTAAAATTAATTTAGAACTTAGATCTATTTTAATTAATTAATTTTCATTTTATTTTCATTAATTTAAAACCTTTTCATAAAAAACCCTAAAAATCCTTTTTCAAATTAATTTCTTTTCTTCAATAGTTTGATTTAATTTTATTTAATTTTAATTAATCATCCCCTTTATTTAGGTCAAGATAAAAGCATTTCATAATAATAAAAAAATCATTTCTTTTTCATTTGCACTTGTACATTATTTATTCAATTCTTGCACAATATTCAATATGGTTGTAATAGATAATTAGGTTTAATTTTCTTGCAATCCCTATTTGTAAATTTGTACACCCCTTCCCCTAATGATGTAATAGCGTAGTAATTTTACTTTTTCGCAATTTATTGCTTTTATATAACATGCTAGTAATTAGGGTTTGTATGGAAAGACTAAAACCAATACTTAGAAAACCCTAATTCAAGACAAAAAAACAAGCATGAAAACAATACATTTGCACATAAGCACACCTAGGGTTATCCCACTTGGTTGCCTTATACAAAATGGCCATATTACGCATGTAAGGTATCTTAGCAAAAACAAGCAAATACAAGATCATGGTCCCACGATGACACTATCTAAGTTGCCTTACAAATGATCTTAGTCCCTCAAAAAGAATGCTAAGATACCTTGCAACATTGCTAATCATGGTTATACAATGACCCACGCCCGTCCCATTTACATCCAAAGATAGGGTTGCTTACCAAATCAATGGTAAGACAACAATGTCAAAGGAAAAGAAAATGAACAAGAAAGACATTTGAGTAGGTAGATTGCTCCTAATTACTTGCTCCATTTAAAAACAAACATCCTTTCTATTTTCAAAAACAAACACCTACACTTTTAAAACATCTTACAAAACTTGAAAACATTTTCAAAAGATCAACATCTTTGTATACATTCTTACGAACAAGAATCATTACAAAGATTGCCTAAACAATGGCCTCTTTTACAAAATACTTTCAAAAACCACATCAAGCACAATTTCAAACAAAAAGAAAGTGATCTAGCAAGTAACTAAGAGCCCATGGAAAACCATGGATGAAAAGGGTGCTAATACCTTCCCTTTTCATAATCTACACCCCGAACTCAAGAAATAATATCAAAGGTATTTCCTGTGCTTTTTCAACTTTTATTTTGGATAAAAGAAAAGTCAGTGGCGACTCTTGATAACTACAACATTTACGATCAAACACAAAACACCCAAGTCAGTTCTCCCACCGTACCACATGAGCGACTACAAAATTGTAGATCAGCTATTGCAGACTCCTTCAAAAATATCTATCTTGGATTTGTTGATGAACTCCTCTGCTCACAGAGAATCTTTGATAAGGGTATTGGACCAAGCTTTTGTGGAAAGTGACATGCCTGTAGACCAATTCAGCAATATAGTAGAGAATATTATGTCATGTAATAACCTGAGTTTCTGCGAAGATGAATTGCCCGACAAAGGAAGGAATCACAATCTGGACCTCCACATCTCTTTGAACTGTAAGAATGATTCACTATCCAATATGTTGATTGGTAATGGATCTGCATTGAATGTTATACCGAGGAGCACATTTATGAAGTTGAAATATCAAGGAACACCCATGCGCCCAAGTGGCATCATTGTGAAAGAGTTTGATGGATCAAGGAAATCTGTTATTGGTGAAGTGGACTTGCCTATTTGTATAGGCCCATATTTATTTCATATTAGTTTCCAGGTCATGGATATTGTACCCGCTTATAGCTGCTTGCTGGGACGGTCGTGAATACACGAGGCAGGGGCTGTCACTTCAACTTTACACCAAAAGCTGAAGTTTATACGTGAAGGAAAAGTGGTGATTATAAATGGAGAACAAGCATTATTGATATCTCACTTGTCCTCTTTCAGCATTGTGGAGGAAGATGAAGCTACTTTCGGAACCCAGTTCTAAGCTTTATCCATTGATAACATAAGGAGAAATGAGAATTTCATGGTTTCACTTAAGGATGCACAACAAGTTGTGCATAATGGTCGTAGTGAGGTATGGGGACAGATTATGGATCCACCTGGAAACAAGAACAAAGCCGGCTTGGGGTTCTCTGTGAAGAATGACAAAGGTAAGAGCATGAAGCCGAAGTCTGCTGCAGGCAAGTATCAAGACATCTTCCGTAGCGGGGGTTATCTTTATCCAACTGTTTCCAGGATTAATGCCATTGTGGAAGATGAAGCAGATCCAGAAATGCCAAATTACATGACGCACAGAGTTAGGGTTCAGAACTGGATCACCATTGACGTTCCCTATTGCATACATGTTTCAAAGTAATTTGTCTTGTTAATCTTTTTGAAAAGATTTCACTCTGCCCAAGGTGGAAGTATTAATATTTTATGGGCTTATCAGTTTTCTCTGACTTTTAAAATCAATAATAAAAGTTGTCTTTGTTTCCCCAAATTGTGTCTTTATTTTCTGCTTTTTCTTGGAAAATGGTAATCAGAAAAAAAACCTTTCAAAATAAATAATAACTGAAATTCAATCTGCATGATCACTTGTTATATGTGTCAGTTTCTAAAAACAATCGTAAATCATATGTGCAGATTAATAAAAAAAACTTGTTGAATACAATGACCCTGCACCCTCTCCCAACTTTGAATGTCCTGTGTATGGGGCCGAATAAGAAGACTATGATGAGATTCCAGAAGAGGTCTCACGGTTGCTTGAGCGCGAGGAAAATTCCATTAAGCCATATAAAGATCCATTGGAAGTAATCAATTTGGGTTCAAAAGAAGATCCGAAGGAAGTCAATATTGGAGCATTGTTGCATCCTCATGTGAAGAGCAGTTTGATTGAGTTGTTGAAAGAGTTTGTGGATATTTTTGCTTGGTCTTATCAAGATATGCCTGGTCTAGATACAGATATTATAGAGCACCGTTTGCCGTTGAAGCCAGAGTGTCCGTTAATCAAACAGAAGTTGCGAAGAACTCACCCAGATATGGCAGTGAAGATCAAAGAAGAAGTTCTAAAGTAGATTGATGTTGGTTTTCTTGTGAAGTCAGTGTACCCTCAATGGACTGCCAATATCGTCCCAGTACCAAAGAAAGACGGAAAATTTTGCATGTGCGTAGATTACAGAGATTTAAATAAAGCTAGTCCAAAAGATGATTTTCCATTACTGCACATTGATATGCTAGGGGATAGCACAACACAGTTCAAAGTTTTCTCGTTCATGGACGGATTTTCCGGGTATAATCAAATAAGGATGGATCCTGAGGACATGGAAAAAACAACGTTTATCATACCCTGGGGAACATTCTGTTACAGAGTGATGCCCTTCGGGTTGAAGAACGCTGGTGCAACGTACCATAGGGCTATGAAAACCCTATTCCATGATCTTATGCACAAGGAAATCGAGGTATATGTTGATGATATGATCGCTAAATCCCAGGCTGAATATGGGCATGTAGAAGATTTGTTGAAATTATTTTAGCATTTTAGGAAGTATCATCTCCGCTTGAATCCAAATAAATGTACCTTCGGTGCTCAGTCAGGGAAATTGTTGGGTTTCATTGTTAGCCAGAAAGGCATTGAAGTTTACCCTGACAAAGTCAAAGCAATTCAAGAGATGCCAGCGCCGAGAACTGAAAAGCAAGTCAGAGGGTTCCTCGGGCGTTTGAATTATATTTCTAGATTCAGTCTCACATGACTGCAACGTGTGAACTGATCTTTAAGTTGTTAAAGAAAGATCAATGTTGTGTGTGGACGGATGACTGCCAAAGGGAATTTGAAAGTATTAAAGAATATCTACTCGAACCTCCTATCTTGCTCCCTCCTGTTAAAGGAAGACCGTTGATTATGTACCTGACAGTGTTAGATAATTCCATGAGTTGTATTCTGGGACAACAAGATGAAACGGGGAAGAAATAGTATGCCATTTATTATCTCAGTAAAAAGTTTACTGATTGTGAGTCGCAGTATTCCATGCTAGAAAAGACATGTTTGGCTCTGGCCTGAGCGGCAAAACGTTTGCGGTAGTATATGTTGAATCACACTACTTGGTTGATCTCAAAAATGGATCCAATCAAGTACATTTTTGAAAAGCCTGCTCTTACTGGGAGAATTGCCCGCTGGCAGATGTTGTTATCTGAATATTATATCAAATATCTCACTAAAAAAGCTATTAAGGGAAGCGTGTTGGCAGATTATCTTGCTCACCAGCCAGTTGATGATTATCAGTCTGTGATGTATGATTTCTCCAATGAGGATGTGATGTTTCTGAAAGTAAAAGATTATGATGAACCATTGCCTGAGAAAGGTCCTGATCCCGAATCTCGCTGAAGTATGATATTTTATGGAGCTGTGAATGCTTATGGTAAAGGAATTGGTATTGTGATTGTCACTCCACATGGATCACATATTCCTTTTACTGCAAGGTTGACATTTGATTATACTAATAATATGACATAATATGAGGCTTGCATCATGGGTCTCGAGGAAGCTATTGATCTCAGAATTAAAATTTTAGATGTGTATGGCGATTCAGCTTTGGTGATAAATCATATTAAAGGAGAGTGGGATACTCGTCACCCTGGCTTGATCCCTTACAAAGATTATGCTAGAAGATTGTTACCATTCTTTAATAAAGTTGAATTCCATCACATTCCTAGGGATGAAAATCAAATGTCGGATGCTCTGGAAACTATGGCTTCTATGTATCAAGTAAATTCTTGGAATGATATACCTCGAATTGTAGTTCGGCGACTAGATAGGCCCGCTCATGTGTTTACAACAGAGGAGGTAGCTGATGAAAAACCTTGGTATTATGATATCAATCATTTTCTGCAGACTCAGAAATACCCGATTGGTGCTTCGAATAAAGATAGAAAGACATTGAGAAGATTGGATGGTAGTTTCTTCCTCAGTGAAAATGTGTTGTACAAGAGAAATTATGACATGGTCTTGCTCAAATGTGTGGATAGACACGAAGCATACATGTTGTTGCATGATATTCATGAAGGTTCATTTGAAACTCACGCTAATGGACATTCGATGGCTAAAAAGATTCTAAGGGTAGGTTACTATTGGCTGGCAATGGAATCTGACTGTTACAAATTTGCAAAGATGTTCCATAAATGCAAGATTTATGCAGACAAGGTTCATGTGCCTACGACACTTCTCAATATGATTTCTTCCCCATGGCCTTTCTCTATGTGGGGTATTGACATGATTGGGATGATAGAACCCAAAGCTTCGAATGGACACCGTTTTATCTTGGTAGCAATTGATTACTTAACCAAATGGGTGGAAGCAACTTCATATGCCAATATTACTAAGAAGGGGGTTGTGCGCTTCATTAAGAATAATCTTATATGTCGGTATGGTGTACCAAGCAGAATTATCACTGACAATGGCTTGAATCTGAACAACAAGATGATGACAGAACTTTGTGAGGAATTCAAGATCGTCCATCACAATTCATCTCCGTACAGACCAAAGATGAATGGGGCTGTTGAAGCTGCTAATAAGAATACCAAGAAGATTATCCAGAAGATGGTTGTTACTTATAAGGATTGGCATGAAATGCTCCCTTTTGCTTTGCATGGATATCGGACATTTGTCCGCACTTCAACAGGAGCAACCCAGTTCTCCCTTGTGTACGGAATGGAAGCGGTACTCCTAATCGAGGTTGAGATTCTCTCTTTGCGAGTGATAATGGAAACCAAGTTGTCTGAGGCTGAATGGGTCCAGAACAGGTTTGACCAATTGAATTTGATCGAAGAGAAGAGAATGACAGCTTTGTGTCATGGACAATTATATTAGAAGAGAATAAAGAAAGCTTTTGATAAGAAGTTCAAGCCTCGTGAATTCAGAGAAGGCAACCTCGTGCTCAGGAAGATCATGTCTTTTAACGCTGATTCTAGGGGCAAGTGGACTCCCAATTTTGAAGGCCCATATGTTGTCAAGAAAACCTTCTCTGGCGGTGCATCAATTCTTGAAACTATGGATGGCGAGGAGTTCCCACGTCCCATGAATGCTGATGCAGTCAAGAAATACTTCGCCTAAAGAAATAAAAGAACAACTCGCGAAGTTGAAAACCCGAAAGAGCGGCTTAGGCAAAAAAGAGCATCTCGGTAGGCCGAAAACCCGAAAATACAATCTAGGCAAAAATTAGAGACATAAATAGAATAAATTTCCCGCTAAGTTGAAAACCTGCAAGGGAAGCTTAGGAAAAAGTTAGGGACTTTCTTGGCAAGTAACCACATCAGACAAGACTTGATCATTGAAGCAACAACCTTCTCGGATCCTCATCATACTTCAACAGAAGCTACTGCTCAACATTTTAAAAGTTGTTAGAGGGGATAGTGGTCATTGTATCCCAATGTATCTTTTTCCATTATATATTAACATTTTCCGAACTTTGTAATCATCCATGGAGTCTCGCCATTCGCAGACTACCATTCTATTAATGAAATTTGAGCTTTTACCCAATTCTTTGTATTTGTTATTTTATTTAGCTTGAAAAGACTCCATTTATTATTGATAATAATTTTCAAATTGAAAATATTAAATAACAAAATTGATCTTCAAAAAGAATTTACAATTTGCTTTTAACTTTAGAATTTTTGATGCGAGAGAAAAACAAAAATGGTGATCCTAGGAATGGACGAACTACAGTTGTTTTGAGAAGTTTTTGTTTCCCCTGGGAAGGTTTACTCATAATGTTTTCGCTGTATTGGGTTGGTGACTTTAGTTTCCCCAGTCAAGTCTTGGTTCTTTTTTTCTTCTTCTCTGATTTTGCATGATATGAAGACTCAATCCAAGATTTCTCCAGTGAAGGTTTCCCTTGTTTATTAGAAGTTATTTCTTCCAAGAGAAGTTGGTACAATAATTACTCTCGAAGAACATGTGTTTCCGGTTTCTCCTGTGAAGAAGGTATATTGGTTTTCCCCTTGAGAATGTGGTGTTGATCTCCCCAATGAAGTCAGCATGAAATCCCTAGTTAATGTCTTGATGATGGGGCATTATATGCCTTAGTGAAGTTTGTATGTTTTTTCCCCACTAAATTATCCCTCGTGGAAGATTTTTGCTTTAGCCTTCCTGCACAACTCTTTGTCTGGATGATTTGGGTTTCCCTCTTGAGTTTATTTCTCAAAGGATGTATTTTGGACGATTGCCTCATTCTAGTTTATTTCTGGTTTGAATCTTTGATCCTCGGAAATATTATTACTTATGATATCTGCAGACTTCGAGCCTTGGTTTGAGAATATGCATTTATTTTGCACAAGAAGACTTTATCTTCTCACTAGAAATATATTGGCATCTCCCCAGGAAGTCATATTTCTTTCCCCGGGAAGTCATATTTCTTTCCCCAGGAAGTCATATTTCATTCCCCAGAAACTCCGTTTTTACAATCCTCCATAACAGCAAGTAGCAGGTCTCTTTATTTGAGCAACTTATACTTCCCCGTAAAAGTCGGCATTACCCTTTTTGCTATCTTCCCTATGAGTATATAGTTTGCAGTTTGTTGTCAAAATTACTCCAATGGATGGAAAGTCTTTCGATATTGCAGAGACAATTCGTTGTGAAGTATTTGTAAGTGGTAGTCTTTTTATTTGAGACAGCTTATATATTACCCTTTCCAGGCAGAATGCCTTGGTTAAAGAAGAAGTTGAGACCCATTCTAGGTGAAATGCCAGAATTTTGGGGAAATTTGTTATCTTTTTTCTACCTTCAGTGAACGTTGGTAGTTCATTGTCAGTGAACGGCGGTGCTATGATATATTCTCTTTCTACCTTCAGTTAAAGTTGGTAGGTCACCTTCAATGAAAGTTGGTGATTGTTATCTTTTTGCTACCTTCAGTGAACGTTGGTAGTTCATCGTCAGTGAACAGTGATGCTATGATATTTTCTCTTTCTACCTTTAGTGAAAGTTGGTAGGTCTTCGACAATGAACATTGATGATATTTTATCTTTTTGCTACCTTCGGTGAACGTTGGTAGTTCATCGTCAGTGAACGGCAGTGCTATGATATATTCTGTTTCTACCTTCAGTGAAAGTTGGTAGGTATTCGACAGTGAACATCGACGATTGTTATCTTTTTGCTACCTTCAGTGAACGTTGGTAGTTCATCGTCAGTGAATGGCGATGCTATGATATATTCTCTTTCTACCTTCAGTGAAAGTTGGTAGGTCTTCGACAGTGAATGTCGAAAATTGTTATCTTTTTGCTACCTTCGGTGAACGTTGGTAGTTCATCGTCAGTGAATGGAGATGCTATGATATATTCTCTTTCTACCTTCAGTGAAAGTTGGTAGGTCTTCGACAGTGAACATCGAAGATTGTTATCTTTTTTTTATCTTCAGTGAATGTTCGTAGTTCATCGTCAGTGAACGACGATGCTATGATATTTTCTCTTTCTACCTTCAGTAAAATTTGGTAGGTCACCTTCAGTGAAAGTTGGTGACTGTTATCTTTTTTCTACCTTCAGTGAATGTTGGTAGTTCACTGTCAATGAACAGAAGTGTCATGATATTTTCTTTTCTCTCTACCTTCAGTGAGCGTTGGTAGCTCTCCGTCAGTGAACATCGGTGTTGTTATTTCTCCTCCCTTTCTAACTTCAGTGAACATTGGTAGTTTCTCCTTCAGTAGAAGTTGGTGTATCCTTTGACTTTTTACCATCCTCTATGAGTCAGGTCTTTTGATCCACCAGTGATTTATTTTTCTGGTCTGGTTTCTCTTTTGTTTCTTTATTTCCTTTCTTACATCCCCAACGGTGTTTTGAGTCTCTTTGATTTTGTTCATATGCATCCACGCTCATAAGCATTGCATGGCATCTTAGGGCCAAAAATAGGGTTTGTTTTATATTTAAGTATCTTCGATCGCATCGACACGAAGATTTTTAACCTGCGTATCTCTGAATAGAAGAAACTTAAATAAGGGCAGTTGTTGTACCCCAATTTTTCCCCTAAGATCCCTTCATCATACCATCTTGATTCAATCACAACAAGATCACATTAGGGCTTTTGGTTCCCCCCTATCTTTAGCTTTGCTCTTTGAGGAATCACCAAGCACCTTAACTTGTTTTCTTTTGTGATCATGAATATTTTGTCTTGATTTTTATTTTAATTAATAAAATGCAATGTTTGTTTGTCATACTTGTTAATAATGTAGGTAAAGGCAATAAGGATTAGCAAGTTGCTCTATAGGTTAATGAGTTTATTTCCATGCCCTAGTCAATAAAGCATGAGAAGTCCAAACCTCACCATTGAAGTTGTTTTGAAAGGGATGGCATGGCAAGGTTATTATGGTTCACTATATTTCCAAGTTATCAAGATTGATTCAAAAGTGCAAAGGATTGATTGAAGAAGTTGTCATGATTGGACAAGACCTTGTTCCCATTGGTCACAAGTGCATATTTCTCTAAAATCTCAATATATGTAAAGGGTTTTGGTGGCTATGAATTCTAATTTTAATCCTCTATAACTTCTATTTACAAAGAAAGAGTGTTGGTACAAGAAGGTGGTTCAAATTTGTCAAGGTTCCTCAAAGCATTTTCTTGATCTAGGAGCTAGGATTTTGAACTTCAAAGAAGTATATCTTTCTCATCTTTTGGTATTTTTGAGTGATTCCAAAGACATACCTCTCTTAAAAGGATTATTAACAAATCACTTCAAAATTTTCAAGGAGTTTTCATATGGGAGAAACTTGACGATGAAGAAAGATTACAAGTCCTCCAGATGAACCCTCATTTTCTCATGTGTGACTTCAAATGATCATAACTTGGTCAATATTTATCACCTTGGGCCAACTCTTTTTCCATAATAATCTTGAGGATGTGAACTTTACTCCTTCTTTTATGTGCAAAGTGATAAAATGGATGGAAGATGCCATAAATATACAAAATATTATAGGTCATTTCATGAATTTTTCCAACTTCAACAATTCATAACTCTCTCAATTTTTGGAGATTTTGAATGGTTCAAGCTTCAAAGTGTCATTTAAGAGGTCTATTTAATTCCATCTTCTTTGGTCAAGAGCAAATTCCAAGTGGAAGGCCATGTTTGGATGCAAAACATTATAGGTCACTTTTGAAGAAAAATTTGAAATATTTCTAAGTATGGAAAGTCAACCCTTTTTCTCCAACTTTGACTCAATGCAACTTTCAGCTCAAGAATCCATTTGATTCCATTCTTTTTCCATTGCAAAGCTCGTAACTTCGTCTATCTAAAGCATCAATAATCATGTCCTAAGACCCCTTGAGCTGAAAATGCCATTGTTTTAAAATTAGTAGCTTGAAACTGAAGTTTCATCACAAGTCAGATTTTGAAATCTTTGTTTTGGCTTCTAATCATAAGTTTCCCACGTGTCTTTGCTTCTAATCATGTTTAGCAACTTTCCAAATATGTTTAGCATCATGAAATGCACGATTTGGCTGAGTTTTGATGCTAAACAAGTCACACTTTGTTCATGCTGCAGACCCCTCATGACTTCCCTTCAACCTTCATCATTTCACACGCTTGAAGATCCCATTCATTCTCCTATAAATAGAGGGTCATCCCTCCATTTTCTCAAGCTTGGATAGCCAGAATCACCCTGCCAAACTTGTTCCATAACTCAAATTTCTACAACTTTGAAATCTGTGTTCAAGCCTTTTTCAATCCAATTTCCCTATCAATTTACCTTCCTTGATCCTCCCTGAATCTAACCATACAATTACCTTCAAGAATCGTGCCCTATATTGCTCCATAGAAGTCCAGTTTCAGAGCTCTGCAACTCAACTTTAATAGGTAGATTTCTCCATCAATTCTGCAAAACTTTGATATCATTGTGATGCTCTCATTGCCCTGGTTCTAGTCGCAACACTTACTTTTATCTGGAAATACGTTTTGACCATGAAATTTCAAAACCCTTTTCAAAACTTCTCTTCTAAATTGCTTGAGCTACAATTTATATAAATTTGTCGCGAAGGTGTGGTTGTCTTCATCTTGAAGAGACGAAACAAATGACATAGGTCTCGTGCTCTAATTTTACAGATTGAGCAACCTAGTTTTGGGACTGGCTGAAGGTTGAAGATGACCAACGTGTCATCTTCCAACCAATGATGGCGTGCCATTTGTATTTTTTGAATTTCTTATTTATATTTGATCACATGCTTTATTCAGTAATGACCATGATATGCACAACGCGCCAGATCCCTTGGATTTGATTACTAACGCATTTTAACTCTCATCCAATGGTCCATATATTTTTGACTTTATTTTTTCTTTTCTAATTTTTATATTTAATTGTTTTAAATTTTAAAAAATCATAGAAAAATCATTTTTAGTCCAAAAAATTTGAAAAAATTATGAAAAATATTTTTGATTTTTCTCTTTCTGATTTTTATTTTTTCACAATTTTATTTTATGTTTTGATATTTTTTTTATAAATTTTCACTTTATTTGATTTGTTTTAAATGTTAAAAATACTTTTATGTATTTTTTAATTCAAAAAAAATTATGGAATGATCCAATGGTATTGTGACAAATATTGGTGACCTCATCCATTTTTTATTTCTGACTTTGGTATTTTTTTATATCATTTTTGGTTCATTTTACTCATTTCTTTTAATTTTAAAAATAATTTCTGACTTTAAAAAATTACCAAAATATTTTATAAAATTATTTTAGTTCATTTATGATTTTTCTATGGTCTTACTTTTATTTCTTGATTAATTTAAACATAGTTGATATTTTTATCTTTTATTTCTATTTTAAAACTTTTTTAAACTTTTTTAATGTATAAACTAAAATGCAATATTATTTTGTGATTATTTTCTGGCTGATCTTGGGTTAAATTTTTGATTATGAACTTTGTTAACATCATTGGTTCCATGGTGTTGAGTTTAACTCCATAAAAATGGATGAATGGTTTTAATAATAATTTAATTGAAATTTAATTCAAATATGGTTTGTATGTTCTTTCCCACCCCTCTTCATCTTATCCCTTTCTTATTGCACTAAGTGTTATTGGAGCATAATCTCTATATCATGTCTCAAAACAAATGGTGCATAGATTGTTATTGACGGGCCTCAAAATAAGTGTGACTTCTACATAAGTCCACTTACGATTGCTTAACATAGCGCTAAATTTTGTCCCGATTCAAATAAATGATCATTCGTGGCCCAAACCTATGTTTGCAAGCCCAAGTATGTTAATTTTATCTCTTTGATCCAATAACCTTGAGATTCATTGTGTGGAGGCTTTGGTTCTACCAATCCTCTAATGGATCTACAACACTTTTGGTCAATGCGGATCACTTAAACATCGTTGATCATAAAATGGTACTTTTAAGGATTCCAAATGGATGATATACTTGACAAAAAGCAAATGCAATTTGTTGTGTGGAAGCTTTGGTTCTATCAATCCTCTAATGAGTTCCAAATGCAAGTTTCAAGATGGTCATCCAACTAACCACTAATTATTAAATTATTTTTACTTTATGTCTTTTATTTTTTTATGCTTTATGTACCATTTACTTTAAGCATTACATTTCATGTCATTTTTATTTTGCTCACTTGAGTTTTTCTTTTCTCTTCTAAGGCACTTAATAATCAACATGAACCATAAAATACTTTAATGATACTTGGACTATTTGGATACTATCCTTGGTATTATGGAGCATTGTACTTCTTGGACTTAGGAATAGAAACTTTGGCCTATGTTGGAGACCTTATGACCTTGATGGATATTTTGTCTGGAGTTCTGGAGGTTTACCTCAATACATTGGGTTGTTTGTTTGTTTTGTGTGCAGGTTATTGTGATTACATACTTTGTTTGTAATTTGGAATTCACCCGTATACCGTTGTTACTCTGCCCAATTTTTATGAAGACTTAATACACTTGAAGTTTGGTTCTCTCAAGAGGTCTAGTATCTTTGCTTGTTTGGTTTAAATCCAAAGAATAAGAATTCTATCTTGGCTCATAATGTTAAGCATTGTCTTCTTGTTGGTTAGATGGTTCTTATCCCTAGCTTTTAGCTTATGCTTTAGGATAATCTCTTCTTCTCCTCCTATCTTCTTTAATTTCAAAAATCTTCTCTCTCCTTTTGAAAACTCTTCTTGTTTTTTTCTTAAACTTGAACCATTTTCATAATAAACTTGGACTTAGGTCCATGCATTTTCAAAACCTTTTCACGAATAAACTTCAATCAACTTAATAATACCTTGACATTTTTTTAGAAGACTAAAAGTCAATCAATCTCATTTCAAACTATTTTGTCACTTTGGCTTTCTATTTTAAAAACTTTTCTCAAAAGATTAGACTCTTGTCAGTCCTTGTAGTGATGCAAACAACTATACTTCTACAATATGTAGTGAAGAGAGATATTTTCCACTTGGGTGTTGAGTGAGGCATTGTTGATTTTAAAATCTAATCCATATCCTCTACTTTGAGATGATACAAATTCTCCTTTCTCATGATTGTGGGTAGTAATTATGTTTTTCCACACGGACAATGACGATGATGTCTTATCTTATAAAATCAATTAACATACTTATGTTTTAAAATATTTTAAAAGAGGAACTACGTGTACCTTGATCCCCTATTGCATGAAAGGTGGTACGCAGGCACTAAAGGTTCGCAACCGCGGCGGGTGCGAAAATCATAAAAATATATTTCTTTTATCACCTCCACCATCTATTTTTATACAACATTTTATAGCCAAAATATACAGATTTTACAAAGAGGTTCCTACGGAGTAATGTATATGTTTAGGGTGCTAATACCTTCCCTTTGCATAACCAACCCCCTTACCTTGAATCTCCCCCCCTCTTTTTTTGGTTACTCGCTCTTTTCCCATTCCTTTGGAAACAATAAAGCGCGGTGGCGATTTTTATTTTGATCTGTATAAGTCTAGTCAATCCAATGGCTTAGTCTTGAACATTTCTACCGCTACACCATGGATAAAAAATGGATGTCTTCTAATCAATATTCAAAAGAGTACGAGAATGGGGTATTAGAATTTGTTAAGTTTGGTGTTAAACATGCTGGAAACCCCATTCGAATGAAATGTCCTTGCTTGGGTTGTTGTTATGGGGGTCGGTTTGACGCAGTTGGATTAAAATCGCATTTACTGAGGAATGGAATTGATCGAAGTTATACATGTTAGATATTTCATGGTGAGAAAAGTAACGGGAATGTTGAACTAGGGGATAGTATGACATATGCTTCAGACGACAATGTCATAGATACATACGATTGTGATCGTGCCGAAGAGATTGCAGAAGCCCTTGAAGAAGGTCTTCGGGATTGTCCCAAAATGTTTGAGAGGTTGGTAAGCGATGAAGAGAAACTGTTGTGTAAAGGTTGCACTAAATTCACAAGACTGTCTGCAGTATTAAAGTTGTACAACTTAAAGGTGGGCAACGGATGGTCGGATAAAAGTTTCATAGAGTTATTAGTCCTTATGAAAGATATGCTTCCGTAGGATAATGTTCTTCCTAATCTAACATATGCGGCCAAAAAAATGTTGTGCTCTATTGGCATGAGCTATGATAAGATACATGCTTGTCCAAATGATTTCATTTTGTTTCGAAACGAATATGCATCATTAAATGAGTGTCCTAAATGCGATTTATCTCGATATAAGAAAAATTATCTCCAGCAAAAGTCTTATGGTATTTTCCTATAATTTCGAGATTTAGACACATGTTTCATATTGAAACTGATGCAAGACACTTGACTTGGAATGCAGATGAAAGAATTATTGATGGAAAGTTTCGACATCCGGCAGATTCACCACAGTGGTTGAAAATTGATAATGATTATCCTGATTTTAGAGGAGAAGCAAGAAACCTTCGCTTGGCATTATCTACAAATGGAATGAACCCACATGGTCTTCAAAGTATCTCACATTCCATATGGCCTGTGATTATGATGATTTATAACCTACCTCCATGGCTATGTATGAAGTGCAAGTACATGATGTTATCTATGTTAATTTCTGGACCTAAACAACCAGGGAATGACATAGACGTATACTTGACACCGTTAATTGAAGATTTAAAGATTTTGTGGGAGAACGGTGTAGAGGTTTATGATGGATATAGGAAAGAAAGTTTCAATTTGAGAGCGATGTTGTTTGGTACAATTAATGAATTTCCGGCATACGAAAATCTATCAGGGTATATCATTAAAGGTTAAAAAGTGTGTCCTGTTTGTGAAGAACACACAAATTGGAAGCGATTGGAATTTTGTCAAAAGAATGTATTTCTCGATCATCATAGATTCTGAAATTCTAATCATCACTACCGTGGGTGGAGAAAGGCATTCAATGGAAATCCAGAATATGATAGAGCTCCACCTATGTTGATAGGTGACCAAGTTTTTGAGAAGGTGAAAGATATGAGTATGCAGTTTGGCAAGCCTTTTGCAAATACGCTTGTCAAAGGTGGGTAAAAGAAGAGGTCAATTTTTTTTTTAATTGCCATATTGGAAGTCGTTGTATGTAAGACATTTTCTTGATGTTATGCATATTGAAAAAAATGTATTTGAAAGTTTTATTGGTACGTTACTCAATATACAAGGAAAGTCTAAGGATGACCTTAAAGCAAGAAAGGACTTGATAGAGATGGGAATAAGAACTGAATTAGGACCCATGAAGAAAGGAACACGAACATATATGTCTCCTACTGCTTATACTTTATCAAGAAAGGAGAAAAAAATATTGTGTAAGTTTCTAAGTGAAGTTAAAGTTCCAGAAGGTTACTCTTCAGATATTAGAAGACTTGTGTCTATGAAAGACCTCAAGTTAAAGAGTTTAAAGACACATGATTGCCATGTTATAATGGAGCATTTTCTACCAATAGGTATACATTCTATTTTGCCAGAAAAAGTAAGAAGCGCCATAACTAAATTGTGTTTTTTCTTCCGGTCAATTTGTAGTAAGGTGATCGATCCGGAGATCTTACCAATATTGCAAAAAGAAATAGTTATTACTTTGTGTGAGCTTGAAATATATTTTCCTCCCTCATTTTTTGACATTATGGTACATCTTGTTATTCATCTTGTGAAAGAGACACAATTGTGTGGACCAGCTTATATGAGATGGATGTACCCTGTTAAGCGTTATATGAAAATATTAAAAGGGTACGTGAAAAATCGAAGTCGGCCAGAAGGTTGTATGGTTGAACGATACATTGTTGAAGAAGCGGTTGAGATTTGTACTGAATATTTGACTAATATTCAATCTATTGGACTACCCAAATCTCATACTTTAGAGAGGAAGGAAGGAATAAATTTAATCGGAAATAAAATTGTGACAGTATCAAGGGTTGAACAGGATCAAGTGCATTTATATGGTCTACACAATGACAATGAGGTTGAGCCGTATGTTGAAATGCACAAGGATGTACTCCGGGGTTTAAATCCGAATAGAAATGAAAATTGGATTGTACGAGAGCATAATCAAAGTTTTATACAATGGTTTAAAGATCATATTTACTCAAAGTTTGATTTAGATCCCGCTTCAATAACAGAAAGGTTGAGATGTTTATCATATGGTCTGAGTTTGCTCGTGTTTTCTTATAGCGCATACGCAATTAATGGATACATGTTTTATACCAAAGAACAAGATGATAAAAGCACTATGCAGAATAATGGTGTCACTGTTGTAGCTGAAGCAATGCACATTTCAAGTATGAATGACTTAAACCCCAAATATGTAAATCTGTCATATTTTGGGGTCACCGAGCATATTTGGGTGTTTGATTATGAGAAGTTTTAGATTCCTATCTTTGGTTGTAAGTGGGTACATAATAGTGGCATACGAATGGATAAGTCGGGATTTTTACAAGTGGATCTTAATATGGTGGGGTACAAATATGAGCCTTTTATTCTAGCCTCTCAAGCTAAACAAGTGTTCTATGTCACTGATCTGACAAGTACGAAATGGTCTATAGTGCTTTTATCTAACAAAGTGATTGATGATAATAGTGTAAATCAAAGTGATATTGATGTTGAGAATGAGTCATATGTTAGAGGGAATGAGTCGTATGTACGAAATGATCAAGATGAGAATATTATAGCGGATGAAACATATATTAGAAATGATCATAATGAGGTAATTTGGATCAATTAATCCGTCCGAGTTGTTAAGAGCTAAGTAATTCATATTCCAACCAAGAAACAAAAGAGATGTTAGTGAAAAAGGTACTAGTAATTCATATTGTGTTTATGTTTTTATATTGTGTTTATTAATTCAATATTACTTGAATTTTAGATGGTGTTTATGTTTTTATATTTTGTTTATTAATTCAATGCTACTTGAATTTTATATGGTGTTTATGTTTTTATGTTGTGTTTATTAATTCAATGCTACTTGAATTTTATATGGTGTTTATGTTTTTCTTTAATATTACAGGTCAAATGGCTACCAATGAGGAAAAATCACATCCCGCTTCTAATAATGATGGAAACGAAAGAGATGTTAATGAAATAGGTGCTAATAATTCATATTGTGTTTATGTTTTTATATTGTATTTATGTTACTTGAATTTTATATGGTGTTTATGTTCTTTAATATTGCAGGTCAAATGGCTTCTAATAATGATGGAAAAGAATCAACTCATGATGTGGAGAATGATATTAGACGAGGTATAACAATTATGAAGTCAATCATTCGTGCAAGAGATAAAGGTATCAAATTTGACGTACATTGGAATGAAGACAAACAACTAATTGAGCCTAACGGTTCAATATTAACAAGTTCCATTGGTTCCATTGTGAGGAGAGAAGTTCTAATCACTTGTGATGATTGGAGAAGGCGTGAGTTGAAACCCATTAAAGAAAAATTATGGACTGAAATACAAGTGCCATATGTGATGTCTTTCATTTTTTTTGCTGCTTATGTCTTTAAATTACTAACGCTTTTTATATTGTGTTTTTTGTATAGGTCTTTTAATATTGATGAAGATCGAAAATCATATTTTCTTCAATTGGCCGGAAAAAGACTAAGAGGGTTTCAATCTTTTTTGATAAACAAGTTTCTTAGGGATGCCGATAACAATTTTATCGATACGGAGCATCCACAAGCGCATGCAGGCTTGATTTAGCTTGAAGAATGGGAAACCTTCAAATAAAAAAGAAGAACCTCCGATTTTCAGGATGTGAGTTGCGTGAATCGCCAATGAGCATCAAGTCCCCAGTATCCATGCAGAAAAGGGCGCATGGGATATGCACGCTTACAACAAAGATTGATAAGTATATATAAATGCTATGATATAATTGTTCATCATGTGTTATTATTGATTTTATTAATTTTCTTAATGTGTAGTTATAAGAGGAGAAAAGTCAAGAAACATCTCTTCCGGAACATGTTCTATGGAAGGTTGCCCGGGTGGGTAAGGATGGAGTTGTTAAGGAAGATGTGCAGCAAATTTATGAGCAATGTGTAAGTATATCAATATTCCTTTAATTAAATATCGAGATTATTAAAATAAAGAAATTATGGGTTTAATCACCACTAATTTGTTTCGCTATGCATATGAATTTCAGGAGAGTCTATCTCAATCTTTAACTCAAGATGAAGACCATGATTGCAGGAGTATACTTAGTCGGGTATTAAATGTTCCTAAGTATATCGGTCATGTGAGAGGTAAGGGATTCAGAGTGACTCAAACATATTTGGGTAACCATCAAAATAGGAAAGGTCATAACAATAAAGAAGTGATGGAAGAGTTAGAAAAATTAAAAGTTAAAGTTCGTGAGCTGGAAAAGGACAAAGAAAAATACGTGTCAGAAAGGCAAGGTCCAGGGTTCAAGGATACTAGTGACAAAGATAATATCAATTGTGATTTCCAACAGAAAATTCCCGAGGTAATATATATTATTATGAATTAGCATAATTTTTTGATTGACATATATACACATTAAAAATTTCATATTTATTATTGTGTTTAGGGCATTTCACCTTGTCAGTTATATTTATCGTCACCGACTTATCGCATGGTTGGCAAGTGCATAACACCTTGGGAGAATTACTTCACCATAAAATGCTCCCCGCTGGATTTAGGAAAGTATCAATTGATCTTGTTTTAGAGAGGGATGCGTCATTACCTTTGCCTGAAGATATTTCAGATGCAACATTGCTGGGAGAGGCAATAGGATCATATGTTGCATGGTCGTCAAACCTCATTTGCATAGATGAGGAGGTATGTTTTAAACCATTATGAACCTTTGAGTATTCAAATTTTTTAAGACCATTTAACGTACATTTTTTTCATGGTAATGTTAGACTCCCACAAAATCTAAATCAAAAGATAAGGGGATTAAGAAGCAAACCGAGTCAGTTGCATCAAAAAAAGAGGTATAACCTAATTATATGATATTTATGCATAGAATGATCTTATACTTTACCTAACTAATTAAATGATATTTAGATGTTTGCTAAAGAGATTGAGCAAGTCAGTAGAGGTAAGAAGACCATGACTAGCAAAAAACCTACTTCTCAGTATAGGTCGTGCCTTCGGACATATATAGGTATAACAGATATTCCATTTGGTCGTACTCTTCTTATACCTATGAAGACAGGCATTTTTGGTTATGAATACATGGAAGCAATTGGTAGAGAAGATATTGATCAATTTTTACAACATTCTACTTTAGGCCTCAGTGTTATCGATACATACATCAGATATACTCCGATCAACTTTGTTTAATTAAATGAACAATTTATTTACTCATTTCAATAAATATAGTGTAATTTTAGTGATGTTTTTATTTAAGGTTTTTGTATGAAAAAGTGATGCGCCCGCGTGGATTAGAAGAAAGATTCACTTTCTTAGCTCCCAACACCGTCAATGCAGGTTTAATTGTAACAAAACTAGATGATGTCATATCGTATGTACTCGGTTTATTTATGGTCAGTAAAGATACAGAAAAGTTGTTCTTTTTACCATATAATACTGAAAACGGGTTAGATTTTCATCCTAACTTCATATATTATAATTTTTAAATTTTTGACGTTGTGTAGAAACTTTCCATCAAACATTTGTTTAATTTTACAATGCACATTGGTTGTTGCTTGCGATTAATCCTGTTTGTAGGTGTTTAGGTATTGGCTTGCATTTTTGGTAAATCCCAAGTGTATGTGTGAATGTCATGACTGATGTCATAACATTCTAGTTCAGTTTGTACTAACTCATTAGGTACCTTTGCAGAAAAATATTGTATTTCAAGTACTGATGTTTATAAGTGTGTATCTGAGCATTTTGCAAAATGATCACATTTTGCTAAATCAGTAGACAGGTTTTCTCAGATGTCATAACAGATGTTATGACATCCTGTTCTGAACTAACAGGTTTGCAGGATGGATAAGTCTGAGTTTTTTCAGGAAATAACTCAGTCTTTCCTGAACAGAATCCTGCGTTTTCTGAGGGGTAACCTAGCTCAACCCTAACCTGGTTAATAAAGTCCTGTGACCTGGTCTTTAGGTCAAACGGAATTAACCCTAGGTTTTTGTGGAAACCCTAACTGAAGTTGCAGCTGCTATATATTCAACAGAGCTGCTGTTTTTCAAGTACTCCTCTTGATTGATCAGAAGATCATTTTTGTAATCTGAATAGATTTGATTATTGTACTCCAAGCAATTATCATTGTGATAAGTGCCTTGGAATAGGTTTCTAATTTTAAGGGTTGTGTAGCACTCAAAGCTTTGAAGCAAGAGTGTTTGAATGTTCCTTGACTAAAGCTGTGAAGTAGAGTCAAGTTAGTTGTGTGCATCACTCAAAGCTGTGAAGCACGAGTGATTGTGGTGCTTGATTAAAAAGCTGTGAAGCTTAATCAAGTGTTTGTTTATGAAGAGTGTCTTCATCAATTCTCAAGTCAAATTCGTTTATGTATCACTGCTGTGATTAAGGGGGAGTGAGTAGGAACTCAGGTTTAAGTTGTACTTAGATTGGAATTGCATTGGGTAGGTCTTAAGTGAAGGAGATAAACTGGTTGGTTTATTCCTGAATTAAAATCTCTTATAGTGGATTTCCTCCCTGGCTTGGTAGCCCCCAGAGTAGGTGTTGTTGCACACTGAACTGGGTAAACAATTGACTGTGTTCTTTATTGCTTTTGTATTTACTGTCATATAGTAAGTCAGATACGGTGTCATAACATTGAACGTGACATTAAGTATCTGCAGCCAGAATTTCAATTGGCATCAGAGCAGGCACCCTGCCTGTATTACTGGGTGAGATCTAGGGATATCACTTTCTGGCACTATGGACAAAGAAGGAGTTTTTGGAAATAGACCACCCATTCTGGATGGAACTAACTATGACTACTGGAAACCTCGTATGATTGCCTTCCTAAAATCTCTGGACAAAAAGGCTTGGAGAGCTGCTGACAAAGGATGGATTCATCCCACCATAACTGAGAAAGATGGGACAATCAGTCTGAAGCCTGAGGAAGATTGGAGTAAAGAAGAAGATGAGTTAGCTCTAGGAAATTCAAAAGCTCTAAATGCCTTGTTCAATGGAATTGATAGAAACATTTTCAGACTAGTACATCAATATGAACTGGCCAAGGAAGTTTGGGACACTCTCAGAACTACTCATGAGGGCACTTCCAAAGTAAAAATGTCAAGGCTTCATATGTTGACCACCAAGTTTGAGAATCTAAAAATGATGGAAGATGAAACCATTCATGAGTTTCACATGAACATCTTGGAGATTGCCAACACCTCAGGAGCACTGGGAGAAAAGATGTCAGAAGAAAAACTGGTGAGGAAGATTCTCAGATCCTTGCCTAAAAGATTTGCAATGAAGGTAACTGCCATAGAGGAAGCCTAGGACATTAGCAAGTTGAAAGTGGATGAACTTATTGGGTCTCTTCAGACTTTTGAGATGGGAATCACTGATAATGGTGTCAAGAAGAACAAGAGCATAGCACTTATGTCCAACACTGATGTTGAAGAAAACATTTCAGAAGCTGTAGCCATGCTTGGAAGACAGTTCAACAAACTCATCAAAAGAATAGATCCAAAGTCAAGGTCTAATGTTCATAACATTCCCTCTAACATTGACAGTTCCAGCAGAAGACCAAGGTCAGAAGAGAAGGGAATTCAAGGCAGAGGAATTCAATGCCATGGTTGTGAAGGATATGGGCATATTCGAGCTGAATGTCCTACCTTTCTTAAGAAACAAAGAGGAATGACAGTTACTTGGTCTGACTGTGATTCAGAAAGTAATTCTGAAGAAGAGACTACCAAACGAGTTACTGCTTTAACTGGTGTTTGTACCTCTGAAAGTGACATCAGTGACGAAGAAGTGACTTTTGAAGAACTGGCTGATACTTACAAGGAATTGTGTATCAGAAGTACTGAAGTATGTGTGCAGAATGAGAAACAATCAAAACTCATCATAAAGATGGAGGCTGAAAAAGGGCAAACCTTGAAACTATAAGTCATCTAGAAGGAGAAGTTCAATTGCTGAACTCACAACTGAATCAAATGACCAAATCTGTCAAGATGTTGACAAATGGAATAGACAAATTGGAAGAGATCCTTCAGGTTGGACAAAATGTGGGAAATAAATCTGGACTAGGATTTATGGAAGCAACGAAATCTGGTTCTGGTAAGCAAATGTCAAAACAGATGTCTCAACACAACTCTCGACATCAAGAACAGAGACATATGAGGAAAAGGTACCAAAGATGGAAATGTCATCATTGTGGTAGATATGGCCACATAAAGCCCTTCTGCTTCAGATTACATGGATACCCTAATCAGAACTCAGGTATCAAACCTAAGTCTAAAAAGGTACCACATGCTCCTCAATGGAAGAAAAAGGCTACTGCACTGATAGCTCACACTTCCCTGAGGGTCTCTACAAAGGAAGACTGGTACTTTGACAGTGGATGTTCCAGACATATGACTGGAATCAAGAACCTCCTCAATAATGTTAAGCCTCACACCACCAGTTTTGTGACCTTTGGAGATGGGGCTAAAGGTGAAATCAAAGGAGTCGGTGATTTGGACTGCCCTGGAGTTCCAAGTCTGAATGAAGTACTGCTGGTGAAAGGGCTGACCGCTAATCTCATTAGTATCAGTCAACTGTGTGATCTAGGATTCAAGGTCAATTTCTCAAAGTCTGAATGCCTTGTAATCAATGACAAACAAGAGATAGTAATGAAAGGAGTCAGATCCAAAGACAACTGTTTCTTGTGGGAGGCTGAGAACACTAATTTCTCATCTGTGTGTTCCATTGCAAAAGAAGAAAAAGAGGTGAAACTGTGGCACCAAAAACTTGGCCATCTTCATCTAAGGGGTATGAAGAGGATTATCTCCTTGGAGGCAGTCAGAGGGATTCCAAAACTGCAAATTGATGAAGGAAGAGTTTGTGGTGAATGTCAGGTTGGTAAGCAGACTAGGATGTCACATCCAAAGTCAAGACATCTGACCACCTCTAAGGTTCTAGAACTCCTCCATATGGATCTGATGGGACCAATGCAAGTAGAGAGTCTTGGTGGTAAAAGATATGCCTATGTGGTTGTGGATGATTTTTCCAGATTCACCTGGATTAATTTCATTAGGGAAAAATCAGATGCATTTGAAGTTTTTAGAGAACTGTGCAAGAGAATTCAAAGAGAGAAGGAAGCATGTATTGTCAGAATCAGAAGTGATCATGGCAAGGAATTTGAAAACAGCAAGTTTGATGACTTCTGTTCTTCAGAAGGAATCAGTCATGAGTTTTCTTCTCCTATAACACCTCAGCAAAATGGAGTTGTGGAAAGAAAAAACAGGACCATACAAGAATCTGCCAGAGCAATGTTACATGCCAAAAGACTTCCTATGTATTTTTGGGCTGAAGCTATGAATACAGCTTGCTATGTTCATAACAGGGTCACCTTGAGAAAGGGAACCTTATCCACCATATATGAACTCTGGAAAGGAAGAAAACCAACTGTGAAGTACTTCCATGTGTTTGGCAGCAAATGCTATATTCTGTCTGATCGTGAACAAAGAAGAAAACTGGACCCCAAAAGTGATGAAGGCATATTTCTAGGATACTCCTCAAACAACAGAGCTTATAGAGTATTCAACTCCAGAACCAAAACCATGATGGAATCAATAAATGTTATAATTGATGACTATCATGAAGAAATAGATGTTCCTTGTACTGTTGAGACATTCTTTGAGACTTCAACCCAACAGAATGACCTACCCAACTCCACCACAACAGAATCTGAATCAAAGGAAGCTAGCAAGATCCCTTCCATCAGAATTCAGAAGGATCATCCAAAAGAGCTCATCATAGGAGATCCCAATAGTGGAGTCATCACAAGATCTAGAGAAATCATCTCAAACTCTTGTTTTGTGTCCAAAATGGAACCAAGAAATGTCAAGGAAGCCTTAACTGATGAATATTGGATTGGTGCAATGCAAGATGAACTGAACCAATTCAAGCAACATGAAGTTTGGGAACTGGTTCCTAGACCTGAAGGAACTAACATCATTGGGACAAAATGGATATTCAAGAACAAGTCAGATGCTGAAGGAGTTGTCACCAGAAATAAGGCAAGACTTGTTGCTCAAGGATACACCCAGGTTGAAGGGGTTGATTTTGATGAAACCTTTGCACCTGTATCCAGGTTGGAATCAATCAGACTCTTGTTGTCAATTGCCTGTCTTCTGAAGTTCAAGTTATTTCAGATGGATGTGAAAAGTGCCTTTCTAAATGGGTACTTAAATGAGGAAGCTTATGTGGAACAACCTAAAGGTTTTGTGGATCCAACCCATCCTGATCATGTCTACAAATTGAGAAAAGCTCTATATGGCCTGAAACAAGCTCCTAGAGCATGGTATGACAAGTTAACAAAGTTTCTCTCAAACAAAGGCTACAGAAAAGGAGGCTTGGACAAAACTCTATTTGTCAAAACTGAAGGAGGGAAGTTGATGGTTGCCCAAATATATGTTGATGACATAGTGTTTGGAGGAATGTCAGAACATATGGTTAAACACTTTGCTGACCAGATGCAAGCTGAATTTGAAATGAGTCTCATGGGAGAACTAACTTATTTTCTTGGACTACAAGTCTCACAGATGGAGGACTCAATCTTCTTATCTCAAAGCAAGTATGCTAAGAATATTGTAAAGAAGTTTGGTATGGAGAATGCAAGTCACAAAAGGACTCCTGCTCCTACTCATCTAAAGCTTTCCAAAGATTCAAGTGGGGTTAAGGTGGATCAAAGTCTGTACAGAAGCATGATAGGAAGCTTGTTGTACTTAACTGCCAGCAGACCTGATATTGCCTTTGCAGTTGGAGTTTGTGCTAGATACCAAGCTGATCCCAAAGTCAGTCATATCAATCAAGTGAAGAGAATTTTGAAGTATGTAAGTGGTACTTACAACTATGGATTGATGTATACTCATGGATGTGAACCAGTTCTGACTGGCTACTATGATGCTGATTGGGCTGGTAGTGCTGATGATAGAAAAAGCACCTCTGGAGGATGTTTCTTCTTGGGAAGTAATCTGGTTTCCTGGTTCAGCAAGAAACAGAATTGTGTGTCTCTTTCCACTGCTGAAGCTGAATACATTGCAGCTGGTAGTAGCTGCTCTCAAATGATATGGATGAAACAGATGCTCACTGAGTATAATGTCATACAAGATGTTATGACATTATACTGTGACAATCTGAGTACAATCAACATATCCAAGAATCCCATTCAGCATAGCAGGACCAAACATATTGACATACAACATCACTTTATCAGAGACCTTGTAGAAGAGAAGACAATCAAATTGGAACATGTTGCCACTGAGCTACAGCTGGCTGACATTTTTACCAAGGCTCTGGATGCAAATCAATTTGAAAACTTAAGGGGTAAGCTGGGTATTTGCCAACATGAGGAATTGTAGCAATTAATTTTGCTTAAAACAAGGATCAAAGGAGTTATGCCTGTTCTGATTGGTTTAAAAGTGTATTTTCTCATTTCCTACAATTCTTTTAAGAAGTTGAATAGACACTCCCTTGCTTCCTTCCTCTCTCGTCTCCTCATCAAAACCCAGTCTCTCAATCAGAAATTTCTCCTCAGTTGCTGTTGGTCCTCTAAAACTGTCAAAATGTCTCAAACACCATCATCATCCAATACGACTATTTCAACCTCTTCCTCTGATCAAGATTCTGGGACAATCTCTTCTTGTCTGGACTCTGACGTTCTGGAGATCTCTTCTCGTAGAAAAGTGGGAACTAACCCCACCAAAGTCAAAGAGTTGAGAACAAGACATGCAGGAAAGCCCCAAGCTTCTGCCTCTGGTAATCCATCTCATCCTTCTTCTTCAGTTCCCCCTGAAATTGCAAATAGGGAAGGGACAGTCTATGTTAATCAAGCAATAGCAAAAATTGTTTCAAGAATTCTGAACGAGAACCACTCAGTTCCTGGCATTTCTGTTCCTCTGAACCAAGAAAGCTCAAATGCTGAAACAAATCCAGATGTCTCTAAGAATGTTGAGACATCAAACAAAGAGAAGAATGCTGACATTGCTCACAAGAAAAGAAAGAAGCCTGAATCCTCTGGATCTGATGACAGTGCTTGAAGGTTGGTTGCTGATATCTGGTGGAGTTTGGAAGTTGTTTTCTGCTGCTGCTCTTATTATTTTGTTTTGGATAACTGTATAATTTTATGAACATGTATCTTTGGCCCATTTGTGGCTAAAGAGGGGGAGAATATTTTGGTACTTACTTAATTAGTACTTGACATTCTATTTTTCTGCTGTCACTTATTTCTGCTGCTATCTATCTCTGATTGCTTAGGGTCTTTAGCCAAAAATCTGCCAAAGGGGGAGTTTGTAGGTGTTTAGGTATTGGCTTGCATTTTTGGTAAATCCCAAGTGTATGTGTGAATGTCATGACTGATGTCATAACATTCTAGTTCAGTTTGTACTAACTCATTAGGTACCTTTGCAGAAAAATATTGTATTTCAAGTACTGATGTTTATAAGTGTGTATCTGAGCATTTTGCAAAATGATCACATTTTGCTAAATCAGTAGACAGGTTTTCTCAGATGTCATAACAGATGTTATGACATCCTGTTCTGAACTAACAGGTTTGCAGGATGGATAAGTCTGATTTTTTTCAGGAAATAACTCAGTCTTTCCTGAACAGAATCCTGCGTTTTCTGAGGGGTAACCTAGCTCAACCCTAACCTGGTTAATAAAGTCCTGTGACCTGGTCTTTAGGTCAAACGGAATTAACCCTAGGTTTTTGTGGAAACCCTAACTGAAGTTGCAGCTGCTATATATTCAACAGAGCTGCTGTTTTTCAAGTACTCCTCTTGATTGATCAGAAGATCATTTTTGTAATCTGAATAGATTTGATTATTGTACTCCAAGAAATTATCATTGTGATAAGTGCCTTGGAATAGGTTTCTAATTGTAAGGGTTGTGTAGCACTCAAAGCTTTGAAGCAAGAGTGTTTGAATGTTCCTTGACTAAAGCTGTGAAGCAGAGTCAAGTTAGTTGTGTGCATCACTCAAAGCTGTGAAGCACGAGTGATTGTGGTGCTTGATTAAAAAGCTGTGAAGCTTAATCAAGTGTTTGTTTATGAAGAGTGTCTTCATCAATTCTCAAGTCAAATTCGTTTATGTATCACTGCTGTGATTGAGGGGGAGTGAGTAGGAACTCAGGTTTAAGTTGTACTTAGATTGGAATTGCATTGGGTAGGTCTTAAGTGAAGGAGATAAACTGGTTGGTTTATTCCTGAATTAAAATCTCTTATAGTGGATTTCCTCCCTGGCTTGGTAGCCCCCAGAGTAGGTGTTGTTGCACACTGAACTGGGTAAACAATTGACTGTGTTCTTTATTGCTTTTGTATTTACTGTCATATAGTAAGTCAGATACGGTGTCATAACATTGAACGTGACATTGAGTATCTGCAGCCAGAATTTCACTGTTAGAGAGATTGTATACTATCTGGATTCGTTATACAATGATTGGACAACATACCCAGATTTGAAGAAGACGATTGATACATAAGTGAGATTGTTCTAATTATTTGTGTGTATATTTATTTATCTATGTGAGATTGTTCTAAATAGTCGTTTATATTTTATTACAGCGTTCTACAAGATTTTCAATCACAAAGAGGTATTCAAGTATCAAAGAGTAGAGCCAACAACATTACGTGGATCATAGTGCAGGTATATTTTCACAATTTTGATTATATTAGTGATGATACTTGATAAAACAAGTTAAGGGGTATATCCTGATATATATCTGTATTTTCTTTCCATGTGTCCTCGTGAACGTAATGGTATAGATTGCGGTTATTTCATGTTGAGGTTTATGAAAGAAACACTTCTTTTGGACCGAATAGAGATTCCATCCATGGTATGAATTTCTAACTTATGAATTATTTTAATATTTCTCATAAAATGACATAATGTTTTAACTAAATCACATACTATGTTATTTTACTATGTAGTACTTTGAGGAAAATTCAATTGTGCTAATTACTCAAAAGATAAATTGGATGAGCTTATGGGGGAATGATATCAATTCATTATGGAGTTGAGAATTTTATAAGGTATATTGTCTTTCTTTCATTGATGAGAATTTTGAGTACAACTTTTGAGTTTTAAGTATAAATTAGAATAAAGTTTTGTTTTATCATGGTATGAATTTCGATATTTTAGTTTTGTTTCAGGTTATAGGTGCAGATGTAGAAGATAGAGCTAACAAGTTCTTTGTTGTTGTTTTTTAGAAATTCTCGAAGATAGTAATACGTAGATTAAACATCAATTTAGAATTTTTAGAATTTTCAAGTTGTATCATCAATTTTTAAGTTGTTGTATATATCATCATATATATATATATATATATATATATATATATATATATATATATATATATATATATATATATATATATATATATATATATATATATATATATATATATATATATATATATATATATATATATATATATATATATATATATATATATATATATATATATATATATATATATATATATATATATATATATATATGTAGATTTTTTGTATATGCAAATTTGATGCATATATATTGGATTAAAGTTACCAAATCTGGTGCAAGATGTGGTGAAAACCTGGTGCAAAATGTGGTGAAAATATTTGACAGTGCTTAAGGAGAAAATATGTCTAATATTTTAAAAAAAAATTGTTAACATTAGACAACGCTTAAGGAGAAAAGTGTTGTCTAAAGTAGGGAGAAAGCGCTGCCTAAGATGGAGAACAGACAACGCTTTTAAAGAAAAGCATTGTCTAAAGTAGGGAAAAAGCGCTACCTAAAATGGGAAAGCGCTGCCTAAGGTGGGGAACAGACAACGCTTTTAAAGAAAAGCGATGTCTAAAGAGATGCAAAAAGCGTTGTCTAAAGTGCTGTCTAAAATGAGAAAGCGCTGCTAAAGGTGTACTTACTAAAGTGCTTTATGAAGTAAAAGCGCTGCTAAAGGTGTTCATAAGAAAGCGCTCTTAAAGTAAAAGTGCTGCTAAAGGTGTTCATAAGAAAGCGCTCTTAAAGTAAAAGCGCTGCTAAAGGGGACATATAGCAACACTTTTACATTAATCCAAAGTGTTGCCTTTACTTATAGCAGCGCTGGTTTAGGCAGCGCTTTAAAGCGCTGTCTATGGCCAAAAAATGCGTTGTCTATGGCCAAAAAATGCGTTGTCTATGCGCTTGTTTGGCATATTGTCTTTATCTTAAATTCACAGTATTTGATATGTTGTTTCCCCAATTTGTTTGAGAATCAAGTGTTTGATTAGTTTTTCCTGCAATTCATTTGACAATCTAATAATTTCCATATCTTTTCCAAATCTCTTTGCAGTTTTCCAACAACATTCTTTAATTTTAAACCTTAAATCTTAAAAAATAACCTCCAAATGATTTTTCAGGACCAATCTTCAAAAACAATCTCCAATAAGCATCAACAGCAACAAGAATCTAAGGAAGATTCAACGCTTGAAGACATCAGTTTTCTCTTTCAAGTAGAAGAATATTTTGTATCAAGTAGAAGAATGGATTCTTTGATTATTTCTGTTTAACAAAAAAGACTTATTTCAGATATTGATTTTTTAGATCTGATTTTTAAACGGATCACTCGCTTAAATTGATCGGGAAATCCATCAAACCATAAACCCGTAAATCGAAAGAACCAATAACATAATTGGACGAAATTGGACATTTATTCAAAACCTGCGATTTGGACCGGATTGAATTTTTAGACCTAGATACGATCGAATTCGACCGCTGTCTAGCCCTAACCACCACTAATTGGAATGGTTATTTAGAACGAGAGATGATTGACACCTTGATATTTACGTTGTACTTGTTGTTGTGGTTGGAATAATGAAATGACAATAAGAAGAAGGGTACGTGTATTTATGGATTTTCCAACGGTGTAAAGCGACGCATTGATATTAAGAGTATTCTCAGTACACTGTTTCTACTAGTCTATTCACAATACCAATATATTTCATTAATAAGTTTGGTAATATTATCTTGTTTGGGGGTTTTATGTTTCATTAATAAGTTTGGTAATATTATCTTGTTTGGAGGTGTTCGTAGTTCATAAATTCTATTGATTCAAGTTATATTTCTACTTCAATTCAATTTTTAATAATCACTTCAATAATAATTTAATTTATGGTTTAAATGATTTAAATTTAATTCAAAATTAGTTTATAACCGATTTATATTTATAAATTAGTTTATAATAAGTTTGCAATTTTAAACTAATTTTATATTTTCAATTCTTTTAAATTAATTTAGTTTCATAAAAATTTAAATGGAAAATTTTTTTTCTTAAACTTTCAGTTTTCTTTTTTCAATTGTTTTAGAATCAGTTTTTTCATAAATTTAAAAATTTTCAAAAAAAAATCAGTTATTTTTTACCTTAATTTTAGTAAACTTGTTTTTCTGGAAAAAAAATGTTTCAAAAAAGTTTTTTTTCCAGTTTTTTTATTTTCGTAATTTTTTTTATGGAAAAAAAGTTTTAAAAAACAAATTTCAGTTTTTTTTTTATTTTCTTTAACTTTTATTTTTCTAAAAAATAAATTCAAAAAAATTTATTTTCCACTTTTTTACTATCGGAATTTATTTTTGTATTTCCGTAAACTTTTTTATCCTAGAAAAAAAAGTTTTCAGTTTTTTTTTTAAATTTTCGTTAACTTTTTTTCCCTGGAAAAAAATTTTCAAAAAAAAAATGTTCGTTATTTTTTTCTGGAAAAAATAAGTTTAAAAGTTTTTTCAAATAAACAAATTTCAGTTTTTTTTTGTTAACTTTTTTTTTCTGAAAATAATTTCAAAAAAATATTATTTCCTGTTTTTTTTATCTGGAAATTTTTTTTAAAAAAAAATCTCATTTTAAATTTATTTTCAGAAACACAAAAAAGAGTATTTTTGACACTTTTTTTTTTATATTTTTAAAAATAACGTTTTATTTTTAAAAATGTTTTTTTTGACAAAAAACATTTTTTTTACTCTGTTTATTTTCTATTCTTTTTTATTAAATACTAATTTATATAATTAAACTAATTTATAAAATAAAACTAATTTTAAAATAATTTTAAATTAAATTTGAATTGTTTAAAATAAATAATTCAGTTTATTAATCATTTAAGTGATTTAATTTTTTATGAAATAATATGTTCAATTCAAATATTCAATTCAGTGAACCATATTTTTAAACACCCTAATTTAAATCAAAACACTTCACCCTCATCGACTGTGAATCCGAGTTCAAAATTTTGTTTGTGTTTCATTTGGCATATGCTAACAATTTGTCCTACTTTCTGCCTTTATCACAACTTAAAATATGATGCAATAATTCAATTATTTTATGCTATATTCATTTATACTCAGACCTCTTAAAACTCACAAGTGAACTTATTTCTATTTAGTATTTTTATGGAGAACTTTCTTCTCAATCTCCTATGTAGTGAAGAATGTTATATATATATATATATATATATATATATATATATATATATATATATATATATATATATATATATATATATATATATATATATATATATATATATATATATATATATATATATATATATATATATATATATATATATATATATATATATATATATATATATATATATATATATATATAAAAGTGATTTTTATGTCACCTCCCTACGGCTAAAATTATTATTTATTTCGAGTGTGAGAATTCTCATGATTTTATCCTTTAATAAAAACGTCTAGTAGAATTGATATTATTGGATATGTTTATGATCTGACCTGATCAGAAATGGACCGTCACGGCTGACTCCGAGCTGAAAGTTTTGAACGAGGTGGGGGGTACCTGCAAGACACTCCGATGCTGAAGTAAGTAGAAGCACGAGCAGGCAATAGTAAGTGTATGGGTAAAATGATGAATACCTGACCCTCTGGAAACAGAGGGTATTTATAGCCCCCAGCGCTGGGCCAAGGTTCCTTCATTGGGCCGGGCAGGTTTGGCCCAATGGAGGAACTGCCAGGTTCTACGAACGTAGTGGGGACCCGCACGTGGTCCCCTCCCTGGATGTTCTGCGTGAAGTGCGGGCGGACAGAGACGCGGTCTTTTCGGGGTCTCGTTGGGAGTGCAGTGGACCGAGTCTGCCCTAGTTGGGGTGCTCGAGGTGATGTCGAGCTGGACAGTAGGATGTCGAGCAAGTAACCTCAGGGAACACGTCGGGCACGACTGTGACCCTTTGGTCGGCGTGGTCCTCAGCAAGTCCATTTGGATTGGGCCTCAACAATGCTATTGGGCCTGTCGGGCCCAGTCCAGAACAGGAGCCCCCCAAGTCGTGGTTCCTTTGTTAGGAGCCATGGCTTGATCTCAGGTCGTTTCCGCTTCGGGGTCTCGCGCCCGGGCCAGGGATGCAGGTCCTCGAGGGCCTCTCCGTGTCGTGCTCGGAGACAAGTCTTTCGCGGTGGATGCTCGGAGGGTCTTCAACGGCGCGTGTCTGTCGAGCACACGAGGTATCTTTCGGGAACTGTGCCGCCACCCTATGATGATAGGGTCATCATTGTGTTGGGAGCAGTGCGCCGAGGAGAGAAACTCCGTGGTTGCCCGAGGTGACGTTTGGTATTCCACGTCATCACTATAAATAGGATCCTTGGGCCCCATAACTCGTTTCTGCTCTTTGCGCTCCTACTGCTGCTGTTCTTCCAGATTTTTCATAGCTGCGATCTCCGTTACAGATTCTTTTCCTCTGTAGCCGAATCCACCTCTTGATTCCAAGTAAGTGACTTATCTTCTTTATTTTCCTGTTGTAATGCATGATTTTCAGCGTTGTTAGACGTTTTAGGGACTGTGCGCGTGGGACTAACCCGGTAAACTCATGTTTAGCTCGACATATTCATGCTTAGGACCGACAAACACATGCTCGTGGCCGGTAGATACATAGTTTAGGTAATAATCTGCAGCGCTGCCCGGGGTCTTCATGATCCAGGGCGCCTGATTCATGACCGTGCCCGGTATGTTCATGGTTCTGGCCGTAGGTTTCATGATGTTGCTCGCCATGGTCATACCTTGGGTCGGCATGTTAGAGAGTGGCCGCGCTGTCGGTTTGCTCAGGCGGTTTGGAGAAGGGCACATCGAGTTATCTGGACGTCGGGGAAGCGACTGCTTGTTGCAAACTAACTTTTGTGGTCGTGCATGGAACGACGTGGTTTGTCGTACACTACATCTGGTCCGTTACGTCGAGCGTATGGTTTCGTGCCCAACTGACTGGTTTCCCGTGCTCTGCAGGTAACCATGGCGGACGAGTCGTGCTCCTCTAGACGCCACGAACATGAGGAACAAAGTGCCGATGAGGCGGTGAGCTTGGTTGATACTGTCGAGGACCCTTTGTTGGATTGGGTGGGCGCCGAGCCCCGAGGAATCGCGTCGATATATAGTCGGCGTGACCGAAAGCCATATGCTGTCCTCGAAGCAGGCCAGGGCCAACCTGATTTCCAAAAGAATTTCGTTGTCACGCGGCCGACCTCCCGTGCCCGGATCTGCTCGGTGTACCCAGAGTATAGCTTCCCGATGTACGAGATTGCGTTCAAAGATCTTGGGCTGCAGCTGCCCTTCAGTGACTTTCAGACCGGGGTCTTCGTCCATCTGGAGCTGGCCCCGTCGCAGCTACACCCGAACTCACTCGCCTTTATCCGGGCGTTTGAGCTGACATGTCGCTTTCTGAGGATTGGGGCGACGATACCTCTCTTCTTCAGAATTTTTCATCTGCAGCGCCAGTACCGAGGAGGGAAACACAGCTGGGTCTCCTTAAAACAGTCGAGGAGACTATTCAAGATGTACATGGACTCCGTAAGGGGTTTTAAAGACAAGTGGTACGTCGTGAGGCCAGTTACCACGTCTGCTTTAGGATCCTTGTACGAGGAGGAGGCGCCCATAAGCGATGATGACGGGGAGGCGGTCTTAGACAACGATGGGTATCCCGTGATGGCCCGCACAGCCAAGTTCCATGTGCATTGGATGTTCAGGCATTACGAGCATGGGACTGGATACTATCATACCGCTGCGGGCGACATGTGTCCGGAGGACGAGGAGGCGTACGCCACTCTTTGTCGATTCGTCGACAGCTTCCACCCCGCCCGGTGGGCCACGAGGGAAGGGGAAGATGTCTTGGATGCAGAGGGTTATCCGACATTTGAGTCCCGGCCGATTGATACTAAGGCACTCGTGGAGTGTCAGACGTTCAGACAGGCTGCTCGTCTGCTAGGTCGTTTATTGCTTGAATTTCTTTGCTCGTCATTTATTTATGAACTTGCTCGATACTAACCCGTCTTTTATTTTGTGCAGGTTCGATGGCCGGTCGACGGGAAAGACTCTTGAAGCTGTCTTGCGACCAGAAGCGGGGTAGGAGGGTCGTGAAGGCTCCCCAGGCAACGAGGATGGGCCCGCCACATAGTCCGGGCGCTCCTCAGGCGGTGAGGGTGGATTCGTCGCCCAGCTCGGGGGCCGCGTTGGACGAGATCCCAGAGGTTCAAGAGGTCGATCCTAATGCCGACCTGATACAAAGAAAGAGGACCCGGGTGGAAAGCGTCCCGACTGTCAGCGAGGACACCAGCGCCGTCAGATCTTTTGGGTTCCCCCCTTGCTTCAAAGAGGAGGGTTTCTTCGAGAGATTCCCTCTGTCCGTGGTTGCCGACGAGGCTGAGACTATCAAGAGGATGAGTAAGGAGGATCGGAAGAGGCATCTGGCCGCCAGCATGGACGGGCTGGTGAAAATGGCGGAAATGGCCCTGGTGTTGTCCGAGGAAGGGTGGGATGATGTCCGTATTGAAGAACTTGAGCAGGAGAAAACGGCTCTCACCTCGAGCTCGCGGAAGTTAAGGACTGCCCTGGAACGCTCTGAGAAGATGTTCCGCGAGCAGGCATCGCTGCTGGCCGCTGAGAGAGAGATGTTGGTCCTGGAGAAAGAAAATTCGGGGAAGCTAGCCGAGGAGGGAGAGCTTCTCCGCGCGGACAGGGATCGTCTGGAGACCGACATCGGGCGCCTGACCCAACAGATCGAGGACATGAAAGTCGCCATGCTTCCTGCCGAGGACGAGCCGGAGGACATAGCGGCTTTGAAGAGTCGATCAGAGCTGGTCGCCCATATCCGGCTACTGGAAGCAGATTGTGTTGGTGCTCTGGAGGAGGGGTTCGACTCTGCAGTCGGCCAGCTTTCCTTGTTAAACCCTGGTTTGGTTACTGAGGGGACGGGCCACACACATCAGATCGTGGATGGCGTGATCGTGCCCCCGCCCGACTCTCCAATTGTCGACAACGATGGTTCCGGGGAAGCCTGATTGTAGGATAGCGGGCCTGCGTGCCTTTGATATTTGTATTTTTTGGGCCTGCGTGCCCGTTGGTTGTACTTTATGAACATCGCCGGCCTTCTTGGTCGGTTTATACTTGTTTGTCTTGTTGCCTTCGGGCATTTTTTTGAATGAGTGTTGTTTTACATTTAATCGTTTGCCCGTGCTTGAAATCTTATATATTTGCATAAAATTTAGCCTAAGTCATGGGCCCGAGGAGTGCCCGTAAGTGGCTGTGATTTAACGGGCGAGTCTGCCCGTCTTTCGTTTGTATACGTGCCCGGCCTTCTTTCGCTGGCCAGAGTCACCTAAGTGTTGCACTCGAGGGGAAAGACTTCCCTTTGACCCTTTTAGATGGCCCGTCATTCTTGACGACTTGTTGGGCATATGGAGCGAAGTTGCTCAGTCGGGCGCGAAGCCTGGTAGGGACTATTCGCCCTTGGCGTGAACTGCCCATCGCGAGCTGGGTGTTCTTCCTTACAGGTACTACGACGGTGGTGCTCGGTGTAGTTGTCCACGTCGGGCACTATCGATCGGTCTCGTTTGTTGAGCGATGTTGTGCGATTTAGCCATATGTCGGGCTCGTACCTCAGCCTCTCTACGGAGTCAGACGTTTTTCCTCGTCGACTGGGCGCGGGTGCCGATGGTCGAGGGTCCTAGGTGTTGGTAGTTTTTAACTATAGTACTGCTTTAGCTTAGCAGCGTTCCAGGGTCGTGGTAATGTCTCTTTGTCTAATTGCTCGAGATAGTACGCCCCGGTACCAGTGGCGCCGTGGACGCGATAAGGTCCTTCCCAGTTCGCGGACAGTTTCCCTTCGCGGGAATCCTTCTGGTTCCTACGTAATACCAGGCTGCCGATTTCGAACTCTCGCTTGATGACATTGTCGTTGTGGCGTAGAGCCACTCGTTGTTTTAGGGTGGCTTTGCGCAGGGCTGCACCCGATCGAATTTCCTCGACTAGGTCGAGTTCGTCCCTTAGCGCCTCGTCGTTCATTTCTTCGTCGAGGGGGTTCTCTGTTCGTCTGGAAGGTTCCATGATTTCAACTGGGATAACGGCCTCGGTGCCATACGTCAACCGAAATGGGGTCTCTCCCGTTGTCGAGTGGGGCGTGGTTCGGTATGCCCATAGGACGCTGTGAAGTTCCTCGACCCATCCCCTCTTCGCTTCGCCAAGTCGACGTTTGAGTCCTCGGAGGATGACTCTGTTCGCGGCTTCGGCTTGCCCGTTGGTCTGAGGGTGCTCGACCGACGTGAAATGTTGTTTTGTACCTAGTTATGTGACGAAGTCTTGGAACCCGTGGTCGGTGAACTGGGTTCCGTTGTCGGTCACCAGGGCCCGCGGAATTCTGAATCTGGCGAGGATGTTTCTTTTGTAGAAACGGAGGATATTGTGCGAGGTGATTTTTGCGAGGGCCTCGGCCTCGATCCATTTCGTGAAGTAATCCACGGCGACGATGAGGAATTTGTTCTGATAGGTTCCTTGCACGAAGGGCCCGAGGATGTCCATACCCCACCAGGCGAACGGCCACGGGGACGACAGTATGCTCAGCTCGTGCGGAGGGGCGAGGTGCATGTCCCCGTGTTTCTGGCACTTATCACATTTCTTGACGTGCTCCTTGGCATCCTGCTGCATCGTCGGCCAATAGTATCCCGCTCGAAGGGCTTTCCTTGCTAAGGATTTACCGCCCATGTGCTGGGCGTTGATCCCTTCGTGTATCTCCCGCAGTACTTCGGGGACTGTGGACTCGTCGATGCATTTCAGGAGGGGGATGGCGAATCCTCTTCGGTACAGTTTCTGTTCGAGAACCACGTAGGAACATGCTCGTCGCTTGGTGACGGTAGCTTCGGCCTGGTTCGACGGGAGTTCGCCTTTTGTCAGGAAATTATAAACCGGGGTCATCCAGGACATCGCATCGCTGATGGCATGGATCTCGACTGTAGTCGAGGATCGTTCGATACTTGGATGCGCTAGAGATTCCTGGATGACGGATTTGTTCCCGCCCTTCTTTCGTGTGCTCGTGAGTTTGGACAATATGTCCGCCCTCGTGTTTTGCTCGCGGGGAACATGTGAAATTTCTGCTCGTACGAACTTTGTCATGTATTTTTTGACTAAGTTCAAATACTCGGTGAGGTTGTCGTTTTTGGCCTGGTAGCTCCCCTGTACTTGAGAGGCGACGAGCTGGGAGTTGGTGTAGATATGTACCTCGCGGGCTCCCAGGTCCTCGGCCAGTCTCAGTCCTGCGAGCAGGGCTTCGTATTCTGCCTGGTTGTTTGACGTCGGGAAGGAGAGAGCTAAGGAGTGCTCGATTACTATGCCTTCTTCGTTTTCCAAGAGGATTCCTACGCCGCTTCCGGACGAGCTGGATGCTCCGTCGATGAAGATGGTCCACTTGTGTTCTTTCCCCGGGGGAGGGTCGTGAGTGGTCATTTCCGCGACAAAGTCGGCCAAGGCCTGTGCTTTCAGGGCTTTCCTGCTTTCGTACTGAATGTCGAATTCGGAGAGTTCCAAGGACCACTTTAGCATTCTGCCCGCCATATCTGGCCGACCCAGGAGTTGCCTCACCGGTTGGTCGGTTCGCACGATGATGGTGTGGGCCAGAAAGTAGTGTCTGAGCCTCCTTGCCGCATTGACGAGGGCCAGAGCAACCTTTTCTATCTGCTGGTATCTGGTTTCGGGCCCCTGTAAGGCCTTGCTCGTGAAGTAGACGGGTTTCTGCCCGTCGGGGGTCTCGCGGACAAGAGCTGCGCTGATGGCTTCGTTCGAAACGGCCAAGTACAAGTACAACGGTTCCCCGTCGTCTGGTCGAGATAGCATGGGCGGCTGAGACAGACTTTGCTTTAGGTGGCGTAGTGCCTGCTCGCATTCCTCATTCCATTCGAAGGCTGCTTCCTTTCGAAGGAGTTTGAAGAAGGGGAGGGCGTACTGAGCGGATTTCGCGACGAAGCGGGACAGCGACGTGAGCATGCCGTTCATGATTTGTATCGACTTCTTCGACGTCGGTGTTGGGAGGTCGGAGAATGCCCGACATTTGTCGGGGTTGGCTTCGATTCCCCGTTCTGTTAGATAGAATCCAAGGAATTTTCCTTCCTTAACCCCGAACGTACATTTCTCGGGGTTGAACCTCATTTTACATTGCCTTGCTTGGGCAAAGACTGTCTTGAGATGAGCTGCGTGGTCGGTGTCTGCTCGGGATTTGACGATCATGTCGTCCATATATACCTCGAGCATGTCGCCGATCTGTTCGTTGAAAACTCTGTTCATCATGCGTTGGTAAGTTGCTCCGGCATTTTTCAGTCCGAAGGGCATTACGTTGTAGTAATAGTTGCCCGAGCTGGTCATGAATGCCGTGCAGTGTTTGTCGCCCAGAGCCATTGGGATTTGGTTATAGCCCGAATAGGCGTCCATGAACGACAAAGTTTTGTAGCCGGCCGAGTTGTCGACCAGCATATCTATGTTAGGCAAGGGAAAAGCATCTTTCGGGCAAGCCCGGTTGAGATCAGTATAATCAACGCACATTCTCCATTTTCCATTATTCTTTTTCACGAGTACAACATTTGACAGCCAGGTGGAATACCGGGCTTCAGAAATAAAATTCGCCTCTAGGAGGTCTTTTACAGCTTTTTCAGCAGCCTCCGTTTTTTCTGGAGACTGCCTACGCCTACGTTGTACTACGGCCTTAGCGGCTAGATCAATGGAGAGGTGGTGACAGGCGACCTCAGGGTCGAGTCCGGGCATCTCCGCAACGCTCCAGGCGAAGAGATCAGCATTCTCGCACAGACAGGCCTTGATTTGCTTCCTGGCCAAGTCGGGGAGGTCTTTGCCAATCTTCACTCCCTTGGTCGGGTCTGTGCCGAGGGGAACGAGTTCAAAATCCCCGTCCGGTATTGGTCAGAGTGGGATTTGCTCGCTGCTGGATGGCTCGTCCTGATCGAAGCGGGTGTCCAGGGCTATGGAATCGACCTTTGGTGGAGCTTTCTGGACTTCTTTCTCGGGGGATGCTTTCCTGTCGGGCTCCTGTTTTGTCCTTTTGGCGGGTCTGGTCCCTATGTCGACGGTATCCCGTCCCTTAGAAGCGGCGTTGAAGCACCTACGGGCAGCGGCTAGGTCTCCTTGGATGGTGGCTACCCGTGCCCTCCTGGTGTAGAACTTCATCTTCAGATGGACGGTCGAGGGCACCGCTGTTAGCTCTGCCAGTGTCGGTCTCCCCAAGATGCAATTGTACAGAGACGGGCAGTCAATGACGAGGAAACGGACTTTAACTTGTCTCGTAGTCGTTCCTTCGCCGAACGTAACCAGGAGCTTGACATAACCCCAAGGTTTGGAAGTCGAGCCGTTGAAGCCTTGTAGATCCGACCCCACATACGGAGAGAGATGTGAGTCGTCCAGCTGTAGGGTTCTGAAAAGTTGGTTGTACATCACGTCGACGGAACTCCCCTCGTCGACCAGGATGTGATGCACGTCGAAATTAGCCATTCTTGCCCTTATCAGTAAGGGGATGACCGCGTTCGGGGCTCCGCCGGGGAGCTCTTCTAGGTAGAAGGTGATGGGCTCTGACCTGCCCTTCACCCTTTCGAACGTTACTGTTTGCGGGGGAGCCGCGTCGACCAGCTCGTCCAACTTCCTCTTAGCTGAATTGATGGTGAGGTCGTTGAACCCGCCCCCATTAATGACCATGGCGGAGGGAAAGTATTCCCACCTGCTGTGCGTTGTCCGCGGCTCCTGCAGGTGCTCGGGAATGTCGAAATCCTCGGGCCTGGTCACCGAGAAGGCGGTCTGGATAGGCACCGACTCGTTTGATGGTCGGGCGTCTTCTTCTGGCTCCTTGGCTTCATGGGCGTCACGACGAGGAGCGTCGTTTCGCCTGTACTGCGCGAGCCTCCCTCCCTTGATGAGGGTTTCAATGGCGTCCTTGAGGTGGATGCAGTCCTCTGTCAGATGACCATGACTCCTATGGTATTGACAGTATTTATTTTTGTCCGCCCCTGGCTTGGCGGGAGCAGGTCGGGGACGCTTGACGCTGCCGTCCTTGAAGTCTGTACTGGCACACTCCGCCAGAATACGCTCGCGGGAAGCTGTGAGCGGAGTGTACTCGGTGAAACGGCCCGAGGGGCCCCTTTGTTCCCGGACTTCCCGGGGTCGGTCTTCTTTCCGTTTCTCCCCGGTACGTCGGGGAGGAGCCTCTTGGCGTGAGCTGCTACTGTTGTTGGGACCCCGAGTCCTGGAGTCTCGGGCCCTGTTGGCAGCTTCCCTCTCCTCGTAATCCATATATGCTCGAGCTTTATCGAGGAGGGCGTCGAAAGACCTGGGCGGCTCGATTCCCACGGCTTTTCTGAATTCTGTGCCGGGGAGGAGCCCCCTCTCCAGCAGATATCTCTTCATGTGGTCCGTGCAGGGGACCTGTATCGCTTCTCGGTTGAAGCGGTTGATGAACTCCCTCAAGGTCTCATCCTGTCTTTGGATGATGGCCTCGAGCGCCGCCTCGGTCTTTGGATGGCGTCGAGAAGCGGTGAAGGAACTGATGAACTGGTTCTTCAGGTTCCGCCACGAGGTGATTGAGCCCAGGGCGAGCTCTTTGTACCAGTCCATGGCCGCCTTCCTGAGAGTCGTGGGGAAAAGACGGCACTTGATGGGCCCCCCGACATTATGATAATGGAGCATGGCCTCGAACCCGTCAATGTGGTCGACTGGGTCCGCAACTCCGTCATACTCCTTCAGATGTGGGGGCTTCTCCATGCCCGGGGGGATGGGTGCATCCATGATGGCCTGCGACAGGGAACCGCGGGGGTCGTCCTCGTCGCTCCTCTCCGGAGACAGAGATGGGGACCTGTAGTATTGTCTGGCACGGTGGTCGTGCTGAGTCTCCCTCGAGCGTGATGTTCGCTGGTTGAATGTTACACGCCCATCCCCGGCGTGTCTCTTGTCGTGCCTCGCCGGGTCGCGACTGGGTTCTCCGGCGGGGATGATGGGATCTCTCTCCAAATATGGTCGCCTCTGCTTTGGTCGGGGAGAAGGGCTTCTGGAGTTTTCCTTGTAGTGTCTCCGCGGGGGAGAAGGGTGTCGGACTTCAGTCACCCGAGGAGGGGGAGTATATGGTCTCCGATGCCTCCTCGAGGGTCTTCGCTCGTCTTCAAGCGCCTTTAATCTTTCTCCTTGGGCGAAGATGAGATAGTTCGTTTGGTTAATTGCTGCGAACAACGCTTGTGTGGTGGCATCCGCCCCGGAGGGGACGAGGACTTCCTGAAACCGGACGACTCTGTAGTGGGCGAGGGCTGCCGGGTCGTCCTCGAGTGGTGGTGGGAGCGAGGAGGATGATGCTGTGGCTCCGTCCCTGTGCGAGGAAGCTCCGAGGACGGTTGTTGCAGGTGCGGTGTTATGGCCGGGATTGCCGACGTTGTCGAGATGTCCGTTTTTGTCCGCCGTGCCGTTATTGGTGTCGGCGACACGGACGTTCTGCTCATCGCGAGCTGGATCAGCCATGACAGGTAGTTGAATTTTGAGCTTTGGTCTTTTGAGTTGTTTGCAAGACGGGGAAGCTAGTTCCCCATAGTCGGCGCCACTGATCTGACCTGATCAGAAATGGACCGTCACGGCTGGCTCCGAGCTGAAAGTTTTGAACGAGGTGGGGGGGGGGGGGGGTACCTGCAAGACACTCCGATGCTGAAGTAAGTAGAAGCACGAGCAGGCAATAGTAAGTGTATGGGTAAAATGATGAATACCTGACCCTCTGGAAACAAAGGGTATTTATAGCCCCCAGCGCTGGGCCAAGGTTCCTTCATTGGGCCGGGCAGGTTTGGCCCAATGGAGGAACTGCCAGGTTCTACGAGCGTAGTGGGGACCCGCACGTGGTCCCCTCCCTGGATGTTCTGCGTGAAGTGCGGGCGGACAGAGACGCGGTCTTTTCGGGGTCTCGTTGGGAGTGCAGTGGACCGAGTCTGCCCTAGTTGGGGTGCTCGAGGTGATGTCGAGCTGGACAGCAGGATGTCGAGCAAGTAACCTCAGGGAACACGTCGGGCACGACTGTGACCCTTTGGTCGGCGTGGTCCTCAGCAAGTCCATTTGGATTGGGCCTCAGCAATGCTATTGGGCCTGTCGGGCCCAGTCCAGAATAGTTTACAAGATACACCGGTTCGAGTGGGGTAAAATAACCACCCACAATATCATTGAGTCAATTTTGGTAAAATCACAATATAAATGATGCGTCACATATTTTTCTTAATAAATAATTTAACATATTACCGCTATTTTTTTAAGCATCAAATGTCTAAATGCGAGATAAAATTTATCATAAACATATTCGCAAAATCAAAGTTACACTACATGAATACCTATAATTGCAAAATATACTTGCAACTTACAAGAATTAGCATAAAAATATTAAAGTGTAGTATCCTAAATAAGTTAAAATTATTATTTACAAAATAAAAGATGTTGAAAATTTTATAATTGAAACAACCAAGATTAAAAACATCAAAGTCATCACTCATCAAATTACAAAAAAAAAAAAGTCAAAAAAAAATAGTGACGTAACAATCCATGAGTTTTGTGGGTTGGTGTGGGTTTACCCATAATCCAATTATTTTGAATTATTTTTCATTTTTGAAAATCTTGTTCACCTAATATCCTGACCCAACTCATTTTTTGGGTTGGTTTGGATGAGTTTTACTGGGTTTATTGGGTTTACCAACCCATGTACATCCCTAACTCCTTACACGAAAGGGAGGGTGAATCGTGGAGGTTTGAAAAATATTGTTTTAATTCATTTATAAAATAGTTTGAAAATATTTTATAAAATAAGCGAGTAAGTAAGCAACGGAAAATCAAAGGAATGAAAATGACAAGAAATAAAAGAGACGTGAGAGAAGAAAGAACACCAGAAAATACAAGTTCGGCCCAAGATGATTAGTTTGTCTCCAAAAATTATTCTTGAGAGTGTCAAATAAATTTGAGAACTTTTAGAAAGATTTTCCCACAAACCTCTTTATACAAACAAATGAAGTTTTTAGGCTGACAAGACTTATAACAGTTAGTCTTCAAATGAAACTGAGATTTTCTACGGGCTGATCACAAATCAAGATGGAGTTTTGAGTTGGTTATCCTCCAAACTAAATTAGGGTTTTACACTGACTGACGGTTGTACCTCAAAATTTTCCCTCTCATTTCTCAAAACATTTCTCACAAGATCTTTAATAGCTCAAGCTTGTGCAAGTGTAGACTAGGTCAAGCCATCTCCTCAACACTGATGCCTCAAATTAGGGTTTGAGTTTTCACAAGGACAATTAGAATTCTAATGCTTCAAAAGACTTCCATAGACCATTATGGACCTTCAAGATTGCTCATGTCAAGTTTCAAGTCTTGCAGCTCAAGTTTACCTAGTCAATTGATCAAACGACTTAAAATTAGTTGTATTGGGTAAACAGTCAACTGTGGTCAACTTACAGTCAAACCTCAATATTTTTTACCAATATAAACATTTTGAATTCATATGTATCAATTGATCAAGTTTGGATCACAATTCTCTAAAAAAATTGTTCAAATCACCAAAAGGGCAAAATAGTCAAAATTAGGGTTTTGACTGAGAAGGCTTGATTTTTAACTTTTGACCTAATACATGACTCATTGGTTTGAAACATGATCTCAAGGATTCAAATGCATCATTTTGACCTAATTTCATAGTTCATTTCATTTCTCAAGATCAATGGATTGATAGTTGAAATTTGGTCAATTGATGAAAAATTAATTGTACACTAAAAAGTCAAACTTTGACTTTTTGATCAAATTTGAGTTTCAAAGATCATATTTCATCAAGACATTCAAAAACATGAAACTTGATCATCAAGAAATCAATAAATTCAAAAGGCAATTTGAAAAGTCAAAGTTTTCAAGACTTGGAAATTTTTCTAAGTGTTTTATACATGATTATTTCATAACTTCATGCCAAATTCTCACCAAGATGCAAGATGATTCAAGAAAAACTTCCAACATAAAATTTGTAGATCTCAATGAAATATAAAACATTGTAGGGCAGAATATTTTCTATAAATACTTGGACTTTTAGTTATGAGTTCATAAAATCATGCACTTTTGATAAAAACACTTTGTGAAAATTTGACCTAGTTAGGCAGATTTTTGGTACCAACTTCATGGAAGCTTTTCACATAGTTCCAATTGGATTCTTCAAAAATGAAAAACATGAAGGTTGTAGGGGATGTTACAAGCTTTTCAAAATGTCCCAGAACTCATTGATATCAGGCTTGAGCTAAGAGAATCAGAGAGATGAAGTTAGGGTTTTAAGTTTGAATTACAAGGCAATTTTGTGATGAATACATAACCAAATCCATAGCCATGCTGCATAATCTTTGCTTTGCAGGCCTCAAACTTGTGTTTCACTCCATAATTAATGGTTTTCACAATTGATTGATCCCTTATCCAAGTGATTTAAGCATTGTCCAAGCCAATTTGCTATTTTGGGGAGAAAGTAATCATTCCATTCTTGTAAATCAAGCTTTATGCACAAAGTCAATGCATGGAGCTCCTAACTTGTTTTCTATGATTACACTCCATCCACAAAGTCATAAATATTGTGTTTAAATTGATGAACAACTCTTAATCATGAAGTACAAAGCATTGAAACTTGTTTTGTCAAAAAATCCCATGTTGAGCTTAAACATGTGAATTTGAAATCTGATCAACTTGAGCACTCCAAACATCTTGTTTATAAACAGAGACACTATTTTTGAGCTAGGACACGGAGATACCAGCCCTCAAGCATCCCAAAACTCTCACAAAATCTGATTACATACAAACTACCATTGTTGTGCAAAATCTGGCCAAAAACTTCCATCTTTAAATCAACTTGTGCGTTTCTTGGCCAAACCATTTCAAAATATTTCTTACCTCAAACATAAGCCATCTCAATACCTGTTACACTTCTATAACACTTCCATCACCATCTTCCATTTTCAAAAATAGAGGTATGCACTTGGACTTCTCTAGAATAGTTCAAGCACTCCTAACTCAAAGTAACTATTGGAATAGCTTCTTGGAGGTTCAAGGAAGCTAACCGGATCATTAAAACACCTTGAAGTGAGCTCTAACCCAAAACACAATTTCAAATTTTGAGGTAAGTTTTCTGATTTTCAATCTCTTCATATAGGCATTGTTAGCTTTCCATTTTCAAAGATAAAATGTAGACATCATTTTCCTGAAGCTGACCATGTCCTTAAAATTCATTTATATTGCTTGAGTTATGAGAATTTTAAGCTCGAACTTTTTGAAAAAATTAGGTTAGATTTGGCACCATTCAAAATTAGTGCTCATATTTGATTTATAGTTTTAGCTATTAACATTTCTGAAATCATGATGAAAAATGGAGCAACTTTCATGTTTACAGTTTTGATTTTTGTTGAGAAATGAGAAAGTTACAGGATTCAAAAATGGAGGTTGATGTCCTGGCGCGAGGAAAAAGAAGATGCGGGCCTAGGACTTGATTTAAAATATAATATGTTGGTTTCATTTTAATAAACGGATGTATAGTCACCCCTGTGGTAGAGAGCACGCACGTTATTGCCAAGGGCCTGGGTTCGAGCCCTAACGCTGCCTTTTTTTCTAACTTTTTCATTATTTTCTTCTTTTTTGTTACAAACAAGCGCGCCTGGGCCTAAGATCATTGGGCCTTCACCTTTTCCACTCAACAATACCCCATGTCTACTAACTACAATGCAGCCCAACCCCTTTTTTTTTATTTATTTTGTTTCTGATTACAAAAACAAGTTTTTGGGCTCAAAACAAAACCAGTTTTACTTCTAAACCACCCAATACAGTTTTACACCCTCCTAACTTTTATTTTAGTTTTCTATTTTTATTTTATTTTTCTTTATTATTATTATTATTATTATTATTTTTATTAATTAAAAATCCCAAAAAATAATTTATTTATTATTTGCATATTTAATATACTTTTATCTTATTTCTTTTAAGACAAAAAAGACCAATAAGTATTTTTCTTTAACAAATTGTTTTTTTAAATTAAATTAATAATAGACTTAGGTTTATTTTCTTAATTAAAATTAATTTAGAACTTAGGACTTTTAATTAATTAATTTTTCACACTAGTTTAACTAAGATAAATTTGTTTTGATAAAAAACCTTAAAAAATTGTTTTCTTGATTAAATCAATTTCTTTCCTCAAAATAACTTAGGTTTAGTTTTCCTAAATTATATTAATTAATTACTTTCTTTTTCTAATTTAATTAAGTTAAGCCCTCTTATACAAAAAACTCAAACAAAAACAATTTCATTTTTCTTTCGTATTGTCTTTACATTCTTGTATATTATTTATTCATTAAATATGGTTGTAATAGTAATTATATGTAATTTCTCTTATCTCCCTATTTGTAAATTTGTACCCCCATCCCAAATGATGTAATAGCGTAGAATTTTACATTTCCGCAATTGATCGCTTTCAATATAAATGCTAGTAACTAGGGTTTGTATGGCAAGACTAAAATTAACAAGTAGCAAACCCTAATTCAAGAACAAAAGCATGAAAATAAACACTTTTCACACTTGCACCTCTAGGGTTAACCTCACTTGTCGCCTAAGATAAAATATTCATGTTATGCAAACGTGGGATACTTTAGCAAAAACAATCAAATACAATATCATAGTCCCTCGATAACCCTTCAATATTGCCTTCGGTAAATGATCTTAGACCCTTACGACAAATTGCTAAGGTATCCTACAACGTTGCTTTCTATGACTATACGATGACCCACGCCCGTCCCTTCACATCTAATAATAGAGATTCTTATCAATCAATGGTAAGCTAGTAATATCTAAAGGAAAAGAACTAAGACCTTTTGAGTAGATAGAACGCTCGTAGTTTCTTGCTCACAACCATTTTCAAAACATCTCTCAAACACACCAACACTCTCAAATGAAATATTTTCAAAAGTCAACACTTTGTATGCATTCTTATAGAGACGAGAATCATTACAAAGTTCTCCTAAACAAAGGCACTTTTCAAAAATACTTTCAAAACCAATCACCAACACATTTCAAAAAAAGCATTTCAAAATGAGCTAGCAACTAAGAGCCCGTAGATAACTACGGATGAAAAGGGTGCTAACACCTTCCCTTTTCATAACCTACCCCCCGAACTCAAGAAAATTCTCAAAAGGTCCTTCCTGTTCTTTTCACCCTTTCCTCTATTGGATAAAAGAAAAGTCGATGGCGACTCTTGCTATCCGCAACAATTATGATAAAATGCAAAACACCCAAGTCAGTTCTCCTATCGTATCACAGAACTGGAGACTTTGCTGGGGACATTACTAAAAGTGGGGTTACCTTAAGAGCTAGATCACCTTTAAATGCTTTCATTATTTTACTTGTTTTCTTTTCATTTTGGGTCCTTGTTTTGGTTTTGTATTGATCCTCTACCCGGATATGGGAATATTATTAGGTAAGTAGCAAAGATTGTGGAGACTGTACGGTGTAAACCAATATGGTTTAAGAAATAACTATGTTAGTGTGAAACATTTGTGGGAACTAGTATCCTTTAAGTTTAATCAAGGAGAATACGGGGCCGCTGTGTGGTGTCATGAAGCACTAACTGACCTTAGAACCTTTAATTGAACAACTTGGCCATTAGGAAGTAGTGAGATAGCGATTTCGGTGGAAAGTTAAAAATTGGTTGATACTCGATACTACGCTAATTGATATTGGAATTTTGGGATATTTCGGCCGTAAAAAAAAGATTGATTATGTTGAGACAATGCCCAATTAAGAAAGATCAATGATATTGAGATTCCCTAGAACCCGATTACTTTGTAGGACAGGTTGAACCAGCTAAACTTCAAGAGGGTACTTACCTATGAACCTCATACAAGCCTAAATCTAAGGACTTGTTTGCTTTGTTTGTATATGTTTATTTATACATAACATTATGACATCATAACATGGCATTGGTATTAACCATTTCAAGGACCTTGGGATTTATCTTTGTCTGTTTTGTAGAATATGGATTCCACTCGTAGAAAGACCATCCAAATCGACTTTGTGAAAGTACCTCCTCAACTCAAAGAGTTAGCATCAAGGGTTCAAAATAATTCTCCATTCACCAAGAAGTATGGTCGTCTCATCAACTTGGTTATCTCAAATTTTGAAGAGAAAATGATGGCGGTACTTTTTCAATTCTTTGACCCTAAGAACCATTGCTTTACATTTCTTGATTACCAATTGGTGCCTACCATGGAGGAGTTTTCTCAACTCTTGGGAGTGCATGTTCTCTACCAACTACCCTTCACCGGTATTGAGAAAGACCTAAGACCTGAGGAAATTTCTCTAGCTGACCATTTGCAATAGTCCGATGTTGTGGAAAATTGGGAAACAAGAAGTGGTGTTAAGGGTTTTCTAGCCAAGTTTCTGTTTGATAAGGCTCAACAATTTTGGAATGATTTAGGTTTACAAGCTTTTGAAGAAATTTTGGCTCTTCTACTCTATGGGATGGTACTATTTCCTAACTCGGACCAACTCATAGATGTGAATATGGTCAAAGTTTTTCTATCTCGTAGCCCGGTTCCTACCTTACTTGGAGATATTTTGCATTCTTTTCATACTCTTACCATGAAGAGAAGGGGGATTCTTATGTGTTGTACTCCCTTGTTGTCTAGGTGGTTTATTTCGCACCTTCCTCGATCAGTTTTGAAGAACGAGCAAGGTATGATTTGGTCTCAAAGGCTGATGTCACTCTCACATTCGGATATCCATTGGTGTTCTCGATATTTGGAGGATGTCACCATCATTGATCATTGTGGGGAATTCCCTAATGTCCCTCTCTTTGGAATTAGGAGAGGTATCACCTATAATCCTTGCTTGGCTCTACGACAGTTTGGGTACGCTTGGAGGGATGGCCCTCATGACGTGCTTGTTCAAGGAATTGTATTCGAATATGAGGATGATGTCCAAGGTTATCGTCAAAGATTTGTACGAGCTTGGGGCATGGTGAAAAAAGTTGATAGCAAAACTCTGGGGCATAACAACTCTATTCCTTTGGAGCCTTATCTCAAGTGGATGCGAGCTCGTGCTCAAAGCCTCATGATACTGTACCTTGCCATCTTACCTATCATCATGGAGCCTATTGTCGAAGGAGATGTTCCTTACACTATTATTCATCCTGACATGCCTACTACTCTCGAGGAGTTGAAAAGGTCATAGATTCAATTAAAAGGGGGAGCGAGACACCTTTAAAGCCCAATTCCACTCAAGAGAGAAGAATGTTTTGGAGCTCACGAGACAACTTCATGAAGAGCGGAACTCGAATGCCTACATTGCACCAAAGAGGATGCGCTCATGGGAAGCTTTAGTTCTTTTTGTTTTTAGGAGTTTATTTTGTATTGTTTTTGCTTCTTATATTGTAAGCCCAAGAGGCATTTTTGTAAACTGTTTGAACTTATTAATACAATTAATATTTGTTCCTTCTTTGTTTAAACAAATTTAAATCCTAAAGGTCCTTGGAAACATTTGCATTCACATTACATGCATCATAACATAAGCAGGTTTTTTGACACAAGTTTCCTCATCTTTCTACTGTTTATTTCAGTAAGATGGATCTCGAGCAGTCTGTGAAAGACTTGCAGACACAAAATTCTCAATTTCAAGAAACCTTGCTCAACTTGGCCAAAGGGCCGCAAAAGCTGATGACACTTCTGGTTGCAAAAAAGAAGACCAAGAAGAAAGCTTTGATCAACATGGGAAAGAGATTCAAGGGTCCCGTTCGACAAGTTCAGGTGGTAGAAGACTCCTCCGAGGAGGATAAGAATCATGATGAAGATGCAAGGAGCACCCAAGCTAGGGGTGGTAACAATCCAGTCTCTAAGGATGAGGAATTTTTTGACGAACCATATCCACCGGCTAAAGACAAGTATAAGCAACTAGAGGACAAATTGAAGGCTATGGAAGTTCAAGCTGTGCCTGGCCTAGATTTTGGTGATTTGGGTTTGGTTCCTGGGGTGGAGATCCCCCACAAATTAAAGATTCCAGTTTTTTCCAAATACGATGGCGTTTTGTGCCCGAAGCTTCACTTGAGATCTTACGTCCATAAATTTTAACCACATACCACTGATAAGAAGTTGGGTGCACTTATTTCAAGAGAGCCTGTCTGGGACTCAATTGGAGTGGTTTTACCAGTTAAAGGGTTCCAACATCCATACCTGGGAATACTTGGCCACCACCTTTTATCGTCAATATCAGGACAATGCTGATCTGGCGCCAACTAGGGTGCAGTTACAAGGAATGACCATGGGTTCCAATGAATGTTTCAAAGAATATGCGCAAAAATGGAGAGACCTGACAGGTAGGGTGGAACCAACATTGAATGATATGGAGTTGGTAGATATGTTCATGGGAACATTGACTGGACCATTTTTCAATTTGTTAATTGGGAGATCATCATCTGGTTTCACTAAGTTAATCTTGACTGGTGAAAGGGTCGAGAGCGGTATTAAAAGTGGAAAGATTCCCATGGCCTCTGCCTCTACATCAAATACTGTGAAGAAACCTTTTACCGCTAAAAAAGAAACTAATGTCGTGTATGGGTCAAGGGGCCATATCAAGAAGGACCATCGTCAATATGTAAATGTAGTTATAATATCTAATCCGACCTCTACTCAAAGACCACAACAAAAAGCTGGCTACCAAAAACCTAATATTCCAAGAAGACAATTTACAAGGATCAACATGTCACTATCTCAAGCCCTAAAACACCTGTTGAAGGCTGATTTGGTAACATTGCGTGACCCCCCTTCAAATCCCAATGTTTCGTCTCCAAAGTATAACCTGAATGCCAAATACTTCAATAGTTCTGGACATGACACTGATCATTGTTGGGCATCAAAATGCAAGATACAAGACCTCATTAACAACAAGACCATTCGATTTGATCCTCCTCCAAATCCGAATGTAATCACCGCACCTATGCCAAACCAACGCAAAGGTGTCAACGCTATTGAAGATATTGCTTTTGTTTCCTCTATTAATGACTTAAGCCCCCCACTAAAGTTTGTCAAAAACAATTTGTTGAAAGATGGGGTTTTCCCTAGTTGCCTTCACTACACCAAAAATAAGTTTTAGCAGCACACATACGAAAGCGCTTTTAGGTAAAAGCGCTGCTGTAGGTTTTAAAAAAAATTCGCTTCAAAAAAGCGCTTTCAAAGGGTGCCTTAAGAAAGTGCTTTTCAAAAGCGCTGCTAAAGGTCACCCTTAGAAAGCGCTTTTTGAGAAGCGCTGCTAAAGGGTGCCTTTCAGAGGGTACCTTAAGAAAGCGCTTTCAAAAAGCGCTGCTAAAGGTTATCCTTAGAAAGCGCTTTTACAAAGCGCTGCTAAAGCTGGCCTTTAGAAAGCGCTTTTAAAAGCGCTGCTATAGGATATGCTACGAAAGCGATTTTACATTAAAAAGCGTTGTTATAGGTGACCTTTAGAAAGCGCTTTTAAAAGCACTTTCGTAGGTAGTTTTATAATAAAAATCAAAAATTCGTATCATCACTTTTCTATTGTTCTTCACGAAATCTTCAAATCCCTAAACTAGAGCTCTGCCGCCGTTAGCATCTACGAAATCTTGTTCAGGACCACCGCCTCCGTTCATCAGTACCTCCGCCTCCGTTCATCAGTACCTCCGCCTCCGCTCATCAGTACCTTCGCCTCCGTTCATCAGGACCTCCTCCTCCGTTCTAGGTATGTCAATTTCTAGTATAGTTTTGTATGAATAAATTGTTCTATGCTTGCTTTGATTCTAATTTCTAGAATAGTTTTGTATGAATAAAGATGTGACTATCTTCTAATAATTCTTTTATTTAATTCGATATAGGAATTTTGTGTAGCATTACTTTTTTCTATAGTGGTAGGGGAATGCATATGTGTTGGAGTTTGCATGTCTGATGGTCAGAGTCGCTAGTTTATGCATATTCTTTCACATTCCATATTAACTATATTATCGCAGATACAATGTTTGTTGTGGTTGGGTTTTGATTGGACCATAATTGTGGTTTTTCCTTGTTGTTTTCCTACAACATATTGATAGTAAATACCATTCATTTCCTGCTCCATAGATTACTCTATAGTTTAGTTTTGTAGAGTGTGTGTACGATTTTTTCTCTCATACAACACAATGTAAATGTCATCTCTAAGTTTTCACATAAAATAGACATATGAGTTAAATATGTACTATATGCACTATTGTAAACCAAAATATTTAGCCTCTCTATATATGTTTAGAAGTCAAAAGACTTTACGAGAATGAAGGAAGCATCCATGCAAATGTACATTTCCCCTATTTTCATCATTACTTGTAGCATACATTCCATTGATAGTACAACTGAACTACAAAATTTTATCTTTTTTGAGTTTGAGTACACACATAATTTATGATTGATTTTGAGCAATGATAGTTTCTTGTTTATGGTTTCTTGTGTTATACTTGTGTACTAAAGTAGTTGATAGAATAAAATGAATTTAGTGAAAAGTATTGAGTATTGGTTTTGTTATATGGTTGTGCAAGAGCAAGTGCAAGTTTTGAGTATTGGTTTTGTTTTCTAATTTATCATTTAGCTCAGATTGACTCAGAAACTGTAAACCATGGATAAGACATGGATGTATTCCAATCGATTGTTGAAAGAGTACGAGAACGAGGTATCCGAATTCGTTAAGTTTGCTGTTGCGCACGCCGAAGACCCCGGTCAAATGACATGTCCTTGTTTGTGTTGCTGTTATGGGAATCGGGTTGACGCGGTTCAGTTGGCATCGCATCTAATACGGTATGGAATTGATAGAAGTTATACATGTTGGAATATGCATGGTGAGAAAAGTGACGGGAATGATGAATCGGGGGATAATAGGACCTATGCTTCAAACGACAATGGCACAGATACATACGATTATGATCGAGTTGAAGAGATTGCAGAAGCGCTTGAAGAAGATCTTAATGATTGTCCCAAAATGTTCGAGAGGTTGGTAAGCGATGCAGAGAAACCATTGTATAATGGTTGTACAAAATTCACAAGATTGTCTGCGGTTTTAAAGTTGTACAACTTAAAGGCGGGCAATGGATGGTCGGATAAAAGTTTCACAGAGTTATTAGCCCTTATGAAAGATATGCTACCAGAGGATAATGTTCTCCCCAATCGAACGTATGAGGCCAAAAAGATGTTGTACTCTATTGGCATGAGCTATGACAAGATACATGCCTGTCCAAAAGATTGCGTTTTGTTTCGAAACGAGTATGCATCGTTAAATGAGTGTCCTAAATGCGGTGCCCCTCGATATAAGAAAAAGTTGTCTCCGACAAAAGTCTTATGGTATTTTCCTATAATTCCGAGATTTAGACGGATGTATCGTAGTGAAACCGATTCAAGACACTTAACTTGGCATGCGGATGAAAGAATTGTTGATGGAAAGTTTCGACATCCGGCAGATTCACCACAGTGGATGAAAATTGATAATGATTATCCTGAATTTGGAAAAGACGCAAGAAACCTTCGCTTGGCATTGTCTACTGATGGAATGAACCCACACGGTATTCAAAGTATCTCGCATAGCACATGGCCTGTAATTCTTATGATTTATAACCTACCTCCGTGGCTATGTATGAAGCGTAAGTACATGATGTTATCTATGTTAATTTCTGGGCCTAAACAACCAGGAAATGACATAGACGTATATTTGGAACCTTTAATCGAAGATTTGAAGATATTGTGGGAGAACGGTGTGGAGGTTTATGATGGGTATAGGAAAGAAAGTTTCAACTTGAGGGCGATGTTGTTTGGAACAATTAACGATTTTCCAGCCTACGGAAATCTATCCGGGTATAGCATTAAAGGTGAAAAAGCGTGTCCTATCTGTGAAGATGGAACCGATACGATGCGATTGAAACTTTGTCAGAAGAATGTCTTTCTCGGTCATCGTAGATTCTTAAATTCTAAACATTAATATCGTGGATGGAGAAAAGCGTTCAACGGAGATACCGAACAATGTAGAGCTCCGCCTGGATTGACAGATGATCAATTATTTGAAAAGGTGAAAGATGTGAGTATTCAGTTTGGCAAGCCTTTTGCACATAAAGTTGTTACAGGTGGGTGGAAGAAGAGGTCGATTTTTTTGAATTGCCATATTGGAAATCTTTGTACGTAAGACATTTTCTTGATGTTATGCATATTGAAAAAAATGTATTTGACAGTGTTATTGGTACGTTACTCAATATAAAAGGGAAGTCTAAGGATGGTCTTAAAGCAAGGGAGGACATGGTAGAGATGGGAATAAAAACTGAATTGGGACCCGTGAAAAAAGGAACACGAACATATCTACCACCTGCTGTTTACACTATATCCAGAAAGGAGAAAAAAATATTGTGTAAGTTCCTAAGTGAGGTTAAAGTTCCAGAAGGCTACTCATCAGATATTAGAAGACTTGTGTCTATGCAAGACCTCAAGTTAAAGAGTTTAAAGACGCATGATTGCCATTTTATAATGGAACATTTTCTACCGATAGGTATACGTTCTATTCTTCCAGAAAAAGTAAGAAGCGCAATAACTAAACTGTGTTTTTTCTTCAAGTCAATTTGCAGCAAGGTGATCGATCTTGAGATCTTACCAACATTGCAAAAAGAAATAGTTGTTACTTTGTGTGATCTTGAAATGTATTTCCCTCCCTCGTTTTTTGACATAATGGTTCATCTTGTCATTCATCTTGTCAAAGAGACACAACTGTGCGGACCAGCTTATATGAGATAGATGTACCCTACTGAACGTTATATGAAAATATTAAAAGGGTATGTGAAAAACCAAAGTCGACCAAAGGGTTGTATTGCTGAACGATATATTGTTGAAGAAGCGATTGAGTTTTGTACTGAATATCTGTCAAATGTTCAATCAATTGGACTCCCCAAATCTCACATTGTTGAAAAAAAAGAAGGTAAGAAGCTAATTGGAAATAAAGTTGTGACAGTATCAATGGTTGAACGAGATCAAGTGCATTTGTATGTTCTGCATAATGAGCTTGAAGTTGAGCCGTATGTTGAAATTCACAAGGGTGTTCTTCGAGGTTTAAATCCGAATAGAAATGAGAATTGGATTGTACGAGAGCATAATCGAAGTTTCATACCATGGTTTAAGGAACATATTTATTCAAAGTATCGTTCAGATCATGCTTCAGTAACAGAAAGATTGAGATGTTTAGCATACGGTCCAAGTTTAGTTGTGTTTTCTTATAGCGCATATGCAATTAATGGATACACATTTTATACCAAAGAACAGGATGACAAAAGTACTATGCAAAATAGTGGTGTCACCTTGATCGTTGAAGCAATGCATATATCAAGTGTGAAGGACTTAAACCCAAAATTTGCAAACCTGTCATATTTTGGGGTTATCGAGCGCATTTGGATGTTTGATTACGAGAAGTTTCAGATTCTTATATTTGGTTGCAAGTGGGTTGAAAATAATAATGGCATACGAATGGATAAGTCAGGTTTTTTGCAAGTGGATCTTAATAGGGTGGGGTACAAAGATGAGCCTTTCATTCTAGCCTCTCAAGCTAAACAAGTGTTCTATGTCAATGATCCGACAAGTACGAAATGGTCTATAGTGCTATTATCTAACAAAGTAATTGATGAAAGCATTGGAGATCAAAGTGATATTGGTGTTGACATTGAATCTTTAACCATAACTGATCAAAATGATAATGAATCATGTATTAAAAAAGATCATAATGAGGGTATTTGGATCAATCCAACTGTCCGCGTTGTTAAGAGACGAGTAGAACACATTCCTACCAAGAAAAGAAAGAGACCTTAGTGAAAAGGGTAATAGTATATATAATTATAGCCTATATCATTCAATAAAATTTAATTTGTCATTTCATTTTTATTTGTCACTTCATTTTTATTTGTCATTTCATTTTTATATTTGTCATTTCATTTTAATTTGCCATTTCATTTTTATTTGTCATTTCATTTTTATATTTGTCATTTCATTTTTATTTGCCATTTCATTTATATTTGTCATTTCATTTTAATTTTCCATTTCATTTTTATTTGTCATTTCATTTTTATATTTGTCATTTCATTTTTATTTGCCATTTCATTTTTATTTTTTTTCATTATTACAGGTCAAATGGCTAGTAATCAAGAAAACTCAAAAGATGCAAATGCTCCTGAAAATGCTCCTGAAAATACTCCAGAAAATACTTCAGAAAAGACTTCAGAAAAAGATATTACACGAGGTATAACTATTATGAGGGGAATCATCCGTGATAGAGATAGAGGAGTAACATATAATGTAGAATGGAATGATAATGACCAATTAATTGGGTCTAATGCTGCAAAGTTGACAAGCTACATTGGTACGCTTGTGCGTATACACATTCCGATCACCACTCCTAGATGGAAAAGAGGAGAGTTGGATGAGGCTAAGGAGAAAGTTTGGACTGAGATAAAGGTACATATATGGTTTTTGTTATTTGCTTTATCTTGACGATAATATGTGTTTAAATTTATTTTACTAACACACTTTATGCGTATGTTTTTTTGTAGAGGTCTTTTAACATTGAAGATACCCGTAAAAAGTATATAATGGGTTTGGCTGGAAAAAGACACAGAGGGTGGAGAACATTTTTAACAAACAAGTATCTTAAAGATGATGAAGGAAATTTTCTTGAAGAGGATCCGGAACGTCCAAAGAAATATGAGAACTTCATTACACCTGAAGAATGGGTTGGTTTTGTAGGCCAAAGAAGAGACGAGAATTTCAAGAAAGTGAGTGCTATCAATCGCGAGAGAGCGTCAAAACCCGCATATCCATACAAAAAAGGGCGTTTGGGATATGCTCGCTTAGAGGAAAAAATTGTAAGTAAATATAAACTCTACGATCTTATTAATTCTCTCAATGTGTTATAGTTGATGATCTTAAGACTTCCGTCATTGCGTAGTTAGAAGAGACGAAAAGTGACGCAACATCACTACCGGCACATTTGTTGTGGAAGGAAGCCCGTGTGGGTAAGGATCAAGCTGTTAATCCCGATATTCAACATGTGTATGATGAATGTGTAAGTATAAGATTGTGTCTTTAGTTAAATCAATTAATGTTTATTAATATTTAAGTAATTTTTTATCTCCACTAATAATTTTTTATATGTAATTGAATTACAGGAGACCTTGTCGCAATCGGTATTCCCAGGTGAGGATCCTCAGGATACCAGGAGCGTACTTAGTCGAGCATTAAATATTGCTGAGTATCCGGGTCGGGTGAGGGGTAAAGGTCATGGTGTGACTCTAACCTCTTTGTATAAGCATCCAAGGAGAAGAAATCCTAGCAATGCAGAAGTGATGCAAACATTGCAGGATTTACAAGCTCAAGTTCGTGAATTGCAGAAGGATAAAGAGAGATATATGGCGGAAAAGAGCAGTTCACAATTGAAAGAAACTAGTGACAAAGCTAGTATCAACTGTCAGCATAAATTTCCCGAGGTAATTTTCAATATATATCCGTTATTATTATAGAATATTTTTAGTCACTTCTAACGGTTATTATTGGTTTAGGGCATTTCATCTTGCCAGCTATACATATCGTCACCGACTTATCGACTAGTTGGCAAGGGAAAAGTCCATAACAGTTCGGGAGATTTACTTCATAATAGACCGCTTCCGGATGGACACATGAAAGTATAGGTTGACATTGCTTTAGATATGGATGCGTTGTTGCCGGTACCTGACATTATTGCTGAGACCACATTGCTGCGAGATGCAATAAGATCTTTTGTTGCATGGCCATCAGACCTCATTTTCATAGATGATCAGGTATGTTGAAAACAATTATGAATCTTTAAGTCTTCAACTGTCAGTTCTGACCTCAGTTATTTCCACGGTAATTATAGACTCCTACAACACCCGCATCTAAGGGTAAAGGGATTTTGCGGCACGACGAGTCTGACATATCACCAAAAGAGGTACGTTTAAAGTGTTAATTATATGATCCGAATAAAAAACTGCATAATTTTATAATTTAACTGAGTTTATATGATTTTTAGGTACCTTTTCATGGGTTACAACAAGTGAGCCAGAAAATCGTTGGCGTACCACCCAAGATAAGGGTGCCTACTAGATTTTTCCCTCGATACCGGCAGTGTCTTGAAACAATAGTGGGAACAACAAATTTGATGGATGGTGGTATTCGTCAAATGGATATGGATCAAGGTATCTTTGGTTTTCCTTGCACCGAAATAATTGGACATGAGGACGTGGAACAGATTTTCCGTCATAAAGAATTGGGCGTCAGTATTATGCACGCATACATCCGGTAACCCCATCTTTATATTATGTAATTAGATGAAATCTTTTTTAAACATTTTCAATGAATATACTCTAATATTAATTAGTTTTTATTTAAGGCTGTTATATGACAAATTGATGCGCGGGAATCAATTGTCAAACAAATTCCATTTTGTGTCTTCCTCCTGTGTCAGCGGAGCGACAATTGGTAGGGAACCGGAATCAGTAAGAGAGCATTTAGTCGAAAGATTCATGGCAACTGGCAGTACAGAAAGCTTATATCTTTGGGCGTATAATACTATTCCTACAGGGTTAGATTTTCATTCTAAGTTCATTTTAATATTTGTAATTTTTGCGTAGAAAAATTTCTTCTAAACTGTTGTTTTAATTTATAGACGTCACTGGTTGTTGGTTGCTATCGATCCTATAAAAGAAGTGGTCTATTATCTGAATTCGATTGACGGTGATTGGACAAATTATCCGGATATGAAGTTAATGATTGATACGTAAGTGAGATTATTCTAAATATTTGTGTGTATTTATGTATTTAATTATTTCTGTGACATTGTTCTAAATATATATTTTTATTTTGTTAGAGCGATACAAGTATTCCGGTGTCAAAGAGAAGCTCGGGTACGACGGTCTAAATCAAACAACATTAATTGGATCAAAGTGCAGGTATATTAATTTCCACTATTTTGCTTATAATATTTACGCTATTTGATAAAACAATACAACTATATATTCTTATTTGTTTTTCTATGTAGTGTCCTCAACAGCAAAACGGTATAGATTGCGGATACTTCGTTATGCGGTTTATCAAAGAAATCATTCAACTGAATCAAATAGAGATTCCAGTCACGGTATGAATTTATAACTTAGGATTTGTTTTATTATTTCTCGGATATTTCATATGATTTTTTACTTTTAACTAAATCATGCATATTATGTTTTGTTATGTAGTACTTCGATGAGTACAAATGTGCATATTACACGAAACTCCAGTTGGAAGAAACCAAAGAGGAGTTGTGTCAATATTTTATTGAGCAGAGAATCATATAAGGACTGGTTTAGTTGTTGTTAGGGTTGATTTTGTAAGACTGATTTTGAGTTACAATACTGATAACAATGGTTTATATATAATTTGAGATACAAACATAATTTATGATTGATTTTGAGCAATGATAGTTTCTTGTTTATGGTTTCTTGTGTTATACTTGTGTACTAAAGTAGTTGATAGAATAAAATGAATTTAGTGAAAAGTATTGAGTATTGGTTTTGTTATATGGTTGTGCAAGAGCAAGTGCAAGTTTTGAGTATTGGTTTTGTTTTCTAATTTATCATTTAGCTCAGATTGACTCAGAAACCGTAAACCATGGATAAGACATGGATGTTTTGAGTATCGGAATTACAATGCATTACCTCTATTTATGAATTACAGGTTATGGCAACTGGTTTATATAAATAATATGCTGCAAACAATGCAGGTATATGAATTATATAAATTATACCTCTAAAAAAAACACCCTATGAAAGCGCTTTTTGGAGAAAAGTGCTTTCATAGGTAGACCTATGACAGCGCTTTTTCACATAAAGCGCTGTCTAAGGTACACATATGATAGCGCTTTTCCAAGAAAAAGCGCTGCTAAAAGACAACCTATGAAAGCTTTTTTCCAAAAAAAGCGCCACCAATGAAAGCGCTTTTTCATAAAAAAGTGCTGCCAAAAGCCTACTTAAGAGAGCGCTTTTTAGAAAAAGCGCTGCCATAAGGGTACTAAAGAGAGCGCTTTTTAGAAAAAGCGATGTCATAAGTAGAACTACGAAAGCGCTTTTCATTAAACAAAAAGCGCTGCTAAAACCTATAGCAGCGCCACCTTAGAAAGCGCTTTTAAGCGCTTTTAAAGGCCAAAAAAAGCGCTTTCGTAGGTCTTTTTTGGCGTAGTGCTTGAAGATTGTTGCTACTGTGCTATGCAAATCAATGGTTGTGAATGGCTGAAAAGAGGTGTCCAACACCTGATGGACAACCATGAGATCCTATCCGAAAGAACTCCATCCGTAAAAAGTTAGGCCAAAGTTGTACCTCAAGAAATTAAAGACATATCCATCATCATTATCTCCAACAAGCCTATTAGGATCACTTCAAAGGGTCCTATTAGGATTTACAATGAACCAAAGATAGCTCCATTGATAATTACTACTCCTGGGCCAATCCCTTACTCCTCTGATAAAGCGGTACCCTGGAATTATGTAGCTGAAGTATATTACCATGGTATTAAACAAGACTTCTGGATTGATGAAGACAAGACTGCTAATATTACCAATATTGCTAGATCTAGCATGGTGACAAGGACGAGGAGAATCTTCTCTCCTAACATTTCGCCTTCAACCACCACAACCACACCTGTCCAAATTACTGTTGACAAACCTAGTACTGATGCTAGGGGCGAAGAAAAGATGATTGAGCCTTCCATGATGGAGGTGCCTGCCAAAGACATTACAGCTGAGGAACCCTTCATCCAACAGATGGAGGAGATTTTAAAGATCATAAGGAAGAGTGATTATAAGAGAGTAGAGAAGTTGGGGAAAACCCCCTTAAATATTTCTATGCTATCTTTATTACTTTATTCTGATGCGCATGCTCAAGCCTTGATGAAATTTTTGAAGAAAGCTTATGTCCCTCAAGAGACTACAACTGATCAGTTTGAAAATTGTGTGGCAAGTTTGACTGCCGATAATGGATTGGGATTCTCGCATACTGATTTAACTCCAGCCGAAAGAAATCACAACAAGGCTTTACATGTCTCCATTGAATGCAAAGGAACCACTGTAGCCCATGTATTGGTGGATATTGGGTTCTCTTTAAATGTCTTACCCAAGGGTTCCCTAGATCGGTTGGATTGCGAGTGTTTAGTGTTAAAGCCAAGTGACATAATGGTAAGGGCTTTCGATGGATAAAAAAGGATAGTACATGGAGAGGTTGACCTCCCAATCAAAGTTGGTTCCCAAACTTTCAACTCGACTTTCTATGTGATGGACATCCGTCCTGCTTACTCTTTCCTACTTGGACTCCCTTGGATACATGGGTCAGGAGAAGTGATGTCCACTCTTCATCAAAAATTGAAATATCCAGTCAAAGGAAAGATCATTACTATTTGTAGTGAAGAAGAATTTATGGTTAGCCACCTGAATTCGTTTAAGTATGTTGAGATGGACGACAAGTTCATAGAAAATCCTTGCCAAGCCTTCAAAGTGGTCTCTCCCATAGTTGCTGCTGCCAAAGCTACTCTTGATATTCCAAAAGCTGTTAAAGATGTGCCTAGGATGGTTTCCCTCAAAGACGCTCGTGCTGTGATTGAAGATGGAGGCTGTACCATTTGGGGGGAACACCCTGACATTCCGTTCAAGTCAGATAAGTGTGGTTTGGGTTTCACTGCCAAAGCTCAAAATAAGGTGAGACATGCTCGGATAGGAAAACCACCTATTCACATTAGTAATCATGAAGTGAATGCTCTTGAAGACTTTGACAATGACTGTGATTTTGATGACTGGATCTACCCGACTGCCGGTGAAGGGCTCAAAAACTGGCGTGCCACACATTTCATTCCCATCTCCTTCAACAAGGAGTAATTACCATTTACTGTTTTCTATCGATTCAAGAACTTTGTCTGTAATTTTATTGAAACAGTGACTTTAAGCCATGTGCCTTACCCGACGCACCATGTTCCATTTGTTAAGGGTTTGTTCATTTTCATATGCCATATGATCATTTAATGAAAAAACATTAGACTCTTTTGCATTCAAATTTTGCGCTCATTGTCTTTATTTCCCTTTATTAAAATAGCCATGTATCTTACATGTAGACACACACACACACACATTTGTAGATCCTCATCCACTCCGGGTCTCATTGACAATGGCTCTACTATTTCCACCTATGACTTTGAACATCCAATCTACCAAGCTGAAGACGAAGGAAAAGAAGATTTTGAAATACCTGGGGAATTAGCCAGACTTCTCATGCAAGAAGAAAAAGCCATTCAACCACATGAAGAGCCACTTGAAGTGATCAACCTAGGTACTGAGGAAGACAAAAAAGAGGTCAAGATCAGCACTAACTTGGAAGACAGTATCAAAGGAAGATTGGTCAAGATGTTGCATGACTACATTGAAATGTTTGCTTGGTCATATGAAGATATGCCAGGGCTTGATACTAACATTGTAGTTCATCGTCTACCAACAAAGAAAGATTGTCCTCCAGTCAAGCAAAAGGTTCGTCGTATGCGGCCCGACATGTCTGAGAAAATAAAAGCCGAGGTAATGAAGCAATTCAATGTAGGTTTTCTGGCAGTGACATCATATCCCCAATGGATGGAAAATGTGGTCGCCGTGCCGATGAAGGATGGAAAGGTCCGTATGTGCATAGACTATAGAGTTTTGAATAGGGAAAGCCCCAAAGATGATTTCCCACTACCGCATATTGATGTCTTGGTCGAAAACACTGCTCAATATAAAGTCTTCTCCTTCATGGATGGTTTCTCTGGCTATAATCAAATCAAAATGGCTCTCGAGGACATGGAGAAAAACACTTTTGTTACACAGTGAGACACTTTTTTTTACAAGGTCATGCCTTTCGGGTTGAAGAATACAGGGGCAACCTACCAACGAGCTATGGTAGCCCTATTTCATGATATGATTTATCATGAAATAGAAGTCTATGTGGATTATATGATTGCAAGGTTATAGACCGAGGAAGAACACCTTGATCACTTACACAAGCCGTTTGAAAGGTTGGAGAAGTACAAGCTAAGATTGAACCCTAACAAGTGCACCTTCAGAGTAAGATCTGGAAAGCTCCTAGGTTTTGTAGTCAGTGGTAAAGGTATTAAAGTGGATCTTGCTAAGGTCAAAGCTATTCAAGAAGTTCTAGCTCCCTGTTCTGAGAAGGAGGTTAGAGGCTTCTTGGGTCGACTTAACTACATTTCCCGCTTCATATCTCACCTAACTTCTACTTTTGAGCCAATCTTGAAACTCTTGAAGAAAGATCAAGTAATCAGATAGAACAATGACTCTCAAGCAGCCTTTGACAAGATCAAGGAATATTTACAAGAACCTCCCATCCCGATGCCTCCAATTGAGGAAGACCTCTGATTATGTACTTAACTATATTAGAGAACTCAATGGGGTGTGTGTTGGGCCAACATGACGAGTCTGGCTGAAAAGAGCATGCAATATACTACCTGAGCAAAAAGTTTACCGACTGCGAAACAAGATATTCACTGCTCGAGAAAACTTGCTGCACTCTGGCATGGGCTGCTCGCATGCTAAGACAATATATGTTGACTCACACCACTTTGTTGATTTCTGTGATATAGTGGCAGGACCGACTGTTAATACTGGTTTATGTTTTTTGTTCGCAAATGTCGCAGTAAGCAAGATTTGCCACCGACTTTTATTTTATCCAATCAGAAAAAGGAAAAAGAACAGAAAAAACTTTTTTGAGATGTTTCTGAGTACGGGGGGTAGATTATAGAAAGGGAAGGTGTTAGCACCCTTTCTATCCGTGGTTTTCCACGAGCTCTTAGGTACTTGCTCATTTTTTTGAAATTGCTTGTGTGTGCTTGTTTTGAAAAGTTTTATTTTACTTTGTTTTAACCCTTGTTTCTGTCCTCAAGAGTGTTACGAAGTTGTTTTTGAAAACTTTGTTTAAAAAGTGTTTGTGTAAAAGATTTATTGTTTTGAGCAAGTACCTAACAATTATCTACCTACTCGAAAAAAGACGTTTTTTCCTCCTATACTTTAGACCGTGTTATCCTACTATTAGTGAGTAGGTAACTCTAGTCGTTGGATGTTTGAGGGACTATCGAAAGGGACGGAATGGTCATTGAAGGCAACATGTAAGGATACGTTAGCATTTCGAAGGGACTGTCATCATATAGGCAACATCGAGGGACAAGATCATTTCTCGTAGGCAACTTGAGGGACGTTAAGGGACTATGATCTTTATGATGACTTTTAGATTGAGGGTCTTTTGCTAAGATATCCCTACGTTCGAGGGACTTGACCATTGTTTTCCGAGGTAACCAAGTGGGGAGTACCCTAGGGGTGCAAGTGTGCAATATTGTGTTTTTTCAGTTATATTTATCTTGCAATTAGGGTTTTCTATCGTTCATTTTTATCTTTCTATATAATCCTATTAATCTAAGCATTGCATAAAATATAGTAGCAGAAGATAAATGCGGAAATGTAAATCTAAGCTATTACAAAGCTTTGGGGCAGTTACATAATAGTGAAGAGGGCGGAAAAGAAATCTTAAAACTATTACATCCCGAAAGCAATTACATGATAATGATAAATAAATAAAAAGCGGGAAAAATAAAGCTACGCTATTAAAATTGAATGCGCCCTATACACTTTATCTAGGAAAATAAAAATAAGATGAAAATAGAAAAGAAAATGTTTTGGTAATTTTTTATGAAAAAAATAATTTATGATAATTAATTAAATAAACCTAAAAAAACCTAATTAATTTTAATTATAAAAAAATATTAATTTTGAAAAAGTTAATTAAAACATCTAAATCCTAATTAGTTTTAATTAAAAAAAAGTTAATTTTGAAAAAAAGTTAAAAAATATAAAATTAATTAACCTAAAAATTAAATTAGGATTTTTTGTAAAAAAAAAGGTTTGTAAAAAAAGTTTTGTGATTAAGTGAATTTAAGATTGAAAAAGACAAACAATGAAATTAAAAACCTAAAATTAAATTAAAACCTAAAATTAAATTAAAATTTAAAATTAAATTAAAAAAACCTAAAATTAAATTTAAAAAACCTAAAATTAATTATTCGAGTCTAAGAGGAAAAATCAAAGGTTTGTGAAAAATATTAGGTTTTATGAAAAAAGTTTTAAACAGAAAGAAGAGAAATAGGTAAAAGGATAAATAGAAAGGAAGAAAACCAAAATCAATAGGGGTGGGTGTTGAACCCACGCCCTTAACCTTCTCTGAATGTCTGCCTCGTCATGCATTGGTAGTTGTTCTGTTTTGGCCTCAGTGTTTTATAATAACCTTGCGTGGGACCCTGTCTAAATCTACAATGTTGAATCTCATGAACACATTAAATAAATTACTATATCATGAAATACAAATAAAGAAAATATATAAAATTTTGTAACGTTAAAACCGATATGGCATGTATGTATGCTTCTACACCCTTTTGATCATGGAGATCAAACCAGCCTTACCCTTACTGGAGAAGTAGTGAGATGTGGGTTTGTAACAAGGATGACTTATTTGTAGTGAGATGGGGGTTTGTAACAAGGATTTTAAGGTTTTTAGGGTTCTTGAAAGAATTTGATATTTTGACAGGGTTGTGGAAAATGTTTTTTTTCCGTGTTGTTTGTGTGAAAAAGTGAGATTATATAATGGAAATTAGAGAAAAGATATGGTCTTTGAATATGGAATTGGGCCTCCAATAACCACAAGCAATAGTGCAGATTTTTATTCACTTGAGTCTGTCACGTTCTAGGCTAAATCGCAGGGGCTTAAGTGAAATTTTTGAAGTTGAAATTTGAAAACAAAATGTAGCCTACATCGAGAACTAACTCCTATCCAAAAAAGAGCTCAATCGGATAACCGGTAAATTATTTATAAATTTTTGAAGTTTCGTCCTAGACATACTTATTTTGGGCTCCAGTGTCAACTCTGACACGTTCTTCAGTAAAAAACTGGTATTGATCGGAGCATAAACCGGTCTCGACTTTGGAAGAAAATTTATAGATCTATGAGTCAGTGAACTTGTGTAAAAAGATGGGCCAGATCCGATAAAAATTGACCGAGTTATGAATTTTCGAAGTTTCGACCCACATGAAATAATATTCAGCACTCAGGATTTTCAGCGCATCACGTGCACTATGAGCAAAAAACTAAGGCCTTTTGGATATCGTTCGAACTCAATACCTCTTGTGAAAACTTAGCCAACTCAATTTTTGAAATTTTGGCGCCGGAACCAGCTCGATACAATGAAAATCGACCAAGTTATGATTTTATGAACATGACGCAAATAAACTTCTGTCACAAATTTTATGTACGAAAATACTTGATAAATCCACATTTTTGAAGACCTTATGATCGAAATTGGCTTCCAGCCGTGAGAGATGAAAACATAGATGATGTCAAGAAGGAATTTTAGCCACTGGAACGGGTTCAAAATAAGTCACGATCTTCAAGTTATGAATTTTTTAGTGCGTAAAAACTGCACTTTCAGCACACTTTTTCACCATATTTCTTCGAGAAAACTCACACATTCGGAGACCTTCTTTAAAGAATTGACTCTTGAGCCGAACCTGAATTTGAGAATACATTATCAGAGATATATTGGCGAAAGAACACCTGAATATGATGCGCCGGGTTGGACTTGTGAATCTTTGAATCCCAAATCATTGCAAAACGGCGAACCGATCTTTAGTACGGAAAATACTCTGAGAACATCCATTGGCGAAATAAACGTCACTTGTAACCTGAAAAAGCTTGATAAATATACCTTTATTCCATAACCATAAAATCAATAATATGAGTGTATGAAAAGAGGGTAAATTTTGGGGTACAACTGTTGGTGTAAGCCCTAGAGACTAATACTTTTGGTACTTGTATCAAATTATTTATTAATAATAAAAGGCATTTCTTTATTATGTTTGCTTTCCAAAATAATAAAGTCCCTAGAATGATTTATTTGTTTAATGAAATGTTAAGTGTGACTTAATCATGAGATCCCATTAAACATAAGACACTATTCTTAAAGTATCTGTAGTCAAACTTTAATGTGAAGTGGGATAACATTAAAGCATTAAGATTATTATGAAGATAGATTGATGAACACATCTCATGGATCATAGATAAGGAGTTATCAAGTCTTGACATATGTATGAATATTAGGAGTAATATTTATACTGGATTGACCCGCTATGAGAATACTACATAGAATGTTATGCAAAGTGTCATAAGTTATTCTCATGATGATAATAGTGTATACCACCCTTCGACCTGAAACCACTATGGACCCTAGATGTAGAGTCAAGTACTTTATTGCTGATCAAACGTCATCCGTAACTGGATGACTATAAAGACGGTTGATGGGTACTTCACAAAGCATGCTAAGGGACATGAGTGACCTAGATGGAATTTGCTCATCCTGCATAATAGGATAAATGTCTAAGGGCTCAATATTGAACTGGACAAGGGTGACACAGTGTATGCCTTGTGTTCAATATAGACATGAGGGTAAAAGGGTAATTGTACAACACAAATATTATCACGGAAAAGGTTTGGTCAGATCACATGACATTTTCGTGACTTGGGTAACAGTGATGTGTTGTTAGATACCACTCACTGTTTATTATATTAAATGTGTGATTTCATATAATTGCCAACGTCGCGAAAACCTACAGGGTCACACACATAAGGACAGGTTGATGAGAGATAGAATAAATAAGGAACACCGTAAGGTACGATGCACTTAAGTGTAATACGGAAAGTGGTAAGGTACCACGTGGATAAGTGATATATGGTACATCATAAGGTATGATGTCCATAAGCTTAATTGGGCTTTTAGCTTATAGCCTTAATTGGGCTTTTAGCTTGTAGCCCACACGAGTGATTCTATAAATAGATCCCTTGTGATGAAGCAATTTCACTTGATGCAATTTCATTTTTGATTCTCTCTCTCACTCAAGGTTTCTGTTCGTGATCAGCTAGCACTGTGTCCGGAAGTGATCTGTTCGTGTGGACTGAGTAGAGGCGTTGTTCTTCATCAACGCTCATGATCACAACATCAAAGGTCTGAATCGACACAAGAGGTAAATATTTCTGTCACTGACCATGCTCATTCGTAAGGATTGCTAAAGGAAATATTTTAAATTCCGATGCGCTTTTGATCGCAATTTTCCTTCAGTGGTATCAGAGCCACTTACGAAACCATGGATCTGATAGTTATTTATGTTCTATATTTTCTGTTTTGATTCGATTAAAACCAGAATGAATTGAATAATAAACGAGTAATTAAATTTGGCATCTGTTGTGTACGATTTGGATGATTGATGTTGACTATGCTTCGGAATCCGACATTAGTATGGTGAAGCAGCGATACATCGATCGTCCATAGGTTACACAAATAAGATCGATCACTTTTATATATGATATAAGTAAATCTGATGCAACGATGGTATATGGGATATACTGTTTCTGTTTCGTTCATTCAAACACTTGATGATTGTTATTCCTTTGACCGATCACTGTTCATATGCTTCAGAATCCGACATTAGTATGGTGAAGCAATGGCATGTGATTAATCATATTGAATTATCAATCGAAATGTGTTTGACAACATGAAACTGTTGCATTAGGGTTCATGACGGCACAAGGGTTGTGTTGTTGCAGAGTTATGCGATTAGGGTTGTGAATGCACAAGAGTTGTGCGAAAATGACGCCGATTTCAAATGAATTGTTCATTAAAATTTTGCATCGGGGTGCTGCCCCCTTGACCCTCGTCCGCTGAACGGTCAACGGAACCATCATCCGCTGAACGGTCAGCGGAACCCCCGGCTAACTCTGTGTAGTGTGATCAATCGTCGAAATTTAATTTGCCTTTTTTTAATTAACAAAATTTAAACTAATAATAAAAGTGTGTTTATTATTATTGTCTTGTGGTGATCAGTTATGGCCTTAGTTTTTTTCCCTTTATTTTTTTTTGGGATTGTAAAATACGGCCTGCGTGTCGTGCCTCTCTCTAAAATTCTTGATGTAACTTCTTTTCTCATCTCACTCCCTCGTATGTAAAACGAGTTTCTTTTATGTAATGTAATGTTATGAAGAAAGAGAAGAATACAATATCAAAGGAGGATAACCTTGGAGATCTTGCTTGGAGAAGTTTAGATCGTTATTAGGTTAGCTTAGGTTCTCTCATTGGCTTGGGAGAACAATTGCGCTAGGGGCCATAACTGTATCCTTTTATGTATATTGATGCATGTGTTTGTATGTTGATGCATGAGAGAGTTGAATTGCATGTTAAGTCGGTGAGATCAAACTAATAACAAAATCCCTCAAGTTAAATATTAAGTTTATGCTTTCCAAGTTTTAGCACTCATCAAGACTAGTATCGAACAATGTAGGTTTCGCCTACGCGAGGTGCATGTTCTATATTAGTAAGGTGCGATGGGATAATTGTAATATTCAACTGCTAAAACAATGGGTCAAACTTAACTAAACACATTATAATAAGATTATACATGTTTAGAAGCAAGAGTTGGGAATGATTCATATGATGAATTAGAATAAGGAGTTATTCACCCAACTGAAAATATTCGAGAGTTGTATGAGATACAATTGGAAGGAGTTCCTACCTAAATAACCTAGTTTTGTGTAATCAGCCTAACGCTGACTTAGAATGAAGTGAAATGTGGATCTCGACCCACTAGAAAGTCTTCCAACGGGATTTTCCGAATCAAATGATGAGGGTCATTTGGTTTGAGTAAAATAGTGGGAGCATATTTGATTAAAGGCCTAATTAAATATGTTGTTTTAATGATATTTATATTTTCAATTTTTTGTAGATTACCATGACAACAAACAACCATATTTTGCGATCAATCCTAGATAAGGAAAAATTGTCTGGGACAAATTTTTTGGATTGGCACCGAAATTTGAGGATTGTCCTCAAGCACGATAAGAAGCTGTATGTCTTGGAGACACCTGTTCCTGAAGAGGAACCTCCTAGTTCGGCACCTAAGGCAGAAAGAGATGCTTATAAGAAGCATTTTGATGATGCTAACGAAGCCTCTTGTCTCATGCTAGCTACTATGAACTCGGAGTTGCAAAAGCAACACGAGAACATGTCAGCGTTCGATATGATCGGACATCTGAAAATGCTCTATCAAGAGCAGGCAAGAAATGAGAGGTTTCAGGTTTCAAAGGCCCTTTTTAACAGCAAGTTATCTGAGGGAAACCCTGTAGGTCCCCATGTACTCAAAATGATTGGGTATGTGGAGAACCTTGAAAGGTTAGGGTTTCCGCTTGGAAAGGAACTTGCAACTGATTTTATCTTGCAATCGTTGCCAGATAGCTTTAATCAGTTTGTCATGAATTTCAACATGAATGACATGGATAAGAGTCTTCCAGAATTGCTAAGCATGTTGAAAACTGCTGAGCAGAATATGAAGACAAAAGGGAAGTCCATTTTGATGGTCAGTAATGGAAAGAAGCTGAATAAGAGGCCTACCAAGCAAGTTAGTAAAGGGAAAGGCAAGGAAGTTGCCAAGCCTAAACCTACTGTTCCTGCTTTGAAGCCTAGTGGAGGCATATCAAAGGAGGGCACTTGCTTCCATTGCGGTAAGACCGAACATTGGAAGAGAAACTGCCCAAAGTACCTGGAAGATATGAACAATGGACTAGGGACTTCAAATTCAGGTAATTTTGTTGTTAAAATTAATTTATCTACTTCTGCATCATGGGTATTAGATACTGGATGCGGTTCTCACATTTGTACTAATGTGCAAGGGCTAAAAAGGAGTAGAGATTTGGCAAAAGGTGAAGTTGACCTACGAGTTGGAAATGGAGCAAAGGTTGCTGCTTTAGCCGTAGGAACTTATGTTTTGACTTTACCTAGTGGTTTAATAATTCAGTTAGAGAACTGTTATTATGTACCTGCAATTAGTAGGAATATTATTTCCATTTCTTGTTTGGACAAGTTTGGTTTTTCATTTATAATAAAGAACAATTGTTTCTCTATTTATTTGAATGATATATTCTATGCTTCTGCACAAATGAACAATGGACTATATGTCCTTAATCTTGAAATGCCAATTTATAACATTAATACTAAACAGATTAAACCTAATGAGTTAAATCCAAGCTACCTTTGGCACTGTCGCTTAGGCCACATAAATGAGAAACGCATTTCCAAACTCCATAAAGATGGACTCTTGGACTCTTTTAATTATGAATCATATGAGACATGCAGATCTTGTTTAATTGGAAAGATGACAAAGTCCCCATTCACAGGAAAAGGTGAAAGGGCTAATGATCTTTTGGCCCTTATACATACTGATGTATGTGGACCACTGAACATACCAGCCAGAGGAGGTTTTCAATACTTCATCACATTTACTGATGATTTCAGTAGATATGGTTATGTGTATTTAATGAAACACAAATCTGAAACCTTTGAAAAATTCAAGGAATTCAAGAATGAAGTACAAAACCAACTAGGTAAGAATATTAAAGTTCTTCGATCAGATCGAGGCGGTGAATATTTAAGCCTAGAGTTTGATGACCATATAAAGGAATGTGGGATTTTATCCCAACTTACTCCTCCCGGAACACCACAATGGAATGGTGTATCTGAGAGAAGAAATCGAACCTTGTTAGACATGGTCCGATCCATGATGAGTCACGCCGATCTTCCGAACTCCTTTTGGGGACATGCACTATTGACTGCAGCTTACACACTTAACCGGGTTCCATCCAAAAAGGTTGAGAAGACACCAAATGAGATATGGAGTGGTAAGAAACCACATATGTATTACATAAAGATTTGGGGTTGCGAAGTTTATGTGAAACGACAAATTTCAACTAAGCTTGAGGCCAAATCTGACAAATGCTTATTTATGGGGTATCCTAAAGAAACAAGAGGGTATTACTTCTACAATCCTTCTGAGGGAAAAGTGTTTGTCGCTCGAACTGGAGTTTTTCTAGAAAAGGATTTTATTTCCAAAAGAATCAGTGGGAGGAAAATAGAGCTTGAAGAAATTCAAGAACCACAAAGCATTGATACACCTATGGAGGAATTAGAGCAGGAAACACAAGTAGTTGTGGAAGAGCAACCTGCTCAAGTAGAACAAGACCAGCGTAGGTCAAGCAGGATACGTCAACAACCTGAGAGATATGGATATCTCATAAGTGATCAGGGTGATGTATTACTCATGGATCAAGATGAGCCTGTGACCTACCAAGAGGCCATAACTGGTTCTGAGTCCGAGAAGTGGCTAGAAGCCATGAAATCTGAAATGGATTCCATCTACACAAACCAGGTTTGGACCTTGGTAGAGCCTCCTATAGGAGTTAACCCTATAGGATGCAAGTGGGTCTGCAAAAAGAAGACTGACATGGATGGTAAGGTACATACCTATAAGGCAAGACTGGTTGCAAAAGGCTATAAACAAATTCATGGGGTTGACTATGATGAAACCTTTTCACCAATTGCAATGCTTAAATCTGTTCGGATTTTACTTGCTATCGCTGCATATCATGATTATGAAATATGGTAGATGGATGTCAAAACTGCTTTCCTTAATGGGAATCTTCTTGAGGATGTGTACATGACACAACCTGAAGGATTTGACATACCAGAAGAAGCCCAAAAGATATGTAAGTTACATCGATCAATTTATGGATTGAAGCAAGCTTCCAGAAGCTAGAATCTTCGTTTTGATGAAACAGTAAAACAATATGGATTCATCAAGAATGAAGATGAGCCTTGTGTCTACAAGAAGGTTAGTGGGAGCATGATCATATTCCTGGTATTATATGTAGATGACATATTACTCATTGGAAACGATGTCCCTACCTTGCAACAAGTGAAGACTTGGTTAGGGAAATGCTTTTCAATGAAGGACCTAGGTGAAGCAGCCTATATATTAGGAATCAGGATTTATAGAGATAGGTCACAAAAACTTCTTGGCCTAAGTTAGAGTACATACATAGAAAAAGTGTTGAGACGCTTTAATATGCATGATTCCAAGAAAGGATTCATACCTATGCAACATGGCATGTGTCTGTCAAAAACACAATCCCCTTCAAGTAAGGAAGAAAGGGATCGCATGGATAAGATTCCATATGCATCTGCAATAGGATCTATCATGTATGCCATGCTATGTACTTGACCAGATGTCTCGTATTCTTTAAGTGCAACGAGTAGGTACCAGTCTAATCCCGGTGATGCTCATTGGGTAGCTGTCAAGAATATCCTTAAGTACTTGAGAAGGACTAAGGACTCATTCTTGATATATGGAGGTCAGGAAGAGCTTGCTGTAATTGGATACACCGATGCTGGCTTCCAGACAGATAAGGATGACTTTAGATCGCAATCTGGTTATGTGTTTTGTTTAAATGGTGGCGCTGTGAGATGGAAAAGTTCAAAGCAAGATACAGTTACTGATTCTACAACCGAGGCTGAGTATATTGCTGCCTCAACTGCAGCAAAGGAAGCTGTTTGGATTAAGAAGTTCATTAGTGAACTTGGCATAGTCCATAGCATTGTGGATCCCATTTATCTCTATTGTGATAACAATGGTGCTATCGCACAAGCTAAGGAGCCTAGATCTCACCAACGATCCAAACACATACTTAGGCGTTATCATCTCATTCGAGAGATAATCGATCGGGGAGATATGAAAATATGTAGAGTACCTACACTTGACAATGTTGCTGACCCATTAACAAAGCCTCTTGCGCAGCTGAAGCATGATGTACATACTAGATCTATGGGTATTAGGGGTATGCCTGATTGGCTCTAGTGCTAGTGGGAGATTGTTGGTGTAAGCCCTAGAGGCCAATACTTTGGGTACTTGTATCGAATTATTTATTAATAATAAAAGGCATTTCTTTATTATGTTTGCTTTCCAAAATAATAAAGTCCCTAGAATGGTTTATTTGTTTAATGAAATGTTAAGTGTGACTTAATCATGAGATTCCATTAAACATAAGACACTATTCTTAAAGTATCCGTAGTCAAGCTTTAATGTGAAGTGGGATAACATTAAAGCATTAAGATTATTATGAAGATAGATTGATGACCACATCTCATAGATCATAGATAAGGAGTTATCAAGTCTTGACATAAGTATGAATATTAGGAGTAATATTTATACTGGATTGACCCGCTATGAGAATACTACATAGAATGTTATGCAAAGTGTCATAAGTTATTCTCATGATGATAATGGTGTATACCACCCTTCGACCTGAAACCACTATGGACCCTAGATTAGAGTCAAGTACTTTATTGCTGATCAAACATCATCCGTAACTGGATGACTATAAAGACGGTTGATGGGTACTTCACAAAGCATGCTAAGGGACATGAGTGACCTAGATGGAATTTGCTCATCCTGCATAACAGGATAAATGTCTAAGGGCCCAATATTGAACTGGACAAGGGTGACACAGTGTATGCCTTGTGTTAAATATAGACACGAGGGCAAAAGGGTAATTATACAACACAAATATTATCACGGAAAAGGTTTGGTCAGATCACATGACATTTTCGTGACTTGGATAACAGTGATGTGTTGCTAGATACCGCTCACTATTTATTATATTAAATGTGTGATTTAATATAATTGCCAACGTCGCGAAAACCTACAGGGTCACACACATAAGGACAGGTTGATGAGAGATAGAATAAATAAGGAACACCGTAAGGTACGGTGCACTTAAGTGTAATACGGAAAGTGGTAAGGTACCACGTGGATAAGTGATATATGGTACATCATAAGGTATGATGTCCATAAGCTTAATTGGGCTTTTAGCTTATAGCCTTAATTGGGCTTTTAGCTTGTAGCCCACACGAGTGATTCTATAAATAGATCCCTTGTGATGAAGCAATTTCACTTGATGCAATTTCGTTTTTGATTCTCTCTCTCACTCAAGGTTTCCGTTCGTGATCAGCTAGCACTGTGACCGGAAGCGATCTGTTCATGTGGACTGAGTAGAGGCGTTGTTCTTCATCAACGCTCGTGATCACAACATCAAAGGTATGAATCGCCACAAGAGGTAAATATTTCTATCACTGACCATGCTCATTCGTAAGGATCGCTAAAGGAAAATTTTAAATTCCGCTGCGCTTTTGATCGCAATTTTCCTTCAACAACAGCTGCCCCTATTCAATCTTCTTAAACCTGAAGATTTAGATTGGATTGTCTGCCTTTTGTGATCTGAAGGTGGAAGATGATTGAACACTAGAGTGCCCAGAAATTTACACTCGTCTGTAATGATGCTTGACTATGTACGTAGTATCGGGAATGAGCTTACAGATGCCATTTGGAGGAGATGACGAAAGTTCACCGGAGATGGGCTTAAAGATGCCATCCGGAAGATATGACGGAAAATCGTCGGAGATGGGCTTAAAGATGCCATCTAGAGGATGTTAATTTCCCAAGATAGTCCTTTGATGAGAATTCCTGTTCCTGTCGTTGAGGAGGAATCTGCTGAGGAATATTGGTCTCTGTCTTGAGAGAAATGGAATTTTAGGAATTTCAGTTGTCTGTTACTCTATTGGGGAATCATCTCTTAGTCGAGGAGATGAAAATTAACTGCTATCTGGTCGTGCTCCAGGATTTACATTGATTTGCTGAGGATAATAAGATTGACTGCTATCTGGTCTTGCTCTAGGTTTTACAATGACTTACTAGGGAGATGAGATTACACTTGCTATTTGGTCGTGCTCCAGGATTTGCAATCTCAAAAACTATTATCTGGTCGTGTTCCAGGCTTCAGAAGGAATTAAGTGGTTATCCGGTCGCATCTGGGTTTCAACTTGAATTTAAGGCATACTAACATCCGGTCGTTTCCAGGCTTCATAGTAATTGGCCAAGTAAACTGCTATCTGGCCGAATTCTAAGCTTCGCAGTACCTCATACTGTTATCTGGTCGTGCTCCAGGTTTCACAGTGTCTCTTGCCGCTATCTGGTTGTGCTCCAGACTTCACAACGTCTTATACTGTTATCTGGTCGTGCTCTAGGCTTCAGTAATTTGGGGAAATTAAGCTGTTATCCGGTCAATTTCCGGGCTTCATAGCTTGAATTTGAGATATACCACTATCTGGTCGATTCCAGGCTTCGTAGTATTTGTACTATTATCCGGTCGTGTCCCAGGCTTCAGTAATTTTGGGGGAATTAAGTTGTTATCTGGTTGATTTCCGGGCTTCATAGCTTGAATTTAAGATATACCATTATCTGGTCGATTCTAGGCTTCATAGTATTTTGGAGAAATCAAGATATTATTCGGTCGATTTCCAGGCTTCACAGCTTGAATTTGAGATATACCACTATTTGGTCGATTCCAGGCTTCATAGTATCTTGTACTATTATCCGATCGTGCTCCGGGATTCACAGTATGATGTATTGTTGGTTGACTATTATCCTGTCAATTTCCGGGCTTCATAGCTTTTGAACTGGAATAGAAATCTTAGTATCGATTTGACTGAACCAGGGAAAGGTCTCGAGTTGCCTTCAACTGGGAGAGAAATCTTAGTATCAATTTGACTGAACCTGAGAGAGGTCTCAGATTAACTTTGACTGGCATAGAAATCAGGGGAATCTTAGGAGTGATTCGGCTGACCCAGACGAAAGTCTTAGAACATTTTCAACTAGAATAGAAACAGTGTCGGTTTGACTGAACCAGAGAAAATCTTGAAAAGTGTTGGAATATCTTCAACTGGAATAGAAACCTTGGTGTCGGTTTGACTGAACCAGAGAGAACTCGTGAGAACTTGATTGCATCTTTCCCTGAAAGGTAAAGAGTTAGTCTTATGTAATGTCATGATGTATGAAATGTATTGAGTAATGATGTTCTCAAAATAAATGAGATTGTGCTGTATAATATGTATGCGCATGCCATGATATATGGATACGCAATGCTATTGTGATATTCTCTAGCTGGGGAAAATAAATCCTGAACTGCTGCTGGAGAGTATAAGGAGTTGAGTTCTTCGTTTCCGCTGGGGATAGTAACTAAAGATGATTAGCTGGAGATTTACATCAATTCTGTTTGAGAATATTCTACCGGAGGAGACTCTGTCTGAAAATAATCCTGCGGGGGAATGACTCTATGGGGAAGAGAGATACTCTGTTGGAAGATCTGCTGATTTGGAGAAATAAAATCAGCTGGGGATGAACTTCTATTGCTGGAGAGAAGAGCTCTGTTGGAGATTGAGCTTCCGCTGTCAGAGAAATAAACTCCACTCGGGAGATGGCTTTATAAACAGCTCATGGTTATAAAACTCGGTTGGGGAATGCAGATATCATCTTTCTGAAGGAACCTGCCGGGGAAGGAATTCCTTCTTGGGGATACGGAGGTTGGACCTTGGTTATCTCAGCTCTGTGGGGAATATAAATATCACAGACTTGTATATGATAGTAACTTCGCTTCCAACTGTCTCTGCCCCTTGTACCATGCTGGAAAAATTACATGCGGAGATTTTGTGGATGTATCTATGTCGTGATTGTACTTGAACATCTATTTAATGAGTGTCAGGATGACATCCGTCTCTGGATCATATCTAAACTATACTTGAAACATGTGTTAAATGAGTGTCAGAATGACATTCGTCTCTGGAGCGTATCTGAACTGTATCGGAAACATGTGTTGAATGAGTGTCAAAATGACATCCGTCTCTGAATCGTATCTGAATTGTATTTGAAAGTTGAATCTGAATGAGTATCAGAATGGCATCCGTATCTGGAGCGTATCTAAACTGTATCTGAAAGCTGAGTCTGAATGAGTATCAGAATGGCATTTGTATCTGGAGCGTATCTGAACTGTATCTGAAAGCTGAATCTGAATGAGTATCAGAATGGCATCCGTATCTGGAGCGTATCTGAACTGTATCTGAAAGCTGAATCTGAATGAGTATCAGAAAGGCATCCGTATCTGGAGCGTATCTGAACTGTATCTGAAAGCTGAATCTGAATGAGTATCAGAATGGAATCTGCATTTGGAGCGTATCTGAACTGTATCTGAAAGCTAAATCTGAATGAGTATCAGAATGGCATCTGTATCTGGAGCGTATCTGAACTGTATCTGAAAGATGAATCTGAATGAGTATCAAAATGGCATTCGTATTTGGAGCGTATCTGAACTGTATCTGAAAGTTGAATTTGAATGAGTATCAAAATGGCATCCGTATCTGGAGCGTATCTGAACTGTATCCAAAAGATGAATCTGAATGAGTATCAGAATGGAATCCATATCTGGAGCGTGTCTGAACCGTTTCTCGATGTCTGAAAATCTTGAATAAGTAGTAGAATGACATCCGTATTTGGATTGTATCTGAACCGTTTCTCGATGCTGGTGCTCTTGATGAATGTTGATCAAGGTATAAGCCTTCCACTAATAGACAGGTGACGGGACATAGTCGTACGTTTTAAATCCCTAACTTTTGCCTGGAATTCCCTTTCGGGTTTTCAGTCCACTGGGATACCCGTTTTTGCCCAAGTCGCCCTTTCGGGTTTTCGACTTGCCGGGTGTACAAATTTTCATTTTTTTATCCCTAATTTTTTCCCGAACCCTTTTGGTTCACCGGGATTCCCTTATTTTTGCCTAGGTGTGTCAACCTAGCGGGTCTTTTTTTCATGCGTAATATTTTCCGACTATGTCCATGCTTTCAGGATGTAGAGAGTTATCACTGTCCATAGTGTTGTGTTGTAGTACTGTCAAAATGTTTTCTTGATGGCACATGACTCGTTGCTGGAATGCGTGTGTAATGCCCCAAGCGATTCAGATGGAGATCTGCCCCTGGTTATTTGGAACTTTTGGAGAGACTGCCCCAGGTGTGTTTAGACATCATGTCATGCCCCTTGCTTATGGAAGACTTGTTATTGGAAGTGTCTTTCCCACTGAGGTGATTCTGTTCATTGAGAGGATGTCTGTTAATTGAATATCCATTGTGTGGATTTCTCTGCTGTCAAACAATTAGTCATATGCGAACAATGTCATTTAAAGAATACAAAACTCATGTCTGTCTTGAAATTTTTTTGAAAATGTGTTTTGTGTAGTAAAACGAAATTTGCAAGAATGTGATATCAACTCAAGATTCGTAACAAAGCCTACAGGAGTCCGGATACCTTTGTAACAATATGCTCTCAAACTAACCCATGCTTCAGCTAGGACTTTTAAGGGTTATAACGTGGCCTGGTTCACGGTTCAAGAAACAAAGGATAAAGGCTCAAATTTTATTTGTACCCAACCTGCTCTTTGTGATGTGCTTCAGTCCTATGCTCAGTTAATTGTGCGATTAGATCCCGATTGAGTCTGGAATCTTTGCTCTGATACTTGGCGATGATTTGTTTTGAAAATGCATTCATTTTTGTAATCTTCTTTTTGTCGAGGATTTGTAGTAACCTCTTTTTTTGGTTTTCGTTATCCCTTCTTTTTGCCTGAACTGTTTCTTTTGTGATTACAGTCAGCGGGATGCCCCAATTTTTCTCTTAAGTCTCCTTCATAGGTTTTAACTTAATGGGCTTTTATTTCGAGAGATAATGACTGCCCGTCTTGACGATTATACGGAACCATCACCATCTTTTGTTTTGGAAGGACGTCTTCGATGCCCTTCATTGTGTACGAAGCGGCAGATTGTGACTGAATGCGCCTCTGAATTAACTGAGAAAACTACCCTGCCCCAGGTTATGATTAAGGATTTTAATTTGTGTGAAAAGAAAAACTCCTACTTCTTTGGCTCGAAGGGGTTTACTAGGGATTATCTTCCTTATAACTCCACTGTTTAGGATTTGAAACAACGCCTGTACATCGTCAGCGGGGTCTGTTCAAAAGCATATTGTAGAGATTGTGGTATCATTTTCGTCATCCTCCCTCTAAGGCTTAGAGTTTTTAATCGAGAGTTGAATATCACAAAAGGAAATAAGAACGCATTTTTGAAATAGTGAGTACGAATGAATTGATTCAAGATAAACATGTTCAATACATTGATGAAATAACGAGGGTTGATATGAATAAATGTTCAAACAAATCAAAAGAAAATTACACATTGAAAATTCTAATGAACGAAAAGTCTTCTTGTGAGAACTTGTCACTTCATATGGTATGCCTTGGATGGATGGCAGAAGAACTCAGCCTGTCCGTCTTTTGCAAATTCTAGCGCTCCTTCATCAATCAAGTCTTGAATTTTATTTCTCAACGCTCAACAGCTGTTGGTGTCATGTCCAGGACTATTGGAGTGGTACGCACATCTTGCATTTGGATTGTACCTTGGGGAGGATATGTTGGGATTCTGAGGAGGTTCCCTTAACATAACCAACTCGGCCTTCAACATGCGTTGCAATGCTTGAGCCAATGACATGTTCATTTCGGTGAAGCGTCTTTCGAATGTATTCTTCTTATGCCGATTTCCCCGTTGTCATTGGCGAGGTTGTGGTTCGGCTCGTGATGTAGTAGCAATCTGGAAAGGTCTGTTCCTGACCAAACCAACCTCTTCTCTCACTGGGGGCTGATTAATGCCTTGATCCACAATTTTAACTGTTTGTTCCATGGATCTGCATCCATCTTGGTGAAGCTTGTTGAGGAAGGATCTTATCCCTTCTTGTCCTCGAGCTAAGTTTTGGATAAGATCCATTTACCCCAGCATCTAGATTTTCATTACTTCTACCTCATCTCGCAGTTGTTCCAATTGTTCATCCTTGTTGTTGTCAGGGCGTTCCTTGATCAGATTCCCGGTGAAGAGTGTTTTGAGGTCTTCTTGCCCCTTGGATAGATTCAGGAGAAATTCCTTGAACTGGGCATCTTGAGTTTGGAGGTCTCTGTTGTCTTGTTGAAGAGCCATTGCTGAAATAAACAGCGAGAACATGAAATACCTACTTTGAAACCTGTTTATGCAATGATATGTATGATATATGTATGCAATGTTTTCAAGGATCTCACGGGGTAAACAAGAAAATGTCAGAAATTGAGATTTTGCAGCTTTGATTGAAGAACTTTGTATCGTTGAGAGTCCTTCTACGAGATTCAAGCTCACCATATCAAGTGGGTCATAGCCCCTGACTCAAGTTGTTGAGTTTTAATCTTTTGATGACATTGGCTAGAGGAAAATAAATCCCCTTGCCCCTTGCTAGACGTTTGGTTCATCATAACCTGCACCATAGGCCCTTGAGATCCTTGAAATGGTTAAGGAAATGCTATGGTATGATGTTATGATGTGTATGCTATGCGTTTAAGCAAAGGTGGGAAGTGATGTAAGCAAGTAAACCTTGAAAGAAATCCAAGTTATTGGATAATAACTGTAAACAAAACCTGCAAGGAACTCATGTTGTCAGGTAATAAAACTCTGCAAGTAGTTCAAGTTGAAAGCACACAAGTCATGCAAACAACCTTAGGTTTAGGCTTGCATGGGTTTTAAGGTCATACCCTCTTGAAGTTTAGTTGGTTTCAAACCTGTCTTAGAAAAGTAACCGGGTTCTAAAGATTCTTAATATCACTGATCATCCTTTACCGGACATTGTTTCAGCTCAAGCAATCTTTTCTTGCGGCCGAAATATCCCGAAAGTCTGATCTCAATGAGTGTAGCATCGAGTATCAACCAATCATCAGCTTTATACCGAGGCCGGCTATCTCACTACTTTCTAATGGCTAAGTTTGTTCAACTAAGGTTCTAAGGTCCGTTAGTGTTTCACGACACCACGCAGCAGCCCTGTATTCTCCTCGTTTCCACACGAAGGATACCGGTACCAACCAAAGTTTCACACCAACACAGCCATCGCTTAAACCATATCGGTCTATGTCGTACAGTCTCCACGATCTATTGCTGTTTACCTAAAAAGTGTCCCCAGATCTGGGTGTAGGATCTTTAATAATACCCAAACAAAAACCCTTAAAGATAAAGCAGGCAAAGAAAACAAGAATTCAATTTAAAAATGGCCTAGATCCTAAGGTAAACCCCACTTTATAAAACTCCCCAACAGAGTCTCCGGTTCTGTGATACGGTGGCAAAACCGACTGTTAATACTAGTTTACATTTTTTGTTTGCAAATGTCACAGTAAGTAAGACTCTCCACCGACTTTTATTTTATCCAATCAGGAAAAGGAAAAAGAACAGAAAAAACCTTTTTCGAGATGTTTCTGAGTACGGGGGTAGATTATAGAAAGGGAAGGTGTTAGCACCCTTTCTATCAGTGGTTTTCCACGGGCTCTTAGGTACTTGCTTATTTTTTTGAAATTGCTTGTGTGTGCTTATTTTGAAAAGTTTTGTTTTACTTTGTTTTAACCCTTATTTCTGTCCTCAAGAGGGTTATGAAGTTGTTTTTGAAAACTTTGTTTAAAAAGTGGTTGTGTAAAAGATTTGTTGTTTTGAGCAAGTACCTAACAATTATCTACCTACTCGAAAAAAGACGTTCTTTTCCTCCTATCCTTTAGACCATGTTATCCTACTATTAGTGAGTAGGTAACCCTAGTCGTTGGATGTTTGAGGGACAATCGAAAGGGACGCAATGGTCATTGAAGGCAACATGTAAGGATACCTTAGCATTTCGAAGGGACTGTCATCATATAGGCAACATCGAGGGACAAGATCATTTCTCGTAGGCAACTCGAGGGACATTAAGGGATTATGATCTTTATGATGACTTTTAGATTGAGGGTCTTTTGCTAAGATATCCCTATGTTCGAGGGACATGACCATTGTTTTCCGAAGCAACCAAGTGGGGAGTATCCTAGGGGTGCAAGTGTGCAACAGTGTGTTTTTTCAGTTATATTTATCTTACAATTAGGGTTTTCTATCGTTCATTTTTATCTTTCCATACAATCCTATTAATCTAAGCATTGCATAAAATATAGTAGCAGAAGATAAAGACGGAAATGTAAACCTAAGCTATTACAGAGCTTTGGGGCAGTTACATAATAGTGAAGAGGGCGGGAAAGAAATCTTAAAACTATTACATCCCGAAAACAATTACATGATAATGATAAATAAAAAACGGGAAAAATAAAGCTACGTTATTACAATTGAACGCGCCCTATATCTAGGAAATTAAAAATAAGATGATTTATGATAATTAATTAAATAAACCTAAAAAAACCTAATTAATTTTAATTATAAAAAATGTTAATTTTGAAAAAAGTTAATTAAAATATCTAAATCCTAATTAGTTTTAATTAAAAAAAAGGTTAATTTTGAAAAAAAGTTAAAAAAAATATAAAATTAATTAACCTAAAAATTAAATTAGGTTTTTTTGTAAAAAAAAGGTTTGTAAAAAAAGTTTTGCGGTTAAGTGAATTTAAGATTGAAAAAGACAAATTGGTTAGAAACCAAAAAAAAATAATGAAATTAAAAACCTAAAATTAAATTAAAACCTAAAATTAAATTAAAACCTAAAATTAAATTAAAAAAACCTAAAATTAAATTAAAAAAACCTAAAATTAATTATTCGAGTTTAGGAGGAAAAATCAAAGGTTTGTGAAAAATATTAGGTTTTATGAAAAAGGTTTTAAACAGAAAGAAGGAAAATAGGTAAAAGGATAAATAGAAAGGAAGAAAACCAAAATCAATAGGGATAGGTGTTGAACTCATGCCCTTAGCCTTCTCTGGATGTCTGCCTCATCATACATTAGTGGTTGTTCTATTTTGGCCTCAGTGTTTTGTAATAACCCTTTGTGGGACCCTGTCTAAAGCTGCAGTGTTGAATCTCATGAACACATTAAATAAATTACTATATCATGAAATACAAATAAAACAAATATATAAAATTTTGTAACGTTAAAACCGATATGGCATGTATGAATGCTTCTACACCCTTTTGATCATGGAGATCAAACCAGCCTTACCCTTACTGGAGAAGTAGTGAGATGTGGGTTTGTAACAAGGATGACTTGTTTGTAGTGAGATTGGGTTTGTAACAAGGATTTTAAGGTTTTTAGGGTTCTTGAAAGAATTTGATTTTTTTACAGGGTTGTGGCAAATGTTTTTTTTTCTATGTTGTTTGTGTGAAAAAAGTGAGATTATATAATGGAAATTAGAGAAAAGATATGGGCTTTGAATGTGCAATTGGGCCTCGAATAACCACAAGCAATAGTGCATATTTTTATTCACTTGAGTCCGTCACGTTCTAGGCTAAATCGCAGGGGCTTAAGTGCAATTTTTAAAGTTGAAATTTGAAAACAAAATGTAGCCTACATCGAGAACTAACTCCTGTCAAAAAATGGACTCAATCGGATAAACGGTGAATTAGTTATGAACTTTTGAAGTTTCTCCCCAGACATACTTATTTTGGGCTCCAGTGTCAACTCTGACACGTTCTTCAATAAACAACTGGTATTGATCGGAGCATAAACCGGTATCGACTTTGGAAGAAAAGTTGTAGATATATGAGTCAGCGACCTTGTGTAAAAATATGGGCCCGATCCGGTAAAAATTGACCGAGTTATGAATTTTCGATGTTTCGACCCAGATGAAATAATATTCAGCATTCAGGATTTCCAGCGCGTCATGCGCACTTTGAGCAAAAAATGAAGGCCTTTTGGATACCGTTCGAACTCAATACCTCATGTGAAAACTTATCCAACTCAATTTGTGAAATTTTGCCGCCGGAACCAGCTCGATACAATGAAAATCGACCAAGTTATGATTTTCTAAACATGACGCAAATAAACTTCTGTCGCAAATTTTCTGTACGAAAATACTTGATAAATCCGCATTTTTGAAGACCTTATGATCGAAATTGGCTTCCATCCGTGAGAGATGAAAACATATATGACATCAAGTCGGAATTTTGTCCACTGGAACGGGTTCAAAACAAGTCACGATCTTCAAGTTATAAATTTTTTAGTGCGTAAAAACTGCACTTTCAGCACACTTTTTCACCACATTTCTTTGAGAAAACTCACACATTTGGAGACCTTCTTTAAAGAAATGACTCTTGAGCCGAACCTGAATTTGAGAATACATTATCAGAGATATCTTGGCGAAAGAACACCTGAATATGACGCGCCGGGTTGAACTTGTGAATCTTTGAACCCCGAATCATTGCAAAACGGCGAACTGATCTTCAACACGAAAAATACTCTTAGAACATCCATTGGCGAAATAAACGTAACTTGTAACCTGAAGAAGCATGATAAATATACCTTTATTCCATAACCATAAAACCAATAATATCTGTGTATGAAAAGAGGGTAAATTTTGGGGTACAACAATTTCTAAGATGGACCTTATTAAGTACATCTTTGAGAAACCAACTATCTTCGGACGAATAGCTAGATGGAAAATGATCTTGACTGAATATGATATCCAATATACCATACAAAAGGCCATCAAAGGAAGTGTGCTAGCGGATCATTTGGCTCATCAAGCTGTTGATGACTACCAATCCATGAACTTTGAATTCCCGAACGAGAATATCATGCTAATAACTGACTGTGAAAAGCCTGGACCGTATGAGGGACATGAACAAGGATCCCGATGGACTATGGTTTTTGATGGGGCTTCCAATGCCTTGGGTAATGGAGTTGGTGCTGTGGTTATTTCTCCCTAAGGTTTCCATACACCTTTCAGTGCTAGGCTATGCTTCGATTGTACAAAGAACATGGCTGAGTATGAGGCATGCATCTTGGGTCTTAGGGTTGCCATTGACCTGAGAATCAAATTCTTAAGCGTATATAGAGATTCAGCATTAGCAATTAGTCAAGTTAAAGGAGAGTGGGATACCAAACATCCTAATCTAATCCGAGGGCTGGTTATTATTGGTCGGCATTAGTAATCAGTCAAGTTAAAGGAGAGTGGGATACCAAATATCCTAATCTAATTCGAGGGCTGGTTATTATTGGTCAACAATGGAAACTGATTGTCACCATCACTCAAGGACTTGCCATAAGTGTCAGATTTATGCCGACAAAGTTCATGTTCCTCCAATACCTATAAATGTCATGACTGCTCCATGGACATTTGAAATGTGGGGCATTGACATGATTGGAGAGATCAAACCCACTACTTCCAATGGACACCACTTCATCCTTGTTTCCATTGACTACTTTACCAAATGGGTCAAAGCATCTTCATTTGCCTCAGTAACCAATAACGTTGTAGCCCGGCTTATCAAGCATAACCTCATATGTCGTTACGGTATCCCTGAAAGGATCATCACTGATAACGGAACATTACTCAACAATGCTATTATTATGAAACTCTGCACTCAGTTCAAAATCAAGCATTACAATTATTTTCCATACAGACCTAAGACGAATGGCACAGTGGAAGCTACCAATAAGAATATTAAGAAGATTGTGAAAAAGATGGTGGTGACCTATAAAGACTAGCATGAGATGCTATCGTTTGCCATTCATGACTACCGTACTTCAGCTCGAACTTCAACTGGGGCAACCCCTTTCTCTTTAGTCTACGACATGGAAGTTGTCCTGCTTGTGGAAGTTCAAATTCCTTCCTTAAGGATTATCAAAGAACCAAATTTAGGCGAAGATAAATGGATTAAGACTAGGTTGGATCAGTTGAACTTGATTGACGAGAAGAGATTGACTGCTATTTATCATGGTCAAATGCATCAAAAGCGTATGATCAAAGTTCTCAATAAAAAGATCAAATCTCGAGTGTATCAGACTGGCGACTTGGTAATAAAGTGCACCATTCTTCCTCAAGGCGATCCCAGGGGAAAATGGACTCCCACTTACGAAGGGCCATTTGTTGTTAAAAAGGTATTCTCTGGCAGTGCCATGATGCTAACTACTATGGACGACGAAGATTTCCCACATCCTATGAACGCGGACATAGTCAAAAAATACTAAGCATAAAAATGACCCGCTAGGTTGACATACCTAGGAAAAAACAAGGGCATCCCGGAGAACCAAAGAGGTTTGGGAAAAAATTATGGATATATACAAAAGATTATACACTCGACAAGTCGAAAACCTAAAAGGGAGGCTTGGGCAAGAAAGGGTATCCTGGTGGGCTGAAAACCCGAAAGGGCGGTCCAGGCAAAAGTTAAGGATCAAAGTGTATGACTATGTCCCATGGAATCATTACAAGCAACTTTATTACCAAGGTCCAAGTTCTTGGGTGTAAGATCAACTCAATCAACTTCTTTCAACGACAAGGGATGATGTTCGAAGACATAGGGGAAATAACGGAGTTGGAACATAATGAGATCACTTTCACATGGCTATTATTTTTGTTTTCACTTTGTATTATTTCAAGGATTTCCTCTTACTAGGATATTTGTCTCCTTGTAAAAAAACGCCTATTTATAGGCAAAACATCAATACAAATATACTTTGAAATGCAAACTTTTTGTTTTTCTGTTTTGAGTGCAAAAACGTCCAATGACTAAAATTGAATGAATATATGCATATGAACATGATTAACTATTAACAAATGTATGTTTAAAAACAATAATAAACATTTTCTTAAGGATTCGGGATATCCCCACAGAGTTACTTCAACAAAATTATCCCCGCATATTTGAATTCATACAGTATCCATCCAGAATTCCAATCTCCTGTCAATCATTTCCCCAACTTAGTTGGTCCTAAACTATGTGAGAAACCTTGCGAAGTTCGTCTCCAAAATAATTCATCCCCCCAATAGGGTCTTCAAAATGCTTTCTTCAACAGGGTTTATTTCCCCAACAAACTACCAAATTCTCTAGTACAAGTCTTCCTCTCAAATCAAACGGACAAAACCCCTTTGCCCCCATCGAAGTCATTACAATCCCCAACAGAGTCATTACTATCCACAGAAAGTTACTGAAAAGCCTGGAATTCGACTGGATACCATTAACTTCCATTCTACCCAGTCAAGTTATAATTCCCTAGTAGAGTAATGGACAACCAAGGTTCATGAACTCTATTCTCCAAGTAGAAATCAACATTCCCTGCAGGATTTCCTCGAACAACAAAACCGGGATCCGCAACGGAAACATTCTAAACAAAGTTGAAGATACACATACTCTTCATCTCCAGCGGTAGTCCGGGTTTTAGCTTCTCAATACTCCCTAACAATTTGTCAAGAATTTATTTTCCATACAAAGATACACTTCAATGTTTCACATTCATACATCATAACACATACATGACAAATGCATAGAGCATAATCTCATTTATTTTGAGAACATCATTATGCCATGCATACATATGCATACAACTAACCCTCTTCCTTGCAGGAGAAATCAATCAACAAAACAAAAGACCTCTTCTGGTTAGATTTATTTCCTCCAAATTAAAGACGGGCAGACAAAGACCTCTTTTGGTTAGATTTATTTCCTCCAGATTAAAGAAAGGCAGATGAAGAACTCTTCGGGGTAGATTTATTTCTTCCAGATTAAAGACAGGTAGACGAAGACCTCTTTTGGTTAGATTTATTTCCTCCAAATTAAAGACAGGCGAATGAAGACTTCTTCTGGTTAGATTTAATTCCTCTAGATTAAAGACATGCGAACGAAGACCTCTTCTGGTTAGATTTATTTTTTCCAGATTAAAGACAGGCAGGCGAAGACCTCTTCTAGTTAAATATATTTCTTCCAGATTAAAGACAGGCAAACAAAGACCTCTTTTGTTATATTTATTTTTTCCAGATTAAAGACAAGCAAACGAAGACTTCTTCAAGGTAGACTTATTTCTTCCAGATTAAAGACAGGAAGACGAAGACCTCTTGTGGTTAGATTTATTTCTTCCAGATTAAAGACGGGCGAATGAAGACCTCTTCTGGTTAGATTTATTTCTTCCAGATTAAAGACAACCCGACGAAGACCTTTTCTGGTTAGATTTATTTCTTCCAGATTAAAGACAGGAAGACGCAGACCTTTTCTGGCTAGATTCACTTCTTCCAATTAATGATAGGCAATCAACATACCTCTTCTGGTTAATATTATTTCCCCAGTGAAGTCTCCAAAAAAAAAACCTCTTCTGGTTAGATTTATCTCTTCCAGTTAAAAAACAAGCAAAAGACATTTACAGTTTCAGTATAATCGACCAAAGATTTATTCTGATACTTCTCCCTCGACAGTCACTCTGGATTGCATCTGTAATCCCATCTTCAACAAACTCTTAATCACTTATCCAAATGGAATCCTTAAGCCCATTCCTAACACAATCAACTAACCCATAGCCGAGTTCAAATTTCTGGGCACTTTAGTGTTCAACCATCTTCTACCTTCAAGTCACGAATGGCGGACTTGCCAATTTAACTCTTCAGGTTTAAGAAGATTGAACAGGAGCAGCTGTTGTATCCCAAAATTTTCTCTCTCATTTCTCAAAAAATTTCTCACAAGATCTTCAATAGCTCAAGCTTGTGCAAGTGTGGACTAGGTCAATCCATCTTGTGATACGGTGGGAGAACTGACTTGGGTGTTTTGCGTTTGATCGCAAATGTTGCAGTTAGCAAGAGTCGCCACTGACTTTTCTTTTATCCAAAAGGAAAGGTGAAAAAGCACAGGAAAGACCTTTGAGATTGTTTCTTGAGTTCGGGGGGTAAATTATGAAAAGGGAAGGTATTAGCCCCCTTTTCGTCCATGGTTTTCTATGGGCTCTTAGTTACTTTTCTAGATCACTTGCTTTTGTTTGAAATTGTGCTTTGTGTGGTTTTCGAAAGTATTTTGTAAAGAGGCCATTGTTTAGGCAAACTTTGTAATGATTCTCGTTCGTAAGAATGCATACAAAGATGTTGATCTTTTGAAAATGTTTTAAAGTTTGTAAGATGTTTTGAAAGTGTAGGTGTTTGTTTTGAAAATAGCAAGGATGTTTTGTTTTGAAATGGAGCAAGTAATTAGGAGCATTCTACCTACTCAAAAGTCTTTCATGTTCATTTTTCTTTTACCTTTGACATTGTTATCTTACCATTGATTTGGTAAGTAAACCTATCTTTGGATGTAAACGGGACGGACGTGGGTCATCGTATAACCATGATTAGCAATGTTGAAATGTATCTTAGCATTCTCTTTTAGGGACTAAGATCTTTTGGAAGGCAACATAGATAGCGTCATCGAGGGACTATGATCTTATATTTTTCTTGTTTTTGCTAAGATACCTCACATGCGTAATATGGCCATTTTGTAAGGCAACCAAGTGGATCTTACCCTAAGGGTGCTTGTGTGCAAGTGTATTGTTTTTCATGCTTGGTTTTGTCTTTGATTAGGGTTTTCTAATTGATTGGTTTTAGTCTTTCCATACAAACCCTAATTACTAGCATTTATATATAAAGCGATAAATTGAGGAATTTAAAATTACTACGCTATTACAATACTTGTGGGAGGGGGGGGGGGGGTGTACAAATTACAAATGGGGATTGCAAGAAAATAAAGTCTAATTATCTATTTCAACCATATTGAATTTGTACAAAAATGAATAAATATACAAGAATGTAAATGTAAAGAAAATGGATATTCATTTGGATTTTTTAGGGAAAAGGGATTTTGTTTTATCCTAATTAACTAAAAGAAAAATAATTAATTAAATTAGTAAAAAGTAAAACCTAAATTTACTAGGAAAAGAAATTAAATAAAACCCTAATCTATTAATTGATTAAAAAAAATAAGTTTATAAGAAGAATATTTTTGGTATTTTTGTCTTAAAAAATAACTTATAGTATTATAAAATATTTTTGGTCTTTTTTGGTTTTAAAATAATATATTTTAATTGAAAATAACTAAAACCCTAGTTTTTAAATTAATTTTAAAAACCAATTAGTAAAATAAAATAAAGTATGATTAAATAAAATAATTTTTTGTGTAAAAAAAAACTATATCAAAATATAAATCTAATGTTTTTATATTTTTTTCTGATTTTCTTAGCATTAGATAAAATATTTAAGAAAATAAATAAATAAAAATGAGAAGAAAAAAAATAAAATGGGCCAGGGGTGTGAATAACTAGCAAGGGGGTCAGAAATGAAAAAAAAAACATAAGGCCTAAGGAAAGAGGCCCAGCGCTGCCAAAAAAGAAAAGTCAGAATGTGAAAATTATGAAAAAAAATCCAAAAGGGTGCCACTGGGGCTCGAACCCAGGTCCCTATAGTCACAGGTGCGCGCTTATACCACTGGGATGGCTATACATTCGTTTATATAAATCAAACCATAAATATATATTGTAAACACGTTCCTGACGCCAACTTCATCTTCAACCTCACGCCCAGCCAGAACTTCTGTATCTTATTAAAATCTCAACAAAAATGAAAACTGTAAACAAGAAACTTGTAGCAAATTTCCTCACGATTTCAGAAATGCAAAACAATAAAATTATAGATCAAAGACAAGCATGAAGTTTAATGTCCCTAATCTGAACCCTAAAAATTTCAGAAACTTCAATCCTAAAATTCTCTAAGCTCAAGAAATATAAATGAAAACTATGGACATGGTTAGCTTTAGGGTAATAATATCTACATTTTTCATTCACAAATAAACCATTAGTGATGCCTGTATGAATAGTTCAAAAGTCAGAAAACTTACCTTGCAAGAGGGCATCGGGTTTTGAGTTTGAGTAGCTTTTAGTGAGTTCCAATTATTGGATTAGCTTCCTCAAGTTCCCAGGAAGTTAATGGGATGCTTAGCTTGAGCTGAAAGTGCCTGAGGAGTTCTGGAGAAGTCAATATGCAAGGTGCTATTTTTGAAAATGGTGGATGATGATGGAGGTTTTACAGTGGTGTTGCAGGTGTTGGGATTGTTTGTGTATGTTGTTTAGAATCTTTTGAAAGTAAAAGGCCAAGAAACACACGAGCAAATTTGGAGATTGGGTTTAAAGCTCAGAAATGGCAAGTTTTGAAGTATTTTTGATGATTCTGTGTTCTTGGTACTTTCATGGCTTAAGCATGCGTGGGATTTGTGGAAAACAACTTGTGTATGTATAAACAAAAGGTCTTAAGTGCTTTGGATAGTCAGAAGTACAAGTTACAAGCTAATTGCTAGGTTACTTGATTTTGAAGAAAAGTGGGAAAACAAGTTTCAATGTGTAGTACAGGCATGGGCTGGGTGATTGTAAGTGTCTAAACAAAATTCTCTTGAGTTATAAGACATGTATGATCAGAAGAGAACAAGTGCAAGGCTCAAGAACAAGTTTTATGCAAAAAGCTACTTTATCAAAATGGCATTGTGCACTTTCTTCCCAAAATGGATATAAAGCATGGCCTTGCATTGAATGCTTGAATTAAGACCTCTAACAGCTGTGCAAGCAATTAATTATGGAGTTCCTAACAAGTTTGAGGCCTGAAAAGTAGAGGTCATGCAGCATAAGTTTGAATTTTGAATCTTGTTCATCACAAAATGACTTGTAATTCAAGTGTGAAAACCCTAACTTCATCTCTTCGATTCTCCCTACTCAAAAATGATCTCAAGGAGTTATGGGAAATTTTGGAAAGCATGCAATGTTCTATACAACCCCTATTTGAATCACTTTTGAAAATTCCCCTTGGAACTATATGAAAAAGTTCCATGAAGTTAGGTCAAAATCCTGACCAAATTAGGGCAAAATTTCACTAAGTGTTTTGTTTCATGACCATGTATTCTTAAAATTATAACTTGAGATCAAAGCACTTTTTGAATAAGTTGTGTAAAAAAATGTTTTAGATTTCATGCATATCTACAACTTTCATGTTGGAAGTTTCTTTTGAATCATCTTGCATCATGGTGAAAATTTTGCTCAAAGTTATGAAAAAATAAGAAATTTCCAACACTTGGAAAAATTTCTAAGTTTAGAAATTTTAACTTTTCAAAATGAAATCTTGAATTTTTGATTTCTTGATGAATAAGTTTCATATTTTGACATGCTTTGATGAATTGTGATCTTTGACATTTGATTTTGACCAAAAAGTCAAAGTTTGACTTTTTAGTATACAATTGACTTTTGATCAGTTGACTGAAAATTCATCTGTCAATCCATTGGGCGTGAGAAATGTTTTGAGCCATGTCATTAGGTCAAAATGATTCAATTGGACTCTTGAGATAATTCCTTAAACCAATTGATCATTTGCTAGGTCAAAAAATTAGAAATTGCCCTTTCCCAATCAAAACCCTAATTTTGACCAATTTGCCCTTTTGAAGATTTGATCAAATTTCTTGAGGAATTATGATCCAAACTTGATAAAATGATACATATGAGTTTAAAATGTTGATTTGGATAAAAAATTATGAATTTTGACTGTAAATTAGCCACAATTGACTTTTTACCCAATGTAGCTGATTTTTAGGTCAACTGCTCAATTGATGAGCAAAAGTGTGATCCAAAACTTGAAACTTGACATAAGTAATCTTGAGGGTCCATAATGATCCATGAAAGTCATATGGGGCATTGGATGTTCAAATATCCTTGTGCAATCTCAAACCCTAATTTTGGTCATCAGTGCTTAAGGAGGTGTCTTGAGCTGATCAACCTTAGTGCAGTCTTGAGCCAAAAGAGATCTTGTGAGAAAATTCTTGATAAATGAGAGGGAAAATTTTGGGGTACAACAGCTGCCCCTGTTCAATCTTCTTAAGCCTGAAGAGTTAGATTGGCGAGTTTTTCCATTCGTGACTCGAAGGTGGAAGATGATTGGACATTAGAGTGCCCAGAAATTTGCACTCGGTGATCTGAAGGTTGATGGTATAGGGAATAAGATTAAATATGCCATTTGGAGGGATGATGGAAAGTTGTTGGAGATGGGCTTGTAGATGCCATCCATAAATGATTGCTGAACTGTATCTGTAAGTTGAAACTGAATGCATATCAGAATAGCGTCCGTGTCTGGAGCGTATCTGAACTGTATCTAAAAGTTGAATCTGAATGAGTATCAGGATGACATCCGTGTCTGGAGCGTATCTGAACTGTATATGAAGATTGAATCTGAATGAACATCAGGATGGCATTCGTGTCTGGAGCGTATCTGAAATGTATCTGAAAGATGAATCTGAATGAGTATTAGGGTGGCATCTGTGTCTGAAGCGTATCTGAATTGTATCTGAAAGCTGAATCTGAATGAGTATCAGGATGGCATCCGCGTCTGGAGCGTATCTGAACTGTATCTGAAAGCTGAATCTGAATGAGTATTAGGGTGGCATCTGTGTCTGGACATATCTAAACTGTATCTGAAAGCTGAATCTGAATGAGTATCAGGATGGCATCCGTTTCTGGAGCATATCTGAACTGTTTCTAAAAGCTAAATCTGAATGAGTATCAGTGTGGAATCCGTGTCTGGAGCGTATCTGAACTGTATCTGAAAGCTGAATCTGAATGAGTATCAGGATGGCATCCGTGTCTGGAGCGTATCTTAACTGTATCTGAAAGCTGAATCTGAATGAGTATCAGGATGGCATCCGTATCTGGAGTGTATCTGAATTGTATCTGAAAATCCTTTGAACATTGTTAATGGTAGCTATTGATTAACCTTATCTTGAAAAGGGTAAAATGTTAGCTAATATGCAATATCATGTTGTATGAAATGCATGGTGTAATGAGATTGTGATACATGCATTCATGTTATCGGTGTTTATGATATATGGATGCGATGTATACGTATGCGAGCTAATCTTCTGCACTGCTTGTTGGATTTGGGGAAAATAAATCCCCGACTGCTGCTGAGGATACGGAGTGCAAGTCTTCATGTTTTGAAGTGTTGATGAATTTTCACTTAGAGAAATAAACCTTGTTGTAAGGGAAATGCCGTGTACTGCTTGTAAAATCCTGTTGGGGAATCCTGAGAAATTTGGCGACTTTTAACGGGGAGTGATAACTGGAAGTTTTGTTCCGCTGGGGATTAAACTACACACTGTGGAGGATTTTATGGAAATAGCTTAGAGAGATTTCCCTACCTCTTAAATCCATCAGTGATTGTCTTTTTATTTTTGTTCATTTGTAAATAGTTGTTACGTTCAAATGCATATGTTCAAAAATAAATCATTGGACGTTTTTGTAAACAAAACACAAGAGTAAAGAAAAACAGATAGTTTTGCACTTTCAAAGGGATATCTTTGTATTGACTTTGAGTAAGTATTTTTGTACAATGAGACAAACATTCTAGTAAGAGAATTCCGTCGTAAAAAAATGAAAATTTGATACAGAGAAAAGTTAGTTATGTGAATAAATCCCATGGGGTTCCCATTCTGCTATAGCCTTCGTGTCTCTGAGCATCTTATCTATTTGTTGCCTTGTCCGAAGCTGATTGAATTAATCAGAACCGTCGAGTTTGCAGGTTGTCCGTAAGGTGATCCAACGGAACATAGTCATACGCTTTAATTCCCTAACTTTTGCCTGGACCGCCCTTTCGGGTTTTCAGTCCACCGGGATACCCTTTTTTGCCCAAGCCGCCCTTCCGAGTTTTCAGCTTGCCGGGTGTACAAATTATTTTTGTTTTATCCCTAATTTTTGCTCGAACCTTTTTGGTTCGCTGGGATGCCCTTGTTTTTCCTAGGTGTGTCAACCTAGAGGGTCTCTTATGCATAGTATCTTTTGACTATGTCCGTTTTCACGGGGTGCGGCAGGTCTTTGCCATCCGTAGTAGTTAAGATCATCACTCCACCAGAGAATATACTTTTGATCACAAATGGTCCTTTGTATGTAGGAGTCCATTTTCCCCTAGGATCACCTTGCGGAAGTATGATATGTTTGATCACCAAATCCCCGACTTGATATACTTGGTGTCTGACCTTTTTGTTGAAAGCCTTAATCATCCGTTTTTGATACATCTGACCATGACAGACAATAATAAGCCTTTTCTCATCAATCAAGTTCAGTTGATCAAGTCGAGTATGGATCCAATCGTCTTCATTCAGACCTGCATCCTTCATAATTCACAAAGAGGGGATCTAGACCTCATTAGGCAAGACAACCTCCATGCCGTATACCAGAGAGTAGGGGGTTTCCCCAGTTGATGTGCGCACTGTGGTACGATACCCGTGGAGAGCGAATGGTAGCATCTCATGCCAGTCTTTATATGTGACTGTCATTTTCTGTATGATCTTTTTGATGTTCTTATTTGCGACTTCGACAACACCATTCATCTTTGACCGGTAAGGGGAAGAATTGTGATGCTGGATCTTTAATTGCTCGCACAGGGCAATGATCATAGTATTGTTTAGATTCATACTATTGTCTGTGATGATCCTCTCCGGGATACCACACCGATAGATGAGGTTCTGTTTAATAAACCGGGCTACAACATTCTTGGTAACGGAAGCGAAAGAGGCCGCCTCAACCCACTTTGTAAAATAGTCAATGGCCATCAAGATGAAGCGGTGTCTATTAGAGGCTGTCGATTTGATTTCCCTAATCATATCGATGCCCCACATAGAAAAGGGCCAAGGAGCCGTCAAGACATTCAGAGGACCGGAGGTACGTGCACCTTGTCAGTGTAAATCTGACACTTATGGCAGATTCGAGAGTATTGATAGTAATCTGCTTCCATGGTAGCCCAGTAATAGCCTTCCCGTAGGATCTTCTTTGCCATCGTATGCCCACTAGAATGGGTGCCAAAAGTTCCCTCATGTAGATCAACCATGATCTTTTCTGCCTCAACCTTGTCTATGCAACGGAGCAAAACAGAGTCATGGTTGAGTTTGTAGAGAATTCCATTACTAAGGAAGAAATTAGCAGAGAATCTCATTAAGAACTTCTTATCATTGACTGAATCTCCTTCTGGATATTCTTGAGCCTCGAGATACCTCTTGACTTCGTGAAACCAAGTCCGGTCCACTACTTCTTCAGTATTAATCTCGTGACAGTGAGCTAGTTCATCCATTCGTTCAATGGTGATTTGGGGAGCCTCGTTATCCCATTTAAGTTTAAACATGGATGACATTGTGGCTAGTGCGTCTGCTAGCTGATTTTCTTCTTGCGGGAAATGCTCGAAGGTAATCTTCTCAAAATGTGGGATCAATGTCAACACATGTTCTTTATAGGGGATAAGGTTAGGGTGTTTGGTGTCCCATTCCCCTTTGATCTGGCTGATGACCAAAGCTGAATCTCCGAGTACATTTAAGGATTTGATCCCCAAATCTATGGCAGCTTTGAGACCAAAAATGCATGCTTTGTATTCTACCATGTTATTTGTACAATTGAAGCAGAGTCTTGCCACAAAAGGAGTATGACATCCTTCAGGAGATATGAGTACATCACCTATACCATTTCCGAGTGCGTTAGACGCCCCATCAAAAACCAGGGTCCATCGGGATCCTTGTTCAGGTCCGTCATATGGTCTGAGTTCTTCACAGTTGTTTACCATCATGATGTCTTCATCTGGGAATTCGAACTTCATGGACTGGTAGTCATCCACAGGTTGATGAGCAAGGTGATCAGCTATTACACTGCCCTTTATTTCTTTCTGGGTAGTATACTGTATGTCATATTCTGTCAGGATCATCTTCCATCTCGCTATTCTCCCAGAAAGGCCAGGTTTCTCGAAGATGTATTTTATTGGATTCATTTTAGATATCAACAAGGTAGTATGCGTCAGCATATACTATCTTAGCCGGCGAGCAGCCCATGCCAGAGCGCAGCAAGTTTTCTCGAGCAGTGAATATCTTGTTTCACAGTCGGTAAACTTTTTTCTCAGGTAATAAATAACATGCTCTTTTCGGCCAGACTCGTCATGCTTCCCCAGCACACACCCCATTGAATTTTCCAAAACAGTTAGATACATGATCAATGGTCTTCCCTCGACTGGTAGCATCAAAATAGGAGGCTCTTGCAAGTACTATTTGATCTTGTTGAAGGTAGTTTGGTACTCATCATTCCATTTGACTACTTGATCTTTCTTCATTAATTTGAAGATCGGTTCACAAGTAGCTGTTAGGTGAGAAATGAATCTGGAAATGTAGTTTAACCGTCCCAAGAATCCTCTGACTTCCTTCTCGGTACGAGGAATAGGCATTTCTTGTATCTCTTTCACCTTGGCAGGATCTACTTCAATACCTTTACCGCTGACGACAAAGCTTAGGAGTTTACCAGATCTCACCCCAAATGTGCATTTATTCGGGTTCAACCTCAACTTGTATTTCTTTAGCGTCTTAAATAATTTCTGCAAATGACCAAGATGCTCTTCTTCTGTTTGAGATCTGGCTATCATGTTGTCCACATAGACCTCTATTTCGTGATGTATCATGTCATGAAATAGAGCTACCATGGCACGCTGATAGGTTGCCCCAGCGTTCTTCAACCCGAATGGCATAACCTTATAGCAGAATATGCCCCACTGTGTGACAAAGGTTGTTTTCTCCATGTCCTCAGGCGCCATTTTGATTTAGTTGTAGCCTGAGAAACTGTCCATGAAGGAAAACACTTTGTGACGTGCCGTATTATCAACTAGAATATCAATATGGGGAAGTGGGAAATAATCCTTTGGGCTTTCCCTATTTAAATCTATGTAGTCCACCCATATTTGTACCTTTCCGTCCTTTTTGGGCACGGGAACAACATTGGCGACCCATTGCGGATAGGAGGTGACGGCCAAGACTCCGGAGTTGAATTGCTTCATGACTTCTGATTTGATCTTCTCTGACATATCTGGTCGTATGCGATGGACCTTTTGTTTTACTGGTGGGAAGTCTTCTTTTATTGGTAGATGATGTACTACGATATCTGCATCAAGTCCTGACATGTCTTCGTACGACCAGGCAAAAACCTCAACATAATCGTGTAGCAATTGAATCAGATGCTCTTTGACATTGGGTTCCAGATTGGCACCCACCTTGACTTGTCTTTTGTCTTCTTCGACACCTAGGTTAATTGTGTCCACTGGTTCTTCGTGGGGCTGCATGGTCCTTTCTTCTTGTTGCAGTAACCTGGCGAGTTCCCCTGGTACTTCACAATCTTCCTCACCTTCGTCTTCGGCTTGGTAGATTATATTTTCAGAGTCACAAAAGACCATAGCAGAATTGTTACCCGTGGGATCCCGAATGGATGTAGATCTGCATTTTGAATATGAGTGTGTGTAAGAGTATAACTATCTTTGAAAGAAATGAAAATATAAAATGAAAGACAAAGAACACAAAGTTTGTATGCAAAAACATCCATGATTCATTGATGACATATGAAAATGAGATAACAACCCTTACAAATGGACCATTGTGCCTCGGGTAAGGCACAAGGCTTAAAAAGTATGAATTGTTTAATATTACAGATCCGACAAAATTTAAAGACAAATTACTGTGGGATAAAAGTGATCGGGACAAAATCTCTAGCTTCCCAGTTGCTGACCCCTCCACTGACAGTTGGGAAAATCCAATCCTCCAGGTTATAGCTGTCTTTATCATCCTCCACGACGTTGACTTGGTGGTTATTGATCTTCAAGGATGGTCCTCCGGCACGAGCATGACGTATAACTTTCTGGGCTCCTAAAGTGAAACCCAAACCAAATTTGTCAGATTTGTATGGGATATCTGGGAGTTGGCCCCAAATAGTGCACCCACCTTCTTCTATCACTACTTTGTCATCCTTCAAAGACGACATCTTGAGCGGAGGCCTTGTAATCTTTGGGACTTGAGAAACAACCTTGGTTACTGCCACAGTTTGCGGGACTTCTTCAAAGTGCTGGAATGGGGTTTCAATAAATTCACCATCTAATTCCACATATCTGAAGGAATTTAGATGACTGACCATATACTCTTCTTCTCCATGAACATTGATGATTTCCCCCTGAATTGGATATTTTAGAATTTGATGCAATGTAGAGGTAACGACACCAGCATTGTGAATCCACGGTCGGCCTAATAAGCAGGAATATGAAGGGTGAATATCCATTACATAAAAAGTTGAATCAAATGTTTGGGTTCCAACTTTTATGGGGATGTGCACTTCCCCATGCACCATCCTTTTTGAGCCGTCAAAGGCCCTCACTACCATGTTGCTAGGCTTCAAGGTCAATCCTTCACAGTCAAGCCTATCAAGAGCTTTTTTAGGAAACACATTCAGAGACGAACCGATATCCACCAAGACATGAGCCAGGGTCGTGCCCCTGCATTCGACAGAGACATGCAATGCCTAATTATGCTTCCTCCCCCTTGGCGTTAAATCAGTATCCGAAAAACCTAAACCATTATCTGTGGTCAAGCTGGCTATGCAGTCTTGGAACTGATCGGCATATGTTTCTTGGGGTACATGGGCATTTTTAAGGAATTTTACCAAGGCCTTTGCATGAGCCTCAGAGTATAACAATAAAGCCAGCATGGAAATTTTTGATGGAGTTTGCCGCAGTTGTTCGACTACATTGTAGTCGCTTCTTTTTATAATCTTTAGAATTTCCTCCATCTCTTTTCAGGATGTCTCAGGGATAGCTACTGATTGTGCCTTCATCCGAACAGGCTCACCCAAAATACCTTTTCCTCGAGTCTCGGCTGACTCGACAGTAGGAATGTCAATAGGGGTGATAACAGGGACTGCAGTAGTTTGGTCAACAGGGGTATTAACAGAGATGATCGCAGGACTGGGAATAGCCTTTGGAGGAGCAACAACAACAGGAATGATTACAGGCCCAGAAACAAATTTGGGAGGAGCAATTTCTGGAGAGAAAATCCTTTCACTTCGGGTTATCTTGCTAGTCCCTACGATGTTACTGATATCGGAGTCAACTTTCTCAGAACTTGAATCTTTAGTAGCTGGCCAATCTTGCTTGATACCGTGATAGTAGACATCACCTCCATAATTCCATGGGACTGTTTTGTCTGACGAATACGGGATTGGTCTAGGCATTGTAATTATCAACGAAGCTACTTTAGGAACTGATGTAATTCTAACGGGTCTTTTATTGGAGACCCTGGAAGAATTGTTGGAAATGGTCACTATAGAAACATCATTATAAGAAACAGTTGGAACAAAAGTCTTCTCGAACAAAATCTCCTTGTTATCTATTAGGCATTGAACGCCTGCTTTTAACAAATGACAGCTGGTCGGTGAGGACAAACAAAAATGTCAGCTTTCATCACAGCTTGGGAATACACCAACATTCAACAAGTTCTTTTTAATAGTCAGGAGTGGGGTCACAAGTTCATCAACCAAAGTAACAAACATATCTTCCTCAGCGGCATTAACATCACGGCCGTGCTTGGGCATAGGGGTAGTGATGACATTGGGAATTTCTGGCGCATCGAATTCAATCTCTTTGGCTTCAAGAAGGTCTTGTACCTTGTTTTTCATAGCCCAACAGTTGTTAGTGTCATGGATGGGACTCTCAGAATGGTATGCACAGCAGGCATTAGGATGATAATAAAGAGAGGTCGTGTTAGGATTCTTTGGAGCTTCTTTCAAAATCACTAGATTGGATCTTAACAAATGTGGCAATACTTGAGATAATGTCATATTAATTCGGGTGAATTGTCTAATTGGTCTTTCGGTTCTTGGCTGGCTGCTTCTTTGCTGAGCAGATGCAGGTTTAGGAATCATGACAACCCCCACCATTGGACGACGTTCATCCATATCTTGATTTCTCTGAGGATATACAACAACAACTTCTTTTTTTCCAATGAATGGTTTTCTTACAGCAGTAGAGGATGCATCTCTTTGAATCTTCCCATTCTTTATCCTGGGTTCCACTCTTTCTCTGGTCAATATCAATTCGGTAAAACCTGTCGAGGAACTCCCAATTAAGTGATTGAAGAAAGGACCGAACAAGGTGCCCAAAAACATGTCTACTAACTCTCTTTCATATAGGGGAGGCTGGACTCTTTTTGCTAAGTCCCTCCATTTTTGTGCGTAGTCTTTGAAGACTTCACTTGAAACCATGGCCATACTCTGGAGTTGAGTACGAGTGAGAGCAAGATCAGCGTTATATTGGTATTGTTTGTAAAAGGCAGCGGCCAGATCTTCCCAATTATGAACATTGGCTCTTTCTAACTGATAAAACCAATCAAGCTGAGTTCCGGATAGACTGTCTTGAAAGAAGTGTACCCATAAATCCTTGTCAGCGATATGAGGCTGGATTTTCCTCACATAGGACCGGAGATGCATTTTGGGACATGAAACTCCGTCGTACTTGGCGAACACCGGTGCCTTGAATTTTGGAGGAATGAAAATTCCAAATACTAACCCCAACTCCTCAAAGTCCAATCCAGTTACCTTTTGAATTTCCATTGCACTTTAACCATTCTTCTAGATGCTTATACTTGTCGTCGGCTGGAGGATATTGTTCTTCAGAATAATCTTCTTCTTCCTCTTCTTCTTCCTCTTCTGGCAAGACAACTGCTTCTTTGCCTTTCCCATCTTGATTGTCTTTCTCATCGGATGATGTTTCAAAGTCTAGGGTCCTTCTTGCTTGTCCTTGGAACCTTCTTCCCATATTTAGAACTCCGGTTATTTTCTTTTCTTTCTTCTTTTTCTCTTCAACCAGCAAGGTCTTCAACTCTTCTTGTCCTTTGGCTAGAGTTAATAACATCTATTGAAACTGATCATTTTGTGCTAGCAGGTCCTTCACCGTCTGTTCAAGATCCATCTTATTGAAATAAACAATAGAAAGATGAAGAGACTTGTTGCAAGAAACCTGCTTATGATATGATGAATGGTAAATGCATATGCAACGATTTCAAGGATTTTAAAGATTCAAATTTGTTTTAGACAAAAAGGAAACACACGTTATATTAATAAATTAAAGTTTGAGTACATCAATGCCTCTTTGGGCAAAACAATACAAAAACTCTAAGATAAAAAGGTTGTACGCATCCTCTTTGGTGCAATGTAGACATTCAGAGTCTACTCCTCATGAATTTGCTTAGTGAGTTTCAAAACCTTCTTCTCGCTAGCATAGAATTGGGCTTCAAAAGTGTCTCGCTCCCCCTTGAGTTGTATCCAATCTCTTTGCAAGTCTTCAAGAGAGGTAGGCATATCAGGATGCAGGATAGTGTATGGAAAATCTCCTTCCATAACAGGCCAAATGATTACCGGGAGCATGGAAGGATAAGGCATCATAAGACTTTGAGCATGAGTTCGTACCCATTTGAGGTAAGGCTCAAGAGGGATGGAATTCTTGCGCCCCAATGTCTTGCTATCGACCTTGTTTAACATCCTCCAAGCTCAGATAAATCTCTGGCGATGACCTTGATCGTTGTTGTGATATGGTGGCAGAACCGACTGTTAATACTGGTTTGTGTTTTTTGTTCGCAATTGTTGCGGTAAGCAAGAGTCGCTACCGACTTTTATTTTATCCAATCAAAGGAAAAGGAAAAAGAACAGAAAAAACATTTTTTGAGATGTTTCTGAGTACGGGGGGTAGATTATAGAAAGGGAAGGTGTTAGCACCCTTTCTATCCATGGTTTTCCACGGGCTCTTAGGTACTTGCTCATTTTGGAATTGCTTATGTGTGCTTGTTTTGAAAATTTTTACTTCGTGATAACCCTTGTATCGGTCCTCAAGAGTGTGACGTAGTTGTTTTGAAAATTGTTTTGAAAAGTGTTTGTGTGAAAAATTTTGTTTGAGAAAGTACCTAGGAACTAATCTACCTACTCGAAAAAATTTTGTCGTTTTCCTTTAGACAGCGCTATCCTATTATTAAGGAATAGGTAGCACCGTCGTTGGAGTTTTTAAGGGACGTTCGAAGGGACAAGTACGATCACAAAAGGAATGTTAGGAAATTTTAGTAATCATCCTAAAGCCTTAAAGATCTTTTCCAAGGCAACATCCGAATGGGTCATTTTAGATCTTTTGGGACTAGAGGACAACCACTAACATTCCCTATACTTTATGACCGTTTACTGAAGGCAACCGGAGTGGAGTAAACCCTAGGAGTGAGCATGTGCAAGTGTATTTATTCAGTTAATTATCTTTGTATAATTAGGGTTTTCTAATGTTTTAATTTCAATTTGTATTTCCATACAATCCTATAAACATACATTTAAGCAGTTTATAGTTTACGGAAATAACAATGCGAGAAATTAAAGTCCTAGCTATTACAAGGCTTTCGCAGATACATAATTATTTTAACTGTAAATAAAGATGCAGAAATTTAAAACCCTAATTACTATTACAAACTCAGAGCAGTTACAATAATAAAAAGGGGAAATTAAAGGCGCGCGGCGAATTAAATGCGAGAAATAATTGGAAAACCTAAAAATCTAAAAAAAATATTTAGGTTATTTTTTGAGAAAAAATTAGGTTATGTACAAATTTAACGCTAATTCTAAATATTTTAAATTGTGAAAAAAAGAATTAAATTACCCTAATTTAATTAAACTAATTAATTAATAAAATATTTTTATGAAAAAATGATTTTTGATTTTTTTATGATTTTTTTATTAAATAAAAAACCATGATTTATGGTATTATTTGAAAAAAGAAATAATTAATAAATAATAAAAAATAATTGAAATAAAAAAGAATAGAATTGGGCCTGTATAAGCAATCCAGGGGGGTGTGCTTCGAAATTCTTGTTAGACCCAAAGATGTTGAGCCCATTCCTGCGCCTGATTCAGTGTTGGTACGCCTGGAGGATGTACCATTGTCCTTCCTTGGTTTGAGCGTTGGATCTGTGTTGGTAATGATCCAGTGGCTGGATTTTGAGACCACATGGTAGGCGCTTGGAACGTATATACACAGGATCTGCAGATGAGCGTTAAGAAAATAAAGAAAATGCAGGGACCTGGGATCGAACCCAGGTCCTCTCCACTATCCAACGCGCGCTTCACCACTGGGTTTTATTGCTCAATTGTTATTATAATAAGATCAAATTATAATATATAAAACAAAGTGGATAGGCTGGACAAAATAAAAAAACGCGCGGATCATTCAAATGAACCAGTGGGGTGGTGACAAGTCATTGTCTTCTTCCTTGTCCTTCGTCTTAGGCTAATACCTTTTACCTACGGACAAAACTCCATAGCTATAAACCTGCAAGCTTCAACAATCCATAAAATGCATGATAAATTAATTCTAGATACACCAATCAACTCGTCTTGATCTCACGAGTATCATGGCACTATTTTTCTTGGTCCAATTTAACCTGTACAGAGAAACCCTAAAACGGCTTCAAAACTCAAAATTAATTGAACCAAAATATTCCAAATGATGATACAAATACAATGCTATGCTTAAAAGTGGTTAATCATGCGTAAATTGTAATATCAAAATCAAACTGATATGTGCAAACCGTGGGTTTACCGGGAGCGATTCTGGGCTTGGGAAGGCTGGAAAATGATCGTGTTAGCTTCAGGAGATGTCCAGGAAGCGATTAGAAGCTTTAGAACATCTTGAATCACCCTCTATGTGAGAAAATGATCCACCACTTTTTTTCCAAAATTTGAGTTTTGTTCTTCAGCTCTTACGACTGCAACCCTTGTCCTTTTGCATTGTTTGTGTTTAGCATATGTAGTGTGATGGATTAGGGTAACAAAAACAACTTGAATCTTTTACAATCATGGAAATTGAATGTGATTTGTTTTCCATATGATATCTTTCTAAAACCATCCTAATCATGCTATTTTTGCCTCAATTTGACTTGATTCGGTTTGATCTGATTAGGCCATCTTAATTAGATTTGATTCTAACAAAAATCAGATCAAAAAAATCAAGCTTTGATATTTTGTCATTTATTTGATTTAATGTGACTTTTAAATAATAAAAATCAAAATGAAATAAATAAATAAATAGAGCAAATAATATATGGATGCTAATTTGGGTCGTGGATCGTGTCTTCAACAAGATACAATCATAAAAAGCTAGACCCATTTGACAAAAAAATGCACTTTTGAGCACATTTGACTTTTGACAACTTTCCAAAAATGGCCAACTTTGACAATGCATATCTTCTCCAATTTTGACTCTAGAGAGGTGTTCTTGGAATTTTTAGAAATATTAGGATGTCCCCTAAACAACCCTTTTGGTTTCATCTTAATTGGATCTTCCATGTTCATGTAAGAAGCTTTGACCCAAAAGATGTTTTTGTTGACTTTTCAAAAGGACCTATAATGTAGAAATTCATATCTCTTTATGAGTGCAATTTTTAAACTTGAGGGCTGAAGATGAGTTGTAGGAAATTGGATTCTCTTCGAAATGAGCCTTGGATGAGAAATTTCTGATAAAGTATGAGAACGTTATGCTTGGTCAAAGTTTGGTTGACTTTTCTTAAGAAACCCTAATTTAGCAACTTTTGAGTTTTGATGAATTAGGAGAATTCCTTGAGGAATCATGATCAACCTTTGATAAAATGATGAATATTACTTCAAAATGTCGATGTTGACCAAATATCTTGAAGTTTGACTATATGTGGGCCACAATTGATTTTTGACCTAATATAGTTGATTTTCAAGCATCTGAGCAGTTGACTGAGCAAACTTCTTGTGCAAGGCATGAAACTTCGCATGGATGATCTTGATAACATATAAGGACTATGGAAAAGGTTTGAGATCTTTGGAGCTCACCCATCTTTATGAAAAGGGAAACCCTAGTTTGAGGTTCATTGCTTTAGGAGAGTGTTTGTCTGGTCAACTCTTGGGCATCCTTGAGCAAGTTGAGGGTCCGAATGAGCATATGTTGAGTAAAATGGGAGGGAGAATTTTGGGGTGCAACAGCTTCCCCTGTTCAATCTTCTTAGACCTGAGGATATAGATTGGCTTGTTTGCCTTTTGTGATCTGAAGGTGGAAGATGATTGAACACTAGAGTGCCCAGAAATTTATACTCGCATGAAGTGAATGTCGATCGATAATATCGGGAATGGGCTTAAAGATGCCATTTGGAAGTCGACAAAGAATCATCGGAGATGGGCTTAAAGATGCCATCCAGAAAAGATATCGGTTGCATAAGAGATTCCTTTGCAAGGATCCCTGTACCTTCCGCTGAGGAGGACTTCACCGAGGAAAGTTGATTTGTGTCTTGGGAAATAGAGTCTAGGAGCTTCGGCTGTCCATTATTCTACCGGGGAATTAACTCTTGATTGAGGAGGTGGAAGTAAAGTGCATATCTGGTCAGGGTCCAGGCTGCACAACGACTTATTGGGGAAATGTGAAACCGACCATATCTGGTTGGGTCCAGGTCTTACAGTGCTGTAAACTATTATCTGGAGATAAGAGAGAAGGAACCTGGATAATAGGGTTGCTTCGAGGTGAAAGCCTGGATAGTAGGGCTATGAGAAAGAACCTGGATAGTAGGGTTACTTCGAAATGAGAGGCGGGATAGTAGGGCTATGAGAAGGAACCTGGGTCGTAGGGTTACTTCAAAATGAGAGCCTGAATAGTAGGGCTATGAGAAGGAATCTGGATAGTAGGGTTACTTCGGGATGAAAGCCTGGATAATAGGGCTATAAGAAGGAACCTGGATAGTAGGGTTACTGTGAAATGAGAGCCTGGATAGTAGGGCTATGAGAAGGAACCTGGATAGTAGGGTTACTTCGAAATGAGAGCCTAGATAGTAGGGCTATGAGAAGTAACCCGAATAGTAGGGTTACTTTGGGATGAGAGCCTGGATAGTAGGGCTATGAGAAGGGACCTGGATAGTAGAGTTACTTTGAAATGAGAGCCTGGATAGTAGGTCTATAAGAAGGAACCTGGATAGTAGGGTTACTTCGGGATGAAAGCCTGGATAGTAGGGCTATGAGAAGGAACTTGGATAGTAGGGTTACTTCGAAATGAGAGCCTATATAGTAGGGCTATGAGAAGGAACCTGAATAGTAGGGTTACTTCGGGATGAAAGCCTGGATAGTAGGGCTATGAGAAGGAACCTGGATAGTAGGGTTACTTCGAAATGAGAGCATGGATAGTAGGGCTATAAGAAGGAACCTAGATAGTAGGGTTACTTCACGATGAAAGCCTGGATAGTAGGGATAGGAGAAGGAACCTGGGTCGTAAGGTTACCTTGAAGTGATAAATTAGTTGACCTGTTTGGCTTCGGGAACTGAGTTTCCATTAGTCGTCTGCAGTCGTGACCTGTATAGCTGCTGGATTTGTTGAAGATGATTGTCTTTCCTGAAAAGATACCAGGGTTAATTATATGCAATGCATGAAATGCCTTGTGAGATTATGCTGTATATGATATGTATGCGCATGTTATGATGTATGTACATGAAATGCTATTGGGGTATGTCCGAGTCTGGGAAAATGAATCCCTGATTGCTGCTGGAGAATATAACATTCCTGACTGTTATAGAGAATTGTGGTTCTTCTACTTCCGTCGGGGATTGTGAACGGAAATGACTATGCTGGAGATTTACTCTTTGTTATTTATGAATATTTTATCGGGGAGAGATTCTATTTGAGAATAACTCTGCGGGGAACAACTTGGAAAGTGAATTTCCGTAGCTGAAGTAATGCGCTCTGTCGGGGATTGAGTTTCTGTATCTAGAGAAATAAAATTTGCTTGGGAGATAAAATTTAATGGCCCGCTCGCGATTATGGAATTTGGCTGGGGGATATAGCTGTCAGGTTTTTGAACAACCCTGGCTGGGGAGATTACTTCCTGTTTCGGTAAAGCCGACATCAATGCTTTTGAATATTTTTACTCCATGGGGAGTGTATGTACTGATGATTATGCTCCAAAGCTGTCTCTGTCCCGGTACCTGCTGGGCAGAGTAACTGTCGGGTTTGACACTTCTTGTTTTTGCCCCTGTTTCTGAAATTACGAGTAATTGTCTTTTTGTTTCTTATGTAAATATTTATGAGCAACAATCATATTCAAATGCATATGTCAAGAATAAATCATTGGATGTTCTTGCAAAACAAAACAGAAAAAAGAAAAAAAACTCAAAGTTTCTTGTGAAAATGATTTTGTATTGATTTTTGAAGTTGGCCTGTAATAGGCGTTTTCATACAAGGAGGCTGACGCTCTAGTAAGAGAGCGCTACTGTAAAAATAGAAACTATACAATTTTTTGTAAAAGAATATATATATGTGCAACAATCCTATTGAGTTCCAACTCTGCTATTGCCCTTATGTCTTCAAGCGTCTCATCACTTTTCTACTTGGCCGAAAGTTTATTAGATTGATTGGTGTCGTCCGAACTTGATAGTCAATAAGTCTAGTGGCAAGATGATCCAATGGGACATAGTGATACGCTTTACATACCTAACTTTTACTTAGACTTCCCTTTCGGGTTTTCAGTCCACCGAGATACCCTTTTTTGCCCAAGCCGCCTTTTCAGGTTTTCAGCTTGCCGGGTGTACAAATTTTTTAATTTTCATCCCTTATTTTTTCCTGAACCCTTTTGGTTCGTCGGGAAGCCCTTATTTTTGCCTAGGCTAGTCAACCTAGAGGGTCTTTTATCATGCGTAGTATCTTTTCACTATGTTTGCATTGACAGGGTGAGGAAGGTCGTCACCGTCCATGGTGGTTAGAATCATAGCTCCACCCAAGAAAATGTTTTAATCACAAATGCCCCTTCGTATGTGGGGGTCCGTTTGCCCCTGGGATCACCTTGCGGAAATATGATGCGCTTGATCACTAGATCCCCGACTTGATATTCTTGACGTCTTACTTTCTTGTTAAAAGCCTTGATCATTCGCTTTTGATACGTCTAACCATGACAGATAGCGGTAAGTCTCTTCTCGTCGATTAGACTTAGCTGATCAAGTCGAGTTGGGATCTAGTCGTCTTCATTCAAACCCGCATCCTTCATAATCCTAAGATAAGGTATCTGGACTTCGATGGGTAGGACTGCCTCCATGCCATATACTAGAGAGTAGGGTGTTGCCCCTGTCGATGTCCGTGCTGAGGTACGGTACCCATGAAGAGCAAATGGTAACATCTCATGCCAATATTTGTATGTCACCGTCATCTTCTGTACAATTTTCTTGATGTTCTTGTTAGCCGCTTCAATATCGCCATTCATCTTCGGCCGATAGGGAGAAGAGTTATGATGCTGTATCTTGAACTGTTTATAGAGCTCGGTGATCATTGTTTTGTTGAGATTCGTACCATTGTCAGTAATAATTCTGTCTAGCACACCATACCAACATATTAGATTATGTTGGATAAACTGTGCCACAACGTTCTTGGTTACAGTAGCAAAAGAGGTCGCCTCAACCCACTTCGTGAAGTAATCAATGGCCACTAGAATAAAGCGATGTCCATTGGAAGCAATGGGCCTTATTTCTACGATCATGTCAATGCCCCACATTGCAAAGGGCCACGGAGCTTCCAAGACGTTCAAGGGAATCGGAGGCACATGCACCTTATCAGCATAGATTTGGCACTTATGACAAGTTCGGGAGTGCTGATAACAATATGCTTTCATAGTGGACTAGTAATATCCTGCCCATAGGATCTTCTTAGCCATGGTATGTCCACTGGAATGGGTTCCGAAGGTACCTTCATGTAGATATGTCATAATCCTCTCTGCTTCGCTCTTGTCTACACACCGTAGTAATGTAAAGCCATGATTACGCTTGTAGAGGATTCCATTACTGAGGAAGAAATTCACAGCGAACCTTCTCAGAAACTTCTTATCATTGACAGATTCCCCTTCGGGATACTCTTGAGTCTCGAGATACCTCTTGACTTCGTGAAACCAGGGCTTGTCTTCCACCTCATCGGTATCGACCTCACAATAGCGTGTTGGTTCGTCCAACCTCTCAATGGTGATTTGGGGAGCTTCATTGTCCCACCTGGCTTTGAACATAGAAGACATGGTAGCTAGCGCGTCCGCTAACTGATTCTCCTCTCGCGGGAAATGTTCAAAAGTTACCTCCTCGAAGTGTGGAAGCAATTTCAGCATGTACTCTTTATATGGGATGATATTCAGATGCTTCGTATCCTATTCGCCTTTGATCTGACTTATTACCAAGGCTGAATCCCCGAAAACGTCCAAGAAAATGATTCTGAGGTCAATAGAGGACTTGAGACCCGTGATACAAGCTTCATACTCCGCCATGTTATTAGTGCAGTTGAAACATAGTCGAGAGGTGAAAGGAGTATGACAGCCCACAGGAGATATGATTACAGCGCCGATGCCATTACCTAGTGCGTTCGATGCTCCGTCAAAAACCATAGTCCATCGGGATCCCTCTTTGAGTCCTTCATCCGGTCCAGGTTCTTCGTAGTCAGTCACCAGCATAATATTCTCATCCGGGAACTCAAAATTCATGGACTGGTAGTCATCCACGGTCTAATGAGTCAAATGATCAGCCAATACACTCCCCTTGATTGCTTTCTGGGTTGTATATTGTATATCGTACTCAGTTAAGATCATCTTCCATCTTTCTATTCTTCCAGAGAGAGTGGGTTTCTCGAAGATGTATTTAATTAGATCCATCTTAGATATCAACAAAGTAGTGTAGGTCAGCATATACTATCTTATTCGACGAGCAGTCCATGCCAAAGCACAACATGTTTTCTCGAGCAGTGAGTATCGTGTCTCACAGCCGGTAAACTGTTTGCTAAGGTAGTATATTGCATGCTCTTTTCAACCAGACTCGTCATGCTGCCTCATCACACACCCCATTAAATTGTCTAGCACTGTAAAGTATAATATCGAAGGTATTCCTTCAACCAGAGGCATCAGTATTAGTGGTTCTTGAAGGTATTCCTTGATTCTTTCGAAAGCTGTCTGGCATTCGTCCTTCCATTTTACCACTTAATCTTTCTTCAAAAGCTTGAAGATGGGCTCACAAGTAGAAGTTAGATGTGAAATGAACCTGGCGATATAATTCAAGCGTCCCAAGAAACCTCTAACTTCCTTCTCTGTACAGAAAGCTGACATTTCTTGTATGGCCTTTACCTTTGCAGGGCCTACTTGGATGCCTTTGTCGCTGACAAAGAAACCCAGGAGCTTACCAGACCTTACCCCGAAGGTGCACTTGTTCGGATTCAACCTCAGCTTGTATGTTTTTAACATGTCAAATAACTTTTGTAAATGATCAAGGTGCTCTTCCTCGGTTTGAAACCTGGCTATCATGTCATCAACATAAACCTCGATCTCATGGTGGATCATGTCGTGGAACAAAGCGACCATGGTGCGCTGATAAGTTGCCCTAGCATTCTTCAACCCAAAAGGCATCACCTTGTAACAGAAGGTGCCCCACTGTGTGACGAAGGTTGTCTTCTCCATGTCTTTAGGAGCCATGTTGATCTGGTTGTAGCCACAGAAGCCATCCATGAAGGAGAATATTTTGTGTTGCACGGTATTGTCAACCAAGACGTCAATATGGGGAAGTGGGAAGTCATCCTTGGGGCTTTCCCTATTCAGATCTTTGTAATCCACACACATCCGTACCTTACCATCCTTCTTAGGTACTGTAACGATGTTAGCAACCCACTGTGGATAGGAGGTGACAGCTAGGAACCCTGCGTCAAACTGCTTCATGACCTCTGCCTTGATCTTCTATGACATTTCAGGGCGCATACGATAGACCTTCTGTTTAACCAGAGGGCAGTCTTCCTTATTCGGCAGACGATGTATCATAATATCAATGTCTAAACCTGGCATGCCACCATACGACCAGGCAAAGATCTCGATGTAGTCGTGCAACATTTATATCAACCACTGTTTGATCTTAACTTCCAGATTTGCATCGATCTTGACTTCTTTTCTGTCTATCTCCATGCCCAGGTTTATTGTCTCAACTGGCTCTTCATGAGGCTGTATAGCCCTTTCTTCCTGCTGTAACAGTCTATCAAGTTCTCCAGGCACCTCACAATCATCCTCACCTTCGTCTTCGACTTGGTTGATCGGATTTTCAAAGTCATAACTGGCAGTAGCAGAGCTGTTATCAATGGGATCCAGAGTGAATATGGATCTGCAGTATGATACGTGAGTGTGTGTAAGAGCATAACTATTTTGATAAAGTGAAAACAGAAAAGAAAAACAGAGAGTGTAAAATTTGTATGCATGGAACGTCCAATGTTTTATTGATGATATATGAAATGACAAATAATATCCCTCACTAACAAAGCTAATGTACGTCGGGCAAGGCACAAGGTTGTAAAGTTTAAAATTGTTTATTACAAATCTCAAAACAAGTAAGACAATTACTGTGGAATAAAATAAACTGGTATAAAGTCCCTAGCCATCCAGTTACTCAGTCCACCGTTGGTAGTTGGGTAGATCCAACTGTCAATGTCTGAGTCTTCCTCACTATCTTCAATGGCATTAATTCCTTGATTGCTGATGTGTAGGGGAGGTCCTCCATCCCAAGCGCGTCGAACAACCCTTTGAGCTCCTGAAGTAAAGCCTAAACCAAACTTGTCAGTTTTTTGAGTAAAATCAGGGAGCTGTCCCCAATTGTTATACCCCCCTTCTTCAACCACTGCTCTGGTGTCTTTGAGAGAAGCCATCTTCAGAGGAGGTTTGTTGCTGGTAGTAGTTTCAGTCGATGCCAGGATCTGGGGAACCTCTTCAAAATTCTGGCAAGGAGTCTCTATGAATTCCCTGTCCATCTCTACGTACCTGAAGGAGTTGAGGTGGCTCACCATATACTCCTCTTCTCTATGCACAATGACAATCTTCCCTTTTACTGGATACTTCAGCATTTGGTGCAGTGTAGAAGTAACAACCCCAACTTCATGGATCCAAGGGCGACCCAACAAACAAGATTATGACGGCCGAATGTCCATTACATAGAAAGTGGACTCCAAAATCTGGGAACCTACTTTGATGGGGATGTCCACTTCTCCATGTACCATTCTTTTTGACCCATCAAAAGCCCTTACCACAATGTTACTAGGCTTTAAGGTCAAGCCTTCACAATCCAACCGATCCAGCGCCTTCTTGGGTAGAACATTCAGCAAAGACCCAATATCTACCAGCACGTGAGCCATAGTGGTGCCCCTGCATTCAATCAAGACATGCAAAGCATCATTATGCTTCCTCCCTTTCGGTGTCAAGCCTGCATCTGAAAAACCCAGCCCATTATCAGCAGCCAGGCTGGCCACACAATCTTTGAATTGATCGGCGGAGGTTTCTTGCGGCACGTGTGCAGTCTTGAGGAATGCGATCAAAGCCTTCACATGGGCCTCTGAACACAACAGCAGAGACAACATGGATATCTTTGAGGGGGTCTGCCCCAGCTGCTCGACCACATTGTAGTTGCTCTTTTTTATTATTTTCAATATTTCCTCAATCTCTTGCTTAGAGGCCTCTACGACAATTTTCCTAAGTGCCTCCTTCTGGGCAGGCTCACCTATAACTTCTTTGCCTCGGGTCCTTGATGACTCGACGGCAGGAGTGATAATTGGAGTAAGCACAGGAGTAGTAGTTGATGTACCAGCAGGAGTAGCAGACAGAATAACAACAGGCCTATTGACAGTCTTTGGGTAAATCTCGGGAGAGAAAACCCTTCCACTTCTGGTAACCTTACTGGTCCTGACAATGTTACTGACATCAGGATCAGCCTCTTCATACTTCAGATCTTATTTAATGCCATGATAGTACACATCAGCACCATAATGCCAAGGGATAGCTTTGTCTGAGGCGTACGGGGTAGGACCGAGAAAGGTGATCATTAATGGGGCGACTCTTGGAGTAGATGTAATCCTAACAGGTCTTCTCGAGGATACCTTGGAAGGATTGGCGGAAATGGTTATAATAGAAACATCTTCAAGTGGAACAACGGGAACCAAAGTTTTCTCGAACAATATTTCCTTACTGCCCATCAGGCGCTGAACACCTGACTTCAACAAATGGCAACCAGAAGGCAGAGATGAACACATGTGGAAACCTTCACCACAACCCGAAAATAAACCGGCCAATAACAAATTATTCTTAACAGTCATAAGAGGAGTAGAAACTTCATCAACTGAGGTCACAAACAGATCGGTATCAACGACATTAACTCCACGATTATGCTTAGGCATGGGAGCAGTTATGACATTGGGCTTTTCCGGAGCATTAAACTCAATCTCCTTAGCCTCGATTTGGTCCTGTACCTTATTTCTTAGAGCTCAGCAGTCATTGGTATCGTGGCCAGGACTCTCAGAATGATAGGCACACCGAGCATTTGGATTATACTGAGGAGATCTGGTATATGGATTCTTGGGAGCCTCTTTCAGGGTTCCCAAGTTGGATCTCAGTAGATGGGATAGCACTTCAGCCAATGTCATGTTAATCCGGGTAAACTTCCCTTGTGGTCTTTCCACTCTTTGTTGACTGTTGCATTGTGGAGTAGCCGCAGGTCTAGGTATCATTACAACACCTATTGTTTGATGGTGCTCAACTTTGCTTTGGCCTCTTGGGCTATAGATAGCATTAGATTCCTTTTTACCAGTAAAAGGCTTATTTACCAAGCTCAAAGAGGCATCTTTCTGTATCTTACCACTCCGAATCCCAGCTTCCACCCTTTTTCCAGTTAGAACCAGCTCGGTGAAACTAGCTAACGAGCTGCCGATCAAATGATTAAAGAATGGACCAGATAGCGTCCCCAGAAACATATCGACCAACTCCCTATCAGACAACGAGGGTTGGACTCTTCCAGCCAAGTCTCTCCACTTCTGTGCATAGTCCTTAAAGCCTTCACTTGCACCCATGGACATACTCTGGAGTTGAGTACGAGTAGGAGCAATGTTGGCATTGTATTGATACTGCTTATAAAAAGCAGCAACCAGATCTTCCTAGTTTCGGACATTGGCTCCCTCCAGCTGGTAAAACCATTCAAGCTGAGTCCCTGACAGACTGTCTTGAAAGAAGTGAACCCAAAAATTTCTATCAGTGGTGTGGGGCTGGATCTTTTTGACGTAGGAACAGAGATGGAGTTTTGGGCAAGACACCCCACCGTACTTTGTAAAAAATGGAGCCTTAAACTTCTGCGGGATAACCACTCCCAACACCAATCCCAATTCTTCAAAATCCAACCCAGGTATCCTCTAGACTTCCATAGTACTCAGACGATCTTCCAACTGCTTGTATCTATCCTCAGTGGGAGGATACTGCTCATCATTGTAGTCCGTATCATTGTGGGAGTCCTTCTCCCTTGTCTCTCCTTCTTGATTCTCCCCTTCCTTGGATGAAGAGGTCAGATCAACTTATTGCTTTAACGCCCCCCTGAACCTTCTGCCCATATTCAGAATACCAGCGACCTTCTTCTTTTTCTTTTTCTCCTTCAGGATAAGGGCCTTCAGATCCTCCTTCCCTTTTGCCAGATTTATGAACATCTGTTGGAATTGGGCATTTTGTGCCTGAAGATCCTTGATGCTTTGTTTGGAAGACATTACTGCTGAAATAAATAACGAAGAAGATGAGAAACCTGTTATGGTACCTGTTTATGCAATGCTATGGATAGGATGTGTATGCAGTGATTTCAAGGATTCTTAAAGGCTCAGATTTGTTTAACCAAAAGAAACACACGTTAATTGCATTAATAAGTTCAAATTATTATAAAGAATTCCCTTTGGGATTACAATTAAACAAAACAAAACTTAAAGCAACAAAAAAGAAACTAGGTCTCCCAGGAGCACATCCTCTTTGGTGCAATGTAGGCGTTTATGTTCCTTTCTTCATGAAGTAGCCTAGTGAGCTCCAGGACCTTCTTCTCGCTGGCATAGAACTGAGCTTCAAATGTGTCCCGCTCCTCTTTGAGTTGAACCCAGGACTCCTGTAACTCTTCATGATTAGTTGGCATGTCAGGATGATGACCAAGGGAGGTAGTATCTCCTTCAACAACTGGTTCCACCGTTATTGGTAGGACAACAGGGTAAGGCATCATATGACTTTGGGCGCGAGCCCGTACCCATCGGAGATAAGGCTCAAGAGGAATGGAATTCTTGTGCCCTAGCGTCTTGCTTTCAATTTTATGCACCATGACCCAAGCTTTTATGAACCTTTTGCGGTATCCCTAAGCATCATTCTCATAGTTAAAGGCGATTCCTTGGATAAGAGAATCATGAGGACCATCTCTTCCCGCATAACCAAACTGACGCAGTGCCAAGAAAGGGTTGTAAGTGATTCCTCCCCTAATTCCTAAAAGGGGGACATTAGGGAATTCACCACGGCGATCGATGATGGTAACATCTTCCGAGAACCGTGAACACCAATGAATGTCTGAATGTGTAAGGGACATCATCCTACGAGACTATTTCAAACACTGTTCATTCTTCAAAATAGACCTGGGTAGGTGCGAAATAAACCACCTAGCCAATAGAGAAGTACAACACAGGAGGGTCCCCCTTCTCTTTAGAGTGCAAGCATGCCGAGAGTGTAGAATATCCCCGAGTAATGTAGGAACCGGATTATGAGACAGAAAAACCTTAATAGTGTTCACATCTACGAGATGATTCGCATTAGGGAAAAGTACCATCCTGTAAACGAGAAGTGCCAGCACCTCTTCGAAAGCTTGTAAATCCAGGGTATCCCAAAAATGGTAAGCCTTCTCGAATAGAAACTTAACTAGGATTCCTTGGACACTTACTCTAGTCTCCCAACTTGTAACTACGTCAGACCGTTCCAAGGACAGAGCTCTAGCAATCTCCTCAGGCTTTGGATGTTCTTCCGTATCGTTGAAAGGTAACTGATCAAGAATAGGTACCCCCAACAATTGAAAAAATTCCTCCATATTAGGTACTAGTTGGTAATCCGAGAAGGTGAAACAATGGTGCACAGGATCGAAGAACTGAAACAACACTTTTAACAATTCTTCACCAGGTTTTACAGTGACCAAATTGAGCAAATGACCATGCTTTTTAGTGAAATGAGAACTTTTAGGAACCCTTAATGCCAGGTCCTTTAGTTGGAGAGACACTTTCACAAGGTTAATCTGTATAGTGTTCCTACGGGGGGATGCCATGTCCTACAAAACAAAGCAAAAATGAGCCCTAGGAAATCCTTGAAATGGTTAGTTATGCCATGCTTATGATGTCATGATTATGCTAGAAAATCACATGTATAGCAAACAGCAAACAAGTCACACCAAGTTCTTAGGTTTAAGGCCTGCATGAGTTTTAAGGCCTGCATGAGTTTTAAGGTCATACCCTCTTGAAGTTGGATTGGTTCAACCTATCTTATAAATAGTAACCGGGTTCTAAGGGATCTCAATATCACCGATCTTTCCCCCAACTTCGTTCAATGGGCGATTGACTCGCAAACAAACAAAGCTCAAGAGTTAAACCTCAATGAGTGTAGCATCGAGTATCTGTCTTCCTTGGGAGTACACCAAAGCCGTCCATCTCACTACGTCCTATTGGCCAAGTTGTGCAATTAAAGGTTCTAAGGTCAGTTGATGCTTCACGACACCATGCGGAGGTCCCGTACTCTCCCTGATTGACTCAAGGAGTACCGATACCAACCAAAGTTCCACATCAACATAGCTACAGCTTCAACCGTGTCGGTATACCCCATACAGTTCCCTCACAGTTTATTGCTACTTACCTAAAAGGTGTCCCCAGATCCGGGTGTAGGATCTATATAACCTCAACATATGCCCTTAAACTAAATCAATCAAGACAAGCAAAAGAAGAAATTAAAATGACCTATATCCTAAGGTATACCCCACTTATTGTGTCCCCAGCAGAGTCGCCGGTTCTGTGATACGGTGGCAGAACCGACTGTTAATACTGGTTTGCGTTTTTTGTTTGCAAATGTCGCGGTAAGCAAGATTCGCCACCGACTTTTATTTTATCCAATCAAAGGAAAAGGAAAAAGAACATAAAAAACCTTTTTCGAGATGTTTATGAGTACGGGGGTAGATTATAGAAAGGTAAGGTGTTAGCACCCTTTCTATCCATGGTTCTCCACGGGCTCTTAGGTACTTGCTCATTTTGAAATCGCTTATGTGTGCTTGTTTTGAAAAGTTTTACTTCATGATAAACCTTGTATCGGTCCTCAAGAGTGTGACGAAGTTTTTTTGAAAATTGTTTTGAAAAGTGTTTGTGTGAAAATTTTTGTTTGAGCAAGTACCTAGGAACTAATCTACCTTCTCGAAAAGAGTCGGTTCGTTTTCCTTTAGACAGCGCTATCCTATTATTAAGGAATAGGTAGCACCGTCGTTGGATTTTCTAAGGGACGTTCGAAGGGACAAGTACAATCATAAAAGCAATGTTAGTAAATTTTAGTAATCATTCTAAAGCCTTAAAGATCTTTTTCCAAGGCAACATCCGAATGAGTCATTTTAGATCTTTTGGGACTAGAGGACAACCACTAACATTCCCTATACTTTATGATCGTTTACCGAAGGCAACCAGGATGGAGTAAACCCTAGGAGTGAGCATGTGCAAGTGTATTTTTTCCAGTTAATTATCTTTGCATAATTAGGGTTTTCTAATGTTTTAATTTCAATTTGTCTTTCTATACAATCCTATTAACATACATCTAAGCAGTTTATAGTTTGCGGAAATAACAATGCGAGAAATTAAAGTCCTAGCTATTATAAGGCTTTCGCAGATACATAATTATTTTAACTGTAAATACAAATGCGGAAATTTAAAATCCTAATTACTATTACAAACTCGGAGTAGTTACAATAATAAAAATAGGGAAAATTAAAGGCGCATGGCGAATTAAATGTGAGAAATAATTGGAAAACCTAAAAATCTAAAAAAAATATTTAGGTTATTTTTTGAGAAAAAATTAGGTTATGTACAAATTTAACCCTAATTCTAAATATTTTAAATTATGAAAAAAAGAATTAAATTACCCTAATTTAATTAAACTAATTAATTAATAAAATATTTTTATAAAAAAATGATTTTTGATGTTTTTATGATTTTTTGATTAAATAAAAAAACATGATTTTTGGTATTATTTGAAAAAAGAACTAATTAATAAATAATAAAAAAGAATTGAAATAAAAAAGAATAGAATTGGGCCTGTATAAGAAATCCAGGGGGGTGTGCTTCGGAATTCTTGTTAGGCCCAAAGATGCTGAGCCCATTCCTGCGCCTGATTCAGTGTTGGTACGCCTGGAGGATGTACCATTGTCCTTCCTTGGTTTGAGCGTTGGATCTATGTTGGTAATGATCCAGTGGCTGGATTTTGAGACCATATGGTAGGCGCTTGGAACGTATATACACAGGATCTGCAGATGAGCGTTAAGAAAATAAAGAAAATGCAGGGACCTGGGATCGAACCCAGGTCCTCTCCATTATCCAAGGCGTGCTTCACCATTGGGCTGTATTATTCAATTGTTATTATAATAAGATCAAATTATAATATATAAAACAAAGTGGATAGGCTGGACAAAATAAAAAAACGCACGGATCATTCAAATGGACCAGTGGGGTGGTGACAAGTCATTGTCTTCTTCCCTGTCCGTCGTCTTAGGCCAATACCTTTTACCTACGGACAAAACTCCATAGCCATAAACCTGCAAGCTTCAACAATCCACAAAATGCATGATAAATTAATTCTAGATACACCGATCAATTCGTCTTTATCTCACGAGTATCATGGAACTATTTTCTTGGTCCAATTTAACCTGTACAGAGAAGCCCCAAAACGACTTCTTAAACCCTAGCCATGGCAATTAGCGAAGCAGTCATCAAAACTCAAAATTAATTGAACCAAAACATTCCAAATGATGATACAAATACAATGCTATTCTTAAAAGTGGTTAATCTTGCGTAAATTGTAATATCAAAATCAAACTGATATGTGTAAACCGTGGGTTTACCAGGAGTGATTCTGGGCTTGGGAAGGTTGGCAAACGAACGTGTTAGCTTCAGGAGATGTCCAGGAAGCGATTAGAAGCTTTGGAACGTCTTGAATCACCCTATATGTGAGAATACTATCCACCACTTTTTGCCAAAATTTGAGTTTTGTTCTTCAGCTCTTACGACTGCAACCCTTGTCCTTTTGCATTGTTTGTGTTTAGCATATGTAGTATGATGGATTAGGGCAACAAAAACAACTTGAATCTTTTACAATCATGGAAATTGAATGTGATTTGTTTGCCATATGATATCTTTCCAAAACCATCCTAATCATGCTATTTTTGCCTCAATTTGCCTTGATTCAATTTGATCTGATTAGGCCAGCTTAATTAGATTTGATTCTAACAAAAATCAGATCAAAAAAATAAATCTTTGATATTTGTTGTCATTTATTTTATTTAATGTGAATTTTAAATAATAAAAATCAAAATAAAATAAATAAATATAGAAAATAATATATGGATGCTGATTTGGGTCGTGGATCATGTCTTCAACAAGATACAGTCATGAAAACTAGGCCCATTTGATAAAAAATGCACTTTTGAGCACATTTGACAATTTTCCAAAAATGGCCAACTTTGACAATGCATATCTCCTCCAATTTTGACTTTAGAGAGGTGCTCTTGGACTTTTTAGAAAGCTTTGGATGTCCCCTAAACAACCTTTTTGGTTTCATCTCAATTGGATCTTCCATGTTCATGTAAGAATCTTTGACCCAAAAGGTGTTTTTGTTGACTTTTCAAAAGGACCTATAATGTATAAATTCATATCTTTTTCTGAGTTCACTTTTTGAACTTGAGGGATGAAGATGTGTTTTAGTAAATTGTATTCTCTTAAAAATGAGCCTTGGATGATAAATTTATGATAAAGTATGAGAAAGTAATGCTTGGTCAAAGTTTGGTTGACTTTTCCTAAGAAACCCTAATTTAGCAACTTTTGAGTTTTGATGAATTAGGAGCATTCCTTGAGGAATCATGATCAACATTTGATAAAATGATGAATATTACTTCAAAATGTTGATGTTGACCAAAAATCTTGAAGTTTGATTGTATGTGGGTCACAGTTGACTTTTGACCTAATAAAGTTGATTTTCAAGCATCTGAGCAGTTGACTGAGAAAACTTCTTGTGCAAGGCATGAAACTTGGCATGGATGATCTTGAGAACATCTAAGGACCATGGAAAAGATTTGAGGCCTTTTAAGCTCACCCATCTTGATGAAAAGGGAAACCCTAGTTTGAGGTTCATTGCTTTAGGAGAGAGTTTGTCTGGTCAACTCTTGGGCATCCTTGACCAAGTTGTGGGTCTGAATGAGCATATGTTGAGTAAAATGGGAGGGAAAATTTTAGGGTGCAGCAGTCGTTCTCGTAGTCAAATACCAAACCTTGGATGAGCATCTCATGAGGGCCATCCCTTCGGGCGTAACTAAACTGTCTTAAGGCTAGGCAGAGGTTGTAGGTGATACCTCCTCTAATACCAAGTAAAGAGACATTAGGGAATTCTCCATAACGGTCAATAATAGTAACATTCTCTAAGGATCGGGAACAACAATGAATGTCTGAATGTTTGAGCGTCATCAACTTTTGTGACCACCTTGAACCTTGCTCGTTCTTCAATACAGATTGGGGAAGATGCGAAATAAACCATCTTGCCAAGAGAGGAGTACAACACATAAGGATACCTCTTTTGCTCATAGTGCGAGTGTGAAAAGAATGTAGGAGTCCCCTAGCAAAGTAGGCACCGGGTTGCGGGATATGAAGATTTTTACGGCGTTCACATCTATGAGTTGGTTAGGATTTGGAAACAAAACCATCCCATAGATGAGGAGAGGCACAATTTCCTCAAAAGCTTGCAGGTCCAAAGAATTCCATCAGCTTTGGGATTTCTCAAACAAGAACTTGGCTAGGAAACCCTTGAAACCGCTCGTTGTTTCCCAATTAGTTGTGATATCAGATAGTTGCAAGTGTAGAGCTTGAGCAATCTCTTCTGGCTTCGGATCTCTTTCTGTACCGTTGAAAGGTAGTTGATTGAGAATGGGAATCCTCAAGAGTTGGGAGAATTCTTCCAAAGTTGTCACAAGTTGATAATCAGGAAATGTGAAGCAATGGTGTAAAGGATCAAAGAACTGAAAGAGCACCTTCGTCATGTCTTCATCAGTGTTGGAGGTGACCAAGTTTAGTAGGAGACTATGTCTTTCGGTGAAAGGAGAATTTTCAGGAATCCTTGATGCTAGCTTTTTAAGTTGAGGAGGGATCCTTACAAGATTGACTTGAATAGTTTTCCTGCGAATAGAATCCATGTCCTACAAAACAAAACAAAGATAAATCCCAAGATCCTTGAAATGGTTAGTGAATGAGTATGATGTTATGATGTTCATGATGTTATGTACAAGTATGTATATACAAACAAAGCAAACAAACTCTTAGGTTTAGGCTTGCATAAAGTCTCATAGGTAAGTACCCTCTTGAAGTTTAGTTGGCTCAAACATGTCCTAGCACTAGTAACCGGGTTCTAAGGAGCTCAATATCACTGGTTTGTTTCCTTGGTGATTGTTTCAGCACAAGCCTCTTTAATGGCGACTGAAATATCCCAAAAAACCAAACCTCAATGAGTGTAGTATCGAGTATCTACCAACTTCGGACTACACCAAGGCCGGTCATCTCACTACGTCCTAATGGCCAAGTTGGTCAAGTAAAGGTTATAAAAGTTCATTAGTACTTTATGACATCACTCAGTGGCCCCGTATTCTCCTTGATTAACTCAAGGGCTACCGGTACCCACAAATATGTCGCACTAACATAGCTATTGCTTAGACCATGTCGGTATACCCCGCATGGTTTCCACAACATATCGCTACTTACCTATAAGGTATCCCAAATCCGGGTAGAGGATTCAAACCCAAACAAAGAACCATAATATAAAGCATACAAGTTAAACAATGAAAGCAAGTAAATGTGATCTAACTCTAAGGTAACCCCACTTTTAGAATTTTCCCCAGCAGAGTCACCAATTCTGTGATATGGTGGGAGAACTGACTTGGGCGTTTTGCGTTTGATCAAAAATATTGAGGTTAGCAAGAGTCGCCACCGACTTTTCTTTAATCCAAAAGGAAAGGTGAAAAAGCATAGGAAATACCTTTGGGATTGTTTCTTGAGTTTGGGGGGTAGATTATGAAAAGGGAAGGTATTAGCACCCTTTTTATCCATGGTTTTCAATGGGCTCTTAGTTACTTTGCTAGATCACTTGCTTTTGTTTGAAATTGTGCTTTGTGTAGTTTTTGAAAGTATTTTGTAAAGAGACCATTGTTTAGGTAAACTTTGTAATGATTCTCGTTCGTAAGAATGTATACAAAGATGTTGATCTTTTGAAAATGTTTTCAAGTTTGTAAGATGTTTTGAAAGTGTAGGTGTTTGTTTTGAAAATAGCAAGGATGTTTTGTTTTGAAATGGAGCAAGTAATTAGTAGCATTCTACCTACTCAAAAGTCTTTCATGTTCATTTTTCTTTTTCCTTTGACATTGTTATCTTACCATTGATTTGGTAAGTAACCTATCTTTGGATGTAAACGGGACGGGCGTGGGTCATCGTATAACCATGATTAGCAATGTTACAAGGTATATTAGAATTCTCTTTTAGGGACTAAGATCTTTTGGAAGGCAACATAGATAGCGCCATCGAGGGACTATGATCTTATATTTTGCTTATTTTTGCTAAGATACCTCACATGTGTAATATAGCCATTTTGTAAGGCAACCAAGTGGATCTTACCCTAAGGGTGCTTGTGTGCAAGTGTATTATTTTTCATGCTTGGTTTTGTCTTTGACTAGGGTTTTCTAATTGATTGGTTTTAGTCTTTCCATACAAACCCTAATTACTAGCATTTATATATAAAGCGATAAATTGTGGAATTTAAAATTACTACGCTATTACAATACTTGTTGGAGGGGGGTGTACAAATTACAAATGGGGATTGCAAGAAAATAAAGCCTAATTATGTATTACAACCATATTGAATTTGTACAAAAATGAATAAATATACAAGAATGTAAATGTAAAGAAAATGGATATTTATTTGGATTTTTTAGGGAAAAGGGATTTTGTTTTATCCTAATTAACTAAAAGAAAAATAATTAATTAAATTAGTAAAAAGTAAAACCTAAATTTACTAGGAAAAGAAATTAAATAAAACCCTAATCTATTACTTGATTAAAAAAAATTAAGTTTATAAGAAGAATATTTTTGGTATTTTTGTCTTAAAAAATAACTTATAGTATTATAAAATATTTTTGGTCTTTTTTGGTTTTAAAATAATATATTTTAATTGAAAATAACTAAAGCCTAGTTTTTTAATTAATTTTACAAACCAATTAGTAAAATAAAATAAAGTATGATTAAATAAAATATATTTTTTGTGTAAAAAAAAACTATATCAAAATATAAATCTAATGTTTTTTATATTTTTTTTTCTGATTTTCTTAGCATTAGATAAAATATTTAAGAAAATAAATAAATAAAAATAAGAAAAAATAAATAAAATCGGCGAGGGGTTTGAATAGCTAGCAAGGGGGTCAGAAATGAAAAAAAAAAAGGCCCAAGGAAAGAGGCCCAGCGCTGCCAAAAAAGAAAAGTCAGAATGTGAAAAATATGAAAAAATCCAAAAGGGTACCACTGGGGCTCGAACTCAGGTCCCTATAGTCACAGGCGCGCGCTTCTACCACTGGGGTGGCTATACATCCATTTTTATAAATAAAACCATAAATATATATGGTAAACACGTTCCTGAGGCCAACTTAATCTTCAACCTCACGCCCAGCCAGAACCTCTGTATCTTATTCAAATCTCAACAAAAATGAAAATTGTAAACAGGAAACTAGTAGCAAATTTCCTCACGATTTCAGAAATACAAAGCAATAAAATTATAGATCAAAGACAAGCATGAATTTTAATGGACCTAATCTGAACCCTAAAAATTTCAGAAACTTCAATCCTAAAATTCTCTAAGCTCAAGCAATATAAATGAAAACTATGGACATGGTTAGCTTTAGGGCAATAATATTTATATTTTTCATTCACAAATAAACCATTAATGATGCCTGTATGAAGAGTTCAAAAGTCAGAAAACTTACCTTGCAAGAGGGTATCGGGTTTGGAGTTTGAGTAGCTTTTAGTGAGTTCCAATGATTGGATTATCTTCCTCAAGTTCCCAGAAAGCTAATGGGATGCTTAGCTTGAGCTGAAAGTGCCTGAGGAGTTCTGGAGAAGTCATGGTGCAAGGTGATGTTTTTGAAAATGGTGGATGATGATGGAGGTGTTACAGTGGTGTTGTAGGTGATATGACAGTTTGTCTATGTTGTTTAGAAGCTTTTGAAAGTAAAAGGCCAAGAAACGCACGAGCAAATTTGGAGATTGGGTTAAAAACTCAGAAATGGCAAGTTTTGAAGTATTTTTGATGATTTTGTTTTCTTGGTACTTTCAGGGCTTAAGCATGCGTGGGATTTGTGGCAAATAACTTGTGTATGTATAAGCAAAAGGTCTTGAGTGCTTTGGATAGTCATAAGTACAAGTTACAAGCTAATTGCTAGGTTACTTGATTTTGAAGAAAAGTGGGAAAACAAGTTTCAATGTGTAGTACATGCATGGGCTGAGTGATTGTAAGTGTCTAAACAAGTTTCTCTTGAGTTATAAGACATGTATGATCAGAAGAGAATAATTGCAAGGCTCAAGAACAAGTTTTATGCAAAAAGCTACTTTATCAAAATGGCATTATGCACTTTCTTCCCAAAATGGATATAAAGCATGGCCTTGCATTGAATGCTTGAATTGAGACCTCTAACAGTTGTGCAAGAAATTAATTATAGAGTGCCTAACAAGTTTAAGGCCTGCAAAGTAGAGGTTATGCATCATAAGTTTGAATTTTGAATCTTGTTCATCACAAAATGACTTGTAATTCAAGTGTGAAAACCTTAACTTCATCTCTTCGATTCTCCCTACTCAAAAATGATCTCAAGGAGTTCTTTGACATTTTGTAAAGCTTGCAATGTGCTATACAACCCCTCTTTGAATCACTTTTGAAAATTCCCCTTGGAACTATATGAAAAAGTGCCATGAAATTAGGTCAAAATCCTGACCAAATTAGGGTAAAATTTCACTAAGTGTTTTATTTCATGACCATGTATTCTTAAAATTAGAACTTGAGATCCAAGCACTTTTGGAAGAAGTTGTGTAAAGCAATGTTGTAGATTTCATGGAGATATACAACTTTCATGTTGGAAGTTTCTTTTAAATCATCTTGAATCATGGTGAAAAGTTTGCTCAAAGTTGTGAAAAAATAAGAAATTTCCAACACTTTGAAAAATTTATAAGTTTAGAAATTTTAACTTTTCCAAATGAAATCTTTAATTTTTGATTTCTTGATGAATAATTTTCATATTTTTACATTCTTTGGTGAATTGTGATATTTGACATTTGATTTTGACCAAAAAGTCAAAGTTTGACTTTTCAGTATACAGTTGACTTTTGATCAGTTGACTGCAAATTCATCTGTCAATCCATTGGGCTTAAGCAATGTTTTGAGCCATGTCATTAGGTCAAAATGATGCATATGGTCTCTTGAGATAATTCCTTAAACCAATTGATCATTTGATAGGTAAAAAAATCAGAAATTGTTCTTTCCTAGTCAAAACCCTAATTTTGACCATTTTTCCCTTTTGAAGATTTGATCAAATTTCTTGAGGAATTGTGATCCAAACTTGATCAAATGATACATATGAGTTTAAAATGTTGATGTGGATAAACAATTATGAAGTTTGACTGTAAATTAGCCACAATTGACTTTTCCCCCAATGCAGCTGATTTTTAGGTCAACTACTCAATTGACTGAGCAAAAGTGTGATCCAAAGCTTGAAACTTGACATGAGTAATCTTGAGGGTCCATAATGATCCATGAAAGTCATATGGGGAATTAGAAGTTCAAATATCCTTGGGCAATCTCAAACCCTAATTTTGGTCATCAGTGCTTAAGGAGGTATCTTTAGCTGATCAACCTTAGTGCAGTCTTGAGCCAAAAGAGATCTTATGAGCAAATTCTTGATAAATGAGAAGGCAAATTTTGGGGTACAACACATCTCCTCAACACTGATGCCTCAAATTAGGGTTTGAGTTTTCACAAGGACAATTGGACTTATAATGCTTCAAAAGACTTCCATAGACCATTATGGACCTTCAATATTTCTCATGTCAAGGTTAAAGTCTTGCAGCTTAAGTTTGCTCAATCAATTGATCATATGACCTAAAATCAACTGTATTGAGCAAAAAGTCAACTGTGGTCAACTTACAGTCAAACCTCAATAATTTTGACCAATATCAACATTTTTAAGTCATATGTATCAATTGATCAAGTTTGAATAATAATTCCCCAAGAAAATTGTTAAAATCACCAAAAGGGCAAAATAGTCAAAATTAGGGTTTTGACTGAGAAGGCTTGATTTTTTACTTTTAACCTAATACATTTGACTTAAGGATTCAAATGCATCATTTTGACCTAATTTCATAGTTCAATTCATTTCTCAAGATCAATTGATTGATAGTTGAAATTTGGTCAATTTATAAAAAAGTTAACTGTACACTGAAAAGTCAAACTTTGACTTTTTGATCAAATTTGAGTTTCAAAGATCATATTTTATCAAGACATTCAAAAACATAAAACTTGATCATCAAGAAATCAAGAAAGTCAAAAGTCAATTTGAAAATTCAAAGTTTTCAAGACTTAGAAATTTTTCTAAGTGTTTTATACATGATTATTTCATAACTTCATGCCAAATTCTCACCAAGATGCAAGATGATTCAAGAAAAACATCCAACATGAAAGTTGTATATCTCAATGAGATCTAAAACATTATAGGGAATAACATTTTATAGAAATGCTTGTATTTGGAGTTACGGGTTCATAAAGTCATGCACTTTTGATAAAAACACTTGGTGAAAATTTGACCTAGTTAGGCAAATTTTTGGTACTAACTTCATGGAAACTTTTCACATAGTTCCAATTGGATTATTCAAAAATTAAAAACATGAAGGTTATAGGGGATGCTACAATCTTTTAAAAATGTCCAATAACTCAATGAGATCATGCTTTAGCTAAGAGAATTGAAGAGATGAAGTTAGGGTTTCAAGTTTGAATTATAAGGCAATTTTGTGATGAATACATAACCAAATCCATAGCCATGCTGCATAATCTTTGCTTTCCAGGCCTCAAACTTGTGTTTCACTCCATAATTAATGGTTTACATAATTGATTGTGCCCTTATCCAAGTGATTCAAGCATTGTCCAAGTCAATTTGCCATTTTGGGGAGAAAGTAACCATTCCATTCTTGTAAAGCAAGCTTTATGCACAAAGTCAATGCATTGAGCTCCTAACTTGTTTTCTCTGATTACACTCCATCCACAAAGTCAGGAACAGTGTGTTTAAAGTGATGAATAACTCTTGATCATGAAGTACAAAGCATTGAAACTTGTTTTGTCAAAAAATCACATGTTAGGCTTAAACATGTTAATTTGAAATATGATCAACTTGAGCACTCCAAACATCTTGCTTATAAATAGAGACACTATTCATAAGCTAGGAAATAGAGATACCAGCCCTTAAGCATCCCAAAACTCTCACAAACTCAGATTACATACAAACTTCCATTTTTGTGCAGAATCTGGCCAAAAACTTCCATCTTCAAATCCACTCGTGCGTTTCTTGGCCAAACCATTTCAAAAGCTCCCTTATCTCAAATACAAGCCATCCCAATACCCGTTACACGTCTGTAACAACTCCATCACCATCTTCCATTTTCAAAAACAGAGGTATGCACTTGGAATTCTATAGAACAGTTCAAGCACTCACATCTCAAAGTACCTATTGGAATAGCTTCCTAGAAGTTCAAGGAAGCTAACCAGATTATTAAAACACCTTGAAGTGAGCTCTAACCAAAAACACGATTTCCAATTTTGAGGTAAGATTTTTGATTTTCAATCTCTTCATATAAACATTGTTAGCTTTCCATTTTCAAAGATAAAATGTAGATATCAGTTCCCTGGAGCTGACCATGTCCTTAGAATTCATCTATATTGCTTGAGTAGTAAGAATTTTAAGCTTGAAGTTTCTAAAAAAAATTAGGTTAAATTTGGTACAATTCAAAATTCATGCTCATCTTTGATTTAAAGTTTTATTTATTTACATTTCTGAAATCGTGATGAAAAATGGAGCAACTTTCATGTTTACAGTTTTGATTTTTGTTGAGAAATGAGAAAGTTACAGGATTAAAAAATGGAGGTTAATGTCCTGGCGCGAGGAAGAAGAAGATGCACGCCTAGGACTTGATTTAAAATATAATATGTTGGTTTCATTTTAACAAACGGATGTATAGCCACTTCAGTGATAGAGAGCGCGCGTTATTGCCAAGGGCCTGGGTTCGAGGCCCATCACTGCCCTTTTTCCTAACTTTTTCATTATTTTCTTCTTTTTTTGTTACAAACAAGCGCGCCCGGGCCTAAGATAATTGGGTCTTCACATTTTCCACTCAACAATACCCCCCGCCTAGTAACAACAATGCAGCCTAACCCCTTTTTTTATTTATTTTGTTTCTGATTACAAAAACAAGCTTTTGGGCTCAAAACAAAACCAATTTTACTTCTAAACCACCCAATACAATTTTACACCCTCCTGACTTTTATTTTATTTTTCTATTTTTATTGTATTTTCTTTATTTTTATCATTATTAATATTATTATTATTATTTTTATTAATTAAAAATCCCAAAAAATCACTTATTTATTATTTGCATATTTAATATACTTTTATCTTATTTCTTTTAAGACAAAAAGACCAATAATTATTTTTCTTTAACAAATTCTTTTTTTAATTAAATTAATAATAGACTTAGGTTTATTTTCTTAATTAAAATTAATTTAGAACTTAGGACTTTTAATTAATTAATTTTTCATACTTGTTTAATTAAGATAAATCTTTTTTCATAAAAAACCTTAAAAAATTGTTTTCTTGATTAAATCAATTTCTTTCCTTAAAATAACTTAGATTTAGTTTTCTTAAATTATATGAATTAATTACTTTCTTTTTCTAATTTAATTAAGTTAAGCCCTCTTATACAAAAAACTCAAACAAAAACAATTTCATTTTTCTTTAATATTGCCTTTACATTCTTGTATATTATTTATTCATTCAATATGGTTGTAATAGTAATTAGATGCAATTTCTCTTATCTCCCCATTTGTAAATTTGTACCCCCATCCCAAATGATGTAATAGCGTAGAATTTTACATTTATGCAATTTGTCGCTTTCAATATAAATGCTAGTAACTAGGGTTTGTATGGCAAGACTAAAATCAACATGTAGCAAACCCTAATTCAAGAACAAAAGCATCAAAATAAACACTTTGCACACTTGCACCTCTAGGGTTAACCTTACTTGTTTCCTAAGATAAAATAGTCATGTTACGCAAACGTGGGATACTTTAGCAAAAACAATCAAATACAAGATCGTAGTCCCTCGACGATCCTTCAATGTTGCCTTCGGTAAATGATCTTAGACCCTTACGACAAATTGCTAAGGTATCCTACAATGTTGCTTTCTATGACAATACGATGACCCACACCCGTCCCTTCGCATCCAATGATAGGGCTTCTTATCAATTAATGACAAGATAGAAATATCTAAAGGAAAATAACTAAGACCTTTTCAGTAGATAGAACGATCGTAGTTGCTTGCTCACAACCATTTTCTAAACATCTCTCAAACACACCAACACTTTCAAATGAAATATTTTCAAAAGTCAACACTTTGTATGCATTCTTATAGAGACAAGAATCATTACAAAGTTCGCCTAAACAAAGGCACTTTTCAAAAATACTTTCAAAACCAATCACCAACATATTTCAAACAAAGCATTTCAATGTGATCTAGGAACTAAGAGCCCGTAGATAACTACAGATGAAAAGGGTGCTAACACCTTCCCTTTTCATAACCTACCCCCCGAACTCAAGAAAATTCTCAAAAGGTCTTTCCTGTTCTTTTCACCCTTTCCTCTATTGGATAAAAGAAAAGTTAAAGGCGACTCTTGCTATCTGCAACAATTGCGATAAAATGCAAAACACCCAAGTCAGTTCTCCCACCGTATTACACTGACCATGAATCGAAATGAGATTTTTACCGGGCTGATCTTGAAACTATTGAGCTTTTATTTCAAATTGATCTCAGAAGTTAAGAGAGATATTAACCAGGATTGTCTCGAACCAATGTAGGTTTTAACCGGGATGAAATCAAGAACCATTGTTGAATATTTTACTAGATGATCTTCACGATGCAAAAGAGAAATTTTTCTTCAAGGTTAAACTCATGAAGCAAACAAAGACTTCCTAATGCAACCCTTAAGGCAAACAATAGTTTTTAACTGGTTTAGCTTGCAAATAAAATAACAAATTTCTACGGGGGAATGATTTACTTAAAAGATCATACACTCTTGATAAATTTTACAATTTTCCCTCTCCCAGAACAATTATCCTCACTTAAACTCAAAATCACTCTAAAAGCACTATGGATAAAATATGCGAGAAAAATAAGAGATTTAGAAAATGATGAGAGAAATGAAAAATGAGATTTAAACTAATTTTTTGGATGTGAAAGAGTGATAGAGATTCTCTCTATTTATAGGCCAAAGCATGATATAAATTTGGAAACAATATAGATTTCAAATCAATGTCATAACCGATTATGCTAATCGATTAGATAACCTAAATAATTGGTTGTTGATCTGGATTGGGCCAGCGCTTGCCCCACCGTTGGCGAGGCCCAATCCAACACCTTTGTATAAGGCCCAAAGGCCAGCAGCCCAAGTTGGGGACCGTTGAACAACTCCCCACATGTCCGTTGGGGAACGTGGTCCACGT